>CAJHIA010000002.1:0-2400000 GCA_905066765.1 Sclerotinia trifoliorum | reverse complement strand
TGAGGCCTTGTGTAAGATATCGAGAGAGTGCCGCAGATGTGGAAAACCGGCCAACTTCTTCGATCGAAGTATATATTAGAATTGGCCAAGCTGGGCCGAGAACGCTGCCAAAGTGAAGTACCAGCGGTATCACTTCAGGACGATAGCTGTCCTCAATTATCACTGCCACTTTATTGAAAATTGTTCCATTGAAATAATCCCCAAACTCATCCGTTGCAGGCTTGGTTTCGACTGTCGCATTTGACTTCTCTCCAAGGAACAGATTCGGAAGGGAAAATGTTGTACGCGATGAGTTGAAGAAATTTGTGTGATTCGAATAGATTTCAATGACATTACGATTTGGATTAGAGAGCTTTACTGTCCAGATAACAATAAGAAAAAGAATAGCTCCAAATCCAATGTTCCGAGCTCGACGTTGCTGGACATCAATAGCCATGGCCTCTGATCCTACGGTCGTATTCGAAAGATCTGCTCAGAACCCAAGGAATGTGTCTTCATACAAAGAATTGTTAAAGTGCACCGAAGCATTGAGCGTACGATATGTCCACTAGAACAAAATTTTGACAAAATAGTGTAAGTTCAATCGATCGACGTCAACATGCTGCACTTGCAAGAAAGGGCGTGGCCATGAGACAGAGCATATCAGAAAATAGCTAATAAAGTCTCAGATGCTTTCGGCAAGATAAGAAAATATGTACGAAATCGACCGCCGCAAGTCATTAAATATTTACTTTTCTCTTAATTTTAGATGAGAATTCTCAGTTAAATGCAGGTGAAGTGATAGTAAAATGCTCTGAAAAGGGGGTAACGCATTGAAATCTCGATAACATTCACACCATCCTTTTTCAAAATTCGATATATATCGGCAGCTAGCTTTTAGCAGTGGAAAGCTAGGCAATTCATAAGACATCGTGGAAATGGAGGCTGGAGTTGAGAGTATCCGAAAGCAGACTTTTTTCCGCAAGCAGAGAATTGGGGCATTGAAAACCAGACATGTTTGGGATTTTGTATGCCCCAATCAAATTACCCTTGCGTGCCAGAGAGACCTAAGCTGATTTCACAACGGGGCTAATAAGCCACGAAGAAAGGAGACAGAACAGCCAGCCTCTATCACAAATGTAGGGCGGGGACAGCACAGGTTGACAGTTTCGAAAGGATATATGATTAGACATGATGGATTTGACAGGAAAGAAGAGGAGTCGAGCCTTGCTCGTGATTTTCCAGGTTGCTATTACTAGAACTAGGTTCTAGGAGAGTTAGATCAAAAAAATAACAACAGATTGAATTTGGGAGGTTTTGACATGGAATTCCATCGTTTGACGGAAGAGTCGGAGTTCAAAAACGTTGGAGGTTCAATACATAGTATAGTGCATGTAACCGACATGGTGGTAATATGCACATAATATTTCCGGACGATCCGCCCACTTGTTAGCTTCTTGGTCTATGCTTTGCTTACTAGACTAGGAAGCTAGGACACTTCACTAACTTTTCCATCCCACGCTTCACTCAAGTAGTACCGGCAACTAGATTGTTGAGATTGACTGGATTTGGTATAGGGAAAGCTAGGTAAGCTCCCTTTCCTTCCGTACAGCTAGAGAGAACGCTTGGCTTTAGTTTCCGCTCTTGTCAAAAACTTTCTCATTCACTCGTTCATTCATTCATTGATTGTGCATCCGGCCTAAACATCACAGCCAAAATTCAAGAACTCTAGACCGCGTCATGTTGATGGTGAATTCCTTATCGCTGTGATAACCTCATGACATTTTAAGAAAATTCGCATCTAACTTTGAGGTTCAACAGCGACTTACCGACCTGTGTATTATTGGATTGCACAGTTTTCGGTCCTACAAATTGGTATTTGATTGAAACCACAAACGTCTTGAGCCCATTGCGGCAAATTCAATCAACAATCGCAATCATGTCGTCGCCAAATGGTGGAATGACTATTGAGGATATATGCGCTACCACAACATCGACTGTGGTGGTGGCATGGTCAAAAACCACGAGACGGATGCGCGTTGTTGGTGGTGTGTTTCTATTTTTGTAAGTAAATATTCATATCATAATCCAATTCTTCGTAAGTACTAAGATAATAATTTTACTCTAGCATTCTCTCCATTCTACTTTTCAGACCCTCAATTCCAGAACGCCCATCACTGCCCAAAATCCCAAAAGTCAGCCTCGACTATGGCGCCCCAGCTCCCTCCCAATTTAATGTCTCCAAAGTAGCTCTTCTGATCGAAAACCGCGTCAATCCAATTCTCTCACCCCTCATGCTACACTTCATGTCCGTCGTACCACCCGATTGGCGTTTCCGTTTCATGGGCAGTCTCGAATCTGTCGCGCATGTGAATACAAGCCGAGCTATTCGTCAGCATGTTGCATCAGGAAAACTCGACCTAACATATATTCCCGCCAACATGACCACTGGGTCACAGGAAGAAATCAGCAGATTTCTGACAAATCTATGGATTTATGAAACGGTTCTACAACCTGCTGAATGGTTACTGGTTTTTCAGACGGATAGCATGCTTTGTGCGAATAGTAGGCAAAGCCTAAACAACTGGTTAGATTACGATTGGGTGGGAGCACCATGGAATCCTAATGGGAGATTTGGAGGAAATGGAGGATTGAGTTTAAGACGCGTAAGCGCCATTATCGATGTCCTCCGCCACCAAGTACGATTAGATGATTCAGAGGCAGAAGATGTATGGCTTACTGATCGATTGGGACATCGGCCAGGGGCCAAACTTGCAAATGGGACAACCTCACTTACATTTTCGGGAGAGATGCACAGTGGACAGGGCGAGCGAGTTTCCGCCGAGAAAAAGAAGGGGAAAGGAAAAGACGAAACGAAAGCTGGGGGTTTGATTAAGGGGGTTGATGATTGGAGAGATGGTTTTTATGAACCTATGGGCTATCATACTGGTGGGAGTGGAGTAACACTACATTCTGGAATCTGGGGAACGCCTGAGAAGAGGAAGCATATTTGGGATTATTGTCCTGAAGTTAAGATGACGCTAAAAATGGATGCAGCAAAATATGTCCCAGGAGATTGTCGATCGAATTGGAAGCGATGGGATATGGGTCAAGAGGGTGTTGGTGTTGATCGAGTATATGAGAATGTAGAAATCATTGGTGGTGTGGAATATCCTTTACTACCTGCTGGTTTAGTACCGTGGTAACTTGGATACTTCCTATCTCCATCTCTCTATCATTTTACTGCGCGCAATATAATACTAGGTGTTTATTTTAAAGCTGGTCTATAATTATTTTCCTTTTTTTTTTTCGTCTTTCCTTTCCTCTTTTCTTCTCTTTTCTTTTCCTTTCTTGATTCGGGCGTTATAGGTGAAACAGTGGAAACGATGTCTATGAATAGCATGTAGGATACGCGGCGTTAGGGGCCTTCCAGGAATATAGGGGCGTTGAATCATGTTTCAAAGCTTGCAATGTGTCTTTATTGATGAGTGATATCTGATTTTTGAGGCATAGGCCCTTCAAAAAGCAATAGGGATCATCGGTACTTTCCTTTGCTAATTGCACCACTAATTTTACACTGATATTTTTAGAATCCAAGCCTCTTGCACAGTGGCAACAAATATAGCATGACAACCCAAACATTCCAAATCCAGAAAGTCACTTTGTCATCATCGACCCCTCTCTTCCGAATGCATCTGGTAATCACTACGGCACCAAACATAATAGGAGCAAGGTATCCATAAATACTCAAATGCCAAAAAGCAGGACAGAAGAATGACCAGAATCCCACAAAAACCGCTATCGTCAATCGTGCCGGCCAGTCTCCAATCACAAGAGGAACTGATTTCCTTCCACGTGCTTTATCCCCAGCCTGGTCAGACATGTCCTGGGCATGCACCGTGGTGAACATCACGCTCCCAATGACAACGAACCATTTCACCCCGTTGTTGCTGAGTGAGGCATCGGAAGCAATGAGAGTGGTTCCTGAACCGTAGCACAAGAATCCAAGTGCGTTTAACAAATTTCGTACCACGCAGCTTTTGTCTGCGCCGCCGACCTCATTGTATAGGACTGCAAGAATTATCAGCCCCGTACATTGTGCTATGGTCCCCGTGTAGAAGCTGCTGATGATTGCCACACAGTAAAATGCCTGCATCCAACGTTTTGCAACAGTGGCACTGATTCTACCTGTGGGCATGGGACGCCAGGGCTTGTTAAGTCGATCCTCCCCTATGGAATATGGGCGTCTCTGGTTGTCGATGACGAGGGGCAAGAGGTTAATCCAGGCCCAGAAGACAACGGTTGGAAGCCGGCAGACGATTTCGACGGTGTTTGGAAACTCATTGCTAGTAAGGATAGGTCCGGAGAGGGCACTGAGGATTCCAAACGCGGATTCTGGTCCGACGACCGTTTTGAGGTCGCTGAATGTAAAAAGCCAAATGGTGTAGAGATGAGTTAGGTATGAGGTTCGAGCTTCCGCTGTACACTTCCCGTTAACTTGCGCATCGTGAAGCCTGGATTTCAGCATACGTCCTGTCGTGACACGGCGCGCACCAATCTTCGCTTGGTTAAAGATGCTTGTGAAGGCCATTTTTGTCAAACAGGTTTTATGTATAAATGGAGAAAGTATCCAGGCCAAATCTCAATAAAAGGTACCGTGCAAAGGAAAGCTGCAGAGCAATGTTGAGATTCGAAGTGTGTTGAGGTGGCGAGGTTTTGAAATAAATGGAAGGAGGAGGGAGGAAACTTGCGAGCTTGCAAGAGGCATGGGTTTCAAAGTTGACTCTTACCTACCTGTCTTTACGAGGCATAGTAAGTTCGTTCCAGTGTGGAAAAGCAAGCTACTGTGCCGCAGACGCACTATTTTTGACCAAATCATCAGCCCGGCGGTCTGCAACATCATTCCTTAAAGGAATGATTTCTTTAACCAAGGTTTAGTTAGTAAATTCGTCTTACAAAGGGCTGCACCAGGCAAATGATCAGCAGGTGATAGGCAACCCCTTTCTTAGTATCGGAAGAAGAGAATTACAGGAATAGCTCATGATATAGCTGCAAGATACTCGGGCTCTTGTTGTCAGAAGGGTCGGTTTTCTGCATGTTGTTAGCTCACATTTAAGGGCTTGTAAAATCTTGCTTCACTGTGTTGGTGTCTATGGCACGGAGATATATGCAGGGCACTAACGAAGCCAACTACTTGACTCATCTGTCAAAAGCTACTAGCGGGAATGTCTATGGAGCTCGTTCGTTTTAGAGGCACAGTCAAGTATAGTAGCATACCTCCAAGTCATAACATATCATGCCCACCCTTGCAGTAGCTTATCTTTTCTACACGGCAGCCTGGAGAAGCGACTCAGATAGTTCTCAGCATCAAACTGCTAGTCTACTTTTGCGAGTGGACACTGTGAACTGCCCAGTCCTTTCTGACACCAAGTCTGCGCGCACTCGAAGATTTACCATGGTTGTCCTGAGCCTCAAGATCACGAGATTCCGATTCTTGTTGTTTGTTTGGCCTATCTGGCCCCTCGGCTTGACTTACCACATTTATCACGTCCGTAATTCCCGTGAGGGGATGGGCATCATCAAGTTTCCCAAAACCACCAGATCTCTTTGCATCTGGCTTTTTCACCCAAAAAATTTCTGCGGCCGCGTAGCCCTATCACAGCCACTTGAGCTTTTTCCAAACGAGAACTGATTGTGCACTTGCTTTGAACATAGAAACGAGCGCTCAGTTGAACCTTGTCCATGTGTTGTCCCGCTCCACCAGTCACAACCGCTGTCGATGAGAGCCAGGATACATCATCGCCGTGGCTTCCGCCTTAGCATAGAAAGGTTTCTTCTTACCCATATTAGCAGTTGTTTTCCGCTCTCCTGCGAACATCTGCGTAAAATTCAGCCCTAGTAATCTCTTGTTTCCGGGAAAAGGTAAGTCAAAAGAACTTACCAAGACTAAATTTATGACGTTGTCATTGAAGCACAATTTTCTTTTTGGAATATATCTCGCCAAAAGTCTAGCACAGACGGCGACGCCTGCTAAAGCGAGGAAAATAACATCGTCAACGATTAAAACTGAGAGGCCTAACTGGTCCCCTGATGCTGAAATCGCCATTTTGTTTGAGATTGCTGCTTCAGAAATTAAACTTTATTAAAGCTGTGTGTATATCTGAGCGAAGAAAAGAGCTCTGCTAAAGCTATGGACACAGGTGCAGATCGAGAGTGAAAGTAAGGTCAAGCTTTTACATGAAGCTCGCCTCCTGCATACGAGGAAAAACCCCAAACATCGAGGACATCTAGGCCGCACATGATACTACCATTTTTCATCCTGGCGATTAAAATCCAAGGATAAAATTTCTGCATACCACTCGGTATGTAACCGTTACAGGGATTTTCAGCTGACACCTTTCCCCATAAACAGCCCCTTCGATCCATATAACTGGGAACATCAAGATCGAGATTTGAAGTCGGAACCCGGTTGATGATTGTTAGTCACATTTTTAATTGATTGTAGGGTTACGAGTGAACGCATGCAAGATAACTCGGTAACGCGATGTAACTCACTCTAGGTGATGAGCCTAGGTAACCTAACCTTACTAGGCGAGCAAAATGATACCGAAAGCTTACTCAGCCAAATAGTTTAAGAGGGGCGCGCACAGAAAGTCAAGTTGATCTTCATGTTGAGCCGCCCTCGCTTTAGGAATGAAAGCCTTGCTACTCGTACTTGGTATGGCGGATCTGCCAGATTAATCCTACAGGAAAATAAGGCAGACGAACATGCATCAGAATTAGGTACTACTCAGTAAATCAACATTGTATTCTGCCTCTGCCCGCCTGCTTACAGCTTATGAACCAGGCGACACCATTTGGAGGTATGTCCTGGTACCGTATATCCTTGGCCTTAAATACTGAGCAAGAGAAATCTGTCGCTCTTTAATTGCTTTATAATAGAATTTTTGTTCTTCGCCCTCATTTTCCACTTGGATAAACTATTCTAACGCGCATTGACCTAAGACTTACAGCCTCGTGCTGAGCTCCAGAACGCCCTTTAACATCGTTCATGCCACTAAGATACAGTGATATCTGTCAAGGAGCTACCAGGAATGGTGTCAATGTTTCAAAATATTTCTTTGGCAGACAGAGCTCCGCCATACACCACCTCGGACGGAATATCTTGGTAAGCCATGTGGCTGTAGAATAACGAGATGATTGGCAACGACATAGGATAAACGGCATGACTTTATAGCCCATGGTCTAAATCCGACGAGTTTATTGGTTGCTCGGGACCGTGCAGAATGACCGAGGAAAATAATTTCGTTGTGAAGTGTCCTAGGAATTTGGATTGCTCTATACTGTATCTCGGCAATTTCACCACTTTAGCAAAAGTCGAGACCGATCAAAATCCTTTGCAACTCACAGATTCGCATGGCTAGCTGACTCAAGCAGACGGAATATTGGGCAAGATCCGACGAGACCGTCGCAATATTGAATATTTGTGCAAGATCAGCATCCGAGTTCCCCTCTCCACATCACCGGAAACGGAAGTAGCGGTTTTCTTCTGGTAACTACGACGCTCTTATGATTGAAAGTGAGACTTAGTTGCGGTGCAGAGCTGTAACAATGCAATCTCTTCCTGAAAAATATATTATTGCATGGTTTAGACTAGACTACTATTGTTGCTATGCCTTCGGGGAACTTCCCGCTAATATTTACACTTGAAGTACATGGTCAGCATGCCCGCGTATGGCACGTAGAGAACCCCTTTTTCAAATTTGAAATGGATATGTTAGAATGGATGTTATCATGTCCTCCCTTCGATCCTGCATTAGAAGTGATAATGGTAGAAGTTTGGATGTGGGAGAGAATCACCAGCCAGCAAAGGCCGTACTTTTCATGCAAAATTTGCATCAATCCATAGTTCCCCGCATGTAGCAACTTCGACATAAGTCAGAGGTTTGGTATATTTGCTATGGAACGCCTTGGATGTTGATATAAAGGGCAGAGGAATGTTCGACATCACCTCGTTTTGAACAGCAGGAAAACTGCGTAGTAGCAATCGAGAATGAGGTTAATTCAATGGCAATTATAACGCCAGGAAGCACATATAAATAAGATAATATAGAAAAGATACCAAGGGGATAAAGTAGAAACAAGATAGGTACCTGAATATGATGTTCCCCTTGGATGAGAAACGGACGGAGAAATCAAGCGAGAAATAGATTCGGTTGAAAGTTTCATGAGATTTACACTTCTTTTTCAAAGTAAGGATATACTCATCACCCCTTATGCCTCAATTTCAACCCATATGATATGAGCTATAGCTAATATCTTCTTTCCGTACCTTGTTTCCTGACGGATTTTTCTTTGCCAGCTTCGGCGTGGGTGGGTATGGTATGTTATGTCACGGTTCGAGATTGGTATCTATCTGGATTTAAAACATCACACATCGAGACTCTGCACCGCATTTGATGGAGAACTATCACACCAGCAGATGCAAATACAGCTCATGAGTGCCAATCAGCAACAAACAACATTTGTGAATTTGTGTCAAGGGTCATTTCATCCTGGTCATTTAGAGTGGAGTCGTACGAAGAATGCCGGTAAGCAATTGGACAAACTGACATAGGTTGATAATTCGGTCGAATAGCCGCTTCTTGTAAACAAAACTACGAACAGTTGGGAGAATCGATATGCATGTGCTCATTCTGATCTTACCACCGTACACTCCCCTACCCGAAAATATTAATTTGACCTTACGAAAATGACCAAGAAGCGTCTGAACGTTGTGATTGTAAGAAAAACATACTCGACCCACTACCCAAATTCTAACAATCATAATTCAAAAAGGTAGGTGGCTCCCTCAGTGCTCTTTTCCACGGAATTGTCCTCCGGCGGTTGGGACATCATGTTCGAATCCTCGAACGCAGCGCCCCGTCCCAGCAACAGAGTCTCGGGGCCGGTATCGCCGCCATGGAACATGTTCAGTCATTCATGAGAAAATACGACGAGACTAAGACACCTTACTGTGTAACGAGTCCAGATGTGCAATATCTTGACCAAGCTGTCAATATCAAAAGCACGTGGAATTTCTCCATGGTGACGACTAGCTGGAAGATACTATATTATGTCATGCGAGCCAATTTCGATGGTCTGGAAAGCAATCTCTGTGTTCAAGTACCCCAGCCAGCGGAGCAGCACGGCTCAGCCACTTATGAGCACGGGAAAGAAGTAATGGGCATCGAATACAAAGATGAGCTTGTCACGGTTCAATACCGTGATACGGGGAGCGACTCCCATGCGACTGTTCATGCCGATCTAGTGATTGCAGCCGATGGGGCTTCTTCTGGATTACGTCAACATTTGCAGCCACATCTACAGCAGAAGTATGCGGGTTATGTAGCTTGGAGGGGGATCGCGGCCGAGAGTGAGATTTCGGAGGAAACTAAAGCGATTTTTGCCTGCAAGGCTACTTTCCATATGTACAAGGGTGGTTATATTGTTCTGTGCGTGGCTCATCTCAAATTCTGTGTCTATTTGTAATCTAATCGTGTCCTATATAGTTATACCATCCCAGGCGAAGACGGTAATCTTTCTCCAGGCCACAGACAACTCAATTGGGTGTGGTACAACACACACCCGGAAAACTCACAGGGGTATCGGGACGTAATGACCGACGCAGATGGCCACAGACACCGCACCACCTTACCAATCGGCAAAGTGGCCCCTCAAAACTGGGACAAGCAAAAAGCACTCGCGCTTCAAATTCTCCCCGCACCTTTCGCAGAAATGGTCCAAAAAACCACCAAACCATTCATCTCGGCTATCCACGACCGGGAAATAGCAAAACCATCTCTCTTTGACGGAAAATTACTATTTGTAGGTGATGCGCTGGCGACTTTTCGTCCGCATGTGGGTTCGAGTACTAGTCAGGCGGCGCTGGATGCACAGCTGCTGGAACAATTGATGAAGGGTGAAATTACGACTGCGGAGTGGGAGAGGAGGGTTCTTGATTTTGCTAAATTTACGGCGGTGCGGAGTGAACTTTGGGGTGCGTATTATATTTTTGGGGTGCCGACGTTGGCTTTTGTGACGACTTTTTTGCGATATTGGAAGATGGTTGCTGTGCAGGCTTTTTGGAGGCGTATTTATGGTTAGGTACTTAGTATCTCCGGGTTTTGGGGGGTGAGGGCGCGGGCGCGGGGGCTGATTTTCTGCGTTGATATATAGTTCTTCCGTCTCAGTGTGCTAAGTATCTCGTGCATAGACTTTTGACCCATGTACCACATCTACTTATTGAGTGAAGCTATGTTAATTGCCAAAAAATGCGGGTTTCGAAACTGTCGAAATAGGAGTCGTTTTTTGCAGTTCTATACATTCGCAGACAATAGCAGCTGTATGATTCGGAACTTAATAAATGCACTTGGATTCCTAGTTTTGCAGTTTGGAACTACTTTCAATGTTTCCCTTGAGCTATCCAGCAGAAATTAGGTGGGATAGTTCGTTGTTATGAGGTATAGTATTAAGCTTGGTGGTAAACCCAGGACATCGACATATATGTGAATATGACTCCTCCAGAGCAGATTGATGATAAAGCACAAGAAAAAAAGAATTAGATTCCTCTTCTCCTCTCCTCTTGTGAACGGAGACTTTCCGACACGATTAACAATAACGATAACAATAGTGATTCTTGCTGGATTCTGTTCGAATTCCTTCATTCATCTAGGTATGCATCTTTTCGGATCTGGAGTAGGTAGGTAGGTAGGTAGGTAGGTAGGTAGGTAGGTAGGTGTCTATGGATACCTTCCTTCCTCCCTTCCTGTGCTGTGTGTGGGTGGTAATTAACGAGCGAGAAGAAATAGATAACTCAGTGAAATTCCCACATTCCTTCCTCTATCCCAAATCCCAAATCCAGAACCATCACACTACACAATCGGAAGTATCCTTACGTACTTGCAACCAAATGAACAAAAAGCCAATAATACAATAAGCAAAAGATAGCTACCTACAACTATAAACCTTTTTTCATTTCCCCATCCCTCTTTCCCTATTCATTTCCATCAAAAAATCCATCATCCAAATGATATTTCCATTTTTGAAATTTTACCCCTTACTTCCACGTGAGACGCCTCAGCTGCCGTGAGTGTCGAGCGTAGTGATTTCTGCTCTGAAGCTGTAACCTTAAGCAAGGGTTTAAGGTTCTTTAGAGATATGCATGAAATTGCACAACTACTCCCTCCTCGAGTATCATTACTCCAATTCTTTTTAACCCTTATACGACGAATATGTGAATGCGTGGATCGATCGCGACGTCAGAAGCAAGTGAGATTAATAATTTTAAGATGCTATTGCTATCGCTATCTTTGCTCCTTGGTATCTTTTTGCGCAAATTTATCCTAACCTTACATGAAATTCAAAAATTAATATAGGATAGAAAGAAACGAATGAGGCTATTAATGGGAATACAATAAAATAACAATACATCCATCAAACTGTATGGCATATGGGGATCCAGAAATCTATTAATTGAGCAAGGTAGGAAAATGGAAGTACAAGCACGGACTCAACAATCGTCTGGCGTTGAGGTTCCTGATAATGCATCATGCACGGGGGAATGTTACCCCGCCCGCTTGATAATGCTTCGTGATGATGCAACATCCTCCTCCAAGTCTGCGGGATGAATCACCGAACGACACAGTTATGCTCCGAGTCCATCCTCTTGCAAAATAGTATATAGGGTAGATGACCTTTGATTACAGTCATCTATTTCCTTGGCTGAGTTTTGTGTTTGATCATTACCATCGAATACCTGACACAAAAAGAATCCGTTAGTAAAACTATTCGACGTTTGACAAAACTAACAGAAGAGAATCCGTGATTGAAACATCGTTACGGGCTTAGGCGGACGGGCTTAGGCGGACGGTCTTCAGGGGATGGGCGTTAAAATAGTTCGAAACCGAGGAATGCTTGGAAGACGGTGCTGGTCGCTTTGCCAAGCTGTCGGGCTGGGGGCCCCAAAATAGTAGATCTCGGAGTTGGTTGGAGGGAAAACAAAAAAAGAGGAAAAGCTTACGCAACGATCCCAGCAATTGCAATAAAAACTCCAATTACTGATTTATCACCAACAGCGCGCCCAGAAGTCATCCATCCGAGAGCAACGATTGAACATGTTTTCACATGTCCAACGACAGTGCTGGAAACGGGACCAGTTTGAGCAATGATGAAAAATTGGGACATGTTTATTATGCTTGCGAATAATCCAGACTGGGAAAAGAAAAAGAGATTAGCTGATGTGACAAATGCATATACGAGTCCAATACGAGATAACATACCATGAAAATCATAACCCAACGGTTGACAGGCACCTCGCTCCAAACGGGAAAGGTATCTACAAATGGGATAACGTACAGCAGCATGAAGGCTGCTAATGGTGCTTGGCTAAACAACAATTGCATGCTGTTGACCTGCAATTTTTTATGGTAACTGGCGATCCATACTGTGTAGAGAGAACTGGCGAAGATTCCGGCGAATGCGAAAATTACTCCCAACGTAGTTGTGGTTTTGATATTCGCATCAGCTGTCGGTAGTGAATCGTAATAGGAGACCATTCCCACACCAATGCAAGCTGGTATCAAAGCATATATCGCATTTCTAGGTAGCGTTGATCGGTATAGAACAAAGTTCATAAGTGCGACGGTTGGTGTAAGTAGGATTCGAGCTACCTGATAGAAAGTAACTGTGGAAAAGGCAAGTGATAAATTCGGTAATATGACATTTAATGCCATGGAAATAGCAAGTGGAAAGATATCCTTCACTGCAATTCTTTTTGGTGTGAACATGGCAAACCGTGGTCGTGATAGTGTATAGAGAGTTAGCCATGTCACGGTGAAATGAAATGCGGCGAATGTGAGTTGTGCGAGTTTCAAAGAAGGATCGGAAAAGATTGCCTTGTTGGTAAAGACCTGAGAATTCGTTAGAATGTTGTAGGAAAGTGCAAACTAACTCAACCTTCAAGATAGATGAATTCAGTATTTCACACAATTTGTTATTCCAATTTCGTCCAAGAATTGAAAGCCGTGATGTTCGTACGGCAATCAAGACTATTGAAACCATGTTGAAATTGGAGGTGGGCTGGAATGGAATTTTGGAAAACTCACAATGCCAATTGTCGCCAGTGTATTTACCACCATCCAAATTATTGATGATCTGATCGAACTTTCCGGAGCCTTTGGTTTCTCTTCTGGTGGCGGAGCAAGTAATTCTGCTCGTTCAATATCTTCTTCCATGTCTTCCAATTCCTCTGGCGTCCTTAATTTGTAGTCCCCCTCTTGTGAACCCATCAAAGCACGCTTTTCATTTTTGTCGTCGAACCTCTCGGCTTCTGTCGACGCAGAGCTGATAGACGCTGAACGATCTACCGATCTTTCCGCCATGATGTGTATGGTGTGGTGGTATGTTAAAATATGTGTAGAGAAGTTGCTTGAGTACAAATCGGATTGGATAGAGAGAAGAAATGGTTACTTAGGATGGAGGAAGAAGGTATTCGGGAAGTATCTAGGTAGGTTTATGATGGCATAGATTCCTAAGAAAACCAGAGAATATGGCAGCTTTCCTTATTTCCATGCAAAGAATTTGATATTGAACACAACCCTGTAATGAAAGGTATTAATGGGATCACAGGGATGGTTAACAACTCCCACATTGCCAGGCATGCATTGCACTGCAAACGACCCCCCAACCAAGCATTGAGGACCCGCCAAAGGTTGGGAGGCCTGAATTCCACAGGACCACAGGAGGCTCGCTCTAATTCTAAAACATGCCACACATCAACATCGTGAATACAGACGGGAGGGCAGACGGGAGGGCAGACGGGAGGGCAGACGGGAGGAGGGGTATTCTAGAGTAGTTCGTGCCCTACAGATATATTATCATATAAACTACCGCTTGGTTTTACATTTTCCTTTTCCGGATGTTTAGGGTTTTATTTTAAAGAGGCTGTGGCATCCAGCTTCCAGAACCCTAGAGGAGCCCCTCCCTATGGTCAGTGAGACCGCGTAATCGAAGCTTATACTCCCTATGTTCGGGATACATGAGATACTTTTCAAGCTTTTTCCTTCATCAAAATTAATTTACTTTCTTGTCGCTACCGTCCACCCTTGATCCTACGATTGCATGTGTACGCGTTCAGGAAAAGAGCAAGGTGGTTTACGCGTCTTCCTAGAGTCGAAGCTAATGGGGAAGAAGCAACGAAGAAACAGAAACATTTCATCTCAAGATATCTATCATATCCAATGTTTGACAGATCATATGGTAAGTATTTTCTTTCTTCCTTTTCGTCGTGGCTGAGATCTGGAATCACGACTTCTCCGAGATCTTGATTGAGTACGGCCGAACCAAGATCCTGAAATTTCTTACAATATCTTGGAACAGCATTGTAGCCTGTAACGGACAAATTCCTGGATTCGTAAAGGTAGTTGGTTACGTTTAGCTTAGTCAGTCGACTTCTTCGTGGCCGTGGATAAGCTTTTATTAGATTATTGTCTGATATGGTGAAACGCATAGAGTGGTGGTTATCGGATTGGATAGATTTAAAAATGCTGTGTATTCGTCTCTAGTGTTCCGAGTCGTCCGTTACATGGTATCGAAGCACAAAGTTAAATGCCATATACATATTACACATATCATCATATCATCAAATCACAGGAAAATCCAGGTCTTTCAACACCAATCTTTCGAATTCTACTTCCCCTCTTTTTGGGTTCAATTTCCCCATGGGTGATATGAAGTCCTCCATGGGTCATATTTCGTATACACTCACTCCACTTTATCAACGGAATAACAACTCAACACCTACTATGGCTGGCTATGGAGTAAAGCATCGGAGCACCAGAGCTGCTAGGGTGAACACATCCTGATCCATGCACTTATTGTTCAAACACCAATTCAACCCACGTTCATTCTAACCTTTTTTTAACCTCAGCAAGGCAAGGAAATCAGACATGGGCTTGTTAAATTCGTTTCCATTTCCGTTTTCATTCATATGATCGCATCCATGGCAATGAGGATAACACCAAAAAGACGTCTCTCTCATATCATCTCCCTTTACGCCAATTCCATCTCTCCCTGCCGATGCCGCCGTTCACCAATCTCAGCTCATTCTCACACGCAAAAGCATAGCCTTGTTTAGGATTGGATCTGCTTCCACTTGACCCGGAATCTACCTTCCGCATATTGTCGCACTCTTGCTTTTGAAAGAGTAAATAATATTCACGTCTCCCTGCGTTTGCCAATGCGTCTGGTCTCTCAAACATTCCTTGGCTTTTCCCTCTGCAGCCTCCTGTAATAAAACTCCTCGATACCCTCCCTCCTTGCGCATTCTTACGACCAGCGAATATCTCCTTGTATTTCGTACATCCAATCTCTCCCATCCCAATCTACCATCATTTCTAGCACCTACTTTCTTTCCATTCGAACTTTCGGAATTGCGCAGATAGCCTTTCAAACACAATGCCTTCAAACGCTACAAGTAGGCTTCTTCCAAGTAATGTCTCTCTTCCACTTAGTTAGGAACATTTACTAATTCGTCTTGTTTACAGCTCACTCCTCCACTAATGGAGAGCAAAACAAATTCTTCGAAGATTACGGCGTTTGGAAGGAAGCTCCTATACTTACAGGAAGCACGAAATTCGAGCCATTACCAGATGTTAAGAATATCATGATTACAGGGGGGGCCGGGTTCATGTAAGGACACTGTTCTTTGTGCAGCAGGGGAATGGAATTCTGACCTTGATTAGTGCATGTTGGCTGGTACGACATTTGACTTTGACCTACCCCGATGCATACAACATTGTGTCTTTCGACAAATTGGATTACTGCTCGTCATTGAATAATACCCGAGCACTGAACGACAAGCGCAATTTTTCCTTTTACCATGGTGACATTACCAATCCATCGGAAGTTGTGGACTGCCTTGAACGACATAACATTGATACAATCTTCCATTTTGCAGCACAATCTCATGTTGATTTGAGTTTTGGCAATTCTTATGCCTTTACCCACACAAACGTGTATGGTACCCACGTTTTGCTTGAGAGTGCCAAAAAGTTTGGGATCAAGAAGTTCATTCATATTTCTACCGATGAAGTTTATGGAGAAGTTAAGGATGATGATGATGACCTTTTGGAAACCAGCATTTTGGCACCTACAAATCCTTATGCTGCAAGCAAAGCAGCAGCAGAGATGTTGGTACATTCTTACCAGAAGAGCTTTAAGCTACCTGTGATTATCGTACGCAGTAACAATGTTTACGGACCACATCAATATCCCGAGAGTGAGTACTTTGATCGAATTTTGAAATCATATGGCTGACGAAATTGAATAGAAGTCATTCCCAAATTTAGTTGCTTACTCCAGCGTGGACAACCAGTCGTTTTACATGGAGATGGTACCCCCACCAGAAGATATCTTTTCGCTGGTGATGCAGCCGATGCCTTTGATACCATTCTTCATAAAGGTTCCATGGGACAGATCTACAATGTTGGATCGTACGATGAGATATCCAATTTGACATTATGCTCGAAATTACTCACGTACTTGAATATTCCCCACAGCACCCAGGCTGAGCTCCACAAGTGGGTCAAGCATACGCAAGACCGACCATTCAATGATCACCGTTATGCAGTTGACGGAACCAAACTCAGAAAATTGGGCTGGGATCAAAAGACTAGTTTCGAGAATGGAATGGCTATCACTGTTGACTGGTATAAGAGATTCGGTGAAAGATGGTGGGGTGATATCACCATGGTTCTTACACCATTCCCCACAGTTGCTGGATCGGAGGTGGTGGGTGATGATCATGCTATTGAGGAGGTCAAAGAGGAAATGGTGGTTGATGCTAATGATAATATGGTTTTGGGTAAGAAGAGAAAGTTAAACGGTGTTTCGAGTGGGATGATTCAAGCTGTGGAAGTTTAGATTATACATGTTTGGCTTGGTCTGGACTCTGCACTGCATTCATTGCCTTGCATTTCAGCTTCATGTTTTGGTGGCGTAGAAAAAGGAAAATGGGTTGATTGGTGGGTGATTGGTGATTGGTGATTGATGATTTGGGTTAATTTTTCTCGTGGATTGGTTATCGGACAACTGTATTAGAGCGTGCTTTTTCATTTATATTCCCCATTGATAGACATAGTTTAGTTGGTAGTACGTAGTATATGAGTAGATGATATTGACGTTGATGTTGATGTTGATGTTGATGTTGATGTTGATGTTGATGTTGATGTTGATGTTGATGTTAATGGTTTCATATAGAAGATTTATTTATAAATATTGCAGATTGCGGCTTCATGGTTGGAATTAAATAGTATAGGATTGAGTTGGATAGAATAGGATCTGATTATAAATAAAAATAAATAAATAAATAATTTTACTTTTTCAAATATAGGTTTTCCGTGAATTTACCATAGGCCTGCGCCCCTCGGACCCCTGGCTTTTCAAAACAGTCTAATGAAAATTTAAGATTTAAAAAGTTTATAATAAATTAAATATATTAAATATATATCCGGGTATAGATAGAATATCAACTTGTTTTTAATAATTGAAAATTAAATTATTTTATTTAAAAATAATAATTATAATATGATTTAATATTATTATTTATAATATTTATAATAACGATAATATTATTTATAATATTATTATTATTATTATGAATTGAATAAAATGAATTAAATGAATAAAGTTGATTTAAATAAATAAAATAAAATTAAATGAATTAAATGATTTTAATAAACTTAAATGATTTCAATTGAGTTGAGTTGAAAAAAGTTTTAAATCAGATTTGTTTAAGATTGTAAAGTTAATACCAAGCTTTTTGTTAGATTATTTACCGGGGTATTTTAGACCAATCAGATTGTCAGGATCACGATGTCACGATTTACAGTTTTTATTATAATAATATTATTGATATCAGTGATTTAGATACCGATTATCAGAGGGGTGTGATTTAACTGTTGTTTTCAAAAGGCTTAATTGTTTACAAATAGAAACTTAAGATTCCTAGAATAAATATTCTAAGCAATTATAATAGAATAAAACAAATGTTTTAATTAATTGATTATAATAGAACAATTATTTTAAAGAATATCGTATTCTAAAATAATGATTCCTAAAAGAAAACTTCTGGAACAAATATTCTAGGAAAAGAAAAGTCTTAGGATTGATTATATAATAAGAAATTTTAAGAGTTTAGAAAGCTTTTAAAGCTTTAGAAGTTTTTTGAAGCTTTTGAATTTTATAAAGTTTTTTTTTATTTATTAGTATATAATTAAAATAGTTTTATAATTAAAAAATTGATGTTTAATTTAATTATCAATTAGTTTATCTATATTCTATTTGATCTAATAATAAATTCATTTTCAAATGAATAATCAATGATTAATAGTTTTAACCTACAATTACCAACTATACACATCTCAGGCAGCCGCTGCCTCGACCAGATTGTTACAGTTTACCCGGTAAGTGATGAAAAATAAGAAACCCGTTTAAATGAGTCGCGTGCAACGATCGGGTTGAGGCAACGGCTGCCTAAGGTTTCGTATGGTTGGTAGTTGTAGGTTAAGGCTAATAATTACTGGTTATCTATTTGAAAGTGAATCCGTTATTAGATCAATTGGAATATAGGTAAACTAATTGATAACTAAGTTGAACACGAAGCTTCTAAATTATGAAACTATTCTGATTATATATTAATCTTTTCCCTTACATGCTAGTTATGCTAGCTGATTAGCATAGCTAGTATTCCTGTGATGCTAGCAGAGCTAGTACATCACATGATTGATTCTGAGGCCTCTCTTATCCTAAAACCTTTCCTTTCCTAAAACATTTGTCCCAAAAGTTTTCTCTTTAAAAATTATAGCCCTAGGATACGATATCCTCTAGAATGATTATCCTATTTCAACCAATTAGATAGGACACTTGTCCTATTCTACTATGATTGTTTAGGATATTTATCCTAGGAATCCTAGGGTTCTAGATTTAGGTAATCAGGACCCCCGAAAGCAACGGTTAAATCACACCCCCTCTGTAGTCGGTATATAAATCACCAACATCAATAATACTACTATAATCTAAACCGTGAATCGTGACAATCAATTGGTTTTCATTTTGGTGGTATTATCATATAAATTGTAACAATATTTCTTATTCGAAACGTAAATTAGTTTTCTCCTACTATAACTCGAGCGTCTTCGAATATAAAGTGTGTAGTGGGGCCACCCACAATTAGTATGATTTGATGCGGGCATGATCGGTTGATTTTATATATTTTGTGGGCTTGAGATTATCTGGTAGGTGCTAAGTCTTACTAGGTAAGAATATAACGTTATCTAGGTACCTGGGTATCTAGGTAGTAATATATTTTGATATGAGGATGTACAAGTGCCGGGCGCCCTGGCATAGGATAGGATGGGATGGAATGGAATGGAATGGGATATCTAGGTGGATGTTATTTTATGTAGTAGGTGGTCGTGGTACTGTGACATGGTGGCGGTTGGCAGTTGGGGATTTTGGGGAATGGCGGATGAGCTGGAATGCTGGGATACTGGATGCGTGAAGGTTGGAAGGCTGGAACCGGATTGGTGGGCGGGCGGGCGGGTGGTTGGTAGTGGAGTTGGGGCAGGTTGATACCCAGGTGTAAGGTTAGATAGTACGGATGTCTTATCCATGCTAGAGCAGAATTGGTACCTAGATAGGTAGGTAAGGGAGGTAGGGTGGTTGAATAGGTAAGGTGGATTAGATATTTGCTTGGATGAGGTGTTGCGATGCGACTGGATTGGATTGATGAGACGCTCGGGTGGATCTATTGTTTTAAGAGGTAGGTGGTTAGGAAGAGCTGAGTACTTATTTAAATACTCGTATATAAATCCGAAATAGAGAATATTGGGAATAGAAACACCGCGCAAAACGAATATAGAACCCCGCCGTATCCTTCTCATTGGGACAAAACGAAGGATAAGCCCATTAATAGTCATCAATAATAACGTTCTCCCCAGAAAACCAATACCAAATATTAGAAATGAGGAATGGCTGTCCATTGATTCGATATCATTCGAGTTTAAACTTCCAAATATGCATGTGCTGACATGTACATACAGCATGCACACACCGCTCTTGGGACAACTCCCTTGCGTTTGCCGGGTCTTTAAGTGATGCCAAGTGTTTTTTGGTATTTTGTGATGTGGTATTTAGGATGAAAAGGTAATGTGAACGGATGATGGGGTATTGTATTCGGCATGGGGTCACGGCTGGAAATGAAAGTATTGACATAGCTCGTGGAAGAATGTAATCTATAAGAGTACAGTCGCAAGTAAGTACAGTCGCAAGTAAGTCGTATTACTGATGGATAAAAAGTTGAGGATAGATAAATAAATAAATAAATAATTAATTAATTAAATAATTAAATAATTAAATAATTAAATGGTGGAGGTACCTGCATTGAACCGGACAGGCCGGAACCTCAAACACTAAATAAATCCAGCACCAAGGACGTGGAGTTTCCGGGCTTGCATTGTGAACCAATGGGATGGTTTACCTCAACCCATCCAGTAAGTGAGTGCACCGCAATGTAAATGATGAATTTGGTGCGGAGTAAAATGGAACCGTCCGTAGTTGGGGGAATGTTGGATATTGGGGATATGATGATGATGGGTAATGTGGGTGTCCATATTTTATGGGCCTACCCGCTGTCAAAAATGGTCTAGAGAGTTGGTTGGGTTGGTTCTAGGAAAAGTCGTGGCCAGAGATACTTGGGATTGGCCGTTTGTGGTGCGAGTTGAAAGATCCAAAGGAAAGGCCAACCAGGCGAACGATTCCAATCGAAGACGATCGAGCTAGTTTGAACCTGGGAATTCTAAAAACTGCAAGCTAAAAAAACTGCAAGAACTACCTTAGATAAGTCACCGCTTTTGATGATCGGATCACAGTACGATCTTTTGGTAACTTCGCCTGCTTGCGTAGTGGGAGTACGACTCTGTTGCTTTGTTAGCTTGGTTAGCTTGATTGGAGAGTGTGCATGTCTTTACCTTTGCTTTGCTTATCTTCTTGCCTTTTATTCTCTGATATTTAATATACACAGCCGACCTTGGAGGGGAAAGGAAAAGGAGCCCTTGCTGTTTTGTTGTTTTGTTCCGAGGATTGACTACGAGGTTTATATGTTCATTGCCATCTTTTGGTATCTGCGTCGATATCTGCATCTGCACATACGTCTTTTCCGTATCTAAATTTGCATTTCCATACTCTACATACCAATTCGATTGGACACAAGAGCTCCTTCTAATGGCGCCTTCAGACACGACAAATGAATCTTGATAATTGAATTGGGGAATATTGACGACGAGACCGGTCGATACGATACGGCACGAAGGACGGTGGTTGATATGATTAGTAGATTGCGGGAAGGTTATGTCAATGGGAGCTCTTTGTACCAATCTTAAATCCACGAGGGAAGAAGAGGAGGAAGAAAATGAAGGAGAAGAAAGTTTACCGGATGAGAGTGTAAATGCTCCCGAAGAATTGAGACATTCGGATCATGATATACCACTTGTACCAGACGATAATGACGAGGAAGCGGAAATCGAAATTGATGCGCCTCCTGCGAGAGAAACGGTGCAGAGGGAAAATGAAGGAGATAGAAAACGGACAACTTATACCAAATCCGTTTTTCATCATCGCCAGACGGATCGAGATACAGTGTGAGATCCTCAGTTGCCATTCCTACTTTTTACTACTTACCAGTTTGCTAATACTTTATTCCAATATAGAAATTCCACTCGCTCACTATACGATTCCGATGTTGTATATACACAACAGCATGGCCGAGTTTATGTAGGAGATTACTACATGCCAGTCGATGAAGAAGAACTCGATCGTCTACGTATAATCCACCAAATATACCTTCAGATCTTCGATAACGAACTTACAACTGTACCTTTGGAATCACCTACTCGCATTCTGGATATTGGAACAGGAGCCGGTGATTGGGCTATGGGAATGGGTGATCTATGGCCCTCGGCCGAAATAATTGGAACAGATATTGCCAAAGTTCAACCCACAGCGGTCCCACTAAATGTCTTCTTCGAGATCGATGATGCGGAAGAAGAAGGTGGGTGGACATGGCCACCTAATGAATTTGATCTGATTCATTTGAGAGATATGGCAGGTGCATTCGGTGATTGGGATCATATATATTCCGAAGCATATATACATTTAAAACCCGGTGGATGGATTGAAATCATGGATTTCGATGACCATGAAGCTTTCCTTACCTTTTTCGATGACGATAGTCCAATGCCAGCTCTCCTACGTGACATGGAAGAAGCTGCTCGGATATCAGGACGACCACGAGGAGTTGCTCATCTAGAAACGGAAAAATTACGGAAATTAGGGTTTGTAGATGTGAAGGTTAAGGAATTTGGGATTCCAATGGGAACATGGCCAGATGATAAAATTCAAAGGACGATAGGAAAATTATGGTTGGTGTCGGCTTTGAGTTCATTGGAAGCTTATACGTTAAGATTATTAACGCAGGCTTTGGGTTGGGATGAAGAGGAAGTGAGGAGAAGGTGCATGATATGTGGAGAGGATATGAAGAGGGTTAGTTTAAATGCGGAGAGAGCGAGGGGTTTAAAAACTATGGTGAAGGTTTTGATAGGTAGGAAACCGGGTTGGGAGGTGGATGCTCATGGAGATGGAGATGGAGAGAGTGTGATGACGGAAACTCGGACGATTCATGGTGATTGAAATATAACTTTGAGTGGGAATTAAATGCACCCCTTTATATTCGACTACTAGTGTAGTCAGTAGTCGAACATCTCAAGTTCGTATACCTATTCTGTATAGCGTTTCAAGGCATTATGTTTATGATTATCCTCTTCTCAATATGGGAATCTTCCTCTTCTGCGAGCAAGCAAGCAAGCGCGGCATTTTGATGTTTTAGTATACTTACTTACCTGACGACATTACAAATATTAAGAAATATTTATAAAAAAAGAAATTATTTAATAAAATTGAATAATGAACTTATTTGATAAATAAATTAACTCTTTGATATAATAAGACTTGAAATATAAATTAAGATAATTTTAATATAAATATAATTAGTTAATTAATTAATAGTTCAATAAAAAATTAATAAAATAATTTTTTATAAGAAAAATGTATAAAAATAAACTATAGTCTATAAAGGAAATTATATTTGAGAAATTAAAGAATTGAAAATATCAATAATTATTGACTTATCAATACCAAAACCTTATTATGTATATAGTGTATTGTAATTTATTTGATATAGATTATAGAAAATAAAAAACTTGTTTAAGTGAGTTGTAATCCTGATAATATAATTGATCTAAAATACCCCAATAAATAATTTAATAAAAAGTTTAATAAAAACCTTATAATCTTAAATAATTTAACTTAAGGTTTTTTTCAACTTTATTCATTTAATTTAATTCTATTCTATTCATTTAATTCAATTCAATTTTATTTATTCAATTTATCTTATTTTATTTATAGTAGTAATAATAATAATAATAATAATAATACTAATAATAATAATATATATAATAATAATAATAATAATAATAATAATAATAATAATAATAATAATAATAATAATAATAATAATAATAATAATAATAATAATAATAATAATAATAATAATAATAATAATAATAATAATAATAATAATAATAATAATAATAATAATAATAATAATAATAATAATAATAATAATAATAATAATAATATAATATATAATTTTTTAAATAAAGTTTTTAATTTTCAATTATTAAAAACAAATTGATATTTTGTTTATATTCTAATATATATTTAATATTTAAATTTATTATAAAAGAATTTAAATTTGAATTTTTATTAGATTTTCTTGAAAAGCCAGGGCTCCGGGGGGCACAGGCCCTTGGTAGTATAATAATATGAGATTAAATAAATAAATAAATAATTGTTATTATTATATATTTCAAGAAGAAGAAAAAAAAGAAATATAAAATATAAAATAAAGATTAATATGAATATGAATATTATAAATAAGAATATATTAAATATAAATTATAATATTTTTTAAATTGATATTAAAATTTCATAAGGTTAGTCTTTCTTCCTGTTATGTTTTGAAAAATAGGATTATTTTAGTAGTTACTAGTTCGCTGGTTTTGATGGTAATTATCTATTTGATTTGTGAATAATAATTATGAGTTATGTTTTTTCTACGGGTATTGTAATGTAAATCTTAGGTTTAGTCCGGCTTTTAGGAGAGTAGATCTAGAGCTGGAACTTTCAGAATTTGTTTCCTGAATAGATCACTGGCTTAGGAGAGATACTTTTAGGTTAGATAGGTAGTGTTGTGAATGAACTTGCACCTCTGTACATCATGTGTTTCAAACGACATGCTTTAGTATTTCGAAAACCCTAAGATATCTGTACATAAAATTCATTCCGGTTTCAAAGCATATAACCTCACAGGATACAAGCCCTTTGGAAACCCCTTTGCCAATTCCGTCTTTAAAATTTTCAAACCAGCTTTCTCAAAAAGTTCCCGAAACTTCTCATCCGTCCTAATATTTTATATAAGCTTGGTCTCTCAAATTTATCTGATTTGTACGAACCTCGTAACGCTGCTATCAACTTCATCAAACATATCATTGCCAGCATGCGTACTCATATTTTCCTTTACTATTATCCAACCATTTTCATTCAACATCTTTCCACATTTTTGAAAATATTCCACAAGTTGGGAGTCTCTTAGATGACCTAGACACCATTGGTTCCATATTAAGTCGTATTTGATTTCTGTGTTTGGCGTCCAGGCTTCAAGGCCGACGGGATATATCTGACCGATTCCTGCGTGGTCTATGAGCGCGGAAGAGAATTTCGTTACTGGTTCTACGATATCCACTGTAGTAGCAATACTTAGAAGTAATGCTTTTGTAATTCGACCGATTCTGGTAACTTGGTTAGCTGACAATTCTTTAAGCTTCATGACCAAGAGATTCTCCTCGCGCAACCGAAATGATAGGTATGTTCTCTCATAATTTCCCCCACGGCTTTTCATTGTGAACAACATCTGTGGTTAGAATTGAGTAGCTCGTCTCGACCAAGACTATTGCTCAGAAAGCTACTTTAAACCATAGCCCCGGAAAATGTACGAACATAAAAACTGTCCTTCTCATACACTAGTACACACAGCCCTAAACATCCAGCCTTTAATTCCTCACCATCACCGACAAAAAACACCCTCGAGCTCCCAATCAAAATAACACACCATCAACCCCATCATCACGCAACCTCACCACATCCCAAGAAAAAAAGAGAAACACATAAACACATCACTCCAAAGAAAAACTTAAAAAAAAACTCACCCCGCACCACAATCCACCGCCCTTCCCAACTTCCCCCCCTTAACCCCCAATTTCCCCAAAAAATTCCTCGATCCCTGTATATCCACACGACTAATATATGGAAATCCTCCTAACATCCCATCATCACTTGCTTCTATATTTTCCCAGCTGATTGATTCTGTTAGTTTTTGTCTGTTTCTCTCTCTCCCTCTCTCTCTCTCTATTTCACATTTCATTCACAGATATGCATATAATGTTTGATTAGAGATTGAGATTAGACGGGGGAGACTGTAGATGATGAGGAAACGTAAGACGTACTAATGAATAGCATCCGCATGATTAATTTGAGAATCCGGAGCTTGGGCTGTCATTTTCTTTTTGGATTTGTAAACTTGATGTTATAGTAAGTAGAATGAATTTGATGGAGTAAGTGTAGTCGATTAAGGTGATTGTGATTGTGGTAGAGGTTGTGTGTGAGGGAGGAGGATTTATTTTTGAGGATGGGTGGGCTTGTTGGGATATTGATATTGATATTGATATTGATATTGATATTGATATCGATATTGAGAAGAGAGAAACCTTTGAAGGAGAGATTGAGTGAATGGTGGCGTGTTTTTAGTGGAGACTTGCCACTTATGTGTTAGTGTTTGATAGATTGCCATCATTTAGAACTTTGGTGGGAGTGACTCTAGCGGCAGACGATTTGAGGCATTATCCTCCTGAACAATGGATGACTCAAGATGTATATATGATGTAAATCTAACTTACATGATTGTATGTTTCAAAGAGGATGATAATTCTAACAAACACCTCTTTAACATGCGTGATTCTGAATAATAGATGATTACAATTTAGTTATAAACAAAGCCGAAAACACAAGCAAAATACTTATTTAAACTCACTAGAAGCCTCACCGGCATGCTAGACCTACACATCAAAATAGATTTCAAATATTTCGAAAAGCCCTAGACTTATATTTAACATCTTATCTTATTCTATATTATTATTCTATTCAATACTTATTATATTTAGTCATAAATACTAACCCTCATCCAAAATATTTAAAATATCTACAACAAAAGTAAAAGCCCCCTCTAATTCCATGCTCCTCTTCAAACTTACCCCCTAAGTACAAGTACCAAAACCCTTTTGACATCCTGTGCCACAATAAGCAGTGCTACTTCCACAATATCCATGCGTACTACAACAATTTCCATAACTGCTTCCCTGGCAAGTCTTCTGTTTAGTACCTCCACATGATCCATCAGTGCTAACTTTCAAAGTAGAAGTCGCAATGGCGGCGGATGTAGTAGCTGTGGATGTGGATTTTTTGGTGGAGGTAGTGGATGCTGAGCAGGTTCCTGCAATGGGTTGGCAGCCAGTACTGCAGTAATCAGTGGTACTTCCACAGTCTAGTTTTGAGTTTGCGTTAGTAAATGAGGAAATATAAAGTGAGAGTACATAACGACAATTCTTACATCCATGTTGTGAGCAGCAGTTTCCATAGATAGAACCAAGACATGTAATATCTGCATTACAGGAACCGTCATCGGAAACTTGTTGACTTGGTGTAGGGACGGCGGCGTTAGGGACACCGCTTCTGTACCAATTTTGAGATGGGTCGCCGAGACAATCTCCCACGGTAACCGACTTAAATCCATGGGAGTACATGGAAGCGAGAACGTAATCGGTAAGGTTATAGACGGTCTGATAATGGATATCGTGCTCGATTTCCAGGTAATTGTCTGTAGCGGGATTGGCGGTAGCAATAGCGGCATCCCAAATGTTCTTGGACTTTTGAATGAGATTTGCAGCATCATTCAAATATCCCTCGGTATCCACGTCGAAATAAGTCACATGGTAGCCCAAGTCTGCCATAAGGTCACCACAAGTGTCGTTACACTCAGAATAGGGTGGTCTCATATAAGTTGGGAAATACCCGAGAATGTTTCTGAAGGCCATCTCATTATAGTAAATTTGATTTTTGAACGTCGTTGGATCAAGGGAGGTCAAATTTTGGTGACCCCAGGTGTGAGATGCGACTTGATGACCTTCGGCAATCATACGTTTGATAACAGTAACATACTCTGGGGTGGTATCAATTGCACCTTTGCCAAGGTTGTTACCGGTGATCATAAAGGTAGCCTTAGCTCCATAGGCTGCAAGTTTGTCTAGAAGGTCATTAGTGTAAAGGTAAGGTCCGTCATCGAAAGTGAATGCAATGTCTATAAAAGTAAATAAGTCAGCATTTCCTACCATCACAAAGAGCCCAGAAATACAAACCTCCAGCAACCTGACAATCGTAAACACCAGCTCCTCCATATGGAACATCGCCAATATGTGGGCGTTTGATATTTGCTGTCGAAGCACCAGATGGAGCTTGGAGTGTATCACAAAGAGGTCCATATTCGAACTGGCAATCTGGAGCTGCACAATATTCTTCCGTGGTACCGCAGTATCTAGTTCCATTAGTTGATAATTTTCGTGCTTACAGGAAGCTACTCACCCTTCTGGAGAGCAGCATGCATTTACACAGCTACCAACACCGGGACCGCAAGTATTTGGATCGCCCGCCCTCGGCCCTATCTCAGGTGTTCTTTCTTCCACATGCACGGGATTTGCGATTGGCGCTGGCATGGCATTGCGACCTTTGATTGTTTGGAGGAACTCTCTGCCACCCATCAATTTTGGCATAGCAGGTCCAGGATGTGCACTCGACAACGAAGCCAAGGCCACGGTGGCGAGAAGCGACACAGACTTCATGTTGATAGCCTGATGAACGAGTGTGAGGTGCAATTAGCTAAACAAATATGACTTTTGGCAAGATTGTTTATATATAACCAGATTAAACCTTACACCTAGCTGGATTGCCAAAGGTGATGATAAACGAAAGACTGCACACGCAAGACTGAAGCGACTGTGAGGGTTATAGAAGCTGATGAGGAAGTAAAGGAGGTTGCAAATGGAGGCGAACTCTTCGTATTAAACCTCAAGAACAGAGATGACCTGACTTGATATGCAGCAACAACAAACAGGGGGGTCTGCAAAGGTAACATAGATTTCTGGGGTCAAAACTCCAAGGACATAGCTAAAAGCCGGATTTGTATAGATAGAACATGCAGCCTACTAATGATGCACCACAAGGATGCAGGATCTGTGCAGCCATCCCATCACTGAATGAGACGACTGCAACGATTTTTCTTTTCTGTATAGTTTCTTACATATAGTTGCAGGTCCAAGAACTCATTATACTGTTTAGAGAACATATTAATGTAGGTCACAATGAACTTGGAGAGTGGAAGGGTGTGAAGTGGGGACACAAAGGTCTCGAAGGGGCCCAAGAACCATGTCCGATAACAAGAAAATCATAGAAGTAACTTTCTCATAAGGATATTTCCATACTAAAAAATCCTTTTTGACGGCTGGGCGTTCGTAACTCGTTTGTATCCTTACTGGTTGTGCCGTACACTGTGATGAATGCTAAAATGTTAAAATACGATCGGGAAATTTTCAACGACGGCGTCTTCCCGACTTCGTGGTGCCAATCATGATTGCCATGCAAAAGAAATGCTTTTGTGACAGCTTAATACGCGGCTTTTGATCACAACCTCATTTTAAGGTCGCTTTTAATACTACATGGAGGGCTCCTTTCCATGGGTAAAAATGGTGGAATGGCAAAAGAGACTGAAGTGGAGATTGAGACTTGAGGCCTCCGAGAAAAATGAACATCATCTCATGGCCTCCTCCCGGGTAGAAAGTAAGTAAGCTTAATCTTGGCGTATGCACGATCATTTTCGCCCCCCTAAGGCTCCGTCAATATAAACATGTTTTGTTCGCGATGCGTGGACTTGAAAGCGTTCACCAGTTGGAAAATTATGTTGTGGATCATTTCAACAAAACGTGGCATGTAGCTCGTACCCAAAGGTATCGACTGAGCAAACAAACAAAAGGCATTTTGTCAAATCAAATAAATGCTTCTGTGCAGGTTTAAGCATAATCAAACCTCCTCGGTGTACTGTACTGTATTGATAAAGGTAACGAACGGATGGATCCAGCCGTCCATCGCAGTTTTCGATTCTTCCGATAACTATTATTAGTGTCTTGTTTTCTCCCGAGATCGTCAAATTTCCTACAATAAGGTCTCGTGCGACTCAACTAGAGCTGAGTTCGGACGAGTCTCATCGCTTAATATAATAACCTTCCTTACCTATGAGATCCGAGACCACAAGTGCAACACGGTTCGTGTGGCGTTCCTACCTTTGATGCGCAAGCATATAAGGGTCGTGTAAATTGCTATGTCGTGTATCCTAGACGCGCAAGTTTATACTGCAGTATTGATGTTGCAAAGCACAGTAGGATCCAGATTCACATTCAAGCCTCGAGACTATACTGCTAATCGAGCCATAATCATCTGACGATAATGTTGACTTTTCAAGTGGCAGCTGGACATTAGTATCAACTGCCAAGGATGGAACAAATAAGCTACAATTCATTATATGTATGATCTAAAATTTAGAAGTGTAAGTATTACGATAGACTCTTCCTCCCATTGGAACACGCCTTTTCGAGGCATCGGCCGAATCGAAACTTCAAAAAAGTGGCAGGCAGGTGAATAGCCACGACTGAATTGAAGATTTCCTCACTTCTCGACATCTAGCTCTGCTAGTGCGTAATTCTTAAGGTCTCGCTTTCCTTCAAGTATTTGTAGTATCTTCCCTTTGTGTTATTTCTCCAACTCTTGCCCCATTTTACTACTGCAAAGAAAGTCAGGACTTGAGCAAGACCAGCAAAGGCAGCCACAATGAAAGCATTTTGGTAACCCATATTTGTGACCCAAGGTGTGATCCCATAACCCATCGCAAAGCTCATTGTATTTCGGATAACAATCACACTTGCTATAAGCACCTTTAGCTTGGAACGTAGAAATGAAAATGGAACAGGGGGAAGGACGTACCCATGGCCTCGCCACTCAAGTCTTTATAAGCATCAATACAATACGAGACAGACAACTGAACACCAATGCCGTTTGAAGCAGCAATCAGGAACATGGCAACTGTAAGGCCGAACCAATGTATGTGTTGAGCTGCTCCAACACCCCAAAGGATTAAGGAGGAAGGTATGAGAATGACGGATAATAGGAATAACCAAAGTCGATGCTCTGCTTCCAAGACGCCTTTGTTGCGCCGGGCGAGCCACAATACCACTCTATCCCCTATGACACCAGAATAAAATGAAGCACAAGCTACACCGAGTAACGGTGAGACATACGACAATCCAACCATAGAAGAAGAGAAGTTATAAGGCGGGGCACTTAAGATCAACGAGGCCGTCCCATTGAGAACGTTGAACCAGATCAAATTGCTACCATACGAGAACCCAGCGTAGGCAACCGATGGAAGAGACATGAAAATGAGAGGCCGGACCACCATACGGAATAGTCTGAAATCTCGTTTCTTATCCTTCAGCGACAACTTTTGCAGGTACGTCTTCGGCGTGTAATGAACGGCTCCACGTTCTATGGTTTGAGTGGCCAAGTTTGAAACGCCGATGCTTGTATCTTTTTCGGGATCCAGTGACGTTGAAGAATTAGAGGACTTCTCTTGGATCATCCCCTCTTTTGGTGTAATCGCTTCAGGCGTGTTGCCCAGGGACTTTTTTATTTCCGGAGGTGCTCTATCGTAGTTTGTCTCCTCCATTAGGAAGAAGCAGAATACAAAACCGATGGCTAGAAAGATGGCGCACCAATACATCACCCATCTCCACCCTTGCCCGTCATTGATGAAGCCAGCCTACAATGATGTAAGCCAGAATGCCATTATGTTATCAATATCCTATAACTCACAAGTATTGGGGCTAAAAAATTACTTCCAGTCAGCATAAATGCATATAGTCCCATATAAGCACCTCTTTCATGGGTAAAGTAAATATCTGTAATCGATACTTCACATAGGGACTCGATAGGAGCTCCGACAGCTCCCTGTAGAATCTTGCTTCCAATCCATGCAGAATTGGTTGTAGCATGCGGCACCCATAACATGGTACTTGTTCCGTTAGCACAAATACAGGAAATATGATCACTACAATATTACTGACCCTAGAGTTGCTAGCAAGGAGAATAGATACACCGGTCTCTTGCCATATTGTAATGCTATGGGCTGGGCAATTAAACATCCCCACTGAACTCAAGTATAACATTAGCGGCCGACCCCCCGAAGATATCAAATATACTGCTACCATCTGGATGGTATCCTATGCATGCTGAGAGGAAAGAAAGAAAGCGCTTGCTTCGTTTCAGGGAAACGTAACGGTTTTCCTGGGCTTCACTCATTTGGGGACCATGGCCAGAGGCATATGATTTGAATTGACAGAAGACATGATAGTGTAACTTACCCCAAAGAACAAGAACATATACCCTGTACCGGCGTTCAACTGATCAACTGTCAAGCCAGTGTCCTTACTTATGGGCTCCAGGACACTATAAACAGCTGCAGATGCTATTCCAACCATCAAAGTATACATAGACATACATGCGGTCGATAGCATTTTCCGCTTTGGGCTCCAATTCAATGGATCATCTGGGTCACTAGATGGTGACGGAACTAGGACAACGTCCTGTATTCGAGATGCAGATGCATGCTGCCCTCGCATTACACCCTCAAGATCGACCAGGTGAATGGTTCCCGGGATAGGACGTGTATCCAATTCACCACGCCCATTTCCAGAATCCTCCATCGTGAAACAAACAACAAATGATCACTGCAGAAGAGATAGTACAATATAGCTGTTGGCAAGAATTTTGAATACTCAGCCTTTAGAAATGATTGGAGGTACCTTTTACTGTTCGGTCAGGGGGTTAGACTCTATACTTTTAAGGAGATCATCTGTGCTGAAAGCGCTTAACAAACTTATCACGAAGCTTAACATGGCTGTCGATCATGTTGACATGAGATAATGCGGTGTATCTGAAGCTATCCACTTAGAAGCCCAAAAGAGCAAGTATATGCAATGATGACCACCAGCGCTAAGCTCTCATTCGATGGGTTCGGCCAGGCCTGGCTACCCCGCGCATTCGTTATCATAAAAGTTCCGATAAACCTCATGGCGAGAACTTTATCAACGAAGTGTATGATAACGGTGGAGCTGTTTGTCTTGTCGTTGCGTCTTCGATAAGTGAGAACTTCTCGTCATTGTATCAGGGTCCATCTTGATTATAAAATCTCCAATGCACGATAGAACTAGCTGGATTAGGCAGGCATTACCACAACATTCCCCAACACTCACATCTGTTAATCTTACAGTAAGGTTGCGAATTTTCTAACCTCAGCTAACAATCCTCAATTCAGCAAGTATCTGAAGAACTACTAAATACATAGAATTATCTTTGATGACTCGCATCGAGGTTGAAGTAAAGTGCGCCGAAGTTGGGTTGCCGCCATGCATTGGAATTGTTATCAGCTCAAACATATCAGACGATACTGATAGCTTCTATACTTTCAACTGAAGTGACAGTTCACAGTGTTTATCGGTCAAACTAGGATTTGACAACCAGAATCCTCTGTTGATGATGGCGTTCAAAAGTGTCTATCGCTTTCGGTACCCAAACTGAATGATGCCAACTTGTAGCGCAACCTTGAGAGGTTCTTGGGTGGTCGATGAGCTACATACCGCAGCGGGCGCCTGTCTTCATCCCTTCTGCTATAGTTATTTTGAACCGATCAGATGACCTTCTAAAAGCCTGCAACATTCTTGGGATCTTATCGCATGCCGGCTTAGATAGCATGTAAACATGCCAGACATTCAATATTCTACATTCCTGCCACGGTGCTAGTGTTGCAATGCCTGGAGAAAGTGGCGAGCGCGCCCTTCTTTTAATAAAACCTACCTGTGCTGGTTTGGCGGCACCATGTTCGTCATCCCTCAAGTACTACTAATTCTTTGATTCTTTTGGTTGTTCAATTGCACGGGAGCAATAATGGTGTATGCTAATGCATCGTCGAAGTTGCCTTGGATAGCTACCATTTGTGCCTTTTTCCTTTGCTGGTCTGTTTGGTTTCGTGAGGTTCTATATAGGACGACCTTCAGCGTGAGTCAATAGCTTCTATCATAATAAGAGTTACCTAATGCGGGTTTCAGGAGTACGTAGTTCGTCCAGATGTTTGCCGCACCGATAGAGAAAATCCCTTTCCCCCACACGAGCACGCAGAAAATGAGACTATCCAAGGAGAGAATATAACTGCTACAACAGTCAAGGAGCCTTCGAATGAACGGCCACTCATTCTATATGCTTTCTCAGAATCTCCTGAAGCACGAATCAATATCCAATATTTTATAGACCATGGTCTTCACGATGCTGCCGATTTCATTTTTATTTTAAACGGCGAAACAGACATCCACAAGAACATTCCCCAAAAAGACAACATCAAGCACATCCATCGACCAAACGACTGTTTTGATCTTGGAGGATATGCCGAAGTCCTAACGAAAACTGACCTCTACAAAAACTACCGCAAGTTCATCATGTTAAACGCCAGTCTCCGCGGACCCTTTCTTCCCTCCTGGTCTCAATCTTGCTGGTCCTCACTCTACCTCTCCCGAATAACAGACACCACAAAACTCATCGGCATGACCGCAAACTGCGAGCCAGAATTCCACATCCAATCGATGATCTGGGCTACCGATTCCAAAGGCATCGAGACATTGCTCTTTCCTTCCAAAGATGTGCTCGCAAAATTACCACCTCAGCCTATGCATGCCATTAAAGGCCCTTTCAATGCATCGGAGAAATATACACCGGGCATCAACAATTGTTTCCGTAGCTTTAACGGAGCGATTAATGCCGAAATAGGCGTTACGGCTTTGATGCGCACCGCGGGGTATGGTGTCGAAGCTATTATGAGCGCGTTCCATGGAGTGGGTAATGGAAAAGACGAGGAAGTTTTCGAAAAAGAAAGAGGAGATCATCGTCACCATCACAAAGATTTTGGAGAAGACTCATATGAGAAGCAGGATAAGTCCTCTGACTTGATGAGTGAATATGAGAGGTTTTGCGGTTCAACGGGCACGGGAGATGTTTTGTATGATGGGGGATATTTTGGGATTAATGTGCATCCATTCGAGACGATTTTTATGAAGACTAATAGGAATATTGGTCCGGTGGCCCTGGAGAAGTTGACAGATTGGATGGAAGGGAGTAGGTTTAGTAGCTATGATTATTGTAAGTTGTAGGTTCTTGTTGGGATTTAGTTGTTTTTCTTGGTTGTTCTGGAGTAGTGGAACTTCTTTCCATGACCTGGGAGTCGCGATGAATCTTGTCGATCTTTGGAAAATCAAGGAGACCGAGTGAAGGTTTTTGTTGTGACGCATTTATAGATTGTGAAGGATAGAACTTCCGCAGTAAGCTGGAGGAAGACAAAATGTATGAGGGTATCAAAAAGTCAAATTATGTATGTATAGGGAGTATAACAGAGTACAACAAAGCTAAAGGTTGAATCTTGTTCGTTGCTTCTCCATTCCAGCCTTCCACTGCCATTGAACGGCATCATCTCCTTCACTGCCTGCTCTACCAATACCCTTATCAACTCTCCTCAACTTTAAGGTGAATCTTGGCCCTAGCTCCTGTAATCCAGCTCTGATGCCCTCTACACCTTCCACAATCTTTCCATCTGGTCCTACTACGCTCTTTTCTGTTTCTCGCTTCTCCCTGAATACATATCGATGTCTTCGCACGAAAATGTAATCACGTTGATTGTGCAGCGTAACCACTTGTCTACCCTGTAATTCTGGTTGTGGTGGAAATAGTGTCAAAAATAATCTTGCAGTCAACAATCCTAGTGGTGTGCGGAAATTGTTCAAAATAAGTTCCGGATAGTGATTTGTTGGATTACCATGACCGGGTAACTTCTTTCCTTCAACCCAATTCTTGATCGAGAAGTGACATGTAGGACCAGATGGTAGATGTACGATGGTCAAACCTGTGGGCACCTTGGCGTCTTCCTTGAGCATCACAACGGATGTATATTCGCGATTTGTAGCAAATTTGCAGATTTCTCTTAGAGAATATTTGTGTCCATAGCGGTGGGCCGATCGAGGGACGTAATTGCTGTTTGGGAAGAGAGTACATAAAAGATGAGCCTCTGCATGCAGTGTCGAGTTCAAGGAAGTTGTAAGAAGAATCTTTGGGGCTGGCGGAGGCTCATCTGTGAAAAGTGTAGGGAATTTGAGAGATAATGAAGATGGTGTGAGGTCGAGGTTTGTGCTGGTTGTTGAAGGCGCATTGCTAACTGCTCGAGGCCGGCTTTCGGATTCTCCATCCTCATCGTCCGATCCCTTCTCCGAATCCGAGTCTAGCATACTATCGACATCATCATCTTTCTCCTCCGGTGCCTCGTCCAAAGGTTCTTGCTCTGCAGCCTCCGCCTCTTCTATGCGCCGTCGCTTTAATTGCTCGACATCTACACTAATATTGAGGTCGTTTCCATCACCTGAGACTTCATCCCACACACGCTTATTATCAATAGTATGCGGAATGTTTTTAGCTAATCGCTGTCTTCTCAATTCGGGGTCTCTGTCTTCTTCTCTCTTCCGTTTGAAGCGTATATCTCTGCGATCGCTATCGCGAGCCTTCTTTTGTTTGATGTGAAGATCTTGTCTCTTGAATTTATTGCCAGTCTTAAAAGGTAAAGCTGCCTTCGAAGAAGTCGGGTGCACTCGTTTGGACCCCATTGTAAGGTTGTATGATGTTTTGGTTTGGTAAGTAGAAGGAAAGGAAGTCTGGAAAAACCGAAGATGAAATCCAAAAATTATTTTACCACAACGGCACGCGGCCGCATCTTCCGATTGGGTTGTACGAGGCTGTCCCCGTCGCAACAAGTCACAACGAAAAGAAATTCCCCACGACTTTCGTAAATCACAAAGCTTGAAAAGTTCCCCAGACTTTCTTTGACTCATACCTATTATTGGATGAGTCCTCGGTGAATGCGATCTTTTCGTAGCCTTACAAGAAATATTGTTCTCAAACCAAAATTAAGCCCACGACTGGCGTTTCGAACCTTTACATCTACAACACCCCACAATAAATATCAAGTACCAAAATCGAAGAAGGACAACATAATGTCGACTACTACCACCCTAAAGGGCCAGCCCCTTGATCGTCAGGTCCTCGATTCTATGTTGAGGCGGCGAATGTTCTACACTCCTTCTTTCGAAATCTACAACGGAGTCGCTGGTCTAGTAAGCAATGATTCTTTTATACAACACTCCCAAGGTCCAATGCCATATAAATCTTTCATGTCTAAGCCTCTTTACATTCTAATACAGATTCCATTGTTCAATCTACTCGGAGATGCTTTTTATAGGCAATTGCTGACTTCCACGTAGTATGACTATGGCCCACCTGGTTGCGCTCTACAGGCAAATGTTATTGACCTATGGCGCAAACACTTCGTCCTGGAAGAAGACATGTTGGAGCTGGATTGTACGGCATTAACTCCAGCTGAAGTTCTCCAAACCAGTGGACATGTAGATAAGTTCGCAGATTGGATGTGCAAGGACCCTAAGAACGGTGATATTCTACGAGCGGACCATTTCGTTGAAGACATCCTCGAATCGAGATTGAGAGGTGACAAGGAGGCTAGAGGTGTTAAGATCGTCGAAGAGGAAGAGGACCCATCTAAAAAGAAGAAGAAGAAGAAGACCAAGGGAATTGAAGCCGTGAAGCTCGATGACGCAGTTGTCCAGGAGTACGAGGAGATCTTGGCTAAGGTAAGGTCACTTAATGATATTACAAGTATAGCTATTGACTTTTCAGATTGATAACTACAACGGCGAAGAGCTCGGTCAATTGATTAAAAAGTACGAAATGAAGAACCCAGAGACTGGCATGGAGCCTTCCGCACCAGTAGCCTTTAACCTTATGTTCCAGACTGCAATTGGCCCAAGTAGTAACACACCAGGTTATCTACGACCCGAAACTGCTCAAGGTCAATTCCTCAACTTTGCCAAGCTTCTTGAGTACAATCAACAGCAAATGCCATTCGCTTCGGCCTCCATTGGCAAGTCATACAGAAACGAGATCTCTCCCCGTGGTGGTTTACTAAGAGTTCGGGAGTTTTTGATGGCTGAAATTGAACATTTTGTCGACCCCGAAGGTGGCAAGAAGCACGATCGTTTCAACGATGTCAAAGATGTAGAGCTTGTTTTGTTGAATCGCCATACTCAATTAGCCGGCAAAACCGATGTTGAAAAAATGGCTATCGGCAAGGCCGTTGAAAATGGCACTGTTGATAACGAAACTCTTGGCTACTTTTTGGCACGAATCCAACTTTTCCTGGCGAAAATTGGTGTAGACCAATCTAAAGTTAGATTTAGACAGCACATGGCTAACGAGATGGCTCATTATGCTGCAGATTGCTGGGATGCTGAGCTGCATACTAGCTCTGGTTGGGTTGAGTGTGTTGGTTGTGCAGACAGAAGTGCTTATGATCTCAGCGTACACGCAAAAAAGACCGGTGCGCCATTGATGGTCCGCCAAAGATTGGATATCCCAATCACTATCGAGGAATGGCAAATTGATCTTGACAAGAAAAAGTTCGGCCCTAAATTTAAGAAGGATGGTAAGGCAGTCGAGGCTGCTATTGAGGCTCTGTCACAAGAAAAGCGAGAATCGTTCGCAAAAGATCTCAAGGATAATGGAAAGATTGTTATTGAGGTCGACGGGATTGCCGACGGTAAGGCTGAAGTCGGTGCCGATCTTATCAAGATTGAGCTCCGAACCAGGGTTGAAAACACGAGAGAATATACCCCAAATGTAATTGAACCCTCATTCGGTATCGGTAGAATTTTGTACGCCTTGATGGAGCACAACTACTGGACCCGTGGTAGTGAAGGTGGTGATGAAGCACGTGGTGTAAGTGATGTTCATTCTCGTGCATTTACAGCGACTAACTAAATGCAGGTCCTCTCCTTCCCGCCAATTGTTGCTCCTACTAAAGTACTGCTCGTTCCTCTCTCCTCTCATGAGAGTTTCAAACCCTTCCTGAAGCAAATCTCATCTAAACTCCGATCCATGGGTATCTCCAGCCGTGTTGATGACTCTTCAGCATCCATCGGCAAGCGTTACAGTCGAAACGATGAACTTGGTACTCCTCTTGGTATCACGGTTGACTTCCAAAGTGTCAATGATAGCACATTCACTTTGAGAGATAGAGATTCCACCAAGCAAGTCCGTGCATCCCAGGAAAAGATCCTGGCGGCTATCAAAGAGTTGGTCGACGGAACTAAGGTTTGGGCAGATATTGAGAAAGAACTGCCAATTTTCGAGGGCCAAGAAGCTGAGATTCCTGCTCGTTAAGATATAGAAACTTTTACATTCAACGAAGATTTATCACATGTTATCAAAGAGGAGTGTGGAGATCTTGTGTGTCCTGAACATCTCTAGGTTAATCCTTGGGAATCCGATATCACATGTAGATTGTGATATCGTATAGCGCCAAATGATAAAAATAAACATTTCACTAACGTCCAACGAACCTTTCCCAGCAGATCTTCCTGGGAAAAGGGAAATGGCCCATTGATAAGATAAACTGTCATCATCGTAATCTGTATAGGTAAACTCAAATTTGAAAATGGGCACTGCGTGCGTAGTGAGCTTTCATCCTTCCTTTTCGCTTCCAGAAGTTCTATGGTAACTAGGAGTTGAACTATTTGTTAAAGAGAGGGAAACGCGGGATCATCATGTAAGTAACACCTACAGAATTGAGCGTCTCCCTTCCATACTCGATTCATCGAACCAGAAATGTTGGTGGCCCGAGGAACTCCCAAACCGTGCGGGGATGAATCTGTTACAAGATCCGTTCATTGGAAACATGAACTTGTGATGCTGCACCGATTTTTGAAACAAAGGATGATGATTATGGTAGCGCCTATGAAAAATTGGAGGGGCTTTGCTTTCTTTCAAGAGATCAATGCACAAATCAATTTTCAAAGCGTTTGTTTGAGTGAAGAAGAACTAGAAATTCGGCAACTGACTTGGTTGGAGATAAGTTGATGTTCAAAAATTGTTTCAAGAGCTTCAAAGAAATAAGAGGCTTGGCTTGGCTGCTGGTGAATAAGCTTTCGTTGATGTATATCGGTGATCTATGAAACGATGATACTCGAGTAGATAACTCAATCAACATGCCAACCATACCATGTTTATTATCAGTTAATATGTGTATTGAGGGGTTGTTGGTAACTCGGCTATAATCCTCCTAATTAACTACCTAACCTAACCTCACCTACCTACCTAGGTAACCTATGATGCTGTTTATTCTATTAAAAGACCCTGTAACCTTTCCAACAGAAATATCTCAAGTGGTTTTATCTTGACGAAGCCTTCCGATCATCCCTGAGTCAAAGTCCTTTCCTTCTCATCAGCCTCTTGTGACTTGGGTTGATTCTGATGGGGCTAGTTGTTGAGTGAGATAGACAGAAAGAAGGATAGATATGAAGAAATGATTATGATTATCTCCCATGTGAATTTGTGTGTCTTTGGAGTAATCATATTCTTGTTGTTCTCTTGCTTTTGCTTTGATATACATTACCAAGTGATCTGAACCACGACCGACCTATAGTTAGTTCATTTCCTAGTCCATGAGAGATACACGGGGAAGCCCCTCATTATTTTGCCGCTTCACTATACTAAAAATTGATAGACGCTCTCTTAAGGTGCATCAGTTCATTTAAATATGTACCAGGGTCCTCTGGAGTACTGCACTCCGTATTCATCTGTGAACTTGTTTTAGGCGAAGTTCAGGGACCTTGGTGAATACATTACAGTGAAAGGATTCGGGCCTCTTAAGGATGTGCACAGATGGTTCGGGGTCTATTAGTGTTATTAGTGTCCTGTAGTAACCGCTTGCACGAATGGCAAACAAATGGCAAACTCGATTCCTAAAAGCAGCTCAAAGTCAAAGTCAAAGTCAAAGACAATCTCAATCTCAATCTCAATCTCAACCTCAATCTCAATCTCAATCTCAATCACCTTCAACCCATTGAACAACTACAGCCAAAAGAGTATCTCACTACCACCCACCACAAAGGTCTTTTGGCCACAGCAGCAATATAATAAATACTTCAACTCCTAAGCCAACGTAATCATATATCGAAAAATCCATTATATCATTTCAACATAAAAAGAAAGGAACGCTGGACGTTGTTGTGCAACGGCAACTCGGTCTTTCTTGATCTCCCCCTGGCTTGCGACCTCGAATTATCTCAAAGTTCCAACGGTCTGCAAGACATAGAGCGGGTGGAGTTTTTATTCTCCCAAGAGCAGGCAGGCTTCACTTTGTATGTGATTGCAAGATCTTGCATTATTTGCTGAAAGAATAATTGCTAATAATTGTAAATACAGTCATTTTTGTCTTCTCTTTCAACGATACCCCGCGGCTTCGATCTGCTTGTTCCCTTTTCAGAATCCTGCATACATTGTTCTTTAAGTTGTAATCCTGCATTTTCATCAAGATGTCTTCACAAAATAGGTATGAAAATCTCCCCATCTTATGTTTATCTGCACAAAGCACCTGCTGGAAATAATCCAAAATGTGCAGAAATATTCGAGTGTTTATCTCCCCCGACAGACGTTATTCGCCTTTCCATGACCTTAACAGCCTTCTGCCTTTGAATAATATATCTTCGCCAAGTTTTCTTTGTAGATTTTTACATGAACAAAACTAACCAATATTGCTATTTTCAGCATTTATAGTCCAGGTCAATTCATGAACCCTGGACCTGCGCCTCGACCTCCTGCTGGCCCTCGATTAAATTACACTCCTACTACCTCGAATGTTCCCGGAAATGTGTCTGCACCCAACATCTCCCAGTTGAGCATCAATTCTCCCATCACCAGAACTGCTTCATCAACATACTCCGGTTCGACGGTCTCTCTGCCCTTAGCTCGACAACAGACCAATATGGATGGACAAGGAGGTGTCGCAGTGATCAAGGAGGGATGGGCTTCGGTAAAGGAGGGCAAGAACTTTATCAGTCCTTGGAAGAATAAGTGGCTCATCCTCCGCAAAGAGGCACTCGATTTTCATAAGACTGAGGGTGGAAAAGTTGCATATCAAATTGTGCTCAAGGATGTCCTTGGAGTTTCAAGAGTTGAGGCCGCTGGAACCATCTTCGAAATCAGGAGAACATTGAATGGCTCATCAAACAATCCAGGGGATGATGACAGTTCTGGAAGAACTCTTCAGATCAAAGTCAAGACTGACGATGATTTGTATGAATGGATCGACTTCATTTATGCCCGCTGCCCTGGCATGGGCGGTGTCAGCAACCCGACCAATTTCAGTCATTCCGTCCATGTCGGTTTCGATCCCAACACCGGAGAGTTTGTCGGATTGCCTGCAGAGTGGTCAAAATTGCTAAACTCCTCAGCTATTACCAAGGAAGATTATGAGAGAAATCCTCAAGCTGTTTTCGAGGTCCTGGAGTTCTACTCTGATATTACCAAGCGTCAACAGAATCCACAGCAATTTTCGAGTTTGACCCCTACTCCATCCGTCGCTGCTAATCAAAATAAACAACTTGGCTACATGCCAGGTAACTCCGTTGCACCACCCAGACCGCTTCAGCCTCAACAGCAACAACAGCCAAATAACAACGGATATGGCTCTCCTCAACAGCAGCCTCGAAGGCCCACACCTCCTGAGCAAAGTCAGCAACGCAACCAAATGCAGCAAATGGCAGCGAACTATGTTACTCCTGATCAGCGCGAGGAACAGAGACAAGCGCAATTGACAGCACAAAGACAGCGGGAACTAGAGATGGCAGAACAAAATCGACTTGATATGGAAGAATACAACGCGACAATCCCTCAAACTCGCATCCCAATGGCCAAACAGGAGATTGGTGGTGGTTATTCGAGCAGTCCTCAAGATCGATACAATCCGACTCGTGTGGCGCCTCCTGCTCCTCGTCCGCAGCAAGGTCAACAGGCTACTGCTCAAAGACCAGCGCAGAGACAAGCACCGTCTGCACCATCTGCACCATCTGCAAGCGATTCAAGCAGACCACCACTCAATACCCAGCAGAGCTCTTCTTCAGTTAGAGATCAAAATGGGTCAAATAAATCACCATCGGAAAGACAGGATCCTCGATATCCTAACAGTCAAACTTCTAGTCCACAGCAGCAGCGACCAGCTCAGCAACAACCAGCATCTAGGTTACCTGCGCCAGTTAACAATGTCAAGCCACTCAATGTCGCTCCCAAACCAGCTGCCAATGGTATTCAACAGAATGACGCTGTCAAAGCTGCAGAAGCTGCTCTCACTGCCAAGCCAGCCGCCTCTGAACGCACAAAGGACGTTCGAATGTCAACCATGTCGGAGAATGAAGTTATGGCTAAGTTGAAAGAGGCTGTCTCCAAAGATGATCCTAACCTTTCCTACTCCAAGCAAAAGAAAATTGGACAAGGTGCTTCTGGTTCCGTCTATGTTGCAAAGGTGAAGGAGAATCCGGCATCTCCTGTTGCTCGTGAAGTTCTACGTCAACAAGGCAGCAAAGCCCAAGTTGCAATCAAACAAATGGATTTGGCACACCAGCCGAGAAAGGAGTTGATTGTAAATGAAATCATGGTCATGAAGGATAGCAAGCATCGTAACATTGTCAATTTCCTTGATGCTTTCTTAAGAAACAACTATACGGAACTCTGGGTTGTCATGGAATACATGGAAGGAGGTGCTTTGACTGATGTTATTGACAATAACCCTAACATTACTGAGGACCAAATTTCCACCATTTGCCTTGAGGTTTGTTCCAAATCTGATACCCAACTCTCCGTATCTTTACTAATTTCTGTAGACCTGTCGTGGACTCGAGCATCTTCATGCACAGAGCATTATCCATCGTGATATCAAGAGTGACAATGTTTTGCTCGATGCACGTGGTAATGTCAAGATTAGTAAGTTCTTTCAATCTGGTTTTTAGATCTACATACTAACTCACTCGTAGCGGATTTCGGATTCTGCGCTAAGCTCACTGAATCTAAATCTAAGCGCGCTACCATGGTCGGTACTCCTTACTGGATGGCGCCCGAAGTTGTCAAGCAAAAAGAGTATGGTCCAAAGGTCGATATCTGGTCTCTTGGTATCATGGCTATTGAGATGATCGAATCTGAGCCACCGTATTTGAATGAGGAGCCTCTCAAAGCTCTTTATCTGATTGCCACCAACGGTACACCTCGTCTCAAGAAGCCCGAAAAATTGAGTAAAGAACTCAAAGCTTTCTTATCCGTCTGTCTATGTGTCGATATCAGAAGCAGAGCATCCGCAGATGAACTGTTGATGCATGACTTCTTGAAGCACGGCTGCGATACTGCTAGCTTGGCTAACCTCCTCCACTTCCGAAAGAATGCCAAATAAGCAACCAGCAACTTTACGAGAGTTAATGATGACAACGTTTACGAAAATCGAATACTCGGTGGCATTCGAGTTCGTGTTTGGAAGCAGTTATATCGATTTTAATATTATTTTTGCGACATAACGCAGGTTACATCATGGTTATATTTTGTGGTCCCTATATCAACAGCATGAATCCCGGAGTTTGTGGGAGTTTCACATCCTGTTTTCTTTGCTCGACATTTAAGAAGCATCGTGGATAGATGTCAATGGCATGTCTAGAGGCCTATAAAGACAGGTGAAAGGGAGTAACCTCTAGTTTTACTTTTACCTATTTTAACTTCTCGATAATTTTCCGGTTTGTGGATACCTATCCTTGGGATCTTTCGAAAGCAGGCCTCGAATTGAGGATATACTTTACGGGAAGATGGCCATAAGGAACAATAATTGGCGTCAGGTAGAATAATTGAAGATTAATAATAAATAAAAGATAGAAAAACACATTGCTCGTGGTATGATTGTGGTCAAAAGCATGATGTAATTGTGTAGTTTTCTTAGTAGAAACTAATCATCTATTGTCCACAATTGACTATCTAGTATAATATATAACATTTAATACTCTATATATCAATACATCAATCAATACATCAAAACATTACGGATTACAAGGTCAAAAAATTAAAGAGACCATAAACATAAATTATGAAACCCCCATCTGGTGCTTCCAAAGCTTCTAGAACTTCTTCTATCTCCAGTCTAGCCTCGGCCAGTCCCGGCAGATCTGGCCTTGTCTTACTAGTGTAGCCTTGCGACTCAACAACAACCTTGTTCACAAGCTCCCCGGTACGATCTCACAAATTTCGAGATATCTTCACACAAGTTATCTTGAATCTATTCAGAAGCAAATATAAATAATGGCTCCCTTAATACCATCTGCTAAATCGACCTTGTCCTATCCCTTATATGCTTGTGACTTCGATCCCATAAATCCGTCCAGATTGGTGGTTGGTGGGGGCGGCGGCGCTGGAAGGACGGGTGTGGGAAATAAGATTGTGAGTATGAGGACATTTCTGCTGAAAAAGAGTCTTTTCATATGCGAAAACTATGCTCCTTCGTTTTGCATACATATACTAATAGCTACAATTTTAAGACCCTTTTGGACACTTCAAACCCAAATGAGCTTGTTGAAGCGGCCGAGATAGATCTTAGCAAGGAAGAAGACAATGTCACCAGTCTTGCGGTCGGTCAGCCTCAAGGAAAGACAAGCTTGATCTATGCAGGAGTAAACTCCAGCCCGGAGGAATTGGGCAAGGGGATTAATGCGCATTTTCGAGTTATTGGAATAGAGCCAGTCGCCACAGGGGAAGGGAAAGGAAAGATTACACAGTCTGTTGCGACAACGAGCAAATTATCCGAGATTTCGAGAATTTCTTTATTTACTCATGTGGAAAGAGATTTATACCAAAGAGTTACCCGGCTATCACGGCCCTATTTAGGACAATCGCAATGGGGTGCGGTTGCGACTGGACTTGCGAAGGATTCCGAAATCGTACTTTTTGAAACTGCGCGAACAGGACCACCTACATCTAAGGGTGCGATAAAACTGGCAAAGGAGGCTGTTGATATGGATTTCATACAAACTGGAAAGGATGATTATCTCTTCGCATATGCCGATGACCATGATATCTATGTTAGGAAGCTTGGCTCAATAGATGATGGGGCAGAATCTGAGTGTGTATATATTACACCAGCCTCCAGAGGCAAGGAGAAAGTTACATTACCATCTTTCAGGTCAATAAGGTGGCTGACGAAGGACTTTATTGTCATGCTCACGAATATACATAGCCAAGGAGGAGTGGTAGTACAGATTCTCAGACTACCTCCAAGCGGCAAAGGGCAATGCAGAATTGCGCAATCACATCGACTTCCATCCAGTATAACGAAGGCTACTGGACTCGCGGTCTCCAATCTTACACCACCGGTGGCTCCTGATGAAGAACAAGACTACACTCAATTTGTCATTGCGGTCGCCGGTCACGATATCTCCATTTCTCTCTTCAAAGTTGATCTCCAACATGAATTAAATAATTACTTGGTCACACCTATCAAACCCTTCCGAACATTCAAGAATGTTCACCCACTTCAAATCACAGGCATTACATTCTCAAATTTTACACCACCTACCGGACCCATTACTGCAAGCACTCCTCCTCAATACCTCAAGCTAGCTAGTGTAGGCGTCAGCAACACAGTCATCGTCCACACTCTCCCCTTATTCCCCGTCCCTCTTTCCGTAAAAAGAGGCCAATCACACACACCTCGTTACGTCGTCGCTCTTCCTTCAAGTAAAGCAATTTACTCCTTTGGAATCATCCTTTCTATGCTCCTAGCAGTATTTGTAGCAATCATGATGCAAAGCATCTTAGAGATCAGAGGAGTAGTAGAACCACATTTAGGAGCAGCAAACTACCTACCTATACCATTACAAGAGGCACTCGGAAAACCATACAGATTCCCCTCCAACTACAACACACTCAATACACAATCCTCTACGCCCCCCATCTCCCCGAACTCACCAGAGACATCTCCCTCCCCCAGACTTCTTCGCCTCTCTCCGATCCCCCGCCCCAAACTCCCCTCCCTCTAAAATCTACCTGCACCACGGAGCTCCCATCTCAAACATCCCAGCCGTGGTCGAAAATCAAGAAATCACTTCCCCCGATATCTCCCCATCAATCCACGCCGTTCTTCACGATGCGGATAAACATACCGACGGGAAATCATGGGATGAATTAACAGCGCCGCAAAAAGAACTTTGGAAAAGGAAATTGAAGGATGCGGGACACTGGGTTGAGGAGATGGGGGAGGCGATTTTAAGGGGTGGTTTTGGGGAGTTGAGGGGGTTGGTTGGCGCCGCGGTTGTGCAGGCTGCTGCTCTGTAGTGGGTGGGTGGATAGATTTGTGAGTGAGTAGTTGGTGCGAGGATGGTAGGTAGGATGATCATTAATTAGGTGTGAAGAAGCTAATGGGGTAATATATAGAATAGAGAGGGTGGATATATAAATATAGGGGAGAGTGGGGTTTTTAAGAATGTGGCTTGGTAAGAGAAGAGGGGATGTGTATACTATTTTTGTTTGTTTGTTATTGTTGCTGTACTGATGGAATTGATTGAGCGGCGATAGATTAATAGAACGGTGAATGGAGATTTTCAACGTTTTTTTCTTCGATTTCTTTTATTTCTCGTCTATTCTTCCTATTCATTTATGCATTCATTCATTCATTCAATGAGATTTGATCGAGTAATCTAATTTGAACGAAAAGATATAGATATAATACATATACACACACATATATCTCTAATTTAGCGCAATATTACTCATTATGATGAAATAGGAATACTCAAGTACGGTGTAAATCTATATATTACCAAATAGTATGTTGTATTTCATATGAATCATTATTTCATCCCCATCCACATCCTCATCCTCATCCTCATCCTTATGCCTATTTCCATTTCTTATTTTCCAATTCTCAATCCGTTCATCCATCCATTTCATCCATTCAAACAACCGTCCATTCAGCTTTTTACTAGAGTAAAAGAATTATCTTTCTTTCTTTCTCCCTCCCCTGATCTTCATCTCTCCATCTTTCCTTCAATCCTAGGAAGTATTACTACTCCATCATTCCAAATCATGCACGTATGTATCTTGATATCACACTCCCGCTCCCGCTCCAATCCAGCTCAAGTTAAAAATAAAAGAATCCTAGCAAACCCCAACTCCACAACGCAAAACTTTAATAATAAAAAGTCCCTGTGGATGCATGCATCCCCCCTCTTTCTCCCCCTCTACAAAATCTCCCTCAAAGCTCTCTTCTGCTCCACCGTTAAACTAGTGGGAAACTTCACATTATACTTGATGATAAAGTTTCCCCTCTTATCGGGTTGTTTACTCAGCGGCATACCCAAATCTGGATATGAATCCGAGGAACCAGGTTGAGTGGGTCCTCCTTTATCGAGCGAGATGTTTTTACCATCGATGGTTGTGACGGTACGAGTCCAACCTGTGAGTGCTTCTTTGAGATCGAGATCGACCGTCATGATTAAATCATCTCCATCGCGTGTTAGATAGGGGTGTTTTTTCTGACGGGGTATGTTAGTATGTTGTTAGATGAGGTAAGGGTAAAAGCGACTGGCGGGGAAGGGGACATACCTCTTCAATGACGAAATGTAAATCCTGCTGACCACCCTCCTCCTGATCACCTACGCCCTTAAACTTAATCTTACTTCCCTTCTTCAAACCCGGCTTTATATCCATCTCCAAAATTCGATCCGTGGTTTGTCTCTTGCCCGTTTCGGGATCAAACGTCTTCCGCTTAATCTTCATCTTCTTATGACAACCCTTGAACAATTCCTCCAAACTCAACGCTAAAGGTTTCTCCACCGTCGTAACCTCGGGTGTTTCCGCTCTCTGTCTCGCCGGTTCCGCGCCCCGGAATTGTGATTGTGCAGTTCTCGAACGACCATTTCCAGCTCCCCCAGGACTAGCTCGAGGAATACCACCTCCACCCATAGTAGAAAAGAAATCCTCCATTCCCTCTCCACCACCTCCAGCTCCCTGACCTCTCAAAAATTCACTAAAGATCGATTCCGGATTACTGAAACTAAAGCCTCCACCACCTGGTCCGCCCGCGCTGCTGAAATCATAGTGGAAGGTTTTACTCCTTGGCATGCCGCCCGATGAACTATATCCTCCATAGCCTCCTGGCATGCCTCCTGCCGCAAATGGGTTACTGGTACTTGCACTTGGATCTGGTGGTGGGGGACCACCTCGTAACATAAATTCTAGGCCATATTCATCGTAAGTTTTGCGTTTTTCGGGATCTGATAGGATTTCGTAGGCTTGAGAAACTTCTTTAAATTTTTCTGCCGAGTCGGGTTTATCCTTATTTTTGTCGGGGTGATGTTTCATTGCCATTACACTATTCAAATGTTAGTTATTGGTACAGGTCAGTTGGGGGAAGCTGAGTAGATTGATGGTGATGGAGGAGGGAACTAGATGCACACACCGATATGCCTTTTTAATTTCTTGTTGATTGGCAGAAGGCTTAATGCCTAAAGCATCGTAAAGTTTTGTTTCTGCCACCATGTTTGCTGTTCTTCGAATATATCTTTATGTTGGATAACTTCAGTTGGGGAGGAAAGGACTTCGATTGTGAATAGAGAAGTCGGAGGTCGTAAAGTGATCAAATGAAGTTACGTCCAACTCCAACAAACAACAATGAACTATCCTCTTCTAATAAAGATGGCAATTATCAAAAATGGCCACTGTCAAGTTATTGACTCTCGGTTGAAAATGGGTCATGCACTAGAATCTGAAAGTATTTCGTCAGTGATTGGGTTGCGAAAAAATCAAATAGATAAGGTCGTATTATAGAATGTCCTCAAAGGAGCTGAAGAAAGGTTGTGTGTTGGGTCTTGTGTGTCTTGTGTGTTGGTTTTGCCAATATGATGGGACTGAAACTGACTGACTGATTGACTGATTGACAGGTCGGTTGGGTTGAGTTGGTATGATGTAGGATGTATGGTGTAGGATGTATGGTGTAGGATGTATGTAAGGTGTAGGATGTATGGTGTAGGATGTATGATGTGGTTGATGACAGGAAGGAATGGAAAAAGGTTGTTTGTTCATTTATCCTTTCCCTCAAAATGATTAAAAATCCAAGGAAATGTTGTTAATGTACATACCCACCAACTTGATTAGATCGATTCCAATGAGATCTCGTGATTATGCGGATACGCGTGAGTGAGTAGTAATGTAGTACTGTAGTAATGTAGTAGAGAGTAAGATAGATAGAAATGTGTGTGATACGTGATGCAATAATGTAGTTGGTTAGCAATTTGCGATTCTTTGTTTTCAAACCAAAGTTAACCTAGGTAGAGTGAGTTCTGATAGAAATAGAGCAGCTCTCAGTTGGTAAAAGAATGGAATGAATCTTTAAAACTACTCCGTCCGTTACGGCATCACTCCTCCTCCTATATAACAAACATATCAACAAGTACCTATGAAATATCTCCTCAGCTTTTACGTTCAAGAATCTTCCACAAATTCCACCCTGCAATCCCCTAGAATACCCCCGCGGTTCATTCGAGTGAGTGGTGACGTTTGGTGGTGGGGGCCAATAAGCGGAGGCTGTTACAGATTGCCTGCTTGCTCAAGTGGAAGCTTCGAGAAGCTTCTAGTGATGAAGTCTGCCCTGCCCTGCCTGACACAGGAAGATGTTGGCTGCCTTCAAAACATGTTTTAGCCATTATCTATGAAACTGCCAATACCTAAGATTACTTCATTTCACTGCTACGGATGAGATGCATTTTTTACAATAACCGCCCCTGAAATTAATGTGAATCGATGACAATCGTCGCGGTGGTTGATTCAACAGTTCCTTCATCAATATTCTCCAAATCCTCAAGGTACTCCCTATATATAAAATAGCTCGACAAAAATAAAAAGGAACCCATTCCAAAGAGTTTGTTTTAGAGTTGTGATGCCATTTATTAAACTGCGAGATCTCTAACTATCGCTTTCGTAATTCATGCCTCATGCCTCATACTTCGTGCTGCCGGGGTATTATGCCTCTCAATATGTACAATGTGAAGAATATGTCCTTCCAAATATCATCAATCCGTCTATGCTTCGTAAATGGGATCATCTCGAATAATGGACTATGCAAGAACGCCAATTAACATGCAAAATATCCTCAAACCTACTGAACAAATCCAACCCTTTTGATAGTGGCGCCACCATCTTTTTGGTTATTAGCTGATATGTCCTGTTCCTCACCCTGAATATCATCGGTCTCAAGATCTTCAATCTCCATGTCATCGTTGGCCACACCTTTCTCAATGGAGTTGCTAGTAAAGTTTTGCAGCAAGCCACTACCACTACGTTCTTGCATTTCTTGCGTCTTCCCCTCAGGATATGGATCAACGCCCATAATTACTTCATCACTCTGACCAAGGCGATTTTGTAGAGCCACGGACGCCGAAACTGTCACCGTAGACTCATTATCTGAGGCTTCCTTTGCAACACCATTCCGTTGTCCATTTGAGGCAGAGTGTGAGCGAGACGAGGGCTGATCACGCTTACGCTTTCCTGGTGATCTTGGTGAGAATTGTAATTCATCGGGATTGTCAAATGGAGTGCTGGAAAGCTCCTCTCTGAAAGCGATGTTATCAGCGCGAACGAAAGCCTAAGGATTGTTAGCGGGATTATTGGGGCAAATACAAAGACAAAAAAATACCTGAAGTGGATGTGGTGTTACACCCGCAGTCATCTCCATTGCCTCGTCGGAAGCATAAACTAGAATTGCTGTATCATTCTCACCTTTGAAAGCCTCAATGACTTTCTCAGATGTAGTTTTCTGCTATCGGATTAAAACGTTTACATATTTAGGATCGAAGAATACTCACTTCAACAGTAATTTGTGGAGGAGACCAGCTGCTATAATTGATTCTCCACCACTGGCCATCGCTAGGAGGGACACGCTCGTCATCACTGAGGCCCATATCAATGAGATCCGGCTCTATACGGGTGCAAATATACGTCGTTTCCTTACTCAGGCTTATACCACGAAGAGTGTATCTGTGCAAGCGCTGGGAGGTTTTAGCGGGATCCGTATACAACTTCGAAAGCTCCCTCCAAGCTTCTTTAGCTTTCTCTTTTTGATCTTGTAATCCTAGATGCTGTTAGTTGAATAGTCGGTGATTAGTTTGCATGATCTTACTTTTTAGCTTCGCGTTTACATCATCCATTAATTTCTTGAGTTTTTCAGACAGATCTGCGTTCTTTGACCGACCTGTATGATTATCGGAGGCAAGGTTGTCCATATTGTTATCGCCGAGCGGGAGCTCATTCTGATCATGATTGAGTGACATCTTCATAACATCCTCAACTAGGAGTGTTTTTCCATTGTGAATAGTCCATGTTAACTGTCTCTCATTACGAGAAATATCCGCAATTTGCAGCTCTAAATTCTGCTTTCTCGTGCGCATATTCAGTGCGTCTTTAACTGCAACCTCTAGGTATCTATCCGGGTACCATACTAACGGTACGTCGATACTTTTTTGGTCGCTCTGTTTATCACCTCTGAGTCTGAAAGTAATCATGTCGCCAAGGTGACCTAGGTAAGGACTCTTAGCAAGAACGAGAGGAAAATTGCTCCACAGTGCCTCGTCTGCAACATCATAGAGATTTTCGCAAAGAGAATCTTTTGAAGGAAGCTGAAGCTCGAATATGGCAAATTCTGTATCTGTGTCATCTGGATCTGGGTCCGAACCAAGAACGCCTGAAGAGAAGAGGTGCTTCGATAAATCAGTGCCTTGCAATAACCTGTTGAAGCTCATGAAGAACTCAGACTCCACATCATTCCCTCCGTGCTGTTGCATGTATGGAAGCGTAGTAATAACATCGGGTGAACCGTAGCTCCTCTCTGTCTTATCTAAGAAGGCCATCACTTTCTGGACCTCCTGGCCAAATCGCCGATCATCTGCCACAAGGTAGGGATCTTCTTGAAATGATGCAATAGGTCTCTCTATCGGTCTGCCGTTCCACCAGCCAGCCTCATATGGATAGTGCGTCTCGACATGATCCCTTCTAAGGAATATCTCACGGGCAAGGGGAATGTTGTAAAAAATAGTAAGAACAGCACCTAATCTGTGTGATTCTCCAGTAGGCTTGAGGAAGGCTGGGACTTTGTTTTCCAGATCTCGAATTCGATCGGTAGGCTCAGGATCAATATAGATCTCCTTGACAGTTGATATAGGAACCATAGCCCAATTATCTCCATAATCTGTTCTCATAGCAGGGCCAAAGTAAGGCTTGTCTGTTCCCACTACCCCAGATTGTTGTGGAGGTAACCTAGAGTCTGCCATAGACGCTGCCAATGCTTGCTGTAGTTCTTTGTCATCGTTGTCGACATATTGGCTAAAGGTAGTAGTAGAATCTGCCAATTGATGTATTAGAATATGCGAATATTTGTATTGAAAAAGAATCTACCATTATCAGTTGTGAGATCCACAACCTTACTCAAAGGTGACTTATTATTACTAGTTCTCGATGGTGGTCGAGAAGGTGCTGCACTTTCAAAGTGAGAATAGGAACCAAAATCATCCGGACCCTGCACTGCAAAAGCTGAATATAAAAAATTAGTGAGAGCCTTCAAACCGCTTGATTCCAAAACAAGAAACTCACAAATACCATGCTGGTCTCCACCTCCCTCACGATCCCTATTGAATTGGCTGTCATCCCAAGTGTACTGCGACTATTAGCGATAACTAGGTATTTTATGAATGCCTCTTTTATACTGACTCTGTTGGGATTTCTGCCTGTCTCCAAATCATCATAGTATTCATTGATTGCTTGTTGAACATTGTTATTATTTCCCTGTCTGTATTAGTTTTGTACATTCAAATTTTCTGGAGGAAATAACCCCACCTTCAATCTCAGTATGGCCTCTTGGCGATCTATCTGTCCAGTCATGTCCAGAAAAGCTTGCACATCTTGAGCAGTTGGTTGCGCCGCCATGATTGCAATGGTATCAAGCTTCAGGTTGAGCTTGACTTTTGACCTGTGCAGCTACTGCGCTTTGGGAGTGTGGGATTTCTTTGCCTTCCAGTCATGAAAGCAAAAGCAAAGAAATGCAATGAATATAATCAAGAAGAGTTTCAAGTGGATAGATTGTGCCAGCAGAACAAACAAGATGCCTTTCGAGCTCTACTACAGAAAGTTGATAGATTGTTTAATAGAAATTCCTGGGGGAGGACCGGGCAGCGGAGCTTACTTACTACTAGGTACGGAGTAGTTCAATAATCTGATAATCCTTGTTGTTGGTCCGAGTGTTGTGTAGTGAACCTGTGGGAGACACACCTCACCCCACCTTCTCTTCAAGGAAGCATGAGATCATGAGTCTCTCTCTCCTTGATGAATGAGGAGAAGTAGGTAGTGGAACTCACCACCATGAAGTCTTGGATATTCATGAGTCAGATGGCTTTTCATATGAAAGGGATGGGTACATGATTATGCAAAACAAAAATCATACCCATATCGACTGTATGTAGGACAGACTAGACATTTCGAGAGTCTTTTTATCCTTGTAATGCCTCCTATCTCTAGTTTGAGGATGTTAAGTATAGAAACTTGCAATATTCAATGTTTGGCGAGGTTAAGGGGGGAATCTTGATATTAAGATTCATTTTTGATGCTCTTTAGGAGATAATTCTACTAAGGAAGAACTTCAAGCAGGCAGTAGTAGTTAGTTATCTCAAATCTAACGTTAACCCTATACTCCTACATCACAATCAATCTACCCACCCTCGACTCTCATGCTCAATAGCCAATCTTCCTCCCATCCAAAAATCTCAAACGCTTCCCAAACCGTATCATCAACAATGGCATAAGAATAAACCACAGCACCATAAAACCCCACAACGAATTCCACCACCCCAATCCCAGAAGCAGATACCTGTAATGTGTTAATTGGAAAGAAAAGCCATAAAAACTAGCCTTTACCAAGTCCAAGAAAACATAACCCTGAAGCTCCTCCAAAAAAACCCATAGATACCCTCAAATATCACTGTGATAGTCATCATAACCAGATACACATAGCCATACACAACGACTATATATAGAGAAAGAAGAATAAGCGCCGGAGAGAAAAGCTGCATCTGCATCGGCCGAATAAAGCTTCCTTCATCGCTCATTAGCAGTTCTCTTCTCTTAATCTTCAACCTCGTATTCAATCTCACACTCTCATCACCGGTCTCATTTCTAATTCCCGCTGCGTTTTGCTCCAATATACGAACCTTGATATCTCCCGAAAGAATATCAGAAACAGGATCTCACGAACCTCGGACAAGAAAGCCATAAGCCAGAAAATCCATTGCCATCCTGTCTATCCCGAATAACTTCCCAGAATGGGCGCAATGACTGGACCCAACAGTGATCCAAAATCTGTTATTGCCAAGGCATGCCCTCGTTGTCCAACCGCAAATAAATCACTCACAATATCAGATTAAGAACGACGGTCACAACAACGATACCTTTAAGAAAGCGAAACGCAATAACCATCTGAATGTAGATGCTGAAAGTACTTACTATCAAGAAGATGCAGAAGAGTATATTTCCCACGTGGTAAACATAGAAACAGCATAGAGTTTTTAGGGAAGCAAGGATGAATGAACCAACTACCTGGATTCATGATTATCACCAACTGTTCCAGAAGTTGAGGATATCAATCGCACGACTGGACTCCAGTAAGGGATTAGGATATACTCACTTCTCCCAATTCCCGGACAGATACGAGCAGTGTCTCATACAAAGTGCTATTATTCGAAAATTTGAAGAGACCCCTTCAATATCGAATGTCTGTTAACGTCTGACTTCCATCACAAACTATACTATACATCAATAACAAGAAATAGGAAGATGAGCAAAACATCCATCCCTCAAACGGCTTGAACCTCCTTCATAGATAAGAAGGCCATTATTCAAGTACTAATAAAATATCCTATATCCAAAATCCCACCCAAGTAGCACTCACTCGAGACGATCAACCCTAGCATCCTGAGTGGCTTCAATGGCCGACTCAGTTCTCACTTGAGACTCTGAATTTTGCGTAAATTTTAGTTCATTCTTTTATCCTCACATTACTTGCTTCTGATCATGAGTGTTAGCATTGAGTTATTTATTGTATGGTACCTACTTCTTCATTAAAAAAATTGCATGGGATACCGCGTCTAAGCACCGAAAGTACATGTATAATAGTATTCATACCCATATACGCTTGTTGAATCAACCAGATGTTGTTGGTATGGTGGTACTGTCTCTCAAAACGGCAGGGGACATATTAAATGTGTCCTTGATTGTGGATCCTTCATTTCGCCTTATACATAAAGCAATCACATCGTCTCAGGTGTAAGCGGAAGGAATCGACAATACTAGCCAGTGCAAACTCATTTTAAAATATTTGTAATTACAGCCTGCAAATATTTACCCAGTCTTGCTATCTGCTGCAAAAGCCCATTACAAATTACGCCCCGACCCCCAAAAAGTATGTAACACCCAGTTCATATTCCCCATAATCTAAAAGCCTTAAGATCCCCAATGTAAAAAGCATGTTATACGCCTCGAATGCATACCTGCCTGCATTTCCCCTTGCGCCCACCGTGTTAACCGAGCGGACCGCCGCTATGCTATGCATTGTAAAATAAAGTAAGATTATGCTCCCTCTATCGAAGTTGACCATGATGTGATTTGGCGGAATGTCGGGGTGAGATATGACGAGGCAGGAGGATCGAGGAAGAAGCCGTGAATTTCATGAATGAGAATGAAACAGGCTTGATAGCTCTGTTTCCATCTAATCCTCCATATCTTCATCTTCCTCTTGTTCCTCCCCATCATCTTCCTCTTCCTCTTCGTCTCCATCCTCCATGCCAAAGTCTTCAGAACTATCGCTGGCTCCAAAATCGTCCTCTTCATCGCTCTCGGCCCAGAATGCATCGTCGTCTACAGGCTTGGCAGGAGGGGCAGTCTCAAGTGTTGTGGGCATTTCGAACCCGGCTGGAATATCTTGCTTCGAGGCAGCCACGGCCTCCTTAGCTTTCTCATTATATTTTTCTCTATTGTCGCGATACATGACGCCTGCGTCGACATTTGCAGGAGAATTGATCTCAGGGGCATCGAGAAGGAGGAGGATAGAACGCAAGACTGATTCTACCCCTTGTAATGGTGACCAACGCTCACTGGCAGATTCCCCGGACTGCTCATCTTCTCCAGGTGGGTGCAAGATCGATATGCATAATTTGCCATCGGGGTAGATATTTGGATGTTGAATAGGTCGGAGGAACTTAAAGGTAGGAGGACTGTAAGGATAATTGTCGGTGAAAGTCATTTCGGCCTAGGGTTAAAAATCAGCAGCTGTAAGACACAGTGAAATAAACAATCCTCACCTTGAAGTAGCCACCGTTGAAGGCACTTTCATCATTAACGACCATCAGACCAATTTCCCATTTAAAGAGGGCCCCTTCATTCAGCTGTATATGGTGTTAGCTTTGAGAACAGCAGTCATAGTCCAGATTCTCCTACCTCGATATTGACCCATTTCTCCTTTTCGAGCCCCTTGTACTCGGTCATCAAACGATTTTTCGCAGCAACCGCAGACATGATGATGACTTTCTTCAATGTGCACTCTCAAGTAGTATTGGTAGATATCAAGATGTAGATGTCTGCAAGAGAATCAGAGTCGAGTTGGATAGGACTGCTGTTGCTGTTGCAGTTGCTAAATTGTGCGGTTAGTTTGGCTGAGACAAACTACTCGAATCTGAGGTTGTTAAGGGTGGATGGCCAACAAGGTATCGAAAGTGAAACTATCCGTGTCGAATGTTGAGTGTAGAGTGATGGATAGTCCCAGAATTATGGATCGATCTGGAGGAACTAGTTGTTTTCAATGTAACCTCGGGGAAGAGGAAGTTGGTTGTATGTGTGAAGTGGTGAGAAGTTGAATTTGTGCTGTGGTTTTGTAAGAGTCTAAAATAGGATAGTTAGAGTACCAACCCTATTTTGCTGACAGACTTGCCTACGCTGCGCTGCTACGGTAATCTTCGGGCACCAGCGATTCGCCTTCATATACCGTACAAGGATCGTATGACAAGCATTATTCACTGCATCCGCCGAAAAGGCCTTGAGCTTTTATTAAAGTGGACTAGAAAGTGTTAAAGTAAGTGTCGTGCGCTTGCTTATCTCCAAAAATAGGTAAACCCCGAGTTGTGCGATACATCCATCAGCAAGCAGCCACTTGTCTTATATTATTAACGAATATGCAACCAGCATTTTTTTTGGACGGTTTAATAGCAATAAAGCGAATCAATTTCAGGTTCGTGGCCATTGTAAACTTCCCATAAGTACATACCTACCTATTTCAGATGGTAATTTTTCCTACAAATTTTTTCGAGTATTAAGCATTTTCCAAGAGGAGCCACCAGAGGCGAGGGGCATAGAGTAGTTTCTAACGATAAGCAATCAATCACAAGGACCCTAGGTGGCATTAAGTGGGACTTCTCTGTCGAAGTGCTGAGACCGTGTCATATGCCTTTTAGAATGTGATCATAACTGTAATCTTGCTTCATATATTACTCACTTTGCCTCGAGGGCTAGATTGCACCTAGGACTGTAAGCGAACACGCCCCTTTTTGCATTTGCTTCTCATCCTATCTTCAATAATGAAATTACTTAATGCTTTTGAACATGGTACGAAACTTTCAGACAATACATAGCTTGAACGGAAACGTACTAAATACTGGATGGCTTGGCAAATTTTGGTGGCGGGTTGTTATGTGAATGTATCGAGTTATTTTCATGATCAAAATGCAATGAATTGATGGAAGAAAGTGAAGCTATACATGTCTTCGAGGTATCGTAGCACAAACTCAATATGACGCCGCCCCAGCTGGTATTACCACCAACACCAAGCGCCATGCTGAGCATGAACTTCCATAAAATATTGTATCCTTGACTCCAAAAACCACAACATGAACAATGTCGAAACTGAACGGAAATTATCTAATGCTATCTTTCCCTAATGCTTGAGCTCTTTTTTTCTCGGCATTTTTTTGTGCTAACCTTGCTTTGGCAGCTGCAATTCTGTCAGGAGGCAAAGCACACTTTGATGGACTGGGTCTTCGGCTCGAAGCAATAGTGGTCGAGCGGGGTACCGTACGTTCGTTATTTGGTCTCAATGGGTCAACAGGGCGAGATCGAGAGACTGTTGCTTTAGGAGGACTCGAGGGAATGTTAAATATCTTGGGTCGGGGACTGGCTAGGCACCTCTCATGACTTTTTCGTGTACGGAGAAGAGGTAAGGATGGGTCTTCAGTTTGCAAGTTAGTGTTTAGTGAATCGAGAGTGAAATCGGCAAAACGGTTGGCAAGGGGAGTATGGTCAACTTTCTTCGATTTTTGGAAAGCAAATTGTTCCGTAGTTGCAAAATTGGTAATCTCAGACAAGGCTGCGTGTGATGATCGTTGTGTGTTTTCAAGAGGTGCTTCGAAATGTGCAGGCTTAGATGAGGCCATTGTCTTCGACGGGCGTGAAATAGATTGGCTCAACACTGGTATGTTACTTGTAAAAGCATACGATTTCTCGGTTGGGTGGCTCCTAGTTCGGAACAAATCAAAGCCTGACTCTGTCCCGTCGTCATAGGTAGACCCACGCACAGCTTCTCTCAATTTGGCCATCTCCTTCTCATATCTATCGACCATTGTATCATATTCAATGGACTTACTGTGAAGAGCTTGTTGCAAATCTTTTGTAGTTGATTGCTCGCTCTTCAATGATGCGTTCTCCTTCTTCAATTCCACTACTTGGTCATGTCGCTTTCTCAGAAGGTGCTCTGCATCACGTCTCGAATTCTTTGCTGTTTGCTTGATATGGTCGTAGTCTTTTTGAAGGGCCTGAAGCCGCTCATCTTTCTTTTGACGTTGTTCTTCAGCAAGCTTCAGACGCTTCTCCCAACTTTCAGTGTGCTTCTGGAATCGTAATTCAGAATGAAGCAAATCCTGTGAAAGCTTATTGTTTTCACCTTGCAGCTTAGAAACAGTTCTATCGGCGGTTGCTAGAGCTTGTAAAGCTTGATCTAATTCATTCTGAAGAGAGATTGTGTCTCTGGGTTCACTCTTCGAGTTCCTCGATTCGGTTTTTGGGACTGCTGCGGCAAGATTTCCATCTCCTTCCATGGCTTTGCGAAATTCTTCTACCTGAACACGATATTGAAAAGCCAAAGCAGTCTGACGAGCAAGTTCCCTCATGAGCTCCGGAGAAGTATCCCCCTTTACTTTCCCTTCTGATGCAATTTGCGACATCAGCTCGGTAATGTTATTTTCCATTGAAGAGACTTTGGCTTGCTCTTCCTTTAACTTTTCTGCAAGATTGAGAGCTTCTGCATCTTTTTTCTTGGCATAAGACTTTGCGAGCTGCTTGTACTCTACCAGCTTCTTCATTTGAGTCTGCGCCTCATCGTGGTACTTTTGGAATTCGGATTTCCAGAATTTCCCGGACTGTGATCGGGGATCATTAATATCAAGTGTCACGTCTGCATCGCTGTCGGCTCCGGATATGAGTTCTTTCGCTAATTCTAAACCATTCGACCGTGGCTTTTTTGCTTCCTTCGTATCATCGGATTTCACTACATCTTTTTCCTTGGCCAAAGTCGAATTTGGTAATATGGAAGAGGCTGTAGAAAACTGATTGCGCCTTTTGAATGCACTGCCTGACCCACGAGAATCTTCTAGAGTCTTCAAAAGCGAAGTCTTTCTGCTTGGTTGCGATAATTCTTCTGCCTGGGATGCCCGTGGAGCAAGGGCTTTTCCCGGTGTTGCTGCCCTGCCAACAATTTTCTGCGGCCTGTCCTTTCCCTCATTGTCATCAACATCTGATCCGAACGACACCGTCTTTCTTCGAGTTGCCGCAGTTCCAGGTGTCATCAAAATTCCCGGCGGCTTTGTTGGAGAGGCCGAGAGATAATGCGGGAGCCGGGTATCTCTGCCAGTTGTTGGATCGTCCTCATTTTCAATCCCATAAAGCGTATCATCTTGAGGGAGGCCAGGTGTACCAAAGAAGGCGCTTTTGAGTGCGCGAGCAGCAAACACCGGGGCAGGTGTCTCTGGAGTTTCCATATCGGGATCAGCACCTGTATGATGTGAGCATTTTTGTGTCTTCTATACACCTAGGTAATTCATGATTGATGACGTCCATACCTGCAACACGCTCGGCACCATCAGGCCGTCCTAACCACCAGTTAAGCATATTTGACGTAGCAATTGCAAAGAATTAATAGGAATCACTGGCAACGCTCATCAAAATGACCACAAATTCAGTAACTCTAGGTGTTGGTCGTCAAAATCATTAAAGTCATTCAACGGCCATTTTTGGAAAGTACAATTAATGCTTGAGCGTTTTTTGTTTACTTACAAGGGTGTTACATCGGACGCGATTTATACTAAGCAACCATAAGTCCCCGCGTTTTAGCCCCTGTAGTGCAATACCGCATGGGGGTTCACTGATCTCTGAATTTCACAAAGCCTTATCGGACAATTGGTAGCCTTGTGAAATGTAAGGGAACAAATCCCTTTAACATTCTAATGGTTGCCCGGATAAATATAACACCTTCCTGTTCGCAATGAAGAGAAAAGAACAAGATGGGAAGGCAAGTAGGAATGGCGACCAAGATCTCAATGTGAAGCGAACTCGATCAAGTAATGCAATATCAGTACATCACTCCACGGTTGATGCTGTCTCTGTAGATTCGAAAAACGGGAAACGAACTCGAACACTTGCAGCGGCAAAAGAGAACGATGTTGATTCCGAAGATTCTGCAGAGAATGGTGAATCAAACCCGGTCTGCAACGATGCTGCGCTATCAGAATCTCAGTCTGAGGATGATGGTTCACCAGGTCGTCTAACCTTGAGCCCGATTAAAGCTCAAAACCAGTCTACTCCTAGGTCTATACGGCATGGAAATAAACTATTTGCAACTCCTGTAAAGGCCAAAGGTATAACTGGAACAGACGAAACTCCGCGCCTTCGTCGCAACATCGATAGATCAGCCAGAAGGAAGAGTACTAGAACACTCATTGAGCGTACGGTACTTGGCAATACAAGCGATAATGATGACGAAGAAGAAGATATTGCGAACCAAATTTATGATTCAGAGGAGGAGGATGAAGCGGAAATAGGGAATGATAAAAATCAAGTATCTGATGCTATCGGCGAACCATCTACACCTTCCAAAAGGGGACCAGGGCGAATCAGAGGAACGACAAATCGACAGAGATCGTTGACACCGCCTCAAGATCTTTCGTCTCACGAACTATACTTCTCTCAAAATAGGCCTGGAAGGTCCAAGACTGCGAATTCTAATTTATCTTCCTTGGCGTTACTCGACCATGAAGAGTACTTTAGTCTTGCCCGTAGCTACAAAGACCAGCATGAAGACGATGTGAATTTTTTACAGGATGTGCATGCCAAGTCTTTCAATCAATGGCAATTTGAGCTCCGTCAGGACTTCAACATTTGTATCTACGGTTGGGGGTCGAAAAGGTCTCTGCTCCTCAAATTTGCTGAGCACATCTACAACACAACGGCTGATCATTCCCGAGAGAGAATAGTCGTGGTAAATGGTTATGTACAAAATCTCACAATCCGAGATCTTTTGAATACAATAGCCTGCTCTATTTCTGGCAACGGCACGAAAATAGGTTCACAGCCAGCAGAAATGCTTGAGAACCTCACGAATTTACTTGATGAAGACAAGACTCAACATGTGAATCTCATTATACATTCTCTTGATGGATCTGCTCTCCGTCGCCCTGCATCTCAAATGATACTCTCACGCTTAGGTTCTCACCCGCAGGTACATTTAGTTGTGTCTGTAGACCACCCTTCCTTTCATTTGCTTTGGGATAGTTCGCTTCGTGCAGCTTTCAACTTCCTATTTCACGATTGCACGACCTTTTTACCCTACACAGTAGAGATCGACGTTGTAGATGAGGTGCATGACCTTCTTGGAAGAAGTGGGCGCAAAGTAGGGGGTAAAGGAGGTGTAGGCTTTGTGCTTAAAAGTCTGCCGGAAAATGCAAAGAATCTTTTCAGGGTTTTGGTAGGTGAACAGCTTGCAGCTATGGATGATATCGCCGTAGGCGAACATAATGATGGTGACGACGAGGATGGGTTACATGGGTCTGCTGGTAGGAAGAGTGAACCTGGTGTGGAATACAGGGTACTGTACCAAAAAGCTGTGGAGGAGTTTATTTGCAGCAATGAGATGAACTTCAGGACATTGTTGAAAGAGTAAGTTTTTCCACTTCATATCAATGCTTGACAACTAATTCTTTCTCAGATTTCATGACCACCAAATGATAGAGAGTAAGAAGGATGCCTTGGGAACAGAAATGCTATCTGTGCCCTTTAGAAAAGAAGAATTAGAGAATATTCTTGAGGATATTGTATCATAGGGTTTTTCCGACAGTTTCAATATTCTTTAGCAGGGTGTTATGGAGCTGCACATTGAGCATTTACCGGTATAGCATAAGGGGGTATCATAAGACGGTGCTTGGCAAAATCCGAAGTAATTCACATTCAATCACATCATCATAGCCATTGTCTTGTTGAAGAATGGCGAGCAGTATACCAGCTCATGGTGAGCTCTCAGATGAGTTTTCACATGTTCGTTTCGGAAAGCTTCATGGTTTGCCACTTCATTGTCTGAATGGTGCGTCAAATCGTTGGTAATGACTTTATGGTTTTCAGAAGAGTACCTGCGTTCCATACTTCTTATCAATATCGACTTAATCAAATCTTCAGATTGGCAAATGAATGTAGCTGTGCTTGCGAGGCTGACAAGGCTGACACCACCAATTTTGTCTAAAAGTTCCAAATTATCCAGTGGCATCACTCGACTAATAAATTAAAGTCTTCCTAATGTTATATCAAATATACAACAACATTGGAAAGTCATCAACGATGGCTCGTCTCATTCCTAGAGATCCTTTAATATATGTTCTCGGGGCAACTGGAACTGGAAAATCACAAGTAAGTCTTTCCGTCCCCGATTGCGGATGTAGGTTAACCGTTCTGTAGCTGGCAGTCGACCTCGCGAAACGCTTCAATGGCGAAATAATAAATGGCGATGCTGTACAAATGTATGAAGGTCTGCCTATAATTACAAACAAAGTTACTATCGAAGAACAGAATGGTGTTCCGCATCACTTGCTAGGTTTCATTCCTCTGAATGTGGAAACATGGACAGTGGGAACATTTAAGAAGCAAGCTAGCCAAATAATACGAGAAATTCGATCAAGGGGACGACTACCCATTGTAGTAGGCGGAACTCACTATTATACGCAATCCCTTCTGTTCGAACATGAGCTCGTCTCCTCTGAAAAAGCTTCCGTGGAAGGACGGGATGATGAACAAATTCCTCTAAAGGAGTTATCCAAACGATTTCCAATCCTCGATGCACCTACGGAACAATTACTAGATCGATTGCGGGAGGTTGATCCACTTATGGCTGCGCAGTGGCATCCCAACGACCGTCGCAAAATTCAGACATCACTTCAAATATTCTTGACTAGTGGAAAGAAAGCCTCCGATGTCTACAGAGAGCAGAAAGAGACCAAAGCCAAAGCACAAGCAAATGTGGACGGTTGCTTAAGCTCTCCAGAAAGGTTCGAGATAGGCTCGCCATTGCTATTCTGGGTACATGCTGAATCAGATGTTCTTAAATCAAGGCTTGACAAACGAGTCGATAAGATGATTGATGTAGGTTTACTAGACGAAGTCAAGTCCATGGAGACAACACGTCAACAATATATTCGTGGCGGCGCTGATGTTGATCTCTCTCGTGGTATATGGGTTTCCATCGGCTGGAAAGAGTTTGAGCTATACCTGGCCGCTCTTGAGCAGGAGGGCGGAAAGCCCAAAAGGCATGATATACTTCGTGATGATTCGTTAGAAAAAATGAAAGCTGCCACGCGGCAGTATGCTAAGCGCCAAATCCGATGGATCAGCCTCAAATTGATACCGAGCCTTGCTCAAAAGAATGCTCTTGACAGACTATTTCTCCTCGATGGAACAGACATTTTAACATGGTCGGACAATGTGTCAGGTCCTGCTATTGATATTACACAAAATTTTCTTCTTGGCAACAAGCTCCCCACGCCCAGCGAAATGTCTGCCCTGGCCGGGGAATTCTTAAACCCCGAAAAGCCTTTGCAGCACATCCAAAGCAAAGCTCGTTGGGTACCCAAAAAATGCGAAATATGTCACATTGTCGTTATGACAGAAGGTCAATGGGAAGTGCACTCTTCAACCCGTGCCCATCGACGAATGGTTAAGAAGCTGCAGAAAAATGGGGCAAATAGTAGGTCTCTTCACGATAGCGAAAGAAATGGCAGCAAATCACCATCTGCTACTTGAAAGGCACCAAACGTTGTGCTCATAAGCATAAATCACGCAGATCACCAACCCCCACGGCACCTTCCAGATTCCGAACATGTCCCTCAATCTTCTTTCCCCCAAAAAAGAAACCATTGGTAGCTTTAAGAGCTGGTGATAAATCTATGGTAACATGACTTTCATGAAAATTTGTGGCCAAGATCTGGCCAAGATCCAGCCCTACGAGAACCACGAGAATGAAAGTAGGAATGACATGAGGTTTTACACAAGGCTAGCAGCTGGGTACATTGTTGTACTTTACGCCATGCATCGGGACGGAAATTAGGAAGTACTACAGGACGTAGAATTTTACACGTTAGCAGTACCTACAGTAGTAGTATTTTGCCGGGCTATTTATTTGTACAAGCTTCCTCTAATCGCGTGGGACAAATCTATTGACGACGACTATTCTCGACGAAACCTTTGCTTCTTCTTGAGCTCCTGGAAAGCTTTCAAATTTCCAAACGTTGCGTAGGGCGCGAATAGGAATATTGCTGACGAGAATTACCTTTTCAACGGAAACCTTGCTTCTGAAGGCTGGTTTTCAGGCATGGATTGCTCTCCCGTATCCGGTATCGCGTATCCCGTATCCTCTGCTAGAACCGGTGGACTAAGATATTTCGATATCTGGAAGCTCCAGTGCTGTAGCAGTCAATCAAAGCTTTTGTCAATATGAGGGAATTTATGAACATTCTTACATGCGGAAAGAGGACAGAAAATGTGGGCTATGTACTAACAATCTAGTCCACGAGAGTCTACTGTCTGACGCCCACCGCGACGTACTCCATCATACACTAGCACGGAACTAACCCAGCCACCGTGCCAACCCAGCAAATATAAAAACATTGACCGACTACAAGCTCGCTAGACTTGCTAAAATCTCTTCCCCAAAAAAGCTTGATGTGTAAAGGAACACTGTTGGAATAATAATGGGCCAACTACCTACCTAAGCGAAGCGATCGGCAAACGTCCCTAAGCTTTCAAAACGTGTCCACGATTGGTTTTGATATATCTTCAACAGTACTTCTACGACTTGATCTCAACACAATTTTGATATATTCGAAATCTCAAAGCGTGCATTCGAGCATGTCGTAAAACTTACAGATAGCGTCTTATGTTATTATCCAATAGCACCAACCCAAATTGCCACTAGAAATCCTTCTTACAAACAACCAATTGAGCAAGGAGGGCCTTGTTTGGTCCATGAGGGATTTATCTCCCAGATATAAATTTCGCGGCTAGTACCAGCCACGAATGTACGAAGTGTTGGTGAATAAAAGTTTCCAAATGGGTCTTCCCCCACAAATACCAAGCAAGACCTGAACAATCCAGTTTGATAATATAATTAACAGGTTCAATTTTGTATGAGCGATTTGAATGCAACGCCTTAGGTGCAGAAGATGAAAGGAATTGAATATCATGCTCAAATTTTATTCCAATTCAGGAGATATCGCTATCAGATTGGCTTACCCTCTACGCCAATCGCTTACAGATCTAGACCATATTCGGTTTCTGGAATGAAGAAGTGAATTCTATTATGTGCAGTTGTATGATGGGAACAGTTTTTGCTACTGCTATGTTGCTGTCATTCGATTGGAAAATCCCTCACGGAAATTACACCGCAATCAGGAAATTGGAAAGATGCTCCCACGCTTGTACCGATACACAATTATACAATGTCAACAAAAGGGACAAGGCCCATTAATGTGGGAAATTCTCGCACTGCCTGCCTGCGAGCACGGCGAGTGCGTTTGTTAGTATATTTCTAAACGTCAAAGTTCTTTTCTGAAGCCTTTAAGTTCTTTGATCTCCTTCAACATTCCAGTCAATTAAAGTCATTGGCTTGCTTGATATTCCAAAAAGATTCTCATTGTGTTATCCTCGTTGCTTTCACTCTCCGGTGCCTATTCACAACTCCTTCACTGAACGACGAGGCAAAGCCGCTCCGAGCAGAGCGCTCGTGTTATACTGCTGGGCTGGGCTTGTTTTGCCTACTTGCTTGCCAATCTTAGCGTTGGCAAAGCTGCAGTGGCAATACATTTTGCCAAACTGTTGGTCAACTGCTGCGAATTTAGAACCTTATATTTCAAACAAAACTACAACGATCATAGACATGGAGGGAAAAGCCATGTACGCCACATCTGAGGAGCAGGATGACGAAATTTTCCAAGTCCAACCTAGACCAGAAATGCGAATCAGATTCGGCGCTCAAGATGAAGAGGCAGGCAGACAGATGAGCGCACTTCCTAGAATGGCTCGGACAATCACAAATAGCTCACAACTATCGGCTACAAGTTCAAGACGTCGCAGAGTGTCTATCGATCCAGCAACTGCTTTGCCCATTACTTACCGCACAGTCTCATTTGCAATTGAAGAGAGTAAGGAAATACAAAGGGCTGAAGCAGATCGTGCAAAGAAGGATGCGGCAGCTGAGCTTGGTGATTTAGAGTGGCATACTCTGTCCACAGACGACGTAATAGGCCGGCTAGAGACTTCAGTTACTGAAGGTCTCTCCAAGGAACAGGTCGAGGTCAAAACGAAAGAGTTTGGAAAGAATATGCCTTCGAAACCACCGTCGGACTTGTTCTCGAGGGGTAAGTCTGTTCCCATATGTCTTAGCGTTACACAAACGCATTTCCTTTAGTCGTTTGAATAGGCTCTAACACTCTCAATTCTTAGTCTTTGGGTATCTGTTTGGTGGATTTGGATCCGTCTTATTGATCGGTGGTATTCTGGTCACTATCACTTATGAACCACTCGGAGAGCCGAATCCAGCACAGGCCAATCTAGCCCTTGCGATTGTCCTCTATGCTGTCTTCCTCATCCAAGCCTTATTCAACGCATGGCAAGACTGGTCATCGTCTCGTACAATGGCGTCCATCTCTGGCATGCTTCCTGATGACTGCTTCGTCCTCCGCGATGGCAACCGCGTAGAGCTTGCCGCAATCAGTCTAGTTCCCGGTGACATTCTTTATATAAAGTCTGGTAATAAGCTGCCAGCAGATGTTCGTTTTATTGAAATCTCATCTGATGCTAAGTTTGATCGCTCTATCTTGACTGGAGAATCACAACCTATTCCCGGTTCAGTTGAGAATACAGATCTCAATTATTTGGAGACGCATAACATTGGTATGCAGGGAACGCATTGCATCTCTGGAAGCGCAATAGGAGTCACTGTCAGCACGGGAGATAAGACAGTGTTTGGTAAGATTGCTAAATTAACCAATACTCCGAAGACAGGTATGACCACATTGCAGAGGGAGATCTTGAGGTTTATCATAATCATCTGTTCCATTATGGTGTTCTTCAACATAGTTGTCATCGTATGTTGGGCCGCATGGTTGCGACATTCACATCCCGACTGGATCACCGTTGCTGGATTAATTGTTGGTGTGTAGTTTTTCTTTATTTAGCTCATCTCATCTATCACTTGATTTTGGGGGGAGAAAGTTTGACTAACGGGTTTCTAGATATCGTGACGGTGGCAGTTGCATTTATCCCTGAGGGCTTACCTATCGCACTAACCGCTTCATTGACCATTACTGCAAATATTATGAAAAGGAACCAAGTTCTATGCAAGTCATTAAAGACAGTCGAGACCTTGGGAGCTGTATCAGTCATCTGCTCAGATAAGACTGGGACATTGACAAAGGTAACCCAAGTAGCACTCATCTTTAGACATTTCGAGGATCTCTGGCTAACTAGTCGTCTTCTCAGAATAAAATGTTTGTAACGGAGTGCTCAATTGCAGAAAAGACAATGAATCCGGAGAAAGCCGTCGAATTTCAAAAGTCCAATGGTAATACTACCAATTGTGTGGCCCAATTGCGATCCCTAGCAGGCCTATGCAATGCAGGCGAATTCGATGCTGCGACGCTCAATTTACCTCTTGCAGAACGAAAGATTGCCGGAGACGCGACAGATCAGGCGGTTCTCCGACTGTCAGAAGCATTCGGGGAGGTTCGCCAGTTACATATGTTATGGAGAAAGACTTTCGAGCTAGCATTCAACAGCAAGAACAAATTCATGATAAGAACTCTGACGCTATCCGACCCTGAAGGTCTGGAACTTGCAGTATCACCTCAAGAGCAGGCAGAATGGAAAAAAGAGGATCTGCTGTTGACTATTAAAGGTGCCCCAGACATTCTTGTGGAACGTTGCACTAAATATGTTGGTGAGGATGGTCATGTGTACCCACTAAACGCGGATATGAGGAACTCTATAGAAGTGATCAAAAACAAATGGTCAAGTCAGGGAAAGCGGGTGATCTTACTTGCGAGGAAAGTGCTCACCGGCCATCAAAGACAGCATAACCCCGAAAACAACACTTTTGAGGCCGAGATTATGCGACAAGCTAGCAGCGATTTGATTCTAGTGGGGCTTGTCGGCATTGTGGATCCTCCCCGAGATGAAATACCAGAGGTAGTAAAAGTTCTAAGGAGAGCTGGCATACGAATCTTCATGGTCACTGGCGATTTTAAACTTACTGCTCAGGCTATTGCTATAGAATGTGGTATCATCACTAGTCCTACTGACATGATTCATGATGTTTCTAAGCTCAACAGAAATGGATTGGAGACACCAAAAAGTGTTTCGAGCGGTGTCATCTCTGAGAAAGATGCAGACTCGAAGCATGAAGACGCGAGGTCCATAACTCTGAGTGGCCCGGAGTTGATCAGTTTGAATGATAGTCAATGGGATCAACTCTGTCAGTATGAAGAAATTGTCTTCGCACGTACGACTCCTGAGCAGAAGCTACGAATTGTCAAAGGTATGCTCCTGAAATCAACCCACACGTCAATATGCACATGGCTGACAACAGTACAGAATTTCAAAAACGCGAGAACATAGTAGGGATGACCGGCGATGGAGTCAACGATGCTCCATCCCTAAAAGCCGCTGACATTGGTATTGCACTTGGGAGTGGCTCCGATATCGCAATCGAAGCCGCTGATATGGTCCTGTTAGACTCTTTCGGCGCTGTCGTTGAAGCCGTCAAATACGGTCGTGTAGTCTTTGACAACCTCAAGAAAACCCTCATCTACCTTCTTCCCGCCGGAACATTTTGCGAATTCCTTCCCATCATTACGAATGTGATTCTCGGTCTTCCTCAAATCCTCAGTTCTTTCCTCATGATTATGATCTGTTGTCTTACGGATTGTGCTGGTGCGACGGTTCTTGCTTATGAAAAACCGGAAGCTGATGTGCTTTTGAGGAAGCCAAGAGATGTCAAGAAAGATAGGTTGGTTGATTGGAAATTACTCTTCCATGCGTATGTCTTTCTGGGTATGCAAGAAGCTATTGCGTCGTTCGCCATGGCGTATTGGTATTGTCAACGGCGAGGAGTTACGTTTTCAATCTTGTGGTTGGGATATGGAAAGTACCCGCCTCATTTAAATGATGAGCATGTCCAAAACGTGTTAGCTGTGGCTAGCAGTATTTACTTTGTCAATTTGGTTATTATGCAATGGTTCAACTTGATGGTAAGTCGCTCTTCTCCGCTCCGATCTTCTCTTCTTTCTCCTCAGCCCTTTTAACTAAATCTCTCCTTTCGAACTTTACTAACCCAAACCCAGGCAACCCGCACTCGCCGTCTCTCAATCTTTCAACAACCTCCCGCCTTTAACAAAGCAACACAGAATCTCTGGCTCTTCCCAGCCATAATTTTCGCCCTCGTCGTGATTTTCATCTTCCTCTACATACCAGGATTAACATCTGCAATCAACAGTAGCCCTATTCCAGCGGAATATTTCTTCTTTCCATTATGTTTTGGTATGTGGATACTTTTCACAGATGAGGTGAGGAAGTTCTATGTGAGGAAGTGGCCGGAAGGATGGTTGGCAAGGATAGCTTGGTAGAGGGGTTGCATGGTAGATACTTTTTTATTTGAGGAGAGAGGAAAAAGGGGATGGGTTTGTATTTAGTGTGGATGGTGCGACATGGTTGGTGGTATGCGTTGAGATTGTAGAAATCGAACGGCTTTATTTTAAATTTAATGGGTGGCATTGTCGTCGTAGAGATTATGAACATGATGACACTAGATTACACTTTAGACAGACGCTTTTATGAACGATAAAGCATTGCGATGCATTTTCGTGTAATATAATGAACGATTAACGCTTCACTGATATTCTAAATAGGTGTTTTTATTCTAAGATACTTGCGAGATATGTTGTTATGCTAAGATTTTCGGGAGAGTGTCTTTTGTAAATGATGGAATGATTGTGCCAGTTTAAGTAGAAGCTACGGAAGGTGATCATGATAGATAGATCTTCTTGCTATAGCTAAGTGTTTCTTGAGGTTTGAAATAGGGCATTCTTTTACATTGTAATATTAGATTGACATCAAGATGGTGTAATATAAGTAAACTGTACTGATTTCGATCCGTCATCGGTATATACTCTTATTAGCTTGTTTAGGAGATACAAAATCCTTTATTTTATATTTTGATGTTGAAGATGTGTCTTGAATATATAATAGGTAATCTATGTAGGAGATTTGTAAGAGTTATAATCTGTTCTCAACTCTTTGCATAAAAGGGGTCCGCAAATGTACATCAATGAAGCTGCTCTACAAATGCTTGCTTACTAATCTTCATCTAGCCAAAGGCCACATCTTTACATTAAGGCACCAGTCCCAAAATTTACTAGTGTTATGAACACCATGAATTAACCCCAAGCTTTGAGATCTGTTCGGATTATTCTTCTCAACACATCACAAATCTGCGACATTTTCTTAAATAGCAGAGCACAGTGTCGACGTGCCATTCCTTAACTCTTCTTCTTATTCTTCTTTTTCCACTTCGGTGAGGTTTTTAAATATCAAATCGCCAAGATGAGTGGCCGTAAGTTATATATTTTATTCCTTTTGTAGCTCATCGTCATAGGTGTCCATGAGCTTCGAAATATTCAAATTTCTTCCCACGGTCAATTGCAAAATACTGACAATGTATCTCTCTAGTTCGATTCCTCGATCTCATCAAACCCTTCTCGCCGTTCCTCCCTGAGGTTCAGCAACCCGAGACAAAGGTCCCATTCAACCAAAAATTGATGTGGACGGGTTTGACGTTATTGATATTCTTGGTTATGAGCCAAATGCCATTGTATGGTATTGTGTCCTCAGATACCTCCGATCCTCTATACTGGTTGAGAATGATGTTGGCAAGTAACAGAGGTACTTTGATGGAATTGGGTATTACGCCAATTATCTCCTCGGGAATGGTTTTCCAGCTTCTTGCTGGTACACACTTGATTGATGTCAACCTTGACTTAAAGGCTGATCGCGAGTTATATCAAACTGCGCAAAAGCTCTTTGCTATTATTTTATCAATGGGTCAAGCTACTGTGTATGTCTTTACTGGATTGTACGGTCAACCATCCGATCTTGGTGCTGGTGTTGTCTGCCTTCTCATCCTTCAATTGGTTGTCGCTGGTTTGATTGTCATTCTTCTCGATGAGCTCCTTCAAAAGGGATATGGTCTTGGAAGTGGTATCTCCCTCTTCATTGCTACCAACATTTGCGAGTCTATCATCTGGAAAGCATTTTCTCCGACTACCATCAATACTGGTCGTGGCCCAGAGTTCGAGGGTGCCGTCATTGCGCTCTTCCACTTGCTTTTGACATGGCCAAACAAGCAACGTGCTCTTCAAGAGGCTTTCTATAGACAAAGTCTTCCTAACATCATGAACCTTTTGGCTACCATCGTCGTCTTCGCAGCCGTTATCTATCTCCAAGGTTTCCGTGTTGAGATCCCAGTCAAATCTTCTCGTCAACGTGGAGCTCGTGGATCTTACCCAGTTCGTCTCTTCTACACCTCCAACATGCCAATTATGCTCCAATCCGCTCTCTCCTCCAACATCTTCCTCATTTCTCAAATGTTGTACTCTCGCTTCTCCGAGAACTTGCTTGTCCAACTCTTCGGTGTTTGGGAGCCAAAGGAGGGTTCAGCACAACTTTTCGCTACCTCTGGTATCGCATACTACATGTCCCCACCTTTGAACTTCACGGATGCTCTTCTCGACCCAATTCACACTGCTGTCTATATTACTTATATGCTCGTCGCATGTGCTATCTTCTCCAAGACTTGGATTGAGGTTTCCGGCTCCAGCCCAAGAGATGTCGCTAAGCAACTGAAGGATCAAGGTCTCGTCATGGCTGGTCACAGAGAACAAAGCATGTATAAGGAATTGAAGCGTATTATTCCTACTGCTGCGGCTTTTGGTGGTGCCTGTATTGGTGCTCTTTCCGTCGGTAGTGACTTGTTGGGAGCTCTTGGATCTGGAACTGGTATTTTGTTGGCTGTCACGTAAGCATTTTCACTCCAATTTCACCCATATATCAAAGACTAACATTACCATAGTATTATCTACGGATACTTCGAGATCGCCGCAAAGGAGGGAGACATGGCTGGGATGAAAGGCATGATCATGGGATAAGGATTTTCTTATCGATACTTTCAATTTCTTCTTGTATGCTTGATTACATTAAAGAAAAGCAAATGTTTTAGGATTGGTGGTTGTTGGGAAAATCGGAACGGGATTCGGAGATCAAAGATGTGTAGATGAAAGAGGCAATATCATTTTATCTACATACTCCCTATGATCTTCGTATAAATGTAACAATAAGTGGGAATGGGATGCATGTATTTTTTGGAACCCGCGTTGTATGAACTTGCATGAATTTTGATGCCAGCGAGCATAAGCAATGAGCATGATTTATATAACAAGCATGTAATGTACAATGTAAAAAAAAATGATGTATTTATATTTTGATTATATTTGTGCCTGTGTTGTATTATTATATGTAGTAGACAGTGATAATTCCAGACAAGACATCTATCGTCTCATAATATAGATAGCTCGGTACCTAGTAATATTAATATTAATATTTAAAATTTAATAATGATGATTTTATACCTAGGTATTCATCGACTGGAGTCTTTGTATTTAGATTGCTTCCTCGTTGATAGTCTGCTTGCTTATTAGGGATTAAAGTAAAGTATTCCCGCGCAGCGCATGAGATGTCTAATCATTTTCGAAGCTGTGGGATTCGCGTTTGTGTTCCACCAAGAGCTCGCATCGCTAATGTAGGTTGTTTCGGAGATTTTGTGTTGTGAGGTAGTAGATGCTTAGTACTTCTCTATAGAAATAGAGATATTGGGGATTAATGCTAGGAATGGGAAGTGTGTTGGTAGTGGTTGAAATGCAAAATTATAATCGTATTCCTATGTACAAATCTAGTTGAGAGGGTATGCATGTATGTATATGGTGGCGAAGGTTCAAAGGCTGGAGGGGAGACTGAAAGTAAAGCTACTGCAACCGGCTGGGGGAGCTTTCTCGGTACCTTTAGTTCTGAAAACATAAGAAATTGTCTGCGCTGCATCGGCTATTCGGGCATAGTAACCGGGAGAGGCTGATTATTGAGAGGACATGGAAAATCGGGACTTGTTTATTTTTCTGAACGGGACTTGGAAGGAGAGCAACCATAAAGACGGATATGAGTTACAAGTCCGAGATTATAGCACTTGAGGGGATGAGATGCTACGTTCACCGAATGATTGTATCGCCCGTAGAATATGAGAACGTTATGAACTTTCATCATTCCTAACTCAGTTGGCTACTGACGTCTCGGAGTCGACTCAAATTGCCTCAGCCGATTTTCAAGAGATTGTAAGCTCTGCATTGGACGAAATGGGTCGAGAATCGGCGGAACTATGAAGAATTGGCACATGAGGTTTGCGCATCTCGAAGGAAATAATTTAGATCAGCCATATATTAAGCTTCGGTCATTTTTGAGGCATCTAGTAAGCTTACTAGACGTCCTAGTCAAAAGTTCCCATCGATGACTCTATGATGAGTTATTTTCCTCTTCAAGACGTCTGTCAGTGTGTGACATGTCAAATATCAAATATATCGATTGCCAATGAACCCAAAAGATTTGTAAAAGATTATCCCCCATAGGCGCCATCCTGCATGGTCTTGGACTAATGTACTGGCGAGGGCGGTTGACACCATCATAAATCAGAAACAGCATTTTCTGTTACATGTACATGCCACCAGATGGTTTTACACTGAGTCAGAGCCGTTATCGCACATGGCTTTTTGCCCTACACGGATAAGGATAATTTCCGACAAATCAGATAATGAACGGCTTTTTCCAGTAAGTCACTGTAGGTGGTGTGGTGTTTGTGTTGTGCAGGAATTGATTGTAAAAATTGTTTGATCGTGTCCGTGTCCGTGTCCACTTTACCCAGTGAGGATGCGGCTACTATTTTCGACACCACCTTCCTTAATGGGTATTCGGCCAGTGATTCATTATCATTAGTTTGAGATTTTTTCGTTCCGATAATTGATGGCGGTGTGGATGAAGGGTATGAAGTGTGGAGATAGAAATATGGTTCAGAAATGAAGGGGTGCTTGTAGTCAGGAACCAATACCATTAACGAGGGTCCGAAAATGGGTCCAGTGTGAAGGAAGTCTTTGAAAAATCGCAAGTCTTAGGATATCGAGATGAAAAGGTCGTGAAGTTCGTTTGTTGCAAGTACTCAAAAGATGGCTTGTTGGGGGATCTAGAATGTCCCAGGATAAGGAGGACTAAAGCAGATTCCTTGCGGCTAAAATTAATCCATGAATGCTTCGATGCCTTCTTCTTAAGGGCGTTGAGAAGGCGTTTGCAATAGTAGCTTGATGAGGATGCCTGCATGTTGGTATTTGTAGATTGGAGGTTGAAGACTGTAAAATGTATAGAGAGACTTATTAGCACCTCGGTAGATATTGATCTAAGAAGAGCTCTATCTTGAGATATGTAATATAATGCAAATGAGGCCTCAACGTACCGCAGCTTCTTCCTCTTGTGAGATTCAGAGCATCTTGGACCAATAGGGACAATGATGATAATAACATAGCAACAGCAATAATACTACATGTAGCAACAAGATCAATGTGTGTGTGTGTTGATAAGAAACTCAAATTTGCTTACTCGAATTTCGACATTCAAAGAAGTCCCCTGTTGTCTTCTTCAAATGTTCGCTTGCAGGTTACCTAGTTAGTTGAATGAGTCATCCTCAAGTGGGGCAAATTGTTGGCTAGAGACTAGAGCACAAGTCTTTTTGCAGGTAAACCATATACAAGTAAGTTAGTTTTCCTATCTATCATGTAGTTTATCCCATCTCCCATCTTCCATCCTCCATCCTCCATCCATCTCCCTTCTTCCCTTCCATTAATACAACACTTAGTTTCGACCGACCCTTTTGAAGGTATAAACTCCTTAATAACCAAGGGAATTTGCTCGAATTTGTACATTAACGCCAGAAACTGTGGTAACCACCCAGGTGCTTCTTTTTTTCTCTTTTTATTCATCATATACTATTTCTAAGCTCTTCGGTCTAATCTCATCAACTTAATTCTTTTTTTTCCCCACTGAGGTCATCATTTATAAGTGTGAAATAATAATCTTACTTCATTAATCAGTTCAATGATACGTTAAGGTCACACTCGATAAGTCGAGACGGTGTAATCGCCATCCTACTGTCCAGCGCATGCAAGAGAGCAATCATGTTGGGTCAATGCAGTGGGCCTAGTTGGCAAATCGATGATTTCACAAACTGCATTCAGAGAGAGTAAGCTAAACCAATTTACCAGCAGCTGTGGGTAAAACTGACTGCATGAAGTTATCTCAAAGTACTTTTCCCATTAATAGTCATCGGTCTCTCGTTCCTCAATCTAACAATATCTGCAATTCGCCGGAAAGTCAAGTTAAAACAGAAACATAAGTATCGACAGCTTCGAAATGGCTCAATCGACCATACAACGATAGGCAGCAATGGATTCAGTCAGGATAATGGGGAGGCAATCGTGAACGGGGGCGATCACACCGCTATCGAGGAGGATGATGAGGGCTTGACGATGAGTGGCGGTGGGCGGTTGGTATTGACCAAAACGACTACCCAAGGCTCGGTTGCCGCGATCGATAGTCCCAGAGCACAAAATACTTCGACGGTCATCGAACTCCTCGCGATCACGGCAGAGATAGGTATTCAAATCGCAGTTTTTGTGCTTGGTGCATATGGTTCAAAGGGCGCTGTGGCCGCTGTTGTTGGAATCCTCACATGGACTTATATTTTAATACTTGCAGGTTTGAGATTTGCCTTCTCCAATACGCGGTGGAGGGTCCCGAGGATTTGGAATCATACGGCTGCTTTATACACTGCCCAATGGCTCTTCTTGCTGGTCATTTTCCGCTCCGCGATCATTCATCCACGCTCGAGGGTCAGTCAGACACTTATCATCACAGACTTCGTACTCTGTTCGCTTCTTTTCGGAATCGCAATAACTACACGCAAGGGCAATAAAGCTGTGGTCTTGGAGTGGGAGGGTGATATTGAACCTTCGAGAGAACCATTGGCCAGCTTGTTCTCCATTGCTACCTTCGGATGGGTGGATGCCATTGTATGGCATGGCTATGTCAACACCTTTGAGATTGCAGATGTCTGGAACCTTATGCCAAAAGATAAGGCGGCATCCGTCTTAGCCGATTATAGACAGCTCAAAAAAACTACGGCTTTGACATGGCATTTGATGCACTATTTCAAAGGTCTACTTACTGTACAGTGCGCTTATGCTGTCTTTTCTGGACTTTTCAATTTTGCGCCTACATTGTTGTTGAAAGCTATTCTTGAATACATAGAAGATCCAGAATCGGCGCCTCGCAATGTCATTTGGCTATACGTCATTCTTCTTGCTTTCACAGATATTCTTCGTTCGCTAGCTGATCAACAAGCACTCTGGATTGGCCGCAAGATCTGTATAAGACTAAGAGCAATTATCATTGGTGAAATCTACGCTAAAGCATTGAGAAGAAAGGCTGCATCAGGGAGTGATTCTGTCCTTGGAGCAAAGAAAGGGCCTAAGAATGCAGAGAAGCCCAGCTTATGGCGACGAGTATTGGGAAAGAAGATGGATGAGCAAGCTCCCAACGATGCGCAGGCTCAGCCAGACGCTGCAGCTGAGATTGGAAAGAAAACAGATGAGCAAGCTAATGTTGGTACCATTATAAATCTCATGTCTGTTGATTCCTTCAAAGTCAGCGAGGTCACTGCGTATCTTCACTTCCTCTTTGCTGCTGCTCCAACTCAATTGATTGTAGCTATCTACCTTCTTTATCGTATCCTTGGAAAAAGTAGTATTCCAGGTCTCATTGTCATGGCCATTCTCCTCCCTGTGAATATTGGATTTGCTCGTGGCTTTGGAGCTGCGCAAAAGAAAATCATGGCTGCTACCGATAAAAGAATCCACACAACTAATGAGGTATTGGAAAACATTCGTGTAATCAAATACTTCGCCTGGGAAAAGCGCTTCACTGATATTGTGAATGATAAACGAGCTCATGAGTTGAAAGCACTACGCCTGAAGTATATCATCTGGGCTTTCGCTGTTGCGGTATGGAACACGGTTCCTGTTGTTATTACTTTCTTTTCATTCCTCTACTATACCGTTGGAGAGAAGAAACCACTGTATCCTTCCATCGCATTCACAGCTATCTCACTTTTTAACATCCTTCGTGTTCCTCTAGATCAATTGGGTGACATGATAGCTCATGTTCAGGAAAGTCAAGTATCGATTAATCGAGTGGAGGAATTTTTGAATGAAGACGAGACAGAAAAGTACGATCAGCTCTCACACGACAACTTGGATGAAGATGGCAATCAAATGATTGGATTTAAGGATGCTACTTTATCCTGGGGTGGCAAGGAGACGTCCACGGACGATACCTCGGCCTCATTCCGAATGATAGATTTGAATGTCAGATTCGAAATTGGTCATCTGAATATCGTTGCTGGACCTACTGGATCTGGAAAGACTTCTCTTTTGATGGCACTTCTCGGTGAGATGGCACTAATTAAAGGAAAGGTGTTCCTGCCTGGCGCTTTCAGTCGTGAAGACGTTCAACCTGATCCTGAAACTGGTCTTACTGAGACCGTTGCCTACTGCGCGCAGCAACCTTGGCTCGTAAATGCGAATATCAAGGAAAATATCTTGTTTGCTGCTTCGATGGATGAAAAAAGATACAAAGATGTAATCGTCGCTTGCGCTTTGGAACGTGATCTAGAGATTCTGGATGATGGCGATGAGACACTGGTGGGTGAAAAGGGCATCAGTCTTTCAGGTGGTCAAAAACAGCGTATCTCTCTTGCGAGGGCTCTTTACTCAAACTCAAAGCATGTACTCCTTGATGATTGTTTGAGCGCTGTAGATTCACATACTGCCAAGTGGATATTCGACAATTGTATTCGAGGACCTCTGATGCTTGAGCGTACATGCATCTTAGTCACACACAATCTATCTCTTTGTGTTCCTCATTCTCAATATGTTGTTTGCCTCGAAAACGGTAAAATCACGGAACAAGGATCGGCGGAAAAGGTTATGGCTTCAGGGAAGTTAGGTGAGGAAATCAGTAAATCGCTTCCTGCTTCCGCTCCACATTCACAGATTCCATCTCGAGTTCCATCTAGCGTTGGTGATGAGAGTAACGAAACTCTTATTGAAGACCAGCCCGCAGACGATAAGCTGGATGGTGCAAATGGAAAATCAAAGGGAAAGAAATCCAAGGGAAAGAAAGATGCTATGGCCGAAACAAAGGCAGTAGGAGGTGTCAAATGGAGAGTTCTTATGTTGTACCTGAAAGCCATGGGGCCTTGGTGGTTTTGGGTACTCGCTGTAATGGTCTTTGGCGTTCAACAAGTTGGTGCTCTTGCAGCCAACGTATGGATTAGACAGTGGGCAAATCAGTAAGTTACTATATGTATTGATTGGTGTTGTCAACTACAATATTTTGCTAACGGTTTAAAACTACAGATATGATGTCGAAGATGTCCGTTCCAAATACCACCTATCAGCGAATTCCTACATTGGTAATACCATCTCAACAGTTCAAGTCGCGAGCTCAAAGTTATCTCAAATTCAACCATATTTCGATCCCAACAAGACTTCAATTGTCGCAAAATTGGCTCCGGAAGTTGATGTTGGCTTCTATCTCGGAATTTATGCTATGATTGGTATCGCATGCATGTTAATTGCTCTTTTCAGAGATTTCTGGCTCTTCTTTGGTTCTCTTACTGCAAGCTGGAGAATCCATAAGGATTTGATGAACGCTGTTACCCGAGCAAAATTTAAGTTCTTTGACTCAACTCCTTTAGGTCAACTTATGAATCGATTTAGTAAGGATTTGGAAGCTGTGGATCAAGAAGTAGCACCTATCGCCATTGGTGTCATGTCATGTGCTTTGGCGATTGTAGTTACGGTAGCTTTGATCACTGCTATCACCCCAGGATTTTTGATTGCCGGTGTGTTCATAAGCGCCATGTATTTCTTCGTTGGCAAATTCTACCTCCGATCATCCAGAGATTTGAAGAGAATCGAATCGATACAAAGAAGTCCACTGTTTCAGCAATTTGGAGAGACCCTCAATGGTATCACTACTATCCGGGCTTATGGTGACGAAAAACGATTTGTTCGAGACAATATGCTACGAATCAATACCCATAGTCGACCATTTATCTATCTATGGGCAGCAAATCGATGGTTATCATTCAGAATTGATTTGGTTGGTGACCTCGTTGCATTTTTTGCAGGAGCATTCATTGTCAGTAGTATTGGAACTATTGATGCTGGTTCTGCTGGTCTCTCTTTAAGTTACGCTATCAGTTTCACGGAGAATGTTCTCTGGTTGGTACGATTATATTCGATGAATGAACAGAACATGAACTCTGTTGAGCGAATCAAGGAGTATCTGGATGTTGAACAAGAAGCAGCGGCTTACATTGAAGAAACAGAGCCTGCTAAAAACTGGCCGAGTCAAGGATCTGTGGAATTCATCAACTATACTACAAGATATAGGGCAGATTTGGATCCTGTATTAAGAAATGTTAGTTTTAAAATACGACCTTTGGAAAAGGTTGGTATTGTTGGCCGTACCGGTGCAGGGAAAAGTTCTCTTGCTCTTGCCTTATTCCGTGGTCTTGAGGCTGAGGAAGGAAAAATCTTGATTGATGAAGTAGACGTTGGTCTTATTGGCCTTCGTGATCTTCGCGAGAGAATAACTATTGTACCACAAGACCCTACCCTATTTACTGGCACCATTCGGAGCAATTTGGACCCTTTCAGCCTCTTTACGGATGAAGAAATATTTACAGCTTTACGAAGAGTTCATCTGATTGGACCAGCAGGTACTGCATCAACAGCTCCTTCTACACCTGATGTCTCACGACCACCATCGATTGAATCATCACCAGGCTCTACTACCACCAATAAAAACATCTTTCTAAACCTCAATTCCACTGTTACGGAATCCGGAAACAATCTCTCCCAAGGTCAACGACAACTTCTATGTCTCGCTCGAGCTATGCTCAAGCAACCAAAAGTACTAATGATGGACGAAGCAACCGCCTCCATTGACTATACCACCGACTCTAAAATTCAAGAAACGATTCGGGAACTTAAGAGTACCATCATCACAATTGCTCATCGTTTACAAACAATTGTGGATTATGACAAGGTGTTAGTATTAGATAAAGGAGAAGTGGTAGAATACGCTCATCCTTATGAATTATTAAGGAAAGAGGGAAAGGATGCGATATTTAGGGGTATGTGTGAGACGAGTGGAGATTTTGATGGATTGATGGAAGCAGCTAAAAAGGCTTGGGAGGGAGTGAGGTTGGTTGATGATGAGTAGAGTGTTGATGGGGTGTCGTATAGTATAGTATACTCGGAAGCTATACTTCAAAAAGTTTTCTTTCTGTCAAGCATGCTGCATTGGGGGTTCTTTCTTGTAAATGGTTTTTTTGGATTGGTTACTCGTCGATGCATATGGGTGGATGGCAGCTAGTCTGTGCTTGTGAATAGATAGATAGGAAGCTGTGCTGTAGTTGAGCTTTGGTGGTACATAAAAGAGATGCGAATAATGATTAAATTATGTTCATATATTACATTATGTGATGCTTGTTGTGTTGTGGTAGAAGTATGATGTTGTTATATTTGATGGTATTGTAAAAGAGGTAGGTCGAGATTATACAGTCTTAAAAACTCTAACTTTCTCACAGTATATAGTTTTTATAGTGTTTTATAGATACTGAGTATTTTTATTTATAAGAGGATGGGGGAAGTGTATATATATAAAGTGAGTTATCAATATATATATAGTAAAAATCATATATAAGCTGCGCAGAACCCTTCGCTAGGTCGATGGACTATCTTGGGAATCAACTTAACATGGAAAATGGGAGCTAAATACATTTCAAAAAGTCTTTATATAAAGCCAATGAATCTTCTATGTTCCTGGATTAAGCGGTCCGAGAAAAAGTAATGAGTTTGTATATGTCATTTTTAGGATTTGAGAGGTATCTATCTCTTAAATCTCGAAGTATACGCTATTGGTATTGTAACGTAAAGATACAGCCCCAGTGACTACATACCATTTCGAAAAGCCTACCCTCAACGTTAACGTCAACTTCGATCATGGTTGTGCCAAGTACTGCCAGCTTGAATGATCTTGTAGAATCTCATCGGATTAGACGAGATCTCATTAGATAGATATATAGAATAATTAAACTTAAAGAGTTTAGATCTTATCTTTTTTTAGAAGTCTATATACATAGGATATTTCTGTATCAGGTCATCTATTTCAAATTTTTATATTATATTATTCAATTATTATATATAATCTTTTTTTAAAAAAGAAAAAATAGTTGATTTATAAATTTTAATTTCAAATTCTAGGAATGAATCAGAAATGGATTTATATTTAAACCTTTTTGATATCCGATAATAAAATTTTGATGTAAATCTTCACCTTATTCAATAAACCTCTGCCGCTCTACTTACTCGCCCGCAGACACCATATTTGATGTTGGAGTCACTGCTAACTTTTGGGAGGTAATGAATCACTATACTATCTATCCATACTACTCGTAATCAACTTATATACCAGTCTGCAAGTCGGATCTAAATTACGAGAGCACCATAGCGATCGAGGGTCACCTACGTCTACTCCGGTTGAGGAGTATCTCTCTTCATATCAATCATCTTGCATTGAACTTGATAGGAATGGCGGATGATGTATGCCATTGTACAAAATGTGCACTGATCCCTGTAATTAACAAGTTCCTGCGCATTAGCTCGGTTAAACCCCTGACAATGGGCTCATTCTCAATCTAAATTTCCAGGGTCGAAGATCTAACTCCTATAGCCTGCTCACTTTCCCCGAAAATTGGACTGTTTGTGGTGAGAGCAAACAAGACAATGATGACCTCAACTCAAGTGAGCACAGAATCGGCTGTAGGTAGTTCTGAACAGGCTTTCTCAGGAAAACAGGTAATGCAATGTGCAGATTGATTGGATTGTTTATCGCTATACGGTTAGTCTGCGCATGCAGTCATGTGTTCCAGCTCACTTGGGTAAATAGATCATTAAAGTCCATTCCTAATAGGATAGGATAGGGTTAGCTGAATAAATTAGAACTCGGTAGGGTTTTATAACACTCTGGACCTAGCGCCTTCTTGGGACTTCCAATAATATCACTTGGTAGGTCGAGATCTCATCGTGTAGAGGAATAAGCCGCGGGATCTTTGATTCGCCTTTCTTTCTTTAACTTACCAAACGCACATTAATCTTCCACCTTCGACCAAGACTTATCTTCGCATCTATGGCATGCTTGAAAAGCAATACTTAAGATGTGACTCATGCAAGATATCCAAAAAATTACTTCGCCTTATTGAAAGACCTCTATTGAGAAGACTTCGTTCTGCGGCCTTCAAGACGGGAAGGTAGATCCCCATGCCTAGAACTCCTTCAGGTCACACAAATCTGGCAAATATCTTTCAAGCCATGGTGTCACGTAATAGAATAGGCAATTGTAGTTATTTAGCATAGCAGGATCAGACCACTTACTATTCGTACAACATGATCACTCAAAACTAGGTCATGGCATTCTTCGATTAATATTCGACACATATCGTGCACCGGTTTGCTCTCCTTTCCGAGCAAGTTTTTGGTCATGGTCACATATTCCTTCTTGATTAGTTCCCTTGTGTGTTAGCAGTACTGAAGCGCCAATGCAAGGGCTATGTAATATCAAAGTCAAAATATCCACCTTAAGCCACCTGAAGCCATTCTTACGTTGTGGGCCCTCAATACAAGCATGGTTTAATAGATCTCAAGGTACATTGCAGGATTCATTGCTAGATTCTACATTTACGTTGCATTAGTCTTTTCAATCATGTCTGTTCCGGGATGTATTCATTGATATGGATTGAAGGAGTCTCAGATGATGCCCAGAGACCGCAGAACCCACACTATTCGAAATACACAAACCGCTGAATCCTAGTTGTCAGTCCTTTTTAGTGCAAATTTCTTCTATCGGGAGCCGGATGGAAGAAGGGGATGAGGCATCCTATCTTGCGTATTGGAATAATTATATGACCATGTGGAGCCTCTGTCCCAAACTGAATCACATCACATCTCCATCTTTTCGTCACCTCAAACCCGTGTTCCTTAATCCAATATCCTCCAAAGAGCTGCTAGATCTGAAAATATGTCAACCTACACGACTCGCAGCTGTTCAAAGCTATTGTTTTTGCATGATGGATCTGATGAGTACGAAGTAAACCAAAGCCCGGCATCCATATTTTCTTTACAGGTGTTGTCGGTAGAAGTCTCCACAGAAAACGTGGGTACCGTTTTGTTCTTGCTTCAAATCCTAGTCTAACGTTTCATAGTTCCTTGGATTGTGTCCGAAACACGGCACATCGAAGGCCGAACTTGTTGTACACAATCAGCGCAATCCCAGAACGATTTTTGATCTCGATATCGAGCAAAGAAGGGGGGAAACTGGAAACTTTGGGACATGACATTCAGCAAGAACTAGAAAGCATGCCGCCGTGGACGCTCCCTATCAATTTTGTGATACTGTCCTCCTTTGAGCGCTTCTTGCTCACCCTGCGCGACACTATCGTCCAAGTATGTGGTGAACAAGCCATTCTTTTTGTTTATGAACCAAGACAGCGATTGGAGCTTTATTCGTCTTGTCTGAGTTCAAGGATTCTGCTATCTAGATACCACCGATTCATCAAGCTTCCCCAAAATACCCCAAATGTCAGCTCGAACCCGCTAAAAATAGAGTTGAGCAAATTGCTGCTTGATGTATCTGATTTATTCTCGAATAGTCGTCGTGTCACATCGTATTCTACTCTGTCAGGGTTTCGTGCTGAGTATTCACCTCGAAGACCTAGCCTCTACATCATATATAAGACGAAAGTATTGGATACGTGGAAAGCGTGGAAGGGCATATGGAGGGGTAGATGGAAATGTTTTGGTAAACTGAGCAAATATGTATCGTGATCTGTATCAGTGGGAACGTATCACCATTACAGAGTTAACAGATTAAAGAGTGATATATGTTATTGGATTCCTCGAAGAGTTGCTCTACCATATCTTCTTTCTGTCACTGATAGACTTGCTTTGCAGTGCTACTTTGTAGCATTCGATATCCATCAAAGGTACTGAATCTTCGCCCTCCTGTGCTATGCAGAAAGAGCACTGTCTAGCGTATTTTCTATATATACTTTGATACCCGAGCAGACTTTTAGGTTCTTCTGAGATCTTCCAGAGGAGAAGGGTGTGATGAATCCATATCCTTCTGCAGTGAAGATACCAAGTTAGGATGTAGTTAGTAGCCTGGTTGCCTCATAACTCATGTCGAGACAATCAGATCTTAACATCCATTCATTTCGCGATCCACATCCTCCCACCTCGGAGAAGATTCTCAGCTACAACACCCATATCTAGATCTGTTCATAGTAATATTCCATGCAGCATCCTTTTGTCTATAAGTATTGCAGCATCTGAGCAGCGTTAAAATCATTTGAATATAACAAGTGAATCCATCATCAGACTACGTTGCGCAAACAATCGTTTGAGCGGTCGTTGAGTCGGTGAAGTCGAGGACTTTGATGATGCCCGGGTTTCAATGATCATGATACTAATATAAGTTGAGAATGGAAAAGTAACAAATAGAGATCTATATGACATTTAGGAATAAACAGCAAGAAATAGACTAATATACACTTGATCTCAAGCCTTACTTCTTGATTCAAATACATCTGATGTAACTATCAGTGCGATAATCATGATGTGTGAATATATATTGGACGCCCCCGGTAAGATTACTTTGACATAAATACTGTACTGTATGTAGTCCTGTGAATAGAAATTGACAAGTGACATACGCAATCATTTGAACTCTGAAGAACTTCTTCCTCTTGATATATCTAGTTTACAAGATCATGATAATTATTCAAAAGTATAGAGGAATTAAAAGTTCTGCCAATTTCCCCAGATCAATCAATCATCAATCATCAAATTGCTCTTTCCAAGTTTCGAAGCGGAGAGGATAATTAAGGTTGAGGAAGGGCTCAATAAAAATATCAAACTTTAGAATGAATGTATACCTTATACCTTGCAAAACAACCGCTAAGAACAAGGTACTAAAACATCACTCTACAGGCACAAATCATCAAGCGTAGCCTGCCCGGCTAGCTCAATCGGTAGAGCGTGTGACTCTTATCATTGAAAGATGTTCATAGTCAATCACAAGGTTGCGGGTTCGACCCCCGCGTTGGGCTCAATCCCCTTCGTTTGCTTGAAACCTTTTGTGAATAGAAAGTTTTGTTTTAGCTTGTATGGGTTTTTTTAATTATTTTTGTGGTTGTTTTTTGGGGGGAGGAGGGGTGGTGGATGGAGTGGCGGAAAGAGATTTCTTTTTGGTGGAGCGGAATTTGGTGGTGCTCGCTCGGGTAGTGAGTGGGAAATATTCATCTTTAGCTGCTGTACTCGTATGTAGTTTGTTGTTCTATATTATAAATAAATAGATCTTAAAATCGAATATAGAAAGAAAGAAAAGTAATATATTATATGTGTAAAAGGTATCTAGTAATTAATAATCGTACGATATTCTGCTTCTAAATTTTACAATATATTATCTACGGAACCTGGCCAAGGCAAAGATGGAAAAAGGAAGTCAATGGTAATGGTTTGGTGATTAGATAATAAGAGAGAATGGGATGGGATGAGAGATTGAAAACATTATAAACGTCACAATATCCTCTAAATATCTATTTATATTGTCTTATCATCTCATCTCATCTTGTACATGATGATATCTCCTCTAGATATTTGCACCATCTCACATCTATCCTCCCTATCCTCTCTATTATCTCATCTCAACTCAATCACCACCTCCACCTCCACCTCCATCCACCTCAAATAAACCCGCCATCTCAATCAAAATCTATCCATCCATCCATCAAAATCATAAGAAAAACATCAAACTCCATTGCTGCCATACAGATGCAATCCCAAACAATACATCATACATCATGCAATAACCCAAATCTTAAGTATCCTCATATTTCATCTCATTAAAAGAATGATCTCGTGTGAATGCAAGAGATTTGTACAAAACAAAAAACAAAAATAAAAAACAATAAAACGAAACGCCTTTTGAGATATGTATCTATATATAGGATATATATGCCCGGGGTTATCATTCCATGCAGTGCAATGCAGTGCATAATTATCGCTAAAAACAAATCAAGAAAATCCCTCATTCTATATGCCAGAGAAAGAAAGAAACTCTACATAGCATAGAATAAACCCGCACCCAGAGCAGCCATCCCATACGCCAACGGCGGGGGAGTTTGAAAAGCCGCTGCATTTTTCGATTTGGATCCCGAATTCAAAGTAACTGATCCGCTAATAACAGCACCCGAACTATCCGAACTGGCTGTTGCTGCGTTGGAAACTAAGGCAGCATTCGGAACCGCTGATATACCCGTGGTAATTTCAACCACGTTAGTAGCTGTTGCGTTGAAATTTGTTTGGGCGAGGGAAATTTCATTATTGGCGAGATCGTAGACAATATAGGCAGAGCGGATGAAGGTATCTCCAAGAACGGCGGTACTTTCTCCTGCGGGAGCAATACCGAAGAGACAGGCTGCGGTGCCGTCAGTGAATCTTAATTGTTGGCCATTGCTGCTAGTAACTGGGATGACGAGTTCGTCCATGGTGACTTGAATGGTTGGGGAAGTGAAGGTAAAGTTTAGGGCGCTGCTATTGGAAGCGAGGGAACATGGGACGTAGGCGGCTCCTTCACTATAATCATATTGTGCGTCGACTTGTTCGTAGATGGCTTCAGCGATGGCGTCTGGGAGGTAAGTGAGGGAACTCCCGGAATCGAGAAGGACAGCGAGGGATTGATCTTGGGCGATGACGAGATTTCCCAACATAACTTCTGTTAAAGTAATGAGAAACTCGGCATAGTATCCGGATTCTTTTTGAATCGGGAGTGTTTCCAATTGACCGTGATATCGAGCGGTATCGACACCACCGAACAAGATACTTCCAGTATTGGCATCCAAATCGTTAAGCCATAGGGAGAAAGCATTTGAATTGATCAAACCATCAGAAACCATTTGTGCTGGTAAGTTTTTATATGCCGATTTCATGGCTCTTCCGACCTGAACCTCATTAATCTCGTAACCAACTCCTAGAATACCTTCAGGTGAAGAACTGGTATATCCAATACCAAACTGTAATTTGTCTAATGTCGTTGATCCAATCGTAAAGGTATCGGTAACATAATCCCCGGAAGCACCAGATCCATCAACGTAAGAAATATTAAAATCACTCGCTACATATGCATATGTTGATGATGAGTTGGCAGAATATGTTCCAGCAGCCTTACATGGACTTCTTCCCTCACTACATAAGGTCGAGGTAGCAGTATTGACCCATAAATCACTACTACCTGTGTCGATATGTAACCGTAAACTTTGTGCTGGTGTCCCTAATGTTCCATTGACGAAATATAAAGTTTCCTAACTTTAATCAGTATTATGCCTGTCGCGGGACCTAATGAATTTCACTAACCTCATTATCTAATGTAGCCGCAACTGTTTTTGACCTCCGCCTTAATTTCCTTAATTTGTCTCTTGCTAAAGGATTGTCCACTTGTTTCCGTACCATATCTAGCGCAATTACTCTTGCTGATGCATCGCTTCGTCTCTGTAATTGAAGTGCATCGGTACACGCTGATAATAATCCCACAGCAGCCGCAATGAATGTCGTCGTCCTCATGATTGGAAACGTATTTATTGGTGGTAAAGAAAATCCCCTTGTATGGATTCCTATCCAATATGGGATGTGAAATCGGTATATATTGTTCGGGTGAATCCAGATGACGCGGACAATAAACACTAATTATTTAGCTTCGACCCTGGAGACCAAAAATTTGTTATTTCCGAAATCCGAGAAGACCGGAAAATCCAATGTAATAAAAAATAAGTTCAATGTGAAAAATGATTTGTTGGTTGGGAGATTGATTTGGAAGTTGTACTTTCAAAAATCAATCTTGAATGAATCTGATGTTTTCTACAAGTTCCCGAGTACCTAGCAACAAAAGATATCTGCGACAAATGGCGAAACTCCTAATTGTGGCTGAAGGTATGAGAGTGCCAAGAGAATAAGTTTATGCAAATTCGTGGAGTATCCTTTCTTGGTATTCCCAAAGAATTTCAAGCGCCTTCTACTGTAAGGCTGCAGACCCGTGAATTTGTCTTGTCCTGTATCAAATGGTGGGTAGCGGACTGTTGGGAAGCGCAGCGGTTATAATGCCGAGAAAGGCTGAGGGAATCAAAGGTAGGGTAGGAGGGAAGGAGGAGCGGGGAGAGTAATACAGGAATCAAGATAAGCAACTCTCTTAAGATCAAGGATGGAACAAGGTGAAAACGATCCTAGAGTAGAATTGAGAAAAGTAGCGGTAGAATTATCTAGGTACTGTATGGGAAGACTTGTCAAAAAGCTTTGAACATTTGAGTTGTCGTTCCTCATATATGATACAAGATTGAATGATTCCAAAGAATCCGAATTTGTGATTCGACCCTTTTTCTATACCTTGGTACGTAACCTTGGCTAGTTTTGTTGGTGAGCACTGAGTACGACGTAGATGCTGGGATTAGAAAAGGTCAGGGGTTCCGCAAAATGACGCGGCCTATGCTACGAAGCCGGGGCGGGTACGATGAAAATCAGAAAATCAACGGTCTGTGATTGGAAAAATTCATGAGAATAAAAAGAATAAGGGTATGAGTGTATTGATAACAAGTGCATAAGGGGGTGGATTGGCAACAATTTGAGCTGCGAGAAAGACGTATGAAATGAAAGCATGAAAGCAAGAAATCATTCATCAACCAATGATATCAAAAGGAATTCCTTCACTTGAAATCCTGCGCCCCAGACTCTCTTCCTAAAATTCTAAATAGATTCAGGTTCCATTTAAAAAAGGAAGAGGCGATGCAGTGGAAATGTAAAATCAGCGAATCATAAGATTCTCATCCAACAATTCCCGACTTTTGGTGAATCTGCGCGTAATATACAGTGTAGCATCGTACTATTTCCATCCACTTACTCACTGCACAAATCCTCTAGTGAGTTTCAAGGATCTGCGAGAGAGGAAACATACTAATGATACCTACTATTCATTGCCAAATTATTGGCAATAAAATAGTTTGTATCGAGTATGACTTCTCATTTCTTTCTTCTCTCGACGCTCAGACATGGAAACAGTTCATGAAGCATTGAGGATGGATGTGATACTCGCGACGACGGCAAAGCGCGTTTGCTTGAAACACCATGACAGCCTTTTTCCCAGCGACGAGAGCACCATGATACAAAGCATGGATAGAGATTGTTTTAAACTTGACCCAGAAGAGATGCGGATAGTTTCTTGCGCCCGGTCCTTTAATTGAGCCTTGCATCTCGTTGATGGAAAATAGTCTCAATAATCGGATGAAAAGATAAAAGGTAGAAAGTGGATGGAGTAGGGAGTAGAGAGTAGGGAGTAGGGAGTAACCTTAGGGAGGATGTAGGATTGATCATGAGCAAGTTCAACACGTACTCGGTATTAAAATGGAAAGAAGGAAAAGCATATTATTGATAGATACAGGAAATACAATAATAAGGAGTGGACACAATCCGTAGCATATTCGTCACATCACCGCATGTACTCGTAAGCAAACAGTGGCGACGGTGATATCGGGATTGGGAGAGTCGCATCGAATATTTGGGGACGGAGAATTAACGATTCCATATTTCTTTTTCAAGTAGAATCACTTTAATTGCCGAATCCCCGAGTGACACATGGATAATTTCTTCCGCTTTTCCGACGCGGAACTCGGCAGCTACAGCCACAGCCACAGCCACAGCTACAGCCACAGCCACGGCCACAGCCACAGCCACTTTACAGTAGATACTTTTCTTAGCGTCGTTATTCGAATTCAGACGAAGCGATAACCTTATTATATACACCGATGCATCATGATAATGTTTATAGTACTACCTAAGCATTTCAAACGTTCTTACCAGTGGTGTGGTCTGATTGAATTGCTGGAATGAATTTAGGAAATGAATGATGTTCCGAACTAACAATTCTTCTACAATGTCGACGTCAGACAAACACAGCAAAACTTTCAAACCAGGACCTCAACAGTAAAGACGACATCTAAACAAAATGGTGTTTTTCTACCCAGCACTCATCCTCCTTTCCTTCCTCCTCTACAATATACACTCACTATACTCAAACTACAGAAATGCATCAACATTAGGTTTACCCCGAATAGTCAGTCCCATCACCCCCGACAACCCCTTATGGATTGCTTTCCAAACCGCATTCAAAGTCTTCGTCCGGAGATTTCCCTTCGGAGCAACTTCTTTCACCAGATACACTCGTTTGGGCTGGGAATTCCATGATAGATTCCATACTCATGTACGGCTTGGCGATGGCTGGGTTCTGGTGACACCGGGAAGGAATTGGGTTTTTATTGCGAATGCTGCCGCTGTGACAGATATATTCTCCAGAGGGCGTGATTTTGTGCGCCCTTTGTGGATGCTTGGTAGCTTATTTTATTTTGCAGCTTAGATCATGGGGTACTAATATTGATTCAGAAACTCTCAGTGTCTTTGGACCAAATATTTCCACTGTAAGATATGTTCAAGCTGTACCAGGACTAAAAACTCATAAGTGTTAGGCTGAAGGTCAAGACTGGCAGAGACAGAGAAAACTCACTGCTACTCCGTTTAATGAGCAGAAGAGCCCTCTAGTATGGAACGAATCTTTTCGCCAAGCTAAAGATATGTTGCGCGCTTGGTGCTCTCGGAGTCGAGATGGAATTACCACAACACCGGATGATACCAGGACATTGGCCCTGCATGTACTTGCATATGTAGCCTTCCAAAAATCATATCCGTTTGATAGTATCTCACACGGTAAAGCTGTAAACCAAACTTCTTTAACTTATCGGGATTCTATCGCCATCATTCTAGAAAATGTTTTGCTCATTATGGTTCTACCGGAGAAGGTATTCACTCTACCATTCTTGCCACGAAGCTTCCAACAAGTTGGCTGGGCTATTAATTCATTCCGTGAATACATGACAGCTCAAGTAGCAGCCGAACGAGAATTGATCCGGAATGGCGAGGCCGGTACAGGTAACCTCGTTAGTAATTTGGTTCGCGCCTCGGACAAAGGTCTAGCAATAAGCTCAGAATCTGGTAACAGCAGCAAACTCAAGCCTTTAACCAACGCCGAAATCTTCGGTAATATCTTTGTTTTCAACTTTGCTGGACACGATACGACTGCTATATCACTTGCTTATGGCATGCTTCTATTAGTTGCACATCCCGAAGTTCAAGATTGGGTCCATGAAGAAATTGAACACTATGTAGGGAATCAAGACCCTAAACCCCTGGCATACAATGAAAATTTTCCCAAACTCAAACGAATACTTGCAGTTTTAGTAAATCTCTTCCTGTTGGGATTCGACGTCAAGTGGGCTAACCAGCTATTCCAGCTCGAGACTCTACGTCTTTATAATCCCCTTCCTGGTGTACCCAAATATACCGGTTCTAAATCCACCGATCTCAAAATCAACAGCCACACTTATCATATCCCTGCCGACTACCTGGTAGTTCCTCACCTCCAAGCCTTGCACACGCATCCACGGCATTGGGGAAGCGACTCTCTAGTATGGCGCCCGCAAAGATGGATCGAGCATCCAGGAGCCCTCGATCAAGAAACCTTATTCAATCCAACAAAAGGGACATATTTCCCATGGTCAGAAGGACTACGAAATTGTCCGGGCAAAAAGTTCGCACAGGTTCAATTCGTGGCAACGTTGACTGCACTCTTCATGAATCATATTGCGGAGCCTGTTCCCATCGCGCATGAATCGATTGATGCGGCTCGTAAGCGGACTTTGGATATTGTGCGGGATAGTCATGTAGAGTTGTTATTGCAGATGGCGAATCCGAGGAATGTTTCTGTTAGATGGGTGGAAAGGACAGCTAAGAATTGAGGAGAAGTGAAAGTCAAGTACAAGGTGAAGAAATAGCCAAGTTGGTTATAATATATGATTCTTAGACTGCACTGCTTAACCTTATGTATCTTATCAAGGTAGACGCTATCTTCATCACAGGTCTGGTTGAATAATTTTCTACATTAACGGAGTTGCACATCATGGTTTGGTAGGTTACCATGATGAAATCTGCACATTTAGATATCTCCGTCTATCAAAGAGTTGGATAAATACGCAATTCCATATGATCCTATGATCTTAAGATCTCGGAATATTATGTCAATATTGCAATTGGTAATAAGATTCCATAGTCCGTTCGTGTGAGATATCAAGAAGAATTTCTATTCCAAGCTTCAAGCTAGATTATAGTTATCTGAAGAGTCTATTTCCATAGATAGATAGTTCATCGATAATATAGGAATAAAAATCTCAATTCATATGCAAGATTATCTCATAGTGGATTGGGAATTTTGAGGTTATTTGAAACTATTACTTGTTATAGTCAGATAATACTTAAAGCTTTTAGAGATTGATGATTTTGCAAATATTGAAAGTATCTGGAGTAGGTATTGAAAATTCTTCAAAACACCCGATTGCATATAGTAAACACAAAAAATCCCATCTCGACAATTGCAAAGGAAATCTTGCCAATATATTGAAATTTATACCCGGGTATCTATATACATACAAATTACAACGCCCTTCCTCCCTCTTCCTTCTTCCACTGACCCCTCCTTCTCTCTACTAAAATTAAGCGCCCAAATCATAATAAATACACGTTCCCGTTCTAAAATTATAAACAAACGCATTTCTTGTGATGTCTTTATTTTGAAAAGCCAGAGTGCTCATCAAATCATGAATCTCACCTATGTAGCGACGTTCGGTCGTGGGGACTGAATGGGTGACTTTACGCCAGGAGTCGGGATCCGAGAGTTTGGTTTCACGGATGAAATCCATTACCTAGGGAGAGAAAGTGTTATTAAAATGAATGATGAGATACCATGAAGCGAGAGGAGACGAAAGGCTACAGGAGAGGTGTTTAATGAGGGATGCATATGGAGAGAGTGACCTACGTGGTCTGTTGTTTCAATGGCAGCGATAGGGCCGTCTAAGAAAGATTGAACGACTAGGGTGGAAACGTTAATATGCGTCTTCTAGAGCACTGAGGATTAAGAAATTATAACTCACGCGTTGCTGCTCTACCTTGAGCTTGGTCTACAATACTTCTTCTATTTGACTTCTTGCTCTTCGTACCGGCGAACAAAACTCGTACGTCCTGCTCATGCTCACTCGGTCCTGTGTCGGGTTGACTATGATGGCGAGATAGTCTAATAAATGCATTAATATCCTCATATTTTGGAGACTTCCAGACACACTTACTTTGCCCGATTGTATGTTCCTTCCCTCTGATCCCTCTCACGCATTTCACCACGAAGCCATGAAACTAATTGCGTAGAAGGAATATCGGCATCAGGTATATCCTTTCTGCCAGTAGTCTTGCATCTCACCACGGAATCTTGCTTGATAATAACTATCCAAGAATAACTATCATCTCGGTATTTAGAAAGAAGATCTTCCGGGGAACGTGAGTCTCGTGCTAGCTCGGCACTTATGTCATGCGACCATAAGTTTGAGACAAGCTCAACTCCGGTTGATCTCAGTATCGCTGCATCATGACTTGCAACGAGTACATCGCACTATTGAGCAAATTAGCTGTGGCTCTCTGAAAAAATACGCGAAGCTCATCCAGCTGAGAAGGATGAATGCGGTGGTACTGACTCTTTTTGTGCTCCAGATACCCTGTACTTCCTCATCGGGCCTCTTTAAGAAACCTTTTGAGTTCGACTTTGGAAGCCTAGCCATCTTTTCCCATGCTAGATTGAAACCCACAGCATGTCGTTCCTCATTGATATTCTTGTGATGACGGTTTTCTCGGATCAAAGAATCATATCGACCTCCTGCTGCAAATACATCTCGGACCTTTCTGTCATACAAACAAGAGAAAAGTACGCCACCCTTGTAAAATTTCTCTTTTAGACTTCCTAGAGGATGGACATAAATCTTTCTCTGGACCTCAAAACGTTTTGTATATCTGTACTGGCACATTAGCGATGCTTAGTTGAAAGACACCAGAAAAATTGGAACACATACTCGATCACATCACGTAGATGCGCGATAGAAGAAGAGGCCTTTTCGAACATCTCGGTACCTTCGAAGATTACTTTTAGCTTTTGAAAAGCTTTGCTGGGAGTATCTCTGAAATCAAATCGTTGAAGATCCTCGACGCTAGTGGCGGATACCTAAGTTTGGGTTAGCAAGTAATTTCACTTGAATGGAGAATCTCAGTAATGATTATTCAGAAAGTCTGAAAATGTAAGGAGAAAGTAGACGGATAGTTTGGTGACGGATCTGCACTTTCTGTTATTAATACGTACCCCTACCAATGGTGATCGAAGTTCTGCTCGTATCTTCTGCCATGTCCATTGCTGTACATTTAATTTACTAAGTGTATCGGCTGCAGCTTGTCGTATACTGGGTTCGATGCGACAGAAGTCGAAGATTAGACCAAGTAAATCTGCATGATTTATATGGAAGCACATTTGGGACGAAGGTAGAGATGGAAAGCTGGCAACAATCTCATCTAGAACCTTGATAACCTCAGCCTCTTTTAATGCAAGGTCTAAGCTATCTGAAGTGACAACATCAAAGTCCACTTCACTAAAGTTTGTGGGTAGCACCGTCGTGCTTATCTCGAAAAACAGTACCAAATGCGAAGGATCTTTCCACGGGAGGTTGATGTTTCGCAATAGCACGAGCATTTGGGACAGTGAGATCATAGGGTAGCTGTAAAAGAGTACCACTTTTGTCTAATAATTGGACAGCATTGATACCATAATGATCAGATGATGGGAACAAAATACTTCGCGGTGTTTCTACGGCTCCATGGTTGCGGAAAATGGAAATTAACTTTTGCTTCACGAGCCCTTGAAGTAACAAGTCATTACCACTGGGTGTCGGAACTCCCATATCCCACGCATAGTCCTTTGCTCGTTTTGTTGGTCTAGAGAAGAGAGCACTCATCATTTTTTGATGATATGGCGATTTCGAGTCGGATAAACCAGCTAAAGTTTGGCGGATCGTTTCGCTTTCCATCTGGACCGGTAACTTCCTACTCTGAAGAAGTTCAGAACTTGACGGCCGCTCCTTTGGATTATGGTTAAGTAGGGACAAAACAATATCTGCCTGAACGGCTTTTTCGGCCTTGTCAAAATTCGCTGGAAGCAACGGCTCCTTCTTCCGTAAACCATCAACGACTTGTGCCTAAACTTATAGTTAGCATCGAATTGAAATATACAATGAGAGGCTAGTCGCGTGTGTCTATTTGATCTCTGAAATGAAACGCATAACGCATGATATGGAGTCATTAGCGAAGTAGATAGATAAATAATATACTTACTCTTTCCATCCCAACTAATGGCGTATAGCACATCTCGAAGAATATCACACCAAGAGAGTACATGTCAACCTTGCCAGTGTATGGACCCCAGAGACTGCTGATCGAATTTCGGGTGCAATATAGGAGAAAGTACCGATACTCCTTGTTAAATCCCCACTATTCTGCATCGCAGAAGCTGACGATTTATCGATTGCAGAGTATTGGCCCCTTGTAGCCAAACCGAGGTCGCCTATTTTAACATTAGAGGCACCATCGATAAAAATATTCTCCGGCTTGAGATCGCGGTGAACAAAGTTCAAGCTATGTATATGGGCAAGACCTTCGAGGATCTGACGGAAAAGACGCCATATTTCCTCGTTGTTTTTATAGAGTCCTCGTCGAATAAGATCGCGAAGTGTTCGCTTCTCACAATATTCCATAGATATGTATAAGATTGTTTTGAATGGGCGCGAAGGCCGCGGACTAGATCTACTTCCCCTATGTGCTAGAGCAACACGCTCATGTCCCCGGTTTCGGGGATGTCCGTTGCGTTCTACGGAATATTCGTCGTCATCGTCATCGTCATCATCTTCATCCTCATCGTCATCCTCATCCTCATCATCACTGTCGCTTGCCTCATCATAACCGAATTCGACTTGGTATCCGCTGGTAGACATGAAATCCAGTCCACCGGTACTAGTCCCGAATTCGATATGAGCTTCTGATCCTCCAAGAGAAACGTTACTAGATTCTTCAGTGGCAGCATCTGTTGTCGTATTATCGTCATCCGTCTCAGAAAGATCAGGAACCTCTTCTGTCCATGTATTAAAGTAACCTAAGGGAGAATAAGCATGTTTTGATAAAGTGATTATTTTCATCCTCTGCCAAAGGATCGTAATAGTTGAGCACTCTTTCTCCCAGTCCACTCTTAACAATTTGGGGAATCAAGAATAACACAGGAATAGGTCTCCAAGTTTGGCTCGTCTGGTATAAAATATACGAAAAAGAGTACTTACGGACAACAGAAGGGTGGTTGAGTTGGGAAAGTAGGCGAGCCTCTTTTAAGACATCATCTAGCTGAGCAGAAGACTTTTGAGTAATCTTTTTAATGGCATATATCTGCCCATCTAGTTTTTGCCTTGCTTTTACCACCTCTCCAAACCCCCCTTTCCCTAAGCGACCTTCCTCCACAAAATCATGAGCATATCTTGAGAAAGGTCCACTAAGACTCATAGAATCATGCCTAGGTCTACGTGGAGTAAGGGGTGCTAAAGATGAGGTGGAACCAAGTCTTAACATTAGAGCAGACGAATCTTCGTCCATTATCGGAGCATCAGTAACAAGAAATTTGCATGAGCCTATCCAATTTTGTCATTATACGGACGACCAGGACTCTGACAAAAAGTCTAAATTGTACAAGAGTACTCACTGAGTGCAAAAGCTCGTGGCCGCTTTTCGGGTCAGGATTGAACAGCTTGAGCATAAAATCGTGAAGAGCGTCTGACAAATCCAATGAGTCTAGCATAGCCTTAGGTGACGTATATTTCCTAGTGACATTTAAGCCAAAAGCCATTTGAAGGAACACGATGCCAAACTCCCAGATATCTGTTTTTGCAGTTCGTGGGCCATCATCCGAATTTGCTATTTCCGGAGGAAACCAGTACGCAGATTTTGCCATGGCAGAGCTATCTGTCTTCCCTTTCGCGGTTTTACCACTCAAGATATGTAGCTTTCGCTGATACCCAGCATCAGAAAGTTTTGGCCTGACAACTCCATCCGATTCCCGGAAAAGGAGTACGTTCCCACTATGTATATCCTAGAACGGTGAGTGTCAGCATTCTGGTGAAGGGCGCGGAAAGACGGGCTCATTTGCTTACCTCGTGGATTATGCCGTTTTCTTCGTGGAGAAACCTTAAAGCGTCTAATAACTCTATCGTCCATGAACGAACTTTGTTGACATTCATGTTCTCGACGATATCTAAGAATTCCTCCAACGAACCTTTCTCGGCATACTCGCTCAATGTACTGACGTTCCAGGAAGACTCGTTTCTGCGGCACCGACAAAATTAACTTCCACTATACAAGGCTAAAGCGACTTGACTTGAAAAGTAATAAACACTCACTCTTCCTTTTCCACCTTGAAATCCAGGAGATTAAGGATGTTGTCGTGTCTAATGATTCTGAGCTTTTCTAATTCATTCTCCATCGCTTGCAGTCCTCCCTTGATGCCACGATCATTCAAATTCGTATCAAGCACCGCCTGCTTCAAAACCAATAACGGGGCCTGGGAGCTGACTGCTGGTCTCACGGTGTAGCAACGAGAAACAGGACCTTGACGGATGAGTGATTTACCAGTCACCGCCTGAAAGTACACAGGGTTACCATCAGCATCCAGGATCGAGACTTGACGATCTAATACTTCGTGATCTTGTGGCGATTTTCCAATCACTGAATTAGATACAGTAATTGAGGGAGGAGGCTGGTTCTTCCGCTTTGTCTCTTTCGCCTTGGCTCGCTGTCTCTTCAACTCATCCTGCACCAATGAACCAAGCATTCTTTCCTCTTCCTGGGACTCAATTCTATTCTACATTTAGAGTTTTCCACAAGAGATTGAGGAATCTGTTGGGCCGAGAGCGGCAAACCAACCCGAAAAAGTAAAAGGGAAACAGAGATGTACTGACATTTTCTTCTTCTCTTCCTCTAGACGCTGATCTTCCATCATCTGTGCAGCAGCCGCTTCATGAGCTGCTCGCTCTTCTTGTAGAGTGGGTAGTACTCGTCCTGCAGCTTTTGCTTCGGCAGCCTGCTCTAACACTTCCTGACAAGCAGTTACAATTTCCATGATCATAGCTTGCTCTTCCTTGATCAGTTTTTTAGGTAAGGTCTCAATAATCTTCTGGAGTTTAAATTTTGTAGAATCTTGAAGGCCATCAGTATTCTTCAATGTCAACAATGGCGCCGACCTCGGGTAAGTGAGGGTTAGGGTGACTCCTAACGTCACCGAGAAATCCTCATCATCAGTTTTTATGGATATTTCAAATGATGGTTCCGATTTCTGTGTAAAATTAGATTTATCCATGTAAGCCCCCAAAAGAGTATTGACGTACCTTCCATGCTGATTGATGCGTTTCAATACGACGAAAGTCTTCACCGTATATTGAGGCGAGAGCAATAAGCTCATCGTCTTGGATCTCTTGATATGGAGATATTGGTGAGTCATTTCCAGCATCATTGTGTTTCAATGCAGGAAATGTATTCAGGGACTTTTTCTGCTGTGCTTTCCTTCCCCATGGACTACTTGCTGGAGGCATGATGGAAACTGGGCTATGGCGCTTGTTCGCTGATATCAATATCGCAGTACTTTATATATTTCAATATCTGAATTCGTCGTTAAGATTCAAAAAAAGCAAGAAATACGTGCGGCCAAGGCCACAGCATCGCCTAAGAGGACATTTTGAATCTCCCGAGTTCAAATTTAAATTATGTTGGAAATTTATGAGTCGTTTAAGTCACATTTTCCCTCCCTCGAACCATGTACACAACGACTTTGAAGTTTGAACTTATCAATGGCAAGGCTGAGTCTTCAGCTTATCTGATAAAGAGTATGATGTTCTTGTCGCACCACATTAGCGCTAGTCTCTTTGTAGCAGAACCTCCGTCATCCGATGCTTTGACCTTATCGCACAAGGCGGCAAAATTTCTGGTGAGTCAATTCCTTATCTGTTGCGAGTTCTTTCCAGTAGAACATAAAGTGCTAGGTAAGCCAATTGATCTTTTGTGTCAATTCAATTGGTATTACTCTAGCAAGATACGCTTTACGTCTTGCTATTCTCACGCAATGGTTCTCAACGCAGGTACAAAGCTTCCAATAGCTCGATTGATCAGACCAACAGCTTCCTATTACCCCGCAATTAGTAGTATTCGATACTATTCTGCACCACCTGAGAGCACGATACCGGCCGCAAAGCTAAAATACATTCCCACGAGCGGCACATACCCTAAAGGATTTCTAGTTTCTGGAACCTACGTAGGAGTTAAACCAACCAACAAATCTACGCCTGATCTTGCTTTCCTTGCCTCGGAGACACCATGTGCGGCTGCAGCAGTGTTCACGAAGAACAAGTTCCAAGCGGCTCCTGTCACCGTTAGCAGGAAGATGCTACAGAGAAGGAATAATGCTGGAATTCGTTCAGTCATTATCAATTCGGGCTGTGCAAATGCTGTGACCGGGAAGGGTGGAATGGAAGATGCTGAGAAGATGGGAGCTGAAGCTGATAGATGTTTTGATGCACCAAGTGATGGCAAAGGTGGGAGTTCAATAGTCATGAGCACTGGTGTAATTGGTCAAAGGTTTGGAATCCTGTCTCTACTTCCAGAAATTTTGCCATTACTAAAGCTCTCTCAGATTGCCAATCCAGAAAATATTACTTAAAATACCTACCGCCTTCGACGGTCTGGGAAACTCACACAACCATTGGTTGGCGACTGCAACCGCAATTTGTACCACCGACACATTTCCAAAACTCTTATCCCGAACATTCTCCTTACCCTCTTCTCCAGGGGTCGAATACAGAATGGCTGGTATGACAAAGGGTGCCGGAATGATTCATCCGAATATGGCGACTTTGTTAGGAATGATTGCAACAGATGCACCAATAGCACCGGTGTTACTGCCATCTTTGCTTAAAAACGCTGTTAATAAATCATTTAACAGTATATCCATTGATGGTGATACCTCTACGAACGATACGGTTGCTGTTTTGGCAAACGGAGCAGCAGGGGGTAAGGAAGTCACTTCTGAATCATCCGAAGATCATGCTGCATTTCAAAAGGTTCTGACCGAGTTTGCTACTGGTCTTGCCAAGCTCGTCGTTCGTGATGGTGAAGGTGCAACTAAGTTCGTCACTATCCGTGTAACAGAGGCCCCGTCAGAGATTGGAGCACGTAAAATTGCTAGCACAATCGCAAGATCTCCACTAGTAAAGACGGCATTGTATGGTAAAGATGCAAACTGGGGCCGTATACTATGTGCTACTGGCTATTCCCAGATCTCAGAACCAGGCGAGCCGATAAATGAAGTTCCAGATATCGTCCCTGAGAAGACTAGTGTCTCATTCATTCCCTCAGATGGCTCACCGGAGCTTAAACTTTTAGTGAACGGAGAGCCGGAATCAGTGGACGAGACTCGTGCTGCCGAAATCTTGGAGCATGAGGACCTAGAAATATTGATAAGGCTCGGAGGTGGAAAGGAAGAGGCCGTGTACTGGACTTGTGATTTCAGGTAGATGCTCAACATATCAACTAACAAGACAAAAGCTAACCGGTATAGCCATGAATACGTCACAATTAATGGAGACTACAGGACATAAGTAATGCAAAGTGAGGTGAGGTCAAGAAAAAGAGAATTTCGATCTAAAATCATTCCAGGGCAAGACGTTTTAAGTGGGGATAGAAGGGAGTTGTAGGGCAGTGCGTAACAGTAAAAGTGAATTTTGGGAAAAGCATAGCAAGATAATAGAAATACCCAAGCATCTATGAAAACCACGGTAGAGGAGTAAAAAGAGCTACAATTCGATCCTTACCTTTGCATTCTCAAACCAACTGTACATGCGTCTTGTGCCATTTCAGACGACCATTCATCCAGGGTTCAAACCGGCTGGCATCGTGACTTGATTCTCATTAAGGTTTCTGCCAGCAGCCTGATGAAGGTATGTGTGCAATGCTAATTTCATTTTCTCTCGTCCACGTATGTACAGAACAGACCACATTTCCACCTCACCCTCTCTCAACACTTTCAGGGGTCCAGGCGGTGATCTTTGGCTTCACACTTATAAAAATATCAGCTCACACCCATACACTCCAGCAAACATATCGAAAATATAAACACTCACGTAGAATAAGTCTTGAAAGCGCCACGGCTCATGGTGAAAGTTGGTCTGTGGTGCGGCAATTCCCAAGGACGTACTCCGGTCTGTAAGATAGGATCTTGGGTCGGTGGCTTATCTACCATGTATGAGATCCAGGCGTGCCATCCGGGCTCGATTTGACACCTGTGAGAATCGATAAGTATCAAGATAAGATAGCTCAACGAGGAGCGCTAGATGTTCCTTACGCGCTGAATTCATCGTCTTTGTAGTCTACCCATCTCGTGCGTACTGTATATTTCTATGAGCATATTTGGACTTATATATGGCATGTTATGCGGATTCCGTACGTGGTAATTCGTCCTCCAAGTTCTCGAAAAACTTGTTGCCATATCCATCCTTTCCGATCAAGGTTCCGGCTTTGGTATCACCTGTTTTGCATGAGCTTCAGTCTTTCCACCATCGTTTCGAGCATTGGATACCTTGGTACTGTAATTCGACATCCACCCATTAGCTCCAGAGTTCGCGACGTAGCGGGCTGGTCGTAAGGTGTACTTACATGCATTTGATGCATAGCATCCTATATCTAAGTTAGCAATCGGCTGGCGCAACTCGAAGATCCTACATACCTTGATACCCACTTTGCGCAAATTGCGCAGTGTTCGCATAATCGTAGACATCTTGTTGGCGTTGCAATGTTTTCCTGAAACACTGAGAAGCAATGAAAGTGTGATGTTCATGAAGTCGTCGCCCATTCGGCACGCCGCTTTTGCGCTAGCGATATCAAACGCTATCGCTATCCTATCGGCTTCCTTTAAATTTCAAATCGTCGACATCGCAAATCGAGAAATTTTAGAGAAGAATTTGGAAAGACACAAGAAGATATGATTATTAGGAGTATTACACGCTGCTCTCGCATTCGAAAGGTTCCTTCTTTTCAAGCACCATTACAACGAATGAAACAGCGCACCTATTCGACATCTACAAGCTCCTCTGCTACCGCGCCCACGGCACCTTCACCAGCCTCCATATTAGGTGCTTTTACGAATGAATGTGATAAAATAGCCCCAAAATTCGAGGTGCATGGTTCGCAAATACAAATACTACGGACGCCATCAGAATTCTACGAGACGTTGAAGGTTGGCACATACTTAAATTGGACATTGGCGGATGGGACGAATGCTGATGGATGGTTCTAGAGTAAAATACTAGCAGCAGAGACACGGATTTTCTTGTCGACTTTGTATATAGGAAAGACAGAACATGAATTAGTACATACAGTTATTCTCCCAGTTCAATAGTACATATGAATGATAACTATGTGTAGATTTCCACACTTCAGCAAGCTCTGCGTGCAAAACCAAATCTTAAGCTTAGTATCCTTACTGATGCGCTGAGGGGTACGAGAGAGTCTCCTAATGCATCATGTGCTTCACTTCTTGCGCCGTTGGTGTCGGAGTTTGGTGCAGATAGAGTTGATATTCGTATGTACCATACACCGAATTTGAACGGGTTGAGAAAAAAGTATATTCCTAAACGAATCAATGAGGGATGGGGTTTGCAACATATGAAGTTGTATGGAGTGGATGATGAGATTATAATATCTGGGTATGCCATCATCAACTCCTTGTCCGATGCAGTTCAGAGGCTAATGAACGTGAAAAGAGCAAATCTCTCCAGTGACTATTTCACAAATCGACAGGATCGGTATCATGTGTTTTCCTCTAGAGAAGTCACTCAGTATTTCTACAGTATTCACAACGCAGTCTCAAGTTTGAGCTTCTTGGTATCGCCAGACCCTCAATTACCTGCTGCATACACACTTGAATGGCCTTCCTCAAACTCCTGTCCTTCCCCTTTGACAGATTCCAAGAAATACATCTCTCACGCATCGTCCATTCTCAAACCATTGATCCAAGCTTCGACAGCATCAAAATCGATACCTAGTGTTCCTCAAGCTAACACAACTATCTACCCCATCTCCCAATTCACGCCACTGTTCCCCTCAAACTCCGACACATCCACCGAGCTCCCCATGCTCACCCGTCTCCTCACCTTCCTCAGTTCACCAACCATCCCCTCATCATGGACTTTCACCGCCGGCTATTTCAATCCCTCCCCGACTCTAACTTCCCTCCTCCTCCACACAAGCTCGAAAAACAATACCGTCTTAACTGCTTCTCCACAAGCCAACGGTTTCTACAACTCTCTTGGAGTCTCCGGCATGCTCCCGGCAGCCTACACACTCCTTCTCCGCAAATTCCTCACCTCCGCTCAAAAACTCCAAGGACCATCCCCCTCCATCACTCTCCGAGAATGGAAAAGAGGAACCGTGAATGAACCCGGAGGGTGGACCTATCATGCCAAGGGACTCTGGGTATCATTTCCTTCCCCCTCCTCACCCGCATCCTCACCCGAGACACCCAAGCCGGCAATCACGGTACTTGGTAGTAGTAACTATACCAAACGATCGTACACGCTTGACCTTGAAACTGGCGTGATGATCGTAACTCGAGATCGGGAGTTGCAGGAGAGATTGAGGCAGGAGAGGGATGGATTGGGTGAATGGGCGAGCGAGGTGGGAATGAAGGAGTTTCAGAGTAGTGAGAGGAGGGTGGGGTTGCATGTTAGGATCGCATTGTGGATCGTAGGCGTAGTGGGTGGCGCTTTGTAGATAACATAGTCCTAGTCATATTGAGCTAAAGAGGAATAGAGAGATGGGGTTGGGGTTCTTGCTATTAGGATTTCCTCGTGGTATGATAGATCAATTTCAGAACATCTCCAAATGGATTTATGATGCAAGCCATCACACGAATGCAACTTGCACAGAGGACATGGATTCCTACAAGATTTTCGTATATTTTATGACGATTGTAACGTAGCTAGCTTTATGCTCACTTTAATGCCAAATTTCACACTACAATTCATCTCTCTTCCTCAAACCCGTCTCCACAGGCCTCATTCTAAACATCTTCACTCCATGCGGCTCCACATCCGCCACCACTGTTCCACTCGGCTGAACCGTCCCGGTCAAATTCCCCAACAACTCACTTCTTCCTGCCGCCAAACCATCCTTATAACTTATTTCCGTAGAATTATACCTACCACTCCCCACTCTGGTAGCATTATACCCCGTCGTCGCATTTCCCGTCGCGGTACTCGCGGTAATGATCGCTTGAGCTGTTGCGTTATTCATACGATTTGCCCAGAGATCTCGTAGTTCCCATTCCATGGAGACTTGTTTTGCTGTGCCTGCGGTGCCGTAATCGATGAAGATGTCGGCTAATGTGGCGTTCATAGTGAGGGGTTTATCACCGCCGTTTATGAGGAGGAGAACAAAGTCATCGGTTGTGCTGTTGGTGGTGGATTGGAGTGAACCGGACCACATTTGGATTGTAGCGACACCGTTTTCGTCGGTGGCGTCGGTGGAGTACATCCAACGACGGGCAGCACTGCTGCCTTGAGGATCTTGATTGACGGCTATAACGGCTGGGTTGGAAATGATTGCTAAATCGGCTGGTTGGATTTTACGGAGGTCGTTACCGAGGATGAGCGGACTTTTTACGATTGCCCCTATTGATTATTAGAAATTTGATGCTTTTGTATTTCATGGCTGGGTAATATAGATTAAAAACTTACACATGCTGAAGTGGGCTACGTATTCTGCATCAGTCATTCCACCGTTGCCGACTTCTAACATATCAAGGTCGTTCCAGGCACCAGGCTGAGCTTTTGAGACAATGAAAGAAGCTTTATTCATTATGTTGACAATTGAGCACTACAAGTCGCGGTGGTTAGTCGTGTAAATTTCCCTAGGACGATAACTTACATGGAAACCAGGTAGTACGCAGTTAAATGCATCAGGGCCATCACTGGAGGTTGTTAGATATATTGTCAAAATTATGGATTGCTCTTCCTTACCAGGGACATCTTGGATCAGCCCTATCCCATGAATCGTACACATCGCCAGATATTCTCCAACTGTTAGCTGTGGTTGAACCCCAGTTCCATGGGGAGTCTTCTCCCCAATTGCAAAGGGAGTAAAGGATAGGGCGCCCAGTAGCATTGAGCGCTTTCGCCATCACTTGGTATCTGGAAGGCATAATTAGCTCGACGTCAACAGAAACAATTAAAGCGCGAAACCTCTAGAACATTGGCATTTCGCTCTCCAACCCCTGATATCCTTACCTTTGCGAACTTAAGTATTGAGTTCCGGCTTGTCCCGTGTTGAAACAATTATCATATTTCAAATAATCAACCCCTACCGAAGCAAAATAGTTCGCATCGACAGTTTCATACCCTAGACTTCCAGCGTATCCACCACAGGTATATTCGCCAGCATCTGAGTACATTCCAAATCCCAAACCAAGGTCATGAATTGCATCTGCTACAGCCTTCATCCCATTTGGAAATTTTTCCACATTGGCGATAAGAGTGTTGTTGTCACTAGCATTCCGACCATTGCTCCAACAGTCGTCAAGAATAACATATTGATATCCCAAGTCTTTGAGTCCATAGTCAACTATTAAATCGGCCGTTTGAAGAAGCAGTTCCTCAGACACATCGCAGCCAAGAGCATTCCAATTATCCCATCCCATCTGAGGGGTCCTTGCTAGGCCATTATTGACGGCATCTGCTCTGAAAGCCAATAAGGCAGTGGTGAAGGCACCGAAGATACTTCTTTTCGACATCTTCAGTTTCAGGAAAGTAAGAAGGAGTGCGTGAAGATATTTCTCTTGGGCAGCCAGTTCTTATAGCCCCAAATCCCCCTAGCCTGAAATTTTTCTCTCTGCATCTAGATACAGTTCATTCTTTCCCCCAATGACTTCACAGATTGGCTAAAAGCAAGATTTTCGGCGGGGTAATGTTGTACCTGGTAACTCGGCATACGCATCATTGTTGAGAGATATGGAGAGTACCCGGCATCGGACATGCAGTATCCTTACATCTCAAAGATGATATTCCTAGTTCAGAACGACAAATCCATTTAATAGAGTTTTTGGTGTACTCTAAATAATTCCAAATCTCTTTCATATGACAGCTCAGCAGGCACTGCACAAAGATCTGGTAGTCAAGATCTTATCTTGCTTTTGGAAAGGAAAAACAAATACCCAGTTATGCACTAGAGTGCTGCGTACCTGGACCTGGTGTCTAAAGTTGGCTCGAATCATCTCTTGACCCCGCATTCCCCACCAATTCCCCGCGTGCACTTTACCGAGGCCGGCGACGACTCTCGTACCAAAGACCCTCAAAATAGATTTTTATTATATTGATAATTATTATTTAATTATGAAAAAAGGTAATACATTAAATTTTAAATTTCTATCGTAAATTTTCTAAATATTCAATTATAAAAGATTTATTTAATATAATTAAAATACTTTTAAAGATTTAACCTCTTCAAAAGAAAATAAATAATTATTTATATTAGAATAATATTTCATTAATATATCTTTTATACTAATTAACATACGAACTTTAATATAAAATAAGAATATATTTTACATGTTACAATTCTTTTTATTGACTTGCTATCGGAACCTTGTATAAATTTTATGAAAATAGTTATAGTTTAAAGAAATCTATTTTCGGTTTTGGCAAGAGAGTCCTTGCTAGCCTCGGTAACCCGGTGAGAATGCTCGGAGGACAAGCTAGATGTGGAATTTCGCATGACAGGAGAAGGAGACAAGGGGTTATTAGACAGGGACAAGCACTAAAACTCCAGTTATTGTAGCTCTGCAGCTTCTTGATGTAAGGCGGTGTAAGTCACACGTACTCTGTCGGTCAATCCACGGTAACTCCGTAGATGTATCGTATCGCGTATTAGCGGGCAGTCTCCAGTGCCGACGCCGGGAAGGCTCGATGGGAAGCAACTGGATGACTGCAGAAGTCGTCATACCAAGTCGCTTTAATGGCGGCTAAACTCTCCTACGCCACCATGCTGCCGGAATAAATGGCAGCATTATTACTTCGTACATGGTAACCTTATTCATAGCCGGCGCCTAATTTGTAAAGTCTCTGTTGGTCACTCAATCGCAGACCCTGAGACATACGAAAGTCAAAACGGAATCATTAGATAAGATATAGTTCTATTTTAGATTGATCTTAGTAAGCAAGAGCGGCCTCTTCAAGCGCCGCCATGTCGTCCAAACTTCTTTTGCTGTTGTTGATTGTCTCAAGAGATTTCAACAATCATGTTCAGTAGTTTGTTCTTACCATAAATTCTTACTTGGGACTTAATAGCCATATGAGTTCAACATGCTTTGAAAGTATTCATGTACTGCTTGGTTGTCTCAAAAGCTATCTTTCTACCCTTGTGCAACAGACACGCCAGCCCAGCCAAGGGTCCCTCACAATCTTACAGTCCTGTCGTTGGAAGCAAGTTGTTGAGAAATCCTTACACAAACCTATCCAATATCATAAAACACGAACCTGCAGAAGCTGAGATCGGCAATAAGATACGACCCCATTCCTACCTTTCCGCGCGCGAGTAGGTCAAGGGTCTTAGGGCATTCTGGTCTGCACGATGGTGAGGTCTTCATGATTCAAACCCAACGCAATATGCCGGAAATACTCCAAAACGAATGCGCTTGGTCGAGCTTCATATTAGTGTTCTTTGTGTCATTATTTTATCCTGGTAGTGCTGGGAACATTGTCACTTTTTGATTTGAATACAAATTTCCAGACTTAGATGTTGGAGGCAGTGCAAATTCGTCGTCAATCGAGGCACAAGGTGTCTTCGTACACATGAAAAATCCGTGATATATATAGAGATTATGCATAATAGCTATCTTAAGACTTTTAATGCGCGAACATTGGCTATTCTTCAAGCACTGCCGCTGCTTAGCTCCCCGGTCCTTACTTATACTATTATTTTCGCTCGTCATCTTCTCACCCACCTCTGAAAGTCTCCAGATCCAAGTTTGTATTGTAGTGTGGCGCTGAGAATAGACGAGTGGATGATGAGGCTCGACTTGAAGCATATCTCGTGAGATCTCTAGCGTAAATAGCCTTAAGCGTCGGGTTCAGGAATTGAATCCTAGAGATACTACCCAAATCCGATCGATCGGGAAGGTGAAAACCAGCACCAAAAGATTTGGGCACGAGATTTTGTAAAGATAATGTACTTCCTAAATGAGTAGCCTGAAAACAAGTGGCGGGTATTCATTGGCTATGAAACATAAACAAGAGTTCTGATTGGGAGATTTTATCACTTTCCTTTATTATTGGATAATTGTACAATGCAAGTATTGTTCGCGCGACTGCAGCCCTTAACGCAGAGGCGACCAGGGGACCTACAATAACTATGAATTGAAAATGCGTGTTCGATGGCCATGGTCTCTCAGCGCACCTGTTGGAGATACTCTGGATGTGAAGATGGATTTCTCTATATATGTAGCAGCTGTCGAAGTACAGTTTTCCATTATCAATCGAATCATTACCACCGAGTCAACTATCTATCATGTCTAGGCCTACGTTCGTCTGTGTTCCAGGCTTTTGCCACACCTCAGCCATATTTGATCCGCTCAGAACTCTCCTCGGCCACTACGGATATCCTGTCCTTCCAGTTCAGCTTCCATCAGTACTTGTGAATGGAGGTCATGCATCAAATGATCCTGCTCAGGATACTAGAGCGATACGAAGTTCTGTCTCATGTCTTGTAGAAGCAGGCCACGATGTCATTGTAATTCTGCATTCTTATGCCGGTGTACCGGGTGGCGATGCCTTGCAAGGCCTAGGCAAAACTGAGAGGGCACAAAGGGGCTTAAGCGGTGGAGTTCTACGAATCGTATTTGTCATGGCGTGGATCGTCCAAGAGGGCTTTAAACTTTGCGAAGAAGGAGATTATAGTTCTTTCCCACCATATATGCATTGCAACACAACTTCACGTGTAAGTCGTACGATCCAAATCTCTCCTTTCAACCAAATACTTTTGATAAGATTCGGAAACCACAACCTCGCCAAGGGATTTTATCCTCACTCCAGCACAATATTTTTCTTTACCTCTGCCAGACTCTAGCTTACTATTCGCTACATGTTAGAAAAAGGCCGGCACTGTGTCTATTCCATCTGCATTGGCGATTCAATACTTTTACAATGACTTACCTCATGACCATGCCGAATACGTGAGTTGTTCTAGCCAAAGCAGAAGTACTGCTTACTAAACCCTCTAGTATGCACACATTATGCGCCCCCAAGCTACATCAGTATTGTACCACCGAACCACAATTGCGGCATGGCGCACAATCCCTACCACATACGTTCTATGTCCCCTCGACAACGTGCTTACTGATGCATACGCACGACTTATGCTTACTTCAGCTCAAGAATCGGGTAGTAACATCGATACTATAGAGGTATGCGAGGGGGCCGGGAGTTGCTGTTGGTTGGGGTCCGCAGCTGATTCATTCACGGGGATTTTACGACGGGCCGCAGGAGAATCGGTATGAGTGCAGCATAGAGCAGGGATCAGCACTTCACAATGCATGCAATATTAGAAATTGAATCGGGATTAAGCTGAACATTTGGAATTTGGAATTGTGGGATAAACTTGGCGTGGAGGCGAAAATTGTGTTCTGGGGTCGGAGTCTCGGTTTACGAGACGGGTGTTGTCATGGGGTAATTGGCATTTTATGCGGAGTTGGTGTGAGAAGGTTCACGGTTATGACCGCCAACATCTTCGCATCTACTGCAATATTTCTCATCAGACTGGGCCCAATACTACTTTAAAAAAAATATATGCAACATGTTTGAGGTTACTTGACCAGGGATCCAAATATCTCAATTGGTCTCTGTCTATCCCGTCGTGCCTCCCGGTCTCGATCACCGTTTCCACCATCTCAAAACAAAGTCCCTGCCAAATGTTACTTTCCTCAGCACCACCTATTCCCTTCTATGGCAATGATCTGATCTCTTGTCCACCTGGGAATTATCCTAGATTTTCCGCGCGTCACTAACATCGACAAACAAGACTTTTTTCATACGCATTACAACGAATTCTAAAGATGTAAGTCTTCTAATTCTTCATATGAGCATTATGACGATATACCGTGTAAAACTAGCAGAGAAGACATGCTCAACCATGATGTGCGTGTCTAATATCTTGATTCATTGTTCACTTCGGTGCTAAGTCGATCCTACATGATCTTTTCGAAGATTAAGATTTACAGATTCCTTACCTTTCAATGTTACTATCAAGCTGGACATTCATCAAGTGGATAGGTTATTTCTGAGGAAGTAGAAACAAAAAGCCTAAGGTTGCAAGCGTAACTAACAATGGTGAACGGGTCTTATCACTCCCTTTCTTGACATCCACACTCTTATTATTTGTCGTTTTTGCCTAGGAATAAAATACCATGAACTTCCATCACCATCTCAAGTCTTCTTCATGTAGATTATTCATACCAGAAGACTTAAGATTGATTGATCATAAATCCCAATCCGAATCCCAAAACCCTTAATAAGAAGCTTTAGATCTCTAACTTGATTTAGGATATTCAAATATTTACAATGTTTTAAATATCAGATGTAATCAGAACGCTCAAATATTTAAAAGAGTTCCAGCCATTTAAAGTCAGGTTTAGTTTGTCAGTCCAGACTATTAGACATTCTGTCAACTTGAGGGGTTTCTTCTCCCTCCTCGAGAGCGGTGGGGTTTTGCTGGGTTTGGTTGGAGGATTTCTTTAAGGAAAATTAAAATTGTTTGTAAGGAAAAGTTATTGATATTGGGATTGATTTGAGGTGAACGATGGGGCGAAAGTGAAGTTTTGAGGAGATTTTATGGAATGAGAGAGATGGATAGTAGCATGCGAGGTGTTTTAGGAGGTTGCACGGGAGGCCTGTTATGACTGATATTCATTGATCTAGATGGGATGCAAATGTAGGTTGGAGATTTGCAGTATTTATCTAGTGATAATGGATTGAGGATAGAGAAAAGGTTATATTCTAGGAACTACTAAAGGAATCTTCCTTTTCACTGCTTCGGATCCTTAGAGCAACTATTTATTATCACTTGAACTTCGATTATATGCTTGGTACTATAGCTCAAATGTGTGCTCTACTGACCGGTCGACTAATTAGACTCATGATACCTCCATCCTAAACCAGAATGCATTATCACTGATGTCAGTGTTATGAGATTCCTCATTAATCTCTAGCTCGTCTACTATACTAACCTGGGAAGGAAAGTCGCAATAAGCAGCTAATATTAGGAAGGAATAGCAGGTGGCTTTGGTTATCGAAAGTAGGAAGGAACAATAAGGCATAGGACGAAAACAAGTCGAGCAGAAGCTAAGAGCCGTCTACTTTATCAACATCTTTGGAACATTCCAATCAACATCTGCATGTAGACATTATTAAGCTTACAGCAGAAGTTACTAACATTCATATAAGAAATATCTCGGTAAGTCGTCCTCCACATTCCTCTAAAGAATAAATACTGAACTTGATCAGACTTAACATGCAAAGACTTCTAGCAAACACTGCCTTATAACGATCCCTAACTCCAAGCTAATCCGCAGAGCAATACCAGTCCCAGCCCGTATCTCAATCTCGGAATCTTTCAATAGTCCGCATATCACTTCAGTTCCCAATAACAAAAATGTGCAAACGACAATGGGCATCGTTTACACATTGCAGTGATATAAGAACTGTTGAGCACCGCTGCAAAGATAATCCAATCGATGAACCATTCGAGAGCTGTAAGAATCGCAGTGTCAAACGGCCATTAAACGCATCCGACAGAAGATTTGGGCATGGTAGACATCCAGATCCAGAGATGATGCTCTTTCAAGGCAGATGTGTCGACTGGGGAGCACAAGTTGACAAGAACGCGTATGAGATGTTTCTGCGGATGTGCCGACGTAAAGTTTCTATAATAGATGAAACTACCTGGATTATTTGCGGTAGCGATTGGAAGGATGCCATACATAACACTCATGAATATGAAATGCGCTCTGTCCGGGGGGTCGAATCCTCAGAAGCGGCGTTGACTAAAGACAACCTGGTAAACTATTCCCTTCGGAGTTCAGAAGATAGCTAACATTTGACAAGAACGAAGCAAATCCAAAAGCAATACATATAGGAGCTACTGAAATAGCCGTAATCAATGCAGGATTTCCGATGTTGTCTGACGAAACTATAGCGAAGTTTACGGAGGAACTCTTAAAACACCCAGATTGTCCACAAGATCTAGTGAGTATTTCGTCATATTCTCAAACATTTTCGATCAGCCACCTTAATCTTTTCTCAGATCCTGGGAGACGACGGTGATATTGAAGTATCACTCGAGATGCTCCCACGGAGCTTTCCTCCAATGATATACGGAACCATTTGTACAGAGTTACCAACTATTGCGGCCACTGTTAGGATGACTCGTCAAAGTGAGAGTCATAAACGAATTAATTATGATTACAGCGTTTGTTCGTCTCAGATTCCGAAGCTATGAACAACACCCTAAGTATTATTGCTAACCTCAACATCGATTCAGATACAGGAGGCATAGGAGATGGTCGAAATTCAAAGTTAGGCATCCCTCTGATAACGACTTGCGCAAACGAGGACGGCAATGTAGAAAGTTTGGATCCAATCGTTAAAAGTTCAGATGGTGGAGGAAGTAAGGAAGATCCCATGGAAATTAGCGATTGAACAGTACTATATTTCCTTCAGGATCCAGCACATCACCGACCTTTTGAAGGGTAGATAACTAAGCTCTATGATTCAGTTAGAGATCTTCAGCATTTTAGATGTACGGGAGCTGCCATAGCCTGACATGATAGTGAGCAAGATACAGTTCTGCACTGATGAGTTGGACTGAGACGCGGTGGACTTTGGACCTTCTCCAGCTCCTATATCTCTAGTAGTGTTGGATATAGAAGAGACTTCCCCTCCGTATATAACTGTTGTTTAAAGTATCTTGTGGTTATATCCACAGATTAGCGTGTTATTGGAAACACTAGGACGGAGAAAACCTGCATTATGGCATATGGATCGATATCGACAACAATGATAATTTTTTTTAACTAACAAAAAAACAACAACAATATCTGTTCCTTTTCATCTTCCCTTTTCCCCTCTTTGAGATACCTAAATCATCTCTGATTAAGTTGTAGTTGCAATTGAATTATTTTTCGTTCCATTTCCTGCTTCTCTCGTACCATTTCCTGCTTCTCTCGTACCCTCTCTGTCTTCTCTTGCTCCAATTCTATCTCCTGATCTCGCAGAGTCATATAAACATCAAAGTCCTCGGAAGCTGAACCTGGCTCAGCAGAATACGATCGTACTCTTCCCTCGCCCAGAGCTAAGGTTTCTTGTAGCTGTTTGTTATATGTATATACTTCCGCAGTACAATCATTCGCGTCGATAACAATATGTAATATATGCTTTTGTATATCAATATCTAGAAAAATAGAATATATGTTAGATAAGATTAAGCTCTAAAATTGAAAGAAAATACTACCTTTGACTTGAAGGGTATCGATAGACGATTTGGAACAAAAATTAAGAATAATATAATCTTCGAAAATACCCCATCTATGATATTTTCCCCCATATCGAAATCGATTTGCATGTTCTTCTAATCTTCCATTATTACCAGATTGAAGTATCTCGACCCCCCATCTTTTATCAAAAATATAGAAATCGATTCGTCCATCCTTGGTTTCAGCATATTCAGATAGAATCGGTAGATTATGAAGCTCATAATTAAGACAACAATACATTTCATCCTGAAAGGCTGCCTCGGGAATGCCCCACTTATCATTGGACTGAAAACTGCTGTTTGACAAGGGAACACGATGACGTAAAACAGATGGGCTGAATCTTTCAATGGCGTTTAGACAGGCTTTCCGAAGGGTGATTTGATCTATATTGGTTCCTAGTGGTGGAGCAGGGATGAGACGTCGATATGCAATTCTGATTTTAATTAGTATAGATAGAGGACAGGTTGTATCTACATACCTTTGATGTATTGGAGAAGCAAAAATGTAAGTCGTTACGCCACTTCCAGGCCTAAACTCCTCCGCGTATAGGAACCCCATTTTATGACAGAATGCTAACGCAGTTATGGGATCCGTTCGTATTTCTGTACAGCCTTTGGGTAGTCTTGCTACTTTACGCATTGCATCTGCAATATCCGAATATTTGAGGTGACGATAAGAAGGATCGCCTCTTAAACATCGTTTTAAGTGATTCTCTCCTGCGGCGGTCCAGAACCCTCTGCCCCATTGACTAAGAAATCGTAGTAGTGTATCATGCTCAATAAGATACTCGTGAACAAAAGCTGGTGACCATCTCCATCCGGGACGATTCTCAGCGTTCTTATGAAGCAATGAATGGTTAGAATATTTTTCCAAAATAACTCATTGAAAATAGCCGAGGGGAAATTACCTGTGACGTCAACAATTCAAAACTAGCTAAGATTAACCCAACCATGCCCGGATGACCGTTAGTAGCAGAGTGAATATACTCAGCTAAAGCTATATGATCAACACTTTCAGGTTTGAGGTTCTTCTGAAGGATCCATTTGCTGACCTTGGTCAATGTCTCTTCTGGTTTGAAGAGCATGCCTAAAGAGTTAGATTTAGATGGGCGTAATTCTATTCGATTGAGAGTGTCTAGTTTAGAAGCTCGCGATTCGATCCGTTGGCCTTCGCTCCCGAAAATGCTAGCCGGGCTATAAAGACAGGCAAGCACAAATATTGGCCGCGATCTAGTGAGATGGTTTTTGAGATCATGATTCCAAAATGCGTCTTCTTCATAAGAACCTTGAGCCTCATCGATAAGAAAAATCCTTTTGGCGTTCGGGTTATGTGGACGAAGCCTAGCGTTTGCTACTTGTGCGCTGACTGCTCCCTCGTCTAGAACCTGCTGATAAGGAAGATTATTGCGTTCATTCCTGGGCTGCCAAGTAATGTATATAGGCTCAAGTTCTCGTCTGTGAAAAAGAATATGACGGCCAAGCAGCTTGAGAAGGGTTGTCTTTCCCACTACAGGGGTAGCACGAATAACCACCATTCCCATAGTTAGTGCCTGTTGTAGGACTGAAGAAACCAGCTCTTGTCTTTCGCAAATAAAATCACAGAAAGGATTAAATCCAACGAAATCCTGAAGTTCATGATTGTCCATGTCGTGCCCGCAATTGACGCAGATAGGAACGAATAATTCGAAGACTCCTTGAGGGCAACCACAGGCACGGCAAGGCCAGTGAGTGATAGTAGTAGAAGAGAGGTTTGGCAAATGAATGTTTGTGCTTCCTCCGGGAGGCTTTTCTTGGCTAGAATTTTGATATTTTTGAGATTTTTTTCGTGGTTGTTGTCTGGACTGGTGTTTTGACTGGTTCTGACGACACTTTGGGTAAACAACAAGGTTTTGTAGAGGATCATCTGAGGAAGAGGCTTTGGGAAGATATAACTTTACATCTTTTGGAAGAGATGAGAGACATCTTTTAGATTTAGACCTGGTAACTACAGGCATTTTCTGTATAAGGTAAGTAAAAGTAGATTTTTGAAGAGGAAGGAAAGTTCTTGTTTCTTCATAATCAATATATGAACAGAATTTCTTTGTTTGAAAAAGAAGTGAAAGAAAAGGGAACTCGATTAAACAAGTATCTTCTATCTTTCAGAACTTTCATTATTAGATATAACTTTATAACTCAAATAATTTATAATTCCCTTTTTCCGTGAAGAGCGCTTGTTGAAAGGATGGTTAGTATTTATAAATACGTTTTTTGATGCGATGGTAAAATGATGATTTTTTTATATTGATTTTTTATATACCCGAGGTCTATAATCAGAAACCGGGTTTTGATTACAATAATAATAATAATAATATAATTAAAAGAATCTGAATATAAAATAATTTTCTTCATTAAACTTTATTATTATATCTTTTTTTCCCTTCCCCCACCGTATAGAAGTTGGCAAGTGACGTTTTCTCTTTTCTGACAAAAGAGTTCCGGACCCCTCGCCTAAGCTTTACTAGCACACTAAATTTCTTTTATCCACACTCTGACCCTAAGCCCACGTCACAAATACTACAAAGGCAGGACAATTTGGACAATTGACAATTGTGAACTGCAGAGTCCAACGGATTGTGTAACCCACTCGCAGGTCAAATTATTCATTAATCTCGAATTGTCTAGGTGGTTTTGTCTCATTATCCGCCAATATGAGTGACGCTCAGGCAAACGAGGCCGAGAAGAATATCGAGATTTGGAAGGTGAAAAAATTGATTAAACGTCTCGAAGCTGCGCGTGGAAATGGAACCTCTATGATTTCTCTCATTATTCGTAAGAGACTATATCCATCCATTTGCTTGTATACTCTCTAACATGTTGTTCAGCCCCAAAGGATCAAGTCTCCCGTGCGGCGAAAATGTTGGCAGAAGAATACGTATGTCGACACTTTCCTCGATATTTTCCCTTCTACATGCTGACTCGGGCTTGGATATAGGGTACCGCATCAAACATCAAGTCTCGGGTTAATCGTCAATCCGTTCTTTCTGCTATCACATCTACGCAACAAAGACTCAAGTTGTACAACAAAGTTCCGCCAAATGGCTTGGTCGTATACTGTGGCGAAATTCTAACTTCAGAAGGAAAGGAAAGGAAGGTCAACATTGATTTCGAGCCCTTCAAGCCCATCAACACATCTCTCTACCTCTGCGACAACAAATTTCACACGGAAGCTCTCGCTGAGTTGTTGGAATCTGACCAAAAGTTCGGTTTCATCATTATGGACGGAAATGGCGCCCTTTTTGGTACGTTGAGTGGAAACACTAGAGATGTTGTTCACAAGTTTTCTGTCGATTTGCCAAAGAAGCATGGTCGCGGTGGGCAATCTGCTCTTCGTTTTGCGCGTCTTCGTGAGGAAAAGCGACACAACTACGTCCGAAAGGTCGCCGAATTAGCTGTCCAGAACTTCATTACAGCCGATAAGGTTAACGTAGCTGGTATTATCTTAGCCGGTTCCGCCGATTTCAAAAATGATCTCAACCAGTCCGACCTGTTTGACAACCGTTTGGCCACAAAGGTCATTAAGGTCGTTGATGTTTCTTATGGTGGTGAGAACGGATTCAATCAGGCCATTGAGCTTTCGGCCGAAACACTTAGCAACGTCAAGTTCATTCAAGAGAAGAAGCTCATCGGAAAGTACTTTGAGGAGATCAGTCAAGACACGGGACGAGTTTGTTATGGTGTTGAGGATACTTTAAAGGCTTTGGAACTAGGTGCTGTTGAAGTTCTGATTGTTTTCGAGAACCTCGAAATCAACCGATGGGTGTTGAAGGACAGCAATGGTAATCAAACAATTCTACATACTACTAAGCAATCCGAGACTGCGAATCGAGAACAATTCATGGACAAGGAAACTGGTCAAGAAATGGAGGTCGTCTCTTCAGAATCGTTCTTAGAATGGATCGCCGAGAAGTACAGAGATTTTGGTACAACACTCGAGTTTGTTTCGGACAGATCTAGTGAGGGTAACCAATTCGTTAAGGGTTTTGGTGGTATTGGTGGCCTCTTGCGTTACAAGGTCAACTTTGAGCAGTTGGCCGAAGTCGATGATGATGATGACTACTACGACGGTATGTTACGACTGTCTCACAAATGGTCAAACTTTCAGAAGCTAATATTCATGTAGATTGACAGTTTGATGCCCTCGCATCGGGCGAGGAGCCAACTCCAGTCGAACCGTCAAGCCAAATTCTGTCACACCGCCCTCGTGCCGTGGAACAGACGACCCCAGCGCAGCCGGCTAGCCCAGCCGGCTCGAGACTAAGAGGGAACTCAGGGAACACCCGTCCCAGCCCTCTTCGGTCCGTCATGACGGCTTCTTGAGTTGGAGAAACCATATTTCAGGTACACGATCCATGGTTGTTCGCTCTGGACACTTTCTAATAGTTTTGTGCAGAACATATGAATCCCTGAAAAACTAGGCGATACCCTGATGTTTCTCATGTGTGTTAAGGTTGAAGAAAGATTGCGTTTTGGCAGAATTGCTTGCTATCAAAAGGTATGGAATATCTGAAGTTCAGTATCACTAGATCAACCATGGATAGATCAGATTCCTGAACTCAAATATCAGACAATTTTTATACTTAAGCTCGATGCTTCATGCTGTTGTCGGTCACTCGTATTGTGGCTTTATATCTGTGAATTTTCGTTTGCTTCCGATCTCCATCTCAGATTCTCATGATTACAAGAGCTAGCACCCAAACCATGTACAAAATAGTCTGTTGGACCACACGTTCAGGACCATCGGATCCGAAGTTTCTGGCAAAGCCAGTGCAAAGTTGTGACAAGGTGGGGTTCATTCTCATGTTTACAGTAGCGGGGGCTGGCAACAGTAGCAAAATAAATATCAAAGATTTCCATCACTTTCTCTAGAGTCATCCCAACTGTTTTCTACAACAATATGACCGTATGAGTGGTACGCGAATCTTTCCGAAATGCAGTGAACCCAATTTTTTTAAATACCGGAATTTTATTAAAGTCTTTTCCGAGCCACCGAACAACATCCACACCGAGAAGGAATGAAGTCAGGTTGAACGATGCAGTCCAAAACCAACTCCTCTAGCACACCTGCTATCTCTTTCCTTGGACCTATTTCTTCTTATACTCATCAGGTATTTGATCTTCGTTTAATCCAGTGTCCAGCGCCCTTCAATTGTCAACATTATGAGCCATGTGCGATTTCCATAGGACTAACAGATGATTGTCACCCCCAGGCCGCTCTTGGATGCTTCGATAAAAAAAAATACGAGTATCAACCAGCGATTGGAATTCCAGGTATTGCTGTTTTCGGGCTTTCTCCTAGAAATGACTGACGGTACATAGATGTTTTTGAGGCAGTTCAATCGGGCCAGGCAGAGTTAGGTGTTGTGCCTTTCGAGAATTCCACGAATGGAGCTGTGATCTTTACCCTAGAACTCCTCGCAGATCGCCATTCCTTATATAAAGATGTCACAATATGTGGCGAAGCCTATCTTGATGTTAGTCACTGCCTGTTAGGTTATATTTCGACGGCAGATTCTCCAGTAATGTCCGGCACTTGTACTCCAACTACCTCGACTCCATCTCCGGTCAAGCCAAAGACGACGCCGTTATCTAGTCTCAATCACATTCAAAGAATTTACACTCATCCACAGGCATATGGCCAATGCGAAGCATTTTTAGGAACATACTTGAAGGGGGTTGAGAGACTGGACGTCAGTTCCACAAGCAAAGCGGCCGAAATTGTGAAGGCAGACAAGTCTGGGACGAGTGCAGCAATTGCTAGTTCGCTCGCAGCAGATATTCATGGATTGGACATTCTTGCAAAGGGAATCGAAGATCGTGAAGACAATACTACCAGATTTCTCATTTTGCGCAAAGGTGTGGATACATCTGCGACGAAGGTTAATGTTGCGGCGAAGTCAATGGTTACTTTCACGATTGATCATCGAACACCCGGTGCGCTCGCAGATGTACTGGATTGTTTCAAGAGATACCAAGTCAATTTGACCAGTATCAACAGCCGACCTACAAAAGTAGTTCCATTCCGTTACATCTTCTTCGTCGAGTTTGAAGGCAGTAAGCTGAGTGATCCTGAGGGAAAAGTTGCTGGAGCATTGGATAGTCTCGACAAATACACAAAAAACTGGCGCTGGCTTGGGAGTTGGGAAGATAAACTTGTGGATAGACAGAAATAAATAACTATAAAAGGGATATCAATGGAATTGGATGGCATTCATGGTACGGGGCATATGAGGGAAAATTTAGATACCAGTGTATATCTGCCGTTATCGGATTCTTATCGATAAGAATGACGCTTTTCCCGGCATCCGGCTTGGGTTTTCCATTTCTTCTAGATCCCCAAAAATCTTCTTCCATCTTTCATGGACTTCTATGCATCATACTTAGTGATGACGAATTTATGATATTCTAGCAGATGTTTTCCGCATAAAATTTGACATGGGATTGTTCAATCTCTTTCGGCCTCGGCCGTATCGCTTTCGTGCTGCCAATCGCTCGTTAATGTCAACGGCGCATACTCGAAAGTCTTCCATACAGCAAACTCTCCACGAGGAGCTCACTTCACGCCAGCCCAACATCATATATGATTACTTATCGCCAACCCCTTCTCATCTTTTGAATATATCTCTTGCAGATTTCCTTCCACCTTCATGCTACCCTGCCAATTTCAAATTCCCAGATCTTACCCTTCCATACTCTTCTACACTCGGACGACATGAGTGTAGCGATACAGCACTTCTCCCCCAGTCGCACCATCTAGTCTATTTCTCTCCGCAAATTCCAAGCAATGCGCTACTTGACGATGGCACAGATCCTTTGCAGTCCCCAGGGCCGCCATTTGTGCGCCGCATGTGGGCTGGTGGGTCTATTGCTTTCAATGCTAAAAGTGCAGAGCAGCTTCGTCTTGACAACGTGCGAGCCGCTTGTATAGAACGGATAGTGGACGTTTTGGTCAAAGGGAATGACGGTGATGAGAAAGTCTTCGTAAACATTGAGAGACGAGTTGGCGTCGCTGAAGCTGAAGACGGCCCGCAGACGAACCCGAACGGAGGGAGCTTCGCAATTGCTTCTAGGAAGTCTCCTATGGTTGATCAACAATTATTAAAACGCTACCATGTCGGGAACCACGATGACATTGGACGAGCATCCTTGGTGGAGACGCGAAATATCGTCTTCATGCGAGAGAAAAATATAGCTACCGCCAAAGAGGATTGCGCCAGACCTCCAAAGATATTGAGGCGTATGCCATCTTCACACTATTGTTCAATGATTTCTCTTTCCACTAACCAACCATATTTATAGCAACGGGCGAACCAGATTTCGATGTGCGAATAACACCTACACAATCGCTGTTATTTAGATTTTCGGCCCTCACATTTAACGCCCACGCGATTCACCTGGATCCTCTATACTGCCGGGAGGTTGAGGGACATAGAAATTTACTCCTTCATGGGCCGCTTTCATTGGTCCTCATGTTATCCGTCTTACGATCACAACTTCAACCTGGAGAAATGATAAAAAGATTCGATTATAGGAATTTGGCTCCACTTTACGCAAATGAGGAATTAAGAGTTTGTGTGGGGAAGAGTACCAACAAAAATAACAAATACGAAGTGTGGATTGAAGGGAAAGAAGGCGGATATGCCGTCAAGGGCTCTGCGGTTATTGGACCCCTTGACGATGAATAATTGGGTAATGGACCAACAAGGCTGAACAATGAACGCATCCTGGAAAGTTTTAATCTCTCTGGAATATTCTCCGGTGTTTGAGGAAGGAGGTAAAACAAGCCACTTTCGGAGTGTCATGCAGATCTGAAGAGATTTGACGATGGAAATATAATTTGGTAGATGTTTTGGAAAGATGGGACGAAATCAAGATCATCGCTTTCGTCCCTGACACTAAGTAAGGTACCGAAAACAGCTGTAGGTACAGCACTAGCTGCGTACAACACGATCAATTAGATGACGCTGCAGGAATCCCAAGTATTAAGATCCTCAGACACTATTCACAAAATCACGAGCAACCGCAGCATCAATGCTAATGGATGAACGTAAAGTAGGATGTGATGCATGAGTAACAGAGTTTGGCTCGTATCTCGGGAACGCCTTGATACTAGTTCGTAGGAGAAAAGGGAATAAATCATAAATAATGGCACAACAAAACATACATACTCCTCTAAATTCTGAGTATCTAAGCGAGAGAAGTTACTTATTAGTTGATTGCAAACCACGAACTGGGAACTGGGTGGGATATTGAAGAAAGTTATGAGATCTCTTGGGTAAGACTTTGGTGTGCGATAATTCATTCATCCACCGAGTAACTGACTTAGTTAATAGTTGAAAGTCATACAAAAGTACAGAAGGTAAGTAAAACGTATGACCCAGTTTATGTTGACGCCTCTTTACATGGTTATTTATGAAAGCATTGCTCTCATCACCAAGCAAATCTCATTAGGGGGCATTTTCGCCCATGGATTTGAACTTTGCAATAGGTTGGACGTCTTCGGATGTTTTGAATTGAATTCGCTCTGATGCTCGCAGACAAATAGATTACAATGGATGGATGCATATATTGTATGGGATCACAGAATCCAGAATCCAGAATCCAGAATCCAGAATCAGAATGCGGAATCCAGAATTGAAATAGATACTACTGGGCAGGTACCTGCCGGTACAGTACGGAGTACCTAGTAGGTATCTCTGCATGCATGTACGGAGTATGTGCACGCATGCATAATAGATTCAACATTTACTAATTAAACATGGCTGGCTGTCCCGCTCCCGCAATAACATAGTAACAGCCAAAGCACAGGCTGCAGACACAGCACAGCATCGCGATTCACCCTTTACACAATGGAGAACATCTAAATAAATAATATCCACGATCGCATCCATGATAGCATCCATCCTTCCATATTATCCATCCCAGCCATCCCATAGTAAACCACATATACACACGTACCGAGTTATCAATTACTAAGTCTCCATCCTCTATTAGTAAACAGAATGTACAGATAGTTATGGACTAAGGAGGTAAGAATACACCTAGTACCTATCTAGTAGTGTCGTACCTAACACTTAGCTCTGCACCTACCGATACTACCTGGTATATTTCTATCAGAATATTCTTCGTCTGTCAGAGAAGAAAGAAGAAAGAAGAAAGAAGAAAGAAGAAAATGATTGATTTGTTGTTTGTTGTTGATTTATATGTGAATTAATCCCTTTTCGGTATAAATCGTTTTTATTCATTCTATTATTCTATCATTCTATCAGTCTATGATTGTTCCATCGTTCATTGAATTGCTCAGTTGTTCACTCATTCAATCATTCATACACTCGTTCATACTCCGTATAATCATTCAATTCATTCATTCATACACTCATTCACTCATTCACTCATTCACTCATCCATTCATTCACCATTTCATCACCCATAATTCTCCCCACCATATAGAACGAGGAAGAGCCATTTTTCGTTGGTTACCGTTATCATACATAATATAATTAATTCTAAAAGTCGATCAAATTTATTTAAGCTCAAATTTCTGGTCCTTAACTTTAATTAATATTCCTGCAAACAGTACAGTACAGTTACAGTTTTAGTTTTATCTTCCTATTCCATACATTCATTCTCTCTCCAATTGTGGTTTTTTTTTTTCCACCTTAAACCTCGTCATTACCCAATTCCGCATTCATCAAATGCTCGCCCAGCATATCTCTACACCTTTGCAGCTCTTATAGCTCGATCCGGCCAAATTTCCTACCAGAGCTCATATACATTAGAGCCCCCAATTTCTGCCGCATGAATGTTCCTGAAGGACCTGAGCATTCATCTTTGGCTTTGCAGACCAGCTTAGGAGGAAATTTGCCGGTAACGAGAAAAGTTATGAGATGGCGCCCAAAGGATCTCGGCGGAAGAGCTTAAGTCTCCTTACCAGAGCATCTTTTTCAAACCTCACCCATATAAATACCGATGTCAATAATGGCAGCACAGGCGACAAGGAGCAAAAGGATAAGAAGAAGTTTGGGAAGAGAAGTTCGATATTTAGCGGTCTGACGCCTGCGGTGCATGTTGATACTGAAAATGGAAGCATTAGTCCTGTCAAATCCGACGCTCATTCGCCCAAGCTGCGGCCTCGTACACTGCAAAAAGGCAGACCGAATTCAATATTCGGTTCTTTAGGGAGGAGATCTATGACAGATTTGGCCGAGGAAAAGGAGGTGACGGGTACCACTCCTGAATCCCCTGAAGAGGAATATCATTATCTTGCAGCCGGTATTCTCAATTCGAGCAGTGCTGTTTCGATACTTCACCATGGAGAGGTTCAGACAACTAGTTCAATGTTCAGGAAGAAAAAGGAATATCTTGTGCTGACGGATACACACCTAACGCGCTTCAAGAGCATGGCACGGGCGATAGAGGCATTTCCCAATATACAACCGGCGCACTTGCGACAATCTCATCGTCAATCATCCACTGCATCGATAGGATCCTTACAAGAAGTACAGTCTCAAGCTTCACATGCGTCGACGGAAGGCGAAAACAGGATCCCTTTGGGTCAGATTGTCACAGTTTACAAGATGGAAGATGGGCGACCTTTTTTCACAACCGAAGTCGTGTTTTTAGATGAAGATTATCATGGTGTAGGATCCCTTCAGCTTATGTTGCATGATCCAAAGGAAGCAGATCTATGGTCCACTTCAATAAGAGCGGCTGCGCAGAAAGCTAGACTCATGATGCCGGAACCATACCCTGAACGAGTTGTCCGTTATCTTGTTCAGACCCTGGAGGGGGTGGACGACTATGACGCCAACCATTTCCAAATATTCCGGGTTATTAATCGAGCACCATTGGCCAAAAGTGCACGCTCCTCTTCGGACGACCTTCAAAGACTTGGGTCGTCAGTGTTCTACATGGTTATTGGTATAAATCGACTGCATTTGATACCCCTACCCGACTTTACCTTGCCTTCTGGTGCCCTCTTTCATCCAAAATCTAGTCGAAGTGCGTACGGCCTTGTATCCCTAGTTGCAATGAACGTGCAGTATTCCGATGATCGATTTGAGCTCGCGTTTAGGTGAGTTTAGATCTTTTAACATACTTTCATCTCCGTCCTCTATTTATGTGTTGTATGAGAAGCACCACACTCTCTCCTTGATGGTTGCTAGTGCTATTGTCTTCAACCAAGATGACTTTCCCCCTACCAAATCTGGGGCTACTTCAAAATCGACAAGTGCCGTCGCACGAAACATATTCATATGCTTGCATGCGTTCAAAGAGTCCTTCTTTCCAGTGATCCAGCATTATAGCAATAAATAGGAGTGCAAAGACTAATATTAGCTTAGAATACCGCTCCAACAAGCTAGCATGCTCGAGCTGGCAGCTTCAGCTACACATGACATTGCTGTAGTCATTTTCCAAGCCATACAGTATCTTAAACCGGCATGGCTAGACTACAATTTCACATTCAACGGGCCTAAACGCCTGCTGGAGTCTGGTGATATCCCACTAGTTTACGAAGAGGAGGAGTACGGATGCTTTGATAGAACTCTCGTTGCTTATTGCATGGCCTACAATGTAAGATCTCGCCTGTGTGCTAGTAATTTTGACCTGACTGACGTATCTAGTGTAATCCCATAAATATAAAATATGCAGTAGATTGGAGTGTCGAGGATGCTCCAGAATTTCGTTTATACCCTCCTGCCTTGACAGCTAAATATACGATTTACGAACTGCTTGCTATCTTTAGGTCTTTACGATATAACGAATCTTTTCGCTCAATTTCTTTCGCTGATATTGATCTTCATTGCTTGCATGGTATTGTGGATTCCTACGGCATAGACCATGTAGCATGGACTACTCGAGTAGGTATTGCGATAGACACCTACTTCACGATGAAGCCGCAGGACGGGTCTCTATTGTACCAAGAGGTCCAAGCACTTGCGTTGAAATCATTACAGCTTCGAAAGATGGATTTCAGCAACGCCCTTCCCAGAAGAAGACCGCGGGACACATTTGATGACGAAGGCGGTGTTCTTCACAAAGATCCAGGTTGCGAAATTACTGCAGCATTGATGCCCTTGTGCAGCGCTCAGCTAACCGATGTTAATTGGATTGTTCTAAACGGAATTGAGCTGGGGGAAACGGATCTTGATGCTATGATTCCTGCATTGAATAATCCAAAGGCCGGGATCAGGGCAATCGAATGCTCGCGGTGTGGACTGAGCGATCGGGGGATAATGCAACTTTTAACTCTTCTGGAACGACAGAATCAAACGCTCGAGTGCATCAATGTATCCAACAACCCAGGGCGAATCCTTCTTGAACGATTCCAAGTATCCATGAGTCGATTTTCGCACGTTCGTAAGCTTGATTTATCAATGATTACCCGTACTTCCGGCGACCAACCACTCTTTGTTCCCGAAGTTATGCTCGCCTGGCGACTAGAGGAGTTGATTCTGAACGGTATTCCTGTAAGTTTGTTCTTCGAACTCAGTTTTTTTGCTAACTTGACAGGTAAACGATCAAACGCTGGATACAATTTCCGCCTATCTTACAAGTGACATGTCTAATGGGCTTCGCAGCTTACAGATGGATCAATGTAACTTAAGTGGATCGCATGTTGCTCTTCTCATGAGAGCTATGACTCGAGTCGCTGGTGAACCTCGTGATTTAGAACTCCACGTAAGTGCTAATCGGCTGGAGAAGGGAATAAGTGACTTTGTGAAAGCTATTCAAGAAAATTATACACCAACAAAACTCGTGGTTCGGATGATCGAATTCACCAAGGAGGAGCACTTTAAACGATTGTTAGAAGCTTTGCGCACCAATACTACGATTCAGGTACTGGATATTTCGAAAGCGTCACTCCCCTACGATGCAAGTCCGGAGACTTGTGAAACCATGCAGAGGGTTTTTGCCGAGAATACCACACTTCAGGACTTGGACATATCTGGAGAACAAGCACATCTGGAGGTTACGCGATTTGGAATCGGCTTAAATCAAGCATTAACTGGTCTTAAGAAGAATAACACTTTAAAGTCTCTTCGTATAGAGTACCAGAACTTGGGTTTGGAAGGAGCGAACACACTCTCTTCTGTCTTAGAAGAAAATAGAGGTTTGACGCATATTTTCTGTGAACACAACGACATCAATCTCCAAGGATTTACGATACTCGTCAATGCGATTGCAAAAAACCATACTGTTCTCGAGGTGCCTTATATGCGGGACGATCAAGATATCGCCATGAAACGAATGAGCGCTAGTATGAGAGATACACGCCGCGCCACGAGTTCCTCAGGCCGTGAAAACCACCATGTGAAAAGTTCGGTGAAGCGGACATTGAAAAATTTTGGCGTTGGGGTTGAGAAGCCAGTGAAACAAGAGTTAACGCCTCAAGATGTTGATCAAGTGGTCAAAGTACTAGCAGAGAAGTGGAATACAGAGATTGGGAGATTGTCTATGTTCTTAGAAAGGAATAGAAACATAGCAATGGGTGTGGATGGGTATGACCCTACTCAGATTTTCGGCGAACATGCCATGCGTCCTACGACAGCGATGAGCGACCGAGGAATCTTAGAACAGGTTTTAAGCAACACAACTCCAAGGATCGAATTGGGAAATCCTGTCGAAATTACAAATGATCGATTTTCTGGTATGACACCGCTAGCAGAAGTGATTAATCCAATGGACAAGGAGAACGAGAAGCCGGTGGATGAGCGGGATTCTATCCAGTTTAAACGTATATCCTACAAGCGCAGTAAAGATGGAGGTTTATTACCTGACTTGCCTTCTTTAGGCAATGAAAAGTTGTTTGAGCTAGATGAGCCGGACAATACTAAGCTCAACCCAAAGCGCTTATCATACAAACGCAGTAAGGATGGGGGACTATTACCCGACCTGGGATCATTGGGTAATGACAGGATGTTTGAGATGGACGGTGGATTATTCGAAATGGAACCTTGATCTTTGTCACTGCGACTCGAGTACTTTTGCACATGGTGGATAAATTGTTCCTTCGCCTTGCATTTGGGAATGGGGTTGGAGAATCGGTATTTTACTCGTATTAAAAGTGAAAAGGCAAACGCATATTGCAAGCATGCATGCATACACAGAGGGCGCAGAATACAGCAAGGAAGAATAGGGAAGAAGTGCCTACTTTACTTGATTTCTTTGATTCAGGGGTTGGATTAATGGACTTGGTGGGGAAGCGCATACCATAACATAACATAACTTTAACTGTATATTGAGGACATTGAGGATATTGAGGAACGGCTCAGCGGACCATCTGGAAGGATTCATGGATGTATTGGTGGTTGGCTTGGCTTGGCTTGCAAATTCGAATTGGGTGAAGTTTTCATATCTTTGACTATAGGGAAGGGGGAATGGAAGGAGGACAAGGGATGCATGGTAAGCAATCGGAATGGAATGGAAGGGAAGGGTAGGGAAGATCAAAGCGGGATTTTTTAGGAGTAATCGTACATTTTATATATGTATGTATGCATTATACATTATTGGCGTTGGTGTTGGTGTTTGGTGTTGGAAGATTAGATATGTGGATCCGGGAGTGTGTATTGATTGATTGAACTATTGAATTGGGCAAATATGGAATTAGGGGGATGGAAATGGAGATATTTGAAATGGGAAGGGAGGGAGGGAGGGTACACTAGTATATAGGATGAGAATTGAGAATTGAACTATTGGACTATTGAATTATAAAGAATCGAATCGATTTAATGATTGTGTAGAAAGAATTAAAAGAAAAGGAAGAGAGGGAGAGGGATATAAAAACAAAAATAAAAACAAGAAAAAAATAAATAAAAGAATAATAATAAATATAATATAAATCAATCCTATATATATATGATATATTATTCATTATTAAAATAAAAATAAAAGAACTTGAGATATATAAATGAATAAATAATAAATAAATAAATATTTTTTATAATAAGATATTTATCTATTTGATTATTTAATTATGTCTCTCCGTCACTTAAAAGAAAACCCCTTACAAATGCAATACACGCTAGCTAAGTATCACGATGAGAGAACATAATAAAATTCATGTCCGTCTATAATGCCCACTCATTCCTATCATCCGACGCTGTAACAAATGGTTCGTCAATTCGTTTAATCGCAAAGTCGCTACAGAGGATACTAATATTCAAGTTAGCAAGATATATTCCCCACATCTAGACCCATGCATAGCCTTTTCCTAACTCTCTACCTCCTCGACTAATATAAAAAAGAACTCACCAAGCACTCGCTACCAAACCATCCAACTCAGCAATCAACGCTTCCCTCTTCGCACCCATAACCATTCCCTTACTAATCAACATCTGTACCTCTCTAATCCTCTTCGCCCTACCCACGCCCACCTGATCCATAACTCTCTTACCCAAACAATCACTATGAAAAGCATGCTGACAAGGAAAGACGAAGAATTGGCGACTCAGTAGCGGTAACGTACACACGTAGCATTTTTCTCCCGGTTCAACAATAGCATACCGTTGATCAAGAGCCGCAATGTCGATTTTAATATTCGTAGCCGTTTGAGAAGATTCGTCCATTTCTTTCTTGAGGGCATCGATATTGCGACTGTAGTCTTCGAGCGCAGCACAGATTTCTTCCTTGAAATCGTCAATTACGACGAAGTCGGGGAAGAAAGGGATGAGATCTTCAATTTTGAGAAGATCGCAACGTTTGAGAAATTCAATGGCGGTTTTGATGCCATTTGATTGAGATATTACTTTTTTGGCAACGGCAAGCCAGAGCTTCTTTCGTAGTGGAGGATTTGAAAGAGGGCGGTCGGCAACGAGAGAGGCGAGATCTATTTCCGAATGTGCGAGAGCGAGTTCTACAGCTTGTAAATATTGCCCCATGGTGCTATAGATGTGTACACAAGATTGAACTCGCGAGTGTTGAATGCAAAGTCGGAGGGCAAAATCTGAATCAAAACTTGGATCATCACCTTGCGATTCGAGGTACGAGAGGAGAGCCGATTCATCTTTTGATGGATGAGAGGCATAAATTGATATTAGTGTATTATGTACAGCAGCGTCGGTAGAGTTTAGGTGATTGATAACATGTAGGAGGTAACGAACGGCTTGGTTTTTTGACAGAGGCCCCTGAAAATGCTTATCGTAGTTCAGTAAGGCAGGAATGAGATTCCGAGGCTTCAAGTCTGGATGCCTCATTAGAATATCGACAAGATCAGTGGCTACGTGCGTCATAAGTCCACTGCTATATCGATAGAAGATTTCGGGTGATGTTTGCTTCTTCAATACATCCAATGCCTCCTTCCATCGCTCTCTCTGTATCCAGTAGGAGAGAACATAATTGTAATCATTTACAGCACTGGCAAAGAATAACAGTTCATCTTCCCTGCCATGGCTGCTGATTATGTCGTAGGTAGTCTTCCTGTCGAGGTCGGTTTTGTATTTTGTGACAAAGTCTTGGTATTCCGTTCGAATTGTGTCTAATTGATTTCTAGTCTCGGTAGGATTCAAATTTTCAGACAATTCAGCTTTAGTGATGATCGTATCATCTAAGGAATTAAGCTTCGACATAAATATTTCTACCAGCCAACTCGCAATCATAATTCGTTGCATTGTTGAGGCTTTTCTGTACGTCGCAAGTTTTGTCAGAAGGTACTTTCGTAAAGCATCTTGTTGGTCATTGTCAACGAATTCGAGTGCAACTTGTTCGAGTGGTTTGCTACTCTTTCCATATACTCCCGCAGCTTCAAGATAAGAACCTTTGCTAATGAGGTAGTCACCAGATGCTGTAGCGACAGCATCCTTTTGAGCTGGGCCCCTGGCATAACGCAACGCTGCATCAAAATGTTCTGTCTGCAGCATAACTTTCCAAACATCTCTGTCTTCGTCTGTGACAACAATTTCATAAATTTCCTGTGTAGTGAAGAGCCAAAACGTGTTCTTCTCTTGGTCAGCGAACAGTCCAAGTGCTTGCTGGCCAGGTTCCAAGACTACTTGATCAAATATAACTCTGTCATCTAGTCGATTGACGGCAACAACCCGTCCACCAATCAGATGAAGGATATGCCATTGAGTCAACGCGATAGAGTCGATTGAGTCTGGAACTGGCTTCTTGCGACCCATCGAATTCTCCGAAGCCGGCAATTGAGACCTAGGTAACAATTTTGCCTCGGTAAATAATCTTGCGCCTAAATCCGAGGTGGCTGGTGTAGTCATTAACGTCCCATAGTACACACCTTGTGATGACAGCCATGCAAAAGTACGATCTGGGGTCAGACTTTCCATGGACGCGGAGTCGGGATGATTTGGGGACACCACAAGAGAAGAAGCTGCAGTTGTAGATATCCTAGACAATTCATGAATAGTGGGTTGTTCCGTCTCGAAAAGTCGTGTAAATATTGATGCACCCCCTTCATGTGCGACCCGGCCAATCTTGCCTATCAAGTGAAGAACCCGACTTTGTGTAGCTATCATTACTCGTCGGACTTCTTTGGCATCAGGTCTACCAGTGACAAGGTCTACCCATAGTCCAGTAACAGGTCCATCTGGAAGCCTCATAAGTGCTTTTAAATATTTGTCCTCCTTCCGGTAGAATTCCGTGGCGGTTTCTATGTACCCTTCATAAATCATTCCATCGGAAGTCCCAATAAGTATCTCCCTGGTCGAAGATGTCGGTAACGAAGGATTCCAAGCAATACATTCTATCGATACTCCTCGCAATCGCGAAAGAGGCCTAGGTTGCCTGGATTGTGTATGAAGGTAATAGTTCTCCCCTTGTGAAGTGCATACAATCAGATGTGAAGCTGTTGGGTCGAGGAACATGCGCCGTATCACTCCAACCTCCGAGGTCTTTTTAGGTAGGTCAATATCTAAATCAACAATCAGTTGACTGATTCAATAAAAAACAAGTGTGCAAAGCCTTACCATCTATATCTGCGGGATTGTCCAGGTCGATTCTTAGAATCCTCCCATTTGAAAGTGCCAAAACCAGGACATTGTTTGCGACTTGCGCCGCTACAAAGTCGGAGGCTATAGAGAATTGTAGTTGTACCTTCTCGACATTAAATATTGGAAGTGCAATCTCATTAAGATCTTGTAGATTTCTTGCGGCTACATAGCCGCTTGATGGGTCGAGAGCCATCCGTCGTTGTTTGTATGAGCTACCTCATGGTCGTTGAGCTCGAGGCTGTGATTCGTTGTCCAAGGCTGGCAAGCCATAGCTTCAACTTGCACTTGGCGAATTTGTGGCAGGCCGTATCAAACTCACGTGATGCACATGTCACATGATATCAACTACTCGGTCCTTTTAAGGATCACAACATATTTAGGGTCATATCTGTCGCCCTTGTACAAATCATGGATACGAGGCTTTCATTTTGCGGGTAGACACATTATATTACCCTGGATGCAGTGTCCCCATATGCAGCATCGAGAGTTTGAGGTCTTACAGCATGCCATTCTGAGTTCCTCCTGGTTGAAAAGCACTAGTTAAGTTCCACCAGGATTCAGATAATGGCAGTCGATGTATATGTTATTGTACTGCCATCTCCATCTAACGAATGAGCCTTGTGTTCTTTTATTGTAAACACTCCAAGTTTTTGGTTACAGCCCATGCTGCTTCTGTGAGGCCCTGCACCTTAAACCCGAAGCAAGGACTCTGATGTCGCCTCGTGGATCCATACGTAGCTCGTGGATAAGCTATGGATTACACAGCATGATTTATCTCGTATGCCAAATTTTAGATACATTTTCCTCTTGGGTAGTACCGGTACGTATTTGTACGCACAGCCCTCGTGGTCCGAGATCGTTAGCATCTGTCGTAACTTCCTCCAAGTTTCCGGGAGAGGATATTTACGGTCTCCCGGTCCTCCCACTAATGACACTGGGGTATTTCCAAATAAATTCGGAGTACAATCGTAATCTATATCGGCGGGATGACTTGGTTTGAGGCATGGCATGTCCACTTCTTGAGTTACTGATCTTCGTTCATCAGTGCTGAATCATGAATACGGTGACAAACATCGGCTGGAAACATCGCGAAGGCCTTGGCCCTGGATATAGAATGATGAGCACAATAAATTTGCGTCGTTAAGGTTCAACGACATTGACGATATATTTCTATATCCAGAACTGCCCTAGGCGAGGGGTCGTTAAGTGAATTTCTCCCGCTCTTGGAAAGTCAAGGTGTCAGTTGGGGGCGGAGGTTTCATCCCCCTGAGCCAAAAATACGAAGGCAATGTCTATAATATATCGATTGCGGGGGCTTCACATGCTGCTAATCTTATGTTTAGATCAATAGGAATGGAAACCTCCCTGAATTTGGTGATGGACTAAAAAATGTTGAAAGACAGGGAATATTGAGGCAACTAGTGACAGCATTGAGGAAAGGAAATTAAGAATGCTTGAAACGACTTCGATAAGGATGAGCTCAGACAGGTGACCTCATGCCTTCAGGTATAGTGAAGATCATGCTGAAGATATTTTGCGTATTCCAAAATCCCTGGCCCGGGGGAAATGGAAGGAAAAACATCATTGCTGATGATGATGCGTAAGTCTTGTCAAACAAACAAACAAACAAACAAACGGAAAGAGATATACCAAAACCCATCTCTGGATCATAGTCTAGAAGGATGCTTTGCGGCTTTGACTTCAACAACGTAAAGTTTACCTGCCGGAGGACCAGGAATAGAATGGTACATACTACATGTATGCGGCAACTGTTGCAGTGTACCAAAGTCTACAACATGATTCCTTTTCCCGGTAGTCAAGCTTAAGGATTGTAAAGTCCGGATCTGAAATACTACTATGTACTCCATAAACCGTGATGCTCCGACGAATATTATCATTGGTCAAGAAAGTTTCCAAGTTTCGTCAATGCTTTCGCGACCCTTGGAGTTTCATAATTGATCTGCGGTCATCAGGTAGGATTAGGAATGGATCATTGGAGCAAATTCTCAAACACCAAACCAAAAATCATCGAGAGGATCAAGTGAACGGTATGCAATTGTGGCTATTGACAGCGGCAAATCCGAAGGCAAATCCCACTCTAAAGGGTCGCTTGTAAGTTGTGTTGTGTAACTCTATACTCTATATCTTGTTTACCAGTGTTGTTCAGGTACTCGGCGATTACTTTAAGGCCTTTTATTCACGTTGGGCTCGATGCTACTCCCTTAGATACGGGCTGAGCATGTAGTTAGGTATTTGTGGATTACGTGAATGTAGAGTAGGTACATAGAGTACACAGTAGTTTTTGGTTGGAGGCTGCAGGATGTTGCCGCCATCTGATGATCTGAAAGTTTGGTTTCATAGTCTGGCTTACAACCAACCATATGATATTTTAGCGAGAGAGCTCATCAGTCTTATCCCGGTTTATGCTGTTTCTTCTACGAATAGTTCCATCAATGATCCATCCACCATTCGTAAATGGTTATAATGCTGTGGCTATGTACTCAGATGCCTGGTAGGTGTGTGATAAAAGGTCATAGAAAGTACTGATATAGCCCATGGATGAGCATAAACCACCTCAAAATTGATTAAGATGATACAAATCAAACATGATAATACGATACACTTTTGATTAAGGCCTTCCTTCATCTTTCAAGCAATACATACCGGTACTATTCCTATTTCCATTTTCTGATTTACCTTTTTTTCCCCTGGCGCCGACGAAAGGGATACGCCTTCAAGGCTAAAAATCCCTAAGGCTATGAATTATAGTACATAGTATGATGTTATTTTTCCTGAGCCAGGGTTCCCTGGCCATTCGCGTGCACAAGCTGTCCTGTTCGACCGACTTTTCGACTTTTGGGACGTTTCATCTTCTCTTTAGATGGAGTAAAAAGGTAACCAGCGACCATCAAACGCTCAACCTAGCACCAAGTACCTAGTACTACCTAAGACCCATGTAGGAACCAATTGAGAGTTAAAGAAGCGGCCCATCCTCAAGACGACCAAAAGATTTGAGGGGATTTGAGACTGTGGCATATTCCTAAAGATGGAGGCAAAAGATTTTAACAAATAAGATTTGTAAAAATATTCAACTTCTTACCCCGTATATTTCATCTGACTGCCTGTTGCATGAGAATTGTTGCCAGCGCATAGGGCAGGAATCTGGGAGGAGATACTGGTCTGTACGGCCGTTTGAGACCGATGCCATGTCCTTCTGTGTCTTATCTCTCGAGATGAAAATAGACATACAGTTGACGGTACCGGTAACCAAAAATTCCCAAACATTGGATCTGATCTTTGCCTTCCGTCAGTTTATGTTTTAATCATCCCTCTTCCATTTGCCCCCAGATCCCACAGGAGATTCATGCTTTCTTTGATACTGACATTAGCAAACATCAACAGCCATAATTTAATCAATTTGATGATGCCTTCCTTTTATCGCCAAATCCGTTCGATCTTGGCCCACCAGGTCTCCAGTTTCTGATCTTAATCTATGCTCGGAAGAACCCGAAACCGAAACCAAAATCCTGAGCTCACCTGATCTAGATGATTCGGTTTTGCCCTCCCGAGAACATCTTAGAATCATCTTGCATGTTTGCCGAGTAGAAGCATGGCATAGCTTTTGGACGCATTTCAGCGATTTTGGAAAGCCGGATTATGTCGATGTGCTTTCTCTGACTTTCAATTGGGGACTTTTACAGCGTATGTATGATCTAGGATTATTTAGCTCCGGAGTAAACTACCACTCTCGAACACACACACCCATACAGCGTGCTGTACATCTTTTTTAAAGCCTGCAGTACGGTGTACCCATCTGAGCATGATCCATCATCATCCATCTCCCATAAAACCGATTATCCATGATGATGCCCATCTACTAGCCTGGCACCCTCGTACCCGCATCCGCATATAGGTGGTTTACAGGTTGGCAAGGGTATCTGTGGAGTAAGTCGATTCTTTCAAGCATCTCCTCCGTAAAATCCTGGGAGGGTTCAAGTTCTCAGTTCTCTGGGAAAAGGCTTGAAAAATAGCATGCATAATCATTTGACCCTTTACCATATTGAGTTAATCTCATGATTGCGGCCTTGCCCTTGATTTGCCGATTATAGTAGTTACTTCTCTCAACCCTTGTTCCTTTTCATCCTCGTGCTAATCCACATGCAAACAAATCAATTGATGATCCAACTGCCTCTTTGCTCTGATCTCCTCGCCTCTCTTCCCTTCCCTTCCCTTTCCCTTTCCCTTTCCCCACTCATACAAAACATAGCGTGAGAGCTTACTTTGGCAGCCGCGTCCATTGTTGTCTCAGATTCTCGGATTCTCAGATTCTCAGATTCCCAGAGTCTCAGTCTCTCTTGGAGAATTTAATCACCAACCTACCTGACAGCAGGATCATATCTACCATCATACCATCGTACCGAACATCATACATATCATCATATCATATCATACCTGCCTACTCTGTGTCTACCGATCCAGTAGTAATAAAACCCCCCGTCGTCGCTCCCTCATTCCACGACAACCCTTGAATCAGACTACTACATACGTACAATATAGTACAGTCCAGTACCTACCTCCCGTATTCAAAGCCTACCTTCTACCTTGAGATTTCATCGGTCCATTGACTCTATTCGTAAAATTCATTTATTAATATTTTATCTTCACTGCGTATACCAATTGTTAATTCCTTCCCCGATTATTTTTTATTTATTTTCCCGTCTAGTGGGAAAGATATCCACTTCAAACTTTATCTCGCCACAACCCCAGTCTACTCACATGGGCAGTGAGCACGTACTTGTAGCACTCAAACCCTCCTCCTCTTCTCGGTGTCTGTTCTTTGATCCCATTTCACATCACAATCCACGAAGCTTCACTAGATCTTTACCAGGTGGTATATCTATAGAACTTATTAATTATTAAAATAGATCCTGGAAGATCTATATCAATTAACAACATACAAGAACGACATATCTTGCAGCACGATCATTGAGCAATTGAGCATTCGCACACAGTCGGTTGTAAGACTGACTTACCTACGGAAAAAAAGCAAATCCTCCATCACTTAATTCAATTCAACCTTGCGACACTCGCTTTCAATCCTTTGAAACTTCAACTCAACCCCTCGAACAGATAATTACTATCTGACCTGTTTAATCACCGATCGAAGCAGAATCTTCTGACCTATTTTCAAAAATAATCTACCCTCGCCAGGTCTTCTCCCTTTATTGCCAATTCGCTCCTGCTTCCACAAACTCGAATTAGTATATTAATCAACCACCTTCATGCCCTTGTAATGCGATCGACACAATGGCAATGCTAGCTTCAAAGAATCCTTTTCCCGCATCGCTGGGCCCATCCTCATCTTCTTTCTCTTCCAATTCACAATCAGCCACTACACAATCAAGTAGAAGAGCGCCAGCCATGTTGGCCACAAACCAGACATTCGCGAGCCCTACAGAATCCGAGTTTTCGGATATAGACAGTCCAGAGTCTGCAAAGAGGTGGGATGAGCATCAAGTTTGCGATTGGCTAAGGAGCATCAACTGCGGCGATTATGTGAAATTATTCAAGAAGAACAATATAAATGGCGAGAACCTCCTGGAGATGGATAAAGCAGTGCTTCAAGAAATGGGCATTGAAAAGATAGGAGATCGCGTTCGTCTATTCTTGGGCATCAAGAAGCTCAGGACGAAGGCCTATGCCAACCAGAAGAAGAGAAATAGGGTAAGTGTTCTTTAAGTGCTCATTACAGTGGATTGATTTTGACGATTTCAATCACAGGATTCTTTCGCGACACTGGATACTTTTGCGCACACCCCGTCTTCTTCTGGCTCGCCACGCCCTACAAATTCTGGAAGCCGAAATATGTCTACATCTACGGGCAAGAGATTCTCGAGACAGTTCGATTCCTTTAATACCGCTACAGCGATTCCCGAGAATGTCAGTAAACCAGCTTCGCGGCCTGTCTCACCATTGACAAATTCAGAGGTTCGACCTCTACGACAACAGAGATATGGTATCATGAGCCCAGCAGAACAAATGAAGCGGGAACAAAATCAAGGGTACTTTAATGGTCCTAATATTAGTATACCAGGAAGTGCTGCGACTATTTCTGGAAGGCGGCCTACCACCCCGTCTGATCCTACACAGCCACAGATATCTCGGCTAGCTGGTGGTCATACTCGAGCCAACCCAAGCATCGATGGCTCGCTCATGGCTTCATTGCCCACAAACCAGGATGTCATCAGGGTCATATCTTCTAAGGGTGTCACAAAGGTGGTCAAAGTTGCCGAATGTAGCTCCTGCGACGAGGTGATGCGATTGACTTTGAGGAAATTTGGTTACCGCGAGGACCATGATCGGAACTATTGTTTCTGGGTCCTTGCTGGTGTCGATCCAGATCCCAGTCAATGCCGTCGATTGCCAGAGGCTGAACTCTGGCGCATCATCAAAGATCAAAAGAGAGCTGAAAGGAATCGACTTATCTTGCGAAAGATACATGCAGGTGAACCAGGCGATGATGAGCTACAGCGAGCTGCCAGCATCGCATTGGAGGAAGCTACGACAACTCATAATCGTGCTATCGAAACGTCTGATAACAAGCGTAGTCAACTCAAAGTTCAGAAAATGCTCGGAGAGACCTGGAATGACAACCTTCAACATCCATTGTCACCCGCTTCGTTTCAATCAGCTGGATCTAACCTGTCCATCACTGAGAGAGAACGCAATGTGTATAATGCGGCGAAGGATCTTGAGAGACCATTACCAGCCGATTCCCGAGAGAGTTCAAGGCATAAAATAGGCAAGAAAGGTGGTCTGCGTCACTTCTTTGGACAGAGACCTCCAAGTGAATTGATCACATCGGATTTGACGACATACTTTCCCGATCATCCTCGTGAAGAGATCGATCGCACTGCGAGACTTTCACTGCGGAGATCTACTCGTCTAAGTAAGGTCAATAGCCGTTTGAGTGTTGCCAGTAACCTGAGCTTTGCTTCGAGCGTAGCTGATGCTCCACCAATGCCCACCATCGCCGACACTTGGCTTATGGGTAATAGCCAATTAGCAAAAATCCGGCCTTTGGACCTTTCAAGAGCAACTAGTAGTCGATTTAGAGACTCGGTGGCTTCTTCATTACTCGACATTGTCCAAGAAGAATCCCCAACCGAGCCGAATCGCAAATCTTATGTCTCTTTTGCGACTGATAGCGGATCTGATACTACTAATGTTAACGTAACTACTGATGATGGAGGTAGCGTTAGAGATAGCTACTTCGAGGATGGTAGCACAGAAGCTGGGGATTCTTTGAAAGAAATCACCCAAAAGCTGAACAATGACGGAGAGGAATTGGACGAAGAGTTGGAAAGTTTCCTACAGGGGGACTCTTGGGACGACAGCAAATGGATGAAGGGTGCACTTATTGGACAAGGTTCCTTTGGTAGTGTTTTCTTGGCTTTGCATGCTGTCACGGGTGAACTACTTGCGGTCAAGCAAGTCGAGACACCTTCGCCTAGTACGGACAGTAAAAACGATGCTCGCAAGAAGAGTATGATCGACGCTTTGAAACGTGAGATTAGTTTCCTTCGTGATCTTCAGCATCCCAACATTGTCCAATATCTCGGAGCAAGCTCATCCGACAATCACCTCAACATTTTCCTCGAATACGTGCCTGGTGGTTCCGTCCAAACTATGCTTAACTCTTATGGAGCATTAGGAGAGCCTCTAATTCGAAGTTTTGTGCGACAAATTGTTACTGGCTTGGCTTATCTCCATGGCAAAGATATAATTCACAGAGATATCAAAGGTGCAAATATCCTTGTTGACAACAAAGGTGGAATTAAAATCTCTGATTTTGGAATCTCGAAGAAAATTGAAGCCTCGAATCTTCTCAATGGACCTGGAAATAATAAAAACCGACCTTCACTTCAAGGATCCGTATTCTGGATGGCGCCTGAGGTCGTCAAACAAACTGCCTACACACGCAAAGCAGATATTTGGTCACTCGGTTGCCTTGTTATTGAAATGATGACTGGTACCCACCCGTTCCCTGATTGCTCTCAACTACAAGCCATTTTCAAAATTGGTGGTGCAAGAATTAGTCCTACCGTACCAGATGAAGCAAGCTCTGATGCGAAGATCTTCTTGGCATCAACTTTTGAGGTCGAACATACTAAACGACCGAGTGCTGACGAGTTGTTACTGAGCCCATTTTTGAACCCAATCACTTGACTGGGTTATTGGCAGTTTCCTTGCTTCTCTTGCGGCACCTGTATTAAACTAGTACATGCTTCAAACGCATTGCAAGCGCTGGACATTGCATCGCCTTGGAGTTTTTCCTTTCAGCATATTCATTTTCTTGTACACATTTTTTTCCTTTTCTTTTTTTTTTTGATGTCGTAACGAAATACGATACCCAAAGCTTCCTATGGATTTAGGCATAATAAGGGTACTTAACATAGATGCATGGATGACAGAAGGGGTGGATTGTGGTATCACTGATTGGTCTCTTTTCTTTGGGGCAAGTAGTTACATTTTTGAGAATGGAAGATGAAGGCGAACGTTATAAAACCATGTATCGAAGGGGAATGGAAGAATCGGGAATATGAAAAGTGCGGAAATCAAAGTGTACAAATATAAGGTGTTGATAGATATGAATATCATGATTCAAGATTCATATATAATATATGTCTTAAACTATATTTGCTTTATTATTCAGATGTGACTTGTAGTATCTTGCGCTTTAGATGAACCGCAAAGTTATAGAATATCTAACTATCAGAACTCATCTAATCCAAGCCAACCACCTTCCTCCTCATGCCCTAGTGCCCAGCTCACCGGGGACGAATACTACCCCGGATTTTCTCGATCAATATTCTTCAAAACTAATAAGGGCTTCTAACACAGAGAACATGCATGACAGGCATTGGGCATCGTTGAGGAATAATACACAATTTCTAATCATGTTCGCCGAAAAGTAATGGATATATTAATAAAAGTTGCTACGATGTCCGAATTCTGAGATAAAGATCTCCGCCTCGCCAGCCCGCTAGCCCGCTAGAAATGTGTGGCGTGAAGTGAACTACTGTGGCGGTGCATTGATCTCAGCCTTAAACTTTTCGAAGCTCTCGATTCCATTTCACAGTGACAACCACATCCATCATCAAAATGTCTGAAGTCGAGAATGCAAGTCCACCAACCATGGCGCCAGCAATTGAAGCTTCGGAGGAAACTTCAACAGCTCTCACTACGACAAACAATGAAACAGGCGCACCCGCTGAGCGCAAAGTTAAGAAAATAATACGTCGAAAAAAGCGTCCAGCGCGTTCCCAAGTAGATCCCTCAACGATAAAGAGCGAACCTCCTCCACAAACTGGTACTATTTTCAATATCTGGTATAACAAATGGTCTGGTGGTGATCGGGAAGACAAATATTTATCAAAAACTGCTGCAGCAGGACGTTGCAACATCGCAAACGATACTGGATATACTAAAGCCGACAAAGTGACAGGCAGTTATTTCTGTTTATTTTTTGCAAGGGGAATTTGTCCAAAAGGTCAGGAATGTGAATATCTACATCGTTTGCCCGGTATTCATGATATGTTCAATCCGAATGTGGATGTATTTGGTCGGGACAAACATTCGGATTATAGAGATGATATGGGAGGTACGGGAAGTTTCATGAGGCAAAATAGAACTATTTATGTGGGAAGGATACATGTTAGTGATGATATTGAAGAAATTGTCGCGCGACATTTCGCAGAATGGGGTCAGGTTGAGAGAAGTAAGTCTATATCTTCTTGATGTGATCATTAATGCATACTAATCTGTGTTAGTCCGGGTTCTGAATACGAGGGGTGTCGCTTTTATCACATATTCAAATGAGGCAAATGCGCAATTTGCGAAAGAAGCAATGGCACATCAATCTCTAGACCATAACGAAATCTTGAACGTAAGATGGGCGACGGCAGATCCGAATCCGATGGCACAGGCACGAGAGGTACGAAGGATAGAGGAGCAAGCTGCTGAAGCTGTTCGGAGGGCTCTACCTGCGGAATTTGTGGCTGAGATAGAGGGGAGAGATCCCGAAGCACGAAAGCGCAAGAGAATAGAAGGAGGTTTTGGACTGGCAGGTTATGAGGCGCCTGATGACGTTTATTTTGCTAGGGGTGCCAATGCTGTAAATCCACTCGGCAGACAAGGGCTAGAATTAGAAGAGGAGCAAAGACTCATGCTTGAGGCGGATGCCTATGAGCAGACGGAACAGAAAGAGGAGAGTGGAGGTATATTTTCCAGCAGCACTCTAGCGGCATTAGAAAGTGCCAAGGGGTCAATCGCAACAAAGCCGAAACCCAAAGCACCGGCAGGGCCATTGGTAGCTTATGATAGCGATAGTGATTAGATGGGGGTGATAAACGGAGTTTAGGAGTTGGTCAACTACTATTACCATCATGTATAGTATAAGTATAATACTCGGTCTTTTACAAGCCAAAATCATAGCAGCATTGTCTCAGCTTCGAAAGTAGAAGTAATGAGCAAAATCAAAACAATCATCCCATGATACGGTTGTGTTCTCCATAATTTCGTTATAGTCATCAACTATTGAAAATCCTCGAATATAGCATCTCATGCCTTCCAATCCACAAATCCATAACCGGTACACTCTGACCAGCATCCTCGACCTTGGTATTCCATTCCCTTTCAATAGCTTCTTTAATTCCCATTTGAACTTCCCCACTCGCCAAAACCTTCTGTGCATGATACGGTCCGAACATACTGGCTCTCACTGCGGCCGAAAGCAAAGCCTTCACATGACTTAACATAAATACATATGCAGTCTGCTCTAAAGTCATTCCCACAGTCGATGTAATGGCACCAAATAAAGGTGCGAGATGGGCGGATACAGGTGGTATTTCTCCAGAAGTAGTTTTAGGTGCTGAGGATATAGATTTCAGTAGTGCAGAGAATTCCTTTAAAATGTTACTTCCAACAGCAGATGCAGAAGTAGAGAACTCTGAAGCTAAAGCAGTAGAAAATGATCGATCCCAGATAGACAATAGAGCTCTTCCTTGAGCAATCGAAGCTCGTCGTCCGACGGTACACATGATCGAAGCATCTTGAGCATCGTCTAGATCGATCAAATCCTCGGGTTTCCGATGCGCGGCGAGCACGAAAGGGAGAGTGGTGGATGCATAGGATGAGAGTGAGAAGGAGAGGAAATCCGTAAATGATGATTTGGGTTTGGTGTGCGCGAGATAGGATTCTAGGCCGCTGCTGAAGGCGAATGAACCGAGTGGGAGGGCGGAATCGGAGAGGAGGAGGAGGAAATGATTGGATTGTGGAGAGAGGTGTGGTACTGGGGTTGGTTAGAAATGAAGCTTACCTAAAAGATAATTGGGAACTTTCTCACCATTGTTGATATCAGGACGATGATCCCTAGATGATGCGGAGGGTAAGGTTTGACAGGCTAATCGGGCTTTCGCAGCTGCTAATCTCCTCTCCAATTCTTCAACCTCTTTCTCGATATCCTGAGACTCATTTTCTATATCCCGAGACGCGTTCCCTGTATCCTGAGACTCCACTTGAAGACTCATTGGACTATCATATCACTGACTCACAGGATGTAATAGAAATGCAGCTGGTAACCATGTCGGTTGGACAAAATTAGATGTGGCTTTAATGTTAAGCTTATTATAAAGTGTGGCTGTGAATGGGATGTAAATTCAACGTATTAATACTTCTTCCTTCAAACCATCAAACGACTCTTGAGATGAATTGAAGAGACCTGCCAAGATTTGTTTAAAACCGAATCATTGGTTGAGCTTATGATAAAGGCTGGTTACTATGTATTCTCGCTCGTTTCAAACAGCTCTCGTCTTATCTCATATGCATCCGCAGTTTTTCATCTAAATTTGGCATCGCTTCCCATGGGAGCCACTGAGGAGAGGCTGGATTTACTATCCTACCTACCATAAGGCTCTGCTTCTGTACCACCACAATCCTGTCAAACCTACAATCGATGTGTGGATTTGATCTTATTTTGTGTTCTGCAATGGTGGCTCAGCAAGAGTTCTCCATGTTTCGAAATTTTTGATGAATGCAGGAGGATCCTTTCGTCGAGTATTTTCTTAGGCATTGCGGATTGTTTGGCCACTGTTTAAGCAACAGTTGTTTTGCATTGATGCTGCCTACTATTAGAGTTGGTTCGCCAGATGGTGTACTACGACATGAATCACAAGCACAGTCGTCAAACTTGTGTTATTTTTCATCCAACAGATACGAGGACAACGATGTAGTATCCTCGTTTTCCCGGAGAGGTATCAGCCACGGTAGTACACGTGAATCAGGACCAATTATCCACTTCCAGAAGGCTGTCATTTTTTATACTTGATATGAAGTTACACGCATGTACGTCTTCGTTTTCCTACGCGGTTGGACCGGTTACACTGCAGCAAGATTCCTTGCAAGTCGAGATTCGACGTCTATCTCATCGATAGTGTATTTATTAAGGCATAGGCTATGAAGTACAGTGACGCGATAATCCAGTAAGACTCCTTGCTCACCGCATACATTGGCTGTGCTCGTAGACACGGAATAATCACTATGGGATTCTTACCTTGTCCTATCTATATTGAACCTCGCTTGACTCATTTCTCTGTCAACCCTTTGTATATAGTATCCATTGTACTCGACCAAGTAACCCTGTCTTCACTCAGTTTACATATAAATGCTATAGTACTTGAAAATAATTAGCATATACACACAAGTCAAAATGATTGTCATATTAGCTCTCCGCGTTTTCCAGGTAAACTCCATTTCAAATCTTATATTACATAAATCATATGGCTAACCTTAACAGTTACTGTTCGCTACCATCGTTCTAGCATTATCCGTGATCATGATTAAAGGTTATGGACCGGGTCTCTCGTGGCTTCTCATAATATACGGTTCCTTTTGTGGTGGAGCCGCAATCATCATTGGAGTAATTGGAATTGTAGCTTGTTTCATGGAAGCTTTACAAGGCACAATAATGCTCGTCCTCGATTGCGTCGCATCATTCTTCCTTCTCGCAGGAGGAATCGTACGTTACCGCTTCACCAGTGCCTTTATAAATTATTGCTAACAAACTTTTTGCAGGCATACGCGGCGACAATCAAGGTCGGTAACTGCGATGATTTTGTTGGTTATGTCAGTCACCACAACAACCCATTTAGCTTCAGTGCACAGAGACGTCTTACCCTCTGGGAAAGCATCGACGAAGCTACGACTAGATGTCGAGAAACTCAGGCAAGCACGGCATTTCTTTGGTTTACGGCGGCATGTTTTATTGGGACGACTGTCATTCATTTTTTGGGTCGCAAACGTGGCGGTGGTGCTGTGAGTTACCCGTAGAATAGATCGAGGGGAGTGTACAATAGGGAGGAAATACGGGACTGTAATGTATTATGATGATGGATATAAAACGGTGGGATACTGATATCAATGGCGTTTATTCATGTTTGGAGTTTGTATGTTGATAGCTGGGTCGGGGTGTATGACAATTTTCTGGTTCTTCCTATCACTTGGTTGATGGAGTAACCGGTTTCCCGCTACATAGAAACAAATAACAATATATATCGCAAAGGTATTCTCAAGAAAGTCATTCCTTGGCCGCATGTGTTCGGTTGGCTCTACTTCATCGGTGGATTGTCCATTCCCATCCTAGACAAATGAATCCCATGAAGATCATCAAATCACTTCATGTGACATGAAAGAAGATCCCAAGTCTTATAAGAGCATTGTTGCAGAGCAGAAATCGGACGGGATGATCGCGGGACATTTTGATGTAAGTCTCCCGTTATTGCTGTCTGATATATTATTCTCCTTCGATATAAAGGATTGTATTTGCTAATGGATGACTTTTGTATATTATATATAGTATTCAACAGTTGAGATAGTTAAGATCTGAAAGAGGAAGAAGCTGAAGAATTTTTTGAGATGTAAATGTGTGTGGTGTTTTGATGAGGATTATTAGTGGAATAATTGGAAAAATTGGGACATCCACAACATCCAAAATCTCAAGTCCATGTAGCAGTTCTCCGACACTGTGACGAGTCCGCTATTAGAGAGCAAGAGATGGGCCAAGATAACTTGATGAGCAGGGAGTCTGTAGTGGTTCTGAAGCTAAACGTGTTACCTTCCGAGACGCAGTGCAGAGAAGCCAAAGGACTCAGATGCTAGTTAATGATAGGGATATTAGAATTTAGACGCTCCCCTTAAGCTTAGTTAGAAACTCACATCTTCGCTTCCCTAAACTCGTGAATGTGTTAACTGTCCCACTTACGTTTGCGCCCCCACCGATATTTGATAGCAGTCTGACCATCCCTGGATAGCATGATGTGGTTCAGAGCAAAAGTCGATTTGAATGGCGTTATTTGGCTGGCCTAGAGCCTTGGTCCAGCCATAGCATTCGGCTCTGGCAATGAATGGAATATCATGCTCATTGGCATTACGCACCTTTGGTCTAGTAAGCTGGGAAACAATATCATGGACTCATACCGGATAGAATGATACACACTCACTGTTTGCGGATATTAGATTCAGCGGCAACTTGAACCGCGGCCGCGACGGTGGGAGCCTCGTACTCTTTCCTTCTAGCTACGAGACTGGTAAATCTGGGATCGCTAGTGAGGATAATAATTAGATGCTTTTGACAATAGTAACAGGTCGAGATGGACCGGATCGCTTTGCCATACGGACATATTGCCGGTCAATCTCTTGGCGAGGGTAGAGAAAGAAACCAGGCAGATCAGGAGAAGGGTATTCGAAGGAATAGGAGAAAGAAAGGAGTTGGCCAAATGACAAATATAGAACAGGAACCGACGTGGCGGGTCGTGACTAGAAGTTCTGGATTTACTGCGTGGAGCTCAAATGGTAGCAATAATTGATAGAAAATATACCTAAGAATGGATGTTTTAGAGATTGGTATTTGTATAAGGGATTACTGTGTAAGATATTGCAATTAGCTTCGAATATTCCATGGTTCTGATCTTTGCCAATTAGAAATTGGCAACTGTTAGTTGACTATACGTGCCCTTATGGCACATAAGCTCTTCTGGACGATGCCCTCTACATAGCCATTATTCCACATACTTCTTTTCAGTTATATGTACAATATAACCAATTTTCCATAAAGCAATAAATCATGCAGATGTGCATTTATTCGTGAATAAACCTTGTATTTACTATCTCTGCATGCAATTTCCGTTTCCTACGCACCAGACGCCGCAACATTAATATTGATTAATGGTCGATTACAGCGCAAACACTGTTGGAGACCATTTGGTCGATTCATAGAGCGCACACTAACAGACGATATTGATGTGATTTACATTCTTGTCCCTTTACCTAACCTGACATTATTGAGATCTGATTATATTTGTGCTAACCAAAATTTCAATAATGCCTGGCCGATTTAACTCTTCAATCGCAGTGAACTGTCTATGTTCTAGAATACAAACTCCTCGATAGTTTCGAAAGTATCTATGTAATAGCCTAGAGGCCCAGCTTCCTTCCCCAAAATGCCCGACTTCCAATCTAGCATTACATTTGCTCAACCAAGCTACTGATTACATAAAGGATACTGTGGGAAATATCAAGAGAAGTTATGATGAAAACTTCAAAGCGGCCCTCTCTCAGCGAGATATCTCTGACACGCGGGAGAACCTGAACGAACGTCCAACAGACCTTTGCAGAGTAGGAAAGTGGCCTACTATCTAGGCTGGAGTGTGGAATTCTTTACTAGATGTTCATGGCACAGAATGTCTAATGAAAGCAGTAATTGCAACCACACAAGCCTCTAAGAAAGTAAGTTCATGCAATGTATTCTATAACACTGCATCACTTTACTGAATTGGCAGAGTGTGGTCACAACAAGGAGAGCCTTTCGTCCTCTCTCGGACTATCTTTCTATTGCATTCGTGATTCTAGGACTATAGAGCCTAGCCCTGCTGCTGAAGAACTTTCTTTCATGGTATCAGAGTATCCAATAGTCTGGACTGTAATCCAACAATAAGAAGCTTTGAATCTCTGAATTTATTTAGGATATTCAAATCAATTAAAACAATAAATTACACTTAAATATTTATAATCTTTCTAAATTAAATATAATAAGATATTCAAAAAAATGAATTATATGCAAATATTTAACGAGTTCCGATCATTGAAATTTTAAAATCAATCTGTTGATCCGGAATATTGAACACCCTGAGTAGTATTGATTATATAGCCATACCACCTCCAGCTCTAGCTTAGTCCAGCAGTTGAATGTTTGTCTGCTGTTAGATTTTATCAATATGGACAACAGATATTTAAATACGAAAGAAAGTTATCGCGTGGCCAGCGAGAAAAATTGCAAAGACTGAAACGTGGAATATTCATCATTGTATTTAGTAGCTGTTGAAATAATGTGTCTTAGTTACTCTGAGGACTCCGGAATATTAATGTGAATACCAGATTCAGTGGCAACGTAGTCCTAAAACAATGTCAACAATATGCCCCGTCCATAGTAAATACCCTTACCTGAATGGTCGAGGCACTTCCTGGCAGCTCTACTAAATGTTCGAATGATCCGAGCATGGTAGCGAAATTGAATGCATGTGGACTGCTAGAAAACCTGCCGCAAATTTTAACACCAGTCGAAGAGAGAGAATCTGGCACTCAAGTCATCGTTTCAATGATCTCAAATAAGAAGTAACCTACGTTTGTCCAACTTCATCGGATAGTATGTCAGACTTCTGACTGATCTCATCGCCAAAGATACTTGTCTCGACACTATGTGAAAAGACAGGCTTAATTCCAATTTCCAAGGCGAATGGTGCTTTAGCGACTGGCTGTTCGATCAAGAAGACGAAGGTGAATTCTCGGGGAAGTCCGGTAGCCTGTTGTTCGTTCTCTTCGAGCGACCAAACAAGCTTGCTGCTCTCGATGCCTTTAGCAGATCGAGTTGAACCTTGTATCTTTAACGTGCTGCCGATGACCTTTGATTTATCGTACTCAGTCGAGGGAGTGACAGCTGCGGTGGTCGGTAAAGAGACCCCTAGGATGGCTCCTGATAGTGAAGTTAGAAACATTATTAGACGAGCTAATCCCGACTTTTCAATAGTCTGGGCTGCTGTCATTCTCCAATGATGGATTATTGATTCCTCAGCCTATCACTGAGCCGGTTTGAAATCTGGAACTGATTGAAGCACTAAATTCGCCCAGAATACTCATTTATACTCACAAGTTCATGAGTTTCGGATCTGAAATGCAGTCCGAACTATCGGAAACCCTGCCCCAGACTCAAGGCTCTCAACCAAAGCTTTTCGTTCCTGGTGCATTTGAAGTAAAAGTTAATTACTTACCCAAGGAAAAATTCCAATGTAAATTCTCCGTCGAATAGCGACCAAATGCAATATGTGGAGCAAATTTGATAATCCTCAGCGGTTGATCGGTAACCTTTTCCCCTGTGGTTTTAAAAGCCTGAATGCTTATTTGAGCTCTTTTAAATCTACGCTCAACAGAGTGCATGGGGTGAAAGACAAAAGTTATAGCTACAAAAGTGACATTGTATGGCTGAGGTCCATCGAGATTTAGTTTGTCGAGATCGTAGACGCCATGATGAAGACGTGAAAGGCTGGCAGAGACAAAAGCATCCTCATGATGGTACTCATGCTCAAGCAGGGTCTTCTGGAAAACTTGGTAACGATGGTCGGGCAAATCAGAATACATTATATTTAAATCGGGCAGAAATGAGTAGAGTAGAAATCCAAATGTCTAGATATGATCATCTGGGAAATATTTGGCTTTAAGCTGTGAATTTTCCACGTAAGAGCTTACCATGAACTAATAAATACCTACTTGACCTTGTGTGGCCAATAGACAAAGTACACAACCTATGTGATGTACATTGTTTTCCATTCAACACTTGTTGGATCCATAATCTTGTACAAACATGGTAAACTCTTATGTGTGTTGGGGCAATGTAATATATGGCCCACTAGGTACCACACCGTCTGTTGAAAACAAGCACTGCTGAATGCTTGAGGCGACATTGATATTCCTTTTTCTCATGATCCCTCGAACCAAACTACGCCGTGTAAGAGAATGAAAGGACATAGAAAATGTAGATAATACCATGGAAGGATTGATGTAAATACAGAACATTGAATAATATCAGATATATTTTGAGGAAAACATGTTTCTGGTACCAGTGACGGGAATTTTTGATTGCGTTCACCAAAAAAGACCAGAAGCTCGGAACCCGGCAAACTCCACCGAACAGCTCAAAGCCATCAACACCGAGAAATTGTAGCTCAGCTATTTACACCCATACACCCCCGCTGTCTCACAATGTCTTCTTCTTTTCCCCTCGAAATAGCATCCACAATTCAAAGCGCATCAATAAAGCGCGATCCATCTCCCGACCGTGACATAAACCCTTCTACCGCGGCCTCCAGCAAGGAGCCCGTTTCCGTCCATCCAGAATACGCATACATTGACAAAGATAGTATCGATGGCGAGGAAGAAGTAGAGGAGGATATTCCATACGATGTTATAAGACCATTACCACGCAGAGCCAGCTTCCCGCCTATACCTGATTTACGGTTTGAGCAGAGTTACTTGGCTAGTATTGCGCATGCAGATTCGTATTGGAAGGTTGCTTTCATAACGATTAGAGACCAGGTAATATTCTCTTTCCCAGCAGTTATTCTATTCTTTACGTTTAACATATGGAACACCGAACTAATTCTCATGCGTAGGTATGCATGCCACTCATTCAAGGCGTTGCTGTGACCCTCCTCTGGGCCGGATGGAAGCATTGGAACAAGAACGCCAAACTCAGCGGCAACAGTGCAGGCGCCCGAGTCCGTCGATGGTGGTACACGGTCAACAACTGGCCGATTAAAGAGAAGATAGCAGAGATCGGAAAGAATGCGAAGTTGGCGGCGGAGATGGGGGATGTGAGTCCCCTTGCCATGCTTTATTAATACTACTTCCCGTTACTGATGGAATTGGGCAGTATTTTGAAAACCAAGCTTCAGCTGGAGATTGAGTGCATGAATCATGAGGTGTTTCGAGAAAAGGAATGGTGCGTTTGCATGGATGGCGTTAGGGACGGTATATAGAACAAAATACCAATGTACACTTTGAGTTCTTTGGGTAGGTGGAACCAAACGTTGTGAGGACTCATTTGATAACTCAGGACAGGAGGAAGCTCAATGGATTTATCTAAGCACGGCACGCATTCTACAGATTCCAAATGACCTGATCACGATAAGATGGAGGAGGCATATGTAATCATGTAACTTTTTATTGCAACAGCCATGAAACTTTGTCTGCCCATGAGATGAGACTTTCATAGGTAATTATGTTGTAATGTTCCGAATGTTTTGTGTTTATCAAGGAACATAAATATACCCAATAATCAGCTCTGATCGCGCCCACCCAAGGAAAGCACGATGTCTTTTATCTTACGCCTTTTGTCATAATACCTTTTTCCATACCCGCTATCATGAATTGTTATTACATTAAGAACCACCATGACCAACATTTATTGATGGCAGTAGAGTGGACGCTTTCTCAGGACTACCGCGGAAAGTAAGAGAAGGCGAGAGTTGGGTCGAAATCGATTTCGTTGTGATGGAGATGGGCTTAGTTTTGTTGTCGTCTTCGGGAGAAACAAATTTCTCCTCGTTATTGAATTCCAGAGATGTATTTGGACTTGCAAGTTTTCGAGGAGCCATACGGTCTGACTTCGACTCGGTCCGTGGGCTCAACTGAAGTTTGATCGTAGTCTTCTTCTCCGGGGTTGGCGTTTTGATTGGAAGCTTGACAATTAAACTCTTCTTCTCTTGATCGCCATCCTCCATGTCTTCATTCTCATCACTGTCCTCCTCCATCTCGTCCATATCGCTTGCCAGAGAGACTTGATCGTCATCTTCTTCGTCATCGCCATAGTCTTGCTCACTAGCATCGTCCTCCTCATCGTCTTCCATTTCGTCCACTGAATTATATCCTTCAATATGCTTTCCCTTATTTGCCCAACCGCGCCCACGGCTGGAAGCAGCAGCACGGCGTGGTCTAGAGGTCACTTCTTCCGACTCTTCACCCAGCTCGACACCTCCAAGACTTTCTGCAAGGGCATGTGTTCCGCTCAGAACACTTTCACCATAGGCTCCACCAACGCGGGATCTGACCTGACGACCACTCAATGTGACAATAGGCCCAGCTGGCTCAGCTGGTGTGTGACTACCAGTGTTTCGAGTCGAACGACGGGATCCGGTAGTATCAGAAAAGACCTCATCTTCATCATCTGAATACGTGTACTTCATGCGCTTTCCTCGGGTACGGCCTTCATACATTGAGAAGTTTGGTTCAGGACGTTTGAATTGCTCTTTACGAGCTTGTCGGTATTCTCTTCTCTTTCGTTTCTGTGACATTGTAAGTAACGCTTAAAAATAAAAGAAGCAAAAGGGCCATAAAAAATACTACGCACTTCTTCAGTTGCCTCGAACCGTGGGACTGCAGCAAGGATTTTCGCGCTCAGCGTTCTGGCCTTCTGACCACCATCCTCCTTGACTAGTTTCTCTGCTAATGATTTTAACTCGTCTATATCACTTGCGACGCTCCACCAAGTCCTCTTTAAGCCTGTGTAATTGCTCTCTCTGTAGACTCTGAAGTGTGTATCGTCTAGGCCTTCAATGAGATAGTAGCGACGTCGGTCGGCATCTGAACCCCAGGGTTGTACGGAAAGTGGCTGGTTTAGATCATCTTCATGGCGAGTTTGCTTGTAAGAGGCTGTGATCATGCCCTTAACCACATCGGAGGAGGCCAAGGACCAGAGGATGAGAGTGCGTAGAAGGGTAAGCTATATTATAAAATCAGCAAGATTCTTTGCTTCTGTGGACTTTGTATAAGCTACCCGCTCTGTAGGAGACATGGAAGTGAATGTAGCTCCCCCAGAAAGAGGATTTTTGCTTTCCCAATCCTTCGCCCATTGTAATTTATGCGTCTGAACAGCCTCCTCGAGGGCGCGATTGTAATGTCCGGCTCTGTGGGCGATAGGTGGTCAGCTGGTGGTTCTGCACAAACTCTGAAGTAATGCGAGGTAGAATAACTATGACGCAAATATGACCTACTTCACATCCTGCTTTCTATTTAGAAGTAACCCCAACAATGCGCAAAGAAATTGTTCCGCATGCTCTCCAGGTGTAGTATCGACAACAGCACGCTCTAGTTCTTGGGGTCCGAAATTGGGTAGGGATTTTGGAAAAGCTTCACTGAACCGGGCACGGAACATGACGATAAACTATGCAGATTTCGCGTTAGCCACAATTGAACCGTACAACCACGCGTTTTGAACGTGTAAAACTCTTGAGTACGCGACGATAAGAGTTATACATACGGCAATGTCTGGGCTATCTGCTAAGACATATTCATGAGGGGGTGACGCTTCTCTCTTTGGTCGTGGTGGAGATGCCTCGATTTTGCGTACTGCACTTGGTTTTGGGGCTTTTGGGAAGAATTTAAGAATACCATCCTTTTTCGTTAATTGTAAGCTTTCATCCTCAGAAGGTACCGAGGAAAGATCTGAGGAGTCATCAGAAGAGGCCATAATATGGTTGGGTCGTGGTGTTCTGATGTTCTGAAGTTGGTTTGATAAGAAGCTTTTTAGAGGATGAAGTCAGAGGGAACTTTGAGATATTGCCGACAAGCGCGACTCGATTTATTGGTCTAAGCATTCTGTCACGCACGTACAACACAAAGAGATAGACATGAATAATATTCAAATGAATTTTAAGCCCCTTGATAATAATTGGTCATATCCACTAAATCTCCCTTACCCATATGCCCATGTATGCCCTTGTGCATATATGCCTGCCTATATGCCTGCCTATATGCCTGCCTAGAAAATTGAACGAACTCATGAACGCTCCTGATGAAAAACTATCAATACCCCAATAAAAAAATCCCCTGCTAAAAAATCTCGAAAACGTTCCCCACGGGTCCACAACCATAGCTATGTAACCTATGCGACATTACCTAACAGCTGTGCACCGATCATGCGCTGCTTCCTCCAGTCAGTCCTCCAACATGTTTTCCGGCCCCTCCTCTGAGTCATCTACCTTAAATACGTGCATCTTCTCCTGGACCTAACTCTGGACCTGCTCCTGAGTCCTCTGGGCTGGCTGTTGAGACTCTACCTGGAGCTGAATCTTGTACTAATGATCCCGTTCTCCGTCAAGAGAAAGTTCTTCACCCACAAATTCTGGTTCCTCGGCTTGGTGTGCATAATATGCAGTATCCATCAAGATTGCTAAATTCATTTGCAAATGTGACTTCCACAATGAGGCAACAGTCAGGTTCGACTCCGCCGTTCTGAAAGATTGAGTGACAATCTCCATGTTGGACAGATCGATACTCTGAAACAGTAAATAGTATCTTTTCGATTGTTGAAATTGCTTGGGATATTGATGAGGGTGCCTGCAGAGCTAGTTCGGGACTTTAGGGGCTCGGAATTATAGGAAACGATACAAAATTTCCTATACTATTTCTGGAGCAGTAGATAGTATCTTTTCAATTGTTGATATAATTTGGGATAATGATGATGTATTTGTGGTAGTAATTCGAACTGCAGGGAAAAGTACAAAATTTCCTTTACTGTTCCCGGAACAGCAGATAGTATCTTTTCAATTGTTGAAATAGCTTTGGACATTGAGAGTGTATGGCATATTAAAAACGTGTAGGATATTGAAAGTGTATGGGATGCTGGAAACATATAGAGCATTGAAAATATACATGTGGTAGTAGCTCGGAACTGTAGGGAAAGGTACGAAATTTCGTGCATTCCTCCCAGAACAGTAAATTCAACCATTTTCAGAACACTCATCCGAGCACCGGATATAATGAAAAGAAGATTTTTCAATTGTTGAAATAATCTCAGACATTGGGAGCCATGATATATGGGATCGATTGGGCACCCCGCTATTTCCTCGCCGAGCAGGGCGTATGGCTCACATGGCCTAGTTCTGGACCATCCATGCAGCTCATCAACTTCAAAAATTCCATCAAGTCATGAGGTACTACACAATCACAACGAAAGTGGAATGAAGAAGCCATTTTCAAAGAACTCCAAGGAATTTGAAGATTGCCTCAAAACACTATCCGAAGGCCTGAAAAATCTCCAAAGCACCCACAGGATTATATACACCACGAAATAAAAGGCGTGCAATGCCCAAATAGATTGATGTGACTAGAGACTTCGATGATATGGTGCAAGACATGGTATGGGGCGATGGAGGAAGGAAGTCAATGTTACCACCACCAGACCAGATGAGTGCTAAATCAAGCTAAACAACGCACCAGAGTCCAGTCTCCAATCTTTACATCTAGTATTCCTATGACATTTTTAAATTTGAATGTTGGACGGTGATCTGTAATATCGATAATTGTATGTTAAGAAAGATTCAGGGTTAGTTATCAACAGGTCGTCATTTGAAATATCCACTAGCGTATCTCATCCCAGTGAAACAGCAGCCTCATATTAATCATCTGTTATTTAAGGCCAGCAACTTTTTTTCGGGGCTAGTGCAGTCGCTTATGATTTTGGCCGGCACAATGGAAATATTCGTTCCTTCCCCCATTGAAAGTTCTTGAAGTTCTTGGTTGACAATTAACAATCCATCGCCAACTTATTGTCAATATGGGGTACGTACTCTTGATATTCTACTATCTCCTTTCAATATGCTAGTGAAGTGCTCTGGTTCTCTATTTCATGGGATAAATGCGATTGAAAGTGGAGGACATGCGCGCAGCTTCCCCTCCAGCCAATTCTTGACGGATTGGATGGGTGAGAAGATATTTTGAATCGCAGAACTATAGCTAACAAATGAAATTTTTCAGTCGGGTTATACGCAACCAAAGAAAGGGCCGTGGCTCGATCTTCACAGCCAACACCAGATTGAACAAGGCACCAGCTCAATTCAGAACCCTCGACTATGCTGAGAGACACGGTTACGTCCGTGGTGTCGTAAAGGACATCATCCACGACCCAGGACGTGGTGCTCCTCTCGCAAAGGTTGTCTTCCGCGATCCATACAGATTCAAGCTCCACACCGAGACCTTCATCGCCAACGAAGGAATGTACACCGGACAATTCATCTACGCTGGAAAGAACGCCAACCTCACAGTCGGAAATATTCTCCCTCTCGGATCTGTTCCAGAAGGTACCGTTATCTCCAACGTTGAGGAGAAGGCAGGTGACCGTGGTGCGTTAGGACGTACCTCTGGTAACTATGTCACCGTTATCGGACACAACCCTGATGAGGGCAAGACCCGTGTCAAGCTCCCATCCGGTGCCAAGAAGGTCATCAAGAGCAGCGCCCGTGGAATGATTGGTATCGTTGCTGGTGGTGGAAGAACCGACAAACCCCTCTTGAGTACGTTTCCAGGGCTCGATTGTTGATAAAGGGTATGCAAAGTTCGGTACACTGACTGTAAATTACAGAGGCATCCCGTGCTAAGCACAAGTTTGCCGTGAAGCGTAACTCATGGCCAAAGACTCGTGGTGTTGCCATGAACCCCGTTGACCATCCTCACGGAGTATGTAAAATCTGCCATTTGTACCAGAAACAAGCGCTAATTAAGAATAGGGTGGTAACCATCAACATATTGGTAAAGCATCCACAATTTCAAGATATGCCGCACAAGGTCAAAAGGCTGGTCTCATTGCTGCAAGAAGAACTGGTCTGTTACGTGGTACCCAAAAGGTCAAGGATTGAGCGAGTTGAGGGGGTTTTCATTGCTTCGGATATGTTGGTACTGCATCTTTGTAATTTGGGATGGATCTCAGCGAGGATGACAGAAAAGACTTCTACCAAACAATCTTGTGTGCTCTGGCATGATTTACTAGTGATCAGGAGATCGTGATGGCATGTTAACAGACACCATGCAAAATGAATTGATGGCTTTTCTACCAAATTGATTTCAAGCATTTGAACAGAGTAATTTCCAGTGACCGAATTCTTCATTCACAATATTTACCTTGTACACTTTGTTAGTTAACGTAACGATACTTCCCGGCCTCAAAATATGTCCTACACCAGAAGATTCGTTTGTCGCTGCGGGCCTTTGTCTTTTAGAACCCCAGTCAAAATCCGACCCCACCAAACCTTTCTTCACCGCACAGTAGCCCCGCCATCAAAACACAACATCCTAAAATATACCAGCAAAGCTACAGTAAATATGTCTGGAATTAAAGAATACGCCCTCCTTTGCTTGGAGAACCCATTGCTTGGTAGGTAGAGATGAGTCCAACCAATCTTCACAATGAGTCACCCTTGGACGGACAATCTCCAGCTTTCAAACAGCTTTGAATGTAGAAGATTTTCGAGTCTCGAGTCCATCCACTCTCAAGAGGGATGAAGCTCTTCACCCGCGCTTCGAACCAAGCCTCTGCAATATACATCTTAAATCAGAAACTAACCTTGGTCTCCAGATATCCAAGCCCAAGGAGACCAAGCTCTTCTCGACAAATACGGCCTCAAACCCAACGATGCCATTCTCGCCGAAGAAAAGCACATCCCCATTTACGAAGATCTCCTCAACAACTACTCTGCCAAACTGATTGCCGGAGGCGGAGCCCAAAACACTGCCCGTGGAGCTCAATATATTCTTCCACCCAACAGCGTTGTCTTCCTCGGCGGAGTAGGAGACGACAAATACGCCGCCATTCTCCACGATGCCGTCAAGACCGCCGGTCTCCGCGTCGAATATCGTGTTGACAAGACTCAGCCTACTGGACGATGTGGTGTTGTCATCACCGACCACAATCGATCTATGTGTACTGATTTGGGCGCTGCGAACCACTATGATTTGGAGCACTTGAAGTCGCCAGAGGTCTGGAAGTTGGTTGAGGGTGCTACGCATTATTTTGTTGGTGGTTACCATTTGACTGTGTGCCCACCGGCTATCCAAGCTCTTGCTGAAGAGGCTGCAAAGAATAACAAGGCATTTGTCTTTTCCCTCTCCGCACCATTTATCTCTCAATTCTTCAAGGAGCCTCTTGATGCCACCGCACCATACTGGGATTACGTTATTGGTAACGAGACTGAGGCATTGGCGTGGGCAGAAAGCCACGGCGTCAAGTCTAAGGATATCAAGGAGATCGCCAAGGCATTGGCCGCTTTGCCAAAGGAGAACAAGAAGAGAGAGAGAGTGGCTATTATTACACAAGGGACCCTTCCTACTGTTGTAGCAGTCAATGGACAAGATGTTAAGGAATACCCCGTTCACGCCATCGAGAAGAGCTTGATCAACGATACTACAGGTGCTGGAGATGCTTTCGCTGCTGGCTTTACTGCTGGTTTGGTTGCTGGAGAATCCCTCGAACAATGCGTTGACCAAGGGCAATGGTTAGCTAAGTTGAGCATTCAGGAGTTGGGTCCTTCGTAAGTTTTTCAGTCATTTATGCATGTATCTCACACCTATTATTCGGGCCATCGGTGTACAACTTCATCAAATTGTCTAGATTACAGACTAACGATATTTGCAGATTTCCCTTCCCTAAGCAGACTTACAAGCCTACCAGCCAGTAAGTATCTATGACTTTTTTTACCATTCTGATTCTAGACGGCGTTCGGGTGATGGTTTCAACAACAGGAGCGTCTACAATCGAAAAGATGTAGTGCATGATGCATGAACTTATGATCCTCCACGATCAATTTATAGAGCTAGCGTGTCGTTAGAGACCCAATAAAACGTTATTTACCCATATCTGCTTTGATATTTCTCAGTTACAGCTTCTGACTGTGGTTTTCCTACAATGTGCTGATGAATTTTGCTTGCTGATGATTTGTCTGGTGGCTCCTGGTGATGACCTCGACTTTGTAAGAGCAAAGACTTCTTACTGATTTCTGACAATAGACGGTAAAGTATTTGTTGTCCGACGAAGATGTGGGTGATGATGATATCAAATTGGTGGTCTGTTACGAATCATCAATGATTCATAGTAATAACTTGACAATCAACCATGGTAACCTTGGCCAGCGGGAGGTGTACGGTTGCCATTATCGGTCTGAGTGTTCCAGAGTGAGCTCTGTAACATTGTAGTTCGCTCATAATCGCTAGCACCTGGATCGGCAGTACTGTCATGGCCATTAAAGGATGAGCGACCGAAGGTCCTACCATAGTATGCCTTTGGCGGAGAATTATTTGCGTAGATGTTACTGTTTGTTGAGAACCCTGATGAAGAGAGTGACATAGGTTCAAATTGCTTGGCCAAAGACTCCTGCAACACTTGATTAACAGGTTTAGGAGTATCAAAAGATGAAAACTGGCCCCTTGTATATGTTGCAGCACCATTTGAACTTCGTGGTTGCATTTTAGTCATGTTATCTAGCGCCGCAGCGGCAGCAAGCTGCTCTCTGTTGGTTGAGTAATTCATCGATGAGAATCCACCAGAACTTGAAGGCTTTTCGGGACTGATGGTTCGGAGCTCATTAGGCTTGGGTGTGAAGGGGGAGCCCCAGATGCCAGGCAGACTTGGAAAGGCTTTGGCCGGTGTAATATGACTACTCGCCGATAGACGTGTTCTCTCAGAGCCAATGGGCGCAAATACTGCATTTGTAGTGGAGCTACTCATACCGTAAGAAGTATCGTCACTAGGAATAAGGCTTGCAGGCTCGAGTAAATCGTCCACCATGCGATTCATCTCAGTATCCATGGTGCCCAGAGAATCTGATCCTGCGACATTCTCGTTACCGGTCTTGGCGTAGCTCTGCACAGCATAAGTGGGCTCCGCTGGCTGGCTTGGAATTGCAAATGTATCTGACGGGGGGCTCGGAGCGCTTTCGGTACTATAGATAAATCTACCATCGTTGGCCATGATAATTGGACATGCCTTTTCAAAATGAAGAGCCATACCAGCTCGCAAAATATCCCGAATACGAGAATAGTTTTCATTATCAGGTTGACGAATGGCACCATCAGAGATACGAGCTTTCAAAAAACCATCATCTTTATTGTAAAGACTGTACTCTTCCAAACCACTAGGCGGGTCTCGGAGAGGCCTGAACCCGACAGTTTGTTCGTCTTCGGGCAACAGATATGGAAGATAAGGAAGGGATGCCACGGGAAAGAAGTTAACCAGGGCGGAAAGTGCATCTGCGGCTGTTTTCCACATATTTTGGATATGACTGACCAAGCGGCCTGTAGACTCCTGGTCAATTCCGTTTCCAAGGCCGACAAGGACGAGACGTTGGGAAATAATCCAGGCGAAGTATTGACGAATACCGGGGAGGACCCTAATTGCGACTGGGCCGAGCTTTTCAAGGGAATCACCGGAAGAATCTGTGGCGGTCAAAGACTCCAGATTTTCGGCTTCAGCTGCATCGGCAAGTTCTGAGATGAGTGCTCTTAGAAAAACGCAGAATACCTGCAGGTTGAAGCCAAGAAGGAAATAGAGTGATTTCTTGAGGTCATCAGTTACACCACCCTCTGCTTCTACACATTATGTTAAAAATTTTACATGGAATAATAGAATCAGGAGTAAATGATCACTTGCCAGTAAGCCTTTGAGTAGCCAGATAATTCGCAGCCATATTGATCAGCACCAGCTTGTTCAAGGTTTCCTCAAAAGAGTGGTCCTTCAAGGCTGAGACCAGTTGACTCAGAACTTCATTCTCCAACTCTCCTTGCGTAGAAAATTCGACACCCTTATAAAATCTTGCTTGGAGTCTTACGAACCAAATGACCAGAGCGGACTCAACGGGTGCTGGGCGACGTTTACTCTGTCTTTCCTTCTCCCAAGTAGTAGATATTTTTTTGTACTCAATAGCCAAGTTTCCACGAGCCAACGTATGGGGTTCTTTGACAGCAACTGCGCGTAATAGATGGTACAATGCGTCGAGATGGCTGCCATCAGCGAGAGCAATGACTGCCATTTGGTTGTGGGCATTGCCAGAATCAGGATAAAGAGCTTCGGCTAGATGATAGTATCCTAGGGCGGGGTCCCAGCTGCGTTCCTTGATTCTTAAGTCATTTCGATATCTACTCAAGTCTCCGAGGCGAAGTAATGTGAAGTGGCAGGACAGCTTAAGAAGATGTTCAAGAGTTTTGCTGACTTTGATCGGCTTGTCCACGGACAGCGGGCTCAGAGAAAGGCGATTTGCGATACGTTGCAACGCAGGAAGAGGGCCAAAGTGAGAAGCAACACGCTGAATATATCCCTTGTAGAAATACTGGCTCTCCTTGAGAAAATCGACATAGTGTTTCTCCAACTTTCGGCGCTCCACAGCACGGCGTTTCTGATCTGCGGAACGGTAATGAGCTGCAAACTTTCGATATCGAGAATTGATTAGACTGTGCGAGTCCCAAAGACGATGTTGTACGCGCTGCTTAGTAGCATATTCGAAGTCGCCAAAGATAACCGCTTCACAAGCAATGCGCAACCTAAAATGATTAACCGGTGCGATAAAGACAAGAGTGCGTTAACGAACTGTGTGAGAAGATGTTGAATATCTTCAAATGTAGGAGAATCCTTGTTTAATTGCAATTGTAACTCCTTCTCGATCTTTTGTGCAACGCTGAGAGATTGCAAGTTAGTGTGAATTGGCATGGTAGTGCGACCGGGATATCAGGAACTCACAGCCAATTTTGTTGAATGGAAGAATTATCCATAGCTAAAGTTCCTTGGGAGATTGCAAAGGATCCCAAGGTGGACTTATTGTTAAGTTGATTTTTGTCTTCCTACACCAGAATAAAAGTTGTAGGAGTTGGCCATGGAGTCTGGTGGGAAAATAAATGTGAGGGAAGGTCACAAATTGAGGCTCGGGGGAAATTTGCAAAAAAAATCAAGGTGAATCCAGATTTAATCAAATTAATTCACTATCAAATAATCGCTTCAAGGGATTAAGCAAGACTGGTATGGCAAAAAGACTTTATGGTCTTTCTGGGCCTTATGCTTATGAGAATACATGAGGGAGATGAAGGGAGGGGGAAGGAAACCGATGATGAATTATAATCGAAGTGATGTTTCTCTAATACCCTTGGTTTTTTAGTCAAGTTCGCCCATCACTAGTACAGATGCAATTTTCTGCCAATTACACCGCCATTTTCTCTTGATGTCAAAAATGGAGCACGTGCTGAGCTAAGTAAGGTTATTGTACAGAGTACTTTTATAGCATGGTATTTTCACCTAAATGCTACAGGTAGCCACAACAGCATGAATACACTTGTTCTCACAGAATGAACACACCGGCTGTCACAGAATAAATGCACTTGTTCATCAGAAAATAACAATAATGTGTACAGAGACCTAGGAAACGCGACTCTCAGCTCCCAAGTTCCGGTTCCTACGCTCACTTGCTTCTGTCGACTAGGTTCGATATTTGTGCTATAAGTGAGGACCCTATCAGTCATCGAAGGTAAAGAAGGAAGTCAGAAGCAAAAGGAAAACTATTTTTTCAATAATAGAGTAATTCCCCCGCATCTTATCTTTCCTTTTATTTCCTTTCATCTTGTTATACCATGACAAAACGTTTAAGAGATGAAGAGTTTGATGATCCTTCTTCTCCAGATCCGGAGATCACAGAGAGCCTCAATAAATCGGTAGCACAGGAAACAAAATCTACCTCAATTTCTACACCTTCAGCCTCCTCCAAAATTGTCCACCTTGAGCAGGAGAGCGGCGAAAGCCCGTCAATAATGCGGTGCTCTTTGCCAGGTCATCAGCGGTCTTTATCCTTCCTTTCATACGATGAATATGAAGTACACTACAAGAAGTCTCACATGAACCGATGTTTGGAGTGTCGCAAGAACTTTCCTTCGGAACACTTTCTTAACCTTCACATCGAGGAAAACCATGATGCGTTGGTTAGTGTCAGAAAGGATAGAGGAGAAAAGATCGTAAGAGAACCCTTGAGCGTGTCTAGTTTATATCTACTAATTCTCAAGTAGTATTCTTGTTTTGTTGAAGACTGTGATAGAAAGTGCTCAACTCCTCAAAAGAGACGTATGCATCTCATCGACAAACACATGTTCCCTCAGCAGTATGACTTCTTCGTTGTGAATGACGGCATTGATCACAAAAGCTCTATGCTCAGATCAGGACGCCATGGACATCGAAGACATAGCTCAGCAGTACAAATGAAACCTGAAGAAGTTAAGCAACGCGCGGCCACTGCTGAGCTTACTTCGAGCAAGCACGGTACTGAAGGAGAGGAGTTTGCTAGTAGACCCAATGACGCCTCGGCGCTGAAAGAGAATGATGGCATGGAAGGATTAGAGACTTCAGTGCCAGTTCTCAAGCAAGAAGATGATCAAATGAAGGGTCTAGAAACAGCCATGTCAGCATTGAGATTTGTTCCGACCAGTGTCAGGTTTGGAAGAGGGCGTGGAAGGGGAAGGGGATTTAGCAGGGCCTGATATGACCTGGGCTAACGATTTTATGATGTTACGAAAGAATCTATGTTAGCACATGAGCACTTGTTGTATTTTACGCAACTCGTGACTATGTAGCATGTGAGACTTTTATGATGAACGAGCAATGGATTCCATAGCTATGGCTACAGTAACACGTAGATGAAGTCAACTACTAAATGAAGTGGGATATATGAATGTCTGATGTCTGAATATCCAATCTTGGTCTTTGTTTATCTTGACTGGGCTAGAAGTTGGTAAAGGGGGATATTGCACAATGCCTCATATCACCACTACATGTCAAGAATATATATCGAGTTCATGATTTGCGAATAAAAAAACAATTCATATTGGGTATCTGTATCCAAAGTATCCTCTATCCAGCTCCGAAACTCCAAAACCATTATTTACAATGCCCATGCTCATCTTGTCGCTTCAAAATATACTCATGCGGGCTCCCCAGCTATCCCCTCTTGGGTTTATTGTAATCTGATAAGGAAACGGGTTTGCTTCGTTCGTAGTAATAGGCGGAATATGATCTTTCTCCATGTTAACCGTTGTCACGATCTTCATTGCCGCTTTCAGTAACATAGCTTCCATCGCACTTCTGACCTTTGCTCGTTCTGTAGGGCACAGTGTGAGCCAGCCATAGGCATACTATAGATCATTCGAAAACCTTACCACTTTCTGTTCGCGGAGTCGCTAACGTAACATCCAAAGTCCACTGTTCCCAGCATACCTCTTCCTCCTTTTTATCCAAGTCAGCATTGAAGTATTTGGGATAGAAAGAATACGATCCGGATCATCGGAATTGTACTCCAGACTCAACATACTCCTTTCGTAAACCAAGCCTTCCTTCGTTTTTTCTCAAAGAATTGAACAGCCATCTGTCCTCTCACACCGGTATTTCTCGCGCCGAGATCTGAGTTGGTGTCCAATTGCCGCACCAGAGCAGCGGTCCTCTGATCGATAAGTGTTTCAATTTCAACATTCTCCATGTATGGCAGAGTCATGTCGAGGACATCGCGGGTCTTTGGTCTAATAGAAGGGAAGAAACGATGGAAAAAAATGGTATGTAGAATGCCTATATAGGAGTCAAGTTAGCAGGCGCATGGATAATGGCATGTTATGTTATGCCGATGCTGATGATGTCAATGAAACACAGTCGCTGCTTGCCTCTAATGACCTCTCTCACTGAACTTGGGTCAGCAAACACCTCAATAATATATTCCGGTGGTCTACGCTGATCCATTGTCAGTATTCAATCTTCTCATTTGTGTTTGATGTGTTTTGCTGTTTTCAGAGTTTAGTCGTGCACTTTGAAAGCTTTGGTCTTTGTGCATTCACATGGAGGGGTAGGAAGTTATGCAATAGATGCAATAGTGTAAAACTAGATTCATTATCCTTGAGTCGGACCTGCGAAACCACCGCCGACTTGTGGAGTTTGGTTGTGGCTGGTAATTCAACATCCTCGGCCGCAAGACAACAAAGGGACTGGAGCTTTCTCTGGGCCTTGACGGAAACTTTGATAAATCTTATCATTCAACATTCAACATTGAACATTCAATCCTGTTTTATTTTATCTCATTTTCATTTTCAACCTTTCGAATAATTGTTTTTCTTAACGTTATGTGATTGTGGTCTCATTCTTTTTCTGGAAAAGAAACAGAATCATGAATTCCATCCGCAAATGGGCAAGGAGAAATAGAACTCCCCTTGCGATTGGATTTGGAGTTATTGGTGTAGGCTATGTTGCGTCTCAATATGTCTTGGGAAAGATTTCGGATGCTCGACAACGCATGAGTAGTGATCGTATAGCTCGAGAGAAGTATGTCCAGTGTCCACTGAGATGAGATAATGAGCTCATGCTTATACACCTACTCCTAGTCTACGCCGTCGATTTGAACAAAACCAGGAAGATTGCACCTACACTGTCTTAGCCCTCCTCCCCACAGCCACCGAGAACATTCTTGCAGAATTGAAAACCGAGAGGATCACGGATGAGTTGCAGCAGCAGAAGGCTGCGAAGCAGGCACGAAATGGAGAAAGTCGTCGATCAGATTGGGGTTCCAGTCCTCCGAGCATTACCGACGATGATGGTAGAAGTATGGCGAGTTTCAGTGATAGTGGAATGCATATAAGTCAACTCGGGATACCTTCAGGATTAGAATTAGGTATAGATGGAGCGCAAGATGGAGGGCAACAAGGAGAACAGCAAGTACAGAGGGTTAAAAGGTCGAAGATGCAGTTGTGGAACGATCTCAAAATTAGTTGTGAGCTAATTGAGTCCATCTTTCCATCCATTGCTAACATGTACTAGCTATCACACGATCATTCACTTTGATATATACGCTCTCTCTTCTCACACTCCTCACGCGAATACAGCTCAATCTCCTAGGGCGTCGCAGTTACCTTTCGAGTGTAGTCACTTTGGCTACTGGTGGCGTGGAGCAGTCGACGATTAATTTGGAGAACCACGATGATGATAATTCAGAGCAAGCATATGGAAACGATTTCGAAACGAATAGACGATATCTGACATTCAGTTGGTGGCTACTTCATAGAGGGTGGAGGGATGTTATGTATAAGGTCGAAGCTGCAGTGAAAGAAGTATTCAGGGATACTTCTATCAGAGAAGAGCTTACCATGGCCAAGTTCTCTGAGTTGACGCTCGAGGTTCGTAAAAAGGTAGAAGGAGCCACTCCCGAAGACAGACAGGCGACTCGATGGTTGCAGTACCTTCTGCCACCAAGGGACCAAGAAGATTTTGTCATCAAAGAATCTGGCATGAAAACTATGGAGCCTGAGACCCCTTCATCCTCCCCTGTGTCGCCTCTGAGACGACTACTTGATGAAACTTCGGACCTTATCGACTCTCCACCGTTCTCACATGTCCTCACTATGCTTCTCGATGCTGGCTTCTCAACTCTTGTTGAACAAAAGATAGCACAGCAAAGTTTCAAGATTCCTTCTCAACCAGATGATACTCGTTTTACGGAAGTTGTTGAGCCAAAGCCGGTAAAACTTCCATTAATATTGGCTGTTCTCACTAGACAGGCACATTCTATAGGCAACGGTGTGCCTAATGAATATCTTCAAGCCATGGAGCAGGTTAGGGAGTTGGAAGCTTTTGCTGCTGTGGTTTACTCCAGTCACGAGAACGAGATCAACCCAGTCGATGACTTTGGAAGTGCTATATTAGTGCCGAAGAATGGCTTGGGCGAGTCCGAGATAACTGCCGTGGCTTCTAATGGCCAAGATAGCCTCATAGATGTGGGGATCGCAAGCAGATTTGAAAGTGCATGGGGGAAAGCGGTAGAGCCCGCGGACAGGGCGACATAATTGTAGATTGTATGTCGATGACGTTTATACAGACTCGAAAGAATATTTGGAATATGGGAATCATTACCGGGCAAGGTTGCGGGAAATTTGTTAAGGCGAGGCAGAAATGAGTTATGTAAAAGATACCAAAATAATGGCATAATTTTATCATCCTTTTAGTTTACCCATGAGGCATATCATCTGCACTGTCTAACTTGGCTTCCGTTTGACATGTATGCCATGATCGTGGTCCGAAATGCCGGACATTCTAGTGTAGAAGACCAATAAACTGCCACACTAATTTGTACAACATCCATACTGAGATTTGGTTTCCCTAAAACTGGATGTATTCGTGATTTCATACGGGGTCGTTTGCCAACTCCCGGTTCTATGAGTGTCCCCTTTAACCTCGACTCCAATGTCCCCGAACGCCTCTGCCTGCTACTATGTCTTGTTGCATTACCGTTCATATTAACTTATAAACGAAATAGAATCTACCGTGTGTAAATCATCAGGCTCTAACGGGTATTGGACTTCAAAGAACGCCTTTGACGAATTGATCGAGCGCCAGCTCGAAGAGCTCGTTCGCAACACCTTCCCCTCCAGGGTGTTCGACAGGGGATAAAGGATTCTTGACAACTGCAGACCATCAGTACATACGCAAGGATATCATTGGGGAGCAGCCATACCAAATTCCACATACAGATTGACATAAATCTGATGTAGCACCTGCCTCATAGTAGGAGTTTGCGTGTCCGTAAGCATCACGAACTTGATATTCGTTGGTGTCTCGTAATAATGTAACTTGTACTGTCCAGTTCGAAAGGCTATGAAGCTATCATCGGGTCCTCCCAACTTCCTCACCATGTTCCGCAGCGAGAATATAGTTCCAAATATCAATTTCGCATCATCTTGCGCACTCAACTTCCCTGGGCGACTCTTCGGGGCAGCAAGTTCTGGCGCACTGATGGGAGGTACGGCGCTGGAGTTGCTGGAGCCGGAGATGGGTCGCGCGGTTGCGGTGGTGGTCGAGATGGGTCGCTCATTATTGCGGTGCCAGAGTTTGGAATAGATGCATTCGGCTGGGGCATGTGGTCAATGTTTGATTGGAAATCTGAAGATGTGTAATGACTTACTGTGCCTATCGAATATGTAAAAGGAATAGACAACCATATTGAGAACGAATGCAATGTATGTACCTAGTCTAAAGTACTATATGTTTTGCTGATAATCCCCTTGAAAATACTCTCAGCCTTAAGTTATTAATGGCAAGGCTTTGTATGTCCTATGTACGGGTCGGTGAATACTCCGTAATAGGCTTTAATTTAGTAACCAGTTTCACAATTTCAATGAGATAGTGCATGCTAAATGCACGCTAACTTTAAGCTTTCATCAAGGGGCTGGCCGATCCCTGGGATTTTCGGGATAAGGCTTGCTTAGCTCGATAAAAGCTTCTCATTCGTCAGAATTATTTATGATAGCCTCACCATTCTACGAGTATCTTACCCTTTCTTCCCCAAATATTTGTCTCTTTGTCTTTCATTCTCCCAACCTTCACGATAGCTGGCCTTGAGATATGAAGGGAAATATTTAACTATTTACAAAAATGTCTTCATTCGCTGGCGATTGTGAACAACCAGGTCATCCAGGTGACATTACTCAGAAAGAGGCTGATGCGGGCATTCTTCCTTCTCATGGTGTGTGAAACTTTTCAATTGTCCACCATAACCACAAGAAATTCCTCAAAGTGTGAGCTAAATCAACAAATACATAGGCATTTCACTTGATATACCAGGTGGACTAGTTGATGGTCGCCCGCCTATGGTACAATATCTGTAAATGATCCCAAAAATACCCCTCCTTTTCTTTATCTCCCGCTAATTGATCTTCGAGGTCCGCCCCCGCATATCAAAGCCCTCTCCGACATCACCGTCGCAGTGCTTCTGTGCACCGAGAAGTAAAGGTTCGCTAGAAATCGCTATCCGCAGTAGATATATACTGATTGCATAAAGGAAACGCTTGATGCAAGATCCGAGTACATGAACAATGAACAAGATGGCAGGGCTGAACATCACATTAACCAATATATTATTAAGGACGAAATTGGGAGAGGATCTTTTGGAGCTGTTCATTTAGCTGTGGATCAGTATGGAAGCGAATTTGTAAGGGCTTCTGTCCTAAGCCATTGACTATTGGTTTAATATTGGGTACATAGGCAGTCAAAGAGTTCTCAAAATCAAGGTTACGGAAAAGAGCTCAATCGAATATCCTTCGAAGACCGCATTATGTGAGGCGACCAGGACATCTCGCAGCGGGAAGCGGACTCAACTCTCCTCTGCATCGCCACTCGGCCTCTGACATTCACATCGGTGAACAACAAGGGAATCCTTTGTATTTGATAAAAGAGGAGATCGCCATCATGAAGAAATTGAATCACCCAAACCTTGTCAGTTTGATAGAGGTGTTGGATGACCCGGAGGAAGATTCACTTTACATGGTTCTGGAGATGTGTAAGAAAGGAGTCGTTATGAAGGTCGGGCTTGGAGAAAAAGCAGATCCATATGACATTGAAAGTTGCAGATGCTGGTTTAGAGATCTAATACTTGGCATTGAATATCGTGGGTACTTTTAGGATTTCTGTATTAACTTAGGCTGACATCATGGAGTTCATGCTCAAGGCGTCGTGCACCGGGACATCAAGCCAGATAATTTACTTTTGACCGAGGACGATGTGCTGAAAGTTGTGGATTTTGGAGTTTCGGAGATGTTCGAGAAAGCTTCAGACATGATGACGGCCAAATCTACAGGATCTCCGGCTTTCCTGCCGCCGGAGTTATGTATCACGAAGCATGGTGATGTCTCCGGAAGAGCGGCTGATATCTGGTCCATGGGAGTCTCCCTATATTGTCTGCGCTTCGGTCATATACCTTTCGAGAAAACCGGAGTTCTTGAATTGTACGAAGCAATCAAGAACGATGAACTTGAATACGAGCCAAATATTGACCCTCATTTTCTCGATTTAATGAGAAAACTTCTCGAGAAAGATCCTAAAAAACGAATCACCATGGACGAAATCCGTGTATGCTTCCCCTAAATTTTTTATATCCGAAATTGGCTGACACCTAGCAGGAGCACCCTTGGGTAACCAATAATGGAAGCGATCCCTTGCTATCAAAGGAGGACAATATAGCAACCTTAGTTGAGCCGCCAAGTGAAACTGAGGTCAATCATGCAATAACCACTAAAATGAGAGGGCTTCTCGTAGTTATGAAAGCCGTGAAGAAATTCAAGGCAAAGTTAGAGCAGAGAAGACCTCATGCCATATCCGAGACTTTAGGCAAAGGTATTCGTGTTCTGCATCCGTCATTGGGGATGGGCGAGCAAAATGAATCGGCGCTTCATAGGTCTAAAAGCTCAGATCTTGAGGATAGACGCATAATCGAGGGGGCGCTTGCTGCTGAGGGTGTCCACCATGATGGCACATATCCGTCAGCTGATGGTACCCGAACTATAGCAAGTCGGATGGACTCTTCTAGTACGATTGTAGCGGATGAGGAGCCTATAGGCAAAATATACTCACATCAGAAGATTGAAAAATCTGATTCATCTGATTCAATAGCAAGACATCTGGGTCTTCGGGAACAGCACTCTGGTGACAAGGGACATGCTCATGATCCTTTGGATGAACAGCCTCTATATTTAGGAATTGGAGCGGGGGTTAGTGGGAACGATTCTCTGGACGCGCCAGCTGAAGAATTGATTGCTGAGTCTCCGACAGCAGCAGAGTTCAGCATTTATGACACCGCTTACCAACAAGAGGTCGAACGGATTCGTGCTGCCAAAGGACAGGCCACCACAGTCTATTTGACCCGACGAGTAGATCATAAGAAGGAATATAAAGCGGATCGCTACATGATCAATCTTCCAAATCATGCAGAAATGAAAGGCCGGATCCAAGAAGGATGGAAAGGCCTCGTGGATCGCGCCCAGGAAAGCAAGAATGAACTTTCCCTCCATGAGAAACTCACTGAGGGTCATCAAGCATTCTCGGACCTTGTTTCCAAGGCGGTGGAGAATACAAGAAATATGGGAAGAGATATCAGTGAGAGGGGTGGGACTACATTTGAAAGTGTAGTGCATGGAGCCATGGAAAAGCGAAAGGAGAAAGTTGAGGAGCAGGAGAAAGATGAAGGAAAGAAACCGTGATAGAAATGGCCCAGTGACAGCATTGATGCAGCAGGCGTTTCACTTCCGCGATGACTTGGCAGCCTGCATTGATTGAACGATTCTTGAATACCATAATTACTGCAACGTAAGATAGCTGTTTTTATTGTAGCTACCTAGCTATGGACTTGCATATTGCATTGGGCTTCTCAAACAGTTAGTTTATAAGCCTTCCGATGCGTTTGCTCGGTCATGCACATATCAAACTATATATCTAGTATACTCCTCAATTTCCATTTTCCCAGTGAGAATTGACTCATCTTCTCGCTCAATATCTACATATCGCCCAGCTTTGCGGGAGTCCGAGGCGGAGTGCTATTGTGAGTAATAACATGGAGTCGATGTGGACTTATATATAATCTTGCCTAATTCACGCCTTGAGACTCAGAGTTAGGTTATTATTGTTGCGTATTAGTGGGAGGATTAGCTTCACTGTCCATTTTTGAATATTCTGACAACTTGGCTGGGTGGTTTGGATATGATTTCTCTCTTCTCATTATCTAAGTACTATCTGACCATTTCTCCCTCATATGCAAATGCAAAATATGCATGTAGATTTACCCTCAAAAGTGTATCTTCCATAATGCGAGCCGTGGGCCCGGACACTCTCTCCATTTCCCTAGAACAAACATCGGCAGCTGAACATCTGGAGCTTTTGGGACTCGTGCCAAGATGCCTCGACTATCTCTCATCTAGAAAGACCGCAAAATAACAATGCTGTGCTCAAAGGATTCTTTAGAGCACCCATGTGTTTGTCCTCCGTGATGTAATTAATAATTACGAGGGGCCTCAATAAAATCTTAGTTTTCTTTCATACTGCCCGCCTCAGCCATAGCATTTGACTCCCCAACCATGCACCTATTTCATTCTGAATATTTCCTTCCTTTATGTCCTACCCATGAATATCCTGAACGCCAAATGTCAAATCCCAAATGCTGGTATCATCAAAGTAGCAGAGTATATAATACTCATCGAATTGCGCTCCTCCTCCGCCACCCGGCGTGAATGTTTCCCAAATCTCTCCATGATCCTTGAATATCGTCGGTTCTCTGGTCATCATCACTCAAGCAAATAGTACATATCACTCCCTTTGGATGAAGGCGGAGTGGGTCTCGCTTTGTGCATTTCTCCCAGAAACGCAAATGCAGTGAGCATCGGCGAATAAGTGCAAGGAAGCTCCCGGCCTAATCGCTCGAAGCACAGCCTCTGCATCCGCAACTAACGCACTGAATCTCCTGGTCCTCCTTCAAATCCGCTTTCGGAACCCGGCATATACAGGTAGAGTTGAAGTTTGTCTCTTTCGTTTGAACGCACTTAAGACAACATAACTATATCATATTCTCATTAGTAAATCACTCAAGCATTCATCTACCATCTCATTCCTAAGGAATAAATTAACACACCTTCTCATATCCTTCTTTCTTCCACTTCGCCACGAGCGTCGCATCACACTGGCCATTCTTGACACACCAATCATACAATGCCTTGCTAATCTTCTCTTCGCAATACATATCCCAAACGTATCTACTCCGCTGATGATTTATCTGTGTGATTTCCCAGGTGGCTTGGTGACGGGGACCGGTAGATGGTGGAGCCGCAATGGCATCCTTCATTTTGTTGCTGTAGACTAGAAGGGAATCTTCGATGTCACTGTAGCCTTGGGGAGGAGCTTTGCGCTTGGAGGAGTGGCGGATGGCGGGCATAATTGCGGTTTTTATGTCGTAGTTGTTCTAGTTGTTAGGATGAGGAAGTTTTTTATGTATTGTTGTTGGACTGTCTTTGTGTCGAAAATGAGATTGTAGTTGTAATGAGCATCAAAGTATATCACTTTGTAGGCGGGGAAAGCAAGCAAGCTCTCGAAAATTAATTCGTCAGCCTCGAGCTCCGGGCTTAAAATTTAAGGTTCGCCGCATTCACGTGATGTATTTGGATCAGGCCGCTTCTGTTGAACCTCATCTTCTGAGGTCTGGTTTGAAGGGAAGAGACCACAAGGAATCAGCGACAATGGTTATTAATCCTACTTATCTTGCGCAGCGGACGCGCCAGTGTAAGCACCGTTTAATACTCTTTGAGTTATGATACTATGAATTTGGAAGAGAAGAGAAGCTAATTGGTGTGGTAGCCGTCAACTGGACTGATGCGAAATCAAGGGTATTGAAGAGTTACAGAGAATGGATCCGTGCTGTATGTCTGCTCTGTATCTGTGGGCAGGATTAGAAGAAGTGGCGGATATTTAGGGAGTAGGGAAACTAATGGGTGTTGATGTAGGCTCCGGAAATCCAAACGATGTACTCGCTCGGAATTCCTGTTTCACAGTTGAGGACGAAGATGCGGTCGGAGTTCGAAAGGCATAGATATGTGAATCAAATCCAGACGGTTGATAAGTTGTTATATGAGAGCCATGCAGAATTTCAGGTACGTTGCACATATCAGAGAGGCTATAACTGGGAGATGCCGTGGGGCTAGATGGAAGAGGGGTTTCACGTAGTATAGTGCATGATATAGTGAGAGGTCTCGGCATAGGGAAGGATCGCTGGCATCAGCACAGTCTGCAGTCGCAGCTGTCGATTCTTGGATGCATTGGGTTGTACATGGAGTCTGTTTGCTGACTTTGTGCACTAACAGGAGACATTGAATTACTGGAAACAACTTCCTCACATCTTGAAGTATTTCCGACAAGAAGAAGACCCAACTTCGAGACTACCACAAAATTTCATGGCCGGTTTCCTGGAGGTATGTCTGCAATTTGTTCCCGTCTTCAAATCATTCTGACCTCAATCACAGGGACGCAATTAGAAGTTGTTATCTTATTTTTGTCGCTTTGTACATATCCCAATGAACCTCAATTGAACTCCATGAGAACCTCCCCTTTTATACGCCTTGCCATGCCTTTTTATCTAAGATATCATACCCAATATATTACCTGCTTTATGCCTCCATCTTAGAGGCATGCGCCTCCCGTGCCTCTGTGAACTTATCGGCAACCACATCACAAAGGTCTATCAAATCATCTAACCCTTTTCTCAAAGCATCTTCAGCGGAATAATCTATCATACGATTAGCTAATTGGCTCCATGAGATATGGAACGAATGATACTGACCGTATGTTTGAATTCGAACGTTCATTAACTCTTCCGAAGGATGTGGTATTGAATAACCGCAGAATTCGACATCAGGACTGCAATCAATATCATTAACATAAATTAATCTCAACTTTTAGCAGGCAGTTAGGAATTTAACATACTTCTTCATGATAATATATCTCAATGCATTCCCCAGTGTATGATCTTCCTTCTTGAACTCAAAAGAAGCAGCTTTATCCGTCGACCCAGGGAGCTAAATTCCACCAAATTAGTACACTCTCCTATGGAAACGACCCAATATTCCTAGGGAATTTTCTGCGCTCTTACAATACGAAGTCTCTGTTCTTGGAACATCATCGCGGCCGGGTTATGCGGATCTTCGCGCATGAGGATCTCGCCTTCAGACTCTGCGGGTACCTCCTCCATCTGTACATCTTCTGCAGGTATAGATGCAGGTGGCTCCGCTTCCACTTCCTTCCTTCTTGGTGCCATTATTAAGTTGTTTGGGAGATGGTTATCGTGGGTTGGATGGGCGCAAAGGGAACGTCTGATTGTGGAAGAACGGCGAGATTGATAATTTTGATAAATTTTATCAGTATCACGTGTAGATAAGGGATCTTTGGATTTTTTTGGGTTTGGGCCTAAGGCTGTTTATTTTTCTCTATTTTACTCTGTAGGTAGCTAGATGTTACGTCGGATTTTTCTCATCATTGATGGTAGGCAGTTAGAGGTTAAGGGAATATACGGAGTATCGATAGCACTAATTGCTTGATAATCTTGAGGAGGAATAGATTAGTATCTGCATATCTTAGAATTCAAAACTGGTGAATGGTTTTTTCCGAGTATCTTCTACTGAGATTTTACAGCTTGTCAAAAGTTGTATGACGAGCTTTGAGTCCGGCCTCTCGGTGTTTGAAAAATAAAAGGAGCTTTCACTCCTCTTTTTTTAGACATCTCATTGGTCTATCTCGCAGCTCGTCCTCTAGAGGGTTTAGTATTTTATTATTTTTGGAAATTTATAAATATTCATAAAGATTTATTAAAGTTTTTTTTTTAATCAAAATTAAAAAATTATAATTATCAACTTGTCGATATTATAATCTTTGTCACGGACGCTACTAGGTTGCCGCCTAAAGAGCCTAATACGCCTTAACAGGTCATAACCCAGTTTACATAATCTCGGCGGCTTGTTGGCGAAACGTCGAGTCAATAATCTAGAGGAACATTGTGTATATCTTTTATTAACGTTCATGTATCGGATTGTATTCGATCCGAAATTACCTTTACCTCTGCTTATAAAAAGAATGATTTATCTAGTTTAGAAAAGACAATGAAAAGCTTTGAAGCTGTTTTAAGATTAGTTAATTCTTTGCTCTATATAACTCTAACAATCTTGTTATATATAAGATTTACTCAATAAATAATGAAAAATAAAAAACTTATTTAAATAAATTACAATCTTGATAATATGATTGGTTTAGAATACTCTGGTAATACTCTGATAAATACCTTAGTAAATAATTAAACAAAAACTTGATATAAATCTTACAATCTCAAATAAATCTAATTTAAAGTTTTTTTTAATTCAACTTAATTGAAATCATTTAATTATATTAAAATTATTCAATTTTAAAATCATTCAATTCAATTTTATTTATTCAATTTAACTTATTCAATTTATAATTGTTAATTTATTAATATTATAATTTTATTATATATTGTTAAAGATCTTATATAAAAAACGATTATATGATTTTAATTGATTAACAATTTCTATTAATAAGTTGATAGTCTGTATATATCTTTTTCAATTTATTCTTTTTAATATAGTATTATATATTATAGAGTAACAGTCAACCTGTCCACATGAGCTTAGGTCTTATCGAAAAGCAAGGCAATTTGTATATAAATTTATATAGTAATCACCTCCTGTGGTTTTCCCACCCTTAGTAAGCTCGGATATATAATCTGATCGTAGTCATATGATGGATTATAAAATCTAAGAGATTTAAAAAATCATATTCTAGATTTATTAGATCTTTATAATCTGATTGATATAAAGATTTATATAATTAGAAAAGAATTCCTTTTATAAAAGTTTTATATTTAAGATTAATATAACGATCTGGTTGATGCAGCGGCTGTCTCAGGATTTGTATAATTGGTAATTGTAGATTAAGGTTAATAATCATTAGTTATCCACTCGAAGATGAATATATTATTAGATCAATTAGAATATAGATAAACTAATTGATAATTAAATTGAATATAAAGCTTTTAAATTATAAAACTATTTTGATTATATACTAATAAATATAAAAAAGTTTTGTAAAACTTTAAAACTTCAAAAAACTCTTAGAGTTTTAAAAGTTTTTAAAACTTTTAAAACTCTTTATTATATAATTAAGATCAGATTATATATCCAAGTTTGTTAAAGATAAAGAGATTATATAAAATAATTATTATATAAATTTATATATAAATCGTTTTGTTTTTCGATAAGATTTAAATTTATATAGATAAATTGATTATTGTTTTTTAATATATTATAATCTTAATTATAAATTATAATATTATTTCTTTTTTAATTAAATATTATTTCAATTGTTTATAACTTTCTAGATTTCATTTAATAATTAGTATTTTTTCTTTTTTTATATTTTATTTGTTTTTCTTTTTTTGTTATAAATAATTCTGATTCTTTTAATAATTTAATTCGAAGAAAAAGAAAGAAATATATATATTTAATTACAATTATTGATTTTATTGATATTGAAATGATTCTTTGTTTTTATTATTAATAAAAGAATTATTGTTATATTAAAGATCTTTTTGATAAATATTATTTATATTATTTAAAATATATATAAAATTCTGTTTTATATAATATTAAGTTTTGTTTGAAAAATGATTAGAATTATAAAATTCTTCAAGAATATAATATAATGATCTGGTAGAGACAGCGGCTGCCTCAGGTTTTCGTCTGGTTAGTAGTTGTAGATTAAGGCTAATAATCATTAATTATCTATTCGAAGGTGAATATGTTATTAGATCAATTGGAATGTAGATAAATTAATTGATAACTAAATTGAATACGAAGTTTCTAAATTATAAAACTATTCTGATTATATATTAATTCATTTCGGAAGCCTTTAGGAGTTTATACTCTTGAAAGCTTCAAAGAGCTTATAGAAATCTATGTTTTTAAAAACTTTATTATATGATTATGATCAGATTATATATCCAAGTTTGCTAAAGATGAGGAGATTATATAAAGCAATTATTATATAATTTAGTATACAAATTGTTTAGCTTTTCAGGAAGATCTAAGGTTATAAGAATAGATTGATTATTATCTGTAATATTTTATAAAATGATTTTGTGATATTATTCTTTTCTTAGTTAAATATTGTCCTCGATCGCTTATAATTAATATATAACTTATTAATTTTCATCGTTTTATATCTCGATTCTTTTTTTTATTATAAATGATTTATAATTCAACAAAATTCGTCGAAAGAATAAAGAGAAATCCTATTTTATAATTGAAATCAAGAATTCTAATATCAAAATGATTTTATATATTTATTGTTATATAAAGAATCTTTATTATGTAAAAATTCTGAATAATTTATAAAAGATTTGTTATTTCGAATGTATACAATCTTGTACTCTTTATAATACAAAGTAGTATTTGAAAGATGATTATGATAAAGAAGTTTTTCGAATGAATGATTGGAAATCTTTAGATAAACAAAAAGAAAAACTTTGTAAGAAAAAAGAAAAGGTTATAATTAAAATTCTTTATTTTTAGAAACAATAAGATTATTTGTAAAATTATTGTAAAAAGATAATTAAACAAAATCTCAAATATTTTGATGAATTGAATGTTTTGAAAAAGAAGAAAAGAAAAGAAAAAAAGGAAATTATTATATTCTCGATGTTTATTATTAATTCTGATTTTTCTAATTAATTTGATCAATTAAACCCTGATCAATTTAATCGATTTAATCAATTTGATCAATTACTAATTGATTTTATTAATCCCAACGAAATTTTTATAAACGATTTCGATTCTTTTAACTTTTTTTTTACAAAAAATGATGAATTCTTTTTCTTTTTGAATAAATTCGAATTCCATCAACGAAATTCCTAGAACTTCTTCAAATGTTTAATTTCTTTTTTAAATTTCTATATATTTTCAGAATCGAAATAATCTTTTTATTTTATCAAGTATTTGATCTTATTTTTAATATATTTATAATCTAATATTTTTTTTACTTTATATTCAATATCTTGATTTGTAAATATAATTTCTATTTTAAAAGTTTTTGGTACTTTTAGAAATATTAATTCGAATAAAGATATATAGAATATTAAATATATATTTATATTTTTCAATAATATCAATTTATAATTCAAAAATCCTTTAATTTTCTTAATTTTGAATAATTCAAATTTTTTATAATCCAATTTTGTATTAAACCTTTTTGTTTCGATATTCTTTTGAAATAAATAAACTTTATTTTTTTCTTTTAATATTAATTTCTAATTATATTTTCAATTATAATAGTATATATTTCTTTCGACAACAAATTTCAATTTTGTTGTTATTTTTTTATAAACTTCTTTGAATCTTTTTGTTTGTATTATTATAGATTAATTCTTTATTTTTGTAATCTCTGGTTTGCAATATATAATCAATTTGTATTTATAATTGATATAATTCAGAATGATTTGTATTGTTTTTAATATTAAATTGTTATATACGAATTATATTAAAGATAAAAGTTTTATTTAATTGTTTTATTGATAATTTATATAATATTGAAGATAAGTTTCAACAATTTAATTTATTCTTTTGTTTCTTTTATTAATTTATAAATGAAATATAATAAATATTTTTCTTTTTATTTCTAATAATATTATTAAAGCAATCCAAAATTTCAAAGTAAAAAGTTTATTTTTATCAAAAAGTATTTCCTTTAGTAATCTATATATTACAATAATTTCTTTCAAAAATATTGAAATTAATATTTCTATAGTTAATATTATTTAATATAATATAAATATTAAATACTTTGTTAATTTATTCATTATAATAAGAAAATAATTGTATACTACTCTTGTTATTGAATCCTTGGATTTTGGTAATAGATCTATAAAGTTTTATAATATTGATTTCTATAATATAAATAATATTTCGGTAATATTCATCTATTTATAAGGAGTATAACAGGAAACCTTATTTCTAATATAAGTATTATACTCAGTAACTATTTTATTGATTATATTATAAAGTCTCGAACTTTAATATTGTTTTTTGATTCTTAAATATATTCTTTATATTCCTTGGTATCTATAGATTAACAATATATATTGTTTTATAATATATTTAAAAACGATATTATTTAATAATTATATTTTGTTTCTTATTTGAAGCAATTTATCAATAATTATTAATAATTTTAATTATTTAATATCTTTTTTATTTTATTATATTTCTATAAATTTATCCTTTCAAATCTTTGTTAGTTTATTTTCTATAATAACAATCTTTATTAAATTAGAGATAAGATCTTTATTTGATAAGGATTTTAAAATCGCTATTTCTTGATAGGTTTTCTTATCTTTGTAATCTAACAATCTATTCAAATTATTTGTTTTTATATTATCTTTTCTTTTAATATATTTGATTATTAAATCAAACCCTGTTAATTCCTCAGCCCATTTAGCTAATCTATAATTATCTAAAACCTTAATAATAATAAAGATTCGAAGATTTATATAATCAGTATAAATGATTATTAGGAATTTAACTCTTTGAAAATAAATTTTTTAATATTTTAATGTTTTTATAATAACTATAAATTCCTTCTTATAAATATTATAATTTTGTTTTGTTTTGTTTATTTTGTTCGAATAATAAACAATAAAATATAATTTCCCTTTATCATTTTTTTGTAAATAGATTTTTGCTATACAGATATCAAAAGTATTTGTTTCGATAATACTTTCTCGATTATTATAATAATTGTAAAAAATAAATTCCCTTGTAAATTTATTTTTGATTTTCTAGAAAGTTTATTTTGTCTTTTCATTTTATATAAAAGTTATTCTTTTTTTGATTATTTCGGTAAAGGGTTTTATTATTTTCGAGAAATCTTTTATAAATATTCGATAGAAATTGACGAATTCTAATATAGTGTAACGATCTAGTCGAGGCAGCGGCTGCCTCAGGTTTTCGTATGGTTGGTAGTTGTAGGTTAAGGCTAATAATCATTGGTTATTCACTCGAAGGTGAATATATTACTAGATCAATTGGAATGTAGATAAACTAATTGATAATTAAGTTGAGTATGAAGTTCCTAAACTATAAAACTATTCTGATTATATACTAATCCATTTCGGGAGCCTCCAGGAGCCTACGTTTCTGAGGGCTCCATCATGTGATTAGGATCAGACTATATGTCCGAGCTTGCTGAAGGTGGGGAGACCATATGAAGCGGTTGTCATACAAATTTGTATACAAGTTGCTTTGCTTTTCGAGGAGGTCCAAGCTCATAAGGACAGGTTGACTGTTGCCTCGTGACACTCTATAAAATGATTTCGTGACATATGGATTGTATATCCTTGATGTTCCTGGATTGTTTTCAATTTCTTATTTTCTTTGTTTTTTTAGAATTTATATTTATTTATTCTAATTGAATAATATATCTTAAGAATATTACTTTTCATACTCCAAACTTGTATTTCGATAATTTGAATCTTGAATTCATTCTTTTGAATGCTTTGAGTACTTTCAATATATATCCTTCATATTTTTTTTCTTTTTGAAAGAAAATTAAGATATCATTTAAATAATAGATTATAAATAAATTGAACTTTTTGAGTATTTTATTGTTTTGTTATTGATATATAATTAATGTATTAATTAAACCAAATAATATAATTATATATTTTTATAAATCTAATGATAATATAAAGATTATTTTTTATTTATAACTCTCTTTTATTTATATTAAATTGAAAACATTTCTTTGATCTAATTTTATATAAATTATAATTTTATTCAATTTATTTTTGAATTTCTAGGTTTTTGATATTGGATATATATCTTTGATTGTTCTATTGTTTATTTAGTAATAATCTTTACAAAATTAATTATTTGAATTATTTTTTTTGAATACTAATAATATATTAAATATATAAAAGAATTTGGATTTTCTAATTTATCTTTTTTTTTCAGTTTTAATCCTATATTCTTTTTATATTTGTATAATATTAGGATTATATAACCTTAACTTTTTAATAAAAGATATAAATCCTTTTTTAAAATTGATTTTATAATTCTAAAATTTATATTCTAATAAAGCTCTCAAATCCTATAAATCTTTGAAGAATTTGATGAATCTTTTATATTATATATAACGATCTGGTCGAGGCAGCGGCTGCCTCAGGTTTTTGTATAATTGGTAATTGTAGATTAAGACTAATAATCATTAGTTATCCATTCGAAGATGAATACATTATTAAATCAATTGGAATGTAGGTAAACTAATTGATAATTAAGTTGAGCACAAAGCTTTTAAATTATGAAACTATTCTGATTATATACTAATAAATGTAAAGAAGCTTTGTAGAGTTTTAGAGCTTCAAAAAGCTCCTAGAGCTCTAGAAGCTTTCGAAGCTTCCAAGACTCCTTATCATATAATTAGGATCAGACTATATATCCGAGCTTGCTAAAGGTGAAAAGACTACATAAGACAATTACTATACAAATTTGTATACAAATCGCCTTGCTTTTCGATAAGGCCTAAATTTATATGGACACGTTGACTACTGCCCCTCAATATATCCTTATCTTAATCGTAAATCATGATATTACACTAAAATTTCTTTTTTATCGATTTTATCAATTAATAAAGGATTTGTTATTGTTATAATATAATATTCAATCTCTTCAGAAATCTATTTTTTTAGACTATATAATCATTCATTATCACAATTATAACAATTAAATATTAAAATATTTCTTATTTAATTGATATTTAGATTATATTTCTTAATCTACAGAATACCAAGGATAATTATATATCTGTTTAATAATATTAAATTCATTTTAATTTATTCGGTATATCCATTTGGTATAATCATCTTAATAATATTGATTTCTTTATATATCTAATTATCAATTCCAGTTTTCTTTTCTTTTAGTAATATCAATTAATAAGAATTCTATTTTAATTTTATAAGAATTCTATTTTCTTTAATAAAATTGAGATTTATAAATATATTTATAACTCTGAAATCAATTAAAATATTAACTTATTGATTCTTTAATTTGATTTTTATAATTAACTATTTGATTTTTATAGTACTATTAAATTCTAATAATAGTATTTCGATAATTTGTTTTTTGATAAGAAAATTTAATTATTTATATTGATATTCATTTATATTTAATAATCGATAAAATATAATAAATTATAATTCTATTGATTCTATTTGAAAATCTTGATAATAATTATAATTTAATATTTCTTTATTATCTCTATCGATTTTTCATCAGATATATCGAATTCTAATTTGTAATAGGATTTTTTATACTTCTTTAATTTCCAAATTATATTTATTATATTTCTATACTTCATTGGAGAATAAAAAACTTATATTTGTAATATATCTTTTTGTATTGTTTACCTTAATATTTTTTTTAAATATTATACAATAAGTATTATTATATATTATTATATAAAATACTAACAAAGTAGAATGATTATAGATTTTATATTTCTCAATGAAATCAGATTTCTTTTCTTTATAATAATACTATATTCGTTTTTCATTTAAATAATTAATTAAATATTATAATTTATTTTCTTAAAGCAAATAATAGAATTCAACTAATTGTTAATCCTTTTCCAATTCCTCGATTGGTTTTTCATCTTCTAATTCAAGGTTTTCTGAAAATTCTTTTTTGTAATCGATACTATTCTCAATATTAGTTTTAGAATTTTGATTATTAATATTCAATTCCTTTAATTGTTTAAGATTGAATTAAAGTAATTCTTTTTCCAATAATCCCATTTCCCTCGAACTTCCTTCCAAGATCTCTGTTTTTCAAGAACCTTATCTTTTGTTCCCAAATTTCATTTGTTTTCTATTCTTTATAATAAATGATTTTTTCTTTTGAAAACAATCTTGAAATATATATCCGCTTTTCTTATAAATATAATATAAATTATTCTCTTTATATCTTTTTTTCTTATTAATATTTAAATTGTTTAGTTTTATATAATATCGTTCGATACTATTCAATTCCATTGAATCATTAATATTATAATACCTGTTCTAACGATAAGATTTTTGGGATTTTCTATTTTTCTAAATGATTCCTTTTTTTTTAATTTGTTATTTATAGAATCGATTATTAATAAGAATAAAGATTTTGATTAATTTGGAAAGATTAAATAATTTCGAAATTCTTATTAGTTTATCTTTAATAATATCTTTTAATCCTTTATAAAATTATGATTTTAGATAATTATCATTTTATATAATACATTCAATATATTATTGAAACTTGATAATATAAATTATAATTAATTCAATCTATTTGAATTATTGTAATGTTCTTTTAGTTATATAATCAAAGTTTATTTCTCTAAATATTCTATCGAATCCTTATCTAAATGATTTATAATTGAAGAAAAGATAATAAATCTCAGATTTTATACTTTTATTCAATTGATTATCGATAATCTTAATTATTAGATTATTGAAAAATGATTCAATTCAATTGAATATAATTCTATAAAAAAAGAAGATTAATTACAAAATCCTTTATATAAAAATTAAGAAAAGTTATTTATTAAAAGTATAATAAAGATCAATTTGTATAATAAATATTTAATATTTATTATAATCTTTATAAAATAAATTAAAGATAGATATTTGAATTGTTTATTTATATTTTATAATAACAATAGTCTGAACAAAAGCCTCGATTGAATTGAACAAAGATGATTCGATAAACTATTGATTGGAAATTATTATATTATATATAATTTAATTATAATAATACTTAAAATATAATAATCTAATAAAAACAATAATTATCTTAGGTTTTTGTTTAATTGATAATTATAAATTAAAACTAATAATTATTAATTATTCATTCGAAAATCAATATATTATTAAATCAATTAAAATATAGATAAATTAATTAATAATTAAATTGAATACAAAACTCCTAAATTATAAAACTATTCTAATTATATACTAATCCATTTCAAAAATCTTTAGAAGTTTATATTCCTAAAGACTTCAAGGAGTTTATAGAAACCTATACTTTTGAAGACTTCATTATATAATTAAGATCAGATTATATATCTAAGCTTGCTAAAGATAGAAAGATTATATAAAGCAATTACCATATAATTTAGTATACAAATTGCTTAACTTTTCAAGGAGGTTTAAGATCATAAGGATAGGTTGACTATTACCCGTAACACTTTATAAAATGATTTCGTGATACTATCCCCTTCTTAATTAAGCGTCATCCTCAATCGTTTATAACTAGTGTATGGCTTATTAGTTTATCTACATTCCAATTGATCTAGTAATGTATTCATCTTCAAGTGGATAACTAGTGATTATTAGTCTTAACCTACAACTACCAACCAGACGAAAACCTGAGGCAGCCGCTGCCTCTACTAGATCGTTATATATAATTAAGAAAGTTTTGATTAATAAATTGATAAATTGAATATTGAAATCATTAAATTTTCTATTAAGATTATTTGTTTTATTAAATAAAAAATACAATTCAAAAAACAATATAATGAAATATTATATTATAGATTCAAATACCTTGATGAATTTGATATTTTTAAAGAAAAGAAACGAAAAAAAAAGAATAAAAAAATTCTTGTAACTCTTTTATTATCTTTTGGTCAATTTGATCAATTTAATTAATTTGATTAATTAATTTTTAATCAATTTGATTAATTATTAATTGATTTTATCAATTTTAATGAAATTCTTATAAATGAATTCGATTTTTTCGATTCTTTTTTATAGAAAATAATAAATTCTTTTTTCTTTTAAATAAATCCAGATTTTGTTAACAAAACTTTTGAAATTTCTTTAAATATTTAATCTCTTTCTTAAATTTCTATATATTTTCAGAATCAAAATAATCTTTTTATTTCATTAAATACTTAATCTTATTTTTAATATATTTATAATCTAATATCTTCTTTATTTTGTATTTGATATTTTAATCTATAAATATAATTTCTGTTTCAAAAGCTTTTGATACTCTTAAAAATATTAATTCAAATAAAGATATATAAAATACTAAATATATATTTATATTTTTCAATAATATCAATTCATAATTCAAAATCTTTTAACTTTTTTGATTTTGAATAATCCGAATTTCTTATAATTCAGTTTTATACTAGATCTTTTTATTTCGATATTTTTTCAAAATAAATAAATTTTATTTTTTTCTTTTAATATTAATTCCTAATTATATTTCTTTTGATAACGAATTTTAATTCTATTATTATTTTTTTGTAGACTTTTTTAAATCTTTTCGTTTATATTATTATAGATTGGTTTTTTATTTTTATAATTTCTAATTTATAATATATAATTAGTTTGTATTTATAATTGATATAATTCGAAATGATTTGTATTGTTTTCGATATAAAATTGTTGTATATAAATTATATTAAGGATAAAAGTTTTATTCAATTGTTTTATTGATAATTTATATAATATTGAAAATAAACTTTGATAATTTAATTTATTCTTTTATTCTCTTTATTGATTTATAAATAGAATATAATGAATATTTTTTTCTTTATTTTTAATAATATTATTAAAACAATCCAAAATTTCGATATGAAAAGTTTATTTTTATCAGAAAATATTTCCTTTAATAATTTATATATCATAACAATCTTTTTCAAAAATATAAAGATTAATATTTTTATAATTAATATTGTTTGATATAATATAACTATCAGATATTTTGTTAATTTATTTATTATAATAAAAAGATAATTATATATTATCTTTATTATTAGATTTTTGGATTTTGATAATAGATTTATAAAGTTTTATAATATTGATTTCTATAATATAAATAATATTTTGATAATGTTTATTTATTTATAAAGAGTATAATAGAAAATCTTATTTTTAATATTATAAAAGTGATAGGTCGAGATACATGTATCCCGATAGTATATTATGAGGAGGGAATTAAAAGAGAAAACTGAATTAGATTATATTGTAATATATTACTTATAAATAAAACAAAGTTTATAATAATTTTGAGGTTGATATTATATAGATTCAAATGTATATATATAGAAGGTTAATTATTATAAAAAGAAGAAGTAAAAAGCTCTTCTTTTATATCTAATTACAAAAGGTTATATAATTGACTAGTTAAAATCTTTATGTATTTGACTTATAATTCCAACTTTCTTATAATATAAATATTATATTCGATAATTATTTTATTAATTATATTATAGAATTCTGGATTTTAATATTATCTTTTGATTTTTAAATGTATTCTTTATATTCTTTGATATTTATAAATTAATAATATATATTGTTTTATAATATATTCAAAAACGATATTATTAGATAATTATATTTTGTTTCTTATTTGAAATAATCTATTAATAATTATTAATAATTTTAGTTATTTGATATCTTTTTTATTTTATTATATTTTCACAAATTTATCTTTTCAGATCTTTATTAGTTTATTTTTTATAATAATGATTTCTATTAGATTAGAAATAAGATTTTTATTTGGTAAGAATTTCAAAATCATTATTTTCTAATAGGTTTTATTGTTTTTAAAGTTTAATAATTTGTTTAAAGTATTTATTTTTATATTATTTTTTTTTTGATGTATTTGATTATCAAATCAAATTCTATTAGTTTTTTAGTTTATCTAATTAATCTATAATTATTTAAAATCTTAGTAATGATAAAGATTCAAAGATTTATATAATCAATATGAATAATTATTAAAAATTTAATTTTTTGAAGATAGATTCTTTAATGTTTTAATATTTTTATAATAATTATAAGTTTCTTTTTGTAAATATTATAATTTTGTTTTGTTTTATTTATTTTATTTGAATAATAAATAATAAAATGTAATTTCTTATTATTGTTTTTTTATAAATGAATTCTTGTTATATAGATATCAAAGATGTTTATTTCAATGATATTTTCTCAATCATTATAATAATTGTAAAGGATAGATTTTTTAATAAATCTATTCTTGATTTCCTAGAAAATCTATTTTATCTTTTCATTTTATATAAAAAATTATTCTTTTTTTGATTATTTCAATAAAGGATTCTATTATTTTCGAGAAATCTTTTATAAATATTTGATAGAAATTAACGAATTCTAATATAGATTATATATCCTTGATATTTTTAAATCGTTTTTGGTTTTTTACTTTTTTTATTTTTTTAGAATCTATATTTATTTGTTCTAATTGAATAATATATCTTAGAAATATTATTTTTTGTATTTTAAATTTATATTTCGATAATTTGAATCTTGAATCTACTTTTCTAAATGCTTTGAATACTTTTAATATATATCCTTTGTATTTCTTTTCTTTTTGAAAAAAGATTAGAATATTATTCAAATAATAGATTATAAATAAATTGAATTTTTTGAATATCTCGTTGTTCTATTATTGATATATAATTAGTATATTAATTAAATCGAATAATATAATTATATATTCTTATAAACCTAATAATAAAATGAAGATTATTTTCCATTTGTGATTTTCTTTTATTTATATTAAATTTAAAATGTTTCTTTGATCTAATTTTATATAAATTATAATTCTATTTAATTTATCTCTGAGTTTCTGAGTTTTTGATATTAAATATATATCTCTAATTGTTTCATTATTAATTCGATAATAATCTTTGCAAAATCAATTATCTGGATTGTCTTTTTTGAATATCAATAATATATTAAATATACAAAAGGATTCGGATTTTCTAATCTATCTTTTCTTTTTAGTTTTAATCTTATATTCCTTTTATATTTATATAATATTAGAATTATATAATCTCAATTTTTCAATAAAAGATACAAATCCTTTTTTAAAGTTGATTTTATAATTTCAAAACTTATATTCTAGTAAGGTTTTCAAATCTTATAAATCTTCAAAAAACTTAACGAATCTTTTATATTACACTAGGATTTCTTTTTCATCGATTTTATTGATCAATAAAAGATTTATTATTATTATAATATAATATTTTATCTTTTCGAAAGTCTGTTTTTTCGGATTATATAATCATTCGTTATCATAATTACAACAATTGAATATTAAGATATTTTTTATTTAATTGATATTTGAATTGTATTTCTTAATTTATAAAATACCAAGAACAATAATATATCTATCTAATAATATTAAATTTATTTTGATTTATTCGATATATTTGTTTAATATAATCATCTTAACAATATTGATTTTTTTGTATATCTAATTATCAATTTTAATCTTCTTTTCTTTTAATAATATCAATTAATAAAGATTTTGTTTTAATTTTATAGAAATTCTATTTTCTTTAACAAAATTGGAATCTATAAATATACTTATAATTTTAGAATCAATCAAGGTATTAATTTATTGGTTTTTTAATTTAATTTCTATAATTAATTATTCGATTTCTATAAAATTATTGAATTCTAACAATAATGATTCAATAATTTGTTTTTAATAAAAGATTCAATTATTCCTATTAATATTTGTTTATATTCAATAATCGATAAAATATAATAAACAATAATCCTATTGATTTTATTTGAAAATCTTGATAATAATTATAATTTGATGTTTCTTTATTATTTCTATCGATTCTTTACTAAATATAATAAGTCTCGATTTATAATAGGATTTCTTATATCTTTTCAACTTTTAGATTATATTTATTATATTTCTAGATTTTATTGAAGAATAAAGAATTTATATTTATAATATATCTTTTAGTATTATTTGTTTTAGTATTTTCCTTAAATATTATATAATAAATATTATTATATAAAATATTAACAAAATAAAATAATTATAAATTTTATATTTTTTAATAAAATCAGATTTCTTTTTTTTATAATAATATTATATACATTTCTTATTTAAATAGTTGATTAAATATTATAATTTATTTTTCTAAAATAAACGAAAGGATTCAATTAATTGTTGATTTTTTTCAAGTTTCTTGATTGATTTTTTGTTTTTTGATTCGAAATCTTTTCAAAATTCTTTTTTATAATCAATATTGTTTTTAATATTAATTTTAAAGTTTTGATTATTGATATTCAATTCCTTTAATCATTTAAAGTTGAATTGAGATAGATTTTTTTCTAATAATCCTATTTTTTTTAAACTTTCTTTTAAAATCTTTATTTTTCAAGAATTTTATCTTTTATTTCTAAATTTCATCTATTTTTTGTTTTTTATAATGAATAGTTTGTTTTTTTTGAAAACAATTTTGGAATATATATCTACTTTTTTTGTAAATATAATATAAATTATTCTTTTTATATTTCTTTTTTTTATCAATATTTAAATTGTTTAACTTTATATAACATTATTCGATATTATTTAATTTTATTGAATCGTTGATATTATAATATTTATTCTAACAATAAGGTTTTTGGAATTTCTTGTTTTTCTAAATGATTTATTTCTTTTTCATTTGTTATTTATAAAATCAATTATTAATGAAAATAAAGATTTCAATTAATTCGAAAAGATTAAATAGTTTCGAAGTTCTTTTTAATTCGTTTTTGATAATATCTTTTAATCTTTTATAAAATTATAATTTTAGATAATTATTATTCTATATAATATATTCAATATATTATTGAAATTTGATAGTATAAATTATAATTGATTTGGTTTAAATTATTGTAATACTTTTTCAATTATATAATTGGGATCTATTTCCCTGAATATTTTATCGAATTTTTATTTAAACAATTTATAGTTAAGAAAAAGATAATAAATCTTAGATTTTATATTTTTATTTAATTAATTATCGATAATTTTGGTTATTAAATTATTAAAAAATGATTCGATTCAATTAAATATAATTTCTTAGAAAAAAAAGATTAATTATAAAATCTTTTATATAAAAGTCAAGAAAAGTTGTTTATTAAAGGTATAATAAAGATTAGTTTATATAATAAAAACTTGATATTTGTTATAATTTCTATAAAATAAATTAGAAATAGATATCTGAATCGTTCGTTTGTATTCCAAGATGATAATGATTTGAATAAAGGTTCTGATTGAATTGAATGAAAACAATTCGATGAATTGTTAATTGAAAGTTATTATATTGTATATAATTTAATTATAATAATATTCAAAATATAACAATCTGATTAATATAATAATTATTTCAGAATTTGTATGATTAATAGTTGTAAGTTAAAATTAATAATCATTAATTATCTATTTAAAAATAAATATATTATTAAATCAATTAAAATATAAATAAACTAATTGATAATTAAATTGAATATAAAGTTTTTAAATTATAAAACTATTCTAATTATATATTAATAAATATAAAGAAATTTTATAAAATCTTAAAACTTCAAAAAGTTTTTAAAGTTTTAAAAGTTTTCGAAGTTCTTAAAGCTTTTTATTATATAATTAAAATCAGATTATATATTCGAGTTTATTAAAAATAAAAAGATTATATAAAACAATTACTATACAAATTTATATACAAATCATCCTGCTTTTCAATAAGATCTAAACTTATATAAACAAATTGACTATTGTCTTTTAATACATTATAATCTTAATTGTAAATCGTAATAATTAATTATTTAATATAATCTATTATTAATTATAAATTGTAATTATTAATATTATTTAAAGCCTTTGTTTGATATTTAGTTATACACCTTTCAAGGATCCAGGCCACTTTTATATAATCTAGATCGCATCTCTTATAATACTATATAATAATTGTATAATTATACACTTTCTTTTGTAAGATGATTATAATATTATACTAAAAAGAATATATTTGAAAAAATATATATAGATTATCAACTCACCGATAGGAATTGTCAATCAATTAGAATCACGTGATCGTTCTTTATATAAGGTTTGTAACAAAAATATTATTAATTATTTAATTATTTAATTATTTAATTATTAGAAAACAAAATTTATTAACTTTTTATATAAAATCAAGATTTATATCGATTTGTCATGATTTATGATTAAGATAAGGATATGTTGAGGGGCAGTAGTTAATGTGTTTATATGAGTTTAGGCCTTATCGAAAAGCAAGGCGATTTGTATACAAATTTGTATAGTAATCGTTTTATATAGTCTTCTTATTTTTAGCAAGCTTGAATATATAGTCTGATTCTAATTATATGATAAAAAGCCTTGGGAACTTCGAAAGCTCCTAGAGCTTTAGAAGCTTTTTAGAGTTTTATAACTTTACAAAGCTTTTTTATATTCATTAATATATAATCAGAATAGTTTTATAGTTTAAAAGTTTCGTGTTCAATTTAGTTATCAATCAGTTTACTTATATTCCAATTGATCTAGTAATATATTCATTTTCGAATGAATAATTAATAATTATTAACCTTAATCTACAATTACCAACCAGACGAATCCTGAGGCAGCCGTTGCCTCAACCAGATCGTTATATGATTATAAAACTTTCGAATATTTTATAATTATCAAGACTTTTAATACTTAATAAATTTGTTAAATAAAAATATTAATTAATTACTATTTCGTTATTATATATTATTTTAGAAAAGATAATTCTTTTATTAATATTTTAATATATCAAATTAATAAATTAAACTTTTAGAATTATATTAAAAAAAAGAATTATTTTTAATAGTTTATTAAAAATAATTAAATTAATATCAAAATTATAAAAGAAAACTTACAAAATTATTATTCGAATGAAATTATAATTATTAATATTGATTTGAATATAATAACTTTTTAATTCGATTTAATTAATTATATTATTATAATAAACAAATTTAATAATAACTTATTAATATTAAAAATATAAATTATTAAAGATTATAAATATATTATTACAAATTATAGTTTTTATTATAATAATATTATTGTTATCAATGATTTATATATTAATTATAAAAAAGGTATGATTTAATTATTATTTTTAAGAGTCCTGATTATTTAAATTTAAAATCTTAATATTCTTAGAATAAGTATTTTAAACAATTATAATAGAATAAAACAAATATTTTATTTAATTAATTAAAATAAAATAATTATTTTAAAAGATATTATATTCTAAGACTATAATTTTTAAAAGGAAAGTTTTTGAAATAAATATTTCAAAAAAGAAAAAGTTTTAGAATAGAAAAGATTTCAGAATTAATTATATAATATACTAATTCTACTAACTTTATTAATCAATTAGTAAAATTAATATTATAAAAATACTAGTTATATATAACAATCTGGTTGGGGCAATAGCTGCCTCAAGTTTTCGTTTGATTGGTAGTTGTAGGTTAAGATTAATAATCATTAGTTATTTATTCGAAGGTGAATATATTACTAGATTAATTGGAATATAGATAAACTAATTGATAATTAAGTTGAGTACAAAGTTTTTAAATTATAAAATTATTTTGATTATATATTAATGAATATAAAAAAGTTTTATAGAACTTTAAAGCTCCAAAAAGCTTTTGGAGCTTTGGGAGCTTTCGAAGCTCTTAGGGTTTCTTATCATATGATTAGGATCAGATTATATGTTCGAGCTTGTTAAAGATGAGGAGATCATATGAGGCGATTATTATACAAATTTGTATACAAATCGCCTTGCTTTTCGATAAGGCCTAAACTTATATGGACATGTTGACTGCTGCCCCTCAATATATCCTTATCTTAATCGTAAATCGTGACAGAAACATTCGGAACCACCGGCCCCTTTTCGGCTAGTCGAGGTTCTACCTTCGGAGATGGTAACACCCGTTATCTTATACGAAACCGTTAAAAACACTTTCGCTTAACCATTTATTCTCAGGCCGCCAGAAATTTAACGAGCTTAGACTCTTGCTGCTTTACAGACGCTGTGCGATGACAATTCTTAGAGCCCAAGAACAATGTTGCTTGTACATCGATCTTCAACACCACATTTCTATAAAGCGAATCACAACCAGCTCAATACCAATACCGTACTCACGGATTTGAATGCACCCAATGCGCGCTCGTGCACTTCGTCTTCGTCGTCCAGTCCTGAATTCTCTGCAAATTCCATCCTGAGATATACCGGTGCGCTCCTTCTGTATCTGGCAGGCGCTTCCTGCCAACCCGGATGTTGTGTGATAGGGCGCATGTGGTTCCGTTGACGACAAACTGAAAGCACAGGTTGTCTGCTTCACAGGCTGCTTCACACTGCTCAAAGGATGCCAAAGCGCCTTTCTTGGTACCCTTAACATGGTGAAATATTTTCCACCCGTCGTCTGTATTGTCCCAATCATTCATCCTGTGAACTAGTTGCGAAGCGACGTACTCGAACAAATCTCTAAATAGGAAGGGTTGCTATATGATAAGTATACTTAGTACAGTATTGATGTTGAACGCAGAGAATCAGGAGACAATATGCGAAGGGGTTCGAATATAAATCGATACCATACCATGCTCATTGCTCTGGATTTCCAGTTCTCGACCCATCGCCATAGATCTTCCATGTCTGTCCCAGTGACGTGGTGCAAGGAAATTACCGGCTCACACCACATCTCGGGCCCAAAATTGATCGTCACTGGTGGATCTCCGTTAAACAAAGGCCAATACCCTTTGATTTCGATGCCTTTCCGCTTCAGCGCCACCGACAAAGCCTCATCACCACAGCACAGCGCGGTCGTGTTTACGCCATACTGGCTATACATTAACTCTTCGTCGCCACCCCGGCCAGGCATATTAAGTGTCTCCAAGGCCTTGTACGAGAATACATAACCACTCCCACCGTGCGCAAACGGGGGTGTAGGGCCCCAAACCGGACTCCCCATATACATATTTTTTATAGGGTTCAAATGCTCCAGCAACGCAAGCAGATTATCCCATTCGATAAAAGTGTCCGTATCAATAAAAACATACCACTTCCGCCTCCACAGCGCACTCCTCTCGGCCCCCAACATCTTCCAAATCATACGCTTAATAGCCATATTCTTATACCTCGCCAACTTCTGCCCTCCCTCCAGTTCGTGCGTATCCCTCCCTTCCCGCCGATACATCTGCAACTCATCATGAAACGCAAATTCCGGATACTCCCCACGTTCCCGCATCGAAACATCCGCTAGCGCATCACGTATCCGAAAAGCCCCGACCTCCTCCTCCAAATCCGAGAATATCAAAATATTCTCAGCCGGAATACCAGACAGTATCGTCGCAAGCTGATACTGCAGTCTGGCCTTTGGCTCGGAACCGCCCGTCTCTATAACGATTTGCACGTCGTGCGCAATTTTTGCACGTGATGCGGCGCATGCGCTGCTGAAGGGGGAGAGCCTGTAGCAGCTGTGATCCCAGGGCCAGGTGTCGTACCGTCGTGCCAGCAAGATTTTACGGAGCTGGAATTTGTGCGCGAGAAAGAGGATTAGACATGTGCATATGGTAGCTTTAAAGAGCCGCTGCCTCCAGATGCGAGAAGGGTAGCGAACCATGATATGGCACTACTACTGGAGTTCTGCGATGGTGGCAGTATGGTAGGTAATATTGGTGGTAGTCGGTATATATTGTCACAACTGTCGCCGCTGATATTTTCTAGACGTTCTTATTTTTGATATAGCGTTGTAAATACAGTCTATCATCCATCCCTCTTATAATAAAAGGAGCGTCTGAAATGGCGATACCACCTTTTTAAAAGTGGAATATTATCATTTCAAATTAAGCCACCCATTGGGAAAGGCGCCACTAAGTCATTATACATATTGCTTAAGGCTTAAAAGCCTTATTCCTAGGCTGCGCAAAAATAACCTGCAACCCGTGGGGACCCGCAGATAATCCACCTTGCGGGTTCCCATTAGAGCTACGAGGGCTTGTCTTAATTGAGGGCCCGGTTCGTGCACTCGCGCTTATGGAGGCCGGGACCTCAATTAAGACAAGCCTTCGTATTAGCTAGACTTTCAGAATAACCCGCCCCGCGGGTTATTTGCAACAACAGGGCTCCACAGGGCAGGTTATTAGTCTAGCAGGGGACCCGCGGGTTACCCATCAGCGGAGCGGACAATTGGGAAATCCGAATGGGTATTTCACGGGTTATTTGTGAAATCCACAGTCCACCTAAACTATGGATTATAGCCAATAATAATCCATTAATTTGCAGATACCCATCAACCTATTGTTATCCTTTCAAAAATACACCATCCAACACCAATACCACATGCTTCTATACCCCAACCCGCTTATTATCCTCCGGCAGGGTGCTGTGCCGCACCATTCAATTGCTATGTAATTGGGAAAGAAGAAATCTCGCAGGGTCTTAACGAAATCTCGCTTACCTACTTACCTATGTTGGTGGATACCGAGGTGCAGCTGAAGGTGGGTAAACTACCGTTGTGCTATGCCCAACCCCATCAAATAGTTCTAGCTGCACCTGCAGGGCTGAGGCGTAAACTGTATCATTGACATCTAATTGATCGATAGCGAGGAACAAGGGAAAAAGAATCGATGTTTGTCTTGTTTATGCAGGTTGTATTTGTTATACCGATTTATGCGGTAAAAGACTGCGGATAGATAAAAGGGGAAATTGGTTTGGAATTCGGATTGGATCTGAGAAATAGAAATATATATGCTGTATGGTAATTTTTGGTTGACTGTAGTGGGGTACAATATAGTGTATTGGAAAAGAGAAGAGAAAAGGTTGGAATAGAGCCTTTTCTGATAAGGGAAGGTTAGATCCTATATAGGAATGGTGATGTGGATTCTTGAAAATGAAGCTATTCCCGTTTAATCTTCTGGAGTTGCTACGAAGTGGATGTAAGAAATGAAATTTCTTCGTTGTTGGATGATCGTGAGGATAGTGAGGTTAAGTATCAGAAGGAGCTTTGCTATTCCGGATGGGTCCGAAGTCGGATTGTAATACGACCGATCCACCGCAACGGAAAGACTTGTCCCGCCGGCACAACACAATACAGTATACATCTGCATCTGCATCTGCCTCGAAAGCGTTCTCCTGCCACTCTGAATCTGATTTGGATTGTGGATCAAAATAGCGTCAAAAATGGTATCCATTTTCCAAACCACTGTTTCTGTTGCACCTCACAAATCTGTAATCCTATTAAGATATAAACTTTGTGATTAGGCCGGCAAATCACTCCTATACAAAATCAAGCTTACAAAGCAAGAAAAAGTATCCCTCGAGGTACTTTTGCTCTCAGCGTGATTCAATTTAGACTAGATTATTCAAATACAGCTTTATTTATTATGAGATTAGTTTTAAAATAAAAAAGTTTAAATAATTTTCAACTTTATTTAATAATATTTTTATAATTAATAATTTAATATATTTCAAATTTGAATATTTTATTAATTTAAAGAATTAACTTTTAAATAATATTAATATCAATAAATTTATATAAAATTAAATAATTTAATTATTAAATAAAATTTAGATTTATTATTAATTTATTAATACCAAAACCTTATTTTATATATAATTTATTATAATTTATTTAATATAAATTATAGAAAATAGGAAATTTATTTAAATAAATTATAATCTTAATAATCTGTTTGGTTTAAATACCCTGGTAAATAATCTAACAAAAAGCTTAATATAAATCTTACAATCTTAAATAAATCTGACTTGAAGTTTTTTTCAATTTAATTTAATTGAAATCATTTAAATTATTTAAATCTATTAAAATCACTCAATTCAATTTTATTTATTTAATTCATCTCATTCAATTTATAATAATAATAATAATAATAAATAATTGTTATTATTATAAATAACATTAAAAATAATACAAATAATATTATGAGATTTTTCAATAAGTTATTAAATCACTTAATAATATTAACCAAACCAATGATTGGATGATCACGTGATATATCAATAATATTTACTTATATTATCAAATTTCATTATCATATAAAAATTTGATTATAATTTATATCAGATTGATTTATAAGAGAATAAAATAAAATGAAAGTGTATGGAATTTCTTATTTATTAAATTGAATATTATTGAATATTATTTCTTTTTATTATATAAAATGATTTTATAAGATTCGATTCAAATTTATCTTATTATTAATTATAGAATATACTAGAATTTCATTAAATACTATAAATACAAAGGTTTCCTTTAAAGAATTCTTTAAAATAACAAGGTAGAAAAACAATAAAATCTCTACTTCATTATTCTGACTTCAATTTATGATTATATTCGGCTTTACTCTATTGAGCTTAAACATGACTAAGTCTTCCACTATTAATATAAATAATAATATTATTATTATTATAATTATTATTTATTATCGACTACCCTCCTCTGAGAAAAATAATTATAATTCTATAATTAAAAAAGTAAATCGAAACTCAAATACATAGTCTACTAGTTTATTAATAGGAATTATTAATCAATTGAAATTATATAATTATTATTTATATAAAATCTGTAATAAACCTTCTTTGAGAGTATATAAGGTTTATTTAATAGATAATAAAAAATGAAAAACTTATTTAAATGAGTTGCGATTTTGATAATCTGATTAATTTAAAATACTTTGATAAATAAATCTAATAAAAAGCTTGTGTCACGAAATCATTTTATAGAGTGTTACGGGGTAACAGTTAACCTGTCCTTACGAGCTTGGACCTCCTTGAAAAGCAAAGCAATTTGTATACAAATTTGTATGGCAACCGCTTCATATGGTCTCCCCACCTTCAGCAAGCTCGGACATATAGTCTGATCCTCAATCACGTGATGTGCTAGCTCTACTAGCCAGCTAGTATAAGAAAAGAGATTAGTATATAATCAGAATAGTTTTATAGTTTAAGAGCTTCGTACTCAAATTAGTTATCAATTAGTTTACTTATATTCTAATTGATCTAGTAATATATTCACCTTCGAGTGGATAATCTGTGATTATTAGCCTTAACCTACAACTACCAACTATACGAAACCTGAGGCAGCCGCTGCCTCGATTAGATCGTTACATTTATCTTAAAATGATTATAATTTTATATTAAAAAAAATCTAACAAGATATATACAAACTATCAACTCATTGGTAAAAGTTAGTGATCAATTAGAATCACGTGATCGTCCTTATACAAGGTCTGTAATAATATTAATTAATATTAATTATTATTATTATTATTATTATTATTATTATTATTATTATTATTATTATTATTATTATTATTATTATTATTATTATTATTATTATTATTTTGAATTGAATTAAATGAATAAAATTAAATTAAATAAATTGAATGATTTTTATAATATACAAGAGCCTTATAAAACTTGAATAAATAAAGTTAATTATATTCTTTAAAATTTATAATTGAAAAGCTATAACTTGTAAAGAGTATTTATATATATATATAATAATTATATAATTATATATATTGATTATTAAAATGATTATAATCTTATATTAAAAAGAATAAATCGAAATATAAATATATAATCTATCAATTTATTGATATTACAGATCTTGTATAAAGAACAATTATATCACGAAATCATTTTATAGAATATTATAAAGTAACAGTCAACCTATCCTTATGAGCTTGAACCTCTTTGAAAAGCAAAGTAACTTGTATATAAATTTATATAACAACTACTTTATATAATCTCCTTATCTTCAACAAGCTCAGATATATAATTTGATCCTAATTATATAATAGTGTCACGAAATCATTTTATAAAGTGTTACGGGTAACAGTCAACCTGTCCTTATGAGCTTAGACCTCCCTGAAAAGCCAAGCAATCTGTATACTAATTTGTATGGCAACTGCTTCATATAGTCTCCCCATCTTTAGCAAGCTCGGACATATAATCTGATCCTAATCATATAATGAAGCTTTTAAAAGTATAAACTCTTATAAGCTTTTTGAAATTCTCAAAAATATAAGCTTCTGGATGCTTTTGAAATAGATTAATATATAATTAAAATAGTTTCATAATTTAAAAGCTTTATATTTAATTTAGTTATCAATTAGTTTATTTATATTTCAATTAATCTAATAATGTATTCACCTTTGAATAGATAATCAATAATTATTAGTTTTAATTTACAATTATCAATTAAACGAAAATCTGAGGTAGTTGTTATTTTAACCAGATCGTTATATTTTGAGTATCATTATAATTAAATTATATATAATATAATAGCTTTCAATTAGTAATTCACCGAATCGTTTCTATTTAATCCAATCGGGGCTCTTATTCAGATTGTTATTATTATAGAATATAAACAAACGATTCAGATATTCATTTTTGATTTATTTTATAAAGATTATAACAAGCATTGAGTTTTTATTATATAAATTGATTTTTATTATATCTTTAATAGATAACTTTTCTTGATTTTTATATAAAGAATTTTATAATTGATCTTCTTTTTCTATGAAACTATATTCAATTGAATTGAATCATTTTTCAATGATCTAATAATCAATTGAATGAGAGTATGAAATCTGAGATTCATTATCTTTTTTTTAATTATAAATTGTTCAGATAGGGATTTGATAAGGTATTCGAGAAAATAAATCCTGATTATATAATTGAAAGAGTATTATAACAATTCAAACAAATTAGATCAATCACAATCTATATTATCAAGTTTCAACAATACACTAGATATATTATATAAAATGATAATTATCTAAAATCATAATTCTATAAAAGATTGAAGGATATTATCAAAAATGAGTTAACAAAAGCTTCAAAATTATTTAATCTTTTTGAATTAATCGAAACCTTTATTTTTATTGATAATTGATTCTATAAATAATAAATAAAGAAGAAAAAAATCATTTAAAAAAATAAGAAGTTTTAAAGATCTTATTGTTAGAATAGACATTATAATATTAATAATTCAATAGAATTGAATAGTATTAAACAATATTATACAAAATCAAATAATCTAAATGTTAACGAAAAGAAAAGATACAAAAAGAATAATTTATATTATATTTATAAAAAAAACAAATATATATTCTGAGATTATTTTCAAAAGAAGAAATTATTTATTATAAAGAACAAAAAATAAATGAAATTTGAAAATAGAAAACAAAGTTTTCGAGAAATAAGAATTTTAGAAGGAAATTTGAAAAAAATAAGATTATTAGAAAAAGATCTATTTCAATCCAATCCTGAATAATTAAAGAAATTGAATATTAATAATTAAAACCTTAAAATTAATATTGAAAACAATATCGATTATAAAAAAAAATCTTCAAAAAACTTCGAATTAAAAGACAAAGAATCAATTGAGAAACTCAAAAAAGATCAATAAATAATTGAATCCTATTATTTATTTTAGAAAAATAAACTATAATATTTAATTAGTTATCTAAATAAAAAACGAATATAATATTATTATAAAAAGAAGAAACCTGATGTAACAATCTGGTCGAGGCAGCGGCTGTCTCAGGTTTTCGTATGGTTGGTAGTTGTAGGTTAAGATTAATAATCATTGGTTATCCATTCGAAGATGAATATGTTACTAAATCAATTAGAATATAGATAAACTAATTGATAATTAAGTTGAGTATAAAGTTCTTAAACTATAAAATTATTCCGATTATATATTAATGAATATAAAGAAGCTTTGTAAAGCTCTAGAACTTCAAAAAGCTCCTGAAGCTTTAAGAGCTTTCGAAGCTCTCAGGGCTTCTTATCACATGATTAGGATCAGACTATATATTCGAACTTGTTAAAGGTGGGGAGATTATATAAGGCGATTCGTATACAAATTTGTATACGAATCGCCTTGCTTTTCGATAAGGCCTAAGCTCATATGGACATGTTGACTGCTGCCCCTCAATATATCCTTATCTTAATCGTAAATCGTGACACCTGATTTCATCAAGAAATACAAAATCTATAATTATTCTATCTTGTTAGTATTTTATATAATAATATATAATAATATTTATTATATAATATTTAAAGAAAATATTGAAATAAATGATATTAAAAGATATATTACAAATATAAATTCTTTATTCTTCAATGAAGTATAAAAATATAATAAATATAATTTAAAAATTGAAAAAGTATAAGAGATTTTATTATAAACTAGAACTTATTATATCTAATAAAAGATTGATAGAGATAATAAAGAAATATCAAATTAAGATTATTATTAAAACTTCCAAATAGAATCAATAGAATTATTATTTATTATATCTTATTGATTATTAAATATAAATGAATATCAGTATAAATAATTGAATCTCTTTATTAAAAAACAAATTATCAAATTATTATTGTTAAAATTCAATAGTATTATAAGAATCGGATAATTGATTATAATAATCAAATTAAGGAATCAATAAATTAATATTTTAATTGATTTTAGAGTTATAAATATATTTATGAATTCCAATTTCGTTAAAGAGAATAGAATTCTTATAGAATTAAAACAGGACTTTTATTAATTGATATTATTAGAAGAAAAGAAAATTAGAATTGATAATTGAGTATACAAAGAAACTAATATTATCAAGATGATTATATCAAACAAGTATATCGAACAAATCAAAATGGATTTAGTGTTATTGAGTAGATATATAATTATTCTCGATATTTTATAGATTAAGAAATACAATTCAAATATTGATTAAATAAAAGATATTTTAATATTCGATTATTATAATTATAATAACGAATAATTATATAATCCGAAGGAATAGATTTTCGAGGAGATTAAATATTGTATTATAATAGTAACAAATTCTTTATTGATTGATAGAATCAATAAAAAAGAAATTCTAGTGTAGTATAAAAGATTTATTAAACTCTTTGAAGATCTATAAGATTTGAAAGCTTTATTAGAATATAAACCTTAAGATTATAAAATCAATTTCAAAAAGGAATTCATATTCTCTATTGAAAAATTGAGATTATATAACTCTAATATTATATAAATATAAAAAGAATATAAAACTAAAACTGAAAAGAAAGAATGAATTAGAAAATCCAAATCCTTTTATATATTTAATATATTATTGATATTCAAAAAAGACAATTCAGATAATCGATTTTGTAAAGATTATTATTGAATTAATAATAAAACAATCAAAGATATATATCTAATACCAAAAACCTAGAAATTCAAAGATAAATTGAATAAAATAATAATCTATACAAAATTAAATCAAAAGAATATTTTCAATTTGATACAAATAAAAAAGGATCATAAATAAAAGATAATCTTTATATTATTATTGGACTTATAAAAATACATAATTATATTATTCGATTTAATCAATATACCAATTATATATCAATAACAAAATAACAAAATACTCAAAGAGTTCAATTCATTTGTAATTTATTATCTAAATGATATCCTAATTTTTTTTGAAAAGAAAAATACAAAGAATATATATTAAAAGTATTCGAAATATTCAGAAAAATAAATTCAAAATTCAAATTATCGAAATACAAGTTTGGAATACAAAAAGTAACATTCCTAGAATATATTATTTAATCAAAATAAATGAATATAGATTCTAAAAAAACAAAAAAAATAAGAAACTAGAAATAATCTAGGAATATCAAGGATATACAATTTATATTAGAATTCATCAATTTCTATCGAATATTTATAAAAGATTTTTCAAAAATAATAAAATCTTTTATTGAAATAATCAAAAAAGAAATAACTTTTATATAAAATAAAAAGATAAAATAGATTTTCTAAGAAATCAAAAATAGATTTATAAAGGAATCTATTCTTTACAATTATTATAATAATCGAGAAAATATTATCGAAATAGATACCTTTGATATCTATATAGTAGGAGTTTATTTGTAAAGAAATAATAACAGAAAATTATATTTTATTATTTATTATTCAAATAAGATAAACAAAACAAAGCAAAATTATAATATTTATAAAAAGAAATTTATAATTATAATAAAAACATTAAAATATTAAAGAATCTATCTTCAAAGGGTTAAATTCTTAATAATCATTTATATTGATTATATAAATCTTTGAATCTTTATTATTATTAAGATTTTAGATAATTATAGATTAATTAGATGAATTGAAGAATTAGTAAGGTTTGATTTGATAATCAAATATATCAAAGAAAAAGATAATACAAAAGTAGATATTTTAAATAAATCATTAGATTATAAAGATAATAAAATCTATCAGAAAATAATGATTTTGAAATCTTTATTAAATAAAGATCTTATTTTTAATTTAATAAAAATTATTATTATAAAAAATAAACTAACAAAGATCTAAAAGGATAAATTTATAAAAATATAATAGAATAAGGAAAAAATTAAATAATTAGAATTATTAATAATTATTGATGGATTGTTTCAAGTAGGGAATAAAATATAGTTATTAAATAGTATCGTTTTTGAATATATTATAAAACAATATATATTGTTAGTTTATAGATATCAAAGAATATAAAGAATATATTTAAGAATCAAAAAGTAATATTGAAGTTTGGAATTCTATAATATAATCAATAAAATGATTATTGAATATAATATCTATATTAAAAATAAGATTTTCTATTATACTTTTTATAAACAAATAAATATTATCGAAATACTATTTATATTATAGAAATCAATATTATAGAATTTTATAGATTTATTATTAAAGTCTAAGGATTCAATAATAAAAATAGTATACAATTATCTTTTTGTTATTATAAATAGATTAATAAAGTATTTAATATTTATATTATATCAAACAATATTAATTATAGAAATATTAATCTTTATATTTTTGAAAAAAATCGTTATAATATATAGATTATTAAAAGAAATACTTTCTAATAAAAATAAACTTTTTATATCAAAATTTTGAATTGTTTTAGTAGTATTATTAGAAATAAAAAGAAAAATGTTTATTATATTTTATTTATAAATTAATAAAGAAAACGAAAGAATAAATTAAATTATCAAAGTTTATTTTCGATATTATATAAATTATCAATAGAATAATTAGATAGAATTTTTATTTTTAATATAATTTGTATATAATAGTTTAATATTGAAAGTAATACAAATCATTTCGAATTATATTAATTATAGATATGAATTGATTGTATATTATAAATTAAAGATTATAAAAATAAAGAATTAGTTTATAATAATATAATATAACAATCTGATCGAGGCAGCGGTTGTCTTAGGTTTTTGTATAGTTGGTAGTTGTAGATTAAGATTAATAATCATTGGTTATTCACTCGAAGGTGAATATGTTATTAGATCAATTGGAATATAAATAAACTAATTGATAATTAAGTTGAATATAAAGCTTTTAAATTATAAAACTATTTTGATTATATACTAATGAATATAAAGGAGCTTTATAAAACTTTAAAGTTTTAAAAAGCTTTTAAAGTTTTAAAAGCTTTTGAAGTTTCTAAAACTTTTTATTATATAATTAGAATCAGATTATATATTCGAGCTTGTTAAAGGTAAGGAAATCATATAAAGCAATTACTATATAAATTTATATACAAATCGTCTTGCTTTTTGATAAGATCTAAGTTTATATAAATATATTGATTGCTGCCTCTCAATATATTCTTATCTTAATTATAAATTATAATATATAAATAAAAAGATTCAAAAAGATTTATAAGGAAATAATAACAAAATTGAAATTTATTATTGAAAAAAATATATATTATTATAATCAGAAATATAATCAAAAATCAATATTAAAAAAAGGGGATAAAATTTATTTATTTCGAAAAAATATCGAAATAAAAAGATCTAATACAAAATTAGATTATAAAAAATTCGAATTATTCAAAATCAAGAAGATTAAAGGATTTTTGAATTATAAATTGATATTATTAAAAAGTATAAATATATATTTAATGTTTTATATATCTTTATTCGAATTAACATTTTTAGAAGTATTTAAAGTTTTTAAAACAGAAATTATATTTACAAATCAAGATATCGAATATAAAATGGAAAAGATACTAAATTGTAAATATATTAGAAACAAAATCAAATATTTAATGAAATAAAAAGATTATTTCGATTTCGAAAATATATAAGAATTTGAAAAAGAAATTAAACATTTGAAGAAATTTCAAAAGTTTTGTTAATAAAATCCGGATTTATTCAAAAGAAAGATAAATTCATTATTTTTTGTAAAGAAGAATCGAAAGAATTGAATTTGTTTGTAGAAATTTCGTTAGGGTTAATAAAATCAATTGATAATTGATTAAATTAATCAAATCAACCAAATTGATCAAAGCTTAATTGACCAAATTAATTAAATTGATTAAAAGAATCAGAATTAATAATAGATACTGAGGATACAACAATTTCCTTCTTTTCCTTTCTTTTTTTTTCTTTCAAAGTATCCAATTTATTAAGATATTTAAAACCTTGTTCAATTATCTTTTTATAACGATTCTATAGATAATCTTGTTGTTTTCGAAAATAAAGAATTTTAGTTATAATTTTTTCTTTTTCTTTATAGAATTTCTTCTTTTGTTTATTTAAAGATTTCTAATTATTTATTCAAGGAACTTTTTTATTTTAATTATCTTTTAAATATTGTTTTGTATTACAAGGAATACAAGATTATATATATTCGGAATAACAAATCTTTTATAAATTATTCAAAATTTTTATACAACGAAGATCCTTTATACGATAATGAGTATATAGAATTATTTCGATATTAGAATTCTCGATTTCAATTATAAGATAAAACTTTTTCTTATTCTTTCAACGAATTTTGTTGGATTGTAAATCATTCATAATAAAGAAGAAAATCAAGATATAAAATAATGAAAACTAATAAATTATATATTAATTATAAACAGTTAAAGATAATATTTAATTAAGAAAAGGATAATATTACGAAATCATTTTATAAAGTATTATAGATAATAATCAATCTATCTTTATGAATTTAGATCTTTCTGAAAAGTTAAACAATTTATATACTAATTTGTATAACAATTATTTTATATAATCTCTTTATCTTCAATAAGCTTGAATATATAATCTAATCTTAATCATATAATGAAGCCTTCAAGAGTATAAACTCCTATAAACTCCTTAAAGCTCTTAGAAATATAAACTCTTGAATACTCCCGAAATAGATTAATATATAATCAGAATAGTTTTATAATTTAAAAGCTTCGTATTCAACTTAGTTATCAATTAGTTTATTTATATTTTAATTGATTTAGTAATATATTCATCTTCAAATAGATAATTAATGATTATTAGCCTTAACCTACAATTACCAACCAGACAAATACCTGAGGCAGCCGCTGCCCCGATCAGATCGTTACAAATAGAACCTTGAAAAGCCTATATTTCTAAAAACTCCAAAAAGCTTACAAAAATCTATACTCTTAAAAACTCCTAAAATAGATTAATATATAATCAAAATAGTTTTATAATTTAAGAATTTTGTATTCAATTTAGTTATTAATTAATTTATTTATATTCTAATTGATTTAATAATATATTTATTTTCGAATAGATAATCTATAATTATTAACTTTAATTTATAACTATTAATTATATAAAACCTTAAACAATCACTATCTCGATTAGATCATTACACTTTGAACATCATTATAATTAAACTATATATAATATAATAACTTTCAATTAATAATCTATTGAATTGTTTATATTCAATTCAATTAAGGTTTTTATTTAAGTTATTATTATTATAGAATATAAACAAACGATTCAGATATTTATTTTTGATTTATTTTATAAGGATTGTAATAAATATCAAATTTTTATTATACAAATTAATCTTTATTATATTTTTAATAAACAATTTTTTTTGATTTTAATATAAAGAATCTTATAATTGATCTTTTTTTTTCGAGGAATTATATTCAATTGAATTGAATTATTTTTTAATAATCTAATAATTAAGATTATCGATAATTAATTAAATAAGAATATGAAATCTAAGATTTATTATTTTTTTTTTAATTACAAATTATTCAGATAGAGATTCAATAAAATATTCGAGGAAATAAATTTTGATTATATAATTGAAAAAATATTATAATAATTTAAACAAAATAGATTAATTATAGTTTATATTATTAAATTTCAATAATATATTGAGTATATTATATAAAATAATGATTATTTAAAATTATAATTTTATAAAGAATTGAAAGATATTATCAAAGATGAATTAATAAAAACTTCGAAATCATTTAACTTTTTCGAATTAATTGAAATCTTTATTTTTATTGATAATCGATTTTATAAACAATGAATAAAGAAGAAAGGAATCATTCAGAAAAACAAAAAGTTTTAAAAATTTTATTGTTAAAACAAATATTATAATATCAATAATCCAATAAAATTAGATAATATCAAACAATATTATACAAAACTAAACAATCTAAATATTGATAAAAAGAAGAGATATAAAAAGAATAATTTATATTATATTTGTAAGAAAAACAAATATATATTTAAAGATTGTTTTTAAAAAAAGAAACTATTTATTATAAAAAATAGAAAACAAATAAAATTTGAAAATAGAAGATAAAGTTCTCGAAAAATAAGGATTTTAAAAGAAAACTTAAAGGAAATAGAATTATTAGAAAAAGATTTATTTCAATCTAATTTCGAATAATTAAAGAAATTGAATATCAACAATTAAAATCTTAGAACTAATATTAAAAATAATATCAATTACAAAAAAAAACCTTTAAAAAACCTCGAATTAAAAGATAAAAAACCAATTGAAGAATTTGAAAAGAATCAATAATTAATTGAGTTTTATTATTTATTTTGGAAAAATAAGTTATAGTATCTAGTCAATTATTTAAATAAGAAACATATTTAATATTATTATAAAAAAGAGAAATCAAATTTTATAAAGGAATATAAAATCTATAATCATTTTATTTTATTAATACTTTATATAATAATATACAATAATACTTATTATATAATATTTAAAAAAATATTAAAATAAATGATATTAGGAGATATATTACAAATATAAATTTTTTATTCTTCAATGAAATATAAAAATACAACGAATATAATCTAGAAATTGAAAAGATATAAAAAATCCTATTATAAATTAAGATTCGTTATATTTGATAAAAGATCGATAGAGATAATGAAGAAACATCAAATTATAATTATTATCGAGATTTTCAAATAAAATTAATAGGATTATTGTTTATTATATCTTATTGATTATTAAGTATAAACAAATATCAATATAAATAACTGAATCTTTTCATCGAAAAACAAATTATTAAAATATTATTATTAGAATTCAATAGTATTATAAAAATTGGATAATTAATTATAAAAATTAAATTAAAAAATCAACAAATCAATATCTTAATTGATTTTAGAATTATAAATATATTTATAAATCTTAATTTTGTTAAAGAAAATAAAATTCTTATAAAACTAAAATAGAATCTCTATTAATTAATATTGTTAAAAAGAAAAAAAACTGGAATTAATAATTGAATATATAAAGAAATTAATATTATCAAAATGATTATATTAAATAAGTATATCAAATAAATCAAAATAGATTTAATATTATTAAATAAATATATAATTATCCTTAGTATCTTATAGATTAAGAAATATAATCTAAATATCGATTAAATAAAAAATATCTTAATATTCGATTATTATAATTACAATCATGAATGATTATATAATCTGAAGAAATAGATTTTCGAAGAAATTATATATTATATTATAACAACAATAGATCTTTTATTGATCAATAAAATCAATAAAAAAAGAATTCTAATATAATATAAAAGATTCGTTAAACTTTTCAAAGATTTATAAGATTTGAAAACTTTATCAGAATATAAGTTTTAAGATTATAAGATTAACTTCAAAGAAGGATTTGTATTTCTTATCAAGAAATTAAGATTATATAATCCTAATACTATAAAAGTATAAAAAGAATATAAAATTAAAGTTAAAAAGAAAGAATAGATTAAGAAATCCAAATCCTTTTGTATATCTAATATATTATTAATATTCAAAAAAGACAATCTAAATAATAGATTTTGTAAAAATTATTATTGAATTAATAATAAAACAATCAAAGATATATATTCAATATCAAAAACCTAGGAATTCAAGGATAAATTGAATAAAATTTTAATTTATACAAAATTAGATCAAAAAAATACTTTTAATTTGATATAAATAAAAAAAGATTACAAATAAAAAATAATCTTTATATTACTATTAGATTTATAAGAATATACAATTATATTATTCAAACTAATCAATATACTAATTATATATCAATAACAAAATAACAAGATATTCAAAGAATTCAATTCATTTGTAATCCATTATTTAAATAATATTCTAATCTTCTTTTAGAAAAAGAAGGAATACAAAGAATACATATTGAAAATACTCGAAATATTCAAAAAAATAGATTCGAGATTCAAATTATCGAAATACAAATTTGAAATACAAAAGATAACATTCTTAAATTATATTATTCAATTAAAACAAATAAATATAGATCTTAAAAAAACAAAGAAAATAAAGAATTAAAAACGATCTAGAAATATCAAGGATATATAATCTATATTGGGATTCGTTAATTTCTATTGAATATTTATAAAAGATTTCTCAAAAATAATAAAGCCTCTTATCGAAATAATCAAAAAAAATATAACTTTTATTTGAAATAAAAAGATAAAATAGATTTTCTAGAAAATCAAAAATAGATTTATTAAAGAATCTATTCTTTATAATTATTATAATAATTGAAAAAGTATTATCGAAATAAATACTTTTGATATTTATATAATAAAAATTTATTTGTAAAAAAACAATAATAAGAAATTATATTGTAAGAAAGTTGGAATTATAGGCCAAATATATAAAGGTTTTAGCTAGTCAATCATATGACCTTCTGTAGTTAGATATAAAAGAAGAACTTTTTGCTTTTTCTTTTTATAATAATCAATTTTTTATATATATATATTTGAATCTATATAGTATTAACTCCAAAACTATTGTAAACCCTGTTTTATTTATAAGTGATGTATTATAATGTAATCTAATTCAGTTTTCTTTTTTAATTTCCTTTTTACAATGTATTATTAGGATATATATATCTTGATTTATTATTTTTACAATGGTGATTTATGTAGAGATATTGAGCTATATCGTTTGCAAAATATGTAAAATCAATTTGTGAGGATATTATATTGAAAAAGAAAGTAGAATTAGTTGTTTGTTGATAAAGAGATAAGAATAGATTTTGAAAAGATGAACTTTTCAAAAATGGAAGTATCAAGTAAAGGATAAAAAAGATTTGGATTTCTAATTATCTTTATTCTTATTAATTTATTATATTATGGATAAGTGATTTATTGTTGATTTATTTATTTGTATTTTATATGAAAGGTTTATATTGGTAAAGTTTTGTTCAAAGTTAGATCTTAATAATTCTCAAAAATAAAAAAGATTTGATTTTGAAATAAGTTTGATAGAGTGTAATTAATCGGATTGAAAAATCTTATATATTTTGTGATTGAATAAAGTATTTTGTTATTTGTTTATAAGATGATATTTAGAAGGATTGGATTGTAATATATAGAATTGTTATCTTCGATATCGGTATTCAAAAATTTGGGATGTATTCTAAAAAACTCTTAAATAAGGGGTTTAGGTTCTGTATAATCTTTTTGCAAGAAAGAATACTTTTGAAGGAATTACTTAAAAACTCCTTTATCTTTTTTAAACTTTATAAAAAGAAAAACATAAGCAATAGAGATTATCGAGAATCTAAGATTGATTCAGATTTAGATATACTTGATATATATTCTTTGATTCAATAATTATATAAATCAAACTTATCATTATTCAAAATTCGTTACCATTTTGTTATCATGGAAAACCTTAATCAATTTAAAATTCGTTTAGAAGATACCTTTCAAAAGTTTTCGAAGGTATTTGCTTTTTACAATTCCAATAAGGAATCCTTTATCGATTTAAAAGGAGATCATATCAGAAAAGGTAAAAATGGTCTCGGGAAAGAGAAAACTAAGAAAGCCAAGAATGATGATAATGTAGATCAATCAACAAAAGTTTGTATATCAGATCGAAGTATTATAGATTATATATATATATACCTTATTATATCCTATACAAGAAGTTTTAGTATTTTTATCTTTAATGGAAATGATATTTTTGATTTCTTTACAATATAAAAGGTTTTACAAATTGATTATAGTATATCCAATAACGAAATATAAATTTATCTTTTTTGGTATTATAACAAAATTATTTCGATTCAAATAAAGTTTATATCGAAGTACAATCTTATTAATTATAATTAGAAAAAGAGATTTTGTTCAATTCTTCTTTATTATTTCTACGATTTCGATGTTTAACAAATTATTAGTATTTGTGATTTCTTGAATCAGTTTATCGATATTCAATAATCCAAATATAAGATATCTTACAATACGAATTCAATCTTGATTAAGGATTATATTACTAAATTCATTCTTTCTACAAACCAACTTATTGAAAACAAAATGATTATTGAATTTGAAATGGAAAGATTTTTCTTATATAATCTATATATACGAATTGACAAAAAGATTATTAGAAACCTCAAAATTGATCTTGATGATTTTATTATTGTAAATTATAAGAAAATGATAAATGAAGTTTTCAAATGATATATATCGGAAGATTCTATTGTTAGGATTTATGAAAGATCTAGATAACATTAGATTATAATTATATTTGTTGTAAAAGAATATATAAAGACATTATTTTCTAAAAAAGCTACCTCAAATTTCGATATTCAAAAAAGGATTGAAGATGAATTAGTAAACGAAATAACGGAACTCCTGGATAAACTAAATATAAATCATCTACAGACTCGAATTGGAAGTATTAGAAATACAAGGAACATTTACACCCCCTCTCAACAATAAACACTTCAAAAAGAAGGAAATATTAAATATAATGAATTTTTGATTTAGGAAAACTATGATTTCATTTATATGGATGTAAATGCTATCAATAAGAGAGATTGATATTGCTTTTATTGTTTTGGATAAGTTCTTTATAACAACAATTATAATACTAAACAAAATTATCTTGTTATATATAAAGATATTCAGAATGGATTGTATCATTACAATGATTATGGAATATTTAGGTTTGGATTAAAGGGGAGTTTTAATATGTCTTCGATCTTTAAAGATAAGTTTTATTTTGAAAGATAATAAGTTATAATGTAATCTAGAATATATAATAATATCAAGTTTCGATAGAATAATATAGGATTATTAAATAACCAAGGATTTCTAAAGATTAATATTTCGAGTATCGATATTATCAAGGGTATATCTATTAATAGTTTTATATATAAAAAAGAACAATTGATTAATATCAATACAATCTCTCAATTAAAAGAAACAATTAAACTATATAATCGATCTTTTAAACAAACAAAAACAATAGGATAAAATAAAATTGAAAAATTATTAAAACCTGTTACTTTTGTATTATGAATCTTATAAAAATCGATATTATTAGTTGAAAGAGTAAAGTTGGAAAAGGATTTCCAAAGATAAAATGATAAAATAGATATTGAAGAAAATCTTAGAAATGAAAATAAAAAAAAGAAAAAGTTGTCTAAATTAGATAAAAAAGAGATTATAAAAGAAATCCGATCTTTTTATAATAGAATTTTAAAAGTCAAAAAGCAACTATTTATTTCGATATATATTATAAAGATAATAATAGATTTATTAGAATATATTGTTTATATCGAAATCTTTATATCCATCAGTAATCTATATATCTATTGTCCAGAATTGATCAAAAAAATAATCAAACAAATTCCTATTGGAGAATATGAAAAGCGAAGAGAAACTAAGAAAGAGATAATCAATCTTACAAGATAAACATCATTAATGTCTATTAATCTTAATATAAATAATATAAATATAATCCTTATTAAACAAATCTTCATTATTGTAATTAATATTAACAATCTGATAGATAAATCAAGTTTTTATTCAAAAAAGATATATAATATATTAACAATCATTATCTCATTTATCAAAAGGAAGATTAAAATTATTGGTATTATTGATTCTAGATCGATAATCAATATAATAAATTTGGAAATTGCAAAAGATTTAGACTTTACAATATAAGAGTATAATACCACAATAATAATTCCAAATAAAAATACTATTATCCTATATAATTTGATTAAAGATATCGAAATCAATTTCAACAGAATCAAAAACATTGTTGATATATTTATACTAAACAATATCAAGGATCTATTACTATTTAATATATTTTATCTTTTTGCAAAAAGAATTGATTTTGAATATAAAGAAAATGAATAAATCGTTTGAGTTACTGATAATGATAATATTAATAAAACAGATTGTTAAACAATAAGACCTAAATGATTAACTGATATTAAGAAAACTGGAATTATAAATCAAAGAAAAGATTAGAAGATACAATATCTAGGAATTGTACTAATAATTTTTCAAAGAATTTAGATATTTATCGAAATCTTGAGACTTTCAAAAAATATATTCAGATCAATTTTCAGGAATTCCTAAACTATCATCCAAAATTTGAAATAGACTTAAAATTTGAAGAATCGATTGAAAACACTATCAAATTCAACTTTGATTTCAATTCAAAAGATATCTTTAACAATATAAACGATTCCGAAATAAAAACCTTCCAAAAGTATTTCGATTCTAGCAATATTTATATAGATTTAGAAGTATTTAGAGTTAAAGATGATATTTATAATAAATCAATATCTATCAACCCAACAATACATATTTCTATTAATAGAACCTATAAGAAAAAAAACAATAAAATAAAGCCATCGAATAAAATTGAATATATCGATAAAGGAATTCCAGAGGATAACCCGAATTGATTTGAGAATGAATATATTAAAGATCCTGTATATTTATTATCAGAATCATTCTCAAAATATCTAATACTATATTTCGATTTTCGATCTGAAGGTTTCTATCTGACATCTGAAAAATTGAAACAACTGAATATAAGAGATATCCTCTTAATTCAAGAAAAGAACTTTTATTGTACTCCTAATAAATCGAGAAGTTGTACTAATATTCGATTAGTTTGAAACCAAATCAATTAAACCATCTATCGCCTCTTTATAAATCATCAAAATAGTTCTATATAAAGTTTAATAAACAACTAGATTCGTTCTGTTCAGAGTATTTCTGTTAATTGTAATTGATATAATAAAAGAACAAATCAAACAAAATATACTTAAAGAAGAAGACAGACCCTATCGTAACCTATAATATCTAATCAAGAAAAGTGAGATTGGAAAATATCGAATTATTGTAGTTATAATAAAGACAAATAATATAATCTTACAAAACACAAATATACCTCCAAATCTAAAGAAGTTTATAGAATAACTAATTAATTGTTAATTAACCTTTATAATCAACTTTTTCTCTGATTATAATCAAATACCTTTGGATATAAAAAGCAGAGATATCACTACTATTATAACCCCATTAGAATTAATAAGGTTTATAACTCTCCCCCAAAAAGCCACCAATTCTGTAACTCAATTCGCCAGGATAATCTTAAGAATATTATAGAATATAATACCTAATATTATCATACCTTATTTGAACAATATTAGAATAAAAAATCTCAGAACTCGTTATAATAAAGAAGAAATCGAATCAGGACTATAAAAGTTTGTCATTAAACATTTGAAGAATCTTAATACCATAATGGAATATATCGAATACATTGGTTGTATTATTAGAATCAAATCTAAATAATGTTACAATAAAATCCGAATTGTAGAATATTTCATAAGTTCAAAAGGAAGGAACCTTGATATTATCAAGATAATCAAGATAATCGAATAACCTCTTTATTCAAACAATTACAAAATCAGAATGTTTTTGGGAATGTATGTTTTTTATCGTCTTTGAATAGAAAATTTCATAGAAATTATAGTTTTTTTGTATATATTATTGAAGAAAAAGATTAAATTCCTTTGGATAACGATTTACAATATTACAATGATTTTATTTAAAAATAAGTTTATTATTGTTTTAATATTGCTATCTATAGATTACTTATCAAAAACAAGAAAAGTAATATTTACAATAAATACAAGTTTGATAGAATAAAAAGCTATCCTTAAATAAAAATATACAAATAAACTTTATACCATTATAAGATATAAAAGTAATCTTTGGAATTATATTGAACAAAATTATAATACAATTAAAAAAGAATATAAAGGAATTCTTAAAACTTTATAGAAATATAAAAAAGATCTTTATAGAATCCATTTCTTATTAGAAACTGATATAAATATCCTTGTAATCCAATTGAACAGAATTACTATCAACCTTCTCGAAATATTGATAACAAAATGGATTACTTGAATCAAGCTTTTTGATTTCGAAATTAAATATATCCTTAAGAACAAGAATATTATAACTGATATATTATTATGATACTCTCGGACTATCTTTAATGATATTAATGAAGAATATAAAGAGGATATAAATGATTTAATTATAACCGATTTGAACTCTCTAAATATAAAACCAATTATACAAATAAACACCTCCCAAATTTTAATCCCATCTCAAATTTTGGAAAACAGAAATACGAAGATACAGGATTATACTCGATATATTATTACATTATAACAATTTAAAAGTCTAAATATGAAAGATTAATAAACCTTCAAAAAAGAGATATTAAATTTCTATATCAGGGATTGTTGTTTATTTAGAATCTATAAAGATAGTTTATCTTTTGTTTATATAATTACTAATAATGATTTAAAAGAAAAGACAAAAGTTATAACCCGGGTATATAAAGAATTTAGTTATAAAAATCTTGAATTTTTATATAATAAATTATAAAATAATTATTGATAAAATGATATATATAAAGATATAAAAAACTAGATAATATTTTATTTGATCTGTCAATTCCGATTATTCAAATAGATAAACGAATTAATGATTGTTATTTGATCTTTAGAAATTTGATATAAAGTTGGTATAGATATTACAAAGATATTAAATAATTATAGATTCAAATGTATTATAATTCTACAAAAAAACTTGAATAATTGGGTAGAAATTAAAGTATTATGGAATACTACTTCAAAGGTAATTGTTAAGTTTTTATATGAAATCGTTTATAGATATAATCTTTTCAGAAAGATTATTGTAGATGATAAGTTTGAGAATAAAGATGTTATATTTGCTTATTATAAAAAGTATAATATCGATAAAATCCGAATATTAACTTATCATCTTTAAACGAATGGTATAATAGAAAAAGGTTATTATTCGATTATTAAGGCCCTCTTTTGTCTTTCAAAGAAAAACTATAGATGATTAGAATAACTAAAGATTATATTATTTGCTGATTATATTTCAATATATAAACTAATAAACAAAATATCGTTTAAATTAATCTACAAATATAAGATTATATTACCTTTAGAAATCATATATATCATTTAAAGAATTTTTGATTAAGGAAATATATATATCCAAAAAGATTTACTAATTACAAAAGCACAACAATTAAAAATGCTTAATGATAATATCAAAAAAATAATCCTGTATAAACAATATTACAAAAAAAATAGAAAATTTTGATACAATTTAAACCACAAAATTTTAAACAAGAATATACTTGTTAAAGATATCGTTCTATATTATAATCCTTAATCAAAAATCGATATATTACAAAATAAGAAACTAACTTTCAAATAATACAAATTTTACAAGATTATTGAAAAATTATCTGAATTATTCACTTATATATTCAAAAAAATAAATAATACTTTACTTAATAGAATCTATATAAACATCTATTTGAAAAAGTATATCTTATATTTTAATCTCTTTATTGATAACAATTCAAAGAATCTTTATAAATAGATAAATCAACAAAATCAAATTTCAAAACATCTATATTCCTTCAAACAAATATCAATTACCAATCAAGGATTGTTTACTATACAATTACAAATCGATCAAGATCTTGAAATATAAGATAATATATAAAATACCGAAGAGAAACTTTTATTATATACCTTTATTTATCGATTAAGAAATACAACCAATATTTCATTCTAAATTTTAAAAAGGGAAAGGATATTCATATACTTTCAGAAAAATTATAATAATCCTTTCAAATTTCTTTTTGAATAATTATAAAAACAATTTCTAAATAATACTTCAATATCTCAATTTCTTTTTTATAAATCTATCTCTTTCTTTATATTTTAAATTCTATTTATTTTTTTTTTATTATAATTATTTTCCTTTAAGAAATAATATATTCTTTTAAACAAATCCATTTGAAAATTTTATAATAATTAAAGAACAAAATAAAAAAATAACCCTTTATTTAAAAATCTTTATAATAATTTCCTTCTATTACAAAAAAAAATCTTTTATTAATATTATATAAACTTTTATATTTTATAATTTCTTTTAATTTATAGATTAATATAATATTCTCGAATAATAATTCAATATTGTTTTAAAGCTAACAAAAGATATTGAGGATTTTGTAAAAGAAATATAAAATAAAATCGAAGAAACAAAACTTTATAAAACTGTAAATTTCTTCAAAATCATATACTTCGTTAAAAATAATAATACCATTCAAATAATCGAATAATGTTGTAATAAAATCAAAAAAAGTCTTAAATGTTTAAAGAAAATCTAAATGATTTTTAAAAAAAAAGAATTTATAAGATTATAATTCCAAAATAAAGAATTGAAAAAAAGTATTGCAAAAACCAATATAATTTTCTGTGTTGTACAATTTAACCTTTAGATTTTTATCAAATTCTTAAATGGATTTATAATTCAAAAATTCATCAAAAAGAAAGATTACAATTACAAAAAATATACTTCAATAAAGTTCTATAATATATATATTTTTATTGCAAATTCGAATTCAAAAATAAAAAAGGATTGAAAACCTTTATCTTTCGATTTCGAAAAAGATTTAATTTTCAAAAAGTATTAATTTATTATCAACAAATTTGGATTTCTGAAAGAATGTAAACCTAATAAAACCTTTTCCGTTTTATTTCAAAAGTTTATATTTGAAAACTTCAAAAAAATCAATAAAACCAAAATCAAGAAGATTGATAATAAAGAATCGAAAACAAATCCAAATATTGAAAAGAAATCAAAAATCATTGATATTTTTGATTCTTTGTAAACTCTTCGTTTTCTTTACAAATAAACTATTATATCAATTTCTGAACTTGTTATTGCAAATATTGATAAATGAATAAAACGAAATTATATATTCGATTTTTCAAAGAAAACCTTTTTTTATTCTTTTATTTTGGATAAATTCATCCCCCATTATCAAAAAATTGATTTCATTTCAAAAACAATTTCAAATAATAATAATAATATATTCAAAGAACTTTTTAAGATTATCCTAAATTCCTTTTGGAAACTGAAAAGTTGTAATTATGAATCTAATCTTTAATTCAAAGATGAATAATATATATTAATCAATAAAAATTATATTGCTAATCAAATAGAATAAATAATTATTATATCTCTTAATAAAAGTATTATTAAAAAAACCTCTTATATATATTATTTATATATTTTAATCAAATTATTTGATATAAAAATCAAATATATTCTTATCAAAGAATTTCAAAATCAATTAATTATAATAACTTGTAATCGAGATTGTATTAATAAAATAAAACTAATTATTCAATTTTATTTTTAATTTTGTTTCTATATATAATTGATTATTGAACGAGTTAAACAAACTTAAAGGTTTTATTACTTCGATTCAAAACCAAATATATATTCTTCTTATATAATTCCAGAACTCAAAACTAAACTTGTTAAGAAAAAATTTACCTTCGAAGTATTCTTCCAAAAACGAATCTCTATAAGAATTTCTAAATTTGTTTTTTTTTTATAATATAAAGACTTTTTAGATTTTAAAATTAATTTTGAAAATATCTTTGTCATTTATGAATAAAACTTTTGTAATAAATTTGAAGAAGGTTTATTTTCAAATTGTTATTACTTTTTAATTTAAATGCTTTTGAAAAATGATATTGTTTTGTAATGAATTATTATGTTTTTATATATTGATAAAAAGTTTTGTTTTGTTTCTATTTCTTTTTTTATTCTTCGATTTCTAGATTATAATCGAAAGACAATTTTGTATTATTCTTTTATCGATTTTACAAGATTGATATTTAAATATTGAGATATAAAATAGTTTTTAAAGATTATTATTCTAATAGATCTTCTTAAATCTAACAAAATATTAATTGAAATATATCAAGAATATTAGATATTAATATTAATCAATTTTGATAAAGATTTCTATTTAATTAAAAAGTTTTTTAAGAAGCATTTATTCTTTTATCAATTCTAATATAATCTAGATTAGTTTATACAAAAAAAAGTTTTTCAATAAATAAAAAGAGATAATAAATTTCATTGATAAATGTTAATTAAAGGAGATTCTTGTATAATCGTTTTATCAATCAATATAATCCTTCGATTTATTGATATTATCAAGAATTGTAATTCGATTATAATATTAATTATCTATTTTGTTGTAAATGCTAATAATGATGAAATAGAAGATAATATTTTTTAAAAAGATCTTCTTCAATTGTTTTAAAATCAAATTGTTTTTTTTGTTTTTTAGAAATTTAATAAAAAAGGATTTTATATATCGAAATCATTCCTTTTCGATATAGAAATATTATCTTTTTTAATTTCCATTTTATAAGTTTTTTTAGAAAAAGTTTTTTGATATTCGAAATCGATAATAAATAGAGTTTATATACTATTCGATTATAAATTCGAAGGTTTTATGAAAATATATATAGAACTTTTTAAATATAGATTCGAAGGAATATAAATGATTTTCGAAATCTTGGAATAGAAAGAGAAATTCTAAAAAATATATTCTTTTTTTATACAAAATTCAATTTATAAATAAAAACAAGTCGTTTTTAGAATTAAAAATTTGATAGTATCTAAATTTATTGATAGAACTTCAAAAAAAGAATAAAAGATTATCAATTTAGAAGCCTCTATTCAAGAAAAAGAAACTCCTTTGTCTATTTTTCGAAAACCATCTCGAAAAGGAAAGGAATTTGTTTATTACATTGAATCTAAACTAAAAGATTTTTTCTCGACCTTTAAAATATAATCAAAACGAAAAAAGATTTTATAACAAGAAAAATCTATTACTAATCCCTTTAATATACAAAGATTATTTCCTTCCTTCATTCAAAAGTAACAAAATCCAACTCCCCTTATATTATCTTCAAAATCGAGAAAAAAACCACCCTTACCTTCCCAAACCTCTAAACATCTCTATTCAAGATTCAACGAATCTCTTCTTTCTTTGAATATACCTTCAAAACCAAAGTCCAAACACTCGAAAACTAACAAAAGTACTAATAAAAACAAAATTCCTATTAAATTATCTACTAAAGAATAAAGAATTATCTCCAAATTCAGCAAATCTCTTTTTCATTATTCAATTTTTATATCCATTTTAAAAAACTATTAATAACAATATTTCGTATATTTTATATTCTAATCAATTATTTTCTTTAATGAACAAAAAGGGATATATATATCTTAGAAAAAAAAATATAAAAAGTTGGAATTATAAATCAAATATATAAAGGTTTTAGTTAATCAATTATATAACCTTCTATAATTAAATATAAAAGAAAAATCTTTTATTTTTTTTTTTTACAATAATCAATTTTCTATATATATATATTTGAATCTATATAATATCAATCCCAAAATTATTATGAATTTTGTTTTATTTATAAATGATGTATTATAATATAATTTAATTCAGTTTTCTCTTTCAATTCCCTTCTTATAGTATACTATCGAGATGTATATATCTCGACCTACTACCTTTACAATATTTTATTATTTATTATTCAAACAAAATAAACAAAATAAAATAAAATTACAATATTTATAAAAAAGAACTTATAACTATCATAAAAATATTAAAATATTAAAGAATCTACTTCCAAAGGATTAAATTCCTAATAATCATCTATATAAATTATATAAATCTTCAAACCTTTATTACCATTAAAATCTTAGATAATTATAAACTAACTAAATAAACTAAAGAATTAACAGGATTTGATTTGATAATCAAATATATTAAAGAAAAGAATAATATAAAAACAAATATTTTAAACAAATTATTAGATTATAAAAACAATAAAACCTATCAAAAAACAATAATCTTGAAATCCTTACCAAATAAAGATTTTATTCTTAACCTAATAAAAATCGTTATTATAAAAAATAAACTAATAAAGATCTAAAAAGATAAATTTATAAAAATATAACAAAATAAAAAAGATATTAAATAGCCAAAACCATTAATAACTATTAACAAATTATTTCAAATAGAAAACAAAATATAGTTATCTAATAACATTATTTCTAAATATATTATAGAATAATATATATTACTAGCTTATAAATATCAAGAAATATAAAGAATATATCTAAAGATCAAAAGATAATATTAAAGTCCAGGATTCTACAATATAATCAATAAAATAATTATTAAATATAATATCTATATTAGAAATAAAACTTTTTATTATACTCTTTATAAACAAATGAATATTATCGAAATACCATCTATATTATAAAAATCAATATTATAAAATTTTATAAATCTATTATCAAAATCCAAGGATTTAATAATAAAGATAATATACAATTATCTTCTTATTATAATAAATAAACTAACAAAATACCTGATACTTATATTATATCAAACAATACTAACTACAAAAATATTAATCTTTATATTTTTAAAAAAAATTGTTACAATATATAGATTATTAAAAGAAATATTTTTTAATAAAGATAAACTTTTTATATCGAAATTTTGAATTGTTTTAATAACATTGTTAAAAATAAAAAGGAAAATATTTATTATATTCTATTTATAAACTAATAAAGGAAATAAAAAAATAAATCAAATTATTGAAATCTATCTTTAATATTATATAAATTATTAATAAAATAAGTGAATAAAACTTTTATTTTTAATATAATTTGTATATAATAATTCGATATCAAAAGCAATATAAATTATTTTGAATTATATTAATTATAAATATAAATTAATTATATATTACAAATCAAAGATTATAAAAATAGAAAATCAATTTATAATAATATAAATAAAAAGATTCAAGGAAGTTTATAAAGAAATAACAATAAAATTAAAATTTATTATCAAAAGAAATATATTGTTACAAGGTAACAGTCAACCTGTCTATATGAACTTAGGCCCCATCAAAAAACAAGGCGATTTGTATACAAATTTGTATAGTAATCGCCTCATGTGGTCTCCCCACCCTCAGCAAGCTCGGACATATAATCTGATCTTAGAAGTCATGTAATGGACCCTACATATATAAGGATACAAATCGTAGGTCTATATAAATCGTAGGTCTATACGAATCGTAGGTTTATACAAATCTATAGATTATAAAGATTTATATAAATCAAAGAGGTTTTCTATATATAGAAACTTTATATTCAAAATCAATCATTTAATATACTTTACTATTAATTATGAATTATAATTATTGATATTATTTTAAAATTCTTATTTAATGTTTAATTATAAACTATTCGAGGATCTAGACCATTTCTATATGATCTAGATCGTATCCTTTGTAACATTTTGAATATTATTATTACCTCAAATACCGACTCGATAGAATAATATTATATCTTTTTAAACCTCTCAATCTAACAATTCAATTTCAATCATCTCAAAAGATATAAATCAAGATAAAGATGTTGTTATAAAAGGAGCAAAGAATCCCCGAAAGATCATTATCACTGAAACCCTCAAAATCATTCTACTTGATAAATTTACAAATTATCGATAAGAATTGGAAACCTTCCTACTTCAATTTGAGATCTATTTTGAATTCAATAAGAATAAATTCCATTACGATATCAATAAAAGCATTTAGATAACCTTCTACCTCAAAGAAAAAACCTTTAAATGGATTCAATTTTATTTTAAAGATTACTTTATCTATCTGAATAATCTCAAAAAACGAATATATTCAATATAAATCATCTTTGAAATATTTATTAGATTCAAAAAGGAAATATAATAAATATTCGGAAATATCAACAAATTATGTAATACTAAATCCAAGATTTATAATCTTAAATAAACAAAATCAATAATGAAATATACTATAGAATTCAGATGATATATAGGTATTATGGGATGGGAAGAGAATGTTATGATAAATTATTATAGAAAAAGATTCAAGATGAAGGTCAAGTTAGAATTGGATTGTAATTGTATTTGGGAAGATCTAAACAAATTAATCGAGGAGTTAATCAAAATAAATAAAATACTTTACAAATATTAAAAAAAGTATCAATTCTTCAATTTTTATAGGAATCGAGATTGTAGTAAGTATTATAAGAACGAAGAAAGATTTCGAAATTATTGATAATTGTATAGGGATCTAATGTAATTGGATGTAATCTTTAAAAACAAGTTATTTAAAGAGGAGGTAGATTGAAGACGAAAGAATAAATTATACTTTGAATGTAGCGAATTGGGTTATCAATTCAAGAATTATCGAAATAGGAAATTATAAGATTAAGAAGAGTATTATAAGAAATCTTGATTTGGAAAAAACCAATTCAATATTATTTTTGTATCTCAACTATTTATATTCAATATAATTGAAGATAATAATTACAAATAAGAATAATATTAAAAGGAAATCGATGTAATATTTTGAGATTAAAAAGATTTGAATGAAATAGATCGATATGAATTGAAATATCTTTGAACTTTATTATCTTTTTTGATCAAGGAAAACCCAAAAAAAATATCATCGATGGAATATATAATGATGAGTTGAATAGTTTGTTATAATGATTTCTGTAGGATTTATTTATTAGATAAAAAAGTTATAGGATAATTTCTTTATAAAAGAAGAAAAAGAAATATTTCGTTATATAATCAACAAAATAATCAATTATATAAAATTGATTAAATCGATCAAATTGACTAAATCGATTAAATTGATCAAATTAATTAAAACAAAGTTATAAATTAGAAACAATTAAATATTATAAGTCAGATAGGATAGATTTATTATAATACCAAAATAAATGAACAAAAAATCCAAATTATAATCGATTCAGGAATTACAAGAAATTTTATTGTATCAAGAATTATAAAGTATTTGAAGATACAATTTCAAACGAAATAGATTTTATATCAATTGTAATTAATTGATGGATAGTTAATAGAATTAAACAATAAGATTTTGTAGAAGATTTGTTTAATATAGATGAGTATAATTCAATATGAAGAGATTATTTAATTCGATATTGTTCTATTAAAGAATTAATAGATTATTTTAGGAATATTATAGTTAAAGGTATATAACTTTAGAATCGATTAGATTATTGAAATTATAAACTTTCCAAATAAAAGCAATTATTATAATATATTAAAGTCTGCAAGATTGAATATATATAATAGGGAATTGAAGGTAAATAATATTATCGATATAAAATATCTAATTTAAAATTCTTTATTAATGATGAAGGAAGATAAACTTTTTATATAAATGAAAAATAAACAAAAAGAATTACTTGATATCATTTTTATATAGAAATAGAAAAGAGTATCAATATCGGTATAATATTAAAGGTATAAAAAGTTATTCGAAAAAAGAAAAAATTATAAAACTTTATCAGAATATAAGTTATAGAATTATAAGATAGTATTGGAAAAAGACAAAATGTTTCTATTTAAATTAATCTATTAGATGTCGAAATTGAAATTAAGGATGTTTAAGGAATACATTGATAATATATTAAAAAAGGATTGAATCAAAGAATCAATTTTATAAACAATTAACTTTGTATTATATGTATTTAAGAAAAATGATATTAAAAGATTATATATAAATTATTATAAACTTAATAATATAATGATCAAAGATCGATATCTATTTCTATTAATTATAAAACTAAGAGATTAATTGGGAAAAACAAAAATTTTCTTTAAATTTGATTTAAAGAATAGATTTTATTTAATCAGAATAAAGAAAGATAAAAAATAAAAAACAATATTCAGAACTTGATATAGATTATATAAATATCAGATTATATTATTCAGATTAATTAATATATCAACAATATATATATAATTAATCAATAATATATTAAGGAAGTATCTGAATATCTATTATATATATTATTTAAACAATATTTTTGTATTCTTTGAAACAAAAAAATAATATATATTGAATGTATATAAGATATTAAAATATTTGAAAAAAATAGATCTTCAATATAAACTTAACAAATATAAATTCTATATTACAAAAATAGAATTCCTGAATTATATAATCTTTTTAGAAAGTCTTAAGATAAACTTTAACAAGTTAAAAACAATTCAAAATTAAAAATCATTGAATAATGTAAAAGAGATATAATCTTTTTTAAAATTCATCAATTTTTATCAACGATTTATCAAGAACTATTTCAAGATAACTATCTCAATATTAGAAATTATTAAAAAGAATCAAAAGGAGTTCTAATAAACTTTGCAAGTATAAAAGATTTTCAAGGATCTTAAAAAGGTTTTTATTAAAGAATTAGTTCTTCTAGTTTTCGATTCAGAATTATTAATAATTGTAGAAATAGATACTTCAGATTATACAATAAGAATTATATTGAATCAATCCGATTCAAATAAGAAATAACAATTAATTGTTTATTATTTATAAAAGTTATCGTTAATCAAACTAAATTATAAAATATACAATAAGGAATTATTAATGATAATAGATATATTTAGGGAATAAAAAATATATTTAGAAAAATCAAAATATATAATACAAGTATATACAGATTATAAAAATTTGATTTACTTTATTACAACAAAGGAATTAAATCGATAACAAATCAGATAATTGAAGATTTTAACAATTTATAATTTCAGAATTTTATATATCAAAAAAAACAAAAATACTAAAACAGATATTCTTAATCAGAAACTAGAATATTTATATAACAAAATTTATAAAATATATATAATATTAAAATATTAAAATAAAAAAATAATATGTTAATATATAATAAATTATAATTAATTGTTATTTCCAAATTATTAGATAATATAATCAAATTGTAATTATTATTTTATTATAAGAATAATGTTATTATATAATAAATTCTAAAGGAATTAGAATTAGGATTTATAATCAAAAAAGAAATAATTTATTTTTATAATAAAATTTATATTTTTATTAAAATGATAAAAGATTTCATCAAAAAATAATATGAATTATTAATATATAAATATCAAGGAATAATTAGAATATTTATAAAACTATAACGAAAAATATATTTTCTAAAGATGAAAATAATAATTAAAAAAATAATTAGGAAATATAATATTTATATACAAAATAAAACTATTAAATATATTTTATATAATTAATTCAAGATCTTTGACTTACTCTCGAAATTATGGAAATCTATTATATAGGATTTTGTAATTAAATTATTTCTTTTTAAGAAATCAGTTACAAAAAAGAAATATAATATTATTCTAATAATAATAAATAGATTAACCAAATATATCTATATAATATCATTTTATGAAATATAATCTATCGATAATTTGATATATATATTTCTAAAGAATATAATCAGTATATATAATATATCAAAAAAGATAATTTTGAATTGAAACAAATTATTTATTTCGAAATTTTGGATCATATTAATAATATTACTAGATATAAAAAAAAAGCTATCGATAATTTTTTATTTTTAAATAAATAAATAAACAAAGTAATTAAATCAAATAATAAAAGTTTATTTATAATATTATATTAATTATAAACAAAACAATTGAATTGAATTATTACTCTTAGTTTAATTTATATATAATTCATCAGAAACGAAAATAATGAAAATTATATTAATTTATATTAACTTTAGATTTTATTCAATAATATATCAAATAGTACTATTATAGAATAGAAATATAAATAAAGTCATAAAGAATATTGAAAAGATTAAAGATTTACAAAAGTAATTCTTTCTGAATTTACAATTCATAACTTTAAAAACAATAATATATTATAACATATTATATAATTTAAAATTTATATTTAAAAAGAAAGATAAAATTTATCTTTTTCAAAGAAATATATAAACAAAATAATCTAATAATAAACTAGATTACAAGAAATTAGGATTATTCAAAATCGATAAGATAATTGGATTAATCAATTATAAATTAAAACTATTATATACTATAAATATCCATTCAGTATTCCATATATCTTTATTTGAATCAATACTATCAGAAGCACCCAATATATCTATAACAGAAATCGAATTAATCAATCTAAACATTATATACAATATCGAAACAATATTAGATTATAAATACATCAGAAACAAAATCAAATATTTGATTAAATGATTGAATTTCCTATATTCGGAAAACATTTGGGAATTAAAGAAAGATCTTAATTGTCTCAAAAAGTTGAAAACATTTCATTAATGTTATTCAAACCTTCCCAAAAAGAATTCGAAAGGTTTGAAAAAGAAGAAAAGTTATAATCATCAAACAAATTCATATTAACTTTAACAAATATCGTATAACGATCTGGTAGGGGCAGCGGCTGCCTCAGGTTTTCGTATGGTTGGTAGTTGTAGGTTAAGGTTAATAATCACTAGTTATCCATTCGAAGATGAATTCGTTATTAGATCAATTGGAATATAGGTAAACTAATTAATAATTAAGTTGAGTATAAAGCTCTTAAATTATGAAACTATTTTGATTATATACTAATCTCTTTTCTTATATTAATTATACTAGTTGATTAGTATAGCTAATATTCCTATAATGCTAGTTCTGTTAGTTAGCTAGCAGAACTAACATATTACATAATTGATTTTAAGGCCTCTCATATCCTAAAACCTTTTTTTTCCTGAAACATTTATCCCAAAAGCTTTCCTTTTAAGAATTATAACCCTAAAATATAATATCCTTTAGAATAATAATTCTATTACAATCAATTAAATAAAACACTTATCCTATTCTATTATAATTGCTTAGGATATTTATTCTAGGAATCCTAGGGTCCTAGGCTTAGGTAATCAGGACCCCTGAAAGCAATGGTTAAATCACACCCCCTCTATAGTCAGTTTATAAATCACTGATGTTAATAATACTATTATAAAGAAAACCGTGAATCGTGATATTAAGTTTATATAAATAGATTGATTATTACTTTATAATATTATTCTTTTTTTAGTCTAGTGCTTGTTTCAAGCTTTTATAATTGCTTTTCTTATTATATTATAAGTTTTTTATAGAATAAACCTTTTTCCTTTCTTTATTATATTATTTACAAAATCAAGAAAATATAAAAAACAAATCGAATTTGTTTTAATAATTAAGTTTGAAGGGTTTGAGATATCTTTGTGTATTTATTATAAAAAACATTTATATTGTTGTATTATTATTAAAAAGAATTCCAATTGTTATAATGAATGTATTTATCGGGGTTAATGATATAATATATCAAACTCTTTTATTAGGGATATAATAAATATTGTGTAAAAGTAAGAGTATTTAGATTATGAATATAAAAAAACTTTATCGAAATTGCTTCACTTTGATAAACAATAATACTTTCTTTATAAATAGGCTTTTAAAATGATTTATTATAATTTGAAAACAATGAATAAATTGAATAAAATAAAAAAGGAGGAAAGATTGAATAAGAAATATATAAAGTAGAAGAAAAAACAATCGAGTTCTAACTTATCAATATATCATAATTCATAGTTTTCTTTATAATAGTATTATTGATATTGATGATTTATAAGCTGATTACAAAAAGGGTGTGATTTAATTGTTGCTTTCGGGGATCTTGATTATTTAAGTCTAAGACTCTAGGATTCCTAGGATAAGTATTCTAAACAATTATAATAGAATAAAATAAATATCCTATCTAATTAGTTGTAATAAGATTATCATCTTAAAGGATATTGTATTTTAGAGTTATGATTCCTAAAAAGAAAGTTTCTGAAACAAATATTCTAGGAAAGGAAAGGCTTTGAGATATAAAAGGCTTTAGGATTAATCATATGATATATTAGTTCTGCTAACCAATTAGTAGAATTAACATTACAGGAATACTAATTATACTAATTAGCTAGTATAATTAGTATAAGAAAAGAGATTAGTATATAATCAGAATAATTTTATAGTTTAGAAGCTTTATATTCAATTTAGTTATCAATTAGTTTATCTATATTCCAATTGATTTAATAACAAATTCATTTTCGAATAGATAACTAATGATTATTAACTTTAACCTACAATTATCAATTATACGAAAATTTAAGGCAATTGTTATTTTTATTAGATTGTTATATTTTGAATATTGTTATGATTAAGCTATATATAGTATAATGGCTTCCAATCAGCAGTCTACCGAATTGTTTCTATTCAATTCAATCGAAGCCTTTGTTCAGATCGTTGCTATTATAGAATACAGATGAACAATTCAGATATCCACCTTTGATCTATTTCATAAAGATTGTAACAAGTATCGAATTTTTATTATACAAATTAATCTTTATTATATTTTTAACAAACAACTTTTCTTGATTTTTATATAAAGAATCTTATAATTAATCTCCTTTTTCTATAAAATTATATTTAATTGAATTAAACCATTTTTCAATAATCTAATAATCAAGATTATCAATAATCAACTAAACAAAAGTATAAAATCTGAAACTCATTATTTTTTTTTCAATTATGAATCGTTTAAACAAGGATTTGATAGAACATTCAGGGAAATAAACCCTGATTATATAACTGAAAAAGTATTATAATAATTCAAGCAAATCGGATTAATTATAATCTATATTATTAAGTTTCAATAATATACTAAATATATTATATAAAATAATGATTATTTAAAGTTACAATTCTATAAAGAATTGAAAGATATTATCAAAAATAAATTAACGAAAACTCTGAAATTATTTAATCTTTTCGAATTAATCGAAACTTTTATTCTTATTGATAATCAATTTTATAAACAATGAATAAAAAAGAAAGGAATTATTCAAAAAAACAGAAAGTTCTAAAAACCTTATTATTAGAATAAATATCATAATACTAATAATCCAATAAAATTGAATAATACCGAACAATATTATATAAAATCAAACAATCTAAATACTAACAAGAAAAAGAAATATAAAAAGAATAACTTATATTATATTTATAAGAAAAACAAATATATATTCCAAGATTGTTTTCAAAAAAAGAAATTATTCATTATAAAGGATAGAAAATAGATAAGATTTGAAAATAAAAGATAAGATTCTCGAAAAGCAAAAATTTTGAAAAGAAGCTCGAAGGAAATAGAATTATTGGAAAAAGATCTATTTCAATTCAATTTTAAATAATTAAAGGAATTAAATATTAATAATCAAAACTTTAGAATCAATACTAAAAATAATATCGATTATAAAAGAGAATCTTTAAAAGATCTCGAATCAAAAGATAAAGAATTAAATAAGAAATTTAAGGAGAATCAATAATCAATTAAGTTTTATTAATTGCTTCGGGAAAACAAATTGTAATATCTAATCAGTTATTTGGATAAAAAACGAATATAGTATTACTATAAAGAGAAGAAATCTGATTTCATTAAAAAATATAGAATCTATAATTATCTCTTTTTATTAATATTCTATATAATAATATATAATGATATTTATTATATAATATTTTAGGAAAATATTAAAGTAAATAATATTAGAAGATATATTATAGATATAGATTCTTTATCCTTCAATAAAGTATAAAAATATAACAAATATAATCTGAAAATTGAAAAGATATAAGAAATTCTATTATAAACCAGGATTCATTGTATTTAATAAAGAATCGATAAAAATAATAAAAAATATCAAATTGAGATTATTATCGAAATTTCCAAATAAGATTAATAAAATTATTATTTATTATATTCTATCGATTATTGAATATAAACAAATATCAATATAAATAAATAAATCTCCTTATCAAAAAACAAATTATCAAATCATTATTGTTAGAATTTAATAATATTATAAAAATCGAACAACTAATTATAGAAATCAAATTAGAAAATCAATAAACTAATACCTTGATTGATTTCAGAATTATAGATATATTTATAAATTTTAATTTTGCAAAAGAGAATAGAATTCTTATAGAATTAAAACAGGATCTTTATTAATTGATATTATTAAAAAGAAAGAAAATTGAAATTGACAATTAGATATATAAAGAAACCAATACTATCAAGATGATTATATCAAATGAATATATTGAATAAATCAAAATAGACTTAATACTATTAAACAGATATATAATTGATTTCAGAATTATAGATATATTTATAAATTTTAATTTTGCAAAAGAGAATAGAATTCTTATAGAATTAAAACAGGATCTTTATTAATTGATATTATTAAAAGAAAGAAAATTGAAATTGACAATTAGATATATAAAGAAACCAATACTATCAAGATGATTATATCAAATGAATATATTGAATAAATCAAAATAGACTTAATACTATTAAACAGATATATAATTGTTTTTAGTATTTTATAAATTAAGAAATATAATTCAAATATCGATTAAATAAAAGATACTTTAATATTCGATTACTACAATTACAATAACGAATAATTATATAATCCGAAAGAATAAATTTTCGAAAAGATCGGATATTATATTATAATAACAATAGATCCTTTATTGATCGATAGAATTAATGAAAAAGAAATTTCAATATAATACAAAAGATTTGTTAAGTTCTTCGAAGATTTATAAGACTTGAAAGTCTTATCAGAATATAAGTCTTAGAATTATAAAATCAATTTCAAAAAGGGATTCATATCTTTTATCGAAAAGTTGAAGTTATACAATCCTAATATTATATAGATATAGAAAGAATATAGAATTAAAACTAAAAAGAAAAAATGGATTAGAAAATCCAAATCTTTTTATATATTCAATATATTATTGGCATTCAAGAAAGACAATCTAGATAATTAGTTTTATAAAGATTATTATCAAATTAATGATAGAATAATTAGAAATATATATTCAATACCAAAAACTCAGGAATTAAAAAATAAATTGAATAAAACAATGATTTATAAGAGTTCTAGTCATTACTCACCGCACCCTCTTTAAATTTCATTTATACTTTTGAAAATTTAATATTAAATCAACATTATAATATTTTTTATTGAAAATCTGATAATATATTAATGAATAATAATTAATTCTTTTACTTCAATTACATTTTCTAATTTATAGATCAATCTCTCAATATATAATCTGAAATTTAAGGGATCAAATATTTCTTATAATTTCTTGAACTCTCTTTTCAATTCTTCAATAGAAGTAAATACAAATGGTAGTTTTTTTAACTCTTCTTTTATCCAATATTATACCTTCTCAATTGAATTGAAATCTGAAGAAGAGAGGGGCCATTGAAAGCCTTTAATACCATACTTTAATCAAACTAATCTAGTATACTTTAAATGAATTTTTGCATTATTCTTCATAAATATATATTCAGGCCTTAATTCATCAAATAAGGGGAATACAATAGGAATAAAGATCTGATCCTGATATGCTATTGAATTTATCCTTTTATTATCAAGATTCTTTTTCAAAAAGATTAATGAAGATTTATAATTCCAATCAAAAGTCTTTTATATCATTACAAAGATCCTTTCTGATCTGTATACTGATTTGATATAACTCCTACATCTCTTTTCTTCAATCCTACAAGTTACCTATATTCTACTATGTTTTCCAACCTCGAAAATGCTTTCGTCCGATTATATAACCTTTCTTTAATCACCCCTTTTAGGCTTTTCGAAGGCTATATCGATTATTCTTTATCAACAATATGTATATACAAAATCCAATTTCTTTTTTGTTTGTTTTCTAGAGATAAATGGCCTAAAGCAAGTTATACAATGTTTATAATTATGCTGATGTAGTTTATATCGAATAGTATATATCGAAGCCTTAACTTTTAGTATATATTTTATTTGTTCAAAAGTTATCCTTTTTCCTTTTCAATCTTTTGTCAATTCTCTTATAATTCGTTGAATCTCTTTAATTGTTATTATAAAGGATCGATATACTTTCTCTTTACAAGTAGTTCTAAGTGAATTCGATTTAATGATACCTTTTGCGGTACTTCGAGATACATCCAAATTTTGTTCGATCTAAGACTACGATTTTCTATCCCTTTTAGTTTGAAAGATTCTAGCTTTACAAAGAGTACTTCAATTTTGATGAAATTCATAATTATCACTCTCATCTTGAATTTTGATAATCATTTTGAGTTTGAATAGAAAATATTGAAAATTCGAATTTTGATAAATTATTTATAATTAAGGGTTGAAAATAAGATTACAGTTATTTCTCGGTAAAGTGTGTGGTTAGAAGTTTCCAGAATTCTTACAAAATTGAATCAAAAGAATATTTTCAACTTAATATAAATAAAAGAAAATCACGAATAGAAAACAATCTTTATATTATTATTAAATTTATAAGAATATATAATTATATCATTTGATTTAATTAATATATTAATTATATATCAATAATAAAATAATAAGATATTCAAGGAATTCAATTCATTTGTAATCTATTATCTAAATAATATTCTAATCTTTTTTCAAAAAGAAAAGGAATATAAAGAATATATATTGAAAATACTCGAAGTATTTAGAAAAATAGATTCAAAACTCAAATTATCGAAATACAAATTTGAAATATAAAAGATAATATTTCTAGAATATATTATTCAATCAAAATAAATAAATATAAATCCTGAAAAAACAAAGAAAATAAGAAATTAGAAAAGATTCAGAAATATCAAGGATATATAATCTATATTAGAATTCATCAATTTCTATCAAATATTTATAAAAGATTTCTTGAAAATGATAAAACTTTTTATCGAAATAATCAAAAAAGGAATAACTTTTGTATAAAATGAAAAAACAAAACAGATTTTTCAAAAAATCAAGGATAGATTTATAAAGGAATTTATTCTTTACAATTATTATAATAATCGAGAAAGCATTATCGAAATAAATATTTCTGATATCTATATAATAAAAATCTATTTACAAAAAAACGATAACAGAAAACTATATTCTATTATTTATTATTCGAATAAAATAAATAAAACAAAACAGAATTATAATATTTATAAAAAGGAATTTATAATTATCATAAAAACATTAAAATATTGAAGGATCTATTTCCAAAAGATTAAATTCCTAATAATCATTTATATTGATTATATAAATCTTCGAATCTTTATTATCATTAAGATTTTAGATAATTGTAGATTGATTAAATAAACTAAAGAATTAATAGGGTTCGATTTGATAATCAAATATATCAAAAGAAAAGATAATATAAGAATAAATATTTTAAATAGATTGTTAGATTACGAAAACAATAAAATCTATCAAAAAATAATAATTTTGAAATTATTATTAAATAAAGATTTTATCCTTAATCTAATAGAAATCGTTATTATAGAAAATAAATTAATAAAGATCTAAAAAGATAAATTTATAAAAGTATAATAAAATAAAAAAAACATTAAATAATTAAAACTATTAATAATTATTGATAGATTATTATAAATGAGAAACAAAATATAATTATCAAGTAGTATCGTTTTTGAGTATATTATAAAATAATATATATTGTTAGTTTATAAATATCAAGGAATATAAAGAATATATCTAAGAATTAAAAGATAATATTAGAGTTTAGGATTTTATAATATAATCAATAAAGTAGTTATCGAATATAATATTTGTATTAGGAATAAAGCTTCCTGTTATATTTTTTATAAATAAATGAATATTATCGAAATATTATTTATATTATGGAAATCAATATTATAGGATTTTATAAATCTATTATCAAAATCCAAGAATTTAATAATAGAAATAGTATATAATTATTTTTTTATCATTATAGATAAATTAACAAAATATCTAATATTCGTATTATATTAAACAATATTAATTATAAAAATACTAGCTTCTATATTCCTAAAAGAGATTATTGTAATATATAAATTATTAAAGGAAATACTTTTTAATAAGAATAAACTTTTTATTTCGAAATTTTGGATTGTTTTAATAATATTATTAAAAATAAAAAGAAAAATGTTTATTATATTCTATTTACAAATTAATAAAAAACAAAAAGTAAATCAAATTATCAAAGTTTATTTTGATATTATATGAATTATTAATAAAATAATTAAATAGAACTTTTATTTTTAATATAATTTATATATAATAGTTTAATATCGAAAATAATATAAATCATTTCGAATTATATCAATTATAAATATGAATTGATTGTATATTGCAAATTAGAAATTATAAAAATAGAAAATCAGTTTGTAATAATATAAATAGAAAAACTCAAAAAAGTTTATAAAGAAATAATAACAGAATTGAAATTCATTATTGAAAGAAATATATATTATTACAATCAGAAATATAATTAAAAATCAATATTAAAAAAAAAGAATAAAGTTTATTTATTTCGAAAAAACATCAAAATAAAAAGATCTAATACAAAATTGGATTACAAAAAACTTGGATTATTCAAAATCAAAAAAGTTAAAGAACCTTTGAATTATAAATTAGTATTATTAAAAAGTATGAATATATATCTAGTATTTTATATATCTTTATTCGAATTAGTATCTTTAAAAGTATTTAAAGTTTCTGAAATAGAAATCATATTTATAGATTAAGATATCGAATATAAAATGAAGAGAATATTAGATTATAAATATATTAGAGATAAGATTAAATATTTAATAAAATAAAAAAATTACTTCGATTTCGAAAATATATAGGAATTCGAAAAAGAAATTAAACATTTGAAGTAATTCTAGAAGTTTCGTCAATAGAATCCGGATTTATTCAAAAAGAAAAAGAATTCATTATTTCCTGTAAAAAAGAATCAAAAGAATCAAAATTGTTTATAAGATTTTCATTGAAGTTGATAGAATCAATTAATAATTGATCAAATTGATCAAATTGATTAAATTGATTAAAATTTAATTGACCAAATTGACTAAATTGATCAAATTGATTAGAGGGGTCGGAAAAAGTAACAAATGTAAAAGATATAATAATTTTCTATTCCTTTTCTTTTCTTTCTTTTTCCTTTAGAACATTGAATTTATTTATAAAATTCAATCCAATCATAATCATTTTCTGTTTTCGTTTATAAAGAAACTTCTATTATTTATTAAAATAAAGAATTTACAATATTATTTTATCCTTTTCTATATCTATATACTCGATCTGAATATTAATAACTTTTCAATCAGAGATAGAAAGCATTTTGTTCAATTCACGAATATCATATGATTTATTGAGAATAATACAACAACTACAATAACAATACTTAATATTACAGAAAGAAATATATTCGATACTAACACTTTCATATTGAATACAAGGAATTATTTTCTTTCCAATCAAATTAATTTCTCACTCAAAAACTTTATAATCGATATAAGATTGAAAACAAATAGATAATATAATAAAAAAAAAGTATTCAAAATAAATTATACAAAAAATAACATTTCTTTTCAAATCTTATAAACGATCGAGAACAACGTTTAATCAAAATAAGGATAATATTACAATTCATAATTTTCTTTATAATAATATTATTGATATCAATGATTTATAAACCAACTACAAAAAGAATATAATTTAATCATTGCTTTCAAAAATTCTGATTATCTAAACTTAAAACCCTAAGATTCTTAAAATAAGTATCCTAAACAATCATAATAGAATAGAATAAATGTTTTATTTAATTGATTATAATAAAATTATTATCTTAAAGGATATCATATCTTAAAATTATAGTTCCTAAAAGGAAAGCTTTTAAAACAAGTATTTCAGGAAAGGAAAGATCTTAAGATATAAGAGGCTTCAGAATCAATCATATAATATACTAACTCTGTTAACCAACTAACAAAGCTAATATCATAGGAATATTAGTTATACTAATTAGCTAATATAATTAGCATAAGAAAAGAGATTAGTATATAATCAAAATAGTTTCATAGTTTAGAAGCTTCATATTCAACTTAATTATCAATTAGTTTACCTATATTCCAATTGATCTAATAACGAATTTATCTTCGAATGAATAACCAATGATTATTAACCTTAACCTACAATTATCAATCATACGAAAACCTGAGGCAGCCGCTGCCCCTACCAGATCGTTACACTTAGATCTTATCAAAAAGCAAAACAATTTATATACAAATTTGTATAATAATCATCTTATATGATCTCCCCACCCTCAACAAGTTCGGACATATAATCTGATTCTAAAAATCACATAATAGACTCTATATATACAAGGATACGAATTATAAATCTATACAAATCGTAGGTCTATACAAATCATAGATCTATACAAATCTACAGATTACAAAGATCTATATAAACCAAAGGGGTTTCCTATATATAGAAGCTTTATATTCAAAATCAATCATTTAGTATACTCTACTATTAATTACAAATTACAACCATTGATATTACTTTAAAACTTCTACTTGACACTTAATTATAAACCATTCGAGGATCCAGACCACTTCCACATAATCTAGATCGCATCCCTTGTAATATATATATTATTATAATCGAAAATGTAATCAAAAATCAATACTAAAAAAGAAGAATAAAGTCTACTTACTTCAAAAAAATATCGAAATGAAAAGATTTAATATAAAATTAGATTACAAGAAACTTGGATTATTCAAAATTAAGAAAATTAAAGGATTTTTGAATTATAAATTGATATTATCGAAAAATATAAATATACACTTAGTATTCTATATATCTTTACTCGAATTAGTATTTCCAAAAGTATCAAAAGTTTTTGAAATGAAAATTATATTTATAAATTAAAATATCGAATATAAAATAGAAAAAATATTAAACTACAAATATATTAAAAATAAAATTAAATATTTAATAAAATAAAAGATTACCTCAACTCCGAAAATATATAAAAACTCGAAAAAAAAAGATTAAATATCTAAAGAAATTCTAAAAGTTTTATTAATAAAATCCGGATTTATCTAAAAGAAAAAGAATTGAAAAATCGAAATTGTTTATAGGAATTTCGTTGAAGTTGATGAAATCAATTAATAATTGACTAAATTGATCAAAGGTTAATTAATTAAATTGACTAAATTGATCAAATTGATCAAAAGAATTAGAATTAATAACGAGTATCGAGAATACAATAATTTTTTTTTTTTTTCTTTTCTTCTTTTAAAATATTCAATTCATCAAGATATTTGAGATCTCGCTTAATCATTTTTTTACAACAACTCTACAAATAATCTTATTGTTTTTGAAAATAAAGAATTTTAATTATAATCTTTTCTTTTTCCTTATAGAATTTTTCCTTTTGTTTATTTAAAGATTCCTAATCATTTATTTGAAAGACTTCTTTATTTTAATCATCTTCCAAATACTACTTTGTATTATAAGAGATATAAAATTATATATATTCGAAACAATAAATCTTTTACAAATTATTCAAAACTTTTATATAATGAAAACTCTTCATATAATAATGGATATACAAAATCATTTTGATATTAGAATTCTTGATTTCAATTATAAAATAAGATTTTTTTTATTCTTTCAATGAATTTTATTAAATTGTAAATCATTTATAATAAGAAAAAGAATTAAAATATAAAACAATAAAAACTAATAGATTATATACTAATTATAAATAATCAGGGATAATACTTGATTAAAAAAAGGATAATATTATGAAATCATTTTATAAAATATTATAAAGTAATAATCAATTTATTTTTATAAATTTAAATTTTTCTAAAAAACAAAATAATTTGTATACAAATTTATATAATAATCACTTTATATAATCTTCTCATCTTCAACAAACTCAAATATATAATCTAATCTTAATTATATAATAAAACTTCAAGAAATCTACACTTTTAAAGACTTCAAAAAGCTTACAAAAGCTCATATTTTTGAAGACTTCTGAAATGGATTAGTATATAATCAAAATAGTTTCATAATTTAGAAGCTTTATATTCAATTTAATTATCAATTAGTTTACTTATATTCCAATTGATTTAATAATATATTCATCTTCGAATAGATAACCTATGATTATTAGCCTTAACCTACAACTATCAACTATACAAAACCTCAGACGGCCGCTGCCTCGACCAGATCGTTACAGATTATATAATATACAAAAGCCTTATAAGAGCTGAATAAACAAAGTCAATTATATTCTTTAAAATCTATAATTGAAGAACTATAACTTGTAGAGAGCATTTATATATATATACAAAATATTTATATGATAATTATATAATTATATACCTTCTTTCTTAAGATGATTATAATATTATATTAAAAAAAGTGAATTTGGAAAAATATATATAGATTATCAACTCATCGATAAGAATTATCAATCAATTGGAATTATATGATTGTTTTTTATATAAGGTTTATAATATTATCTCCCTCTTTAGGAAAGTATTACGATTTACGATTAAAATAAAGATATATTAAAGGGCAACAATCAATATATCTATATAAACTTAGGCCTTATCGAAAAACAAGACAATTTGTATACAAATTTATATAATAATCGTCTTATATAATCTCCTCACCTTTAACAAGCTCAGATATATAATCTGATTCTAATCATATGATAAAAAACTCTAGAAGCTTCGAAAGCTTTTAAAACTTTAAAAGCTTTTTAGAATTTTAAAGCTTTATAAAGCTTCTTTATATTTATTAATATATAATCAAAATAATTTTATAGTTTAAAAACTTCATATTCAATTTAGTTATCAATTAGTTTATATATATTCCAATTGATTTAATAATATATTCATCTTCGAATAAATAACCAGTGATTATTAACCTTAACCTACAATTATCAACTAGACGAAAACCTGAGACAGCCGCTGCCTCGACCAGATCGTTATAGAAAGTTTGTCTTTGAGCTTTTTTATTCCTTTTATTCCATCGATTATTATTAGAAATTAAGACCTAATAGATCTAAAAGCCCTAGATTGATTAGATTAGTTATTTCTGATTGATTTGATTAATTATATTAATAAATAATTGTTAAATTAACTAAATTGATTAGATCAATTAGATCAATCAAATCAATTAAATTGATTTTTTTCGACTTTTTCAATCTATTAAAAGAAAAGTTTAAAGAGTTTATTAGTTTTATATTGATTGAATTAATTGATTTTGAATGATTTGATTAATTATATTAATAAATGATTAAATTAATCAAATTAATCAAAGATTTAATTAAATCGATCAAATTGATCAAATCGATTTTTAAAGATTTTTTAAAAGAAGAGAGTTTTAATAATAAAAGAATAAAATTAAGTCTTTTCTTTTATATTAATTTGAAATAATAATAGATATAATTTTTTAATATATTATTTTTATTATTGTATAAATATAATTTATTTATCTTTAGAATTTGAGTTTTTGTATATATACAATCAAATTCTTATAAATTTGTATAGATTTTAAATATTCTTATAATTATATATATATATATCTTTATAAATTATAATAATTAATTTATTAAATTGAAAAATGGTTTTCTTTCTTTTGATTTTATATAAATATTATAATCTATATAATTATAATTATTCTTTTGTTTTGTTTTGTAGAGATTTATTTAATTAAGTAATTAATTAAATAAATCAGATTATTTTGAATTAATTAAATAAAAATCATACAATAAATATAATAATGTTTTAAGATCAGAGATAGAATATCAAATAAAATCGATATTGTTATTAAATTACAAAATTCTATATAATAAAGTGTTTTGTAATTTCTTTATTATTAAAATCTTTTTCATTTTTTATTTTGAATTATTAATAATATTGATAAATAATAATGATTCAAATGTTTAGTTAAAAAAAGAATTGTTATATATTTTATATAATCGATCTAAAAGAAAAACAATATGGATTTTTATTATAATCGAAAATTCAAGTTTGAAAGAATTATCAATATAATTAATAATCTTGAATCTTTTTTAAATAGAGAAATCCAATTTTCTAAAGAATTTTTGAGTAAAATACCTTTTTGTATTGAATTATATATAATCTTCGATATCGAAATTAATTTTTCATTAATGAGTGTTTATAAATTTCGATATTTTATTTTGAGTATATAATATACATTTTTTTGTTTGAATGAGAGTAAGTTTATTGTATTTTATATATATATAAATATTATAAATATTTATATTGTTGATTAATTTATTAATATCATTTTTTCATTTTTATATATATTATAATATATATCTATATAGATTTTTGTAAAATATAAGTCTTTTTAAAGAATTATATAAAAGAATAAATTATATATAATTTATTATAGATAGGAATTTTGATTAATCATTTTATTAATAGTTAATAAATAATTTCAAATATTATTGAAGATATTAATTATATATTTCAATTTAATTATTTATTTAAAGATAATAAATAATTGAATATTTAAAATTAGTTTTTTATATTATAAAAGTGATAGGTCGAGATATATATATCCCGATAGTATATTATAAAAAGGGAATTGAAAGAGAAAATTGAATTAGATTATATTATAATACATTACTTATAAATAAAACAAAGTTTACAATAGTTTTGAGGTTGATATTATATAGATTCAAATATATATATATAAAAGATTGATTATTGTAAAAAAAAGAAACAAAAAGTTTTTCTTTTATATTTAATTATAAAAGATTATATAATTGATTAGTTAAAAACCTTTATATATTTGGTTTATAATTTTAACTTTTTTATAATATTTAATAGAATTCTTTTTAAAATTGAGATATGAGTTGGGGTTTATAATTAAATATTATAGTTTTAGAAGAATTATAATATTTATATATATAATAAAAATAAAGTTTAGTTTGATCTTAAATATTAATCGATTTATAATAAAGAATAAAGATTGTTTATTTGGTTAATTAATCGATAATAATTAGAATATTATTATATTTATTTTTATTTTTATTAAAGTTATAATAATCTATAATAATATATTATTATATTTGATTAGAAATCGAAAATGAATATAATAAATTAAAAGTATAATTATATAAAATAATATTATATTTATAAAGATAATAATTATATATATATCTAATTATAGTATTGTATATTTTAAATTAATAATATTGTTAAGATAATAAAAGATAGATTTTGTTTATATTAAAATAAATAATAAAGATAGAATTATAAATTTTATAAATCAAATAGATTTATAAATTATCAATATTGAATATTATTAAACAATTATTATAAAATAAAAAATCATTTTGAAAAGATATATATTTATAATCTTTGATAGTTTATACTTTTAATAATAATAAATTGTTATTAGATTTGTTTATTATAATGATATAATTGATTAAATCAAATCGAAAAGTTATTATATTCAAATTGATATTTATAATTATAGTTTTATTCAGATAGTAATTTTATAAGTTTTTTTTTATAATTTTAATATCAATTTAATTGTTTTTAATAAGTTATTGAAAGTGTTTTATTACAATTTACAATTAAAATAAAAATATATTGAAGGGTAACAATTAATATATCTATATAAACTTAGATCTTATCGAAAAACAAGGCGATTTATATACAAATTTGTATAATAATCGCTTTATATAATCTTTTTATCTTTAATAAGCTCGGATATATAGTCTGATTTTAATTATATAATAAAAAGTTTTGGGAGTTTCGAAAGCTTTTAAAGCTTTAAAAGCTTTTTGAAGTTTTAGGATTTTACAAAACTCTTTTATATTCATTAATATATAATCAAAATAGTTTCATAGTTTAAAAATTTTGTATTTAATTTAATTATCAATTAATTTATTTATATTCTAATTGATCTAATAATATATTCATTTTCGAATAAATAATTAATGATTATTAATTTTAATTTATAATTATTAATCAAACGAAAACCTGAAACAATTATTATTTCAATCAGATTGTTATATTTTGAATATCGTTATAATTAAATTATATATAATATAATAACTTTTAATCAGTAGTCTATTAAATCGTCTTTATTCAATCCAATTGAAGTTCTTATTCAAATTATTATTATTATAAAATACAAATAAACGATTCAAATATCTATTCTTGATTTATTTTATAAAAATTATAACAAATATCGAATTTTTATTATACAAATTGATCTTTATTATACCTTTAACAAACAACTTTTCTTGATTTTTATATAAAGGATTTTATAATTGATCTTTTTTTTCTATAAAACTATATTCAATTAAATTGAATTATTTTTCAATAATTTAATAATTAAAATTATCAATAATCAATTAAACAAGAATATAAAATCTAAAACTTATTATCTCTTTCTCAATTATAAATCGTTCAGATAGGAATTTGATAAAATATTCAAAGAAATAAATCTCGATTATATAATTGAAAAAATATTATAATAATTTAAATAGATCAGATTAATTATAATCTATATTACTAAATTTCAATAATATATTGAATATATTATATAGAATAATAATTATCTAAAATTATAATTCTATAAAAAATTGAAAGATATTATAAAAAACAAGTTAACGAAAACTCCGAAATCATTTAACCTTTTTGAATTAATCAAAATCTTTATTTTTATTAATAATTGATTTTATAAATAACGAATAGCAAAAAAAGGAATTATTTAGGAAAATAAGAAGTTTCAAAAACCTTATTATCAAAACAGATATTATAATATTGATGATTTAATAGAATTAAATAGTACCGAATAATATTATATAAAGCTAAGCAATCTAAGTATTGATAAAAAGAAAAAATATAAAAAGAATAACTTATATTATATTTATAAGAAAAACAAATATATATTTCAAGATTATTCTTAAAAGAAAAAACTATTTATTACAAAAGATAGAAAATAAATGAAATTTAAAAATAGAAAACAGGATTCTCAAAAAATGGGAATTTTAAAAGAAAACTCAAAGAAAATAGAATTATTGAAAAGAAATCTATCTCAACTCAATCTCGAACAATTAAAAGAATTAGATATCAATAATCAAAACTTTAAAATTAATATTAAAAACAATATCGATTACAAAAAAGAATCTTTAGAAAATTTCGAATTAGAAAACAAAAAATCAATCAAGGAATTCGAAAAGGATCAATAAACAATTGAATCCTATTATTTATTTTGAAAAAATGAATTATAATATTTAATCAATTATCTAAATAAAAAACAAATATAATATTATTATAAAGAGAAGAAATCTAATTTTATTAAGAAATATAAAATTTATAATTATTTTATTTTATTAGTATTCTATATAATAATATATAATAATATTTATTATATAATATTTAAAAAAAATATTAAAATAAACAATACTAAAAAATATATTATAAATATAAATTCTTTATTCTTCAATGAAATATAAAAATACAATAAATATAATCTAGAAATTGAAGAAATATAAAAAATCCTATTATAAGTTAGGACTTATTATATCTAATAAAGAATTGATAAAGATAATAAAGAAACATTAAATTATAATTATTATCAAGATTTTCAAATAAAATCAATAGAATTATTGTTCATTATATTTTATCGATTATTGAGTATAAACAAATATTAATATAAATAATTGAATCTCTTTATTAGAAAACAAACTATCGAATTATTATTATTAGAATTCAATAATATTATAAAAGTAATAGATCGAGATATATATATCCTGATAGTATATTATGAAAAGGGAATTGGAAGAGAAAGTTGAATTAGATTATATTGTAATATATCATTTATAGAGAAAACAGGGTTTACAATAGTTTTAGGATTGATATTATATAAATTCAAATATATATATATAGAAGATTGATTATTATAAAAAGAAAAAACAAAAGGTTTTTCTTTTATATTTAATTATAAAAGGTTATATAATTGATTAATTAAAACCTTTATATATTTAATTTATAATTTCAACTTTCTTATATCCTTTCTTTTCAAGAAATATATATTCTTTTTTGTTCATCAAAGAAAATAATTGATTAGAATATAGAATATACAAAATATTATTGTTAACAACTTTTTAAAATGAATATAAAAATTGAACAATAAAAAAAAAGGTTTACTGAATTTAGAAATAATCTTTTATTCTTTAACAAATAATTTAATAGGAGTTTTGTCTTTACCAATATTCTTATTAGTTTTCGAATATTTGGACTTTGGTTTTGAAAATATATCCAAAAAAAGAAAAGGTTTATTGAATTCTGAATAGAAACATTTAAAGATTCAGAAAAGTAAAAACAACTTTTTTCTCGATTTTGAAGATAATATAAAGAAAGTTGGATTTTGTTACTTTTGAACAAAGAAAAGAAATAATTCTTATATATCAAAAGGATCAACAATAAACTCTTCTTGTTATAAAGTCTTTTTTCGCTTTAATTACATTTCAAAGATCAAAGAAAGGTTTTCCAATTCAGACTCAATATAATAAATAAATTCCTTTCCTTTCCGAGATAGTTTTCGAGAAATAGATAAAGAAGTTTCTTCTTTTAAATAAAACTTCTAAATTAATAATCTCTTATTCTCCCTTTGGGATTCTATTAATAAATTCAAATACTATCAAATTTTTAATTTTAAAAACAATCTACCTTTATTTACAAATTAAATTTTATACAAAAAGAAAATACACTCTCTAGGATTTCTCTTCCTATTCCAAGATTTCGAAAATCATCTATACTTTTTTGAATTTATATTCAAAAAGCTTTCTATATATATCTATAAAGTTTTTAAATTTATAATCAAATAGTATATAAATTCTATTTATTATCGATTTCGAATTTCAAGAGATTTTTTCTAGAAGAATTTGTAAAATAGAAATTAAAAAAGATAATATTTTTATATCAAAAGGAAATGATTTCGATATATAAAATCCTTCTTTATTAAATTCTTAAAAAATAAAAAAAACAATTTGATTTTGAAGTAATTGAAAAAGGTCTTCCTAAAAGATACTATCTTTCATCTTATTATCATTAACATTTATAACAAAATAAATAATTAATATTATAATCGAATTACGATTCTTAATAATATCAATAAATTAAAGGATTATATTGAACAATAAAATGATTATATAGAAATCTTCTTTAATTAATATTTATCAATGAAATTTATTATCTTTTTTTATTTATTGAAAGATCTCTCTTTATATAAATCAATTTAGATTATATTAAAATTGATAAGAAAATAAATACTTCTTAAAAAGCTCTTTAATTAAATAGAAACCTTTATTAGGATTAATTAATATTAATATCTAATATTCTTGATATATTTCGGTTAATATTTTATTAAATTTAAGAAAATCTATTAAAATAATAATTCTTAAAAACAGTTTTATATTTTGATATTTGAATATCAATTTTATAAAATCGATAAAAGAATAATATAAAGTTATTTTTCGATTACAATTTGGAAATCGAAAAATAAAAAAAGGAATAAAAACAAAACGAAATTTTTTATTAGTATATAAAAGTATAACAATTTATTACAAAACAATATCATTTTTCAAAAGTATTTGGATTAAAGAATAATAATAATTTGAAAACAGATTTTCTTTAAATTTATTATAAAAATTCTATTTATAAATAACAAAAATATCTTCAAAACTAATTTCAAGATTTAGAAAATCTTTATATTATAAAAAAAGAACAAACTCAGAAATTCCTACAAGAATTCGTTTTTGAAAGAATATTTCAGGGGTAGGTTTTTTCTGAATAAATCTAACTTTGAGTTTTGAAGTTATATAAGAAAAATATATACTTAATTTTAAATCGAAACAATAAAACCTTTGAGTTTGTTTAATTCGTTTAATAATTAATTATATATAAAAATGAAATTAGAAATAAAATTGAACAATCAATTTTATCTTATTAATACAATCTCGATTACAGATTATTATAATTAATCGATTTCGAAATTCTTTGATAGGAATATATTTGATTTTTATATCAAATAATTTAATTAAAATATATAAATAGTATATACAAAAGACTTTTTCAATAATATTTTTATTAAAAGATACAACAATTATCTATTTTATTTGATTAACAATATAATTTTTATCAATTAATATATATTATTTATCTTCAAATTGAAGGTCAGGTTTATAATTATAATTTTTCAATTTTCGAAAGGAATTTAGAATAATCCTAAAAAGTTCTTTGAATATATTATTATCATTATCTGAAATTGCTTTTAGAATGAAATCAATTTCTCGATAATAAAAAACGAATTTATCTAGAATGAAAAAATAAAAAAAGATTTTTTTTGAAAAATCGAATATATAATTTCGTTTTGTTTATTTATCAATATTTGTAATAATAAGTTTAGAAATTGATATAATAATTTATTTATAAAGGAGATAGAAAACTTGCAAAGAATTAAAAATATCGATAGTTTTTGGTTTCTTTTTAATATCTGGATTTGTTTCTAATTCTTTATTATCAATCTTTTTGATTTTGGTTTTGTTGATCTTTTTGGAGTTTTCAAATATAGATTCTTGAAGTAGGATAGAAAGGGTTTTATTAGATTTGTATTTTTTTAGAAATCCAAATCTATTAATAGTGAATTAATATTTTTTGAAGATTGAATCTTTTTCGAAATCGAAAGATAAAGGTTTTCAATCTTTTTTTGTTTTTGAATTCGAATTTGCAATGAAGATATATATATTACAGAATTTTATTGAAATATATTTTTTATGATTATAATCTTTTTTCTTAACAAACTTTTGAGTTATAAATCTATTTAAGAATTTAATAAAGATTTGAGAGTTAAATTGTATAATACAAAAAATTATATTAATTTTTATAATATTTCCTTTCAATTCTTTGTTTTGGAATTATAATCTTACAAATTCTTTTCCTTTAAAAGTTGTTCAGATTTTCTTTAAATATTTAAAACTTTCCTTGATTCTATTATAATATTATTCGATCATTTGAATAATATTATTATTTTTAATGAAATATATGATTTTGGAAAAATTTATAATTTCATAAAGTTTTATTCCTTTGATTTTATTTTATATTTTTTTTATAAAATCTTTAATATCTTTTATTAGCTTCAAAATAATATTAAGTTATTATTCGAAAATATTATATTGATTTATAAATTGAAGGGAATTATAAAATACAAGGGTTTATATAATATTAATAAAGAATTTTTCTTTGTAATAAAAGGAAATTATTGTAAAAACTTTTAAATAAAGAATTATTTCTTTATTTTGTTTTTCAATTATTATAAGATTTTCAAATAGATTTGTTTGAAAGAATATATTATTTTTTAAAAAAAGATGATTATAATAAAAGAAAAATAAATAAAATTCAAAATATAAAAAAAGAAATAGATTTATAAAAAGGAAATTAGAATATTAAAATATTATTTAGAAATTATTTTTATAATTATTTAAAAAAGAATTTGAAGGGATTATTATAATTTTTTTGAAGGTATATGAATATCTTTCTTTTTCTTAAAATTTAGAATGAAATATTAATTGTATTTCTTAATCGATAAGTAGGGGTATATAATAAAAGCTTTTCTTTAATATTTTATATATTATTTTATATTTCAAGATCTTGATCGATTTGTGATTATATAGTAAACAATCCTTGATTAATAATCGATATTTGTTTAAAAGAATATAGATATCTTGAAACTTGGTTTTGTTAATTTATTTATTTATAAAGATTTTTTGAGTTGTTGTTAATAAAGAGATTAAAATGTAAGATATACTTTTTTAAATAGATGTTTGTATAGGTTTTATTAAATGGAGTATCATTTATTTCTTTGAGTGTATAAGTGGATAATTCAAATAATTTTTCAGTAATCTTGTAAAATCTGTACTATTTGAAAACTAATTTCTTGTTTTGTGATATATCGATTTTTGATTAAGGATTATAATATAAGATAATATCTTTAACAAGTATATTTTTGTTTAGAGTTTTATAATTCAAATTATATCGGAGTTTTCTATCTTTTTTATAATATCGTTTGTACAGGATTGTTTCTTTGATATTATTATTAAGTATTTTTAATTGCTGTGCTTTTATAATTAGCAAATCTTTTTGGGTATATATATTTCCTTAATCAAGAATTTTTTAAGTGGTATATATGATTTCTAGAGGTAATATAGTTTTATATTTATAAATTAGTTCAAATAATGTTTTGTTTGTTGGTTTGTATATTGAAATATAATTGGTAAATAATATAATCTTTAATTATTCTGATTATCTGTAGTTTTTCTTTGAAAGACAGGAAAGGGTTTTAGTAATTGGATAATAATCTTTTTTTATTATATTATTTATTTGAAGGTGGTAGATTGATATTTGGATTTTATCGATATTATATTTTTTGCAATAAATAAGTATAATACTTTTATTTTTAAGTTTATTATTTATAATAATCTTTTTGAAAAGATTATATTTGTAAACGATTTTATATAAGAATTTGGTAATAATCTTTGAAGTAGTATTTTATAATATTTTAGTTTCTATTCAATTATTTAAATCTTTTTGTAGAATTATAATATACTTGAATCTATAATTATCTAATATCTTTGTAATATTTATACCAATTTTGTATTAAATTCTTAAAGATTAGGTAACAATCATTAATTCGTTTATTTATTTGGACAATTGGAATTGATAGATCGAATAGGACGTTATTCAGTTTTTTATATCTTTGTATATATTATTTTACTAATAACTATTCTGTAATTTATTATATAAGGATTCGAGATTTTTATGATTAAGCTTTTTGTATATCCGAATTATAACTTTTGTTTTTTCTTTTAAATTATTATTAGTAATTATATAGACAAAAGATAAATTATCTTTATAGATTTTGAATAAGCAATGATTTCTGATATAGAAGTTTAATATCTTTTTCTTGAAGATTTATTAGTCTTTTATATTTAGGCTTTTAGGTTGTTGTAATGTAATGATATATCGAATATAATTCTGTATCTTTGTATTTTTGTTCTTCAAAATTTGGAATGGGATTAAAATTTGGGAGGTATTTATTTATATAATTGATTCTATATTTAAAGAATTTAAGTTGGTTATAATTAGATTATTTATATCTTTTTTATATTCTTTGTTAATATTATTAAAGGTAATTTGAGGGTATTATAATAATATATCAATTACAATGTTTTTGTTTTCAATAATGTATTTAATTTCGAAATCGAAAAGCTTGATCCAGGTAATCTATTTTGTTATTAGTGTTTTGAGGAGGTTGATAGTAGTTTTGTTTAATTGGGTTATAAGAATATTTGTATTAGTTTTCAATAAGAAATGGATTTTATAGAAATCTCTTTTATATTTTTATAAGGTTTTAAAAACTCCTTTATATTCTCTTTTGATTGTATTATAATTTTGTTCGATATGATTCTAAAGATTATTTTTATATTTTGTAATAATATAGGATTTGTTTATATATTCTTATTTAAGGATAATTCCTTATTTTATCAAACTTGTATTTATTGTAAGTATTACTTTTCCTGTTTTCGATGAATAATCTATAAATAGTAATATTGAGGTGGTAATAAATTTGTTTTTAAATAAGATCATTGTAGTATTGTAAATTGTTATTTAAAGGAATTCAGTTTTCTTTTTTAATAATGTATATAAGGAAGTTATAATTTCTATGAAATTTTCTATTCAAAAATGATAGAAAATATATATTCCCAAAAACATTTTGATTTTGTAATCGTTTGAGTAAAGGAATTATTCGATTATTTTGATTATTTTAATAGTATTAAAACTCTTTCTTTTTGAGTTTATAAAGTATTTTACAATTCGGATTTTATTATAATATTATTTAGATTTGATTTCAATAGTATAATTAATATATTCAATATATTCCATTGTAGTATTGTAAAAGTGGTAGGTCGAGATATATGTGTCCTGATAGTATGTTGTGAGGAGGGAATTAGAAGAGAAAGCTGAATTAGATTATATTGTAATATGTTATTTATAGATAAAACAGGGTTCACAATAGTTTTGGGGTTGATATTATATAGGTTTAAATATATATATATAAAAGATTGATTATTATAAAAAGAAAAGGCAAAAAGCTTTTTTTTTATATCTAATTATAGAAGGTTATATAATTAATTAACTAAAATCTTTATATATTTAGTTTATAATTTCAATTTTCTTATATTCTTTTTCTTCAAGAAATATATATCCCTTTTTGTTTATCAAAAAAAATAATTGATTAGAATATAGAAAATACAAAATATTGCTACTAATAGCTTTTTAAAACAAATATAAAAATTGAACAATGAAAAAGAGATTTGTTGGATTTGGAGATAATCTTTTATTCTTCAATAAATAATTCAATAGAAGTTTTGCTTTTATTAATATTCTTATTAGTTTTCGAGTATTTAGGCTTTGGTTTTGAAGATATATCCAAGAAAAGAAAAGATTTGTCAGATTTCGAATGGAGATATTTGAAGGCTCGGAAAGGCAAAAATGATTTTTTTTTTGATTTTGAAGATAATATAAAAAGAATTGGACTTTGTTGTTTTTAAACAAAAAGAGGAAATAGTTCTTGTATATTAAAGAGATTAATAATAAGCTTTTTTCATTGTAAAGCCTTTCTTCATTTTGATTACATTTTAGAGGTTGAGGGGAGGTCTTTCAATTTAGACTTAATATAATGAATAGATTCTTTTCCTTTTTGAGATGGTTTCCGAAGAATAAATAAAGGAGTTTCTTTTTCTTGGATAAAGACTTCTAAATTGATAATCTTTTATTTTTCCTTTGGGATTTTATTAATGAATTCAAATGTTATCAAATTTTTAATTCTAAAAATAATCTGTTTTTATTTATAAATTAGGTTTTATATAAAAAAAGAATACATTCCTCAGAATTTCTTTTTTTGTTTTAAGATTACGAAAATCGTTTATACTTTTTCAAATTTATATTCAAGAAGTTTTATATATATTTCTATAAAGTCTTTAGATTTATAATCAAATAGTATATAAGCTTTGTTTATTATTAATTTCGAATTTCAAAAAACTTTTTTTAGAAGAGTTTGTAAAATAGAAATTAAAAAAGGTAATATTTTTATATCAAAAAGGAATGATTTCGATATATAAAGTTCTTTTTTATTGAATTCTTAAAGAATAAAAGGGATAATTTGATTTTGAAGTGATTGAAGAAGATCTTTCTAAAAGGTATTATTTTTTATCTTATTATTACTAGTATTTATAGTAAGATAAATGATTAGTATTATAATCGAATTATGACTTTTGATAATATTAATAAATCAAAGGATTGTATTGGGTGGTAGGATGATTGTATAAGAATCTTTTTTGGTTAATATTTATTAATGAAATTTATTGTTTCTTTTTGTTTATTGAAAAGCCTTTTTTTGTATAAATCAATTTAGATTATATCAGGATTAATAAAAAAATAAATACTTTTTAAAAAACTTCTTAATTAAACGAAAATTTTTATTAGGATTGATTGATATTAATATCTGATATTCTTGATGTATTTCAATTAATGTTTTATCAGGTTTGGGAAGATTTATTAGGATAGTAATCTTTGAAAGTGGTTTTACATTTTGATACTTGAATGTTAATTTTGTAAAATCGATAAAAAAATAATACAAAATTGTTTTTTGATTATAATTTGGAAATCAAAAAATAAGAAAAAGAATAAGAACAAAACAAAACTTTTTATTAATATATGAAAATATAATAATTTGTTACAAAATAATATTACTTTTTAAAAGTATTTGGATTAGAAAATAATAACAATTTGGAAATAGATTTTCTTCAAATTTATTACAAAAATTTCATTTATAAATAATAAAAATATCTTCAAAATTAGTTTCAAGATTTGGAAAATCTTTATATTATGAAAAAAGGATAAATTTAAGAATTCTTATAGAAGTTCGTTTTCTGAAAAATACTTCGAAAATAGGTTTCTTTTTGACAAATCTAGTTTTGAATTTTGAAATTATACAAAAAGAATATATATTTGATTTTGAATCGAAGCGATAAAATCTTCGAGTTTATTTAACTTATTCAATAACTAATTATATATAAAAACAAAACCAAAGGTAAAATTGAATAATTAGTTTTATTTTATTAATACAATCTCGATTACAGATTATTGTAATTAATCAATTCCGAAATTCTTTGATAGAAATATATTTGATTTTTATATCAAATAATCTAGCCAAAATATATAAATAATATATATAAAAAGCTTTTTTAATGATATTTTTACCAAAAAATATAACAATTAATTATCCTATTTAATCAACAATATAATCCTTATCAATTAATATATATTATTTATTTTCGAATTGAAGATTAGATTTATAACTACAACTTTTCAGCTTCCAAAAGGAATTTAAAATAATTCTAAAAAATTCTTTAGATATATTATTATCATTATTTGAAACTATTTCTGAAATGAAATCAATTTTTCGATAATAGAAGATAAATTTATTTAGAATAAAAAGATGAAAAAGGGTTTTCTTTGAAAAATCGAATATATAATTTCGTTTTATTCATTTATTAATATTTGTAATAATGAATTCAGAAATTGATACAATAATTTGTTTATAAAGAAAACAAAAGTTTGTAAAAAATTAAGAATATCGATAATTTCTAGTTTTTTCTTAATATTTAGATCTGTTTTTAATTCCTTATTATCAACCTTCTCGATCCTAACTTCATCGACCCTTTTGAAACTTTCAAATATAAACTCTTGAAATAAAATAAAAAGGATTTTATTAAATTTGTATTCTTTCAGAAATCCGAATCTATCGATAATGAATTAACACTTTTTGAAGATTAAATCTTTTTCGAAATCAAAAAATAAAAATTTTTAATCCTTTTTTGTCTTTGGATTTAAATTTGTAATAAAGATATATATATTACAAAATTTTGCTAAAATATATTTTTTATAATTATAATTTTTCTTTTTGATAAATTTCTAAATTATAAATCTATTTAAAAACTTAACAAGAATCTAAAAGCTAAATCGTATAATATAGAAGATTATATTGATTCTTATAATACTTTTTTTCAGTTTTTTATTTTAGAATTATAATCTTACAAATTCTTTTTTTTTGAAAATCATTCAGATTTTCTTTAAATGCTTAAAACTTTCTCTAATTCTATTACAATATTATTCGATTATTTGGATAACATTATTATTCTTAATAAAATATATAATTTTAAAGAAATCTACAACTTCATAAAGTTTTATTCTTTCAATTTTATCTTATATTTCTTTTACAAAATCCCCAATTTCTTTTATTAATTTCAAAACAATATTAAATTATTATTCGAAAATATTATATTGATTTATAGATTGAAAAGAATTATAAAATATAAAGATTTGTATAACATTAATAAAGGATTTTTTTTTATAATAAAAGGAAACTATTATAAAAACTTCCAAACAAAAAGTTACTTCTTTATTTTATTCTTCAATCATTATAAGATTTTCAAATAGATTTATTTGGAAGGATATATTATTTCTTAAAAGAAAATAATTATAATAAAAGGGAAATAAATAGAATTCAAAATATAAATGAAAAAATAGATTTATAAAAAAGAAATTGAAATATTAAAATATTGTTTAAGAATTATTTTTGTAATTATTCAAAAAGAAATTTGAAGAGATTATTATAATTTTTTTGAAAATATATGAATACTTTTTCCTTTTTTAAAACTTAAAACGAAATATTAATTATACTTTTTAATCGATGAATAAAGGTATATAATAAAAGTTTCTTTTCAGTATTTTATATATTATCTTATATTTCAAGATCTCAATCGATTTATAATTGTATAACAAACAATCTTTGATTAGTAATTAATATTTGTTTGAAAGAATATAAATACCTTGAAACTTAACTTTGTTGATTCATTTATTTACAAAGATCCTTTAAATTATTATCAACAAAAAGATTAAAATATAAGATATACTTTTTCAAACAAATATTTGTATAGATTCTACCAAACAAAGTATTATCCATTTCTTCGAATATATAAATAAATAATCCAAATAATTTTTCAATAATCCTATAAGATTTATACTATTTGAAAACTAATTTCTTGTTTTATAATATATCGATTTTTGATCAAAGATTATAATATAGAACAATATCCCCAATAAGTATATTCTTATCTAAAATCTTATAATCTAAATCGTATTAGAACTTTCTATTTTCTTTATAATATTGTTTATATAGAATTATTTCTTCGATATTATTATCAAACATTTTTAATTATTGTATTTTTGTAACTAACAAATCTTCTTGAATATATATATTTCCTCAATTAAAAATTCTCTAAATAGTATATATAATTTCTAAAGATAATATAATCTTGCATCTATAAATTAATTCAAATAGTATTTTGTTTATCGATTTGTATATTGAAATATGATCAATAAATAATATAGTCTCTAATCATTTTGATTATCTATAATCTTTCTTTAAAAAATAAAAAAGGGCCTTAATAATCAGATGGTAATCTCTTTCTATTATACTATTTGTTTAAGGATAGTAAATTGATATTCGGATTTTATCAATATTATACTTTTTATAATAAGTAAATACAATACCTTTATTCTCAAACCCATTATCTACAATGATCTCCTCAAAAAGATTATATCTACAAACGATTTCATATAAGAACTTAATAATTACTTTTGAAATAACATTTTATAATATTTTAGCTTCTATTTAATCATTCAAATCTTCTTGTAGAACTACAATATACTTGAATCCATAATCATCTAACATCTTTATAACATTTATATCAATTTTACACCAAATTCCTAAAGACCAAATAACAATCATTAATTTGCTTATCTATTTGAATAATCGGAATTGATAAATTGAATAAGATATTATTCAATTTTTTATATCTTTATATATATCATTTCATCAATAATTATTCCATAATTTATTATATAAAGATTCGAGACTTTTGTAATCAAGCTTTTTGTATATCTAGATTATAACTTTTATTTTTTCTTTTAAATCATTATTAACAATTATATAAACAAAAGATAAATCATCTTTACAGATTCTGAATAAATAACAATCTTTGATATAGAAATTTAATATTTCTTTTTTGAAGATTTACTAATCTTTCATATTTAGATTTCTAAATTATTGTAATATAATAATATATCGAATATAATCCTACATCTTTATATTTCTGTTTTCCAAAATTTGGAACAAAATTAAAATTTGGGAGATATTTATTTATATAACTGATTTTATACTTAAAGAATTCAAGTTGATTATGATTAAATTATCTATATCCTTTTTATATTCTTCATTAATATTATTAAAAACAATCCGAAGGTATTGTAATAATATATCAATTGCAATATTCTTGTTTCTAGAAATATATTTAATTTCGAAATCGAAAAACCTAATCCAAACAATCTATCTTATTATCAATACTTTAAAAAAATCAATAACAACTCTATTCAATTAAATTACAAGAATATTCATATCAATTTCCAATAAGAAATAAATCCTATAAAAATCTTTTTTGTATTTTTATAAAGCTTTAAGAATTCCTTTATATTCTCTTTTAATTATATTATAATTTTGTTTGATATAATTCCAAAAATTACTCTTATACTTTACAATAGTACAAGATTTATTTGTATATTTTTATTCAAAGATAACTTTTTATTCTATCAAACTTGTATCTATTATAAATATTACTTTTTCTATCTTTAGCAAATAATCTATAAATAACAATACTGAAATAATAGTAAGTTTATCTTTAAATAAGATTATTATAATATCATAAATCATTATTTAAAGGAATTCAATTTTCTTTTTCAATAATATATACAAAAAAGTTATAATTTCTGTGAAATTTTCTATTCAAAAGTAATAGAAAATATATATTCCCAAAAACATTCTGATTTTGTAATCATTTAAGCAAAAAAGCTATTCGATTATCTTGATTATTTTAATAGTATTAAGGTTTCTTTTTTCTGAACCTATAAGATACCCTACAATTCGGATTTCATCATAGTATTATTTAGATTTGATCTCAATAATACAATCAGCACATTCAATACATTCCATCGTAGTATCAAGATTCTTTAGATATTCAACAATAAACTTTTATAATCCTGATTCGACTTCTTTTTTATTATAACAAGTTTTGGAGTCTTTTACTTCAATATCGTTCAAATAAGATATAGCAATATCAAATATTATATTTTATAGTATTTTTGAAATTATCCTAACGAATTGAATTATAGAATTGATAGCTTTTTAAAAGAGAATTGTAAACCTTATCAATCCTAATGAGATTATGATAACAATGATATCTTTGCTTTTCATATTCAAAGATATTTGATTGTAATCAGAGAAAAAATCGATTATAAAGATTAATTAACAATCAATTAATTGTTTTGCAAACTCTTTTAGATTTGAAGATATATTTATATTTTGTAAGATTATACTATTCGCCTTTATTATAACTACAACAATTTGATATTTTCCAACCTTACTTTTTTTGATTAAATATTATAGATTACAATAAGATCTGTTTTCTTTTTCAAATATATCTTGTTTAATTTGTTTTCTTATTATATCAATTATAATTAACAAAAATATTTTGAACAAAACGAATCCAATTGCTTGCCAGACTTTATATAGAACTGTTTTGATGATTTATAGAAAAACAATAAATAGTTTAACTAATCCAGCTTCAGATCAATCGAATACTAATATAATTTCTCGATTCATTAGAAGTACAATAAGAAATTCTTTTTCTCAAATTAAAAAAATATCTTTTATATCCAATTATTTCAATCTTTCAAATATCAAACAGAAATCTTTAGATCGAAAATCGAAATACGATATTAGATATTTTGAGAATAATCCTAATGATAAATATATAGGATTTTTAATATACTCATTTTCAAATCAATTCAGATCACCCTTTAGAATTCCTTTATCGATATATTTAGTTTCATCCGATAGTTTCATTTTGTTGTTTTTTTTCTTATAAATTTCATTAACAAAAATATATATTATTAAATTGATAAATATTGATTTATTATAGATATCATCTTCGATTTTAAATACTTCTAAATCTATATAAGTATTGTTAGAATTGAAATACTTTTGAAAGGTTTCTATTTTAGAGTTGTTTATATTATTAAAAATATCTTCTAAATTGAAATCAAAATTGAATCTAATAATACTTTCAATTGACTCTTCAAATTTTAAATCTATTCTAAATTTTGAATGATAATTTAAAAGTTCCTGAAAGTTGATTTGAATATACTTTTTGAAAGCTTCAGGATTTCGATAAATGTTTAGATTCTTTGAAAGATTATTGATATAATTCTTAAATATTGTATCTTCTAATCTTTTCCTTAATTTATAATTTCAATTTTTTTGATATCAATTAATCGTTTAGGTTTTATTATTTAACAATCTATTTTATTAATATTATTATCATCAATAATTCAAACAATCTATTTATTTCTTTTATATTCAAAATCAATCTTTTTTGTGAAAAGGTAAAATATACTAAATAACAATGAGTCCTTGATATTGTTTAGTATAAATATATCAATAATATTCTTGATTTTGTTGAAATTGATTTCGATATCTTCAATCAAATTATATAGAATAATAGTATTTCTGTTTGGAATTATCATTGTGATATTATACTCTTGTATTATAAGGTTTAGATCTTTTATAATTTTTAAATTTATTATATTAATTATCGATTCAAAATCAATAATATCAATGATTTTAATCTTCCTTTTGACAAATGAAATAATGATTATTGGTATATTGTATATTTCTCTTGAATGAAAGCTTGATTTATTTGTTAGATTATTGATATTAATTATGATAATAAAGATTTATTTGATAAGGATTATATCTATATTATTTATATTGAGATTGATAAATATCGATAATATTTATCTTGTAAAATTGATTACCTTTTTCTCAACTTTTTTTCGTTTTTTATATTTTCCAATAGGAATTCGTTTAATCATTTCTTTGATCAATTCTGAGCAATAGATGTATAGATTATCGATGAATATAAGGATTTCGATATATATAATACATTTTAATAAGTTTATTATTATCTTTGTAGTATATATCGAAATAAATAATTACTTTTTGACTTTCGGAGTTCTATTATAAAGAGATCGGATTTCTTTTATAATTCTTTCTTTATTCGATTTAGGTAACTTTTCTTTTTTTTTATCTTTGTTTTTAAAATTTTCTTTAATATCTATTTCGTCATTTTGTTTTTGGAAGTCTTTTTCCAATTTTGCTTTTTCAGTTAATAATATCGATTTTTGTAGGATTTATAGTACAAAAATAGTAGGTTTTGATGATTTTTTAATTTCATTTTATTTTATTATTTTTGTTTGTTTAGAAAGTTGATTATATAATCTAGTTGTTTTTTTTGATTGAGAGATTGTATTGATATTAGTTAATTGTTCTTTTTTATATGTAAAGTTATTGATAGATATATTTTTGATGATATCGATATTCGAAATGTTAATCTTCAGAGATCCTTGGTTGTTTGGTGATTCTATATTATTTTATCGAAATTTGGTATTATTATATATTCTAGATTATATTATAATTTGTTGTTTTTCAGAGTGGAGTTTGTTTTTAAAGATCGAAGATATATTAAGGTTTCCCTTTGATTTAAATCTGAAGGTTTTATAATTATTATAATAATATAATCTATTCTGAATATCTTTATATATAACAAGATAATTTTGTTTAGTATTGTAATCGTTATTATAAGGAATTTATTCAAAACAATAAAAACAATATCAATCTCTTTTATTAATAGTATTTATATCTATATAGATGAAATTATAGTTTTCCTGAATCAAGAATTCATTACAATCTTTTCCTAAACATCGAAATTTGAAGTAGTTTCTTTAGAAAATGATGTTTTCATATATTCTTTTATAGTAAACACAATTGTAATCTAATATTACCTAGACTTCTTATAAATCCTGATAATAAAATCTTCCGATATATATTATTTGAAGGTTTCATTTATCATTTTCTTATAATTTATAATAATAGAATTATCAAAATCAACTTTGAGGTTTCTAATAATCTTTTTGCTAATTCGTATATATAAATTATATAGAAAAAGTCTTTTTATTTCAAATTCGATGATCATTTTGTTTTCAATGAATTGGTTTACAAAAAGAACGAATTTAATAATATAATCCTTGATCAAGATTGAATTTGTATCATAAAATATCTTGTATTTGGATTATTGAATATCGATAAATTGATCCAAGAAATCACAAGTATCAATAATTTGTTGAATATCGAAATCACAAAAATAACGAAAAAGAATTGAACAAAGTCCTTTTTTTCAATTATAATTAATAAGATTGTATTCCGATATAAGCTTTATTTAGACCGAAATAGCTTTATCACAATATTAAGGAAGATGAATTTGTATTTCGTTATTGAATATACTATAATCAGTTTATAAAGCCTTCTATATTATAAGGAAGTCAGAGATATTATTTCTATTGAAGGTAAAGGTATTGGAGTTTCTTGTATAGGGTATAATAGAGTATATATATATGTGATCCATAATGCTTCGATTTAATATATAGGCTCTCATTGATTGATCTATATCATCATCGTTCTTGGTTTTTTTAGTTTTCCTTTTCCCAAAACCATCTTTATCTTTTCTAGTATAATCTTCTTTTAAATCGATAAGGGATTCCTTATTGGAATTGTAAAAAACGGATGCTTTCGAAAACTTTTGAAAAATATTTTCTGGATGAACTTTAGATTGATTAGGGTTTTCTATGATAACAGAATAATAACGAATTTTGGATAATGATAAATTTGATTTATATAGTTATTGAATTAAAGAATATATATCAAATATATTTGAATCTAAATTAATTTTAGGTTCTTAATAATCTCTATTATTTATGTTTTTCTTTTTATAAAGTTCAAAAAAGATAAAAGAGTTTTTAAATAATTCTTTCAAAAGTATTCTTTTTTACAAAAGGATTATACAGGATTTAAATCCTTTATCTAAAAGTTTTTTTTAGAATATATTCCAAATTTTTAAATATCGATATCGGGGATAGCAATTCTATATATTATAATCTAATCTTTTTAAATATTATCTTATAAATAAGTAACGAGATACTTTATTCGATTATAAGATATATAAGATCCTTTAATTCAATTAGTTATATTCTATTAAACTTATTTCAAAATCAGATCTTTTTTGTTTTTGAAAGTTACTAAGGTTTAATTTTGAGTAAAACTTTATCGATATAAATCTTTTATATAAAATATAAATAGATAAATTAGTAATAAATTGTTTATTTATAATATAATAAGTTAATAAGAATAAAAATGATTAGAAATCCAAACCTTCTTTATTCTTTATTTAACATTTTCATTTTTGAAAGATTTATCCTTTTAGAATCTATTCTTATTTTTTTATCAATAAATAGCTAATTTTACTTTCTTTTTCAATATAATATTCTCACAAATTGGTTTTGTATATTTTACAAATAATATAACTCAATATCTTTATATAAATTATTATTGTAAAAGTAGTAGGTCGAGATATATATATCCTAATAACATATTATAAAAAAGGAATTGAAAAAGAAAACTGAATTAGATTACATTGTAATATATCATTTATGAATAAAACAGGGTTCACAATAATTTTGGGGTTGATACTATATAGATTCAAATATATATATGTAGAAGATTGATTATTATAAAAAGAAAAGGCAAAAGGCTCTTCTTTTATATTTAATTATAAAAGGTCATATAATTGACTAGCTAAAACCTTTATATATTTGGCCTATAATTCCAACTTTCTCATAGTATCAAGATTCTTTAAATATTCAATAATAAACTTTTATAGTTTTGGTTCGACTTCTTTTTTATTATAACGAGTTCTAAGGTTTTTTACTTCAATATTGTTTAAATAAAATATAACAATATTAGATATTATATTCTATAATATTCTTGAGATTATTCTAATAAATTGAGTTATAGAATTGATGGTTTCTTGAAAGAGAATTATAAATCTTATTAATTCTAATAGAGTTATAATAGTAATGATATCTTTGTTTTTTGTATTCAAAGGTATTTGATTATAATTAAAGAAAAAATCGATTACAAAGGTTAATTGATAATTAGCTAACTATTCTGCAAACTTTTTTAGATTTGGAGGTATATTTATATTTTGTAAGGTTATATTATTTGTCTTTATTATAGTTATAATAATTCGATATTTTCTAGTTTTATTTTTCTTGATTAAATATTATAAGTTATAATAGAATCTATCTTTTTTTTCAAGTATATCTTATTTGATTTGTTTTCTTATTATATCAATTATAATTGATAAAAGTGTTTTAAACAAAACGAATCCAATTGTTTATTAAGCTTTGTATAAAACTGTTTTGATGATTTGTAGAAAAATAACAAATGGTTTAATTAACTCGATTTCAGATCAATCGAATACCAATACAGCTTTTTGATTCATTAAGAATATAATAAGAAATTCTTTTTTTCGAATTAAAAGGATATCTTTTATATTCAATTGTTTCAACTTTTCAAATATCAAACGGAAACCTTTAGATCGAGAATCGAAATATAATATTAGATATTTTAAAAATGATCCTAATAGTAAATATATAAGATCTTTAATATATTTATTCTCAAATCAATTCGGATCACTCTTTGGGATTCCTTTGTCGATATATTTAGTTTTATCTGATAGCTTCATTTTGTTATCTTTTTTTTTGTAAACTTTATTGATAAAAATATATATTATTAAATTGATAAATATTGATTCATTATAAATATTATTTTTGATTCTAAATGTTTCTAAATCTATATAAACATTATTAAAATTGAGGTATTTTTGAAAAATTTCTATTTCGAAATCGTTTATATTATTAAAGATATCTTTTGAATTGAAATCAAAACTAAATCTAATAATACTTTCAATCAACTCTTCAAATTTTAAGTTTGTCTCAAATTTTGGATAATAATTTAGAAGTTTCTGAAAGTTGATTTGAATATATTTCTTGAAAGCTTTAAAGTTTCAGCAAATATTTAGATTCTTTGAAAGATTATTAGTATAATTCTTAGATATTATATTTTCTAATCTTTTCTTTGATTTATAATTTCAGCTTTTTTGATATCAATTAATTATTTAGGTTCTATTATCTAATAATTTGTTTTATTAATATTATTATCGTTAATAATTCAAACGATCTATTTATTTCTTTTATATTCAAAATCAATCTTTTTTATAAAAAAATAAGATATATTAAATAATAATAAATCCTTAATATTGTTTAATACAAATATATCGATAATATTCTTGATTCTATCGAAATTGATTTCAATATTTTTAATCAAATTATATAAAGTAATAATATTTTTGTTTAAAGTTATTATTATAATATTATACTTTTATATTATAAGATTTAGATCTTTTACAATTTTTAAGTTTATTATATTGATTATTGATTCAAAGTTAATAATATTAATAATTTTAATCTTTCTTTTAACAAATAAAATAATGATTATTGATATATTATATATCTTTTTTGAATAAGAATTTAATTTGTTTATTAGATTATTAATATTAATTATAATAATAAAAGCTTATTTAATAAGAATTATATTTATATTATTCATATTAAAATTAATAGATATTAATAATACTTATTTTATAAGATTAATTACTTCTTTTTTAGTTTCTCTTTACTTTTTATATTCTTCAATAGAAATTTGTTTAATTATTTCTTTAGTTAATTTTAAATAGTAGATATATAAATTACCAATAAATATAAGGATTTCGATATAAATAATATATTCTAATAAATCTATTATTGTCTTTATAATATATATCGAAATAAATAATTGCTTCTTAATTTTCAAAGTTCTATTACAAAAAAATTGGATTTCTTTTATAATCTCTTTTTTATTTGATTTGAATAATCCTTTTTCTTTTTTATTTTTATCTTTAAGGTTTTCTTCAATATTCATTTTATTATTTTGTTTTTGGAAATTCTTTTCCAATTCTGCTTTTTCAATTAATAATATCAATCTTTATAGGATTCATAATACAAAAATAACAAATTTTAATAATTTTTCAATTCTATTTTATTTTATTGTTTTTGTTTATTTAGAAAATTAGTTATATAATTTAATTGTTTCTTTTGATTAAAAGATTATATTGATATTAATCAATTGTTCCTTTTTATATATAAAACTATTAATAAATATATTTTTGATAATATCGATACTCGAAATATTAACCTTCGAAGGTCTTTAATTACTTGATAATCCTATATCATTTTATCGAAATTCAATATTGTTATATATTCTAAATTGTATTATGATTTGTTATCTTTCAGAATAAAGTTTATCTTTAAAGATCGAAGATATATTGGGATTTCTTTTTAATTCAAACTTTAAGATTCTATAATCATTATAATAATATAATTCATTTTGAATATCTTTATATATAATAAAATAGTTTTGTTTAGTATTATAATCATCATTATAAAAAGCTTATTTAAAACAATAAAAGTAATATCAATCTTTTTTATTGATAGTATTTATATCTATATAAATGAAGTTATAATTTTTCTAAATCAAGAACTTATTATATTTAATATTCCTTTTTTTTTGAAGTATTTGTTGTTGAAAAGAGATATAAATATTTCTTGTATTTCTAATACTTTCAATTCGAGTTTATAAATAATTTATATTTAATTTGTTCAGGAGTTCTGTTATTTCGTTTATTGATTTGTTTTCAATCCTTTTTTAAATATCGAAATTTGAGATAACTTTTTTAGAAAATAATATCTTTATATATTCTTTTACAACAAATACAATTATAATTTGATATTACCTAGATCTTTTATAAATCCTAATAACAAAATTTTCCGATATATATTATTTGAAAACTTTATTTATCATTTTCTTGTAATTTATAATAATAAAATTGTTAAAATCAATTTTGAGATTTCTAGTAATCTTTTTGTTAACTTGTATATATAGATTATATAAGAAAAGTCTTTCTATTTCAAATTCGATGATCATTTTATTTTCAATGAATTGGTTTGTAGAAAAAGCGAATTTAATAATATAATCTTTGATCAAGATTGAGTTTATATTGTAAGATATTTTATATTTAGATCATTGAGTATCGATAAATTAATCCAAAAAATTGCAAATATTAATAATTTGTTGAATATCGAAATTATAAAAATGATGAAAGAGAATTGAACAAAATCCCTTTTTCCAATTATAATTAATAAAATTGTATTCTGGTATAAACTTTATTTAGATTGAAATAATCTTGTTATAATATCAAGAAAGACGAGTTTGTATTTCATTATTGGATATATTATAATCAGTTTGTAAGGCTTTTTATATTATAAGGAAATCAGAGATATTGTTTTTATTGAAGATAAAGATATTAGAGCTTTTTATATAAGGTATAATAAAGTATATATATATATGATCTATAATATTTTGATTTGATATATAGGCTTTTGTTGGTTGATTTATATTATTATTGTTTTTAGCTTTCTTGGTTTTTCCTTTTTTGGAGTTATTTTTATCTTTTTTGATATAATCTTTTTTTAAATCAATAAGGGATTTCTTATTGGAATTATAAGAAATAGATATCTTCGAAGATTTTTGAGGGATATCTTTTAAACGAATTTTAGATTGATCAGGGTTTTTTATAATAATAAAATAATAACGAATTTTGGATAATGATAGATTTGATTTATATAATTGTTAGATTAAAGGATATATATTAAATATATCTAAATCTGAATCAATCTTAGGTTCTCGATAGTCTTCGTTGTTTATATTTTTCTTTTTGTAAGATTTAGAAAAGATAAAAGAGTTTTTAAATAATTCTTTCAAGAGTATTCTTTCTTTCAAAAGGATTGTATAGGATCTAAATCCTTTATTTAAGAGTTTTTTAGTATACATTTTAAATTTTTGAATACTGATATCGGGGATAACAATTCTATATATTATAATTTAATCCTTCTAAATATTATCTTATAAACAAATAATGAGATATTTTGTTCAATTATAAAATATATAAAATTCTTCAATTCGATTAGTTATACTTTGTTAAACTTATTTCAAAATCAAATCTTTTTTGTTTCTGTAAATTATTAAAATCTAATTTTGAATAAAACTTTGTTAATATAAATCTTTTATATAAAGTATAGATAAATAGATCAACAATAAATCGTTTATTTGTAATATAATAAGTTAATAAGAATAGAAATGATTAGGAATTTAAACCTTCTTTATTTTTTATTTAGCATTTCCATTTTTAAAAGATTCATTCTTTTAGAATCTATTTTATCTCTTTATCAATAGATAACTAATTCTATTTTCTTTTTCAATATAATATCCTTATAGATTGATTTTGTATATTTTGCAAATAATATAACTTGATTTCTTTGTATAGATCATTATTATAAAAGTAATAGATTGAGATATATATATTTCGATAATATATTATGAGAAAGGAATTGAAAGAGAAAACTGAATTAGATTATATTATAATATATTATTTATAAAGAAAACAGAGTTCATAATGGTTTTGAGATTGATACTATATAGGTTCAAATATATATATATAGAAAATTAATTATTATAAAAAGAAAAAACAAAAGGCTTTTCTTTTATATCTAATTATAGAAGGTTATATGATTGATTAATTAAAACCTTTATATATTTGATCTATAATTCCAACTTTCTTATAATATTATAAGAATCGAATAATTAATTATAGAAATTAAATTAAAGAATTAATAGATTAATATTTTAATTGATTTTAGAGTTATAAATATATTTATAAATTCCAATTTTGTAAAAGAAAATAGAATTCCTATGAAATTAAAATAGGATTTTTATTAGTTAATATTGTTAAAAAGAAAGAAAACTGAAATTGATAATTGGATATATAAAGAAACTAGTATTGTCGAGATAATTATACTAAATGAATATATCAAACAAATCAAAATGGATTTAATATTATTAAACAGATATATAATTATCCTTAGTATTTTATAGATTAAAAGATACAATTCAAATATCGATTAAATAAAAGATACCTTGATATTCGATTATTATAATTGTAATAACAAATAATTATATAATCTAAAAGAATAGATTTCCCAGAAGATCGAATATTATATTATAATAATAATAGATCTTTTATTGATTGGTAAAACTAATGAAAAAGAAATTCTAATACAATATAAAAGATTCATCAAACTCTTTAAAAATCTTCAAAATTTAAAAGTTTTATTAGAATATAAATCTTGGGATTATAAGATCAATTTTAAAAAGAGATTTGTACTTTTTATTGAAAAGTTGAAGTTATACAATTCTAATACTATACAGATATAGAAAAAATACAAAATCAAAATTAAGAAAAAAAGATAGATTAGGAAATCCAAGTTTCTTTATATATTTAATATATTATTAGTATTTAAGAAAGACAATCTAGATAATCAACTTTATAAAGATTATTATCAAATTAATAATAAAACAATCAAAGATATATATCCAATACTAAAAGTTTAGAAATTCAGGGATAAATTAAATAAAATTATGATTTATATGAAATTAAATCAAAGAAATATTTTCAATTTGATACAAATAAAAAAAAGTTACAAATGAAAGATAACCTTCATTCTATTATTGGATTTATAAAAATATATAATTATATTATTCAGATTAACTAATATATTAATTATATATCAACAACAAAATAATAAGATATTTAAGAAATCCAATTCATTTGTAATTTGTTATCTGAATAATATTTTAGTTTTCTTTTAAAAAGAAAAAAAATATAAAGAATATATATTGAAAATACTTGAAGTATTTAGAAAAATAGATTCAAGATTCAAATTATTGAAATACAAGTTTGAAATATAAAAGATAATATTTCTAAAATATATCATTCAATCAAAACAAATAAATATAAATCCTAAAAAAACAAAGAAAATAAAAAATTGAGAATAATCTAAAAATATCAAAGATATATAATCTATATTAAGATTCATCAATTTCTATCGAATATTTATAAAAGATTTTTCGAAAATGATAGAATCCTTTATCAAAATAATCAAAAAAGAAATAATTTTTATATAGAATAAAAAGATAAAATAAACTTTTTAGGAAATCAAAGATAGATTTATAAAAGAATCTATTCTTTACAATTATTATAATGATTAAGAAAACATTATCGAAACAAATATTTTTGATATTTATATAATAGAAATTTATTTACAAAAAAATGATAATAGGAAACTATATCCTATTGTTTATTATTTAAATAAAATAAACAAAATAGAACAGAATTATAATATTTATAAAAAGGAATTTATAGTTATTATAAAAACATTAAAATATTAAAGGATTTATTTCCAAAGGATTAAATTCCTAATAATTATTTATATTAATCATATAAATCTTTGAATCTTTACTACTATTAAGGTTTTGAATAATTGTAGATTGATTAAATAGATTAAGGAATTAATAAAGTTTGATCTAATAATCAAATATATCAAAGGAAAAGATAATACAAAAACAAATATTTTAAATAAATTATTAAATTACAAAGATAATAAAATCTATCAAGAAACAATAATCTTGAAATCTTTATCAAATAAAGATCTTATCTCTAATCTAACAGAAATTATTATTATAAAAAATAAATCAATAAAAATCTAAAAAAAATAAATTTATAAAAATATAATAAAATAAAAAAGATATCAAATAACTAGAATCATTAATAACTATTAAGAAATTGTTTCAAATAAAGAATAAAATATAATTATCAAATAATATTGTTTTTGAATATATTATAAAACAATATATATTATCAATTTATAGATATCAAAAAGTATAAAAAATATATCTAAAAATCAAAAAACAATATTAAAGTCTGGGATTTTATAATATAATCAATAAAATGATTATTGAATATAATATCTATATTAGAAATAAAACTTTCTGTTATACTTTTTATAAATAAATAAACATTATCGAAATACTATTTATATTATAAAAAATCAATATTATATGATTTCATAAATTCATTATCAAAATCCAAAAATTCAACAATAAAAATAATATACAATTATCTTTTTGTTATAATAAATAAACTAATAAAGTACTTGATATTTGTATTATATTAAATAATATTAATTGTAAAAACATTAATCTTTATATTCTTGAAAAAAGTTATTACAATATATAAATTATCAAAAGAAATATTTTTTGATAAAAATAAACTTTTTATATCGAAATTTTGAATTATTTTAATAACATTATTAAAAGTAAAAAGAAAAATGTTTATTATATTCTATCTATAAATCAATAAAGAAAATGAAAAAATAAACTAAATTGTTAAAACTTATTTTTGATGTTATATAAATTACTAATAAAACAATTAAATAAAACTTTTATTTTTAATATAATTCGTATATAATAATTCAATATCAAAAACAATATAAATCATTTTAAATTATATCAATTATAAATACAAATTGATTATATATTATGAATCAAAGATTATAGAAATAAAAAATCAATTTGTAATAATACAAATAGAAAGATTCAAAGAAATCTATAAGGAAATAATAGTAGAATTGAAATTCGTTGTTAAAAGAAACATATACTATTATAATCGAAAATATAATCAGAAATTAATATTAAAAGAAAAAGATAAAATCTATTTATTTCGAAAAAATATCGAAACAAAAAGATCTAATACAAATTTGAATTATAAGAAATTTGAATTATTTAAAATCAAGAAAGTTAAAGGATCTTTAAATTATGAATTGATATTATCAAAAAGTATAAATATATATTTAATATTTTATATATCTTTATTCGAACTAATACTCTCAAAAACATTTAAAGTTTTTGAAACAGAAATTATATCTACAGATTAAGATATAGAATATAAAATAAAGAAGATATTAAATTATAAATATATTAAAGATAAGATCAAATATTTAATAAAATAAAAAGATTACTTTGACTTTGAAAATATATAAGAATTTGAGAAAGAGATTAAATATTTGAAAAAATTCCAGAAGTTTCGTTAATAGAATCTGGATTTATTCAAAAGAAAGAAGAATTTATTGTTTTTACAAAAGAGATCGAAAAAATCGAATTCGTTTGTAGGAATTTCGTTAAGATTGATAGAATCAATTGATAATTAATCAAATCGATCAAGGGTTAATTGATCAAATTGATCAAATTGATCAGAAAACAATAAAAAAATTATAAAAATTTCTTTATTCTTTTCTTTTTGTTCTTTTTCTTCGAAGATATCAAATTCATTAAAATATTTGAATTTACAATATAATATTTTATTATATCGTTTTTTAAATTATATCTTCTATTTAATAAAATAAATAGTTTTAGTAAAAGACTCAACGATTTCAATATCCAATTTATCGATTTATTAATCAAGATTTTCCTAATTATACACTCAAAGAATTTTACAATTTCAATTATCTTTCAAACGAAACTTAGTATTCTATAAAATAAAATTTTGTATATATTCTGAATAATATAAATAATATTTATTAAAGAGATTTTAATATAATAATAATTTTTTATCGATAATAAAAATAAAAATCATCTCAATATTAATAAAATTAATAATTATAATTAAATATATATATTCCTTTTTCTTTTTTTAAATTAAATTATTGAAGAAATCAGAATTATTTATAACAAAGAAAGAAAAATAAATAAAATATAAAAGAAAAAAAATATTAATTATTAAATAAAATTCGAAGAATTATAAACAATTAAGATAACATTTAATTAAAAAAAGAATAATATTATGATTTACAATTAAAATAAGAATATATTGAAAAACAATAATCAATATATTTATATAAACTTAAACCTTATCGAAAAACAAAACGATTTGTATATAAATGTCACGAAATCATTTTATAAAATGTCACGAGGTAATAGTCAACCTGTCTCTATGAGCTTTGATCTTGTTGAAAAGCAAAACAATTTGTATATAAATTTATATAACAATCGTTTTGTATAATCTCTTTACCTTTAGCAAGTTTGGATATATAATCTGATTTTAATTATATAATAAAGCTTTCAAAAGTATAAATTCTTATAAACTCTTTGAAACCCTTAGAAATATAGACTTTTGAAGATTCCCAAAATAAATTAATATATAATTAAAATAATTTTATAATTTAGAAACTTTATATTCAATTTAATTATCAATTAGTTTATTTATATTTTAATTGATTTAATAATATATTCATTTTCGAATAGATAATTAATGATTATTAATTTTAATTTATAATTATTAATTAAATGAAACTTTAAGATAATTATTACCTTAATTAGATCATTATATTTTGAACACTATTATAATTAAACTATATATAATATAATAACTTTTAACTAATAATTTATCGAATCATTTTTATTCAATTTAATCGAGGCCCCTGTTTAAACCATCGTTATTATAAAATATAAATAAACAATTCAAATATCTATCTTTGATTTATTTTATAAAGATTATAATAAATATCAAATCTTTATTATACAAATTAATCTTTATTATACTTTTAACAAATAACTTTTTTTGATTTTTATATAAAGGATTTTGTAATTGATCTTTTTTTTCTATAGAACTATATTTAATTGAATTAAATTATTTTTTAATGATTTAATAATCAAGATTATAAATAATTAATTGAATAAGAATATGAAATCTGAAACTTATTATTTCTTTTTTAATTATAAATTATTTAAATAAAGATTTGATAAAACATTTAAGAAAGTAAATCTTAATTATATAATTGAAAAAGTATTATAATAACTCAAATAGATCAAATTAATTATAATCTATATTGTTAAATTTCAATAATATATTAAGTATATTATATAAAATGATAATTATTTAAAATTATAATTCTATAAAGAATTAAAAGATATTATTAAAAATGAATTAACAAAAGTTTTGAAATTATTTAATTTTTTTGAATTAATCGAAACCTTTATTTTTATTGATAATTGATTCTATAAATAATAAATAAAAAAGAAAAAAATTATTTAGAAAAATAGAAAGTTTCAAAAACCTTATCATCAAAATAAATATTATAATATTAATAATTCAATAAAATTGGATAATATTGAATAATATTATATAAAACCAAATAATCTAAATATTAATGAAAAGAAAAAATATAAAAAGAATAATTTATACTTTATTTATAGAAAAAATAAATATATATTCTGAGATTGTTCTTAAAAGAAAAAACTATTTATTACAAAAAATAAGAAATAAATAAGATTTAAAAATAGAAGATAAGATTCTTGAAAAACAAGGATTTTGAAAAGAAATTCGAGGGAAATAGAATTATTGAAAAAAGATCTATCTTAATTTAATCTTGAACAATTAAAGGAATTGGATATTAATAATCAAAACTTTAAAATTAGTATTAAGAATAGTATTGATTACAAAAAAGAATTTTCAAAAGATTTCAAATTAAAAAATGAGAAATTAATTATAGAATTCGAAAAAGATCAATAATCAATTGAATCTTATTATTTATCTTAGGAAAATGAATTATAATATCTAATTAATTATTTAGATAAAAAATAGATATAATATTACTATAGAAAGAAGAAATCTAATTTCATCGAAAAACATAGAATTTATAACCATTCTACTTTGTTAATATTTTATACAATAATATATAATAATACTTATTATATAATATTTAAGGAAAATACTAAAATAAATAATATTAGAAGATATATTATAAATATAGATTCTTTATTCTTCAATAAAATATAAGAATATAATAAATATAATCTAGAAATTAAAAAGGTATAGAAAATTCTATTACAAATCAGAATTCATTATATTTAATAAAGGATTGATAAAGATAATAAAGAAATATCAAATTAAAATTATTATCAAGATTTCTAAACAAAACTAATAGGATTATTATTTATTACATTTTATCAATTATTAAATATAAATAAATATCAATATAAATAAATGAATCTCTTTATTAAAGAACAAATTATCGAATCATTATTATTAAAACTCAATAATATTATAAAAATCAAATAATTGATTATAGAAATCAAATTAAAGAATTAACAAATCAATACCTTGATTGATTGCGAAATTATAGATATATTCATAGATTCTAATTTTACAAAAGAAAATAGAATTCTTATAGAATTAAAACAATACCTTTATTAATTAATATTATTAAAAGGAAAGAAAATTGAAATTGATAATTGGATATACAAAGAAATTAATATTATCAAAATGATTATATCAAATAGATATACTAAACAAATCAAAATAGATTTAATACTATTAAACAAATATACAATTATCTTTAGTACTTTATAGATTAAGAAATACAATTCAAATATCGATTAGATAAAAGATATCTTAACATTCAATCACTACAATTATAATAACGAATGATTATATAATCCGAAAAAACAAACTTCTAGAAAAATTAGATACTATATTATAATAACAATAGATTCTTCATTGATCAATAAAACCAATAAAAAAGAAATTCCAATATAATACAAAAGATTTGCTAAGTTTTTCGAAGATCTATAAGATTTAAAAACCTTATTAGAATATAAATCTTAAAATTATAAAATCAATTTCAAAAAAGAATTTGTATCTCTTATTGAAAAGTTAAGATTATACAATTCTAATATTATACAAATATAAAAAAAATATAAGATTAAAACTGAAAAGAAAGAATAAATTAGGAAATCCAAATCCTTTTATATATCCAATATATTATTGATATTCAAAAAAAACGATCCAGATAATCAACTTTGCGAAGATTATTATTGGATTAATAATGGAATAATCAAAGATGTATATCTGATATCGAAAGTTCAGGAATTCAGGGATAAGTTGAATAGAACAATGATTTACACGAAATTAAATCAAAGGAATACTTTCAATTTGATATGAATAAAAGAAAATTACAAATAAAAAATAGTCTTTATATTATTATTAGATTTATAGAAATATATAATCATATTATTCGATTTAATTAATGTATTAATTATATATCAACAATAGAATAATAAGATACTTAAAAAATTCAATTCATTTATAATTTATTATCTAAATGATATTCTAGTTTTCTTTTAAAAAGAAAAGGAATATAAAGGATATATATTGAAAGTATTCAAAACATTTAGAAGAATAAATTCAAAATTCAAATTATTGAAATACAAGTTTGAAATATAAAAAATAATATTCCTAGAATATATCATTCAATTAAAATAAATAAATATAGATTTTGAAAAAACAAAAAAGGTAAGAAATTGGAAATGATTCAAAAATATCAAGGATATATAATCTATATTAGAATTCGTCAATTTCTATCGAATATTTATAAAAGACTTTTCGAAAATAATAGAACCTTTTATCGAAATAACCAAAAAAGGAATAACTTTTATATAAAATGAAAAGGTAAAACAAACTTTCTGGGAAATTAAGGATAGATTTATAAGGAAATTCATTCTTTATAATTATCATAATGATCAAGAAAACATTATCAAAACAAATGTTTCTGATATCTATATAATAAAAATCTATCTACAAAGAAACAATAATAGGAAATTATATTTTATCGTTTATTATTCAAACAAAATAAACAAAACAAAGTAGAATTATAATATTTATAAGAAAGAATTTATAACTATTGTAAAAATATTAAAATATTAAAAAATCTATTTTCAAAGAATTAAATTCCTAATAATCATTTATATTGATTATATAAATCTTTGAATCTTTATTATTATTAAAATCTTGGATAATTGTAGATTGATTAGATAGACTAAGGAATTAGTAGAATTTGATTTAATAATCAAATATATCAAAGGAAAAGATAATATAAAAATAGATACTTTAAATAGATTATTGAATTACGAAGATGATAAAATCTATTAGGAAATAACGATTTTGAAATCTTTATCAAATAAAGATTTTATTTTTAATCTAATGAAGATTATTATTATAGAAAATAAACTAATAAAAATCTGAAAAGATAGATTTGTAAAAGTATAATAGAAAAAGGAAGATATTAAATGATTAGAATTATCAATAATTGTTGATAAATTGTTATAAATAGGAAACAAAATATAGTTATTAAATAGTATTGTTTTTAAATATATTAAAGAATAATATATATTATTAGTTTATGGATATTAAGGGGTATGAAGAATGTATCTAAGAATTAAAAGGTAATATTGAAGTTCAGGACTTTATAATATAGTTAATAAAGTGATCATCGAGTGTAATATTTATATTAGAAATAAGGCTTTTTGTTATGCTTTTTATAAATAGATGAATATTATCGAAATATTATTTATATTATAGAAATTAATATTATAGGATTTTATAAATCTATTATCAAAATCCAAGGATCTAATAATAAGGGTAATATATAATTATTTTTTTGTTATAATAAATAAATTAATAAAGTATTTAATATTTGTATTATATTAAATAATGTTAATTATAGAAATATTAATCTTTATATTTCTGAAAGAGCTTATTGTAGTATATGGATTATTAAAGGAAATACTTTTTGATAGGAATAAACTTTTTATATTGAAATTTTGGATTGTTTTAATAGTATTATTAAAAGTAAAAAAAAAAATGTTTATTGTATTTTATTTACAAATTAATAAAGAAAATGAAAAAATAAATCAAATTATTAAAACTTATCTTCGATATTATATGAATTATTAATAAAACAATTAGGTAGAACTTTTATTTTTAGTATAATTCGTATATAACAATTCAATATCAAAAATAATACAAATCATTCTGAATTATATCAATTATAGATACAAATTGATTGTATATTGTAAGTCAGAGATTACAGAAATAGAAAATCAATTTGCAATAGTATAAACGGAAAGATTCAAAAAAGTTTATAAAGAAATAATAATAGAATTGAAATTTATTGTTGAAAGAAATATATACTATTATAATTGGAAATATAATCAGGAATTAATATTAAAAAAGAAAGATAAAATCTACTTATTTCGAAAAAATATTGAAACAAAAAGATCTAATACAAAATTGGATTATAAGAAATTCAGATCATTCAAAATCAAGAAAGTTAAAGGATTTTTGAATTATAAATTAGTATTATCAAAGAATATAAATATATATCTAATATTTTATATATCTTTATTCGAATTAATATTCTCAAAAATATCTAAAATTCTTGAAATAGAAATTATATCTACAAACTAAAATATCGAATACAAAATGAAAAAGATATTAAATTATAAATATATTAAAAGCAAAATCAAATATTTGATAAAATAAAAAGATTATTTCAATTTCGAAAATATATAAGAACTTGAGAAAGAAATTAAATATTTGAAAAAGTATCAAAAGTTTTATTAACAGAATCTGGATTTATCTAAAAAAAGAATTCATTATTTTTGTAAAAAGAATCAAAAATCAAATTCGTTTATAAGAATTTCGTTGAGGTTGATAAAATCAATTAGTAATTGATCAAATTGATCAAAGATTAATTGACCAAATTGATCAAATTAATCAAATTAATCAAATTGATCAAATTAATCAAAAGAATCAAAATTAACAATAAATATTGAGGATACAATAATTTTTTTTTTTTTTTTTCTTTTTTAAAATATCCAATTTATCAAAATATTTGAAATCTCGTTCAATCATTTTTCTACAACAATCTTGTAAATAATCTTATTGTTTTCGGAAATAGAGAATCTTAATTATAACCTTTTTTTCTTCTTTATAAAGTTTTTCTTTTTGTTTATTTAAAAATTCTTAATTATTCATTCAAGGAACTTTCTTATTCTAATTATCTTCCAAATACTATTTTGTATTACAAAGGATACAAAATCATATATATTCGGAACAATAAATCTTTTACGAATTATTCAGAATTTTTATATAATGAAGATTTTCTATATAATAATAAATACATAAAATCATCTCGATATCAGAATTTTTGATTTCAATTATAAAATAGAACTTTTCTTTATTCTTTTGACAAATTTTGTTAAATTATAAATCATTTATAATAAAAAAAAGAATCAAGATATAAAATAATGAAAAACTAATAGATTATATATTAATTATAAGTGATTAGGAATAATATTTGGTTAAAAAGAGAATAATGTTACAAAATCATTTTATAAAATGTTATAAGATAACAATCAATTTGTTTTTATGAGCTTTGATTTTATTGAAAAGCAAAGTAATTTGTATATAAATTTATATAACAATTGTTTTGTATAGTCTTCCTATTTTCAACAAGCTTGAATATATGGTTTGATTTTAATCATATAATAAAGCCTTCAAGAGTGTAGACTCTTGTAAACTCCTGTAACGATCTGGTAGGGCAGCTGCCTCAGGTTTTCGTATGGTTGGTAGTTGTAGGTTAAGGCTAATAATCACTGGTTATCCACTCGAAGGTGAATTCGTTACTAGATCAATTGGAATGTAGGTAAACTAATTGATAACTAAGTTGAGCACGAAGCTCCTAAACTATGAAACTATTCTGACTATATACTAATCTCTTTTCTCATGCTAGCTATGCTAGCTGGCTAGCACAGCTAGCTGGCTAGCAGAGCTAGCACATCACGTGATTGATCCTGAGGCCTCTCATATCCCAAGGCCTTTCCTTTCCTGGAACACTTGTCCCAGGAGCTTTCCCTCTAGGAACCATAGCCCTAGGATACGATATCCTCTAGGGTGATAGTCCCATTACAACCAATTAGATAGGACACTTGTCCTATTCTACTATGGTTGCCTAGGATACTTATCCTAGGAATCCTGGGGTCCTAGGCTTAGGTAATCAGGACCCCCGAAAGCAACGGTTAAATCACACCCCTGTAGTCGGCCTATAAATCACCGATGTCAATAATACTACTATAAAGAAAACCATGAATCGTGATAACTCCTTGAAGTCTTTAGAAGTATAGGCTTTTGAAGACTTCCAAAATAGATTAGTATATAATTAGAATAGTTTTATAATTTAAAAGCTTTATACTCAATTTAATTATCAATTAATTTATTTATATTCCAATTGATTTAATAACATATTCACCTTCGAGTAAATAACCAGTGATTATTAACTTTAATCTACAACTACCAATCAGACGAAACCCTGAGACAGCCACTACCTTAACCAGATCATTACAATAAATTTATATAATAATCGTTTTATATAATCTCTTTATCTTTAACAAACTCGGATATATAATCTGATTCTAATTATATAATAAGAAACTTTAGAAACTTCAAAAACTTTTAAAACTTTAAAAACTTTTTAAAACTTTAAAACTTTACAAAACTTCTTTATATTCATTAATATATAATTAGAATAATTTCATAATTTAAAAACTTTATATTCAATTTAATTATCAATTAGTTTATCTATATTCCAATTGATCTAATAATATATTTACTTTCGAATGAATAACTAATGATTATTAATCTTAATCTACAACTACTAATCAGACAAAAACCTGAGACAGCCACTGCCTCAATTAGATTGTTATATATTTCTTCTTTTTAATATAGTTTTAAAAGTTCAATTTATTGATTTGATATATTAAAGTATTAGTGAAAGGATTATCCTTTTCAAAATAATATATAATAATGAAATTGTAATCAATTAACATTTTTGTTTAACAAATTTATCGAGTATTAAGGATTTTGATAGTTATGAAATATTCGAGAGTTTTATAATTGATATAAATCTTGATCTTATATAAAAAGTCAATAAGTTTTATTTTTTAATAATTGAATAATCGAATAATCGATAGTATTTTTTTATTATAAATCTTATAATTCAATTTGGTAGTAATTATAATCTTAAAGAAATAAATTATAAATAATTAATTTTTGTTATATTGTTGTAATAATATATTAATTATTATTTTATTTGAAATATTTATCTTAAGTATATAAAAGAGTTGATAATTATAATATTATAGAAGCAAAACAAAGATAAATTTATTCTTTAGAATATTGAATATATTTTTATATATTTTATTGAATACAAATTTGATATTAATCTTAATAATCTTATTGAAAGGTTTTGTTATTATTTTATAATCTTTAATAAATCGTTTATAGAAATTGCAAAAATCAAAAAAGAATTAGATTCCTTTTATAATCATCGAAAAGATTTAATTTTCAATTATTTCAATTTTCTCAGGATTTATTTTTATATTTTTGATAAAAATAATGAAATTTAGATATTTAGTTTATATAATATTGAATTTATATTTTTTTAAGATCTATTTATAATTCAATAGTTTTTAATTGTTCAAAAATTAATTTGATATAAATTAAATATTCTTTTTTATTTATAAAATAAATTAGAATATTATTAAAATATATATCACGATTTACAATTAAAATAAAGATATATTGAGGGGCAGCAGTCAATATATTTATATGAATTTAAACTTTATCGAAAAGCAAGACGATTCGTATATAAATTTATATAATAATCATCTTATATAATCTCCTTATCTTTAATAAACTTGAATATATAATCTGATTTTAATCATATAATAAAGAGTTCTAAAAGCTTCGAAAACTTCTAAAACTTTAAAAACTTTTTGAAGTTTTAAAGTTCTATAAAACTTCTTTATATTTATTAATATATAATCAGAATAGTTTTATAATTTAAAAACTTTATACTCAATTTAATTATCAATTAATTTACTTATATTCCAATTGATCTAATAATATATTCATCTTCGAATAAATAATCAATAATTATTAATCTTAATCTACAACTATCAATTATATAAAACCTGAGACAGCCGCTGTCTCAATCAGATCGTTATAGTATATTATATAGAAAATATCTAAATAATCAAAGAGAATATTATTTATATAATATTAATAAATTGTAAATTTGTTTATTAATCCAAAAAGTATAATTTTATATTTATATGATTTATAACAAATTTGAAAAGTAATATATTTTTCCAAAATAAGATTCATTTGTATATAATAGAAAACTTAATGAATAATAAATTTGATATAAATCTTTATATCGAAAAATCAAATTAATGTTTTATCAATTAAGAGTAAAAAATATCATCTTTATATATTATTAAATTCAAAAGTTTGAAATCTATATAGAATCTTAGACTTCTATTAAACTTTTTAATAAATAAAATAAAGACATTAAAAGAAATCTAATTAAATTCAATAAATTCTTTGTTAAGATTGTTTATAATATATTTCTTAATGATCTTCAATTATTCAAAAGATATCTTATAAAACAAATTATATTATAAAAATTTTTCTTTTTCATTTTTCAATATAATTTTATAATTATAAAATCAACAAAAAGGAAAAAGATTTGATTCTTATTTAAAAAAAATTTGATAATATTTTTAATATTTAAAAAGAATATTAGATTCTGAATTAATCTTTATTAATATTTAATCGAATTGTTCTTGAACTTTGAAATTTTTAAATTTGATTAATATAATTAATACTTGTTTTTTTATATATTATTTTTTATTTCGAATCTTTAATATATTATTGAGTTTTTTCAAAATGATTATAAAAAGTTCAATTTGTTTTTATTTTTTATATATAAATTAGAAAATAACAAAGATAATAATGTATAAATAAAATAATTCTAATAATGAATAAAAGAGAGATTTGTAAATCGATAATAATGATATAATTAATCGAATAAAAAATAATTTGAATTCTTTAAGAATTATAGTTTTCTTTTCAATAATAATTTGTAAAGATTGTTTTTGTAAAACATTAATCTTATTCGATTGATTCAATTATTTATCTTTTTGGATTCAATATTCTTTAAATTAATGATTTTATTATTCAATATTTTATTGAATAAATCAATCGATCTTTCATTTCTAGAAAAATAATTCATTAAAAAGGATAGAATTAAAATAAAAGATAATATAAGATTGTTTTATAGATTATTCAAAATATCAATAAAAATAATTGAATTTCATATAAATCTTGATTAATCAGAATCTATTTAATATAATATTATAAATATTTAGTTTTATAATAAGAAAAGATATAAATGATTGTTTATAATCATTGATTATTAAATTAAAGAATATATAATATATAATAATATAATTTTGTATATTATTGTAGTCTTTAATTTTGATTGGAATTGAAAGAGATACGATTTTAAATTTGAATATAAAAAATAAATAAATAAAGAGTATGTTATTGATAAAAACAAATTTATTTATTTTTGAATTAATAAATATTTTTGTTTTGTAAATGTATTCGTTTTTGAAAAAAGTATATAGAAAAGTTAATATTTCTTTTTTTATTAATTTGATTAGATTAAGAAATTTTATATTTTATATAATATTTAAAATGAAGATAAAATTTAAATGTTTTGATTTAAATATTTTTTTTTGATTTGTTATATCTTTTTTATAATTTTATATTCTGGATTATTATTAGTATTATAATATTTTTCTTTTTCTTCAATAATTTTAATTTCATTGAAGTTTTTAAAATAGAATATTTGTGTATATTTTTTTGAAAAAGAAAATAAAAAACTTGAATAATTAAAATAATTATTAAATATAGATATTGATCAAGAAAGGTTTATATAATTGATGGATAAGTTTCATAATAAAAATGATTTCAAGAATATTGAATTTTCAAGAATAGAATTGTTAAAATTTCAAAAGGATGATTGTATATTAATATTATTATAGATAGATTTGTAAATAAAAATGAAGGTTTTATATTCTAAATAATATCAATTTTATTTTTGTATAAAAATTTCTATTTTGTTTATTTTAATAAGTTTTGTTACAAATTATTTTATAATTTGATAATTTTTATAATACAATATTATAATTCTTGAAAGAAAATCAAAAATCTTTTATTCAAGATCTTAGAATAATATTCGATTATTTATAATCTTTGTCTGAGTAATTAATAATCAGAACTTTTTATACTATTTTAAAAAGTTTTTATAATAAATTATATTAAATATAATTTATAATTCATATTGAATATAGATATAATCAATTTTAATTGGATTTTGGTAAATTATATTCAATTGATCGATCAATTTAAAAGTAGTTAATCAGAGCAATTGAATGTAAAGAATATAATAATATATTTGTGTTTCTAATTTAGTTTAATTGATTATATATATATATTATTGAATTCCATTTGTAAATATTATAATATATAATTCGAATTGTTTTTGAATTAGTAATTATATTAAATTAGTTTTAAATTCAATATTATTATTTAGTTTAATAATCAGATTAATAAATTTTGAAGTATAAAAGTTTCAATTCAAATGATTAATAATATATAAATATAATCTGGATTGATTAAATCGATTTTTGAAAGGATAAAAATTCTAATTTTTATATAAATTCTTATTTCTAGAAATAGAAAAAGAATTATCTAAAAGATTTGGTTTATCATATTAAATAATCGATTGATTCTTTCTTTGATTTCAAAATTGTTTAATTTGTTTGGATAAGGTTTTATTATATTCAATTAAAAGAATGAAAGAAATTCTAAATATTATTGTTGATTTAAATATTTATATAAATATTATTCGAAGTTTAAAAGAAGATTATTCTGTTACAAAACTTGTTATCATTGTAATTTTTAATCGATAATTCTTTTTTTTTTAGTTTTATAAAGATTATTATAAATTCAAGATCATTGAATATAAATCTTATAATTGTAATAAAAGATTGAACCTATCAATTAAAGTATTAAGAACTTTGATTATATATATTAATATTTTCTTTTTATTATTCTTTCTTTGATCAATAATAACATTTTTCAATTTTGTATTTTTTATATTTTCTTCGAAAACTAATTGAATTATTTGAAGAGATTAAAAGAGCTTCTTAATATAAATTTGTAAAGATTATTTAGATTATACAAAAGATAAAGTTCGATATATAATAAAGATATTAATATATTTTTAAAAAGAGTTTTATCTTTATTAATTAAATCAAAATAGATCTTCTTCTTTTGAATAAAATATTCAAAAAAGTTTATCTAAAAAGGTATTATTGAATTGAAATAGTATTTGAAAAACTATCAAATAATTGAATTATATAAATAAATTATAAATAATATAATATAAAAAACTTTATAAAAGTTAAATAAATAAAATCAATAATATTTTTCAAAATCTATATATTATAAGAGATACGATCTAAATCATATAGAAATGATCTGGATTCTTGAATAGTTTATAATTAGATATCAAATAAAAGTTTTAAAATAATATCAATAATTATAATTTGTAATTAATAATAAAGTATATTAAATGATTAATTTTGAATACAAAATTTTATAAAAGGAATCCTTTTTTAATTATATAGATTTTCATATTGATTAAATTATAAAGATCTAATGGATCTAGAATATAATTCTTTAGATCCTTTTGTAACGATCTGGTCGAGGCAGCGGCTGCCTCAGGGTTTCGTCTGATTGGTAGTTGTAGATTAAGGTTAATAATCATTAATTATTCATTTGAAGGTGAATATGTTATTAAATCAATTGGAATGTAAATAAACTAATTGATAATTAAGTTGAATATAAAGTTTTTAAATTATAAAACTATTCTGATTATATATTAATAAATATAAAGGAATTTTATAAAGCTTTAAGACTTCAAAAAACTCTTAGAGTTTTAGAAGCTTTCAAAGTTTCTAGAATTTTTTATTATATGATTAGAATCAGATTATATATTTAAACTTATTAAAGATAAAAAGACTATATAAAACGATTACTATACAAATTTGTATATAAATCGTTTTGCTTTTCAATAAAATCTAAACTTATATAAACATATTGATTGTTATCCCTTAATATATTTTTATTTTAATTGTAAATCGTAATATTATTCTTTTCTTAACTAAATATTATCTCAATTGTTTATAATCCTTTAGGTTTCATTTAATAATTAATATTTTTTTTTTTTATATTCTATTTATCTCTTTTTTTGTTATAAACAATTCTGATTCTTTTAATAATTTAATTCAAAAAGGAGTATATATATTTAGTTATGATTATTGATTTTATTAATATTGAAATGATTCCTTGTTTTCATTATTGACAAAAGAATTGTTATTGTATTAAGGATCTTTTTGATAAATATTGTTTATATTATTCGAAATGTATATGAAATTCTATTTTATATAATACTGAGTTTTGTTTAAAAGATGATTGGAATTATAAAATTCCTTAAAAGTATGATTAAGAGAATCTTGATCGATAAATTGATAAATTAGATATTGAAATTGTTAAATCTTTTATTAAGATTATTTGCTTTGTTAAATAGAAAATACAATTCAAAAAACGATATAATGAAATGTTATATTGTAGATTCAAATACTTTGATAAATTTGATACTTTTAAAGAAAAAAAACAAAAAGAAAAAAATAAAGAAATTCCTATAATCCTTTTATTATCTTCTAATCAATTTGGTCAATTTAATCAATTTGATCAATTTGATTAATTAATCTCTAATCGATTTAATCAATTATTAATTGATTTTATTAATTTCAATGAAATTCCTATAAACGAATTCGATTCTTTCGATTTTTCTTTGTAGGAAATGATAAATTTCTTTTCTTTTTGAATAAATCCAGATTCTATCAATAAAACTTTTGGAATCTTTTTAAATATTTAATCTTTTTCTTAAATTTCTATATATTTTCGGAATCAAGATAATCTTTCTATTTTACTAAATATTTGATTTTGTTTTTAATATATTTATAATTTAATATCTTCTTCACTTTGTATTTGGTATTTTAATTTGTGGATATGATTTCCATTTCAGAAGTTTTAGATACTTTTGGGGATATTAATTCAAATAAAGATATATAAAATATTGGATACATATTTATACTTTTTGATAATACTAATTTATAATTCAAAGATCTTTTAATTTTTTTGATTTTGAATAGTTCGAGTTTTTTATAATTCAATTTTGTATTAGATCTTTTTATTTCGATATTTTTTCGAAGTAAGTAAACTTTATTTTTTTCTTTTAATATTGGCTTTTGATTATATTTTTGGTTGTAATAGTATATATTTTTTTCGATAACGAATTTCAATTTTATTATTATTTCCTTATAGATTTCTTTGAATCTTTTTGTTTATATTATTACAAATTGATTTTTTATTTCTATAATTCCTGATTTGTAATATACGATCAGTTTGTATTTATAATTGATATAATTCAGAATGATTTGTATTATTTTTGATATTGAATTGTTATATACAAATTATATTAAAGATAAAAGTTCTATTCAATTATTCTATTAGTAATTTATATAATATTGAAGATAAACTTTGATAATTTGATTTACTTTCTTATTTTCTTTATTAATTTGTAGATGAAATATAATGGATATTTTTCTTTTTATTTTTAACAATATTATTAAAACAATTCAAAATTTCGATATAAAGAGTTTATCTTTATCAAAAAGTATTTCCTTTGATAATCTATATATTATAATAATCTTTTTCAAGAATATTAAAATTAGTATTTCTATAATTAATATTATCTAATATAATACAAATATTAGATACTTTATTAATCTATTTATTATAACAAAAAGGTAATTATATATTATTTCTGTTATTGGATCCTTGGATTTTGGTAATGAATTTATAAAATCTTATAATATTGATTTCCATAATATAAATAATATTTCGATAATATTTATTTATTCATAAAGAATATAATAGGAAATCTTATTTCTAATATAAATATTATACTCAATAATCACTTTATTAATTATATTGCAAAATCCTAGACTTCAATATTATCTTTTGATTCTTAGATATATTTTTTGTATTCTTTAATGTTTATAAATTGGTAATATATATTGTTTTATAATATACTCAAAGATGATATTATTTGGTAATTATATTTTGTTTTTTATTTAAAACAATTCTTCAATAATTATTAATAATTCTAGCTATTTAATATCTTCCTAATTTTGTTATATTTTTATAAATTTATCTTTTCAGATCTTTATTGGTTTATTTTCTATAATAACGATTTCTATTAGATTAAGAATAAAATCTTCATTTGATAAAGATTTCAAGATTGTCGTTTTCTAATAGATTTTATTATCTTTATAATCTAATAGTTTACTTAAAATATTTACTTTTGTATTATCTTTTTCTTTAATATATTTGATTATCAAATCAAACTCTATTAGTTCCTTAACTTATTTAATTAATCTATGATTATCCAAAACCTTAATAATAATAAAGATTTAAAGATTTATATAATCAATATAGATGATTATTAGGAATTTAATTTTTTAAAGATAGATTTTTTAATATTTTAATATTTTTATAATAATTATAAGTTTTTTTTTATAAATATTATAATTCTACTTTATTTTGTTTATTTTGTTTGAATAATAAACAATAAGATATAATTTTCTATTATTGTTTCTTTATAGATGAATTTCTATTATGTAGATATCAAAGGTATTTGTTTCGATGATACTTTCTTGATTATTATAATAATTATAAAGAATAAATTCCTTTATAAATTTATCTTTGATTTCCTGAAAAGTTTATTTCGTTTTTTCATTTTATATAAAAGTTATTCCTTTTTTGATTATTTCAATAAAAAGTTCTATTATTTTCGAAAAATCTTTTATAAATATTTGATAGAAATTGACAAATCCTAATATAGATTATATATCCTTAATATTCCTAGATTGTTTCTAATTCTTTATCTTTTTTGTTTTCTCAGAATCTATATTCATTTGTTCTAATTAAATGATATATTTTAGAAATGTTACCTTTTGTATTCCAAATTCATATTTCGATAATTTGAATCTTGAATCCATTCTTCTAAATGCTTTGAATACTTTCAATATATATTCTTTGTATTTCTTCTTTTTCTGAAAAAAAATTAGAATATCATTCAAATAATAGATTATAAATAAGTTGAATTTTTTAAATATCTTATTGTTTTATTATTGATATATAACTAATATATTGATTAATTCGAATAATATAATTATATATTCCTATAAATCTGATAATAAAATGAAGATTATCTTTCATTTATAACTCTTTTTTATTTATATCAAATTGAAAATATTTTTTTAATCTAATTTCGTATAGATTATAACTTTATTCAACTTATCTTTAAATTTTTAAACTTTTAATATTAGGTATATATCTTTAATTGTTTTATTGTTAATTCAATAATAATCTTTACAAAACTGATTATTTAAGTTACCTTTTTTAAATATTAATAATATATTAAATATATAAAAGGATTTGGATTTCTTAATCTATTTTTTCTTCTTAGTTTTGATTCTATATTCTTTCTATATCTATATAATATTAGGATTATATAATCTTAACTTTTCAATAAAAAATACAAATCCTTCTTTAAAATTGATTTTATAATCCCAAGGTTTATATTCTGATAAAATTTTTAAATCTTAAAGATCCTCGAAAAGTTTGATGAATCTTTTATACTATATTAGAATTTCTTTTTTATTGATTCTATTAATCAATAAAGGATTTATTACTATTATAATACAATATCTGATCTTTTAAAAAATCTATTCCTTCAGATTATATAATCATTTACTATTGTAATTATAGTAATCGAATATTAAAATATCTTTTATCTAATCGATATTTGAATTGTATTTTTTAATTTATAAAATACCAAGGATAATTATATATCTATTTAATAATACTAAATCTATTTTGATCTATTTGATATATTTATCTAGTATAATCATCTTGATAATATTGGTTTCTTTATATACTCAATTATCAATTTCAGTTTTCTTTTCTTTTAATAATATTAGTTAATAAGGGTTTTGTTTTAATTCTATAAAAATTTTATTTTCTCTTACAAAATTAGGATTTATAAATATATCTATAATTCCGAAATTAACTAAAGTATTAATTTATTGATTCTTTAATTTGATTTTTATAATTAATTATCTGATTCTTATAATACTATTTAGTTTTAATAATAATGATTCAACGATTTGTTTTTTGATAAAGAGATTCAATTATTTATATTAATATTCATTTATATTCAATAATCAATAAAATATAATAAATAATAATTTTATTGATTCTATTTAGAAATCTCAACAATAATCTTGATTTGATATTTCTTTATTATCTTTGTTAATCCTTTGTTAAATACAATAAGTCCCGATTTGTAATAGGATTTTTTATATATCTTCAATTTCCAAATTATCTTTATTATATTTTTATACTTTATTAAAGAATAAAGAACTTATATCCATAATATATCTTTTAATATCGTTTACTTTAATATTTTCCTTAAATATTATATAATAAATATTATTATATATTACAATATAAAATATAAACAAAATGAAATAATTATAAATTTTATATTTCTTAATGAAATTAGATTTCTTTTTCTTATAATAATATTATATTTGTTTCTTATTTAAATAACTAATTAGATACTATAATTCATTTTCCCAAAATAAATAATAAAACTCAATTGATTGTTGATCTTTTTTTAATTCTTTGATTGATTTTTTATCTTTTAATTTGAGATTTTTTGAAAATTCTTTTTTGTAATCGATATTGTTTTCAATATTAATTTTAAAGTTTTGATTATTGATATTTAATTTCTTTAATTATTCAAAATTAAATTAAGATAGATTTTTTTTTAATAATCTTATTTCCTTTAAGTTTTCTTTTAGAATCTTTATTTTTTGAGAATTTTATCTTTTGTTTTTAAATTTTATTTGTTTTCTGTTCTTTGTAATAAATAGTTTTTTCTTTTAAAAATAATCTTGGGATATATATCTACTTTTCTTATAAATATAATATAAGTTATTCTTTTTATATCTCTTTTTTTTGTTAATATTTAAATTGTTTGGTTTTATATAATATCATTCGATATTATTCAATTCTATTGGATTGTTAGTATTATAATGTTTATTCTGATGATAAGGTTTTTGGAACTTTCTATTTTTTTGAATAATTCTTTTCTTTTTTATTTGTTGTTTATAAAATTGATTATTAATAAAAATAAAAGTTTTGATTAATTTGGAAAGATTAAATGGTTTTGGAGCTTTTATTAGTTCGTTTTTGATGATATTTTTCAATTTTTTATAAAATTATGATTTTAGATAATTATTATCTTAGATAATATATTCAATATATTATTGAAATTTGATAATATAAATTATAACTAATCTGATCTGTTTGAATTATTATAATACTTTTTCAATTATATAATCAAAATTTACTTCTTCAAATACTCTATCGAATTCTTATCTGAATGATTTATAATTGAGGAAGAAATAATGAGTTTCAGATTTCATATTCTTATTCAACTAATTATCAATAATCTTGATTATTAGATTATTGAAAAATGATTCAATTCAATTGAATACAATTCTATAAAAAAAGAAAATCAATTATAAGATTCTTTATATAGAAATTAAGAAAAATTATTTATTAAAAGTATAATAAAGATCAATTTGTATAATAAAAACTCGATATTTGTTATAATCTTTATAAAATAAATCAAAGATAAATATTTGAATTATTTGTTTATATTTTATAATAATAATGATCTGAATAGAGATTCCGATTGGATTAAATGGAAATGATTCGATAAATTATTAATTAAAAAACATTATATTATATATAACTTAATTATAACAATACTTAAAGTATAACGATCTGATTGAGATAATAATTGTTTTAGGTTTTCGAATAATTGATAGTTGTAGATTAAAGTTAATAATCATTGATTATCTATTCAAAGATAAATATATTATTAAATCAATTGAAATATAAATAAACTAATTGATAATTAAATTGAATATAAAATTCTTAAATTATAAAACTATTCTAATTATATATTAATAAATATAAAGAAACTTTGTAAAACTTTAAAACTTCAAAAAGCTTTTAAAGTTTTAGAAGTTTTTGAAACTTCTAGAGTTTTTTATTATATAATTAGAATCAGATTATATATCCAAGTTTATTAAAAATAGGGAGATTATATAAAACAATTATTATACAAATTTATATATAAATCATCTTACTTTTCGATAAGATCTAAGTTTATATAAACATATTGACTACTGCCCATCAATATATTCTTATCTTAATTATAAATCGTGACACCTTTAGATCTTATAATCCATTATATAATTACGATCAGATTATATATTCAAGTTTGTTGAAAATGAAAAGATTATATAAAGTATTTATTATACAAATTTATATACAAATTGTTTTGTTTTTTGATAAGGCCTAAGCTTATATAAACAAATTGATTATTACTTTATAATATTATAATTAAAAAACTATAATTTTTAAAAAGTATTTATATATATATACAAAATACTTATACAATAATTATATAATTATATACTTTCTTCTTTAAAATAATTATAATACTATATTAAAAAAGATAAATTTGAAAAAATATATATAGACTATCAGCTCACCAATAGGAATTGTCGATCAATTGGAATCACGTGATCGTCCTTTATACAAGGTCCGGATCCCTTAGAGCCGGTCACATAGCGATACTGGTCCTGTGATTAGTTATGTGATACGGAATATGTTACCTGGCGTAACAACTGGATGAAAATTTGAGGACGAATAATTATATATAGTATTATAGATTGGGAGGATGGCGGTTGCTTAATTGGTTGCTTAGTTAGTATTCGATGTTTTGAATTGAGAAATTTGGAAACTGTTATTGCTCACTACCTAGCTATATTTGTATATGGTATTTGGAGTGAAGGTTGGGATGGACAGATGGATTGAGAAGAGTTTAGATGCAGATATCGTGTTTTCGTACAAAACTCTGATTAATTCATAGGAATTTTCTTGGTACTTCTTAATGTTATATTGTTATATTTGATTGATTGATTGATCGACTTGCTTCTGGCTAATGCTTTGAGAAACCCGAGTAATTTCTATAGAATGAGATGTTGTATGGGAAGCAGGTATCTATAACGATTTGTAGCACTTGGGGGTAGCAACATCAAATGTTAGGAGAACCTATAGTCAATCAAAATATACCACTCATGGCATCAATGCTCGACCCTTCACTCAATCAAACTCCTTTGATAGAGTACCATTATCCTCCCATCCCTGGGACCGTAGCATATCGGATAACCATACGAACGGTTCTAAGATATCATCATGACATCTTTCTCAAGATTCAGGAGGACGGATACCAAACCAGTTTCCCCTTATTAATCATTTTGCAATATTTAATCTGGTATGAAGCATGAGCACAAAAAGGCTAAACCGCCAGATGTATCCCATCGGCTTCGGAGGATCTCAAAAGGCCTCTCGGTGTCGTATCCCAAAGAACTACTCTGGTACCACCGAAGTTTTTGAAGGAATTCACCCGCCCCGAAAGAAACTATTTGATCATTTTGTGGGCTGAGGAGAATTGCGCCCATTCAGAATTAAGACGTTGTCAGAAGCGGACCAATGAAACCATGTCAGGCTATAGCGACCCTGTAAGGATGGGATGGATGAGTGCGCTTCCAAGCACTCAGAGAATCCAAGTCTCAAAATCGATGGATCAGGACCCAACTAGTAAACTCCCATCACCTTCCCAATTGTATCCGACGAGACAAAAATGCAAAATCATAACCGTGAAGCAAAGTAAGAGCCTCTGAATATCCGTAGAAAAAGCAGCTTCTTGAAAGGACAAACTTCCCCCAAGACTCATGTGTACAAAATTACTCTCGGAAAAACGTGCAAGGATCGTATACAATAAACGAGATATACTCCTGGGAAAACTCCTTTGCACCGGAGCACCGCTAGACTTCGTTGGTGGAACATGCCGTTGGAGATGATGGCTGTATGCAATAGAGAGAGTCAGAGGATAATCTGTTTAATATACCGAGTAGAAATAAGAAATGCAATTGTTCTTCTTCGTGTTTCATTCTCCTGGCAAGAGGTTGCGTATCTGCGCCGTCACCATCGGAATCATCTTGGCCAATTCTTCCACAGCATCTTCTTCATGTGGAGAAGTTTGATTGGAGGGGGATGTGAGGCGCGTTTCAAGGAAGATTATTCATGGAGGCATCTGGTTGGTTGTATTTGAGCTAGGGTAGTCGTTAGGTAAAACGCAACCGTCGCAGTTGTAACAGGGATCCTTTTAGGCCACATCCGCATGGACCACACACTTCGTTCAATATTATGAGGGGTTCGGCTGCTTGTTTTTTTCCCAAAGCTGGCCTCGGTTCTTTTAACTTGGCTTTACTGGCTGTGGGAGAGTTTTGTTAACTTCGTTGTTCAGCGAATGGGAGCTGTCAGACGTGAAGCTGTTGATTCTTGATGTCCATGTTCTTGATCAGCGATTGGGCTTGGAAAAGCCAAGTCAGCTTTGTTGTGTCACGTTCACTTTTGGTGGCTCTAAAGGTCAGCAGTCAGTCAGAAGGGGCCCGTCATCAGTACTGTACAGTGTACGTGCTTATTCGCAGCAATTAAGGAGGAATACGAACTTAATCGCGGGCGATGCGAGCGATGCGAGCGATGCGTAATGGATGGTTCTTATCACAAACATCTTATTAGTAAGCTGGAATGCCCTTTCTCATGGCTCAAGTTCAGCTCTTCACAACGATGTGTTGTATGGAAGAAGAGGGGTTTGTGTTTGTGTTTGTGTTTGTGTTCACAGACCATGCTTATCCTCAGTGCACACACGATTGATCGTCAGGGCGGCAAGCGAGAAGGTTGATCATCGAGAAACATGCTTGCTACTGTATGTATGTATGTATGTATGTACGTATGTACGTATGTACGAGGTCTGTACAAATCAGATATTTGTTTGATGCAATTATCCGAAGCATTACCTAGGTATCCAGTAGTAATTTATTACTTGGTCGGCACAGTTATTTGCAATACTCACATGCATGCAAGATCTAACGATTATTTCGAATTCGTGTGATGTATATTAAGTGCTCGCCAGATCAGGACTGTACCTCATTTCATAAAATGATCATTGAAACAAAAGGGACAACAAATACTTCGTACCTACATCCATCTCGATATGCAATTTGGATAAAACTTGAGGCAGGACTACCTAGCAAGGGTTTCACTAATAATAAAGCACTTATGAAATATTGATTTCTAGATCCTGCAGATCACGAACCTGCAGGGGTTAAGAAAAGGTTGAAACTCAAAAGCATGAAAAACGATCTTTTGGAGTTTTGATGAAAATCTTTAGATTCATGGGACGGTGGGACGGTTTAAGAACACAAACATTGAAACTTGCCTTGGTTTTTGGCTTTTGGCTTTGGTCTTCACCATTCAAGATCTTAGCTGAGACTTTTCAACGGCGATCCATACAAATAGTGATAGTTTTTGATAATTTCTGATCATGTCTTACGGAGTATATCCATTTGGGAGAGAAAATAGTAATGGCCAAAGACATTTAGGATTGGATTCATGTTTTGATTATTTTGCATGGCCAACCGCATCCACCACTTTAACATCGGCTGCCCAGATCTAATCTGCTGTTTTCTCCAAGCAGAATGAAAAGTGATAGTAATAGTGATAGTAATAGTAATAATAATAGTAATAATAATAATGATAACTACATCTCTATTTATCCGAATCCCGCCAGGCCAGATACTTACCTCGTACTATCCCTGGCATTTAGGTACCGCACCCTCTGCCTTTCGAGTTGGATGTAAAACAATAGTTCCTTATGATAAAGTCCAAGCTTCCTGTGAACTTCATTTCCTGAGATGAGTCTCTTGCTCTCTTGGGAGTATGAGACGATATATTGCGCATAAGCAATTTATGGAGGGAATCTCGGATGGCAACACATACATAGCTACCTAGGTAGGTAAAACCCATGGCCATCGTTAGCTAGGTTGGTAGGTATCAAATGAAGGGAGGGCGAATGGTTCACACATCAGCAAACCATTGTCTATATTACCTAGGTACACAGTATATGCGGATTTATCCTTTCATCCCATCTTGGATTATGATATCAATGCTTAACGATAAGAGCATTGATCGTCAACTTTCATGAAATCCTGACCCATCAGAGCAAATGAGTTTTAAAGCCAGCACACTCCGTAGAAACAAAAACGTTAAAAGTTGTGTCGATGGATGGATAATTTGGATCTTCATCAAATTCCCAATCCCTCCCCTCCCCTCCCCTCCATAGTGAAACTCCATATTTCTCCAATTTTCTATTCCTTTGGGAATTCAACTCCATCAGTGATCTTCAAATCCATTTACTTTCATGGATCACAACTAACAGTTACGTCTTTGGATACACGAATACCTACGAATCCCTCCATACGGAAACATACGTAAGGACCTTTTTTGCATTCAAAAATACATGAGACGGGTGATTTGACTGGAACATATCATTTCCCCTCCTTTTCCATCTTTGCCCTAATCTCTATCGAAGCGTCAACCCCTCTCATGTCTTTTTCCTAGGAAAAGGCCCAAAAGGCCAAACTTCAACTGTCGGACTATATATAATTGGAATCTTAAACTCTTGAAATCTTGAAATCTTGAAATCTACATGAGTTGGAAGTAACGCATTGACTCTCTCAACCAAGGATCCTTCAGCGATGCCTCAAGTTGGACGGAATACCACTTTATTATACCGGTAGAAGGGTTTGGATCCATCTGTACACGCAGTATCCAGTATCCAGTATTCAGTATCCAACATCTATCAATGCTTTTCATATTCAGCTCCTGTATCCAGATTCCAAGATCTCACCTGGGAAGTCAATCTTCCTGTTCCTGTCAATCTTTCGATATCCAGACAAATCAATACCCACGTATGTGAACTCGTATCACCATTGCAATATCGAATTACCCATTGGATCCATTACCAACAACTATATCCAACAATCATACAGCCCATACAGCCCATACAGCCCATACAGCCCATACAGCCCATACAGCCCATACAGCCCATACAAACCATACGGCCGAAAGAACCTTGAGTCACAGCCTGGATAACCAATGAATCCATTCCCACCCTGCTCCTCAGTCTAACTAATATTCGGAGACCAGTGCACCACACGATTCCTTAGCACTAGCACGGGTGTTTGAACCTCTTTTTTTCTTTCTTCTTTCCTTTTGATCGACCTGGGTATCTGGCTACCTGGCTACTTGATAACTTGACCATCTGCAGAGGTGGAGATGATCTTTTTACATCTCCAATGCAATTAGTTCTATGAGTCCAATCAATTAATCCAACCATCCAATTTATCTGAGGACGGGTAGAGTTTACAAAAGGAAAAGGGCATATTAATATCGAATGAATTGTTTGGGTTATCAATATACCTCCATAGATAGATTTAGCCTACCTCTTTCTACTTGTACTAAAAACTAAAACCGACTATCTATACTACCTGGGTAATAAAGCACATAGGATTCCCGCTAGGAGTCTTAAGAAGTCTTAACTTGTGCTGTATACGAAATAACCTGAAACACACCCACCTTGACAAACCTCGATTACCTCGAAAGCCTGAAAAAAGCCTCGATTCCAATTTGATTCATAAAACCTCACCGCCACCCATCCTGACCCAAGGGGACCTTTCTCAAACTGCTGCGACCTCTTTTATGAAGGAGTAACCCCTCTTCAATCGCATCTGTTACTATTTCTCCTTGCTCTCTTCGACTATTTTTTTTTACATCTTTACGGTTTCGTGGACGTGGTTTTGTTGATTATCTCTCTATAGCAACATCTAAAGAGAGAGAGATACTTTCCACCCATCACACGCATTAAAGCTATCGATATCACTCCTCCTAGTGTACTCTCCCATTACCCATTACCCATTACCCATTACTCGATAAGCCTCCTTCCTTTTCCGACTACCACTATCAGTCAGCCAGAACCAGCACCAACCAGCACCAACCAGCACCAACCAGCACCAACCAGCACCCAACCAGCACCAGTATCTTCACAACACCCATATCCGTACGATACTCTTACGCGTCGAAACATTCAAAAAGGACTCAAACTCAAACTCAAAGGCAATTGAATTCCTTTTCAGTACGCACGCATATATAAACATCTCGCAGCGACTCATTCACAACAACAGTAAACCTGGAAATAAGTACCCATTGCCGTTATTCGTTACCTACTACGCTACGTAACTGGTAGAGGGTCAAAACTTGAGTCAAATCACCATTCAACTCCCCATCAAAAAAATACGCAAAACCTCGCTTTATTGCTGCAGCTTTCAACTTTTACTTTGCTCCTTCAGCTCCAACTTCGCCCGTGTCAACAGAACGAAACTGCAACAGCTCTTTGACCTTTTACACTTTACCCTGTGGTTTGCGACTGTACACTTTGGTACATCGGATAACAGTATAGTAATCAAATTCTACGCTGAATTTGTGGAAATACGCCGACTGACGGACGCACGAATCCGAATCTTGAAAGATACGGAAAGAGGGAGAGTACAAGAATCGGAAGGGAAGAGGTAAGAGGGAAAGAGAAGCCATTTACTACTGCACTACACCACATAAACAAGCAAAGTGTGCATCATTTTATTTACTCTTTGCATTGCAAATAGCGAAGAGCGAAGAGTGAAGAGTGATTCAAGCAAGACAAGACAAGACTACTAAATTTACTTGCAAGCGATTGATTGGAGAAGAGGAAGCGAAAACGCGAGAGAGCGAGAAAGCGAAAAGGCTCCCTCATCTTCAAACATCAGCAAGTTTCACCATCTCCCACACCAATCCTTTCTTTTTTTTTTCTTCATTCACACAACTTCATACCTCAATCAAAATGAGTACAGCTATTGCAATGGCTCCTTCACCTGTACCTCACGATAGATCATCATATGTTGATATCGCACCCTCGAAACCTTCAAATTCTCCTCCGGCGCAAAGAATACCTACCTCGGCCACACCGAACGCAACAATGGCAGCACAACGTAAAGGGAGTGGAAGCCCAAAATCAACTCCAACCAAACCTTCACCTACTTCGTACGTACTTTTTTCTCGATTTATTTATCAATTAACTCATTGTCAAAATGCAATTATACTAACGTCATATTTTTAGTAGTTCTCGAAATGGTGCACCACCCAAGATAATTGTAAAAAAGGAACCATCCTCGCCTGAAATAACAGCTTCTTCCCGCCACAGACCTCGAAAGCTTGACCTGACCAAAAACACCTCAAGTGTCCATCCGGGTACTGGAAGACCATCAGCTAGTCAATTGACAGGTAGAGGTGCTGAGTCTGGTGGACTCGGTATTCAAGACGTCGGATTAGCATGTCTCTCGCCAGGCTTCGTCACACAAGATCCAACGATGCGAGAACAGTTACAGCGAAGTTTGTCTGTCCGTGAACAACAGAGACATATCATTGAGTCGCGATTACAACAAACCGCAAAGCCAGGTGATGCGCCAATGGAGAGTGCTAAAGAACGGGAATTGAGTGGGTTGCCAGCGAAGACACCAGGTACATCGAGGAGAAAGGCGCCGCCAGGATTAAGCATTGTTGCACCGTCCCACGAGCAATTCGCAAACGAAAGAGTAATCCAGTCCGCTCCTATGCACCACAGCTTTCCTGGCAGACATCAACCACAACCTTTGACCCGTCACGTCGCCAACCAACCCTCGAATCTCTCTAATACATCTCACATTCACCACGTCCCTGCTACTCAAACTTCCAACAGACTACCGCCAATTGCAGATGTCTTCGCGGCTGAAAATCTAGGTGCACACCGTGAATCACCACGAGCTAACATGTACCAACACTCCAACTCAAATTCGAATTCTTCGCATTCCAACTCGAGGCCAGGCTTCCCATCTCCAGGACATGCTCCACATCCACCTGCATCTGCAGGACATCAGCGTCCTCGTGAATACCGTTCTGCTGAGGATGCGCAGGCTGATTTGGCTGGTGGCCGTGCTGAACTTTTACCTAAGCTCGTACACTATGGAGGTCACCAACCACCTACACCTCCTTCACCCACAAACCTCAACTCAAGAACTTCAGAGGCTAGTCGAAGCAGTGGTAGAAGAAGACCTAGAGCAGAATATGAGGAGGGAGCTAGTCCACCCCTCGGACAAGGCCCTCCAACTTCAAGAAGAACTGGGCCATTTGGTGAAGGACGAGACAGTCCCATGACCACACAACAGAAGAAGGAAGAGTTCATGCGTCTGTGTAATCAGGCGTGGGATCTCTTCCATTCTTAGTTAATTTCTCGTAAACTTTCTTTCTTTCGTCTATTCAACAATAATGCTATATCCGGAGCTTCACTTTTATTTTCTGGAACGGCAATACTCCTTTTGCGTTTTATGATGGCAGAGCATGTTGTACGTGCCTGTCAGTATACTTTCTTGAGCCATTATGATCTCATGGCTTATTTACATTCTTCATAGGATTGATACGTTGATTCATGGTTATAATGGACACAATCTATTTAATTCGCTAGGGTTGATGAAAAGTGGTACAGGGTGAATTGGGGTTGAATGGATGGATGGGAAAAAGGAACGGTATACAATGAATTTCCATGAAGGTTTTTTTTGGTGCCTTTGAAAGTTGAGGGTCGCCGGCAGGGCTGAGGGTTGAAGGTTATGGGATGGGAAATTTTCAGAAAATGACTGAATGGATTCTAATCTATTCTTTTCCATACGAATAAAATAACTCTCTAATACTTTTCTCCTTCTTGTTTGTTGTGTTGTGTTTTTGGCATGTGATGATTTGGTTTTAGTAATCTTACATTATTACCGGTACAGTACAGTGCAGTACATACAGTAAAGTATGATGATATTGCTGGTCACAAACAGGACAGGACGGGAATATAAAAACATGCAGGACTCAAAGGGAAAGAGGGTAGCAGCGAGGACGTAGGGGTTTGGATTGAAATAAGTTAAATGGCGAGTGGTTGAATGTGAATGGGGGAGGGGATGTGGAAATCGATATGGATATAGAAAGATATGAAAAGTCCGAATCCAAGCGAGGGCAAAATAAACTATTATCTAGTATCACCACATCCCCATCCGCATTCCCAATATTTTCATTCACCAACAAGTCAATTTGATCTTTTAATCTTTTAATCTTCTTAATCTGTTTAATCTTTATTCGCATGCTTTTCTCTACCTATCTGACTCCTTTACTCCGTACAATTCCTTCCTTCCTTCCTATACTTATGAGTGTGGGGTTGAGTTCTACCTATTCATTCCCCACACATGCATGGATTTACCAATCTCAATCCCAATCTCCATCCTCAGCTTCTGATCAAGCCAAATCCCATTCACTCATCATTTATCTACAGTATTACAGCATCGCAGCATCGCAGTAAAGCAGTAACAGAGGATGCACACACACAACCAATAACATTCCATTTTCCTTTTCACCTATCCATCCATCCACCCATCCATCCACCCATCCATCCATACCAGTTCATCATATAATGTAAACTTCCTTTCGCTCTTCCTCTTTCTCTTGCGCTCAAATAAACAAAACTCCCTCCACCCACCCACCCAACCAACCAACTAACCAGCAAGCAAGCAAGCTGTGCAGTCATCCCACCCTCTACCAAAAAGATTCCCACACATGTAACGAAAAGCTACAACCATGAAGAGCAAGCTAATTTCAGCTCATCCATCCACCAAAAGTATGACTCTGAGAGAGCGAGCCCAAAGGAAAATACTTTAGGCAAGTAATCTCGAAAGAAGAGAATAAAAATTGTAATTGTCCAAAAAAGAAGAAGAAAAACGACTGTATCATGCCATAGTCCTAGTGTATCATGGGTACTCGTAAAAGAAGAAAAGACCCCCTTCTGTATCGCTGCCCCACCAAATCCGCCCTAGAAAAGCAAAAAGACCATGGCTAAAATTGAGTAAAATTTAAAAATTGTAGCCTCAGAGGTAAAGAAGCCAGGGTTGGAAGAAACGAAATCAGGCTATGCTATGCTGCTTGTAAAAATCCCCGAAACGCCAAACTGTTGCTGTAATGCAATGCTCATGTGAAATATGCCACCCCTCATTGCGCGATGCTTGTTGAAGAGACACCAGTGTCGTCTTCAAGTTCCTTATATACTCCCATTCCAGTTGGGTCGTAATAACAAATGAAACCACACTCATGACATTCGAAGTTGCTGGTTGAGCGGAATTTATGTTCAGTCCTACATGGTTTCATACCTCCTTGGAGATTTGCTTCTTCCATCATACTCTTGAACATGCTCTTTCTACATGTAATTCCACTATCCAGCATATAATGTCAGAGTCCCTCCTCACCAGCTTGGCAAAGTTTTATTTCACGGCCCCATTCGGACTTGAGAACTTGTGAAGCCGTGATACGACGATGAGGATTAGGATCAAGTATCGAATAGATAACATTACGACAGCGTGCCTTTCTTGATGTTAGTTCATGTAGCTCAAAATTTGCAAATAAAAGGCATACCCGATGTAATGACTCGATGGGAGCATATCCCTCCTCATCTCTTCGTCCTTCTAAATACCTCTCATAAAACTCATCTTCATCTCTCTTCGCGACTCTCCACAGGTGACGACCTGTACGCATTGCCATGTAAATCACACCTGTTGCCCAAACGTCGACAGCTCTTGCGTCGAATTCTTTGTCAATGTACTCTTCGGGAGCGATATAAGGAGCGGAACCACAAAGCCCAGTTACCATGTGTGCGTCCTTCTCCCACGCCATTCGAAAGCATTCGCCATTCCCAAAATCTGTTATTTTCAAAGAGCCGTGTGTAGTCAAAAGAAGATTCTCGGGTTTTAAATCTCGATGGGCAACTCCCATCTCATGCATATATTCGACTCCGCGCATCATCTGTTTAAAGTAGCAATCCGCTTCAACAACTTCGAGCTTTCCAGCTGCAAGGACTAGAGTATAAAGATCGCCACCTGCGCAGAACTCCATAACCTCACAATAATCCCCTTTCGAGTCTTGGAGGAGGTCGAGAGTATGAATAACGTTAGGGTGTCGTAATGAGGACGATATACAGAACTCGGAAGTAAGTCTTTTGCTGTATTTTCTTTCATTTTCTTCGGGTCTTCTCCGGAATTCCTTCACGGCATAGAGTTGCTCTGTTCCCTGCTCAGATCTTTTGTGAGATATCCTGACAATTCCGAAAGCACCACGGCCAATAACTTCATTACATTTTCCATATTTATCCACCAAACTCGCCGTCGCGTTGGGTCCACCCTTCTTTTCTGTGGCCAATGACTCTTTCTCACGCTTTAGCTGATCCACCCAGTTTGACATTAGTGAGAGTTGCTGTTCGCCTTCATGAGCCTCGGATTGTTTCGCCTTCCCGCTAATCAAACCTCGTATCATTTCCGAAAGCTTCTCTTGTCTCTTGGCACTCTTCAGATGATGCTCATGACCGCCTTGCACATCAGGCATAGCAAGGAATCGTTGATGGTTTGCCGGTGCCTTTTTGTCCTTTGTCGAACCGTTTTTATCTCTCGTAGTAGATGCTGGACTAGGTTTATCGGAGGGGTTCTTCTTTTCTTGCGAGGAAGTTTTTCGAGACAGAGAGCCAGGCCTCGACGATGATGGGGATGTGGCACCATCTGCAGGCTTTGGGGTCGACGAGGCAGATGCTGCACTAGATGAAACGCTACTTTCCGACCTCGTCGGATCCTTCGTAGAGAACATTCTTGTCAAACGTTTCGTCATCGAGGGCTTCTCAGCAGTGGTGGGCATAGGTGCTGCCTTGAGAACGGCCGGGGGAGGTGGCGTGAGAGTTCCATTCATACTTAGATTTTCGGTACTTGTGATGGCGCTCATATTTGAAGTTGTAGGGCGAGATTGAGGTGATCCATGTGAAGAAGAGGGTAAAGAGGGCGTGGGTGAGGGCTGAGCCTTCTCTACGACGAGATCTCTTGGTACGGCGACTGAAGCCATGATATTTCTCTTCCTTGAAGAATTTGAGATGCGCTTCGTATCGATTGCAATCAGTAAAGAGATGTCCGCCAAAGGCGGAGGTAGCGGGCAATGCCCGTGCTTTGTTGGAAATTTGTGTTTTCGTGTTTTTGTGTGGGCGTGTGGGTGTGTGGGTGTGGGCTTGTAAGTTTTGACTTGTGGGACGTCTGCGGGAAAAAGGTTGAAAGTGGAAAGTCCGTTTAAATAAGGTACTTATAAATCAGAGTAGTCAATCGAATTGTTGATGACTCTTTTGTACTGTTGTTGAGTTGCCTTGACACACAAAATATTGAATCATTAATTGAAACTTTTCGGTGACGTGGAAATGAAGTTGGAACAGAAGTCGGGAATCTCGAATTATTAAGAAATTGGAATTGTTTCTATCTCGATTTCTCTGCCACCAAAAAAAGCTTATGTGATGTCCGAATCGATAGTGGGCGGTTCCAACTTGGCAGTGTGGTGCGTGCTAGGTGATTTCGAAACTAATCCACCGGCAGACCTGAAAAATGGTAGTTATGGATCCTGTCGGGATACTTAGGTAGGCTTTATATGTATGCAGTCGGAGGAGGAGTAGGCTTTGAGGTCCGTTGTAATTTCTGGGTGGAGGGCGTGGTAATTTCCGTAGTAATTTCTGTCTGTAGTGCGCTCTACCCTTGTCCTGAGAGTCGTGTAGTGTATGGAGTACGAATACCTCGAGTATCGAATATCGGATATCGAATATCGAATACCTATGTCGGTAACAAGTATGATAAGTAGGTTGTAGTTTAGTAGATGGCGAGTCGCAGTTGATGGTTGCGGCTTGGGTACAAACAAGTATGTTCAGGCACAAAAGTACACAGCCTTGCTTGGAAATAATTAATTATTAGTAAAAGGTCGGGTTACAATAAGGGACTAGGTAGGTAGGTATGATGGGTATGGAGATATGATATAATGTGATAGGATAGGAAAGGATAGGATAGAATAGGTCCTAAGCAGGTAGGTAGCTGAGGGATGCTGGCTGGTGGAAGAATCGAGAAAAACGATTCAAAGATTCTCAGTGAAAGAGGAGGAGGAGGAGGAGGAGGAGGAGGACCCTTTTGCCTCTTTAATATTGCGCACCTTTGTTATAAGATTTGAAGAGTGGGAAAAGGGATTCCTTAGATAGGTATTATGATTATGATTATGATTATGATTATGATTATAATTATAATAATAATTATGATTGTGATTATAATTGTATCCCAAAATTATATTACCTACCTACCTACCTACCTACCTAATAACTGCCTAGTACAGTAGCCGACTGGTGAACTTATTTTGACTTATTTTCAAACTGGGAAAGAAGGTCGGTCCGCTTTCAGTACTCCTCCTCACTATTTATCACAGAGACCTGTGGATGCACGTTTTCTACGGTAGATACAATTCAGGGATTGGATCAAATTGTGTAGCAAGTACAATCGTATTAGTGAATAAATTCCATCTAAATATTTCTACAAGTGGCAAGGTTGTCTATCTGTTGCGAGAATAATTATGGAAAAGTAGCTCCCCTCTATTACTATAGTAAGATCTTACTTATTCTTTTCTGATGTCAAAACATTTGATTAAGCGTTCCTCTCCTCGGTCCACCAGGTTACATACAGGTCTATGAAGAAAATTCTTTTACTATAAAAATTCTATGCAAAGGGGGTTTGTTTCTATGAGGGATTAATCTCAAGTTCACCCAGTTATCCCGGTTGGATTGTCAGTGGCTGCGTTTGTGAATACTGTGTACACATAGACTGAACTGACTGACTGACTATAAATTTTACGCACATTTTACTCATATACTCTACTCGGTACATTCTCCGTTCCGTACAATTCTCCGCACATACTCCGTACATACTAGATACATTCATACATGTATTACCGTACCTACAAATAACACACACACACACACACACACACACACACACACATACATACATACTTTCTGACCTACATGGTACACAGTACATACTTAGTACTTACCTGCTTCAAGTACATCATACTCATACCTACCTACCTTCGACACCATGGATGCTGAGAATAGAGTACCGTCCTCCGTAATATAATCCTAGTCTTTGGTCAACATCCTCCCGATTTCAGAGCTGCATCATGCAGATTAATTAGTTGCATAATGCTGACGTTGAACGGTTGGAACATACTAGACTAGGGGAGGGTGACTTTTTCTTCAATTCAAGGTTCGGGTCTTGAAGCCTTCATAGGGGAATAATTTCATGGTCGTTTTTCATACTATCTATGTACAGAGTACGGGTCGTTTCGTTACTCGGTATGTGGAAATCTGATTAGCCAGGGTTGGTGGTGGTGGTCTATCTTTTGACCGACCTTTGGTTTCTGTTGGTTAGCAGAGCTTATTGCTCAGTCTTACATGTATGTATCCATTGGTGTCTTTCTCTTCTGTGTGGATTTTTATTACTCTCTACTATTCCGAATTTGTGGGATTAGCTATACACAAGGCGGCAGTATAGCATTATCGTATCAAAGTGCAATGAGATCACCATGCTGCGGCTGGAGCTGGAGTAGGAGTACATAGTTATCAAAAGTCGGCAAGATAATGTGCCCCTATCATGTTTGTCGACAATGCCATATTTTACCAAATTTCTTGGAAGAAGACGAATCTTTTGATCTTTCTCAAGAATAGACATTGGTTATATATAGACTAATGCATAAATCAAATTCTCACTCTTACTCAATAGATCAAGAATCAATCATGATTCATTTCCATTAACTTCAAGTCAAAAGACCAATTCATAACAAGTCATCTTGCCAAGGTTAGCCAACTCAAAGATTTCACTCCACCCTCAAGAAGATCCCGAGACTTCGAAATGTCCCCGGACTACAACACCTGATTGATGGATATGTGATGGTGGAAAGATGGGAGATGGGAGATCTCAAAAATGAAAGAAAAGAAATGAAAAGAAAGTTTCAACTTATCGTCATAGTTGCCGCACCAAATCTTCTCCGTCTACTGCTATTTTGAGACTCACCTGTTTCCCGCATTTGCCCAGGTGTTGTAGATTGGTAAGCATACATAATAATAACTTACTTCCAAAGGAACTTCAAAGGGAACGTTAACTTCAGCAAAGGATTTTATATTGTTGCCGCAGCACTCGCCACATCGGTTAAAGAAGGATACAACAGTCTTTCATAAGCAGTAAGCAATAGGCGCTCCTTCCGAAAGATGATGTTAACATGAACATGAACATGAGCATGAGCATGAGCATGAGCATGAGCATGTGCATGAATTGGAAATAGTTGAAATGGTGATTGGTGTGAAGGCTTACTCCGTACTCACAGAAACTGTATCGCCAAGTTCCACCTGGCATCAAGTTAGCTTCCCTCTTCCTCTTTCCCCTCCCCTTATTACGCTCGTACCGTATACGTATAGACAGGCCAGTGGTCACGATTCCTGGCCATTACTCTATTATTACTTCACTACCTGAACCTTCTGGTCTTTCAACGAGGCCTATAAACCGTAAGGGAGCAGGGTATTTCAATATTCGTCTAATTCATGAAACAATCGCCAACAGGTAACTAACCATCCTATTATTTATCTATTTATTTACTTGACTCTGGCCCAACAACAAAGAAGACCTACCTACCAATGTTCAGTTAATCACCGCCATCATCAAATTATCAATTGGCGACTAATAAGACGGAATGACTGTTTGGTCTTACGAGAAGTTGGACGCTTTAAATAAAATAATTTCAACACGAGACATGAATATAGGCTTCCAGCAAAAACAAACCTCCTTTCTTCAGATTCAGCCCTATATGAAACCAAGAGTTTTGACCCGAGGTTTTCTTGTCCATGCAAAAGCAAAGGTATGTAATTAATTACTTCGTACTCTGTACAAATTGGATTCTTTTTTATCTTTTTAACTTTTTAACCGCATTCAACCGACGTCACATTAATCAAAAAGGTCTTGATTACCCCGCTCCCGCTACTCCTCCTCCGCCTAAACAGATATTGGCAGAAGCTGTACGGAGTATGCCAATTTGAGTGGTATATGTTATGTTAGCGCTACTGTACCGAAAATACCAATGTCAATGACAATGTCGATGTCAATGTCAATGTCAAATACCAAATACCAAATATCAAATATCAAATATCAAATATCAATCAATCAAACCAACCAGCCGACCAGCCGACCAGCCAACCTTGATATCAATCTATCTGTCATTTAAACTATCCTTCTATCCATCGATCCATCCTTCCATCTGCCATTGCAATTACCTCATTCTTTTCTTCACAGATATCACCCAACTCCCGCAGCCTCACTCCATTTACATACACACTAGCTACTTTGCAATGTGTTTACAAATAGTTCGCTGTTTCTTACCTTTCTTTACTCCAAATCTACTCCGGTTCCTTATCTTGTACCCCAGATATTCTTTTACCCAACGCGGAGCATCTTACATATGTACATGAAAGTAGCTCGAGTTAATGTATGTGCTGCACTGCAGCGTTGGAAACTTCTCCATTTCAGCTACATTTTCATCACCTAAATATGCGGGAAGAGACAGGCCAAGCATCTTGAAATAAACATCTATACCTAAATGGTTCGGACGGTACAAGTACCCCAGAATTATGCCAACACACGCAGCATTATCACAAGTACCTCCCTATCTATCTATGTCCCTCCCTACCTTTCTCTCTATCTACCTCTTGACCTTGGCCTGTCATTTCTTCAACATCTACTAGGGTATGCTATCTCGTAGGATTATCTCCCGCAAGTGCATTGGAATTTTGAAGTACTCGGTACATATTTCACATTTCACATTTCACATTTCACATTTCACATTTCACATTTCACACTTCCAAATATATGCCATACAATACATAGTAGTTATCCCTTGTTTCTCCGCATTAAACCGACCTCTTTACTGCATTCCATGGTTAGCCAATCATACTTGTCACTCCCATCACACTGTCGACCCTTTTACATTCTCACAATCCTAAAGCTCATCGTTCCTTTTCCTTCCTCTTCCAACCTGCTGGTTATTCCGACGTTGTGTTACCATTCCACAGTCCCTCAAAATAAGCTTTTTTAATTTACATTTCATATATATTTAAATCCCTCATAGATCAATTCCTCATATTTCTCGCTACCTTGGCATCTCCCATCACATCATCATGATGGGAGTGACAACAGGTTGCTATGGTCATTCTCACATGTGTATCCAAGATGTTTTTCGTTTTCATATCAAAAGTTCAGAGTAAGCACTTTGAATGCATCGATGGACAGTACATTCCTTTCAAGATATCACATTTCTCCCATTCCCGAGTTTATAAATCATGTCATCTAGCCTAACGCAAGCTCATCGGAGCACACGTGTGAAAGTAAGATCTTACCATAACACCTTATCATTTCATGGCTGAATATCAATGCATCCGGCTCCCCGCTGAACGCCACATCTCCCAACAACCACACCTAACACAAGCATATTCAAACTCTCAATTGATGAGAAGTATATTAATTTTCATGTGGGATTTTCACATAGTTGCAACCACCCACCACTTATCAACCATCCTTTGTGTCCTCAAATACATATCACTAAACACATATGCAACATTTCAATTCCTCACCGCAGGATATTCACCACAAAACCCCCACGTCCAAGTTGTTACATGCTACACAAGGACGGGATTTACAGTAGTAGTCTCAAGTTGAGGCGTTTCAGGCATTGAAGTTGGATACACACGAGTATGACCGTCACTGGCGCATGACCGCAAATACCCCCATGGTCTATCTCAAATGAATATTTGTTGTTCCTTACGAGAGTTTCCAAGAGCCCGGACTGTATCCGAAGATGAGAGATTTTAAATATTGACCCCCATTTTCACATATTTGTATTTATTCGGTTCGAGATTTTGAAGTCATTTGGATATTCAAGTCATTTGGATATTCAAGTCATTTGGGATACCAAAGTCACTTCAAGTATTAATGTCTTTGGAATGTGGAATCTAATTTATCCTCAACTACGTTTAAACATTTATCACCTTCTAGAATATTGAAAGCTGGTCCCTGTTAAATCAAAACATATTTTTCTATTTTTCCTCTTAGATTTCCCGGTCAAGGACATGTGAGTATCAAAATAAAATACAATGCCCATTTCCTTTCAGCCACCATTCCAAGAATCACCATTCTATTGGCAAGTGTAAAATCTAGCTACAGCATAATATACATTCTCATGTGTAACATATGTCTATGTATATACCAGCTGTCAATATAAGATAGATCATCCGGTACCGGGCATATATTTTCAGCAGCGGTCTTTTTAGCTAGGTAGATATGTCGCTGCTTTGTAGTTGCTATGGTGAGATAGATGTAAATAGAGTATTTTATTATTGGTGTATGGCTTAGATGAGGTGAGGTGAGCCTTATAGGATTTCGAATTCTTGAATTCTCGAATGTTTTATTTATAGCTTGTTAAGTCTTATGGAGTGTAAGAGGAGGATATATTATATTATATTATGTTATGTTATGACTTGAGGATAGACTGAGATTGATTAGATTGAATTTACTTAGATTGAATTGAATTGATCTGGTTTAATCTAAAAATATATTTGTTAAGAATTAAATTGAATATATAAATAAATATATATAATACTTGATAAAGTATAAAATATAATTAATAAATATACTTTATCTACAATAATTATATTTTATAAAAATTAAATTTGAAATAATTTTATTATTAATTTATAATTCAGTAAATTTTATATAAATATATATATATATATATATATAAATATCTATTATTATATTTTTAGATTACCTCTCTTTAAAAAAAAAATTATATTAATAATCTTCTACTCAATTTATTATATATATTCATTCAACTACCTCTTTTTTTAAACACTTCTCTCTCTCTTTCCTTCTCTCCCTCCCCTCCCCTGTTTTATTTCTATTCCTTTATCTCTTGTAGAACAATATTCAATTAAAATATTAAAATATTAAAATATTAAAATATCATTCAATTGATTATAATCATAAACATATATATATATACCTCTCTAGAAACTTAAAATTAATATCTAAATCCATCTATTTATTTTTAATCATCTAATCATCTAATCATCTAATCATTTAATCATCTAATCCTTTAATCATCTACTTATTTAATTATTTAATCATTTAATTCTTCTTTTTTCTTCTTTCATCTTCTATCATCTCTCATCTCTTATCTTCTTTTTTCCTCTTTATTATAATTTATATTTTATTTCATTATCCTCATTTTTATTTTTATCTTCAACCTTAATTTCAACTCATCTCAATTTCATCTCGAATTCATCCTTTTTTAATCAAACAATTATAATTACAACTTTCAAACTTATTTATATATTTTAATAAACACTTTAATAAATATTAAATAATTTATTAAATCTCTTTCAAGATCAAAATCCTTATATTTGTATTTTATTTTTATTTTTCACTCTCTCTTAATAAGATTTATTAAAAAAAAAAATTTTATATATTTATATATTTATTTATCTCTTTATCTAAACGAAATTATAATAAAAATATCAAAAAAATAAAAAGATTTCAAATATCATATTAAAATAAATAAATATATATTAATTAATACATCAATTATTCATTTATAATTTATTAATTCATTTATTTACTCTACATTCACTTATATTATATTTATAAATATATATTATAACAATAAAACAATAAAGATTTAAGAGTAAGTTAAAACATTTTATATATTGAAAGGAATTCCCTCATTTCATGATTTCTTTATATCGTTATCCTTTCCCAACCTAATACTCTCAATGAATGATTTTCCCGTCTAACAACGAGCAAGTCAAGAGTAACCTAATCATCAATCAATTCTTATCACTATAAGAATTTGTAAAACTCCTTAATCGCTAGATTCATTCCTATTCATCCGTCCGTTTGCCCTTCATTCCAGATATCCACCAACGCATACCCATTTGCAAACCCTATTACAGAAATATGACTGGATATTCCCCCTACAGCGCCATGCATTATGTGAAATTCAGATCCATGTCCAGGTCCAGTACCAAATATAGTCAGAGAGTACAACAAATCAAAGACCGAGAAGTTACGCCCACCCTAATTGCTAAGTACCTACTCCAAACGTAAACACAGAAATAGTCCACCCACACTTGTTTCCCAATTCCGAAGATAGCAACGCAAAAACGCAAGACAACGCAAATCAAGTAAAAAAACAAAAACGAATAAAAAAGGCCTGTTAATCAAAACAATATGTACCCAAACATCATTATCATTAACAAAAGGCCGTGAGGCTTTCCCAAACTCTACCAATATCCTATCAACTCCCCTGAGCAAATATCAACGTCTTCCACCCATGGATAAAGAAGGGTAGAAGTTGATGGCTCAAATTTCATAATGTCGTAACATTCATTAAGTCATCATGGGTGCATTTAATACACTATTGTTCAAGCAGCCTAGAAGCGTGAAGTAGAACTTCGGCCCATCGATGGTCGAGGTGGTTGATTTTTGGGTGTATTCCTTGATTGTTGTTGAGTTCCGGAACCAATTTTGGGAAAGCGCTGTGTAATATCGAGACCTGCATAGTCCGATAGATCTTCAGTGAGAAACTCACAGTTGAAAAAATCATCCTGAGGAAGGTCGAAGTTACCAAGGTTCAAGGTTGGGGAATTGAATTTTAAAGGTGAGATGTTTGGTTTACATGGAGAATCCATAAAGTTCAAACCTCCTTTCGTCGGAGATAGATATGCTGAAGGTCCACCTAGCGAGGGTGTAAGTTTGAGAATCGGTGTAGAGGTGAGGCTCTTGTTCAAGTTGGAATTGGTCACATCAGATAAAATGTTTGCAGATCTCGATCGATCCAAACGAGATCTTTTAGCTGATCTCTTCTCTGGCGATCCGTTGCTCGTACTCGGAAAGGATGCTGTAGAATCCTGGAATATATCAAAATCTGGCACATAACCGGAAAACATGTAGGGGTTATTGTCAAGATTGAAAGCTGGGCTCCATGCACTATCTTCAAGAACAGTTAGGCCACGGATGGGCGAGCCAACGAGTTCTCTAACCCTATCACGATGCATGCGGAGGTTTGTGTTTGGAGATATTGATGGTGGTGGTTTCAGGGGAGCCTTTAACTTGACAGCAGGAGTAAGGGGTGGCAGCATTTGATAGTTGTCATATAGTTGAGCTCGACGTAATGGAGAGGATGATGGTGGAATGAATCCACTAATCGACCTGCCTTTGCTGGGGCTATCGTACGAGGAACCACGAAGACGAGCGATTTCTTCCTCAGCTCGGCCACGCTTAATCCTTGGTCGATCAGCTTCAGATGTTAGCAACCGACTGACACCATTTGGTCTCATAGCCGAAGATTCAAGTGATGAAAAGTACCCACTGTCATCCATGGACGCAAACTTTCGTTTGTGTGATCTAGTCTGTGATGAAAATGGAAAGCGTGGAACAGCAGGTGGGGTATGATTACGTCTCGGTGCATGGCGAACCACAGGAGGAGAAGAATGCATTAATCCTGTTGGTGGGGATGATTGTATTTGCGGGGAAGATGGAGGGGCGTCTTCCTCTTCAACTTCGTGATTGAATTCTGAAGCAGGAATTGTAGCATCTGAGGATAACTCTGGAATAGGAGGAAGTTCGTTGTCTGGCAAGGTATACGTTGATTTTGGCAACGAGATATCTTGGCTAGACGAGGGTAAATCCTTAAACATTGGCGTGGGTGGTGTAGGCTCTGGTGGGTCGACGGGTGTCAGGGCTGTGTTTAATACCGGAAGATTCTCGTTGGGACCTGCAGGCTTCCGTGAAGTCTTCTCCTTGATGAATTGATATTCCGTCCCTGGTACAATTGCCCAATAATTACCTTTCCCTGGATCATCCTTTGGTCGCTCCTGTTTTACAAAAGCCTTGTTAAGACTAAGATTGTGACGAATACTGTTTTGCCAGCCAGCGTCCGCTGCATTGTAGAAGGTGTAGTTATCGGATATCCATTTGTAGATTTGCGCTAAAGTGAGGCGTCGGTTCGGAGCTCTTAAAATCGACATGCCGATCAACTGAGCATAACTGTGAGAAGGTTTGAAGCCGTCGTCGTGGATCGGCGGGAATGAATCCGGTTCCGGAAGTTCTCGAGGTCCTGATGTGTCATTTCCCTCCTCTACTTTCGACTTGTTTTGAACTTTCGCTTCCTGAATGGGCGCTGCTTCCATCAAAGAGCGCTTCAGTGAAGGTCTCCGACCATACAACCCTTCCAAGGAAAAGTTGCTGGTTGAAAAATCGTCGCGAAAATGTGGTTGCGCATGCGACGAATATATAGAATGTGGACAGTTCTCTTTACCTTGAGGTTGAGTGTTCATGAAAGTGGTGAATAGTGCTTTCTGCGGGGCACTTTTATATTTAGGTTGAAAGGGTTGCTTCTTCGCAATCGAATCGGTAGTGTATCGTGACCCTGAAGGTGGTGGCATCGGTACCATGTTTAGTTTATTGCCAAGTGGTGCTCTCGAAGGCGAACTTGAGATATTGTTATTCGACTTCAGCGGTGAGTGTTTGCTAGGTCCAGTTTGAGGTGGGTTGAAGATCACATTTCGTTTCGAGGTGTTGTTCTTGATTGTTCTTAAGGGCGATAGTTTTTTTGAATTTCTTGAATTTTTCGTCGACGGCATTGGTGCGCTATCATAAGATGTGACGGGATCTTGATAAATTTGCAGCGGCTGCTGCGTGTAACGCGACGAAGACATTGTAGAGTGTCAACGACGCGCTGATAAGTATCGATGAGATTTAGTCAATCAACGCGTGATCCGATGATGATGTGGTAATCTTGAATAGGTACTGGTAAGTGTGAAAAAGCTGGAGCATTTGATGTTAGCCCTATGGAAAATATGTCATTCTGGAGAAAAACGCTCGATGGGATAGCGAGGACTATCTAAGGGCATGCATACCGAGAGTGGGTGCTCAAGTGTGTGTGTGCTGTCCAGGATCGACCACGGATCGGATTGTGGAGCGAAATTACGGTGGATTCCAAGTTTGGAAAAGCGAGGACGCAAGGGCAATGGTCTGGATTGCTGCCACTATCATCAAATTATGATATCGGAACCGTATGTGGTGGAGCGTTACGATTGGAAATTGAGACTGAAGTATTTAATGGTACTGAAAAAGCGTCAAGATGAAGACGAAAAAGCCAGATGTATTGTGAGATATCCTTGCGGTTGCGTAGGGAAAGATGGTGGCACAGCAATAGAAGGAAGAGAGCGGAAAGCAAGCGCAAATAAGGTGATGGATGGAATTTGTACTTTACGTACTGTATGTACGGTATGAAGGCTGAGCGGGAGGAAAAGGATGGGAATTGTAAGACGGCGATATGCCGAGCACGAGAAAATAGGATGTGTGGAAGCAAGGAAGTGGCCCGAAAGTACGTATCCCTTGGCTATTCGAGCTATAGTGGACCGGCATGTATCAGGTAAAAAAAAAAAAGTCGAATAGTTGATAGAAAGCAAGAAGGAAAAACCCTGAGCTCAAGTCGGGTTCTTCTTTTCTTTTTTCCCCTTTTGAGATAAAAGTTGTTGGATCTTTTGACAGAGTTCGTTTGATCAACATACAGAGTTTGATAGAGTAGTATGACAGGTATGGGTAAAACGTAAAGTTACTCCAATTGTTGTAAGGCAAGAGATGTAGTGATGATTTCACAGAACAGCAAGGTACCTCCTCCAGCATGCATTGAGTGCAACAATGTGGTGAAGATGCGGAGAGTGTTGTTTGTTGGTTGTACTTTTCCCGATGGTAAGGATAGCACGTACAGCACAGTACAGTGCAGTAGGTACAGAATGGATGATGAGAGTTGCAAAGGGTTTGACAGTAGCTTGGTATACCAAGAGTGTTACTGTAGGTAGTAGTCGAATTGCCACGGAATCGATTGGATGTGAAGTAATTCTTCAAAAGGTGCTTCAAACTTAAAGGTGGCTCAAAGATGGCCAGGGCGTCTCGAACTTCTGGGGTGTTGGCGCTTCGGATGGATCAAATTTTGATCTTATGATTTTCTTATCCAGTCGTAGATTTTTGATTTTCGTTGGATTTGATCGGATTGAGGCTTTGTCAAAAGTGGAATTTGATTTCCGTCCTAGCTCAGGTAACAATCGAAAAAGGCAACTTTCTGGGTAGAATATTGAAAGAATTGATTACAAGGTAAGGGAAGGTCATCGTCGGTCGCAAAAATTGAATGGAGATCGAAAGGGTATCAAAATGAATAAAGCGCAAGGCAAAGAAAGAGGAGGGGAAGATGAGGGAGGAGAAGATGAGGGAGGGGGAAAAGAGAGAAATCGAGGTGCTTCGCGACCTAGAAGAGTTTCTGTTTACATTTTCTCAAAACCGCGTTTTAGCGTGTACCATTTTAGCCAATCAATTAAAATCGAGCTTGGAAGAAAACCTAGGGTTAGTCGAACATCTACCCGTAGTCTAGTAGATAGATGCCAGCTAATAGGTACGGACACCAGGGAGGAGTATGAACTTGCCAAATGAGCTGAAAAAAACCATGAAGCCATGAAAGATAAATCGACCAATCTCCTGGAGAATCAATATCCCATAAGATAAAATAAAATAAAATAAAATAAAATAAAATAAATAAAATAAAACTCTTCATATCTTCCCATTCCCATTTAAGAGCCTTAATAATAAAAATTCTTTTCATAAAAAGATCCAGAGTAGACATCCATCCTCTGCTGGGTTCAATCATGAAGATCTAAAAATATTCTTCCACTTCCATTCCACCAATTTCACCATTCCACCACATCACCGAAAACCGCAAGCCAACCCAAACCTTTCTGCACCCCACGCTGACGCTGATAGGAAGCAGATCATTTGCAGCAAATGCCAAACGGGGAGGAAAGATAAATTTGAAGACGAGGTTGATGCCTGCCTGTAACACCCAGACTAAACCCTTTTTGTCCAACTTTTAAAATTAAATCAAGTACAACTCATCATGACGTTACGCCCCAAAGGCTAAAAGCTAGACCTAAAAAGCATTGGCACAACCCTAATCAACCCTAACTCTTTCGCTTTCAACTCACATGCTGATCTGTTTCACGAATTCCATCCACACAATCCATACCCTTGTCCCTTTTATCCCTGGATCATCAGCGGCGACCCCTCACAATACCTGTCCCTCTATACTATTATGCCTATATCGCAATCAGAGCAACCCGTGAATCAATCACTGACCACCACCATGACGACACAATCCTAGCAAAGACCGAAAAGGCTGGCTTTGATGAATATGATGGGAAACGTTCGGTCTGGCCGGAGCATACGTCCTTAAAATCCTTATCGACTTGACGTTACCAATTGCGGCCTTCCTCTTCCGGAAAACGAGGTTGATGTAATATTTATGATTTAGGCGTTATATAAGGATCGGGAAGTATCTAGACATTTATCTCCGGCTCATTTCTTAGCTTGGAAAAGTTGTTCTGGAAGTTACTAGCTTGGGTAGCGTTGGTATGTGGTGAGTTTGTAAGGCTTTGGATCTTCGGCGAACATGGAGCCTACCCCAACGCCCGATGCTCATGCATATGTATTGTACGCGACTTTGATTCGTGGAGAGGCCGTCAAGAAGTACGAGACGGAATGTTCCCCTTGTGCAGCTCGTTTGTTTCACTATCAATCACGTGGAGAAGGAGGACTGGTTGATCATTGTCATACACTTCATATATCGCACAAGTCTATGTAGTTTCATCGTCATACAAAAAATGCAGCGTCATACAATGCCGTCCAACAGCCTCGAATGCCATTCGACCCTCTCTTGTAGAGGTATTTCAAAAGTCCCATTTAGATCAGATCCGTTTCCCTTTACGCCGCCCATGCTACTTTATCCTGATTTTAAAATTGCTCAGATGCCACTGAACATGAACATCGTACTCAACATTGCCGCTCCAAATGCCATTGTTTGTGGAATCGAGCTTATACTCCCAACCGACCGATCATGTACAGCACCGGGATAATTGCATGTAACTTGCCCGCTTTCATTTGCCGTTCTTCGCACGCCATAACTTGTATCGAAGCCCGTATCTCCTGGGGTAGGGCACGCGAAGTTCATGATGGCAGGGCAGGCACGGACAATCCCATAGCATAGATCCTCGCAGGGTAGGATTTCCTTATAAGGCCCGGGTTGGACCTGTGTATCAATAGCCACATTTCGAGAACCGTTCATAGCCAATGAGGAGTTTGCTAGGGTCAGTTGCTCGGAACTAAGCATTGTATGGTTTGGAAACGGCTGTCCCATAGCTCGTTCCTGTAACCATGGAAAATCATTCGAAAAATCGGTACATCTTGGTATGGTGACTGAACAAAGCCAGTTTTTATACGCAGCATCACAAGTAGTGCAATTTTGAGCAAGCGAATACTGAGCAGACGAAGTAGTGTTACAAGGAATCTGTGCTAAAGCTTTTTTGAAATACTTGTAAGACTCGTAGGTAGATTTATCGTACCATTCTGCAAGAGCGGACGTGTTTGGAAAGTTGTTGGGATTTGACGGAACCGTCCAAGCAACCTGATCGCAGAATGTGAGATTATACACGAGGGCGCAATTCTCGGCTATGCAGGGAATTAGCTCAATAAGTAAATAACAATCATCACAGCAACATACCCGAAATTGTTGAAAAGCTCATGGCTTTCCAGACTTGTCCACCACCGCCTACTCCCTCGCGCCCAAGAGCGGTTGCGTTACCATTCATTGCGAGAATACCATAGTAGGATGTGCCAGCACTTAACCCGTCAAAGTATAATTGCTGTTTGGGATAGTCATCTTCGCCCCTTGTAGTCATCGACACTTGGATTTTGCCAGTACTCTGACCTCCATTAATGGTTCCTGCTATTTCCGCCTTGTTCTCCAGCCCACAATACGAATATTGCAGGCCTGTTATGGAAGAATTGGCCGTTTTGCTGGCGAACATGGTAAAGGGAGGTGTCATATTAACCCAATCATTGTATATTGAGCCATTATCTGTGGTGAGATCATGGGTAACAAGCAGAGCTGACCCACTATCACTATCTACAAGGAGGAGATTTGACTCATCGCTGTGGTAATAATGGTAAGGCGCATCAATCGATGCGGCAATCTGCGCGTTCCATATTCCTGTGTAGTCCGCGCTCATATTCGAGCCTGACAGACCAATGTAAACATCCCCGGTAGCATTCAAAGTTACCAGCGCGGCTCCGCCATCCAATTTGTAAGATTGCTGCAGATTGTCGTCCTGTCCAGGTCCCGGATTCTTGTTCTCCCCTGACTCTGATATGTAGAGTTCTAGCTGCGAGGGTGCCTCCATGTTTGCCCCTTTAGCTTCGGGCTGCGTGCAGGTATTAACTGTGATGTATAGCATCCTAGTACTCGCCGAGCTAGATTGTCGAGGCCATAATATAGAATCTGCACCCTTATCTTCGGGCGGGCTCTGCTCCTCATCTTCTACTCCAAGAAACTCGTGGTCCGAAATCTCGAAAGCCACTTCACCCGTATCAGCGACACTTTCAGCATTCCTTTTCCGAAACCGAACAGAAGAGGGTAGATCGCTTGCTTGCGGAGAAAGGGCACCCCATAATGAGGAGTTTAGGAACGAAAACGATATTGTTTGTCCTTGTTCGATGTTTGTTGTTACAGCGCGATTGTTAAGTAATGGAATGGGATCAGTCTCCGATGGAACCCTCCCGATTATGCTCCTATCAAATCCTACAAATTCGGACTCATATCCTTCGACTCCTAGTTCTATAACCTCGTGTTCACTATTCAATTCCAAGATATTTATGTCCATCAACCTCTCATGGTTATGATCTTCTGGTCGTATCGAATCAACATCGCCGGCATATGCGAAGTGAGAGGATGAAAACGTCAGATATAATATCAGTAGCATGATTGACCCCATGAGAGACGCAGCCAGCCGCGATTGCAGCGGGCTGAGCTTTGGCAGAGGCATTGCAATTGCGGTATTGGGAAAATGCCCATTGGAAAGTCGCAAATCTCGTCGCTGGAGACTTTAAGCATCAGTTTTATTTATTTCAGTTGACAGTGGATCCGGCCTGCGAATTTCATATCTGCAATCGACCGAATATTTAAAGAAAGTGGGTTGTTCGTTGAAAACCGTTGGAGTAACTTGTGGTGTTTGAGTGAAGTCTCAAGCTCCCAGTCCTCTTAACCTTACTGTGTACTGACTGACCTTTTGACCAATGTTAGAGCTTTAATTTTAGCTGGTGCCGTAATTACCCCTATAATTGTATTGGTTTACCATTTATTTACAATCCTACTATGGCAATTACGATGGTATTCAAAGTCAAATGTGCAAATATCAAATGTAGATTTTTCATTAAGCATTTCGAGGTAGTTGTGGCACGAATTTTATCAATTCGGCCTTCCTATTGTCATATCATACGTACCACTACCTAAATAAATTGTCAACAAAATGTCCCCGACCACATATCCCATCAATTTGAACCAAAAAAATACGAGACTATTGGTGAATTTTAGGCAATATCAACAAAGCACCCGAATTGTCCCACAGATGATAAGAAGTTCGTTGCAATGTCCCACTAACATCATTCATGCCTGGCAGTTTCTGCTCTACCCACTACGCCCACGGCTCAAGACCCCGGCCACTCATAGTCTGACGCCTACAATTATCATTCATGGCTCTACGCATGTTCCCACCATTCTGCCCATGTATTGCTGAGATGGATGATTTCGGCAGCACGATAGTGGTACACACTTTGCTAATCCATTACAAGGACTTGTCAACAGTAGCGTTGACCTTGCTAGCACCTGAGAAGTATCTGGAAAAGACTGGTGAAATGAAGGAGCGGAAGACGATTTGGGCACCGCTAATAAAGAGTATTAGCCCTATCCGAGGATGCGTGCGTGGTTAGGGTCATATGAATCTTACCTGGTGACTGGGAGTGCGAGCCACAAAACGAGCACGAACTTGAAGGTGTAGTAGAAGGGGAACCAATATACAACGGTGAACACACTCTCAAACACAGTCAAGAAGCCGAAGACGACCCAGTACTGGAGGTTTAGATATATCAGCACTAGTCCGATCAAGTATCATTTGCGAATTATTTACCGTGAGCCACTGGGTGTCGTCCGCTTTTCCAACACTGAACAAAGCTTCTAAAGAGTAGTACCCCGGAAGACCAAATCCAGCAAGGTTTGTAAGAAGTTGACCTCCAATGTTGAAGAAGATGAAAAAGAAGTAAAATGCAATAACACCCAAGAAAGCGTAGACCTTGGGAACGTTGCTTTGCTTTTCGAGGTTGTTCAAGGTTGGGTATTTGGAGAGCTTTGTCAACAATCAGCCAAACGGTTCATACATCAACAGAGTTTGGCACGTCCATCGTAGCCAGGAAAGCATCAGTCTTGGAGAGATTCGCATCAAGATCCGGAGTGTGCGGGAACTTACTTCCTTATCAATTTGGGCGATGGTGCCCTGGACTTTGTCTTGGAACGACATTTTGAAAGATGTATGTTGCGCAAAGCTACTAGTTAGGTTGTTGAAATTGTATTGGGTAAGTTGTAGAGATTTTGTAAGTGCAAAATTTGGAGGAGCTTATTGATATTTGTGTTGTTTGTGTTTGTGGGACGGGTTTGTGAGGAAGGAGGATTCTATGGTTGGGCAAAAAGTGTTCTTTGTCTGACGCTACTATGACGAACCGGAGAAGCTTGGACAACCGATCGGGGAGCGGGGTCAACATCAAACTCTGCGCACAAAGAGCAAATTGGTAGAAATACACTGGAATTTATGAATGCACTCAAGGCTCACCACAAAGACGTTTGTTTAGAAGTACTTTAAGGGATCTACTCTAATAATCTGTTGAACGTATCAAGTTCCTGAAAGTTCTTGTCTTTCTCTTCTTCAGTGCGGAAGGTGGTGGAAACCTCGGAGGAATATGGAAAAGAGTGGTGGGGGGCATTAGGGTTTATATTCTGTTTACTTTTTATTGGTAGATAGCGACCGGGAAGATTTGAATATGCCAACTGTACAATCAATCAATAATAACTTTGCACTTCTTCCTAGAGAAGAAAAGGCCGCAGACCAGAACAGACCGACGAAGGTTTAAGATTGAAGATGGTAAGCTCGATATCAGATAGTCAGTGTTGATGAAGGGCATTGGTTCATTTCAGTGTTTCTCTTACATAATCCAGAATATGTATGAGTTCAATATACATAAACATCTAGTCGTCGAGATACCTACCAATGAGCCAGCTATCCTTGATCGTATCCAGCTATACATAGTACACCAAATTCAAGCTGTACGTAAGTTGAGGGTTGAGTTAAACATAGTGATAGCTTGCTGTCGGACAAGAACAGGACGAGATCAGCCAACATTAGCCAACATTCTTCATGGTAATGAAGAATACCAAATCCCATCGAACAAAATTACGGGTTACATTCGAACATCTAAATAGGTACGTTAGGATAGCAAAACGTCGGTATGTAAACACCGGAAGAGATTAGAGTAACAGATATATACCTACCCGGAGATTGGGAAAGAGCGAGCACGAGTAGATTAGAACATTGAAAAAAATATTCAGATAGATGGAAATAGTAATGACAAACATGGATGCTACTTAATCTACGCACTTACTACCTTGACATTCAGCTCACAGTAGCAATTTGCAAAGCATAAATGAACATGTGATATTTATTACTTGTCAGTGGTCGAGGGCGGTTTTTATATTTCAATCTGCCTCTTTCCCTCCCTCCTTCTTCCCCATCCCTCCATCCCTCCATCCCTCCATGCCTTTCTTATTATTGAAGCATTCGCAGCAGAAGTACTCCGTACATCACTAGGTACCATAAAGTCTAATAGCTGATAAAGGCTAATGGAACTTTGTTATACAGTTCTGGAATAACTTTGACAACTCCCAATAATATGAGATGCATACGGTACTTTCATTCAAGACATTTCATTGCTTTGCATGAGCTAGCTGTGAAAAGTCGAGTCTCCGAGTTCACCGCCAACATAAGGGAAATTAGAATTTGGAAGAATGCAAAGAATGCGAATAATGATGATATAAATAATGCAAATTGATGTATTCCTCAATGCCATATCCAAGTATTCAGAAAAGTATCTGTGCAGTACCTTCGCCCATTTGAAGAATTGAAAGTTTCACCAGTTTCCCAATCCAACTTTTATTATGATTGATGTTTGTTTTGTTGTGAATCCTCCAATCATCAATCATTGAACTAAGCCTAATCTAGACTGGGTTCTGCTTCCCCGTTAACCGGAATACCTCAAGACTTGGTAAACAATTGAAATCAACCTTTCAAAATACATATCACGACAAAGGACGACAACAGGAACGACTCGCTCTCCTTTCAATCGGTAAGTATCCATATCCCAGAAGCAGATTGGCATCAGAGTATTAGGAGTCCATAGAGGCAAATAGTCAAGTCAAGAAAGGGTACACATCGCAAAATAAACAAAGCCCCAGCCACTTTTTCCGATCATTTTCTTCGACTTCACGAACAACAACCTCGCATGGAAGTAATGGGTGAGTAATGATGCCCGTCTCTAATATACGACGCGCTGCGGTGCGCGAATTCTTCAAATGCGTTTATAGATTCTAACTACTTTAACATATTGAAGATCAACAACCATCCGGCGAAAAAATTCCTGTCAAACGATCTAGATCCAACACCGCGATGTCCTCCAAACCACGCAAACGTCCTCAATCTCGAGCTTCCACAACTAGTATTCATAGCGGACTTGCACAGCCAGTATTGGATCAGCAGTATATGGACCCGGCACCACAGTGGTATGAGCACAACTCCAATCCACAACATAACAATATTCCTCAATTGTCAGCCGAAGAAATGGTTATGCATAGTGCTTCGCAACTACAAAATCCCCGACCTTATGATATGGAGCATTCCCTCAATGGCGTCTCGAATCACAACATGCAATCTTATCATTCGGAAGTGCAATATAGACCTGAAAACGGACGTCAATCTATACCAATGGATAATTATGCTCAAAATTATGGAGAGGGTGACAGTCAAGTCTTAGAAGGTCGCAGTGATGAGCAAGATGAGGTAGACTCCGTAGCAGGGACAACTGGAACAACAAAGAAGGCCTCGAGATCAAGCGCCGCCAATGAGTTGGAAATGAGACAGTTATTCCACTCAAATAAACACCGCACCTTACCAGAAGTTGCTGCGGAACTTCTGTTAAATGAAAGAGGACCACAGTCGGAAAGACAGAGACAAGTATTTGCTATGCTCTGGTATGTCCATCATGTTATATAGCTTGGATCACACTAACAAATTCCTTATAGGATCAACAAAGTCTGCGATAAAGGTACAGGCTCCGTTCCAAGAGGTCGTGTCTACGCAAACTATGTTTCAAGATGCGGCACAGAGAAGGTAACGGTCTTGAATCCTGCTTCTTTCGGCAAACTCGTTCGTGTGCTTTTTCCGGGATTAAAAACTCGGAGACTTGGTATGCGCGGAGAGTCAAAGTATCACTACGTCAACTTCAGTCTCAAGGATGACCAGCCACAATTGCATGAGACTCAAACTCAGCAACCCATCACAAACTTCAACGATGCGAATTTTGCGCAAAGCTTTAAGTATGTTAATCACCATCTCCTATGTAAATTTATTGCCAATATTGATCAAGCAGTCAAAGCATGACATCGCAAATTCAGTACCCCGTGGATAAATATCCGATCGATAGAGCTCCTTTTCCATCGCCCGCAATTGCTCAAGAACCCGAGCAACGCAAACAACGATCGGGAGGATTCATTAGACCTCACAGTCTCTACGCCCACCCAGTGGTCGCGAAGCTTGCAGATCTCGAATGCACAACAAAGACACCTCAAGTCCTTCATTTTGCGCCTTTAGGAGAGCCTTCTTTGCAAGAATATGGAGCTATTTTACTCCCCAAAATCCAGCCATATTTGCCGCCGGGCACGGATTCAGATTCAGCACTTGCATTATCTGCACTTTATCGCTCTCATTGCACTTCCCTCGTTGAACAAGTTCGTTTCTGTAAAGAGAAAACATTCTTCCATCTTTTCACGGCTTTTCAAGGCACTCTAACGATGCCCGTGCAAAAATTGTTTGCCGATAAAGCCCTCGCGCCATGGATTAACCAGTGCGATATTATTATGTATCAAAGTATGATGCGTGTCGTGGCACCTCTGACACTTCAAGTTGTGCCTAAAGTAGTTTTGGATACTTTACGCAACATTTCCGACCGTCTAGTTACACATATTCAAAACTCATTCCACGATCAACCGGCACATGTTATTGAGGCGAAGGTCGGACCAGCTACAACTTTTGCTAGTCTTTTGGACAAAGAATTAAGAGTTAATCTAACTGCTCATGCTGCAGCAAACATGCTGTCCAATCCTTTCAATCGTGATTCAATGTACGAGGACTTTATAACCATGGTCAACATAAGAAAGGTTGCGGAAAGCGTGCCTACGAGAGGGATGGATGACGTGGTCAATCTGTTGATAACGGAACTACGTGATCTTCTCGATCCTAGCGAGGTATCGTGGGCGATAGAAGGACAAACCCCTTTTGGAGAAATGGTTGCGCGCATGGGCCGTCAACGACAAGCGAGCGTCCATGCCGACCCAACTACGGAAAATGTTCTCGATCGTTGGGTAAACATGCTTCTCTCGCTACCTGCCAAATTTCCGTATGCTACACACGCAGAAATCGTTTGGTGTGTCCAAAAAATTGGCACAGCTGTGATGAGAGATCTTACTATCGCCCAAGGTAAAAGCTTTGGTGCTTGGTGGGTAACTAAATGTTGGTTAGACGAGATGATTGCATTCATGGCAGAGCAAGGAGGTTTTATGCAGCGAGAACTCAGTCAAGGAACGATGGGGGATATGCCTCAGAACCCATCATCGAGTCGAAGAAACAGTCAGCCAGAAGGTCGATACAGTAGTGGGAATGATGAGTTCCTTGGGCGTGGGGCGAACGGTGAGCGGAACGTCTCAGGTCCTCGGCCAATGGATCTTGCAAGAGAGGCTGCAATGAATGCAGCTGCTGGTCATGATGATAGTGGGATTGGAATGAGGACGCCTGAAGATGAATTTTCAATGGGGAAATATGAATTCGTCCAAGATGATGGGCATACATCGATGGAATCTAATTCTCTTCATGCTATATCACAAGGATCCATGTCTTGAGTTTTTGGAAGAAACTCTACGTATTGGGTAATTGGGTCAAAGGCGAGGCGTAATGGATGGTCAAGGGTTTGGAGTTGGATAATGCGACAGGGAAGGACGATTTTTTAACGACCAACGATTATACGAATGGCTGTAGAATGGATGGATACCTAAGGTGTAAAATTGGGATGGTCTTGATTATCTTACTCGGGCGGCTTGAGTATGTGTTCGCTGATTTATTGAAGATTTTGGCTCAGCGCCATTGGAGTATCGGGTTGGATGGCGTTTCCCGTGTGAAGGGTAGCTCTACTGTTATAATTATCTATAACGGGGAGTAATGGTGATAAGAATGGAAACGCACAAAATTTAGTTTCCATATATGATTCAATACTGCTCAACCTGTTCTTCAAAGCTTTTCTTGTGGCATTGTGTCTTTTGAGTAATTTCTAGCATCAAGAAAACAAAAACCTTCTCAAAAATCTAAGTATCAACACCCGTCCTTGTTCATATCACTTGCCTTTACATATAGAGTCAATGAATAGGAAGTGGACCCGAATGGCGTTCTGTCACATGATGAATTTGAAGGGAACCTTTGATCGTTTTATCCCCTCCTTGATTACTAATCATTCTCTCTGTGAAAAACAGAAGTCTAATCTCAGTCTAATGAAGATATAATATCACGCAATATCATCTCTACCTCAATAAACTCAGACGAATGAATGCTTTATATATACTCAAGATTATTTAAATAACTCGATGTACATCAGGTCAGTATATATTCAAAATGCAACCTTTCCCCCTTTTTCAATTTCTCCATAAATCTTATCTTAGCTCCAATTTATTTTCCTTAACGTCTCGCTAATGATAGAGAGAGAACTTTGGTCCCGCATTACTGGGGTCCGATATGATGCCGATGCAGGTTCGAAAATAATTGTTTCTCCTGACGAATTATACATATCCCTGGTATGACTCTTTTCAAATCATTCTCCTAACTTTTCTATATATTTATTTATATTCTCCATTGTTCTTCAGAATAGCTTAGTTATTTCAATTTTAAAACTAATACACCTTGCAGTAATCAATTGAGATTATCCACCGGCAGTTTTGGACAATGACAACTGAAGTTCAGTGCAACGGGCATGTTGATGCTTCACCGTTAATTTCCAATTCTTTGAAGCACAATGACAGTCATCGAAGCTGGGTAGTACAGAAGTTTGGTGGCACAAGTGTGGGCAAATTCGCTGTGAATATTGCAGAAGATATTGTACGGTGGGTGCATTGTGTGACATCGCCAGTCAAAGCGATTCTGAAACTAATTGGTTTTCCAGGGCAAGCTTGAAAGATCATAGAATCGCAGTTGTCTGCTCTGCGAGGAGTACTGGAAAGAAGGTCGAGGGCACAACAAGTCGGTAAGGGTCTTTGAAACCCGGGAGAATTGTGCATGGATCGATATACTAATGCTGGTCTTTACAGATTATTAGAGATCCACGGTGTCCTTCAATCAGTCAATTCTTTGAAAGACACAGATTCAGAACACTACAAGAGCTTGGCCAGCAAATACGAAGCGCTAGTGGATGTTATCTGTGACGATCACATTGCGGCGGCAAAGTCACATATACAGGATGAATCTATAGCCTCGAAACTCGCAAAGGACATTGAGACGGAGTGTAAGGAGATACGAGAATATCGATTAGCCGTTGAACGATGGCACCTAGAGATCGATTCAAGATCGAAAGATCGCCTTGTCAGCTTTGGAGAGAAACTTAGCTGTAGATTTGTCGCAGCTTTATTACAAGATAGGGTAGGCTATCTCGAATATTTTAAATTGCCCGGTGCTTACAATAGTCTATAGGGAGTTGATGCCGAATACCTAGACCTCTCAGACGCAATACATTTCAAGTCGCCGAAGGGAATGAACTTGGAGTTTTACAGAGACGTGGCTGCGGCAATAAAAGAGAAGATAGACGCCTGTGAGGACAGAGTGCCTATTATTACTGGATATTTCGGAACTGTCCCAGGTGGTTTAATGGATGGAGAAATCGGGCGAGGATATACCGATCTCTGCGCGGCATTGGTGGCTGTTGGAGTCGCGGCGGAAGAATTGCAGGTATGGAAAGAAGTTGATGGTATATTTACTGCAGATCCCTCGAAAGTGCCAACCGCGCGACTTTTGTCCACTATAACACCATCCGAAGCAGCAGAATTGACGTTCTATGGTTCCGAGGTCATTCATCACTTGACTATGGACCAAGTAATCCGAGCGACCCCACCCATCAGGATCCGAATTAAGAACGTTAAGAACCCGCGAGGAAATGGCACAATCATTCTACCCGATCCTATATTAGAACCTTCACAGCATACCCATAGCAGAAGCCGGAGCCCTGTAGGCTCGAGAAAGACGCCCAAGCGCCCTACAGCCGTTACTATCAAGGACAAAATATCCGTCATCAACGTACACTCGAACAAGAGATCGATTTCGCACGGGTTCTTCGCCAAGGTGTTTTCTATACTGGATAATCGACAGATTTCTGTTGATCTTATTTCTACGAGTGAGGTCCACGTTTCCATGGCCGTTCATTCAGCGCACATCGCCGCAGAAGATATGCAGCGGACCAAGGCGGAGCTCCAAGAGTGCGGCGAAGTAAGTATTCTTAGTGAAATGGCCATCCTCAGTTTGGTTGGATCGGAAATGAAGAATATGATTGGAATTGCAGGTAAAATGTTTTCTACCCTAGGAGAAAACAACGTCAATATCGAAATGATATCTCAGGGTAAATTTAGAATCTCCGTCCCGTGCATCGATTCGACAACTAACAAGCGACATTCAGGGGCGAGTGAGATCAACATATCTTGTGTCATAGATGCTTATGAAGCCACACGCGCGATGAACATATTGCATACAAATCTTTTCACATTTTTAGAATAGATAAAAAGAGAATATTCCGAAGGAGTGGGCGTTTGGAATTTATGGAATTGGGCATGGTGCATTTGCGGCATTAAAAGCTGTGGGAATGAATTAGTACACGTATTCAGAATGTGTATGTTTATATTTTCGTTGTATAGAACTTCAAATTACCCAACCATACCCTGCTGCACACGTCCGCTCGGGCATTGGTTCTGACCTCGTTCCAACTCGATGGTTTATCCGATCATCTTTAGCTTTTTTACTCTATTTTAGGGGTATCCTTCTCGTTTCTTCAGGACCACAATGAAGTCGGCCACCTAGTAGACCAGATAGGAGACCTATAATGAGAGTTTTTGATTTTTAAACTCGCTTGAAGGATCGAATATATCTAAAAACAACAAGTAAATAAAACATGCTTGAAGACTATGGCTTTTTCAACATTCAAAGCTTAGTCTAGTCTGCTACCTTTGGAGAATTCAGTACCATGACTGCGGTGAAATGGAGCCTCATTGTGATTTCAGGTCAAAAGTTCAGATAACTTTCTTTGGACACTCCAATTTCGTTTCAAGTGAAGCACACAGCATGATCTTAAGTCGAGACATGCTGATGATCTGAGACTCTATTCCCAGAACGGACTTGGTTGCAACACCACAATTATCCTAATATGTATCTCAACCAAAGCATTGCTAAGTGCCACTGCCACTGCCATGCGACTATCTAGTGCCGCACCGGAAGATAATCGCCTTCATGCACCGCTTTTCACACTGTTAGAAATGGCGTTGGACAATACAATATCACATGTGCGGGAGCTTATGTACCTATTTTCGGCTCCCCTCGCTGCATGATATTATCTTCCTCCCGCTCAATGTAGCTTTCCGTACCATGCTAAGGAAAAAGCAAGCACTAGATACTTCGAACGATTTAGACTAGTATTGCCTGATTCCGTCTCATTTGCTATGAGTAGATTGTGCAATGCGAAATCAATGTACAACCAAGCTGACAATTATCAAACCGTCAGAAGATCAAGATTATGAGCCTCATTTAACACAAAACTTCACCAGCTACAGTGTAAGACGCCGATTTTCCTTTTTGGGCATATGTCAGAATCTCGTTCGATGTATGTCCGTCCCATCCCATCATCATTTCGATTGATGGGATCTATTATCAAGGTTATTCTTTCCACATTCGATACTTTTCCAGTCGTTCGTCTTCATCAATCAAGCCATCATTGATCAAAAATTGGCTGGGCTCTTCGGATGATATATGGTCCGATCTCTATTGTTCAATCTCTGCTCAAATATTGCCAAATGCACATGATCTTCAAAACTTTGGAGGTAAGGAACAATACACCATCTTTTCTAAATATTGTAGTAAGAAAATTTCCTAGGATATGAATGATAACTGGCTCTCATCGTAGTTGGAGAGAACTGCTCTCCACAAGCTAACCCCAGATAACGTGCCAGTGTGGTCCACCATACAAAACCCCAAATTCCACAGCATAAACTAAATCCCCATAGCGCATATATGTACATACATAAATGCACGCACGTATACGTACAGATCGTATATCATATCTAAGGACAATCTGGCAAGGTTAGGAGCTAAGTTGGTTGGTTTATTACCTCTTTCTCTGTAAAGGTGTTACGACAAAAGCAGTAAGTACCCGTTTGTCAATGTTGCATCCGTAAGGCTTTTCTGCTTCTTCAATATCAGACCATTTAACTACTTGTTCATGGGCTGCTAACTCTATCGGGCAATTTACAGCTTTGTGGAACTACTTTTTATGATTGCGTGGAATTAGTAGGCAAGTTTATTTATTTACCTTCTTTACACTATTGGCAAACGAACTCAGAGATTTGTTAAAATTGACTCGAAAAATACAATGAAGCTGATCTTTACATGCCACAATCACCTACCTCTTCAATCAAGCTTGGAAAACTAGCCCAGGATCAAAGTGTACTCCGTAAGCATGATATCAAGAATTCACGATGCGCATAAGTGATACGTCTGAAGCTATTGGCTAATATCAAGCTGAACAAACACAGCTAAGAAGTAGCTGCAGCTTCGCTGACCACAGCGGCCGGTATTGTGTCACGAGGAGAAAACACTGCAGAAGTCGTTGCCATCATGACAACGGAGCTTTGAAAGATTGGGGATGAGGAACATATGTATGTATCAATAATCCAAGAGAACAAAGTGGCACAAGATTACTCGCACCACAGCCAGGAGAAATGAGTGTTTGGCTGTCTCGGATTTTGTAGCTCCAAGAACGAACACATTCTTAGAATCAGGTTTGGCTTTTATAATACAGACAGACTTGAAGGCTTGAGCATTTTTAATTTGAGGAAATTTTCGTTGGGAATGGTGATTCTGGACCGTTATCACTCCTTCGATGATAGTTATCATCAAGAGTGTTTTTTGACTGGCTCAGGACGCGATGGCTAATTTCATTTCACAACATTCCTGGTAAAGTATCCAGTACATATCGGTATTGTCCGGTGATTTTCCTTTCCAAGAAAATTGAGTCTCTTCTAATGTTCTGTCTGATCAGCTCGGCAATTAGGAGTATTTGGAGTTCATCACTCGTAACACGAGAGAGATGTTCGTGTTCCTAGTGGACATAGGCGGACTTATCTACGTCTGATCATAGCGAGTCAAACTGGACTCTGTACAAATCACTTCTAATGTATCAGATAATGTGGGCAACGCCCAGCTGCTCCTCTCGGTAGAGTATTCCGAATTTGGCGGACTTGATTCCCAAGTGGGTTATTGTCCCGATTTGAGAACGAATATATCGAGCAAGGTGCTGCAAAGATACTGGACGCGGATTGATAGAAGCTACAAGGCTGCTGTATTCTTGCTCCCAGTCATCATTGGACAAATTCATTATAAAATGCTCGGGGAAAATAACCTTAGATAAGGTGTAGGGGTAGCAAGATTAATCAGGCCTTTAGAAAGTTGAGCCACCGTAACTACGTCCATTAATCTGAGAGTTCAGATCCAGGTTGTTTGACTGATTCTGTCATGCTACACGTTACACACGGCTGCAGTGACTACCGGGCATGTGCCATCCATATGTTCTGTTACTATTTCCGCCATCTATACTTTGCCTTCATCGTATTTTTATCTTTTCTTCCTTTTGGCTCAAAGATTCCCAAAATTTGATCCCGCGCTTTCGGTCGCAACCCGTTTCTCTCAGTGCTTTCGATCAGTTTATACAATCCAAACGCCTCTGGTATTAGAGTCTTGACGGACTTAACATCGTAATTCTCTTGGGCCTTTATATCTGCGTTTCATGTCTATACCGGATGAATGTTGGAGCAATCGAGTTTATTAACGTTTTGGGCATATCTCAAACACAACAAAAATCTTATTCATTCTACCTTGGCAGAGTTTGTCCGTGGAGCCGGACAATAACTGGACAATCTTACCTGGTTGGTCAATAATAGATATTTAAGTTTTACAATAATCTGTGGCCATGTATATAGCATCGACCATATAAAAGGACTCATATCACAATCATCTTATCCAAGAGAGAACCACCAACTTTATTGCATGATAGAATATACACTTTTCCATCATGGGTTGGGTAACTATAGTTAACGGTCTTTTGGCGATTCTAATGCTTATTGGAATTTAGGTGGAGAAGACGAATATGACCGTGGCGAAGAGCCCCGTTGGAAGACGATTCAGGTTGGAATTTTCTGGGCATAGATATGAGAGGAAAGGCTCCAGGTTTCTGACAGAAGTAAGAGCTGGTCTCGCCACTTTTTTTGCTATGGCGTATATCATCTCAGTCAATGCTTCCATTGTATCAGGTTAGTTTTAGAAACATATCTCCATAACTTCGCTGACACCTCCCAAGCTACTGGAGGAACATGTATATGCCATTATCCTCCTGATTCCACGGATCCATTTTGCCTAGACAGTTCAACGGATCCCAGTTACCAGATATGCGTTCAGGAGGTCAATCAAGATCTGGTTACAGGTACGGCAGCGATATCTGCTCTAACGAGCTTTTGCATGGGTGTTTTTGCAAATATGCCTATAGCTCTAGCTCCAGGCATGGGACTTAATGCATATTTTGCCTACCAAGTTGTCGGAATTCATGGTCAGGGACCGGTCTCATACAGACTAGCATTAACAGCTGTCTTCATTGAAGGGCTTCTCTTTGTTGCACTTTCAATACTCGGACTGAGGCAATGGCTTGCGCGCGCCATACCCCGAAGCTTGAAGATCGCCAGCGGTGCAGGTATCGGGCTCTACCTCGCTCTCATTGGACTCACTTACAGTGCGGGAATCGGTGCTATCACAGGCAGTAATGCAGATGTACCTCTTCAAGTAACAGGCTGTATCCCTGAATTCATTGCCCCAGACGGAACATGCACGTCGGGTAAAATGCGAAGTCCAACCATGTGGCTTGGCATATTCGGTGGGGGAATGTTCACGGCGTTCTTGATGATGTACCGTGTCAAAGGTGCTGTCATAGCAGGAATCCTCCTCGTCTCCGTCGTTTCATGGCCGCGCAACACTTCCGTTACCTATTTCCCTCCCACCGCTTCCGGCGATGCGGCCTTTGAGTTTTTCAAAAAAGTCGTCACTTTTCATCCTATTTCTCGAGTGCTCGCTGCGCAGGATTGGAACATCACTGGAGCTGGCGCAGGGCAATTCGCTTCCGCGCTTGTGACATTTCTTTACGTCGATATCCTTGATTGTACGGGTACATTATATTCGATGGCGCGTTTCTGTGGAGCCATCGATGAAGATACACAGGATTTTGAAGGCAGTGCCGTGGCCTACCTAGTGGACGCCTTTGGTATATCTCTTGGCTCTTTCATGGGCTCTCCGCCCGTCACTGCATTTATTGAATCCGGCGCCGGAATTTCAGAAGGCGGAGTAACGGGTCTCACGGCCGTCACTACCGGTTTTTGTTTCTTCATCAGTCTGTTCTTCGCCCCGATCTTCGCTAGCATTCCTCCCTGGGCAACCGGCTGCACTCTCATCCTCGTTGGCGCAATGATGGCGCGCGCGTGCACAGAAATTAATTGGCGATACCTGGGTGATTCTATCCCGGCTTTCTTGACGCTAGCCATCATGCCTTTTACCTATTCGATTGCCTACGGACTGATCACAGGAATCGTCACATATACACTCCTCAATACTTCTGCATGGGCTCTAGCAAAGATGTCAGGAGGAAGAATCATGCCACACGACTATGAACTGAAAGATTACTGGACATATAAAGTCCGAGGAGGTCTACTACCAGGCTGGGTGCGCCGCGCCACGAGGGGAAAGCGAGATTTTTGGAGGGAATGGGATTTCGACGCCGAGGAGATGGCAAGCAAGGTTGAGAGTGTGAGGGTACATAAAACGCGGGGAAGCGTAGCGAAAAGTCACAAGAGTGCAAGAAGCCACGATGTGGTGACGGTGAGGAAGGATGAGATTGTAGGGATCCCCAGTGCGAGTGGTCATGGAGAGAGAACGTGGGAGATGCCCGAAATGGCGTTTCCGAAGTGTGTGGTTGGAGGTATTGGAGAGGCGATTGGTGGGGAGGAGAGGAGGGAGAGTTTGAGGACCGTGAGTTCTGCTGCGAGGAGCCTGGGGAGGAGATCGTGATTGGGAGGTTTATGTCATGGGTGGTTTTGGTGGATGGGTAATAGCTGGTATTGGATAATATCCTGGTTGGGAGTTAATTGGTTTTGGTTATGAGAGAGGAGGTTTCTAGATATAAATGGGAGCATGGATATGGATTGGACCAGGCGAATGACGTAGATAGATTTAGCTGTTTATATTCTTCTTCTTCAAAACCTTTAAAGAAATTTCTCATGAGAAAAGCTCGAGAAACTCAAGGATAATCTATTACATGAATGAAATGAACTGAATCGACTATATAACGTCAAAGCTCACCAGTCAGACACTTATATGAAAACCTAAATAATTCCCTCTGTGTAAAACTAGATCAGTATTCTCAAATAGCTAATAGCTACCCCGCATCCTTACGATCTACCCTTCTTACCAATAGCAGAGCGTAGGTATTCCAACCCACTAAATACGATTGAACCCACCGAAACCCCCAACAGTCTAAACCCCTCCCTAGGAAGACCCAAAAACAAAAGAAAAAACCAACACCATGATGTTCGCGGCGCTCGCGGCCAGTTTAAGGCGTGGCTATACTTGATTCGACACTATCGATGATCATAACCTGGGTGCTAATTACAGCTAGATTTCACTTTCATACAATGACAAGACCGATTGCATAGATACTATATCAATGTCAAGAGCAATTTAAGTATTGAGGAGTGTCATGGTAAATCTAATTGTTGGAGACAAGTTCGCAAATTGGATAGTGCCATGAGCTACCTAAGCCTTGTAGGTCATTCTGTCCTGCTCAAATACAAAAGGAAAAACAATCGCTAAACAGAACAGCTTCGCTTTCACAGTATTTTGAAGCGCAAATAGAATCCATTGTAAAGGCTCGGGCCATAACTTTAAGATGTTCGCTCAAATTAGAAAAAGACTAGGTACCCTTGTCGATGTGTCCTTCATGTTATGTCATATCCCGCTGTGTGATCTCGCAATTGCATGTACCGTAGTATCGATGCAGCCTTGTGCCCATTCCCATACCGAGTTTAACCTTATACCTTTGTCATCATTAATCATAGCATTCGTGTCATTCGTGAGAGTCCATTCATCCCGTCCTCATACCTCCCGTCCTCCTATTACCCCTCATCCTATTACGTCTCCTCCCTTCTCCCCTTCTCCCACTTTCCTCCTCTCCGCTTCTTCCCTCTCCCCCCCCCAACCCCACCTTTTCTCCCTCCATATAAGCCTGGCCCGGGTGCAGGCATTCCAAAATAGCAAAATAAATGAGCTAAATGAAGGAAGGTATTAATAACAGAGCATTCTCGTAAGAGTGGTATTCGCCATTGGATGTTCCGTATAAAGTTTCGCCCGGGCCGGCTAGTCAACTACTCTCTCCTCCACCCTCCGGATCAACGCTCTCAGTAGAGGCAGTAGATGATTTTCTACCTAGAGCTTTAGCTTCTTCGAGCTCCATCTCATGAAGCTTCTTCTTCTTTTCGATTTCCGGGTTTGGCTGAGCTATATTATCGTTACCAAGTAGCATGTGTCCCGGTACAGCCTCGAATTCTCCTTCATCATCGTCCCCTTCTCCATCACTGTAATCATCACCGCTCATGATAGGACTATCAAGCTGTGCAGAACTGGGACTCTTCACAAGCATCTCTGGACTTTGAGGTCGAGAATCAAATCCACTGGTACAGCTTGTTGCTTCGCTTTTGCCGGAATCTATTTTTTTGAGGGGTCGACTACCCTCAAGAGTAAATGGCGTCAATGTAGGATCGAACTCCGCCGGTAAACCGAGAGCCGCTGCTACCGCGTGCGCCTCAATAAGAGGGCCTGTCGCGCTCTCGAGATTGCTTGCAACGATTGATGTTTCATGGCCATTTACTCCACTCTCTAGTAAAATACGACTGTAACTTTGACGTCCAGGATCGGCATCTCTTTTTTGTTTCTTCTTTAACCTCTTCTCCGTAGGTCTTACGACAACAACAGGTATAGGCGAATACTGCAAGCACCATTTCGAGAATGAATTTCTATTTCCTACCAACCCCTGAAAACCACCGAGACTTCGGCCTCGAGTTCCGACGATAAGCATTGCAGGTTCGTAAATTTGAATCTGGACCGGAAGATTGTTAGCAAGTGGCCATCAAGCTTTCGCGAACGATTGAATAGTACAAACATACCATTTTCTGGAATGTGGTATGGACTTTTCCTATGGCATACTCCAGTACAATACTAACAGCTCTATTATCATCATTCTTTTTCTGTATAGCATCCAGTAGCTCTCTTGCCTCCTGCTGATATTGCTTGATCTCCAGGGCCCTGTCAGTGATCATTTTCGAGTCTTTATCAACAACCCTCAAACAGATAATTTGGTCCCCATCATCAACGAGCTCCTCCAGCATCCACTGTAAAGCAATATCCGAATACGAGTTTTCATCTATGCCGACCATAAAAGTCCTTGAGGATCGCTTGTACTGATATCCCTCGTGTTTGGAGTTTTGTGTGTAGCTTCTAGTGTTCCTCTCTGTGGGCTCCGATAATGATCCAATGCTGTCAAAGGAGACTTTTCCTTGAAATTTTCTATTTAAAGGAGCCATTAGCGTTAGATCCAAAGAATGCAAAGAAATAATAAGGTAGTAATGTAAGAATGCTCTTAATCAACCATTGAGAGTTTTCTTTCCGCGATGTAGAAGCCAAGTGGGGTTGATCACCCGGCCCCAGGTTTCGGCCGCCAGGATCCGGGAAGGAGAGCTTGAGATGTCACAAAGTACTAATTTGATGGTACCATCTACTTCTCGCCTTAAGGCGTACCAAATCATTTTCCACAAAGTATAGGGAGTCTGACAAAGGACTTACGGTGGAGGAGGCGGACTTGAGCCTCTGAGGCGAGGACGGGTCAGAGGCTTCCCTTTAGCATTTCCTTCTTTTAAGGGACGCCGTCCTTTCGAACTTCCTCTGAAAGATATGCTTGACATTGAGTTTAGCCGCTGGCTAGGTGGATGATCATACTGGACATGTTCGGTGATAGATCTAAGCTTTGGAGAAGTAAAATAATCTGCATTCGACGGCGCAGAAGTGTTGGGTGAAAGAGGAGATTTTGGAGATGGCGAATCCGAACTTTTAACATGTGGGGAAGTAGATGCTGACATGGTAGGTTGTTGTTCAGTTATTAGCTAGACATTTGGTCTATTTGAAGTGACTCTATTGTATTTTTTCGAATACTTTTGTGCCGAATGAGGTGAGGTGAGCATAAGAACCTTGAGACTGTTGGTTTGGGATTTGTCAAAGTGGATGGAGGAAGTGGTCCGTCCTAGGTAGCTTCAGGCGAGAAACGGCGGTGTCGTACTGGGATTATTTGAAGATTTATTATTCATGCCCAGGTGGTGAAGTTTTAAGTTTCTGGAATACCTAAGCAGAGTGAGTTATGGATGAATCAACGATTGTGTACGCAATTGGTTACGTTATTGTTAGCCTTTATGATACATATTGAATGCCAAGGAAGGCGCGCCTTCCTTTTTAGCCTTGCGAATGCTTTACCATAGGTTACAGGGGGAGTGGTAAATCATGCACATTATTTCAAAGTTATCCAGTACACAGAGGATCCATGATTTTGCTTCATAATTTATTTTATTCTACTCGTGAGGCTCCTCGCCTTCATACCATTTTTGACAGACCATTTCGTAGATTTGTCTTTTCCACCCCCCCAACCCAGTACGCCATACCAATGCCATAGAGTTGAAAGCAATATTGTCAAGAGAAAAGCGTGAAAGGTGTTTTAGTATGTGCGAGCAAGGTTTCTGAGATACCAATCAACCAACTTGCGGCCGACCTTCGCTTCAGAAATATGAATAAGATCCTGAACAAATGGTTAGCAAAATTACACATCAATTCACAGCTTTTACTTACCCCTTGCATAGCATAATCAAGATCATTAGAATTGACTACCTCTCCGTCCAACAATCCATTATCGGTCCATCTGATTTGTCTGCTGCGTTGCTTGTTGACCAATAACCATCCCCTCAACTTCTCTGGTTCAACCTCTAAGAATCCGGCCAACTTCTTTAAATCCATAGTGGTGTATAATCGGAGATAAGACTTCACAGTTGGGCTCCACATATTTGTCTTAACCTCATCCATGAAGATAGATAAATGGTGCTCGAGAGGGTCAACGTTCAGCTCCGGGTTGTCGAAGTCGGGAGGAGTAGGAGAAATGAATTTAGGGCAAGCGGAGCGGAATAGCTCTTCAAAGATTGGAAGAGATTCTGGTCCACCGCGTTGAAGCTTTAGGAGTTGATCACCATACTTCTCGCGGAGAGCAGTGTGTATGGTGTCATCGAGACGAGTTGGGTGGAAAGCGACACAGATGGCGATGAGAGCGTACATTTGATCGTTCTTCTTTGAGATTGAGTCATACTGTGCGTTCTTTTGGAAATTCTTGGTTCTTGAAACGTAGATCAAGATGTGGCTGAACATGCGGATGGCATCTGCGTATCTCCGCATCATCATGTATGAGAATCCCACATAGTAATAGGTAGTGAAATGGGCGGCCATAACGCGTGCAAACATAGCCTTCTTGTTAAGCTCGATATCGTCAAGGGTTTTCAAAGCAAGACTAAAATCCCCGAGAAGACAATGAACTCGCAACAATCCAATGATGGAGAAGTATCCGAGCATTCTATACAAGGACTTTGAACCGTAATCACCAGCGACTGCCATGGGCTCTTCGTTGCGTTTCATGGCAGCTAGCTGCTCGTTGATCTGCGATCTCTGGATGAGAGAGTATAAGACGTTGAGAACGCTGTAGCATCCCCATGTGTTTGGCGCTTCACGAAGGATTTGAATTTCCTCCTCATTTGTTCCTTGACGCGCGACGCGGTTTCTGTATGAACAGAAAGAGTTGAATTGGTAAATAAACTCGTCGATAACGTCCCAAGCCCAGTAGTACTGTAAGTAATTAGCATATGATACCGTCAATGAAGGAACAAAGAGCTTACAGATGGAGGTTCGAGGTCAACTGGCCCGTCGGAGTTCAAAATAAAGTGAAACAAACTACAATAATTATCGTAGCTTGCAAACTTGACTTCCAGAGGAGCGGAAAAGTCCAAAGGTTGTGCAGCAGCAGCAAGCCTCGACTGAATATCATCCGTCTGTTGTGCCATGCTCATCGAATTGACTTGTTCCAACTCTTCCATTCCCTCATATTGAACCTGCTCCTTGTAGTCGTTTGCAAGAGCCTCCTCCTCAATATCGGAGTCATCGTCCAAGGCTCGCGATGCGATGCCTCCATTTTGAAAGGCGCTCATGATGCTGTGATTATGCTCTGAGTCGTCGTCCGTCGAAAAAAATATAGTTCAACCCCACCAATAGATTCAAAATCAAAAATCGCGGGTTCGGTTATCTATTATAGGGCTAGTAACAATTTCACCTCCCTAAGTATTCAGCACTTATTTTGCAAGCTCCTGGCTTCTATTAATGTAATTTCGGTACAAATATTCGAAAATGGTGCACTTGTTTTTTTATTGTCAGTTGGAAAATCTTCTACGAAAATATTTGGGAATCTGTTGTTTGTAACTGGGTGAATTGATGGATAAATTTTAATTTCGAGGTCACGTGGAAACACAATGGAATGGTTTATCTTTTCGCTGCCCGAGGATATCGCTTCTCAAAAAGACACCAAACAAAATAATCTTCAAATAGTATTTGTTATGTATATGGTCATGGTTCAACACGGGATAAATGGAATATGAAGATAAAAAGCATCGCTTCCAGTATCTCAAGATCCAAAGCACCTCTATCTAATGATTGCTCCATACCCCGGAGGCCAGGTCATGGCAAGCAATTCCAGAATTCAGGCAATAACTTATGCATTGGACAGATTGTATCATGGATGCATCTCGTTCCTCAATACTACTCACTGTGGGAATCATGGAAACCAATTTACCTGCTTTTCGCTACCTCGCTGAAATGCTCCTGTATCAGTACAAAACACCATATTATTTCGTCGCCTTCGTGTCATGCGTAATAATCTTCCATCCTACTGCATATATTCAACCAGTAGACTTCTGGCCTCGGAATTTAATCTTTCGTTGACGAAACCTGAAATTGCTCTGTCGTGTCGTGCATTTGCATCTCTCAGATATGACCCCACCCAAAGCTTTACATCCGTGATCTCTGGCCATTCGTCGTCCGCCACCTTCTTGCAAGTGTTAAGTTGTGTAAAGCCAACTCCGAAGCTAAGATCATCAACGTCCGCTTCAGCGACTACATCATCCGTTGTGACGGGTAGTGGTGGATTTTCCAACAACTTGAGTAGAGCTTCACAAGTCTTCGACCAACCCTTCTTATATGTGACAGCAAATGCTTGTGAATCGGTCAGGGTCTTTGTCAAAGAAATGACGGCTATCTTGCGGTCTAGTGGTCGAGGGAATTGCTGGGTAATTGGTAGAATGATGGTCAGGTAAAGAGGCACAAATACGGTGTCTTGCACGGCGTTTGATTGCTTTATGAAGAAATCTGCTCCAAGGCCTTGCTGATCTTTAGATGAGATAAGGTGGTAGAAGCGGACGAAGCGACGCTTGAAAGCTTCCGGAGGGTTGCTGTTAAGACGCGTGAACATGATGTTCAAAATCGTGGGGAAGTATTGCTCGATGGCAGTGCTATTACTTGTTAGCATACAAATGGTGCAAATAACGAGATTACTTACACGTTGCATGATATAATCAAAGCTTCCAAGACATCGAAACTCTGTAGTTCCGTCCTTGATTTCCCGGCCATTAGTTTCTGAAAAATACCAAGAATTGGCTCGAGTTGGTTGTTCGCTACAAGTTCAGCAGCGCATTTAGGGATCATTGCGGAAAGTAACCTGGTGAGTGCTGGCACATTTCCACGGGATTCCCAAAGAGTAGGGCTTAGAATAGGGGTGATCAAATTTCTGTAGTAGTCAGAAAGTGTTGTGGATGGGTTGGCTTCCAGCAGAGCGGCGAATAACTGGAAGACGTAAGGCATGAACTCTTGGTGATTGTTAGTTTAAGGGTCCATATTCCGAGCGGATATTGAGCATACCTTGAACATCACTGGAGAGAATACCAGCAAATGTTGGATAAAGGTCATTCTCAAGCTTATCCGGTTGTGAAGGTGCGGACCATCTATGTATGTTAGATATGAGCTATGCATAAAAGAGTTGTACATACCTAATCAAAGCACCAAAGGCCTCAAAGTGATAGTAGTAGAAGCGGGGGTTACTAGGATTTTGGCCAATAACCTGAGTGATCTTGATCAAGTGTTGCAAAACATTATCTGCTATTGGAATAACGCCGTCCTTGATGACAATGAGCACCCTCATAACACAGCGCATTAGGAACTCGTTCTCTTGGATCTTTTCCGGTGCAGCGTCCTTTTCGATCAAATGGAACAAATGATCCAACAAACTTTCAGCAAGCGGCAGTACATCTTCCTTCCCAAAGATATGCTGGTTTGCATCGTTTGTGAGGAACAAAACTCTTTCCACCGTTATTGCGGCATAAGTATATACCACATAATTTGAGGATCCTAAATTCTTAACCAAAGGTTCAAATGCCGCTTTCCATTGATCTTTCGTTAGTTGACTACGGAACGTGTAAAGGAACTTGATAGCATCCACTTTCAAGATTGGCTCCACGTTAGTTTCCGCCAGAAGATCATTTGCAATGTTTTGCTGGAAAAAGTCGACAACATCCACCAAGGGGTTAGTAGTTTTAACACCTTGTCCAGTGGTGATGACACCTTTTGCTGCGATAGCAGAAAACAAGTATACAGCAGTATCTTTAGATTTCCAATGATCGCTACCATTTTGCGAGAATTGGTCGAGGTAGTGTTTAATGTATCGGCCAACAACATCAGTCACAAGTGGCTCAAACTTCTCCAAAAGCTTGCGCAAAAAGTCTGTTGCTGCTCGTCGTCTGGTGTCAGCGTCTGAGCCTTCCAGATCTCTTCGGATGTACTCGATAGGCTCATCCTCGAATTGTTCGATATCGGTTTCCCTCAAGCTTACATTGGGCAAGATGACCTTTTCGACCACCTGACTCAAGATATCACCATTGTTGAAATTTTGAGCATGCTTGTCGAGACTTGCAACAGCGGTCAGGAAATGCAATGCCTTGCTAACAAGTATGTCGAATTTCGTTTCGGGGCCAATGGTTGTCAATAGACTCCAAGCGCTTGTAATGAAGGGCTCACAAAGACTACCGAATGCGTCTTCGTATTTCTGCATGTAAAGTGTTGAAACCTCGCATATTCCTGCTTTCACAAATTCGAGAGGTCCTGATTCCGAATCATCGTCTGTCGCTAAGAGAGGGTTTTCATACGTCAGGTACTTGTGCAGAAGTTTAGATAAGTCTTCGATATTATCCTCGAAGATAGGAGGGAGATCTTGGCACGAAAGATCGAAGAAAACCTTCATCAAGAGATTCATCGTTTCGAAATGTTGCTTCAAAACCTCCTTATTATCCTTATTAGCTTGTATTTGCTGGTCGGTGCTCTATGGAAAACGAGTTAGCTAATGCTTATAATAACATTGCGCGAGTTAAGTATACCGCTAGAAGCTGGACAAAAGGTTGTCCAAATTTTGATAGTACGTGGTTGACTTCTGTGTATAGAGCATCCGAGGCAAACAGCGGTCTCCATCTCTTGAATATCGAATGCGCAACTTCCAGTACACCATTATTGATTTTAGCATTATCGCGAGTGAGGCGCGAGACCAAATCCTACATATTGTCAGTAAATTTTCCAGGACGAACATAGATCCGCTAGAAAAGTAACTAACATCCACCAATGTATCCCATCTATCCCAGAAGTCCGACTCTGCGATTATACTAATAGCTTCTCCAAGCTGGGCTTGTATACTGTTTGGGACCGAGACCATGAGCCCAATCAACTCAGTCTTTATCGTAAAAACTTCATTTTGTGGAAGCTTGTAGTTTCTCTCTTCGTCCTAGAGATTTGTTAGCAAAGAAGTGGAAACAGCGCGAGATACTTACCACATAGTTGTACTTGATGAAGTTCTTAAAGCATAAAGCTCCCGAAAGCCTGGTATTAACTGGAAGATTATCTGCCGCAACGATGTTGAGTAGGAGGAGAGAAAATCCAGGTTTGCCCTGCTCAACCTTCAGAGCTGCCTCAGCTACACAAAACAGTCAATAATTACTTTACAAACATGAGCCCGAGTAGTTTACAAACCTTGTTTATGCTGCCTAGGGTCTAAAGTAGCTTGTAGCAGAGCTGCAACTGTCTGAATATCTGAAGACATATCTAAAGAGACCGTGTGAAGATCTAAATAGAAATCAAGAGCTGTGATTGACACAGAATGTTTGTTTGTAAACTTTCTAGAATCTAAAAAGGATGGAGCTCGGAGGCAGAGATAATCCGAAATCCGACTTCATAGAAACATGCAACGGGTCAAGCCAAGAAAGTCTTTCAAGAATGATTCCTTGATTCCAGCTAAAGCGACAAACAATTTATGAGCTATTTGAAAGCAAAACGAAAGATGTACGTTAAAGGTTTTGTTCCGTCAAGAAGTTTCATCAAACATGCTATCACACTCAGATATCTTTATCGTAAAACTTTTTTGTACTCTTATCTGATCTGGTTGTTGAAGAAACCTATCAGGAAGTCTCTCACTGAAGACTAGTGTCATCATCAGTCAAGTTGGCAGCCTTGTAGCCTTATAGGCTTGACAATAGTTTGGTAGCCTCGGAAGTGAAGTCAAAAATTTATAGAGGGTATACCTCTCTTATACACTTAGGCATATACTGTTTCCATGTCAGCTTGAATTTTAGATATTTATTCATCTTCATAATGCTTTTTGAAAGTTTAATTTTTTTATGCATGGCCTAGGTAACTGCTTCACTCCATTCACCCCTCACGCTTCATATTGCAAAATCCAAACTTCTTTATATAGTTTCCGAAAGTTTGGTTTCCTGCAAATGCTTCACTTCATTCACTCCTCACACCTCTACAAGCAAGACATCTACTCTTCATGATTTGGAGAACACAGTTAGTGGTTAGACTTCCCATGCATGCATGCAACTAGATGTCCTTGTTGATCTTTACTACATTGATACCATTGAGGTCAAGCTCAGTGAACCCAGATATAGAAGTATGGGCTTGTGATATCGTCATCGGCTGATTATCAATATCCATTCCATCCTATTTGATGCAGCTAGACCTAGAATGGCCTACAGTGTAGAAGTCCAAATTTTCTGCTGATGTATTCTTCTTCATGTGACTCGTATGCGAATTCCACATACAATGTTCGAGAAGATGTAAAATAGAGCAAGGTGTCGGTTGCCTTAGGAATCTGGGAACATAATTGTCCCGGCGATTCACAAACACCTGTTGCCTTATTCTTTTCCTCTTGTCAACTTCGATTGCTTTACTTGCACACAAACATTGCAATACAAATCTCTACAAGAAAAGCTACCAATATGTATCCTGCATTTACTAACAGATGGAATCTTGAAACAGACTCTCGAGTTCAACGAAATCCTCGAGCTTCGACCCCTCGCGCTTCGAATACTCGAGCTTCTATGCCTCCACCTGTCGGAGACGCAGCTCAGACGCCGGAACCAAGGAGCTCTAGCGGAATTGCGAGTGTATTTAAAAGCTTGACCGGCGGCAAAATCACCAAAAGTCCAAGTACGCAATCTCCAGCAACAGGTCCCTTACAGCTCGACAATGGAAGCATTCCGCAAAAGCTTAGCCATGGTAGTACACCCAACCACGAGCCAACGCTTGAACAGCTACAGGCAGGTCACAGCCTCGCAGATCGCATTCGTGCAGCGGAACACTTACGTCGTGCCGTGATTGACTACCCCATGGAAAATGTAGGTAATCTAGATCGAGATCTACCTGTTGGCTTACTAATATTGTGACAGATATCCATGATATTCAATGCAGGCAAAGATTTGATTGAAACGAGTCAGACACAGCAAGCGCGAATTGCGGGTTTCGAATTGTTGATTGCCTGTGTTCAATGTACGTCCTCAAACGATCCCGAAAGAGCAAGCTTTTTCCAAGTATTGAGTCGTCCCACGAACAGGGAAGACTTTCACCTGCAACTTGTCTCATTGATCGAACTATCACGGCACGGCAAAGATCTCTCAGGTTTTCATTATGAACTACTACCTTTGTTGACTACATGGCTGAAGGATACTTGGTCTGCAGCCACAGCAGAACGAAATGCGCTCAAGAAGGCCACCCGTCAGAGCCCTTTGCTGAAGGAACCGACACCTTCAGAAGAAGAGTCTAACCTATCTCTGCTGTTTGTTTTCATTGCAGATGTTATCAAGTTTAGTTCCAATATTGTCACGGATTCAGCATCATCCCAACTTCTTTCTCAGATTCTTGAGATTTGCACTTCCTCTGCTACAGAGGCGGATCTCAAAGCTTGTAATCAAGTATTCGATGCCGTTATAACATACGGAGATATTCCAGATAGGGAGCTTCAGCCGATTGTGAAGGTTCTCTGCTCTATACACAGTTCTCTCTGGAATGTACACCAAGACGCATGGAGATGCATTAGCAACCTGTGCAGATCCCATCACGGGCTCACGATGGTCAGAATACTGATGGAGATACTTGGAAAGCCTCTATTAGACAAATCCGACGATAAACAATACAGCCAAAATATCAAAGAGGTCAGGGGCGCTATCTCAGCATTAGAGAAGTTATTTGCTAAGGACGCAAAGAATGGCTATCCCTTGGTCCCATTCACACTGCTCATGACCTCTCTAAGAAAGGTCCTTGAGCTTGATCGTACTGCAGTCGACTGCGATACATTGCAGTTGGTTCATTCACTTTTTACTCACGAAGGCGGAATCATGCAGAATGTGCTGGACGAAGACTGGTCACTGATGTTTGAGATTGTGTCTATATGCTCTAGACGTATTACAGACCCAGTAACAAACCGATCTCAGATATACAATACTATCAACAGAAGCCCGTCTCTAAAGGATGAAACTCCGCAGCAGAAGTTCATAACAAATATGGAGGAATTAATTCGTGATCTGATTCTGCGTGTCGAGCAATTGTTGAGTTCGCCTCCGCTCAACTTCGTTCAAAAAGACGACTGTTTTAAATTCTTTATCAAATCTCATGCCTATCTTCCAGACACTTGCGCAAGATTGGTCATTGATCATTTCATCGACTATAAATGTTGTTCGCCATCAGATCTACAATGGAAGAATAACATTAACCTGATCCTTGGCGGATTTCTTGCCGATCGGTCCCGCCCGTCCGACATTCGACTACACGCTTTGAAAGCTGTCACAGATGTATACGTTATCGTCAGCGTTACTGATCAGCCTGAGATCTTTGAAGCTTTTGCGGTGACAGTCTTGGCATATGTCCGAGATGAGAAGGATATTGCAATATTGCAGGAATTTATCGATTTCGCTGTTGTCATGGCTGAGCAAACTCCGGATGAAAGCTTGTTTCAGCATGCTATAGACATTATGAGAAGTGTTGTCACCAGTGACCGGATGCAATCACCGCTTGGCTCACCTCCTGGGTCTCGTCATGGCATATTGTCGAGCAAGTCTGCAGCTTCTGATGCCACACCTCCTATTGTGCACAGTCCTTCCAATGTCGTTGTGAAGGGTTTTATTCAAATATTTATGCGAACCATGTTTACCGATGTCTCCAAGTCATTACGAGTGTTCGAAGAATTACTTGCCATTGTGCAGGCTTCCGACTGCCCTACTGACTCCCGTATATCTGCTCTAAAAATGTTCTTCCGACTTCGAGCAGATGCGATGAATAGAATTTTCCTTACCCCCTTCACCGAATCAGATACTTTAGCGGCTTCTCTATTTCGGACGACGGAATCTCTAGCTAGGAAGCACGCCGCAGATGAAGCTGCGCAGCAGACACGTCTAGCTCGGGTAGATGATTCTAACTCTCGTCTTTTCCGGACTACTACCTCTGGTGGCCAACCACAGTCTCTTCCTAAGCAGACTTTCAGGCTAGGCAGTGGCATGAATCGAACTTTACAGCGTAACCATCAGATGTGGATGTCTCCAGATGCAGACGCCTTGCCGGACACCACAACTGGCAATGCTACTTTACGTCTAGTTTCAGTTATCGAAAGTGCGGATCGGGAGTTTATTGCACAAGATTTGGACGGCGCAGGCGCAGTTTCTGACCAAAAAGGTTTGCAGCAGTCCGATGTTCAAAGTATCATCTCCGAAACAAACGCAGTAGAGGAGCATAAAGAACGCTCCGCAGTAGATCCTTCCGATAATTTCTCACATACCTCAGTCGAGTCCGTCCGTCCAGATACGAGTGAAGCCCAAGAGAAAGGATCTGACCACAATAATGAGGTCAAACCCTGTCAGCCAGTTGTTCAGACTGTCCTGAACATTGACTTTTATCTCGATGTTCTTTGCCAACTCCTCGATGACGGATGTGACTGGGAAGTTTACAGCTACATACTTGTTCACCTACCATCTCAATTGACAAACCAAGCGCTTTTCAAATCATCAATTCCCCAGATAAAGAAGCTCAGATCTTTGTTGTGTGATCTAATTAGAGATAGTAGCTTTCAAGAACCCCCAGTGTCATCTGGCCTGCGCAAAGCTGATGTTGCCATTTGTCTCTTTCATGTCTTAACAATGGTCACAAGTTATAATCGGGAATTTTCCAAGGCCGAGGAAGACGAAATTGTAAGGACCTTCTTACAAGGTGTGGGAGCGTGGGAGCGGGCCGCCAAATGCTGTATTCACGCCCTTTCGATTTGTTGCCATGAGCTGCCTGGTTCGACTAGAAAAGCACTGGTAACCATTGTTCAAAAGATGTCGCAGATTATTACTCAACAGCATGTCGCAATTCACATTCTGGAATTCTTGGCTTGCCTCTCAAGACTTCCAGAACTATATGCCAATTTTCGGGAGGAAGAATACCGAACTGTTTTTGCTGTATGTTTCCGATATCTCCAAAATGTGCGGGATCAACCGACCAAGGACACCAATGCAAGGAACAACTTTGCTCGAGCTCGAATTTCCTCAGCACCGTTTTCTGCAGAACACAATTTATTGGATCCAAGCGCCCAATCTAACAGCTCGGATGATTTGCCACAGTATGTGTATGCTCTTGCATACCATGTCATCACTTTTTGGTTCTTGTCTTTGAAACTCACTGATCGCGCTGGCCAAGTCGGCTGGATCGCCAAAAACCTTGTCTCAACCGATGCGAATGGTAAGGAGAAGATTGATGAGCAGGCACAAGTAACTTTAGATTTTATGCAAAGGGTTGCCTATGCCGATGTGGACGAATCTTCAGCTGATCCAGATTTCACCCCGGAACTATATGGTGAAATTTTGAAGAAGCGCTGGATCATTGGCCACAGCGTTGTCACCATTGAACAAGCGACTCACAAAGGTTGGGCCCAAATTACCAAGCGCCATCCTTCAGGTACTTCTTGTTATATGGTTCGCGAAAAATTCAGCCCACCGCCTCCACATCAAATCTCTCTCACCACAGATGCTTTACGGGACGCAAAGCACTCCAATGCCAACGTTGTTCTCCCTAGCCACCTCCTTTTACAATTAACTGCTTCAATCCCGCAAGGCACTGAGTTCACGCGTCCAATCGCTCTTCCTGATGACGACATGACTAGACGTGCTGTGTGGGCTCTTGATCGTAACCCTACCGTGGATGGCCACAAAGTCGGGGTTGTTTACATCGGCGACAACCAGACACAAGAAGTTGAGATACTCTCTAACATCACCGGTAGTGAAGAGTACTATACATTTCTTGCAGGGCTTGCGACGCTCACTGAATTGAAAGGGGCTAAATTCAACACTCAAGGTCTTGACAGAGAATATGGTATGGATGGAGAGACTGCATTTTGTTGGAGAGACCGCGTTTCTGAAATAGTTTTTCATGTTACAACGCAGATGCCGACAAATCTCGAGCACGATCCACAATGCTCTCACAAAAAGAAGCATATTGGCAACGATTATGTGAATATTATCTTCAACAACTCCGGCTTACCATTCAAATACGACACCTTTCCATCTGACTTCAACTACGTTAACATTGTCATTGCTCCGGAATCTCGTCTATCCTTTACCGCTGCCAGAGATCCACGGCAAGGACGACTGCGAAAAGATCCATACTACAAAGTTCAGGTCATGAGCAAGCCCGGTTTTCCGGAGATTTCCCCTGCTGCTGAAATGAAGATCATCAGTCTTAGGAAGTTACCGGAATTCATCCGCTTGCTAGCAATGAATGCTTCAGTGTTCTCCTCAGTCTGGGCAAATCGCGAGGGTGGAGAACATGTTTCCCCATGGCGCAATCGCCTACGTGAAATCAATCGGCTTAGGGTGAAGCACGTACCCCCGAAGCGATCTAACTCTATCCATATCTCTCCACCAAGCACATCGAACGGTACGGTTTCTGATACCAAGGGCCGTGAGAATATGACTAGTATTCGTCGAGCATCGGTTGCCAACTTCAGCTTTCTCTCTAGTTCGATTGACTCTAGTTCTCAAAAATCATCGGCGATGTCTACAGTGGAGCCAGAAAAGGATACAAATGGAGACGAGCTCATGGTTGACCGTTTAGACTTCTCACGATGGGCATAATATGAAGTGCGAGGCGTTGGGCTGAATTGAATGACGGAAATGATTGGGAAATACCATAAAAGTTTTTACTTTGTTTTATTCTTCGTTCTTCTAGGCTGGATGGGTGCAATTATGATGTTGTGGGTGACCTTTGAGTCCGGCTCGCAATATTTCATGGGCGAAGAAGGAGCATTTTGTTTTCCATAGTCGTTTGCAAGCACAAATTAACACAGCTTGCATGCAATTTACATCAAGTGTCATGTTTAAATCTTGTTGCATGCTTGACCTTTGAATCAATTCCGTCCGAGACTTTAGTGTGAAATGCATATCTAGTACATTTCCAATATTACATGAGACATGGCTACCTCAGCAGTCATGACCATAATCTTCTAATACGTCATCTGTTAAGCTTCAGTCCTAAATAATTGGCACGAATTCATCGGTGGACGTCGCGTCGTTTAAAACTATGTCTTTGTTCAGATTCTTTCGAAAGGCTCGCAGTCTGGACGTAAACTTTTAGTTCTAGGCGTACATCGGCGTAAATCGGGCTTCGTGGCTCATTGAAGCTTTTCTCGTTTCGCAACCAGGGCGAAGTTAGACACTGTTTGCGATTCGTTCTTGTCCCATTTCTCTCTGACGACGCAATGCCCACGAAATCTAATGGTACTCCTATCCCGAGAAGTCGTGCCTTACTAAAAAGAGCGTTCATTGCTGGTGTGAAATAGGAGGAATTATCCAAACCTCTTCAATTCTCAATCATTCCACACCCGCTCGATGTCGTCCTCCCCCACCAAACCCCCCAACCAATTCGCTCTCCCCTTTATCCTCCACCCAACCTGCTCATCCCCACTTCCCAACCTCTTAACCCATCCACCCAGCGCCGCTACCACTGCACTAGCATCCTCTCTCATGACTCTAATCCAGACATCCTTGCCCTCCGTCTTCAAAATATCAATCGAGATAGCAGCGCCATGGAGGCCCAGAAATTGTGTCAGTGCTGAAGTCATGTATGATTTTGCTGTAATATCATCTAGCTGTGCTTTTTTCAATGATGAGATTTGAAGCTCCAGATGGATGTAGGAAAAAAGTGGTGCTGTGATGGTGATGGCTTTGTGCTCTTGACCGTTATGGGTTTGTTTGCGTTTTGAGGTTTTAGATGCGGGAGCCGCTTCTTGCATTTGGGTATCTACGGTGATTTCTGTAGCCCCAACCATTTTTGAATCCCTTGAAAGAGTTATTCCTAGTTTTCTATCATGGACATCTGGAGAGCACTGGTGAGATAAAATAGAATATTCAGCCGTATTTTTGGACTCTTGGTCCAAGCTTTTTCTCAGCCTTGCAGCAATAGTGCATGCAAGGTTTCTTTGACATTGCTCTTTCAAGTATTTAAATCCAGCCCTCTCAGATTTGAAAGCCTTCTCATTACAACTCCAACATCAGCCAAAAAAGAACGCAATGACAGAAAACTACGTACCTCCCAACCAGCAGCGCAACCTTCGCGCATGCATGGTCTGCTCAATCGTCATGACCCAAAACGTACGCAGCAGCATCTTCCTTGCCTTTATATTCCTGCCATCTATCCACGCAGTGCCAAAGACTAACATACATATTTGCAGCGCTTTATGCGAGAAGGATGTCCCAACTGCGAAGACTTTCTACATTTGCAAGGATCCATGGAAGCGATTATCGACTGCACATCCCAAGTATTCGAGGGTCTCATTACGCTGGCCGATCCATCTAAATCGTGGGTTGCGAAATGGCAGAGGTTGGATGGATATGTGAGAGGGGTGTACGCGACGAAGGTTAGTGGGCAGTTACCGGAAGAGATTGTATCGACGATGGAGGAGGAGGCGAGGGTTAAATATATTCCGTAAGTGGATCTGCGCTGGGAAAGATGGGCAAACCATGAAGCTAATATAAGATTAGGAGAGATGGGAGTGCTACAGAAGCTGATTGAGAATATTTTGGGCGATGGCATGCAAGTGAAGGTAAGGATACTTTTACTGTTCTTGGTACCGCGAGTTGATGATACGTCTGTATGATGTTTTGCAATTTATAAAGTACTTGCTACTTCAGAGCCTGGGAGACCAATCCATGAGACAACTAACACCACTGCCCTGAAAAGAAGTCTCTATAACTCGTCATGTACAGAACAATTTCAAGGCTGTGGTCATTCTGAACTTTACTAATTACCATTAGGTCAGCTACTATGTTTTATGGGACGGGAATTTGGGTCGCGACACGGTGCATGATTTCCTAGGTGCTAAGGAGTTAAAGGGAGTTCAGATATGGAAACAGCTACAGAGAAAGGGCACCAAGCTTTGAAGCATTATTCGAATCAGACCATCATGACTTGCTTGGTACATTACAACAAAATTGATTTCAAAACATTTTGTGGAACAAACTATTAGGCTTCAATAGGGCCCAGCACGATCACGGACTGGCACAGTCAACGGTGGGAACGTGGAACAGCTTGAGAAATAGAAATTTCTTGACTTAGTTCTTCTATAGATGCAAGTGGTATCAAACATAACGCCATATTCCGCCCATATCTTTGAAGTGCCTTCATATTTAACTCCATGCAATGCCAAATTCTCATGATAGACAATTAAAATCGTGGCCGTTTTTGAGAAGGCCCTCCATGTGATTGCTCCCTGGTTCTCTTGCGCTCGATCTCTTCCTTCATAATACGTTCTGCTTCACTCATCTTTTTCGGTTGTTCAAACACAGGGGCCTTCTTACCTCCTAGAGCATTCTTCTTGGCCGCTGCAAAAACGTTCTTTGGTTTGCTCTGAAATCCGATCTTCAAGGAAACTTTCGCTGGAGGTGGCGCCGCTGCATCGGGATTCGTAGACTCTGCAGTTTTACTGTCGTCCTTCGCCAGTATCCCAGAGGATTCATCCTCACCTTTTGCTGTCTCGAGAGAAAGCGCATTGCCAGCCGGCATCTTGCTATCCAGTAGCTCAACAGCTTTGCTCTCATGGTTTGAGATCGTAGCCTTAGCGCCGAAGCTAAGCTTTATTTTCTCCCCCTCCTCCCTCTTGAGACCTCGTTCTTGCTCATCCATCTCTGACTCTCCGCGAGCCTCGGCATCTTGCTTCGCACGACGTACCTGCTCTCTGATAAGCATTTGCTCCCGCTCTTCATCGCCCTTGTCTTGTCTCTCCTTCTTTCTAATCGCATCTTGTCGTCTTAACGCCTCAGGTGAGTTGTCAATCCATGCTACTTGTATACCTTTGTCCGTTTCCTCCACTCGGCATAAACTTTCCCTGCCCAAAAATTTTGCAAATTCTGTCAAGGATGGCCACTTTGTTGAATTCATATGGACATGCTCTTTGTTGCTAATATATTCCTGGTAAAAATGATTTAAATTGACTTGTTTCTCGCCATGAGAGGTTCGTAATAATTGTAGAAAGTCGCGCTGGAATTGATTGCTATAATCATTGATAAATTTTTTAGGATCTTCGCCGATGAGGAGCATCTGTCGAACATGCGACTCGGATTGTGTATGCATTTTGAAGCCATTCTCGTCCCGCATTTGTCTTTCGCATACCTATTTATGATGTTAGTCGGCGAATATCTATTATCAAAGAGGATAAGCTCACTTGACAATACCATCGTAATCGCTGAAGACCTTTAGACTTTAATTTGTTATTCAGAAACTTCGTTGATCCAACTTCTGCTTTCGGCATTTTGTTAATGTGAGGCTTTGGAAGTTTTGTCGCAAGTCTGAGGTAGATTTCAACTCTTGAAAAACTGCAAAGAGTAGAGACTTGATGATATTTTCGGGATCAGAGAGTTTCTAGTATTTTAAATAAGATTATCCCGGGGATTCTGGATAAGTGATTGTAAGTCCTGGACGAGGGGAGCTGTGGTTGTAGAAGTTCAAAATGCACATTGCGCGTCGTGCCTAGCCTTGTGGTCTGTGCACGCCCATCATCCGCTAGGTTTTTCCTCGCTTCCTGAAAGACCAAACCGGATCCACCTCTCTCGGGGGGAAAGGAACATCTCAAAGATATTATTTTCTTCTTGAATTCCGAATACTGAAGTGCATGGTCGCCTATCTGTACAGCAACCACAGCCAGGTATATCTGAAGAATCAACCTTACCAAGTGGACAAGGTCGTCTTCCAAAACTTTTCCTCATCGAGCAGGAAAGCAATAGTTCCTGTGTATCCCATGAATAAGTATGCCCAGAGGTTGATCATTGATTACAAATCTTAAATCTGGGAATCATATATATATATATATATATATACCTTACCTTTTGCTATGCCGTTACACCGACATCGATATCTTCTTTCCCTTGGTCTCATAACAAGCTCGCTAAGTCTGGAAAGTTTTCAATGTCTGCCAAAGGGACAAATAGTCCAGCGAGCGGGTGCAGCATTCATGAAGTCACGGATTGGCCAAGTTTCAATGACGAGAGATTGCCGGAGGTCTATAGATTTGATAATTCCAAAATTATATTTATCATGGCCGTGTTATAGCAGACTTGGATTTTAATTGACTACATACTTAGGTAGTTAGGTATTGAATCTAGCCCTTGTTATATCCTAATCTTAGGTACTTAATGGTCTGAATGAAAATACGACTCTTCTTCCAGAGGGCGAATCCAGCATTGTGCAGCTACCGGGCTATGCGAGAGTTAATACTTGCAATCGTATTCACATTTCCTCTATCTCTCCGTATCTACCCTTATTTTCCCACATACGAAGTGGAAAATGGTGTCGGTGAATATGTTGGTAGTGAAGCTAAAAGAAAGCGAGTCCTTCGCCTCTTGACCTCAATATTTACTTTCATCCCATCCTCAGTCCTGATAAAAGAAAGTAAACGATAAAGAGTTTTGTTTTGTTTTGTTGCATGTCTGAATATCTAACTATCACCATTCTCGCTCAATTGATTGAATTTGCGACTTGGCGACTTTCGGACTTCCCTTTGATGCTTAGCCATATCCTATATTTTTCCACAGCAAAGCCATTTGCTGCCTCAATATAGGAGTATAGAATATAATCGAATGACTTCCCCATTTTGTTTACTTGAGTTAGATTTACAAATTTGCTCTGCTCCATTGTGATTATGCTTATCTACCTGGGAATGGAACTTTATCTAAAGGACTCCCTGGCTTTGCCTCTGGGTACGAGACATTGCACATGGCTGCGCATCCTATAACCTGGTTATCGGTGAGTAAGACATCAAATTCTAACAGTCCAACAGTCCAGAACCCGTCTTCACGCTGCTGGCTCAAATTCGACGTTTCCACTTTTAGAAGCTCAGCAAAATGACAATGTAATAGAGATACTACCGCATCCACATTACCAGCATGCAACATTCCTTGCAGCATAGCATCAAACTGCTTGAAGCCGTAGTTATCACAGTTATGGTGATAATATGACGTGAGATAGATCAAGCCCAAAAATGAAAGAGATTGAACCTAAAAAGAAGTTCTATTCGCGTTTTCCTGGGTGAATATGGTCAAGAAGTTTGAATAGTGACACTCAAGTAGTGCTAGTCCTCAACTCTCACAATGTAAACTGCCAAGGAGAAGCTCAGCACCAGAAATAAAGAACATGATATATAAATAGTCTTAACGCTTAACACAGTCTACGAAATATCCAAAAAAAAAAATCCTATTTTGAACTCGTTTCAAAGTATTTCGGAAAATTGACTCAGATTAGATCTACAACGAGATTTTTAGACAATCTTGGTGGCTACGACTTGGAGTCCTCATTTACCTCATTAATTATCTGTCGTTGGGCCCATTACCTCCCTATTGTAAGTTTGAGTAGTGCAATAGTAGCGTAATAATAGCTCACGTATCACTAGTATTAAGTCGTCAATCAATGCCTAGTAGCGGGCTGAATCTCTAACTAGCTTACATCAACTTTTCCCCGGATTTAGATCTTACATGTGGCTAGGTTGGTAATAATAGTGAACCCCACTACCTATATTCACACTGACTGCTACTTTTCTTATGGAAATCTATTTACCTACAGAGGGAACTGAGGATTGACTCTCTTTTGATGGATGGGCCATGGTGGATTCGTTTCACTCAGATACTAAGATGTAAGTTATCTATCGTCTAGAGACTATTACCAGCCAAATGAGAATACTTGGTAACTTTCAAGGCTCTTTCAATAGAGATAATAGCTATTAGAAGTATCTTGCTCTTATCTGCTGAATGTGCCACTCAGCGTTTTCATAACCCTCTCTTCTCCTCTCCTGAACCACAGGAGAGAAAGGAACGCTTCAAACTGGAGGACAGGCAGGTTAGGATTCGATCTCATTGTTATTTCTAGTCATAAAAGTTGTAGATTTATGGAGGTGTAGTCTATTCAATTACTTAATATTCTTACTACATTAATAGAACAAATTATCGTTTTATTCCTTTCCTTCATCAAGGAGAGGATGGATAGGCTATTTTATAAAGGATAGGAGGGGAAAGGAGAAATAGAAAACCCGGAGGATTTAGTAGTTTTTCCTAGGCTCTAGGAGAGGAGGTAGGGGGAGAGGGGGATGTGAATACGCTGATGTTTGTTTAAACAAACGGGATTCAGAAGATAAATGAAAAGGAGCTTGCCCTAGGAGCTGGTATAGCTTAGAGAAGGATAGTACTGCTAACCGATGGCTGTTATTGTAGAGATGAAAGATGTACTCAAATAGAGAAAAATCCGTATTTGTGATTAGGATGAAAGTATTCGTCATATACGAGGTATACAAGGAACTAATCGAGGGTTTAAAACCAAATCTTTGTTGATATATATATTGAGAAATTTAGGGGTATATAGGAATGAAAAGGCAGGTTAGTTTTTTCAGATCATGCTTCTCAAGATACATGTGAAAGACAGTCAGCTTCAGGCCAAGATGGTGGTAGAGATCGGTATCATAGTACTGCCCCGTATGCTGTCGGATTTGAAGATTGAAAGATAACCTGCGTACCAATCATCACCTGATACTTTCCATGGCCCGGGTGGTCCCATATCAAAATAGATGAAAGTCCCTTCTTCAATGGAAGATGTAGCCTTACACAAATTACGACGGCATTTGAGAATATAGTATATAGAGATTATTGGTTATAAGCCGAAAATTGTATTGCAACCACTAAGTTCTTCATCGACTTTAGTTGAATATTCGTAACTGACAGTCATGAGGTGACGATGTGAAATTCTCGTACTTTTGACTCTTCACATTTTACCTTTTACCCTTTACCTTCTACGAACTACGCCGGGAAGGTCTATTAATAGTATCCCGTATTTGGGTCCAGGAAAAGAGATACACGAGCGAATAGGAAAGCTCATTTGAGATGCATTGCCTCAATTTGCCTCCTAAACTTTTACAGCCCACCCTTGTACCTGGCTGACTGATCAATCAAAATGTGCTGCTATTGGATTAAAACCCGAGACATTCCTAGTGGATACCGTTCATTCCATACTCCTTTACGGAGTACTACAGAATACAACAATTTCAACACTATCTATCTACTCCGTACATCTACATTTCACATCATTCAATCTCCTCATCCATGAAATCGTTGCAGTATTAAAATACCTTCGTTTTAATATTCTATTCTTCTAGAAAAACGATATACGACCTCACTCGTTCGGTCGGAAATCTTAAATTCACACAGTACATAAATATTATTCAACTGCTTGTTTCACTCGGACAACACAAGCCAACCATAAAGTTGAATTGGCGGACGATACGAATCAACAAAACAAAACGAAACATCCATTGGATATTCACCAATCAATCATCCAACGAGAAAAGCAACATCTTTTGGAGAAGTTCTTTTTGGTAGATCTGATCGAAATTTATTCGGACATTGGAAGGAATATTTAGGAAATCAAATAGGAGATTTTGGTGCCATTTAAAAGCGTTTGAAAATATCAACACACACGATGCGGACTCAACGATCATTTCAGCTATATTCCGTCATCCTACTATGCCTTTCTACATTTGTAACTGCATGGCCATGGCCCAAATGGCTACCAGAATTAGATTCCATAATTGTAGTGCGACAAGACGACACTTCTTCGCAGTCTTCTGCTGCTGGTATGAATCTCACTATCAATATTCTAGTGTTTACCTACTGACATTTCAAAAGATAATACAGCATCTGCCACTGCCACTGCTACTACCACAGCCACCGCAGCATCAAGACCTACAAACACGGCATCAGAAACTGGCTCTCAATCAAGCGATTCCAAGTCAACGACGAAAACGAGCTCGCAAACAGGCTCAAATTCAGCCACCACATCTGGATCGAAAACAACAAAAACGGGTTCTTCTCATTCTAATTCTACGATTCATCATACGACCTACAATGCAACTTATGCCGCAGGTGGTATCTCTCTAATGACCCCAGCCGCTGCTTCCACGACATACTTCAAAATTGGTGACTATATTACCTTCGCCTGGAATTTTACATCTCTCCAAGCTACTCCTACTGCTGTCAACATCATGGCCACTTGTAAAGCCAACGCTCAGTTATACACGATAGCCACGAACCAAACTGTCACGAACTCCGTACAAGCAGTAACTTGGGATACTAGTGGCTATCAAGCGACTGCTGTTACAAACCCCTTGCTCACGGAAACTTACACTTTGATCATCTATGATGCGGAGAGCAGTATCAGCGCCACTCCTGAAGCGGGATATCTGTCGACATACAATCAATATTCTTTTGGAATGTACGTGCCGCAGCCATACGCTCCTCTTAATGATTGGGTATGTGCTACTTGCAGCGGTGCATTGTCCGATATGGAGAGACAGGCATTGAGGTTGATGTTTACCATGGGTTTTGTTACTGTGCTCAGCTTTACCTGGTTTGTGACTGGATTGGATGTTATTTGGTAACGGAAAGACACCAACACAATAATTCTTCTTCTTAATTTCGGGCGTGTTGGATTGGAGGCAACTGGAGGATGAGAAGAACATGAAGAAACATTGGATGGCATATGGGGGACATTCCGTTTGGGCAAGATTTGAAAATGAAAATCCTGGTTTGGGGTAATGGTGTTCGGGGGTTTGGGTGTGAGTGTGCATTTTCTGGATTTAGCACTTTTCATGCATGCATAGATAGCAGGGAGAAGTTTATAACTACCTAATGAATGATTGAGAGCGAACTGCTTTAAAATAGTCAATATTAAATCTTTGGTTCTAGATCGTAAACTTTTGCATAATATATCTACACCCATAAAATCATGGGAAGCTGGAATCCCGGAATATCCAGAGCACAAAGTGGTACATCCATGTCTCTTTCTCACGATATATCTTTAGTAAAGACCAGGCCATCCATATTCTCCATGTTTAACCTGGCAATCTACATGCTTTCAAATAAGCTTCAAGCTAAATCCACCCCCCTTCTCTACTTCCTCTCCGCCTGCACTCCCAAATACCCCACTGAAATCCAACACACCTCCCAGTCCCTTAGGAGCTTCTCCTCTCTGAGGAGCATCTGGAGTCCCTCTCCGTCTCTTCTTCTCCAATCCCGCTTTGCTCGGAAATGTGGGAAACATATCTCTACTCTTCATTTTGGGATCCTCTTTAAAGTATTCATGTTGCAAAACATCTTGCGCAGAAGGTCGTTTCGCAGGGTTTAAGCTGAGTAGCGACGAGAGTAAAGATGATCCAGCTGAGGTCAGAAAGGGGAATTTAGACCGCAGGACTGAACCTTGGGTGGCGGGATTGGGGTTCTTCGGAAGTCGGAGAGAACGTGCGTTGGGGAGGCGCTTGAAGGAGGGCCAGGTCGATTCGGTAGGGAGGCCGAGGAGCTCGAAAATTTTCGATAGTTGATCTACTTCGTTCTTCCCCGGGAGCAAGGCGTCGTTGCTCAGTAGTTCGCCGAATATGCAACCCACGCTCCACATATCTACACTTTTGCCGTATCGTTCCTCGCCGAGTAAGAGCTCGGGACTGCGGTACCAGAGGGTAACGACTAATTGGGTCATTTTTGGTGCTGGATCACCGCAATAGCGCGCCATGCCGAAATCGGCGATTTTGAGGACGCCTCGATTGGAGAGGAGGAGGTTGGACGTCTTCAGGTCCCGGTGGAGGATGTAGTGGTTATGGAGGTAGGCGACCCCGGTTGTGAGTTGATGGAGTAGGAGCTTGAGTTCGGAAGGGAGAAATGGCTCTGAGAGGGATGTGAGGAGAGTTTTTAGATCGTGTTCGAGAAAATCGAGAACCAAGAATATACTAGAGTGTGTGTGTGTTAGCTATAGCTTTCTTATAGATTATGCAAACTGGACAAATAAAAATAAAAATGTAAGAATTGGATGGAAAAAAACGTACTTCTCTATCTTACTTGTATCCTCCCCAACGACCACCTCCCTTAACCTCACAATGTTTTCATGCTCGCAATCCATCAATGTTTGTATTTCCCTCAAGCCCGTCACTGGCACCCCATCATTCGCATTCTCCATCTTCAGCCGCTTCAGCGCAACAACTTTCCCCGTCCTACTATCCTTCGCGCGTGATACCCACCCATACGCTCCCTCCTCTATATCATTCAATTTCTCATAATCTTCCACACTGCGACATTTTCCCCAATTGGGCGCCGGGAAGCGCAGTAATTTGGCAGGTGGTGAATCGAGCTTTTGGGCAGGCACGGGAGAGTGTGATAAACGGCGACGCTTTGCGGGCCTCTCGGAAGGAGTTTCTGATTCCGGGGGAGCTTGAGCGGGCGATTTCGCGGCAGCCGCAGCTTGTTCATCGAGCTTCCTTTGTTTCTCTGCCTTCAGCCGTTTCTTTGCTTCCTTTTCGCGTTTGCGCTGTATATCTAACGCAGCGTCTTCTTCATCATCTGCCCAGCGCGACTTGGTTTTACTCGACATAAGTGTACCGTGTTGAATATCGAATTTCAACCTTCACGAAGTAAACAATTGAAGCTCAATAGGCCCCTCGCCCAGAATCAACAACAGCTCTCCCAGAGTCGACGAGACAGCTTTTTCAAGATCGCGCAATCTTCCTCTTTCCAAATATACAATAAAGTTATAAATTAGTAAAAGCCCCGGAAATTGATTTTCTCCTCATACATGCAGCAAAACTTTTGGGAGTGATAAACAAAGTTTTGGGTTATGGTGAATTTCAAAGTCGAGGAGGCTGAGGGTTTTGAGGTCGCCAATGACGACGAGGCCAGACGAGGTTGCAAGGCTCTCACTTTTTACAACTTTTCTTGCTACCTTTGCAATGACCCTTCTGAAGTAGTGAAATGTGCTTATAACAAGAGACTAAATTAAAATGAGGTCTAGGCTATTATTACAGACACGCAGTTCTTTACGTTGTGCTGTGAAATGTAGATATGGGGCTTCATATTCGGCTTTGAGATGGTCTTCGACGGAGACGAAGCAATGGTCTACGCCCCTTGCAAAACAGCTTTCTGAAGCTATCACTGTATGAGTTTTCTATTGGATCTGAAGCTGGGGGCTTTACTAATGTGGTTTAGGCTACAGGGCCAATTCCTCTGGCGTCGTTTATGCGAATGTGCTTAACGTCCGATTTAGGTGGATATTATACCGCGAAACAAGATGGAAGAGATCAATTTGGAAAAAAGGGAGATTTTATTACCTCACCCGAAATATCGCAAATTTTTGGGGAACTGGTTGGGATTTGGTTTGTGGCAGAATGGATGGCTCAAGGGAAAAAGAAAAAGGGTGTTGAGTTGATAGAGATAGGTCCAGGGAGGGGCACTTTGATGGATGATATGCTGAGGGTCTCGTTGAGATATTCTGGATGTAGTTTTGAATATGCGCTAATATATTGTATAGACAATCAAAAATTTCAAACCAATGGCTCAGAGTATAGAAGCTGTGTATATGGTAGAAGCAAGCCCTGCTTTGAGAGATGCGCAGAAACAGCTTTTGTGCGGGGATGCGCCTATGATTCCGACGGAAACGGGATTCAAGAGTACTAGCAAGTATGCTAAGATTCCTGTATTTTGGACGGAGAATATGCGATCTGTACCATATGGTATGATCAAGCGGAAATCGATAAAGAAAAGATCTCCTACTAAAACTTTGACAGGCGCGGAGAAAACTCCATTCATCGTGGCCCACGAATTCTTCGATGCTCTTCCAATCCACGTCTTCCAATCCGTGGCTCCAAATTCTGATGCTTCGGAGCCTACCACAATCGAAACGCCTACTGGCACTCATCCACTTACTCCATCTACCTCCAAATCATCCACCGCCAAAACTCCCCAATGGCGAGAAATGGTTGTGTCGCCCTCCCCGCCAAATTCCGCTGAAACCGATATTTCTACCCCGGAATCCCTTCAAAACCAATCCTCTCCCCCCGAATTCCAACTCACGCTTTCCAAATCCTCCACCCCGCACTCCCTTTATCTTCCCGAAATCCTTGACCGCTATCGAGATTTAAAATCTATACCCGAGTCGTTAATCGAAATATCACCTGAAAGTCACGCTATCGTCGCTGATTTCGCAAGCCGAATCGGTGGTTCGAAGACATATCCAAAAACTAAACCTTCGGGCGCTGCTCTTATTCTAGATTATGGACCAATAAATACCATCCCAACTAATTCTCTCCGGGGAATCAAAGCACATCAGCGAGTTTCTCCCTTTAGCGAACCAGGAATCGTAGATCTCAGCGCGGATGTAGATTTTGTCGCTCTGGCCGAAGCAGCTATGAATGCGAGTGAAGGGGTGGAAATCCATGGGCCTATGGAACAAGGTGAATGGTTGTGCAGTATGGGGATTAAAGAACGTGCAGAGATGCTGATTAAAGGCTTGAAGGGGGAAGATGACGAGGCGAAGAAGAGGATTGAGGGAGCTTGGAAGAGATTGGTTGATATGGGGGAGAATGGTATGGGAAAGGTTTATAAGGTTATGGTTATGATGCCGGAGAATGAAGGGAGAAGACCACCGCTCGGATTTGGTGGTAGCGTGGTGCGTTAGTTTGTCATTGTTGAGGTATATCTCCTTGGTTTAATTATACCCTCGATTGAGGGGTAGGAATTCGCACTATATGATCTATCATAGTTGTACATTATATATACCCACCAATAGAGTAGCAGTACTTGCAGGTACGACCACTTCCAACGTTCTCTCTCCATTGCTTACTGAGAACAGTGATTCTCTACACCTTTTTCTACTTCTTTTCTAACCGCAGACCAAAGGGTAGAAATAAATCTCTCCTTTCAAATCTTAACATTTCCGCTGCCATGCTAAAGAGATTTGGCATGATAATATAGAGTACTCAAATGTAAAATCAGCATTCAATATTATTTCTCCAGTGTACCAAGAACATTATATAAAGCATAAGAGAGGGGAACACAATTCAATATAATTATCTCGGTTAAATTTGAAGACGAGGGGAGGAGGAAAAGGAGGATGATTAATATTAAAGATGTTTTTTGAAAGATTTTCATATAGTTATTATTGCAAAGAATAAGTTGTAAATATATTATTAGATTTACTATTAGATTTATTATTAAATTTACTATTATCAAATTCCTCAACTTCAAACTTCAAGCTTCAAGTTTCATTTGCAAATTCGTTTATTATTAATCAATACGCCTCTTCTAATTCACTATTAGATATATATTTCATTTACAAACCTAATCTAACATCTACTATATTCATTTACATATGTTATATAGTATCTAGCCCTTATTATCATCTCCATTAATTCACTTTGTTTCACGACTATTCAGATAATTGTTTGAGCATTAGATCACCATTCGTTCGGTCTTAGCGAAACATTAATCGATAGGTATTATACATAAACTCAGGTGTTGCGGGACTTACACGACAGAAGCGAAGGCGAAGAAGCTGTGTATAAGGTTATACGTACTTGTACACACGCAAAAGGTAGCACAGTACGCGGGGTAGGTAATGACGCCATTCTCACCATATAGACTACCTAGGTATCCAACGTCGAAAAATTGAGAACCATCCTGCTACGCTAATACTACGCATCAACAAACTAATTTCCAACCTTCAACTCCTTAAACCCGTTCATGTTATCCCGAATAGCAATTTCCACCGGTAACCTCTCCATACTACTCGCACCATAAAACCCATGGATTCCCTTCGTCCTCGCCAACACATATTCCACATCCTTCACCTCGGCCACTGGTCCCCCATGACAAAGCACTATAATATCCTCCCGCACTCCCACTGCCGCATCCCTAATATCCTGAATAGCCTTCACGCATTCATCCAACGTACTTCCCGTCTTCGCACCAATCGTTCCACTGGTCGTTAATCCCATATGCGCTACCAATACATCTGCACCCGCTTTGGTCATCTTGATCGCATCGTCGGGGTTGAAAACGTAGGGCGTGGTAAGTAAATCTTGTTCGTGCGCTAATCGGATCATTTCGACTTCTTTGTCATATCCCATTCCTGTCTCCTCTAGATTTTCCCGGAATCGTCCGTCGATAAGTCCTACCGTGGGAAAGTTTTGCACGCCGCAGAATCCGAGATTTTTGAGCTGTGTGAGAAAGGTGGGCATGTGCCGGAAAGGATCGGTTGCGCAGACGCCTGCAAGAACGCCAGTGTCATTTACTATGGGGAGGATTTCGGAGGCCTGTGTTGTGTGTCAATCCTTGCTTAGAGTGAGAGGTTGGAGTGTAGGGGTTGAAGGAGGGGTATGGTAGGTATACGCACCATTTCGACGACAACTTGATTGGCATCTCCATATGGCATTAAACCAGCCAATGAACCACGTCCTGCCATACGGAATCGACCGGAGTTGTATATGATGATGAGATCTGCACCACCAGCCTCTACCGATTTGGCTGAAAGACCAATTCCTATGTGTTTGTTAGCCATTGACTCATTGGGGAAGGGGGGCAGTATATCCAATAGCCCAGTCGTCTAGCCCAACGGCCTTTAGATATTCAAACCATTCGAATATTGGAATCTGTCTGATTATCAAATCTATTCAGAGCAATGAACTTTATCGAAATAACCGAAGCAGATCCAAAGATCCAAAGCTTAAGAATTCTCAAACCGGGCTGTATTTCAGACTATTGGACACAGTGCCATAGGCTAGATGCTACATATATATATATATGTGTGTGTGTTTGTGTGTGTTTGTGTGTGTAAGAGGATAGTTTACCTGCTCCAGCTCCAACAATAATCTTCTTATTCTTAACCGCACCCTTCAATCTCCCCAGAACAACATCGCGTGTTGTAGCTTTCGTCATTGTGTAAGATATTGACGCTCGCGAGTTACTTCTTGTATAAGTAGTATACTTTGAAAATAGAACCCGACTGAAATAGTTGCGTCAAGTACAGGTAACCTAAGCTTACTTGCAGGTTATCCAAGGAATAAGAAAGTCACAATTTACTGAAATGAAGACAAGCAAAAGAATCTATCCAAATAAATAAATTAATAGAAACATATAAATTCTCCAACAATGACTCCAAATCGAGTATGTGAATTTGTCAAATCGGACGATTGAGACGAGTATCAAATCAAAGCTCCTTTGTATAAAAAATGACGATAGTGGTGGGTTAAACTCGTCGATTGACGTACCCCTACCATATTGCCCCTCCAGAGCCCCTCATTTATTGTAGGGAATGCCAGTAGCTTCTAATAGCTTCTGATCGCTACTGATAACTTCCAATAGGCACACTCCGAACATCCGTTTGAGTTCCGGCTCGCATATTAGCTTGTGTGAATGAATGAATGAATGAATGAATGAATGTAGCTGTTTACTGAGAATTTAACTGCTCGTCTTCTGCTTTGGGAGACTTTTCATGATTGTATTGATTTTAACTCAGGAAAGAGTAAAAACACACTAAAAGTCTTGGTAAATGATAAGATAGCCTATACCAGCCCCCTCATTCAAAACCTCGAATACCCGAGTTCCAGGCCCTTCCACACTGTCACAAACCACATACTCACCACCATCACCCATCCTCACCAAAAAAAAACCATAACCAAAATGTCTAACCCCAGGATCCTCCTCCTCGGAACCCTCGATTCCAAGCTCCCAGAAATCCTCTACCTACGCGCTCAAATCCTCGCCCACTCCAACCCCACCATCGAAGTACTCCTCGCAGACGTAGGACGCAAACCCACCTCCAATCCCGAAATAGATATTCCCCAATCTGAAATCCTCTCTCATGCCTCGTCCCCCATTGATTATTCCACCCTTTCCCGCGGTGAATACATCGAGCATATATCCGTCTGTGCGAGCAATCTCGTGCGTGAGCTCTTCGAAAAGAAGTCTATCCATGCGATTATCGGGATAGGTGGATCGGGAGGAACTTCATTATGTGCATATATCATGCGCAACGCGTTACCTATTGGATTTCCTAAGCTGGTGGTTTCGACTATGGGAAGTGGAAATACGGGACCGTATGTTGGGGAAACGGATATCACAATGATGTACAGCGTAGTTGATATTGCGGGCACAAATTCGATATTGAAGGGAATCCTAGACAATGCCGCTGGAGCGATTTCAGGGTTAGCTTATGCATATTGGAAACGATGTACAGAGGAAGAACAGGCGAACAATGTGCCCAGGAAGAAAGGTATAGGATTAACAATGTTTGGAATCACAACTCCATGCGTGGAAATGGTAAAAGATATTTTGGAGAAAAATAGTAAGGAGGAGTATGAAATATATATTTTCCACGCCACGGGACCCGGTGGAAAAGCAATGGAGAGATTAATCCGAGAAAAACGTATCGATGCCGTTCTCGACGTAACCACCACCGAAATAGCCGATTACATTTGCGAGGGCATATTATCAGCAGGACCCGAAAGACTATCCGCCGCGGCCGAAATGGGAATTCCTCAGATTGTAAGTGTGGGTGCATGTGATTGTGTGAATTTTGGACCGAGAAACTCGATACCCGAGAAATTTAAAGAGAGAGTGTTGGTGCAACATAATCCAGATATGACATTGATGCGATCTAATGCGGATGAGTGTGCTGAGATTGGCAAGTTTATAGCGGGAAGATTGAAGGAGAAGGCGAAGAGGAAAGACCTGGTAAAAGTATGTTTACCAAAAAAAGGAACAAGTATGTTAGCTGTAGAGGGAGGGAAGTTCCACGATGTTGAGGCAGATAAGATGTTATTTAAAGCTATCAAGGACGGGCTAGATGGGACTGGAATTGAGGTTTTGGAGAAAAACTGCGCAGTCAATGATGAGGAATTTGCTCAGTTTATGGCGGAGGAGCTTATACAACTGATCTCTAAGTCGTGAGGAAGTTGTGGATATTGAGAGGAGATAAGCACGAGATGATAATGATTTACTTTATCCCCAAGCAGCCAAATATCGATATATCTAACTTGGCCATGCACACTCAGTAATCAAAATTCGAGGCAGTAAGAACTCAATTCATTCTAACAATATGGTATACTAAATAACCTCTTCCAATAATCAAAACTAATCCAAACAACTATGCTATCACAATTTAGGAATAAGCGTAGCATCCTTCACCACTTAAAAACAACGTAAAGATTCATACTAATTCCTCATTTAAATTTGATGGGGCAACACGCACTAGCCTTTTACTCCCCATGAGTTTTCTTCACAAACTTTCCGCAAACGTTGATCTAGACTAGAAGAATGCATTGCACGGAAAGAAAGACGTCTGACTTCCTAATGAAAAGCTTGATAGGTATGCTCAAGCAGGGAATAATATTCGCCATTCAGTCCATATCCAGTAAATTCTTGATCGTACATCACCTTGTAAAACTCATCATCGCTAATCCATGCAAGTAAAGTATAAATATGACTCCTCACTTCTCGCCGCACCCATCATTCGTTGAAACATGCACCAACCGCCTTCTCTTAATAGATATTCGGGGAATATCAAATAAAAAAACACCCACTTTAGGTATACCGAGCCGTCTAAACCGAACGCTCACTTGTCCAAACTCCAATAAAAGTACAGTACATCCGCAACCACAAAGTATTAGTCCTGACTAATACCTAATTCAAATTTGGACCCAAGATCAGAACCATTCGAGTAACTCAAGATTGCTTTTGTCCTAACTCCAAATCACCTTCATACTCGTCATCCCAATCGGATCCCGAACCGCCGCCGATCTTTTTGCCCACGAAAATTCCTACAGCAGTTCCGAGGCTAGCAACTAAAAACCACCCCTCAAACCAAGTATCAACGAATCCAGGCTCTAATGGACTACCCAATGCATCGCTCACCACACTTTTCATCTCAGATGGAAGATTACTTCTCATAAGTAATGCATTGGATATCACAAACATCGCGCTGATTTGTGCAAGGATGAGTGCCATGTTAGCTTGAGCCTGGTAGAGGAGCGAGGGACAGATTTTGGTGAGCATATGGAAGGTCTGAAGTACAGAATTGAAAGAAGCGAAGAGGATTACGGCTGATAGGATGAAGGATATTTGGCGAGACCATGCCAGTTGATCAATAGTTGGATTCACGTGCTTGGCAAATAGAGAAAGAATACGGTTGACAGGATCCGTAGTTGATGAACTGAAGAAAGATGGATCGGCTGGCGAAGTAAGACGTCGAAATACGGCCAAAGTGGTTGTTCCAATGCGATATATACAATATAGTGAAAAGGCATAAGAAATTGGCGTGAAGATGATTTTACCGAGAGGTGAAGAGGATCGTTGTCTTGATGCGTAACGATTTTGCAGCATTGATAGTGAAGTCGAAAGGCCTAGGGACATAGATGAAAGTCCGGATATTTCCAACTCCAGAGACTTCAACTCTTGTACGTCAGCATTTCCCCGTATACTTCCAATAACCTTCGTCATGAATCCTTCAGCTGGATGATCATTAACTTTGCGCTGAAGAGCCCTTAGCCGACTTCGTTTTGCAGCCAGCATATCATTCGTAGCGTCTAGACCTGCTTGTTTGCGGGCAATATCAGCTTCCGAAACAGGTTTTGGCTTTGCTCCAAATGTTTGCCAAGGAGCAGAGACAGCCGCGAAACCAGAAAGAAGTGCCATCAGGGAAATACCAATGATGCCAACCCTATCCAAGCAAGCTTCGCTAAGTCCCTTTCCAGGTACAGATGCCATTGTATGGATATATGTTCCCGGTATTCCTTTTCCCAACCACCAGAATCCCATCAACCATATTGTAAAACCAACAGCTTGAAGAAGCCAGGCAATTATTGAAAACCCTCCTTTCTTCGACGCAGTAAATGTCCACCCAAGCCCCGTGATAATCGATTGTAGTTCGAGAAGTGGTATAAGAACAACAAGTAAGAAGAGGAGTGTAGGAACAGTTATCTTGAGCGCAAACGCCCTTGCTGCGGGATTGAGGTAATTCGAGATTTCGCAAAGGATCAATTCGGCGAGAACAGTCGCCAACGCAATCGTGGTTGAAAATGAGATAGCGATAGCCTTTCTCCTCCCAGTCTTTTGACCATGTTCTTTATGAGATTGTCGCAAGCTGGGAGGGGCATTGCTAGGAAGATAATGAAGTTGATCTTCCTTGGGTTGTTGTAGGCCAGCTACTAACGGGAACAGCTTCTGGAGAACGACGAGACTAACAACGAGGAATGTTAGAATTAAGGGAATTGAGGAGAAAGCGAGCGTCGAGAGTGATGCAGAGCTCAAAGAGCGGTTTTGATGACCTGGCATGACACAGGCGTCGTCACATTTGTCGTCTGGAAGTATCGGCATTGATCGCTTAGGTAGGTTCGTTATCGATCTTTACATTATAAATGTCGATATCTCGAGGTATAAAGAGAAGCTTTTCCATACAGCTTGATTTCGGTTAAAGTGTCAACTTTGATGTAGTTCCTCGCTATTTTGCATATGAAACTGGCAATTGGAAACTGGGAAGGCCTAACCAAGGAAGGGCGACTGGGCGACCGCGCGTTCGAACTAACTGCGATAAGATTGCATTAATCCTCACGTGATGTTACCGAAACAAAGGAGGGGTGGGCTATTTTTAGGATGACCCCTCTCAAAGAGCTCACGTCCCAGTGGAGTACTTGTAAATAGGTGGATCACCCTTAGTAGACAAAAAATTAAATTTTCCGACTCTGTTGCTGCAGTATTTACCATGCAAGTATGAGACTATCTATACTACAGGACTGTAAGTTACCCTCCAGTCATTCACGTTTACATTGGAAACCACCATTGTAGTCTCGTCAATTACAAATCCGAAGCACAAACAAACCATCCTCCAGGCTTATCCGAAGCAGCAAGATACACAAAGACACACAGATAAAGGTGTCTAAATATCGCCATACCTAAATGCCAAAAACAAAACCCGCCTCGCGTCACCTCCCAATCTTTGTACATAACTTGACGTAAGTGATGGTATCGACCAATCTTCAGCCCCGTGGGAAAATTGTCGATGGGGCTCTTCTCGCTCATTATTCCGTATCATCAACCATTTTAGGTAACAAGTCCGGCTTGAGGAGTCGCCCGCATAACCGAAACGCCCATACCTTCAGTATCTGACTCCGATCCATCCTCCCTATCAATATTGAGAATCTGAAACCGATTTACCAAAGGAGCCTTCTTCTTGCTGTGAGGAGGATTGTCGGATTGGGAAGTTGGACGTCTCGCCAGTGGGGCTGCACATTCATCATTATCCCATTCAATCTTTGAACTTTTATAAGTGCTAGAGAAGAATTAGCGAGCTCCAAAGTGGTAGTTGAATTCCAACATACCCACGACTCATCATGCAAGTGCGAGCAAACATTGCGTTATGAACAGAATTTGTCGAGATAAAAGCGTTGGAACCATCGAATGCAACCTTGATTATGACGAGATTATGGATATGCTCGAGATCATCCCGAATAACTTTCTCGGTATGCTTAGGGCTGCAATTATGAATGATGAGGTTTCTAGTAGCTCCAGTGCCTACTTTATTCGCGATATGATTAGGTAGAATGAATTGTCTGTCGCTCCACCGAATATCGACCTAGCTATCGTCAACTGTCTGCGTCCTGATAAAGATTTAGATAAACCTACTCTTTTTGAACGAATATACAAGTCATTGCGCTTTACATGACGAAGGAACTCATTTGCATGGGCTTGCTCAAGAAAAGATACACTCGCAGCATGATCATGAGTACGAAGGTATATATCCAACAGCATGCCTCCCCTAACAGCATCACAAATGTCTGCATATGTGGTACCATCCGGCAGATTGAACAATAGTACGGTACGTTGGGCAAATTTTTCATAAGTTGGACGTTGAGACCTGGTCTGTGAGTTATCTCCAGTCTCAAAATCGAAGGTATCAATCCCATCTGGACTATTAAGATGATCGTCATAACCATCCGTATGCAAATGGTTCGGGGACTGTTGATACTGGAAGCTATGAGGTTGGAAGCCTTTATAGTCCTGAGAACGACGTGGAAATAGTGAGCTGCTATTCCGTGGTGTACCATATGTATAAGCTTGGTGGCCATAGGCGTCTTGAGTTGACGGAGAAGGAATTTGTGTCATGAAGGCGGTGCTGTTATCATGATCTTCATGTGTCGCAGAAATATTCAATGTTCCGTTCTCACAGCCACCGTTTTCATCAGCGAGCGTGTCGTCCTTAATTAAGATCTGAAGAAACGATATTAGAGAACAGAAATAGGTAGGTATTAAGTTGCTGCCAAAAACTCACATTCAGGGTCTCCTCCACAATACCACCTTTGTAAAGGTTGCGTCGCAGGTTCTCTGTGGTGTTGAGTTAGTCTCTCGCATCCATGAAAAGTAAATATTCTGTGTAATAAACGGGTAGCATACCATATTCACGAGCGGATTGTATCTGGCATATGGGTGTTAGATAAGATTTATGTAAATTCACAATGTATAGGATGCTTGCTTACCAGCGCATCATGTTCCTTCTTCAAGATTATGATCTTGTCCGAGTCGTCGGAAGGAGTACCATCACTATTCTCCGAAGTATGCTACACATAAACAATAAGTCTTTGAAACCTCATCCCTTCTCTCGAATAGCTATCGATATCGACATACGAATTGAGCTCTATTGTGGGGTAAACGGTTAATGATTGCTTCACGCAGCTAAGACATTTCGTACAGGGTTAAAGAAGTAGATCACTGTACCTTCTCAGCAAAGTCTCCAAATAGATCTTGTCAATGGTCACCATAGAATTATCAGAAGCCATCTTGAAGAAGTTGATATTTTTCGTGTTGAATACAATCAAGTATTCAACCTCGATCTTCAAAATGAATGAAAAAAGTAATAACCTTGGAAGTTAAAGGATGAAAGTTTGATAATAAGGCTCTCTTGAACAGTTGGGAGAGGTCGCTCCATGCTCGGGGCTGGTGGGGTCAAGCCAAGCCACTTCGTTTAGATTTAAAGTTTTAAGCCAATCAACATTGGTTTTAGCTTGTCTGCAACTAAACTTTAAAGTACAATGCTTAGGTAATTAAACAAGAAAGCAAACATCCATATATATACATAATATGATCCTCCTTTTCAAGATTTACCATTGTTTTAGGTCTTTGACTTAACATTGAAATCCTATGTATTGTATACATATAGCTGTTACGAACTATAAGTGTGACAGAACCAGGTATTTAGGCCTGAGAATCAATCAACTGGTGAACCTTATCATTACTTTAGTATAATTCACGATATCCAACACACTGGATGAATCTCTCTCTCCTGAGTCCTGCTGCAGTGCTGCAAGATAAGACTAGAGTGGTACAATAAAAGACTTCGGATACCTGCCTGCATTTTAGATCTGCAGCCCTAACAAGAAGATCACCTCTTTCACGTTAACGAGGTATCAAAAGGGGCTAGATTAGTGGAGATTGCTGTTAGTAGGCCTGTATCGTTCTACTACCATCATGCTACTGTTGGGTAGTTTTGAATACTTTCAGTTGATCTGACTATGTGAATATAGGATATATATAAGGAAAGAAATCAGCAACATCATGTCATTGGAGGCGGGGTCCGTACTTGAGCTTCTTTTGTTGTTTAAACTAGGAGGGAACAAAAAGAATTACAGGTGGATTATGAGATTACCCTTTATTCCTCCATCTAGCTATGTTTCTATCATCGCTCTTTGTCCAATATGCTTAGTAAGCAAACTTCAACCAGAAGACAAACCCCTTCTCTGCTTTGAGTAGCTACATCCACATCAGAAACTCTGAAAATGTAGAAAAGGCCAGAAGCACAGCTCATCAACTAGTTGGCAAACCATCAACCAAACAAATCCAACCTATCCCCATATATCTCCATATACAACATCAACTCCCCCAAACAACATGACATCCCGGAAGCCAACCCCCGCACCCAATACAAAATCAGACATCCAATGGCTAATAGACTTGGGCTACCTCAACGGTTTCCACGACTTCATGCACGATTACGGATTTATAGATGATGAGCAAGATCGTCGTGATGCTTTAAGTCTCTTTAGACAATTCCGCAATGAACAACAAGAAGCATGGGAGAAGACGCATCATGAAGAGTTGAAATCCGAGACGCTAATTGAAAGTTCACGCACCTATTCGAGAACGAGTATGTCAATATATTCATCAAGTGAGCATAGTGTTTCGAAGAAAGGCAAGGGTACTAGTACTAGTACTGTTAAGGGGAGTAAGGCATAAAAGTAGGAATCGATACTCTCCATCTCCTGAAAAATTCTAGGATAAGTGGCGGAAAGCATAGGGGGAATTGTACACATGGCGCTTGTATGATGTGTGGGAATCGGAAAGGCGAGTGAGGATAGATCTGAGGGGTAAATACGAACTTTTGAATCTATTGAGATATGGGGGTAGCAATCCGAGGGAATGAATGGAATAGGATTTCATTTCGACTGGAGGGATATACAAACATACAAGACTCTAAGCATTAATAAAATCTTACAACCCACCTCCTCACTCAACTAAATCCCCCAAGTTCTCACATAATATGCAATACATAATACACAATATATAATAAATATACAACAACTGATGAACCAAAGAGTACAACACAATCCATAATATTCATTGTAACACAATATATATAATACACTACCTACACAGCGACTATCCTCAATTCATCCCATTACATCTCATATCACCTCATCTCATATCAACCTCTTCCCCCTTCCCTCTTCCCCCCACCCAAAAAAAAACGTTCAAAAGCGCAGATGCAATTCATGATTCATCTCAGCCGATTCCAGCCAATTCCATCTAAATAAATCCTCGCAACAAAATGCTATTTCACAAAAAAAGAGTAGGGGAGTGATGTTGTTTTTTGCCTTCATCTTAGCTTTCTTGCATTTTACCCGCCTATTCGTCAGGTATGCTTTGATATCCCCACTCTCCGTCCCCAGGTCACTCCTTTGCACTATCCGTAAAATAGGATAGTTTATTGATGGATGAACCATCCTGTACAAATCCCTGGTCCTTCTGGTCATCCCCCAATACTCTCCTTCCCTGTAATGATTTATTCTCCATGGCTATCCTTAGGCAAGAGGACTAGGATCCTCAGTAGGCGTATCTGTACTCTCAGTGGCTGGTGGTGGTGGTGCACTCTTTCCGAATGATCCTCCACCAAAGTACTTAAGAAAATCCTTGTTCTCATCAAAGGGTCTGGGTCCCAGCAACCTCACCATATCATCTCTACCAAGAACCTCCTTAGCTAAGAGTTCCTCTGCAATGATTCCCACCTCCGCCTTCTTCTCCACCAGCAAATTTCTACATTTGTCATATGCTTCATCGACAATGCGTCGAACCTCTTGATCGATAGTTTGAGCTGTGGACTCGGCAAAAGGTTTCATGAGCTGATTTTCTCTATCGGTTTCGAAATGGAGAGGACCGAGCTTTTTGGACATGCCCCATTTGGTTACCATAGCAGTAGCCATACGAGTAACTTTGTTGAAGTCGTCGCTAGCACCACTAGTGACAGTTTCGAAGTGGAGTTCTTCAGATACACGTCCACCAAGGGTCATAGCCATACGGTCCATAAGTTGGTTTACGTTCATGAGGTAGGTATCTCCAGCAGGAAGGTATTGTGCGTATCCAAGGGCGCCTTGACCACGAGGGATGATCGAAACCTTGAGAAGCGGATCAGCCCACTTGAAGTACCAACCACAAATTGCATGTCCGGCTTCGTGGTAGGCGACTGTCTTTTTCTCTTCGGGTGATAGAACAAGAGACTTCTTCTCAAGACCACCAATCACACGCTCAATAGCTTGTTCAAAATGTATCATGGCGACAGAGGTGGCCTTTGTTCGGGCAGCTATTTACGTTAGCAGTGGTAAAAAAATATAAGAGGGATCGACCTACCAATCAAAGCAGCTTCATTGACACAATTGGCAATGTCAGCACCGGAGAACCCAGGAGTTAAGGCAGACAATCGTCCAGTCAGGTATTCAATATTTTCATTAGTGACAATCTTGCCTAAGTGAACCTTGAAGATCTGCTTCCTACCATCCATGGTCGGCCTATCGATAGAGATGTGTCTGTCAAAACGACCGGGCCGCATAAGAGCCTTGTCAAGTACGTCGGGTCTGTTGGTACCAGCGAGGACAACAATTTGCTCAGTTGTGTTGAAACCATCCATCTCAGTCAGAATTTGATTGAGTGTAGCTTCCCGTTCATCATTTCCGCCTCCGGAGAATCCGCCAGACTTGCCACGAGACTTTCCAATAGCGTCGATCTCGTCAATGAATATGATACATGGAGTACTTTTCCTTGCCATGGCGAAGAGGTCCCGAACTCTCGATGCTCCAACACCAACGAACATCTCCACGAACTCGGAACCACTGACACTAAAGAATGGTACTTGAGATTCACCAGCTGTTGCCTTTGCTAGTAATGTTTTACCAGTACCTGGTGGACCAGACAAAATAGCACCGCGAGGAATTTTAGCACCTAAACGTTGAAACTGCTCTGGTGTCTTTAGGAAAGAGACGAACTCCATAATCTCTAGCTTCGCTTCATCCATACCGGCGACATCCTTAAACTTTACCTTTACATCAGTCTCGTGATTGAACTGCTTTGCTCGACTCTTTCCCATTCCAAAAATGCCACTTTGACCTCCAGCACCTGCTGAAGCTCGTCTTGACATGTAGAAAATAGCACCAATGAATAAGAGTGTAGGACCAAAAGAATAGATAAGAGCCCATGTATCCCCATCACTTGCGTAACCAATTGGTATCCTTTCCGAAACAGGTATTCCTAGATCATCTTGTGCTTGCTCCATTCGCTGCTCAAACCCTTCCGGAGAACCTATGGAGAAATAGTAATGGAAGTTGGGATTACTGGCTGGTGAATCGGGATACATTGCTGCTGCCGCTTCAGTGTGGAGGTCAACTCGAACCTCCTGCTTGTTAACCACAGTCAATCTCTTAACCAACCCCTTATCAAGGAAATTGTTTCGGAATTCCTGGAAGGTAATGTCCTTCTTGTTAGTGCCTGGGAAGAGTGTCTGCCATAAGAAGTACGTTGCAAAAGACCCAATCAATAAGGTTGTGGTATCAAGCTTCATGTCCGATGGGTTGCCAAAATTGAACCCTTCCTGCTGGTTGCCCTTCTTGTTGCCCTGCTTGCTACCCTGATCTCGCCCCTGGCCGCCTTTATTACTATCCGCAGAAGATCTTGGTTCGTTTGAATTGAAATTTGTTCCTTGTGACTGGACCTTGGCAGCGGCCCACGCCATTTGCAACACCAGTTTTGTAAATTTTCCAGCCTCCGACAAAGTCATCGGTCTACCCTTCACCTCTTGCATCAAGTCTCTCAGTTCGGATGGCACCCCTGACTTTTGTATCGCCTGCAGAGATCTCCTCAATTCCTGAGTCTGGCCTTTGCCAAATTGCATAGAAGCAATTATTTGCTCTAGTTGCTGTATCTCCTCATCCGTCAATCTCACATAGCCTTCCACCAGCGGCGGCTCCTCGTTTGGCTTCGCGCTATTCTCCGAGGGAGATAAGGGCGTTTTCCCATCATAGAGGTTTTCCGTCCCAGGGGCGGGTTTGCTGGGTGGCTCCGACGATTTTTGTTTTCTCGACTCTACCTCCGACTCATCCTTCTCCGTGTCCTTGTCTGGCTTTGGTGGCTTGGTTACGAATGTGCGCGCCCTTTGTGCAGCTATCCGCGACCGTAATAAAGGTGTAGTCGATGATGTACGGAGAGAATTTCGTGCGGCAGATTGGATGGTGGTTTGAGAAATTCTAGCAAGAGAGCTGCATTGCCGTAATATCGATGTCATGCTTGGCTAGAGCTGTTCGTGTCGTAATTAGGAGATAAATGTGGTCTGAAGTCACTAAGGATGACTTGCCGTGACTTTAACCACTATGTGAGAGAATTTAAGAGTATGTTCGAAGTGATTCGTGGTTGACGAAATTAGAGGCGGGAGGCAAATCATATATATAATGATGATGCCTCGATTAAGCTTGATTGATTACAACACTAGCGCAGCTTTGGTATCGAAACTCAAAATATATTCAATCTGGAACCTCGGACCTGTTTCCTAATTCAATTCATAAATAACATTGAACTTATTATTTTGATTTCTACCATTCCACCATAATATTGTAATTTAAATTATTGTACATCTTGTGATAATGTTCCATAGTAAGTCATTAATACATTGGTTGGGCATATTGAAAGCCACAACATAATCGGAGGAGAGTACCAAGTTTACACCTTCCCACTGAAATTTTGGAAAACAAAAGTTATTTGTCTCCAAGCTAGATGAGTCTCCTTGAGAGACGCCATAATCACCATGAGAGCAACTGCTTTATGAGTCCATAATCTGTGCCTCTCCCAACCCTTCACATGCCCAATATAATTAAACACCTTTACCTCCAAATTTTCCTCCCCCATGAGAACGCCAAATCATAGCTTACAAGCCCCCACCTTGATTTTGTAGATGTGCATTATTATTCATATGAAGATTAGGGTCACCCATGATACCATTCTCAAAGCTTTGGTACACGCCTCCCGTCATCTCTGCCCAGTCCCACTCCAGCGTCATTGGCATCTGCCAGAGATCCTGAGGGACAAAAGGTTGTTGGAAAGCATTTGGATTTAGTGGGGAGTTGAACTCATTTTCATTTGTAAAACCTTGAACACTTCCAAACGGTGTCGCAGTATTTTGTCCCATGAAATCGCTTCCAGAAGCACCGAAATCTGGTTGCCAGTTTGAGCTCGGAGAAGCATCTTGCAGAGGACTAAAGCCGTTCTGTAGATTCACAGGGTTCGTCGAGTTAGGAGAAAACGGTCCAGGCATGGAATTAGGAGCACGGCTCATGGGAGTCTGTGGTGGGCCAGTCCTGGGTACATGCGATGATTTACCCGAATCATCATGACTCTTGCGCTTTCTCCTCGTAGATGTTTCCTTTTCTGCTTTGTCCAAAACAACTTTGGCTATTCTCTCAAACTCTGAGCAGACCCCCAGCATACGTTTTACACCCCCATTTTCTTCCTCGGTGCCCAACATAGAAAGAAAGTTAACAACAAGGTTCATAAGACGCACGTCGGAACGTGCCCGAGGATCTTGAGGATTTTGCAAAATATTGCCGAAGAGGGTCACAAGGGCAGAAACGGGGAAATATAGAATAAGCCTAAATATGTTTAGCTTTTAATTGGGGTAACGTGCAACTCTGACTTACCAGACACAAGCAAAGTCGCCTTGAGGTACATATTTGATGAGATGTATGGAAGCGCGAGCAGCAGACACACACAATGCGGCCGAAGAAAAAACACGTGGATTTAGAGGCCTAGCATTCAGTCCTTGGATGGCATAGTTAGAAAGACGGCTGGTCCAGTATCCGTGGTGAACAGACATTCGATGAATTGTAGTGAGGCAATTATAGTAGGCGAAATGAAGCACGACAACGTGAAGAATTAGTGGAGTATGTGAAGCCTTGATTTCGTGCTCTGGACGGAAGTCGACTGGGATACTATCTTTCCATTCTTCGAGTTGAGAATCGAGCTCCCCTATGGTGTTTAGAAGTTCCCCATCAGATTGTTTTGAAGCTTTAGTCGAATAAAGCTGCTTGTATACCTTGCTCTCGATGGTTGAAAATTCACACATTAAGCGGAAGAGGTTAACTTTTCCCTTCCCATCGGCGAGAGGAATATTACCAATGTTATCTTCAGGGTCGGCACTAGGTAGTTCGACATTCATATCATCGTCGTCCTGTGCAGGAGGTCTCCCTGAGCGCAGACAGATGTCTTTGTCTAGCATGTATGCTATCCAGAATACACGTTTGCGTTGCTCAATCTCCACCGGATTGAGGTTGAAGCCAGACCCGCGTTTGTGCAGCCCAATGCTGTGTGAAAGACGAATAGCGGCTGCTACAAGAAAGAACGAAGGCTGGGGATTAGGCGTACCCTGCATAAACAAAGCCATTCCCAACAATGCTTGTACACTGAGTAAGTCAGTGTTCCGCATGGTGAGCTCGGTGAAAACACCCATGGCATTTTTAAGGTAGCCCCAAGCTTTTGAATCTTCCTCCTGTGGCACGAGATGGCTCATAACACGAAGACGATGAGCGATGGCCAGTGCACAGTTGAGACTTGCCCACCACCCGGAGCCTTCATAGGGGTCACTAGAATATTGTCGATCGACTAGATGCATGAACGTAGGTTGGTGGAAAAGGGGAAACATGCAGTTAAAATTCTCGAAAAAGTCCTTGAGTAAAGACACGCACTCGTTTTTAGGAGGGAGTCGCCTCCATACCGGACGTGCAAACAAATCCGAGAAAACTTCTGTTTTCCAATACATCATCTTATTGTCGTCCACAGAAGCGGATGAAATCATTTCCTGAAACGATGAGTCGCCTGTCTTCTCGTTGACCCATGAGATACCTTTAGGCGAGAATATGGAGAATCCAGAAGATGATCCTAAATTTGTCAGCAAAGTCCTTCTCATCCAGCAACATTTCATACCTATATATCGAGTTTCTCCGCAGTTATTTGTGACTAAGGAGCACATCATATCTGAAAGCGCCTCTACTGGCTCCTCTTTTTTCTCGCCCACCCCATTTCGACCGTCTTTACTATTACGCTTCTCGGAGACTCTGGTTGGTTCTGGGGATGCTATGGTACTCCGAGGGGTCGAACCATTTACATCAACGGGGCCACCTGGAGTACTTTGCACTGGCGAAGTTGCAATTGAACCAGGGGCAGCAGACGCTCTGCGTGAAAGGTTCTTTTCCTGTAATATTTTCTCCAACGTACCCAAGTCCGTTCGCCCACCATCTTCTTCGCTAAGGAGACCTTAAATACTATCCGTCAATCATTGAACATCTGAATATGCCTGAATTGATGGGACAAACCAGATAACTTTAACAAACTTTCCATGCGACCTAGACGATTCTCGAGGCCCTCGATATATTTCGCACTACTCAAAAATCAGCGGCCGAAATAAATGCTCGTCCACCTAGATTTCTCACCCTTTTGGCGGGTTTCTCTTCTTCTCGACCTGTGTAAAAATACATTCCGTTTTATAGTTGATGCAATGCGTACAAGCCGGTAACTTCCCATCGCACTTGATCTTCTTCTTCCGGCACATGTCACAAGCCTGCCATCGTCAGCTTCCTGTCTAGATTCCTTCGCAGAAATTTGAGCCCAACCCTCGCTATCCTCCTCCGCTTCGCCTCATTGCTTTCATCGAGAAGGGTTCCATCACTGAAAAGCGGACCCGTCAAATCTGGTATTTTAGAAGATATCGGTAAACCTTCTGCATTGTAAGCCCCGAATATTTGAGGCGGGGGGTTCATCAAGGGGGGCACCGATATCTGGGGCATAAAAGTATTATTGTCATGGGTCATAGAATCCATCTTCGTTGATCATCGCATAGTAGAATAACTGGATTTGACGAAGGCGCAAGTGATTAAAAGTCGTAAGTGATTAAAAGTCGTAAGCTGGGCGCCGAATCACCCAGGTAGAAATTTATTTCGTATTCGTACGGCTTCTGTAGCAGTTGCGGAACTTGGCTTACTCCGTAGCTGCAGAATGTACTAATTTCAGGGTCTGGGTTTATGTATTATTGGGTGTCGAGATTTCTCTATGACCGAGTGGCTGCTTGTGGATACTGAAGGCACAGGCTGATGACGATTAAAAGGGATTATATGCTGGGATGATATTTGGTGGTTTATTGAACAAAGAATTAAAGGAGTCAGCGAATGTGAATTGAATAAGATGGAGATGATAGCGTATGTGTCTACCGATGGTTGAGGGGTCGTCTTCGGCGGAGGAGTTAAGCTTAGCCTTCTAGAAGGTACCTATAAATACTAACCAGGTAAATCAATTGATGTCTAAGCTTTTTGGAGCTGTAGCCGGCATGATCAAATATTAATAAGACGACGAAGGACAAATAGAAATGTGTAAAGGACCAATAGAAAAAGAACAGCATTGTCTCGCCATCTGGAATCAGAGGAGTTTGTCATCACTAATCCCATCACACACAACACCACCTCGGCATTTTACAATCTGACTAATCAACAATACCTAGCGTATTTTGAGATACCTAATGTAGGTAGACCAGGTATGATTCATCTACCAGAGATGGTAAAAAGAGCTCCAAATCAGCTGTCCTGGGAATATTCTAAGTACAGTACAGTACAACAATGATTGGTTAAAGGTATCACCGATATCGATGTACATCATCAGGTAGATAGATCATCGTATAATAATACGGGGTACACGAAACCAATAAATCTTCGATGGCTTCTGATCTTTGGGCCTATCCTTTCTCTTGTCCTACGTCCTACATTCAAGTTGTAATATATTACCTACCCAAGGGCTTTCATCACATGGCCATATTGATCCGATATCTTCAATCTTCATTTTACTTCTCGAGCACAACTCTTCAATTCCGATACTACGGGTAACAAGTCTAGACGCCATCGGCCAATGTAGATCTTGTGTACTGTTAATATGGACCAATGAGTTCTCTCGAAGATGACCTGTTACACTGCTGAAACGAGAGAAGAAATTCTACAGGCCCAACCCAGAACTTCCTACATCGAGCATCTTTCGCTTGGACTCGAGAGGCTACATACATATCACTGCAGGCAGCATCATACATACACAGCCACTCTGGTGTTTGTTGTACAACCCGAGTTGGCTTCAGAAACTTGTCAGGCACGATGCACTTAAGCTCCAATTGGCACGTTGAGTTTCATACATAGAAAGACATTATCTTTTATCCCACCCTCTCTGATCTTATATCCTAGCCATTCGTCTGATGCTACAAAGTGGCGCCTATATTATCCAACAAGATCATTAAATTTACCACGAGAAAAAGAACAGGTATCAGTTTAATACCGATCCCAGGAGAAATGGCTATCCTAAATCCACTATTCCCTCCTGATTGTTGCCGAGAGGCGTCGTAACATAAGAAGCGAATCAGATAAATCCTCAAGCGCTCACTGGTATCAAAAGTCCTACATATCAGGACAAAAACGCCAAACCCAAATGCAGAGGTGCATTAAATATCCAAGGACAGCCCTAAGCAGGTCCAATCCAAGGCGGGATCCCCACAATAACTACGGAAAAGCAAAAAGAGCTTCACATATATCAATGCCGGCTATCCTCCAACCAAAATCCTGTACAATCTCAGAGGTGTCTTATTTCAGACTTCTTCTGTAAATCTTGAGGCGTGGGAACCATCTTGTGAGGGAAGTGAACGACCCAGAAGATCCGGCCTCGGGGGTATAGGCCCAGGTGGCTCTGTAAAAGGGCCATGTTCCGTAATCGGGGTTCTTGCCGGGCTTGGCCTCATGACCGGGACTCCAGAGTCTCTATTTGGGGGTTCGAGAGGTGGGCTTGGCTGTCCTCCATAGAATCCCTGAGAATCTCGGTAGAATGAGGTGCCACTTAAAGTGTTCGAGATAGGGATGGCAGGTACACCAGAGGGGTAAAACGATGATCCGCTCATCGTATTTGAATTTGGTTCACCGAATCCGTCACCTCCATGTTGTAAGACAGATGGAAGCTTCTTACCAGATACCCTATAGAAGCCTCTTTCACTTCCTGCTGATGAAACTGTATTAGTGGCTGTGTTTTGAGATGATCGCTTAGATTTCGAGAGGCTGGCCAGCGCTGCAGGCACGGCCATAGCGAGTGATCTGCGCTCCGTCATGCTACGAGGAGCTTGATTAGAAAAACCTTGGGATTGACCTGCAGAACCACTACCGTCATTCCCGCCAACTCCTGCACCCCTTCCACCACCGGCGACCGTCGAAGGAGGTACACTTCCAATTGATAACATCCCGCCATTCTTCTTCTTCCATCTCAACACAAACATCAAAATAAAGAGAAGTGCAGCGAGCCCAGCTATCCCACCAACTACACCCCCAACTATCGTGGATGTAGATGGTGTCGAACTTTCAGCTGTCCCATTGCCATCCCCACCGCTCCCACCAACCGCAGCCCCTGTAGCACTGCTACTCCCGGATGCCGAACTAGTTTCGGTACCTCCACCGACATAAGCGCTACTGCTAGTCGAATCTGTTTGAGATGACGAGAATGAGGACGAAAACGGGGACGAAGACAAGGACGAAGACAAGGGCGTGGTCGAGCTGAAGGTTGTCGACGATGCAGCCGAAGAAAGAAATACAGGTGATGACAAGAAGGAAGGTGTTGTCGTCGATGTAAAGGTTGCGAATGAGGATGTCGAAGTCGAATCAGTAAAAGAAAGTTTGGTAGTATTAGCTGTGGATGATGAGGAGGAGATTGAAGGGGAAGCGGTTGCATTGGAAAATAACGTTGTCGAGCTTGACGTTGAGCCTGAAAGCGAGATTGATACTGGGCCTGGGGTCGAATTTGGAAATGAGCTAGAAATTACTAATACCATACCATTAATTTATTGTTTGCGTGAAGACTTAGGTTAGCTTACATGTAGTTGAATTAGAATTAGGAATGAGCGTAGAAAAGCTAGTAGAAGGAGTGGAAGTCGAAGTCACATCAGTGCTCGACGATAACGATAGGATGACTTGGCCCGATGATGTAGGTTGAGCTCCAAGAACTGTAGAGACAGCAGAAGAATTTTCTTTTTTCGAAGAGGTCGCAGTAGTTGTTGTTGCAGCTTGTAGTGTCAAAGACGAGTAGTCGGTCGCTGGACGGGTCTGGACCGCAATGGTCGATCCATCGGCATCGACATCAACCTGTTGGACCACGGATATCGTTTGAATGACTTCTGTAATGGCGGAGGCCTCAGCTGTTGCCGTTTCAACTACCGTCGTTTGTCGTTTGTGTAATTTTTGATGCTGTTTTAAATGATTGTGGTGAGATTGCCCGTATGCATACTCGTGTCTGGCCAGAAAGAGTGATGGCTCAGCGTCGTTCATGGCGCGCCCTTTTTGTTGCAGCTGCGTCTACAGCGCTCCACGGGTACCTGATAATTCAAAAGAGTGACTTTCGCCAACTTGGGACGTAATATTTACAACTCCTTCGTCGCCCTCATTGCCGTTGCGGAAAAAGAGGGTTTTTGGATGTTCGTTTTCGTGAAGGTTGGGTTTGGGGTTTGGGGGGTGAAAATAAAAAGTGATTATTGATAATTCGCAGGATCACACAGCATTTCGCTCAGGTACAACAGATCAATTTTTGGTTAGTTTTGATTAACACGGGCCAAGAACAAATTTCGCTAGAGTTACCAGATGCCTTTTTTGGTTCCTTTTAGAGGTTCGTGAATAGTCAGGACTGACGAATTATTTCACTTTATAGAAATTTATCGACAAGGATTAAAAGTGGATGTATCAATCAATTGGCCAATAACGGCATGAGAAGAAAATTAATTTAACATGGCAGTTATCGAATAAGCACGAGGCTTCAAGGATAAAGCATGACTGCATGGCATGGAGAACGGAGATGGAGGGAAACGTATTTTGTCTCTGGGCCGTTCCTTTTCGTCCCGTCAATACTTCAAATGATCTAGATATGGAATGCGCTGTATAGGATGAGGATGAGGATGAGGGTGAGGGCGAATACCTACCTACATAGTAAGGAACTGTGGACGAGATTGATGACTTGTTAACACTGTGTTACTTTGAATTGATGACTAGTAAATAGGTGACCGACCTAGTAACCGGACTATCCATTATCCCTATTACTTAAAATAGCAAAGTCGACAGTCGTCGAGACTCCTGAGGATTTAATTCAAATACATTGATCGTCAACTTGTGGAGTTGCTGCAAAGAATATATCTCGCTATGCTAATTATCTACCTACCTAAGTAGGACGTGCCCCTTTTATGTGGGTAGGTACTAGAAACTAGATGTTCTCTACTGCATGAAAAGAGAGACAATCACATCATCGTTTTTGCTCATCACATCTGGGCAAATTCGATGGGACGCGGCCATGGAAACTCAACAAGTGTCTTTCTGTAACATTAGGATGAGCATTACTGTATGTACGGGTTTCTCCTGAATTCCCGAGATATAGGTCATATTATGATCACTCATCGCTACCGAAATATCCAAGAATCAATCGTCTTAATTAAATGAAATGGAAGGGAAGGGGGTTTAGGTACAGTGAAAACAAAGAATAATGTTCCGAGCAATTTTCTTGGGTTTGTTCATAAACAGGTGGGATCAGATATATGTTCACAGGATCCCCCAAGTACTAGTAAACCTTCGAGTAACTCTTTCCAGTAGGTAGGTAACTTTGCTTCAAGTAAGAATTACTCTGTACCTAGGACTACCTTCCTAGGACTACCTAAGCACCTACTACTGCAAGTAGTTTACTGCAAGAACGGATCACTTAGTTAGTTTTAGTTAGTTTTAGTTTAGTGCAACTCGTACCTGACTTGTGGTTCACCATTTAAGATTGGCAAGATCAATTTTTCTCAAAGATCTCGCCATGAGCCATAATTGGCTTGCATTAGTAAGTGTTAGGTAGAGCTTTGATGCGGCGGTTATAATTCACGGAGTACGACTTGCCCAGCCAACCCAGCCACACCAACGAGCCCAGCGGATTGGGAGCGATTCGATTCGCATCTTATTCCTATTAGTGGATACCTCAAGTATTTTGAACGATGTCCTCAGTAACGGAGTACGGAATCAGCTTCCCATCTCATGCTTTCTATTCATAGCTGATTGGCCAGGACATCAGATCCCAACATACTTTTACTGGGGGCGTTCTTATGAAAGTCAACAGGAGGAATATTCGAAACACCATTATCAACTAATACGGTACATAACAAACATCAGGAATGTTGTTTTAATATAATTATTTGTGGAATTGTCTAGCTACAGAGTGAAAATGCATCACATTCATTCGTTGCGCATAAATACATCCTTTCGCATCACGGGTTAGAATTATCGCACGACCCCTGACGGAACCTTGAATTTATTGAAAGCTGCATCTGCATGAAATCAAAACATCAATGATACGTTGTTTCGTATCTAATTCGTGAACACTTCTAATCAGATCAAAACTGAGAAAATCAAAACAAGCCATGGCTACTCCTGCTCAATTAGAGGAAAAGGCTCGACAGGATCGTCCAGAAGCTCCGACAATAAGGTATCATCATACCCCGCCCCCGCTACCACCACGAGGAGAGTCTGTCCAGGCCCCTCCACCATACACAGATGATGATGCGAAGAGGAACGAATTAATCTCAAAGCAATGGCATTCAAATGACCCAAGATCATCTTCTACACATTCTTTGGTTCCTTCAGAATCTAATCGAGATGGCCGTCGTAAACTGTTACTCATTTATATTCATGGCTTCCTGGGCAACGAAACCAGTTTCCAAAGTTTTCCTGCTCACGTTCACAATCTTCTAACGATCACGCTCCAAGCAACGCATATTATCCATACAAAAATTTATCCTAGATATAAGTCCAGAAAAGCCATCAACTTTGCTCGGGATGATTTTAGCAATTGGTAAGCCCCTCCCCTACCATCATCACTCATTACCAGCTAAAGATGGTGCCAGGCTGGAGCCCCATGAAGATTCTTTGACCGACATTATTCTACTAGGCCATAGTATGGGAGGGATTCTATCTTCGGAGGTCGTCCTCCAACCTCCATCTCCTCCAGCAAATCGTCCCTTTCGCCATAGGATATTGGGAACAGTTAGCTTTGATACTCCATTTCTAGGTATGCATCCTGGAGTTGTGCTCAGTGGAATTGGAAGTCTTTTTAGACCAGCGCCAGATCCTCCAAGCTCAAGAACAGGGTCATTATCGCCCACCGGGGCAAGTTCGCCGTCGATAAACGGCCTCGCATCTACAGCAAGCCTCACAGACGCACTCTCAGGCTCGAATACTATGTATCAAGAAATTGATGGGCAAAGCATGACATCTCTAGCTACGCTACCATCAAACGATAAATATTACAATGCCCCTTTCTTCAACGATATCAGAATACCAGAGCGAAAAGGATTTGACAACTTCTTACATTTCGTTAACAAGCATGCTGAGGGTGTTGGGATAACAGCAAAGTTAGGTGGTTTGACTTCTGCAACGTCACAGTATTTTGTATCGCATCTGGAGTTTGGTAGTTGTCTTGCAGATTATCCTGGCTTGATGAATCGTTATTCCAAAATACGTGCTTTGGAAGATGTTGATGAACTTGCTGGGGGAAGCAATTTTGTCAATCAAAACCAAAAATCCCGGAGAAGATTCATCAATTATTACACTGCAAGTACTGGTCGGCCCAAGAAGCCACGAAATTCTGCCGTTGAAGAATCCCTTCATGATAACGTTGCGTTGGAGGCAGGAATGAGTAATTTGAGCCTAGATCATTCCGAAACTCAGGCCTCAACATCAGAGGAGAATCAAACTATGACGGATACTAACCTTGATTCAGCCAACGGTATACATATGCAGCAGGTTGAGGAACAGATGCAAGAGTTAGGTGACAGTTCAGGAGTTCAGGAAGATGCTCCACGATCACCAGAATTGCGACAGGTTGATTCAATTCCCATTGAAGAAGACGAACCACTACCTATAGCAGGTCTACCACATGGAGAGGAAACAGAGAACTCAGATACTACTACACAAAAAGCACCCACCGAACCTCCCCTCCCTCCTATTCCCGATACGCCCACAGAACCACAACCAATGAACCTTGATCTTTATACAGACAAAGACTCTCGGAAAGTCGCAGAAAAAGAACACAAACGCATTGTGAAGGCTTACAGTCAAGCCTTGAAGGATCGAGAAAGTGCTCTCAAAGATCGTCGCAAATTGATGGAGAAAAGAGAAAAGAAAGCACGAAAAGATCAGGAGAAACAATTGAAAGCTCAAGACAAGCAAAGATTAAAGGAAGAAAGAGGAGAGGAAAAGCGACAGGCCACATTGAATTCCAAATCCCCCAAAGGGAAAGAGAACGCCCCGAAGGCGGAGCAGAAGATAGAGAAGCCAAAAAAGGACAAGAAGTTTTGTATGCTGCCTCCGGAGTCTGGAGGACAGGAGGATGCCTGCTGGACCCGAATTTATATGGAAGGGGTAGATGAAATTGGGGCACATTGTGGTCTTTTTTTTCCAGGGCCACAATATGAAAGCTTGGTTGGAGATGTAGGTGAAAGGATTGAGACATGGGTAAAGGAAGATGCAGCGAAGAGAGCAGTCCTCTCTGGACGATAAGTTTTACGAGACGGATGTGATGTTTATTCTTTTATTGACGAGGCAACCACATTTATGAAGATACCCTAGTCAACATGGCAATTGCTCATATAAAACTTATGAATGTTCAAGCAGCGTTTGTTACATTTAGGCCGAAATATTCTCCTATTTAGCGAAAATATGTGGTGAAAAGGTTTACAAACACATCAATTCGTTATTTATTTGACAGCACACACAGAGCTTCATCAAACCTTAACACAAGAATATTGACGTTGGAATGTATGACAAGATAATCATTCCTCTGAGTCATCATTTTTCTGACTCGAATATCGAAATCATTCTACTCCGTATATAGGCAGCATATGATTGGCGGGCTTATAGTGAGCAGCCGAGTCAGGATCTTTTTCATCCAATCTTCAGAATGTTGTCATTGGGCGTCAATCCGAAGTTAAGTTACCCCACAATATGCCAAGAAGTGGGTGGATACGCATCAATTTTATTCCCAACTTGACCACCCTCCTAAAAGACAAATACAAATACAAATATAAATAATTCGACAACTGACCTTTCTACAGCTTGCTCTCCTCGACATCCCTCCCTCTTTCATAGAGACATTGTGATGCCTCAATTATTACTCTCAAATCTTTAACCTCAGCGATATTATCATCTAATGGCGACTCAATCTTCCAATCCTTATTCGCTCCCCAATCCTTTGCCTCACAACGCCACCTCTAATTCCACTCGAGCTCCGCAAAATGTCTCTGCAGCAAAAACCTGGCGCAATCGCTTCAATTCGTTAGTTACCAGTGATACAAACCCTACATCACATAATACCGAGGCAATGAATGAGCATAGTGGTTTGCAGACAGCGAACACAAATGCTTCCACGAGAAGCAGACATATCCCGAAATGGTATAAAATTAGATGGTTTAAAGGCATGATTAATGATGTAAAGAGGAGGGCGCCATTTTACTGGAGTGATTGGACGGATGCTTGGGATTATAGAGTTGTGCCGGCTACGATTTATATGTATTTTGCAAAGTGCGTTGCATTTCATTTGGAGGCCAATCTTTCTTGTGGTGAGAAGGGAAGTCGTGGAAATGGATTTAGGGCACAAGAGCTAATTGCATGACAGTATTTTGCCTGCATTAGCTTTTTCTTTGGATATGTAAGTCTCTTTTCAAACATATATGAGGAAAAGTTTCTGATTAAATACAGGTTTACAAAGACGAATATGAGTTACGGAGTGAATGAAGTCCTCCTTGCTTCGGTCCTAGGATCAGTGGTTTTTGCAGTATTTGCCGCTCAACCACTGGTCATTGTAGGAGTTACAGGACCAATCACTGTTTTCAATTAGTACGTTTGGTGATGTGAAAGTCATATTCGCTGCTAATATGAATAGTACTGTTTACGATATTATTGTTCCTACAGGGGCAAACTTTTTTGCATTTATGGCATTAATTGGATTGTATGTATAGGACATACTCTCCAATTATTAAAATTTTGAAAAGAAAAAACTGACTAAAGCAGATGGTCTCTATTAATGCATTGGATACTCGCCATTACCAACTCATGCAACTTACTTCGTTATGTCACTCGTTTCTCTTGCGATATTTTTGGATTTTATGTAGCATTTATTTACCTCCAGAAAGGTATCCAGGTCCTGACTCGTCAAGGCTCAGATGAACCATTTTACCTTTCTATCGTTATCGCATTACTAGTCACCGCCGTTGCATTTTTGTGCGGTGTTGTTGGGGATAGTCCATTATTCCGGCATTATGTTCGAGTTTTTATAAAAGATTACGGCACACCTCTCACTATCATTTTTTTCACTGGGTTTGTACACATTGGTAAAATGAGAGAAGTACATTTGACTACACTACCTACAAGTAAAGCTTTCTTTCCAACAATTGATAGAGGATGGTTTGTCCATTTTTGGGATGTTAGAGTTTCAGATGTATTTATTGCCATACCATTTGCTATTTTGCTAACAATCTTATTTTATTTCGATCATAATGGTAAATCATAGCTCTTCCATTTCTGTACAGATATACAGTCACTAATGGAGCATAGTATCTTCTTTGATAGCCCAAGGAACTGAATACCCCCTCCGAAAGCCTGCTGGTTTCCATTGGGATATTTTCCTCCTCGGATTCACAACTGGTATTGCCGGCCTGCTGGGAATCCCTTTTCCGAACGGTCTCATTCCACAAGCCCCATTCCACACCGAGTCTCTTTGCGTTACTAAACTTGTTGCTGATACCGATGAATCGGGAGATTCGAAGGGTCATCTCAAGTCAGTTACATCCCACGTCGTTGAACAACGAGTCAGCAATCTAGCCCAAGGTCTATTAACCCTAGGGACTATGACTGGTCCTCTACTTATAGTCATTCACCTCATCCCTCAGGGTGTCTTGGCGGGTCTCTTCTTCGTCATGGGTATTCAAGCTCTTCTCGGCAATGGAATGACTACTAAAATTCTCTTCCTTCTCAAAGATTCCTCGCTAACCCCTTCTTCCGAGCCCTTACGGCATCTTCCCCGAAGATCTGCCATCTGGATATTCGTAGCAATTCAACTCTTTGGTTTTGGTGCCACGTTTGCTATCACACAGACAATCGCGGCGGTGGGATTCCCAGTAATTATTCTGGCGTTGATTCCGGTTAGGATATGGATGCTACCAAGGTGGTTCACGAAAGAGGAATTGGGAGCACTGGACGGGGCGACAGCAAGTCCTTTTACGATGATTAGCGTAGGGGGTAATCATGGGGAAGAGATTGAAGAGGAGGGGCTCTCAACTAGTACAGATGTTGTTGGTGAGGGTATGCTAGTGGGTAATACTTCGGATGAGAGCAGCGGAAATGGAAAAAGGATAGTAGAAACCGAAGGTGATGGTGATGAAGGACGAGCCGAGCGAGGTGAATTTCAAACCGGTGGTCCCGCCAGGAGGAAAGAGAGTTGGAAGGGAGAAGGAAGAAGTGGTGGATTAGGTGAGGCCATGGAGTTACAAAATCTTGGCATGAGTAGAAGAAGTGTTAGTAGACAGCACGAATAGGTAGAATACGTCCGTCATTCAGGATTTTATTTAAGAGGCGTGTGTGCTCACTGTTGGCCACGGGAATTATAATTAGAGTTTAGAGTGGCCGGGCTCATTTGTATTTCATTGATATCTCAACGTACCTAAGATCTTGAGATTATATTTATTCGATGGTTAGGTTAGGTTACGGGTACAATGTACTTGAAAGGTAGGTGGCTGGCTGTAATACTTTTCCTCTAATTATCTAATTGTATGACACTTTTGACGCTGGTATATACAGCTTTTTTTACCAAGTGGCTCGCTCAGCTTCATTGTATTCATTATTCCGATAGCGCGAGTGCGACTACAATAAATAGCTGGATATCTATTAAGCAGTTTTTCGATTCCTTGTTTTAATATCTTATCTCAATACTATTTAGATGATCCTTGAGGATAAATTTCCACAATATCTTTTATTTATACCTCTAAAATTTCTTCGGACATTCCATTCATTTTTCTTTCCCTATCTTCAATCAAGTTTCTCTAGAAGAACTTTTGGTAATTAAGTCTTGTATTTTATTAGATTTCTCTGTTATTTGAATGGGAATGGGGAATGTTGTTTATATTTAACTCGTTATACTATGTTGTGTATTTATATATGGGTGGGTTTAGGTAGTTTATGTGAGTTTAATATGCGAGTTAAATAGTTGCTTTAGTGAGGTATTTTGAGATGTTTATCTTTTACTTGTGTATTTCTGTGATTTTTATTGTGGAAAGATTTGCGTGGAGGATTTACAATTTCAGAATTCTCTCAGCGTAAACTATCAAGCAACTCTGAACAGAGTCCTCATCCCTCGCCCCCCAACACCAACCCTCACCCCCTTTCTAAAACAAATCCCACCCCATCCCACCCCATCCCAACCCTCTTACCCCTAAAACCTCACCTTCCTCCCCCTCAAACTTTTCCTCTTCAACCCCTTTTACAAACAAAACTAAATCCTTCCCAGCACTCCGCATATATACATCCCATCCTTAATAGCATCTATTAGGTGTATTTCCCAGTATCCCTTTTTTTTGAGTATAGATGTTATTTAGCTTTGTTAATTTCCATAGGGGATGTAGAGTGTTGGTTGTGGTTGTGGTTTTGTTGGGATATGAATGGGAAGAATGGGGGAAGGAGGAGGAGGGGAGAACAAGAGCAGGGATGTTTGCTCCATATTGGGATGGAGTAGAAGTTTACTGGGTGAGTTTTTGGGAGGGGTATGAGGGATGAGGGGTGAGGAGGGTGAGGATGGTGAGGATGGTGAGGATAGGTTTGTGAGGTGGGTGATTATGGGACATCAGTGATGTGAGATAGTTATGTAGACTATTTATATCTGTTAGACTGAGATAGGAAAATAGGAATATTCCTAGTTCCTGGAAGTCTTTAATACTTGAGAGACTAGGGGTAGTAGGAGAGTGTTTAGGAGTGATTGATGTGGTGGCCAGTGGTGTAGTGTTGTGATTGTAGTGGTAGTACTTGAACTAGGAAGAGATGATGTGTATATACTAGTTATGACGACATGGTGATTCGGACTCAGGTATTGGAGGATGTTGGGTTGTGGGTTGGATTCCGGGACCGGAATATGATGGTGGGTTATCTTCCATCTTGGGATTTTGGGATTGTGAAGTCGAGGTTTCTTCTTGGATGTGTATTTATTGTTGGATATTTTAGAGTAAGGTTATCATGATAATTTATATTTCAGAAGTATGAATGGATGTTTATGGCTGGGGCTTAGATGGGTCCAGAGTCTAGAATACAATATTAATCTAGATGTCTAGATAGTAAATACACTTTCGTATATATACGTGAGGATAAGCAAAAGTTCAGAGATCGATTAACCTACATTTATAAAAAAAGTTTGATACAATTTCCTGAATAATTACCAAGCATCTAATCAATTATATACCACTTTTTTGTTAAAGAATGTCTACCCATGGATCACCCGTGATGGCTCGTCCAAGCAACTATATAAGTCTAGTACCCTACTTTTGGACCACCCCTAATATGGACCACCTTTTTACACCAAAAATCGTCATTTTCAACTATTAATAACTCAGCAACAAATGAATAAAATCAATTGAAATTTTGATTATAGATTTATTATATAGTTATTGATGGATTCTGAAATTTTTAGATTTTTCATAATTTTATTGATTGAGAAATTGAAAGTTGAAATTACGATTTTCAATTTGTATTGGATTTATATACAAAATTGAAAATATTGAAAATCTTGAATAACTTTTCAACAAAAATAACTAAAAATAAAGTATTAATTTTTTTTGGGGATTTTTAGATTAAATTTCGTATAAAAAATTAATATTTTGAATTTTAAATAATACAAATGAATCTTTATTGATATTTTTGGATTTTACAAGGATTAAAAATTATAACATTTTGATTAAAAGGATTTTGATAAAATATTCTTTTAGAATAAATTGATTTATTTGATCATTTATGATATAAATATTCGAAAAAAATTTATAATTTATTTTTAATTATTTTTGTTGAAAAGTTATTCAAGATTTTAAAGATTTTGTAAATTTATATATAAATCCTGCACAAATTAAAAATCATAAAATTTAAGGTTATAGATATCAATGAAATTAATTCCAAAAAATCTAAAATTTTCAGAATTGAGTTACAATTATATAATGAATCTACGATTCAAATTTCATCAAATTTTATTGATTGATTGCAAAGTTATTAATAGCTGAAAATCACGATTTTTGGTATAAAGAGGTGGTCTATATTAGGGTACTAGACTTATATACAACTCCTCCTCGAAACTAGAATTATTAACCCTAATTACCACATTACTACACCACCACTTCATTTCTTTATTTAACAATAATTCCTAGACATCATCCTATGGCATTCTACTCTATAACATTAACAACTTCGATAATATAACATTCCACTCATAAATTATAACAGAAAGAGATGAAATCGCCAACCGAATAAACACATTCATTCATAAGACCGGATAGATAAGTGGCCATGGTACCGATGGCCAATAATGAAGATTGACCGGAACCCAAGAAAAGTCTCTGTAGGAATCCCGCACCAAATGGGCAGTTCAAGAGCAAAGTCAACAAATAGACATCCGTTATTAGCCACAGCCACAGCAAAATGAGCAGCGAAGTAGATACCATGATATCATGAAATGCGATCCGTAGCTTAACAAACAGAATAATTACTACAAGAAATAACTCAGTGCAAGTTCGATTTAGAAATTTTAGAACTTGATCATATATAATATAATACAAGAAAACGCAGATTGAAGAAAAGTTTGTCTATAGCTATCATAATGACTTCAACAGTTCGCACTCCAGCTCGAACGTGTTCTATGCCACTTAGGGTTGGGATCTCTAAATCAGGCTCGTCAAGAATATAGACCGGCTGCTTATTATAATGTATAACGATTCATTAAGTTATATTTGGAGTTAAGACTGTAGAAGTGCGGTGATATGAATCAGTATAGAAGCTGTCAATGTACTGATGAAGATGGTTGCTGGTTACATAGTGCAGAGGAATGTAAAATAAAGTATACGCATTGCCTTGGTGTCGATCATGAGGAACTAATCGTTTCAAGATATTATATTGAGTTCCTAGTTAATGGTTTGTCATATCACAAAAAAACAAAGGAATTGAAAAGGGGCTGGAAATTCAGATATGCTACTGATATATACAATCGAAACAATAGAATAATATAATACAACCTGATAAAACAATAGTCTTTTATTACTAACTGATCATATCCATAAAATTTTGTCTTGTGGAAATTTTAAGAAAGACTTTGATGTCACCATTTGCTGAAGAAATTGCAGACTTGTGAAATATTAAAGGGGTATGTCATTGCAAATTATAAACCAATTTTGTAAAGCCAGCAAATATCCCGTCCTATCACCTTTCCTGAATCCTTCATTCTTCATAAAATAATCATAGATATCATCGCAAAATGTCATTTAAAAACTCTGTCTTCCCTACTCCCTATAACACAGTTACAGTTTACAAGCGAGATTGAGCAGCTCCAGCAGCCTTGCTATTTGGAGCAGGAGCCAACTTCTCGGTTGCCTCTTCAATCTTGGAACCGAGATTCAAATCGACTCTGCTAAACATCTGGTATGTACGCTTGCGAGTGTCCTCCTTGGCAGCTGCCAAATGTCCAGCGACGTTGTTGATGAAATTGTCTTGTTGACCTTCTTGTCTGCCAAGGACATCCCATAAACCCTTGGCTTGGACGTAGTCCTCTGGACCAACCTCGGCCAAGTAGCTCAATGCGGCACCAGACCACTGCTCATGGTCATTGGTAGCCTTGACAGGCTTATGAGTGAGCTTTCGGTACGAAGATGGATAGTTAGGGTTAGCACCGTAGTTTCCGTTGACAGCCATAGCACCATCACGTTGGAATGGGTTGAAAGCTCGGAGAGGAGCATTGACTGGAATTTGTTGATAGTTAACACCAAGACGATGACGGTGAGTATCTGGGTACGAGAAGAGACGAGATTGAAGGACAGGGTCGGCAGATGGCTCAACTCCCGGAACCAAGTGAGATGGCGAGAAGGCAACCTGCTCAATCTCGGCGAAATAGTTCTCGACGTTCTTGTTGAGAGTCATCTTGCCGAATGGTCTCAATGGAACCTCACCCTGTGGCCAGATCTTAGTCAAGTCGAAAATGTTCCAGCGGAACTTCTCAGCTTGTTCTGGGGAAAGGACTTGAACATAGACGCTCCAGGATGGATAGTCTCCCTTCTCAATTGCGTCGAATAGGTCTTGGGTGTGCCAATCTGGGTTCTCTGAAGCCATCTTGCCAGCCTCTTCATTGGTAAATGTCTTGCTTCCTTGATCTGTCTTCAAGTGGACTTGAACATAGTTGAAGGTACCATCTGGCTTGAACCACTTGTGAGTGTGACCAGAATATCCATTCATGTGTCTGTACGAATATGGAGTACCACGGTCACTGAAGAGGTGCATAACTTGGTGGACAGCTTCTTGATGAGTGGAGAGATAATCCCAAAACATGGTAGCATCCTTCAAGTTTGTTTGTGGGTTTCGCTTTTGTGTGTGAATGAAAAGAGGGAATTTGGTTGGATCTCTGAGGAAGAAGACAGGTGTATTGTTGTAAACCCAGTCCCAGTTACCCTCTTCAGTGTAGAATTTGACGGAAAAACCTCTTGGGTCACGAGCAGAATCCGGAGATCCCTTTTCACCACCAACAGTTGAGAAACGTGTGACAAGAGGAGTCTTCTTGCCGACTTTGCTTAGCATGTCGATGGTGGTGATATCACTGATATCGTGTGTAACTTCGAATTCTACGGGTGATATATTAGTATGGTGGCGAGTGAGGAAAAGACGCAACACAAGAACTTACCTCCATAAGCTCCGGCACCCTTAGCATGTACAACACGCTCCGGAATACGTTCACGATCGAAATGAGCCAACAAATCGATCAAATGGAAATCTTGAAGGAGAAGTGGCCCATTGTTACCAATTCTCTGAAATTCCTCCGGGTGTCTTACGGGACATCCATTAGAGGTTGTGTAGACTGGTGCTTCATCGTATCTGAAGGTAGACGCGGGCTTCTCGTCGGCAACCATGATTGCTATTATATTGCTTGTTTGTTGCGCAGGGATAGTAAATGTGGTTATAAGATGGTTTGAGAGCTGGCAGTTTGGTATCAAAGATATATGTGAGGTAACTTTGATGATAGTTTGAAGATTTCTTTAAGATGACAGAAAGCTTTTAATGCTTGATGAAATAAAAGAAGGAAAAGTAAGATGGCACACGAGATGGGTGGGATGAGAAATAAATAAGTAGAATTCCGAAAAGTACCCCTCCTTTCGTGGCAACCAATCAAAATGAGGGGGTTGATAACTGCATTAGTAAAGCTCTCAAGGTCTGGAACGAATTGATTATCAAAAGGGAAAAGATTGATGATCGGGGCCAATTCCGCATAAAGGAAACATTACTAACTTGACTACGAGTACTTTATACGATCGAAGGGACTTTGCCACTATTCTTCTCTTTCTAGCTAGTTACTACCCACATAGACCAAAGTTAAATGAAGCCTTATCCGTTCAACATTTCCGAGATGTTTAACTAGTACCTCCTAGTTCTATAAATGCTATTCATCACATATACACATATAAACATGTATAATATTTCCATTCAAGAGGGCCGGACTGAATGAGCCCTGAGTCCTTGTACCTACACTAGCCGACGGTGTTCGCATTAAATAAATCAATAAGTAACATCCATCTATAACAACATCTCATATATGCATATAACTCGGGGTAACACGAAAGGTTCCCCTCATGCTTACACACCTTTTCCATTTCTTGGCAAAGTTTAGTGCTTCTTCTCCGCATTCTGAATTAATAGCGCCACTTTCCGTGACCGTTTGAAGCTTGGCATGAATTAATTGGCCATGTCTATGTCTAATAAAGGTAGCTATCTAGTATTGTATTTATCTGATAGTTAACTTCTAGTTATCATATCAAATATAAATAAAGGCAGTAAAGTATATCCTCACTTTGCAAAGTTGTACATATATTTCTCTCCTATTGTTTTGCTTGAAAACCACTTTTACCAAAATCTTACACCACCATCACATTGATGCCGTCACTTGATCTCCACCTTCAATTTCTTAAACAAACCCCTGGTCAATAATATCAAGTTGCCTGCTTACCCAGTATCCTTGTCACAGTACGCAGTGGGGCATTATGAAAGAAACATCATGCCGAGAAATATAATCATCGATAACGAATGGTTATCAATGTATTACATACAAGCTCCCACAGGTGCAACAACATCGAGATGTGATTTGTACTCCTCTTTAAAAATAACTTTGGATACTTGTCGATGTTTCTGCAATTTTCACCGCACAGGGAACATCTTTCCATAAAGAGCTTCGGGGAAAGAGTGGGAGTAGCTAGGCATGTAGGTAGCGAGAGACAGGATAATGATATCGGAGATATGCTCCAGCAAAGGTGGAATTTCGTGAGTGGACTCGATAGCGGCGGTATTATTTTTCATATTAGAAAGTATTCTTCAACTGTCTTGCCTTGCCTTGCCTTGCTTGCAAACACTTTGTCTACATTCCAAAGTTTTCCTTCTAATAAGAGCGGGTACCAACGTCAAGGCTCACCCAGAAGATCTTCATCAGATCCAGAATCTCGGTATCTATTACGCTTCTGGCTCGCCAAGTTTTGATGATGGATGTCACTTTCATCGTTTTTTTTCTCTAAACATCTAGTTTCAAATATGGGATTGTGATATTGACATGGCATTTTCTCGTGATTTCTCGTCTCTTCGAATTTGTAGTTTCATTCAAGATATGGCAGTGACCCATGTATGCAGGATCCACAAGCATATGTTACAGGCTTACAGCATGTTCCTTTGGTGTAATGCACGATAGTATACATGGATCGGTTTTTTGAGACTGAAGATACATCTAGTCTCGCTATAGTTTTCTAAGCAGTTACAAATCCTTAGATCCAGACTTAATTGTATCACAAAGCAAATAATAGTCCCACGTAGCCAACCTGTCGAAGAGAAATTCCAGAACCCAGTTTCCGGGAGGTCTCTTACCCAAGACGGCCAGATCAATGTCTCAATGGCAATATGCATTCATCCCTATTCCCTCAATCTAAATGCCCATTTACAATAAAGATCCGAATGCAGTGCTCCCAATCCAGACGTAGATGCTCGAACATGCCCGCACATCTATTATACTCTCGGGCATATCGGTCTCCTTCATATTCATGAGTATAGCGACCATGGAGCCTAAGATTTGTATCCCGGACTCCAGTTTCATCCTTTCCCTCAATTATTCAACTGATGTATAGGTATATCGTGATAATGGTACAAGGTCGCTTCTGTTTTTTCTTCCTCTATTACGACTCTTGCTGCACAGTTTGCTATCCTCACATTAGTATCCTCATGCCTCAACTAAATCAGCCACATCCGAGTATGAAACACTTACAACAAGCCAGTCCATCCCCTCATCCACACCACTACCATCTACGGCACTACATGCCACTATACTCCAATTTCTATCCCTTAACTCTCCTAATTTTAACGCCTCCGATATTTCACCGGCACCTTTCGCCCCCGGCTGATCTTGTTTATTCGCGAATACTAGTAATGCGGCGTCTTTTAACTCGTCTTCGTTTAACATTGCCGCCAATTCTTCAGACGCAGTACCTAATCGATCGATATCTGTAGAATCGATAACGAATATAACGGCGGCGGTATTGGCGTAGTAACAGCGCCAATAAGGTCTAATCGATGTCTGACCTCCAAGATCCTATACCAAGCATATCAGCCAGGAATCGCTAGATGGCAGATGTAATAAGAACTTGTAGGAAAACCTGAGCTTACCCAAACATTGAAATTTAAATTTTTGTATGTCACTGATTCCACGTTGAATCCAATGGTCGGTATTGTAGTCACCACTTCCCCAATCTGGAGATTCCCGTTAGCATCAAGTCCCTTCCGTGAAATTATATTGAATAGCCACACTAACCTTCAATCTGTATAGCAATGTGGTTTTTCCAGCGTTATCCTACCCAATTCGCAGATGTATCAGCTTCTCTTCTTCCTTACTATTCCTTGAATATCCAGTGAGCTATTCAGCCAGCTACTCACCAGTCCCAAAATCAATATTCGAATTTCTTTCTTTGAGAATAACATCCCTGACAGCCACGAGACACTTGCGCCCATTTTTCCTAAGTCTTTAATGGTATTTCCTGTCCTCTAAACTTTTCTTCTAAATTCGATCTCTAGACAACTATGCTTAGCTGTCCCCTATCCTTGTCTTCCTAGATTCCTCTTTCCTTTGTCCCAATCTTATCCTCAATAATCAGACGAAATTCGTAGAACTCGTAGTTCGTTCTGCTGTTCTGACCGTTCGTAAGGTTTGAGGTATTTTGTAGCTTCGTGAGGTAGGACTTTCTACTCAGATGATATTATGCTTTACGAGGTCAACTGTTTGACATGCATTGCCTTACCGTATTTCCAATCCTAATCGCGGAGCCACAAATTCCCGATTAAGATTAGTCATAACTTTAATCCAATAAACATTACACGTGACTCAATCAGGAGATTGGCCTGGAAGCCTTACGTTGGCTAAAAGGGCAACCGAGAAATAAAGCCCTCGTCAGAAATGTTTGGTGTGTGAATCCATTGAACCTCTATCAAGAGAGTTTTTGATTCAGCACGACAACGACAATATCGACGCCGACTTTTCAAGATGCCGGTATGTACTACCATTTCTAAATACGCACATTCTCAATTGCTTGGAACGGAGAATTGGGAACGGTCAGAGAAAGTAGGGGGATTATTGGTTTATGGGCGCAAAATTGGAGATGGAATTCACGATCTTGGACACCAACAATATCATCTGGCTGGGGAGAAATGAGACAACACGACGGATCACATAGATGCTAATTCGATGCTTTCCTACAGTCCCAAAAGTCATTCCGCACCAAGCAGAAGCTTGCGAGAGCCCAAAAGCAAAACAGACCCATCCCACAATGGATCCGTTTGAGGACTGGTAACACCATCCGGTATGTTCACGATTTTTTGCGATACCCCAATCAACAGCACATATATCAAACTTATACCTCTTCGATTCCACCTCCGATCGTTGAATCCGAAATGAATCAACAGCATCAATTTCGATCGAGCTTTAACTAATAACATTCAACAGATACAACGCAAAGAGACGTCACTGGAGAAAGACCCGCATCGGTTTGTAGATGCATCACCCCACAACAGCAAAACATTCCATCATCTCATCAACCTATACCCACGCTCATACGACTTTCTCTTTTTTCCGCTTCTCATTAATCCACCATACCTTACTCCACTTATTCCAAATTCGCACGATCTCAAGACACGAATGGCAACTTTATGAGGGAGGAGCATAGAGAAATGAAATGATAATATTTGCTCGGTTTGGCAGGAGGGTACCATTGATGGATGCTGCTTTGGGAAAAGGGAGGCGTAAGATTTCTGATTGCTAGGCCGTTTCAATGAATGGCATATACTGCGATTTAGAAAGGATCATTCTGTTCATAGCAAAGTGATTCAGTGAGGAAATGGGATGTTTTGCTGATTTCTCAAAGTTACATATGGGTTTTTGAGAGGGATACATTTTGTGATTGTGAATGGGATTGATTACCTTCGACATAATTAAAAAGACATGCTCATTTCTAGCTTCCACGACATTCAGATCGGAGATCGGTGTTCCAGACATCCAGAGAGTGTTGCGCAAGTGTTTTATCCAAGCCGGACATCCAACTTCAGCGGTGTTTGGCAACACTCTGGTTTACAACAATTCAAGAATTGCAGAATATTCTCCTTTCTTTCCCTTTCATTCAAGTTGATCCAGTTCAATTTTCAATTACAGTCCACTTCCGCGCCATTCCCGTTCGAAACTTTATCACCGCACATACGTCCCATCCTCTCTTCCCTAAACGTCATCATATCCATCCCATCCTATCCCAAAATGTCCACCTCCATATTTCCACCCCCACACACATTAACACCCATCTACTCTGCAAGGAAGTAGACATAAACCACATAAACCCCAATTCCACCCCCAAGTCCACTTTCAAATCTATCTCCATCTCTATATCTATTTTTATAAACTATTTATCTATTCAATAACCCGATCATTATTTCATTTTTAAAATCGATTATAAAATAAAATAATATATATATATAAAATGAAAAATTGATTATAATAAATAATAAATAAGTCTATTATATTTAATTTATCTATTTATTATAATAACTCTTTTCAATTTAAAAATATTAATATTAATTTGAAAGGTTTTTTTTTTAAAAAAAAAGTATAAATATAAATATAAATATATTTAAAGTAATCAATACATCAAATCAGAAAAAATAAGACAAGATATCTATTTGATAGTTTTATTTTATAAAAATAATATTTACTTTAGGAGTTTGATGTAATAAAAGTAATTAAGTGGTAAGGTAAGGGGTGTTAATAGGAAGTGTTAGTAGGAAGTGTTAATAGGAAGTGTTAGTGAAGGTAAGGATGATGTTGATGTTGATGGTGATAATCCGGAAGGATGCACGCAGTGAGATGTACAGATGTACAGAATAGGAAGATCAGGAAGAACAATTCAAGAAATTCATTTCAGAAGATCACCCCGCATTTCAAAAGCTGGAATAAAACATTGTCCAAAAAGACTGTTTTGAAAAACTCACATGAGCAAAGACGTATCATAATATTTTAACATCAATGCAAATTGTATAATACCTGCATTTTTTACCGTTGACTATCTTATTATCCTTCACAGACAAATCAACAGTCAACAAACTTCAGTATCTCCCATAAACGCCCCTATGTGCATACTGCACACCCTCCAAAGGAAAAAATAAAATGGAGACCCCTGCACGCCTTGAAATTGTAGACCTGGACTTCCGATTTTTCGTTGGTAGCCGGGAACAATCAAAGAACTCCTGCGGTATCCACCACTAGTAAAGTTATGAACAAAACCCCAAAATCGTGATGGTGTAATGATTTGGTTTGTGCCCGATGAGTGATTTAGCGATCCTCAGCCCACTCGTTCTCACGGCGGATTTGCTCCTCCTCCTCAGGAGTGAAGTCATTGGTGATGTTGAAGGTCTTTCGGATCTCCTCTGGTGACTTTCCCTTGATCATATTTGCGACCGTCTTACATCCAACATCGAGAAGAGCCTTGATATCGAGATAGTTGGCGGCCTATTGGTGAATCGTTAGAATGACCAAATAATTTCATATTTGAAGTGTATATAACTTACAAGGATGATTTCGAACAACATTTCTTGGTCCACTTGCATGAACTTTTGATCCCACTCCTCAATATCAGTAGTCTTCTTGCGACTATCGGCATCGTCATCGACATTTGGAGCTGGATCGTGCTTGTGGTGCTCAGCCCACTCAATAACCTTGCGGAGAACGGCCTCGTTGACCTATAAAGAAAGAAAGCCGTTAGATTGATACTGATAAGATTAAATGAGAAATGATGTCAGAATGTAGACTTACGTTAGGGATAGGAACTGGAGTGGAAAGGACACCATCTCCGAGATCCTCCAACATGTTCTTGATCAACATGGACCGCTCCGCGACAGCACGATCTATTGTTAAGGTCAGTATGGGCGCATTCAACCTGGTCTGCAGCCATCGCACTTTGCAGACAGGCGGGGTAACTTACCAACTGTGATAGAGGCATTGTCATTGCTGACGAGAATAATGCTTGTGGTAGTACCTTCAGACATTCTGAAAGATGAAGTCTCCTTTGCGTTGATGCAATTTGAAGAGTTGTTGCTGTTTTGGATAAGTTAAGGTGTTCTACTAAGTTTGTTTGTAGAGTTGTTGGTTGTTTGTGAACAGGAAGAGGAACTGAATAAGGATTTGGAGATGACTTTATGTCAAGCCTTGTTAAGGTTATCGCTTAAAGTAAACCACCCAATTTTAGTACTGTCTCTTACTTCTAAGTGTGTGATCGCGGATTGAAAAATCAATAATCACATCATGTTATTATAAAAGGCTAGAATGATGAGTGGTTAGGAGATCTGGTATATGATTGATTGGATTATGAGGGAATTCCAAAGATCTAATTCGAAAAGCAAGAATAGGTGTGAAGTTGAAGTAGCTGTAGCCTTAATAGGACGGATTGGAAACTATCGGTTGTCTAAATCCTAGTGTTTTGAATCATAAAGAGAGAATGCATGTGAATGGCAAAGCAAAGGCCGCCAACCTTGCCCTTTTTGAACTGCACAACCTTGATTTCCAGATAGGTAGGTAGGTAGGTAGGTAGGTAGGTAGGTAGGTAAGTAGGTAAGTAGGTACTTGGGTAGATAGTTAGTTCAAGGTTCTATCTAGAAGTGTCTATCTATTGTGGATTAGCACTTTCCTACTTTATTATTCGATGTACGGTTGTTGCCTTGTGCTGCCTTGTGCTGCCTTGTGCCAACCTTTGGAAGCCTGGAAGCGAAGCTTGGATCCAGATGCGCACTGTGACATTCGATGATTTCCTTATTGGTAGAAAGACTTTCCTATGGATTTTCAGCCTTGTCTGATTTAACCTTCTCTGCTCGGATTTAGAAGATTGTAGAGAATGGAACACGATTCGTATAAATACTATCAATTTGGGAATATGGATCGGCTGTTAAAGGCACATCCGACGTAGAGAGATAATTTAATAGATAGAATTCTCTAGATCATTGCCTAAAAGACAAGTGCGAACAAATACTTGATATTAGAACATACAAACTTTCATTAGGATGAGCTCATTAATCATCGATTCTATTTGAACTGGGATGGACATTAAACTACCTATTTATCTACCTTGTCACAATTATTAATCTATAATTTTGGTTTCTTTTTGTCTATTTCAAATTTCCCATGCATCACTCCTTCACTCCTTTTCTCCCCAGCAGGGTATTCATCATCTACGTTCAGCCTAGTGAAGTATACGAATTATATAAAAATGATTCTATATTTTACTCATTAGTAATCACCCTGCCGAAGGTTCTTGAACATCGATGTACGGAGTATATGACAAACCAAAGTAATGCCATCATCCCATCGTCTTGTCCTCCCCACCAACAAACTATATTAAGGATATAAATAATCTTTTAGCTGAAAATACTCTTTCTTTATACGGGGTTAACATCACAGAGTACAAATTGCATTCGGAATGAAAAAGAGTAGAAACATCCACGGCAGTGAATACGATTGGTCAGCCCATTCCAAAACTCCTGCTGTCCCGGATCTCCGTCATAATCATACCCCAATGCCATCCCTGAAGTGGAAAAATCAAAGGTAGCAGGACTTTCCGTTTTGAGAGCAGCAACCTCCCCAATATTGCTCAATTTCCCTATCGCTTCATTTCTCATTTCTCATTTCTCATCCTTAAATCAGACTTTGAGTGTCCTTTGGCTTATTTTCCAATCTTCCATTCCCAATTCCAATGACCTCTTTCTCTACTGTTATCTTTCTATCGCGTTTGCGAATACTTTTTTTAATTTAATGCAATTCCTCTTCACTTCCTCATTCTTCATACGTATGCCATAGGTAAATATTCAAAATGCCTTTCTTCAGGCGTGCATACTTGTTTCTCCTTCTTTTAAGACTTTGGTTTGCAATTTCTCCCAGTTATTTGCACCCTGATGAGAATTTTCAAGGTCCAGAGGTTATAGCTGGTAAGTTTTATCTGGCTTCATAGCTTCAGCTAGCTGGCAGATGTGTGAGATCTTGCATGAGATTGAAAAATACAGCTTTAGGTTATGTTTGCTAACAACCTGCAGGTCAGATCTTCAGCTATCCTGTCAAGTTAACCTGGGAATTCACATCCGAGAATCCCATTCGAAGTGTCTTCCCATTATGGCCTATATACGGTCTGCCAATGCTTCTCCTTCGATGGCTCTGGATAGGAAATGGAAATGATGGCGAAATACCTCCAATAGCTGTGTTTTTTGCCTTGCGCCTTTTGATGTTAACTTTGAGCTTTGTGCTTGAGGATTGGGCTATCCATGAATTGGTTGGATCTCCGCGACATCGAAAAATAGCCGTGTTGCTCGTGGCATCTTCATACGTTACCTGGACATATCAGACTCATACATTTTCGAATTCGATTGAGACATTGGCAGTCGCATGGAGTCTGGTTTTGATACAGAGAATTGCGGAAGCTAAGGTAGGAAAATATAGAACACATGTCAGAATTTGGGAATTTGAAGCTGATAGATGTAGAAACATTCTTCCGTAATACCATGTGGAATTCTTGCATTCGTTGTAGTCTTTGGGATATTCAATCGCATTACCTTTCCTGCCTTTCTTTTCATTCCCGGTCTCCGTTTGTTACCACACTTTATAAGAAAGTAAGATATTTTAGCCCACCTAAGATGCCCCCGCTAATCCTGCGCAGACCTCTTTCGCTCATTTCAATGATATTCTTTGGTAGCCTTGCTACATTTATCGCAATCTGTTTGGATACGAATTTTTACGCAAAAGTTCCTGTCACTTGGTCCTATCTTTTTTCTCATCCTACAATTACACCATTTAACAATCTCAACTACAATCTTGCCACGGACAATCTTGCGCTTCACGGTCTACATCCATGGTATCAACATAGTCTAATAAATCTCCCACAACTATTGGGACCTGCCACACTACTTCTCTTACAACCTTTGGCTTCTCTTCGCCTTTTCTCTGCCATCTCTGGTGTTGTTGTTCTTTCGTTCTTCAAACACCAAGAGGCACGTTTTTTACTTCCAACGATTCCCTTAATATTATCATCTGTAAAACTACCAAAACAAAAAATTCCTTTGCGCATCTGGGGTGGTTTGTGGATTTCTTTTAATATGTTATTAGGTCTTTTGATGGGTGCATACCATCAGGGAGGAGTTGTCCCAACTCAAGTTTTCTTGAGTAAACAATTAGATGCCACTCATGCTATCTGGTGGAAAACATATAGTCCACCAATCTGGCTACTGAACGGCAAAAATGAAGTGCTCGACACTCATGATCTCATGGGTATCAAAGGAGAGCTCATGATAGAAGAGGTTATTAAGCTAGCAACTTGTTTTCCAAAATCCGGAGAAGAACTTTTAGAAGCTACCTATCTTATTGCACCGACATCCGCCACTTTCCTGGACAAATATACTGCAAATCAAACGGATTTGTATTTTGAGGAGGTGTGGAGATATCAAAAACATTTCAATCTGGATGATATGGATTTTGGGGATGATGGATTTTGGAATACGATTACAAGGGTGATTGGGAGAAGAGGAATTGCGGCATGGAGAGTTACGATGGACTGCCATGAAGAAAAGAAGGATATGAATAAAGTAGAAGATATCTTGAGGGAGGGAGAAAGTAGTCAGGAGTGGAAAGTGTAAATAAAATGTTCCTTTGTTTTTTCAATTCAGAATAATCCTATTTTGACATTGCGCTATGAAGTAAGCAGAAATGAGTGAGTGGTGACTAGAAGCTCAATGTAAGATTATCTTACATGAATAAGTAAGTGGATCTACGCTAGAGAAAGACCCTCTTGATAGGTACTGGGATACTACTAGTAAAGTTTTATCGAATTACTAATAGTGTACCTATAGGTATCCACGAACCAAGTTCGATGTTGAAATGCTAAAACAAAATAAAAGTGTTTTGGTATTATTTATTTTTTAGATCAAAGATTGCTCAGATCGCGATTCATTTATTAAGCGAGTTTCTCATTTTCTTTGATCTAAGATCTTACATTAGATAAACTATGATACACTATATATACAGCAAAGGTTCTGGTATCGGCAAGCCGACAACTGTACTTCATTAATACAATAATAATACAAGCTGAATGTATATTATTCATTTTCCATCATTTTCCATCATCATCCGTCGGTATCCATGTGCATCTCCAGCACAAATATACTCTTCATAGGATCTAGGCGGAGTATCGGATAGAAATGCATCGTATAACGTCAAAGCCAGAAACCACCACTGAAGTTTTTCCTCTCTCCCGGAACGGTGGGAAGTGATCATTTGGGTACGGATGTAAATGAGGCGTGCTAAACTCTTATTAGAGATTGTTGTAATAGAGTCTTCTTCATCTTGCTCTCCTTCCAAACATCGAAAGTCTGCCTTGAGGAAATCATTATTCAAGGGGCTCTTATCAAGACCATCTTCCTCTTCGTCATGTGTAGCACTTCGACTAGGAGTATTCGTCACCTTGTACTTATCTCCATCCATAGTATCTTGTCCTTGCCGTAAAATTTTTCGATAAAATGCACAAATTTCCAGAGGTGAACGCCGAGAAGAAAGAGGTGGTAAAGGGACTGAACTACTATTGTACTTGTGAAAGAATGCATCGAAAATAACACGAGCTTTCATATTCTCATTTCTTTCAGCATAGAAAAAGGATATACACTGGGTAAGCTCAGGCGTCATGAACGCAATCTTTTCGCTACACAGATTGAAGTGTTTCCAATGCCCTCCTTTGGATGTGAGATATTCCACTAGGAGATGTTGATCCTGGGCATCGACTGAAATTCTGTTAGGTGAGTCGCGGAGTTTAGAAAGGACCTGCGGGTAGAAATATTATTTATATTAGAACAAGACGTGAGAGGATGTCAGGTACATACCTTTGGGAGACGGAATAAAGAGCGTGCATGTTCGATCTCATCAGATCGCCAAGTGCTAGATAAACTATCTGATACCCATGACGCATGTTCATTATATCCCAGGAGCAATCTGAAGGTTTGCTTTTCTGCCTTAGTTCTTTTGAAAATAGAATCATTATAGACGAAGAAAAGCTGCTGAGTATTCTTGATAGGATAGGATATGTGTTTGATATGAAGATGGGAGATGGTAGAAACGAGAACTTCTTCTAATTTATTGATAATATCAAGTTTCATTTCAGGACTATAGCAATCATCGATGTGATGTTTGGGTGAAATTTCGATTGAGTTTAGAATATCCTGAAATTCGAGTATCTGATCGTATTTATCAATACAAGAGGCAGGTTCGATATAACGATACGATTCGAGTGTTTCAACAGGAAGGGGTGTGCATAATTGTGTATTTATGTGGGAATATGCATATAGGTAAATCGATAGCTGCTTTTGGAGAAAAAACGTATGCTTCGATAAAGAAGGCTAATAGGGAAATATTAATTAGAATGATGATGATAGATGAGCTTTGAAAAGTGCAGTAGCGAAATATTGTTGAAATGTAGAAGATAAAATCGAAGGAGTTTTCAAATACCTTCAACGAGGTAATGTATATTTTCCATCCCAAATATAGAAATATTCGTTTATCAGTTCTTTCAGACTTCGTTTGTCTTTTTGGCTTAGAGTGTCTTTTGATGTCTGTTTTTCTATTGCTTTTCGATTCAGATGTGGTGATGCGATGGTTATTGTTCGAAATAATTGCTGTGCGAAGTAGAAGGTTCTCTTTGGAGTGTCCCAATTTAAAACCGTTGCGTCTAGCAAATAAACGACGATGATTCCTGGTTGGCATTAAATCCATAACTGAGAGTTGTGATGGTTGTGATAGTTGTGATGGTTGTGATAGTTGTGATGGTTGTGATTGATATAGTTAATGTAGTTGATGTAGTTGTTTATTGTTCATTATTCATTATTATAGATAATCTAATATAATTATTAGAGGAGAAGAATCCATTAATAAGCCTTACAAGTTGTTGAGCTCGGACTTTTTTTCACCTCTAATCCGTTGCTACTGTTACCCACCTAAGCCTATTTCAGAATAAGGTTTGTGATCAACAAAAAGCTACTTCCGCACTGTTCAGCCTAATATAGTGGGTCTATATAATCAGGAATCGTAGCTCCAATAATAAGACAACCCTCTTCACACTTACGATATAAAATCATTCAGCACTCAGCACTGAGCACTCTGAGTAGGTTATCAGGCAAAGCTGCCTCATTATCTTCCTCTTCCGACATCATCAGGAACATCCACCATAGTAAAGACAATTCCATCTCATCTCTAGAGCTTCCAGATACTATGGAGCCCTCTACAACCTCCTCTACAACGTCCTCTAAACCCACCATTCTACAATGGCTTAAGCAAGCTATGCAATGGGAGTTCAAGTATCCAGAGGATTCATCACCGCGGTCTTCAGGCGATAAAATCTATCAACAATTAGGCGAAAGCATAAGAATTGAGAAATGGAATGACTTCACCCTCGACAACATCTTACAACTTAGATCCCTCGCCCCTTACCTCGATAAATTCCCTAACGACTTGATCCCGGCCACTTTACCTATTATTTTGGTGTTGTGACCAGCGCTATGTTGGAAAGAGAAGACAGTCTGGGAAGTAGCCAGCGAAGAGGAGGCAGCGAAGGAGCTCCGCCGGACTTGCCACTATCACAGCGATCAAGGTTATCTTCAACATCGGATCAAGACGGCCATCCAAATGATGGGTCCGCTGTATTAACCGCGATCAATACACACAAACGTACAAAGTCGAACACAAGCGCAGACAGTGAAACCGTATCGCCTACTAATCGCCATTTGCAAAAGAGGGCGCGTGAAACTTTCACTTCGGATATGCAGGAGTCCTCCAGTCCTTCATTGCCATCATCGCCGCCGTCGTATCCGCGCCGCATGACACCCTCATCTCCGTCTCAACTCACTGTTGAGGACACTTCTCCCACACCTGAGAAGAGAGGCACCTTATCTCCAAGTTATGAGCCGCCGTCGTCGCCATACACCACCAACGGAGGGTTGAGCGCCAGAAAAGTACGAGAGATTAGTGATGTGGCCGGCGGCTTTACTGCCCGTGTATTCACATTACAATTGGAAGAAGGCAACAACAGAGAGGCGCCGTTATTAATTCTTGGGCTCATTGCGCTGGCTTCCCTCGCTAAGCATGCTGAAACTTTACGTATGTCGGAGAAGTGGGTTAATCTGAACGATTTCCAACTCTTGACTGACTGATATTGAGATTGTAATTTTAATCATAAACAAGAAACCATGTAGATTTTAGATAGCGATCCTTAATCATAAAACGTGTTAAATACCCCTTAATTACTATCTTGCCCCTCCATTCTCGCTCTCTTGCCCGCCCCTCTCTTTCCTACAACTATCCCCTCCAAATCCATCCTTACTTTCCCCTCCCCACCATCCAGCAAAACCAACCCCGCAATCCTCATCCTCATTCTCATCTTCCCCTAAGCCTTTCCACCCCAATATCTTTTCCACACCCATCATCATTATCCCCTTCACACGCCATCCCCAAAAACCACACACCTACAACACTCTTCCGCCAACCAAATATCCTGCCAGATAGATATCTTCTCGCAGGCTGTTTGTCTGTAACTAGCTTTGGGACAGAGTTTCGCGAGGACTTTGTTGTGGTGTGCACAGGTGTAGTTGTATTTGTAGCTAGTCGGGGGAGGGGTGGGGTGTTAGATGGGTATGGGTGTTTGAATGGAGGGTTGGGGTATGTGGGGAAGGAGCTGGGGGTTGGCTTACTAGTGGCACATTTTGGGTTTGAGGGGAGAGATTGTGGGGTTTGGTATGGTGGAGTGGAGGAGGGTGGGGTGGGGTGGGGATTGGTGATGTATATGTAGATTTATTTGTATTTGTAGGTGTATATGTAGCAAGTAAAATTAAAAGAAGTAACCTTGCTCTTCTTAAGAAGCAATCACGGAATATTCGATACAGTGATGTGTCTAAAGCCTAAGGTCTGCTTGTAGCTTGTCGGCGTCCTTCTAACCAAGTGATGAAATGAATTTTCACCTCTAATTTCCAAGGTTGACAGCACTCATTTATATTTTATATCACTCACCTCCAAGATCCCTTCTTATTTTGTCCATTGTATTATGTAAAGCACCTTTGCATTGCTAAGAATCAAGAGATATTATTTGTAGAGGGAACAAACAAACCTTGCTGTTCTGAGATATGATCATTGTGCTGTGCTTCTCTGCTGGATATATCATGTATGTTCGTTTTGAGTGAGAGAAATATTCGCAACGGCTTGCTGCACATATGTATGTAGGACGGAAAAGAGATTGGATGGATGGACGCTATTGAAGAAGTTGGGGCTTTTAGAGTCTTTCTTGATTTGCAGAAGGGTGCAGAAAACCCAGGGGAGGATAGATGAAGATATCGGCAACTTGCCGATTGGATTTTTGGATAGGTCAATCAGATCATTCTGCCTAGATACTACGTTTGACTTTTCTCTCTTTTTGAAGATTTGAAGGAGATAAGTTGCGGGAAGGAGACAAATAAAGTAGTGACATCTCTTCATGGAAGTGTAGAGTCTTATTGAAGGATATGAGCTCCTTTTGGCGGACCACTGCACTTGCAGTTAAGAAGTCCATTCATCCATCCATCAGCAAAACTTCATCCATTCATTCATTCATTCTTCTCATCCAAAAAAGGGGTTAAAGCTTAAGATAGGAGAAGCGAAAACAACATCATGTATGAATCCCTATCCTATCGTATCCAAAGCCTTCCCTGATGAATTTACCAAAAGATCAGAAAATAACAAGATCCCTGTACAAGCCTGAAACTCACGTAATCTCTCTAAAAAGAATGGAAATGGTGGAATCCTCACCGCTTCTTTCCTTATAACTGGTTGTCGTTGCATATAACAATTGTAATGCCTATGAAAGAGAGAGCGAAAGGAAGAAAGAGTGATAATAAGGGTGGCTGCATATTTCATGACGGAATTTGTGAAATAAGCTGAAGGTGCTTGGTAAATGAATGTGTTGGCACCACAAATGAGAATTATGAAATTGTGAAAATTGTGTGGATGGATGAGTGGATGAGTGGATGAATGAATGGATGAAATGTATGAACGGAAGAATTAAGAAATGGGATATCGTCATATCTTTCTTAATGAATAGGTTGTGAAAATGAGTTAAAATGTAATTTCTGTGCTTCGTAACCGTCGGTGGTGGTTTAATGATCGATGCTGATTGGACAATTGATGTATTTTCGAGGAGATATAGAGAGTGGTGCGATGCTATCTGATATCTGCTCTGATAATCTAATAAGAGCGGTGAAGTATGGCCCTTCATCTTATACTGTTTTTGTTAGCGACATACTTGCCTCCTACAACAACAGCACAACAGAACCGAGTACAGAGTTGTGCGGAGTCGTATACCAAGTCAAGTATGCGTATACTTCTGAATATACAGATTCTAGAATAGGTTACACATGCATGAAAGAACGAGGCCAGTCGGAGAAATTCCATCCCAACGATTTACGGAGCAAATACTAGAATACCAGGTATTAATCTCCAAAAAATAGAAATGCCTACCCGGCTTCATCTATCTGATTGTTGTTATTGGTTAGGAATCTCCATAGCTGGCCGTTTGCGGATGGAGGATGGTGAAGATTCAGTTCCTTGCAGGTGAACCCTTGGATATGGACTGTGCGGTATCTGGCTAAAGTGGAGGCTAGAAGTCTGGAATAATGGAAAGTAGCAGCGTGTTATATTTTTGCATTATCTAAATATCGTTGGGACTGTTTCAAGCATTTTAATATAAGATGCTCTCTTTTGTGGCCGTTCTGTTCTTTGCATCATGAGTCCAATCTTCATGTCCGAGATTTACCCATCATAAGTCTTACATAACCCATAACCTACGATGTAAGTTATATTTAAAGCATGATAACTCATACAATGCCATATCATACCGTTAAGCATCAATCTGCTGTGTCTGTCGTGTATCAAACGGCCCATTAGCTTCTTACCAAGCATTCTCTCCCGTTTCGTTCTCTCCTCTGCGTTCTCCCCTCGTTCTCAATTTCCAAAGTTCCTCATTCAATCTGTGCTGCCACGTATCTTTGCAGGTCGCTTCATCCAACGCCAAAATATGCAACTACAGGCTCTCCGCATCTAAAGATCGTAGCTTGTGCATTAAACCCTCCACTGCACTGCTGCACGACGGGGGAGCCATAATCAAAAAAGTGTTCAAGTGTTTAAAGTGTGTCGGGGGGTTGCATTTTACCTGCATTTTCATTCTAAAAGAGAAGCAGGTAGCTTTTGATGATCCAAACTTTTCCTTCTTGATCTTTTCAAGGTCGTCAATGCAACTTTTTCAAATCTTCAAAGTAGGAATGCTGTTGTATTTCTAAACACCAGCCTTTTATTCCTCTTATATACGCTCATTTTCAATTGGGAACAGCAATTCCCTCTCTTCCTATCAATTCACTTCGAGTACTTGTGTACACAGCAACGGTTTTGCACGTTGGTTGTTTCTCGCACATAAATATACGAAACTTCCTTGCAACCTTTTTCTTACCCCCCTCCAAAATACTTCTGTACAAAAACGCATCTGGGGGACATCATCTTTTCGTCACCGCCTTTCGTGTACAAAGACATTCAATTTCAGGTGCAATTGCGCCCATTGAAAAGAGGGTCGAAATGTTTTGTACTCGTTTGAATCTCTCGTTTGAAGGATTAAAGGGCTCTCGGTGATTCTTTCGTGTGCTGCGCCTACTACTAGGAAGGCCAAGCCAAGTATACTCGCAATTGACTAATAGGTCAATATTGCTTCACGTCGGAGAGAACTTGCTGTATTATATCTGGTTAGTGAATGGGTCAATTGTTTGGTATGTGTTTAGTTGACGACGTTTTTTCTGACGAGTTGTAGTATACTTTTGTGTGTAATGTGATATCGTCGTTGATTGATTCATTCGACGTGAGGAATATACTAATTAAAAATTCAAACATTATAATTTCTGGAAGTTGAGACGGGAGGAACAATTCGCTCGCGTTATTCGGTTTCAGTTCAGTCTCAATTATTCACTCAGCTGGACAAATCCATCTTTTGGTCACCATCCAATTCTCTAAGGTTATTCACAAATCATCTGGCGCCTGCTATACAGACCATTAAACATTCGGATACAGCTGGATATAGGAGTCGACCGTAGCACCGCGGGGACAGGAATTTAGTGATTTGGACGAGAGATTCGAAGGACGTTTGTTTACCTGGTGGTTGCTAAAGTAAAGGCTATTTGTTTTGATTCATTGGAACCACACTCTCGAACCTCAACACTCTTTAATTTTTTCAAGACCTTGTTGGATACATCAACAGATCAGGCCTTCAAACTCTTCACTGGCTTTCTTCTTTCTTTTAAAATAATCAACCAGGAGAAGCTTATCACTGGATTTGTTCAATTGGTGTTTTCAGCTCTTATTTCTTCAACGCGATTCTTTCATCGAGCAACCACTACTGGATCGAGCCTATCTATAAAATATTTCTTTCAGCAATTGACTCTGTTCTGAGCCTACTCCATCGAAAAGTTGTTTGCTTTTGCTTTCACTTGCAGCGCCAAATTCCGAGTCAATTTTTACACATTTTACGACCAACGCAATGGCGTCATCAGAGGTTGACACAAAGTTCCTAGGACAATTCGCAAAGAATATACAACTTGATCATCCGCTCCTCGCGCAAAGCCTCTTTCAGATTTTGGGAAATCTCACAATGCTTTCAAAAATGGTTGTGAAAGCGCGAAAGCTCAGGCGCCTTGATACGACCCGTGACACCAAATCTGTCGAGCTTTATACTAGAATTGTGTGGTATGCGAAAGAAGGATTAAAAATTCTAGAGCAATTCGTTTTACCTCTAGTGGCAGGTTTTGGAGAGTTGAAGGTCTTGATTTATAAGTTGAGAGCTAGCTATTATCATCTTTACGTCCTCTTCCATAACACTCCCGCTATTACCCTTCGAACTTCAAAAATATCTACACCACCTGGTTTGGCATCACCACGTCATAGGGATAAAGGCAGAGGCGGCGATACAATCCCAATACCCGATTCGCACCGTCCATCTAGCGTCCAACCGACACATCCACTCGAAGGCGGACCCGTAGGAGGACCCCCTGGTCTTGCCATCCCTCCACCCGACCTTGTAGGTAGTTTCCTCATTCCCGCCCTCGATTACCGACCTTTCACAACCCAATGTTTTGAAGAAGCCTCCGCACTCGCCGATCGTCAACTCTGGGGATCTCACCCCCTTCGTCTCTCGGTAAAAGTCGAATACACAGCTTTTATATACGATTGTTTAGATCAAGCTCATCGATCGCGAGAATTGGCCAAGAAAACTATTGGCGAGGTGTATAATGCGGACGAGGGGATGGATGATGACATGTTTGAAGATGCTGCGGAGCTGGTGAGTATTTTGGGGAAGATGGTAAAGAGGGGATTGGGAGCGGGTACTGCGAGTGGGGGGGCTAGTACGGTGGGTGCGAGCTCGGATGGAAAGTCAAAAGGGAGGAGTCCGGAAATGGAAAGTACGCCGAGGTTGGCTGGGGGTGCGTTACCACCTATGCATAATCCTATTTGAGATTTGTTATTATGGTGAACAAAAAGTGGATTCCGGTCATGTTGTGATGCTACGCTGCGGATACTGCTGCTCGATTTCGACATTATCTAAGTACCTATGAACTTCTTCCTCCTTTGTTTTTTAGATTCACTACGGAGTACACGAGGATCAAGAAGGAGACATACGGTATGGTTGATATTCTAAAAAGAAATACACCACCACACCCCAGCACATCAAACCCTAAATCCCACGCCAAACAGACCGAAAAAGAAGAAGAAGAAACAGAACTATCGAGATATATTTTAGCAGGCAAAAAAAAACACAAACAAAAATCATCTATTTTTGACTGATGAGAATGTAGCCAAGGGAAGCTATACACACACACACACACACACATACACACATATGTATCATAGCGATGAAGTAAGTAAGTAAGTGGTGAGATTCTTACCCAGGGGGATTACAAGAAGTATTTGTATCTGTATGATTGTTAGTTAGGTATATTAATTATATAGTAAATTTATTATCTAACTATCTAGTAATCTATCTGTAATGTTATTATAGTATTTGAGTATTGATTTTAAACATTTGATTATAGTATCCAATTAAAGATCATCTAGATGAAAATTTATCCTTAATAAATATTAAATATTAAATATTTATTAAATTAATTTTTTAATTTTTTTAAATATTTTCATAATTAAATTACAAATACTTTATAAATAAAATTATATAATAAAGAATTTCAAAAGAGATAATTTTATATTTTTATAATAATTTAAAATAATTATAATAAATTTTTAAATTTTTTTAAATTATAATTTTTAATAATTTATTTGAAAAGATAAAATATATATATATATAAAATATTTTAATTACTATATTATATTATATAATAAAGATTTCCAAAAAATAAAAAATTCAATTATTAAAAATAAAAATAAAAATAAAAATAAAAATAAAAATAAAAATAAAAATAAAAATAAAAATAAAAATAAAAATAAAAATAAAAATAAAAATAAAAATAAATATATAAATTAATTTAATAAATCGTTTAATTTAATTAAATTTTTTTTCTTCAATATTAAATAATATTCAATTAGATTTTTATATAAAGATAGTTTATATATAAATTTATTAATAAATATATAAAATTTTATAAAGTTTTATTAAAGTTTAAAAGAATAATAATAAGTGATTTAGCTTCGTTTATATGTTTTTAATAATTTCACTAAATAATACAGTATACTTTATTTATCTATTTATCTACAATCTCCTCTCTCTTTATATCTATGGAGAGAGTAAAATCCTAACAATTTGTCAATTAGAGTCAATATATACTTCACTCCGTACGTTCCTTCAGTCCTTCGTTCCTTTGTTCGTCATATACTCATAAAGTACTCCAACGCCAGCCATGATTCTAACCAAACACCAAAACAAAACAAATTTCTATAAAGGTAAGGTGAGTACTTTCGTAAGGTCCATGTTCTCTCTTTCCCCCATCCATTTCCCCCTCGCAAAAAAATTGCATCAAAGGAATAATAAAATTTCCACATCACTTCCCGTACATGCAATGGTCAATAAATTAATCATGCCCCCGTCGTAACATTCTTCTCGGCAGCCATGTAGGCCATCCAATCACCTACCGTATGAGCGGATGGACAATCTCCCTGTCTCACATACGCTTTCAAATACGTAGACGAACTAATAAGTGTACTGCAAAGATGTTGAATTGAAAGCACGACATCCGTAAATGAGACGTGCAGGCCATTGAGCATGGCTTCGTCGGAGCCCGGTGGTCCAGATATAACTCGCATGTACCACTTCTTGATCTCTTGGCATAGGAGTTTTATGTTCAAGATGCTGCTTCGTTGAAGCTGGCCATTCGCGTATAGGAGGAATGAGGCGAATTTTTCGTCAAGCGAATCGAAGTAATAGCCAAGGTTCGTGGCTTGACGGACTTGTTCACCGTCAAGGAAGGGTGAATCGCAACCTTCGCCGAATTTTCCCAGAAGAAAAAGGGCGTAGAATATATTTAAATAGTCCGTTGCTGTGAGACCGAAGTACTCGTGCGCAGTTAAAGATAAAATTGTATCGAGATAATCTTTCCCGGCTTGTAGACATCGGATCAACATTTCTGTTCTCGCGGAAGAATGATACCAAGACATCCGGGTGAATGCCATAGGGGTCCCGAATCGATCAAAATCTGATGCAGAAGCGTGGAGGCCGATTTCCGTAATATATATGCGGAGATGCGCGTATGATATTCTTAATGTATCTACCAAAGTTAGTATGATCAAGATCCAAAATGTGTAGATTCAATACTCACGATTGCTCCAAGCTTCGGGGGGAAAGTATCGCTGGATATCGTGGAATTGCTGAGACAACGTCCTGTTGAGCATCTCGATTCGCACTAGGTCAAGCTTAGCCAGCTCTCCATGATTGCAATAATCAAAAGAGTCGCTAACCTCCTCACCAAGTCGATGGATTCTTGTGAACAACAGTAACAGTCTATCTGTTTCGGAAGCGCCGACCTCTGCCAATACTTGGCTACATTCTTCAATATAGTCATGGTATTTGAGGCTATTGGGTCTCCTCAGACCGCGGCAAATTCTACAGGGGCATTAATTTTTGTTTGAACTCCAAGAACAAACATACTCACGATGATGTCACACAGAAACATCCGACAAGGGTTCTCCTTTCCTCTATCTCAATGGGAGTCAAGTTTGTCGGACATTCAAAGCCAAGAATATTTGAGTAGCCGGTTTGTGCTGCACTCGATTTCGGTCTGTGAAGTCCAAGGTCAATCAGCATAGCATTTGCCATTTGCGCAAACTGGAATAAAATTTCTCTAGCTGGTTGGTAGTGGTAGTGATGCCTAGGATAATCAGAACAAACGATTTATTCAGAGGTGGAAACATTTGTGAGACTTTACCAAGCAAGATGTAAGAGGATTCCGTGTAGTAAATCAATATTCTTTTCTCCATGCATAATGATACCGCTAATTATGGTTTCACGAAGCTCCTTCTCAAGTACATGGTGGACGGGAAGATTGTTTTGGCTAGTACTCGTCAGAATTGCAAGCAATAGGACAGGTCGTCCATGCCGCATAGTTTCCAAAGAGATTTGCGGAGGAAGAAGTATAAACGGGAAGGCTGAAGCTCTACTGGTAAATTCCCTCAGAGCTTCTTCAGCCTGTCTGGTGCTGACTATACCCCTTGAGATTGCATCTTGCAAGCCGCCAAGTTCAAGGGTTGGGGATGTAGGCGACGGAATTTGCTGAAATGATTCGGGACTCGTGCCCTCCATTGGCAGTAGTGGAAAAGAAAGCTCGAATATATCTGACAGATTCAAAGGCATGGTTTCTGGCGAAGATACAGGTGCTGAGGTAGGAGTAGGTTGAGACTCAGTTTGAGTTTTGGTTGCCAAAAGATTCAGAATTCCATTGAGTTTCTGTTCCATCTCGGCAACACGTCTGATTATTGATCAGCATGGTATTCTCCAAAAGACTACACATGGACTTGCATTCTAGAAGATCTCATCTTCTTTGGTCGAGGTTTCGTCTCTAAGAACACACATTTCTTCCTACCCTTCAAGCACCTACAAACATGTCAATAATTTGCGAATCCCGTGATCTAAATTCAGGTAAAATACTTTACGCATCTGGTAGGATCATCCTTACTTGGTAAACATCTCCCCTTGGACGACCTGCATGCTTCACACGAGCGTCTAAGTTTACTAAGAACCGGCGTCTCAGTCTCCACACTGGCGGAATGCTCTGAATCTGGAAGGTTCATATCGTTTATGAGCTACTTGATGATTTGGAAAACAATTGCACGAAAACACCGTCAGCAGCGGAATTTCTATTGATGCCGTTTCCAACAAACTGCGAAGGAAATCCATTTCGAAAAGGGCGTATATCTTTGATCGTTTGAGGTTGGCGAATATCGGAATGAGATTAGAATCCGTGATTCCGGACGCTAGCTGTATGAGGAAACGCTGCAGGAAGGTATGTCAGCAATTACGGGGCCTAAACTAAGATAGATTATAAATTAAGAAATAACGTTATATGAAAAGCTTACTAGTATGCCGGTACTCAGTTGAAACTTGGCACGTTTGTATCCAAAGCATAGTAAGATTAAATGGTCTGTTGTTGACGTGGAAAAAAGTAATTTTATTTCTATTTATCTTACTCTTGCTTTGTTTGCTTTAATCCAAGAACGCCTGAAATCCAACGACCCAAGGGTATCAACTCCGCAAAAATTCATATATCTATAAGGTTAAAGCAGATATTTTAGACGTATACGAAATCAATTTAACTTCCCATCATCTGCGCTATCCATTCCCAAGCCCATCGCTCCAGTCGTTGACCGATTGTCCCCTACCAATGGTACGGCATTCAACGCAGCAATTCTTTCATCAACTGTCAATTCACTCTCCGCTCTCTTGATCTTGACGAAGAGTGCCATTATTATCAATGATACACCTGCGCATGCAACTTCGAACCAAAATACTGCGTGGTAACTCTGTCTAAGGCCCACCCGATCTAAAGTATAAGTGTTGATGATATCTGAAAATCCAAGACAAACTGCAATACCCAAATGTAGAATGAGCATTACCATGGAACCAGCAAGGCCTTGCTGTGATTGCGATAGAGACGTAGTGAAAAATATATTGGCGACTGTGAACGTTATGTCGATACCAATCGTTGCACATATCATGGCGGGGAATATATATGCCCACTAAAATATTTGTCAGATTTTCATGAAAACAATTCTGAAAATAAACTTACATAATTGGCGCCAGCTGGGGCAATAGCAAAGAGCAAAGGTGCAACAATCCAGGCTACACCAGCTGTGACGACAAGGGCTGTCCCCGGTAGTAAGTGCAGAACAAAGCCTCCAACTGTGGAGATTATGCATCCGCCCACAGCCATTGGTGCATACCACGCAACAAGTTGTAATGGGGTGCCACCCATGACCCCGCTCATATAGAATGTGGCATAAAGTAGGAAAATACCCAGAGAACCGTAGCACAGGAAGAGTGCAAAGACTAGTGGTACCATGGATGGAACCTTGAAAAATGAACTTGGAATCAAAGCTTGCTTAGTCCGCATCTCAATGTATGCAGCTACAAGAAGCAACAAGCAACCAATGACAAATAGAACATAGATATAGGGCGTCTTCCAGCCATTAGGTGCGTGGGCCGAATCGATGATGGCGAAAGTAAAAAAAATAAGTCCTACGACAATGAAAATTGCACCCCACCAATCCATTTTCACTTCTTCATCTGTACCCTTGCGTGCCTCGCGAACTTTGCGCTTCTTGGTAATGTCAGAAGGAATTGTCAGGTAGGATGTGATAGCTGTTATAGCGGCCAAAAAGCATCCAATCCAGAACCACCAACCCCAACGTGTGTACTCGGCTACTAATCCAGCGAAGAAAATCCCCACGAAGAATCCCAGCGGGGCACATGCTCCATAGATTGCGAAAACCAAGTTCTTCCGTGGTCCTGGTCGATATATGGTGCCTATAAGAGCTACACTTGAAGGTAGATACATCGCTGGGCCCAGGCCTTGTAGTGCTCGACAAAAATTAAGCATTATGAGATCGGTAGAGAACCCACCTACCAGGCTCCACAAAGCAAGCCAAATAAACCCTGCTACATATGCCGGATAGCCCCCATACATATCCGATAGACGACCGAACACTAGAAGAAAGCAGGCCAAGGTGAGCGAGAAGGCGCTGGCAGGCCAAGTAGCGGAAGCCGATGGTATTTCCAGATTTTTTACCAAAGTGGGCAAGATAACCGTGAAACCAGAAACGAAATATTCCTTCTCCACTGTTAGAATCCGATAAATAGATCAAGATATAAAAAAAACTATCAGAACTTACCGTCAGGACCTGTGACATGGAAATTGAAAATACAAATCCGATCTCTGCCCATAGTGATTTGAAGATTCCCGGCCTTTGCCTACCTAGCCTTTCGATCCTAACCTCCGGAGATTCTTCTAATAAATCCCCCATATGTGGAATCGGGTGAGCGTTACTGTCGCTATTTCGACTGGTGTGCCCCGTGGTTTGATGCTCACTTTCTGATGGGATTTCAAAATCCGCAACAGAGTCATCGTTACTTTGATCCATCGTCATATTATCGAAAAAACTTTTGGCTTTTTGAAATTGGATCCGGACGATTCGATGGTGTTGCCTTCACTGAACTTTCCTGCTTCTCCACCTCCAATGTGGCGGTGATCAACGACCTCGAATCGGTCCCTGAATGGCTTTATAGATGTATGGGGAAGAGGATAGTTTCTTCTCTTCGATCCCATTTATTTTGGCAATTGAATGAATAAAAAGTTAAAAATTAATAAAAAAAAGTTCTATGAAAATATAGGATGATAATTCGTCTTCAGATTCTCAAAATTGACAATGCGCAAAATCTTGATCTTCAGATATGTATTACCCTGCCGGAAATATGCTGTGTTGAAAATAAAAGAAAAGGAACCAAATATGATGGATGTGCTTGTTGTACAAAAGGCGTGGGTCGTCAAGATAAAGGGCGTCACATAGATCCCCCTATACCGGAAGGATATATGTATGTGTGTAGTTGTTACTAATGAGTGATCAACCAAAACCATTAGTGACCAATGCTCGCCCATTCACTGAGGGATGGCGAAAAGAAGAAATTGATCTAAGCGATGATATCACCCAATCCATGATCCATGACACACCTTATGCGGGACATGAATAATCGAAACGACAAAACTGGCAAAGCTAGACAATTGATGATTATCAAAATCCAAGAATCCTAAATTAACATAACTTCTGGAATCCGCAAAAAAAAGTAATAATAATCAGAGGAATTGATCATCTATAGCCAAGACAAATTTGATAATGAGGACCCGGGTGCTGTGTACCGATTATTTGTCGTGGAACCAGAAGAGGGGGTTTTAAGTACTACTTAGATGTACTGAAATGGTCTTTGCCTAGGAGAATTCTTTGGGTGCCTTTGTACTCGGGTGTACATACTCAATTTCATCAAGGGTCTAAATCCACAAATCAGGCCAATAGGAGAGTGACTTGGCATGCTTTGATCTCCATCAAGCACAAAGGAACAGTAGAAGGATTTGATCCATGCTTGCTTGTTGCCTTTGTGAAGGGCTTGATGAACGCCCTATGAAGCTATGAAGAGTAATGGGGTGGAAGTGAGGGATCCCGGCCAAGTATTGAGGTAAAAAAAATGCAGAATGGATGACGGATAAGGGCATCCTATGTCAAAGCAGGTGTCCATTGACAGATGGAGCATCGCCGTTGAACATTATCGTGATGCAGAGGCGAAAACTAGACAACAAATAAGTAGAAAAGCTGGGAATAGTTCTGTGTGACATTTCCAAGCAAGTGATGCAGCTCCGCATAGTCTGGTATCAATATGGATTGAGTTTAGACCTCCAGAGGATTGAGATTGATTGACACTCATTTGACAAGCGGCTGTCTGAGTCTTCAGACATGGAAGGAGCCTCGCTCTCGGGACTCGGAATTGGATGATATGAATACCTGTATCTGAGGCTGACTTGTGTACTTTTGCTTGTGGTTTGACAAATGAAGGGGGAAATGTGTTTTAAAAGAATTGATATTTTGGTTGGGTTACACAGAGAATGTGTGATGATAAAATCACGTGTATCGAATCAAATAAATTCGTTTACAGGTAGAGCAAACATGACAAACTGGATGAAAGCGCGCTAAAAAAGCTAACGGAAAACTTTTCACTATAAAGATCTCGCTCACCTCCCGGAATCCTTCTTTCTTTTCTTCTTCATCATCAGTAGAGGTTATAATTAATACTTATAACATTTTACATGGGGGCTTCGCTACGGCGACTTGCTGAGGGTTATCCTTTACTTCTTCGAAGTAAAAGTTGGGTTTTCTTCCGTTCCCGGCCCCCTTGAGAGAAGGTGAACACTCTTCCTTATCAGCCGTCTTCGACGATTCTATCGGATTTTGACTGTGGGGTGGTCTCTACATACTTTATTGACTCTATGCAATCGCATTTGTCGTGAAGACGCACATTGCATTCGTTCATTGCGTACGATTTTGCAAAAGCATCTCCTTGGTGGACTCAATCGCTTTATTGAGCGCTTGTGTACTGACCGACTCTATCGACGTGGCTTTATGGCTGCTGTGTTTGTGGTATGGTGGTTAATAAATTCCCCGTACTGTGAAAATATTTTGTGAGATGGTGATTGAGTTTTCAAAGTTGTGTGCGCCCAACATTTCTGCAGTGTATATCTTGTAATTCGATTTTCGTCTCCGGTTTCCCTCACAGGAATGGGAATGCAAGTAAGTGGTCTATGAACATGTTGTACTCACTCGTGAAATCTTCACTGCATGCTCTCTCCATACTCAAGAGCCAAGGAACTGGGATTTCAGATTCAGCACAATATTTGCTCTGCAGCCTCTGGAGTCTGCATACACATATATGTATGTCCTTTCAAGGATTTCGTGCGATGGTAGTTGTGTCTACGCTACCTACAGCTGCATCAATAATCGTAAGTTCAGGTCGGCTTTGAAAGGAGTCCAAGATGAGAATATTTATCTTCTCGGAAGCCAGCGAGCCGGATGGATTTGGTAGGTTGTGTGAAAATGCCGAAACCCCAGACAGAGTCGGCAAACACTCGGAGGCAAACTAGAATAGTGACATTATCAATATTTACGATTGTAACCAAAATTATCAGAATTTATGTCGTGTCAAGTCTCAACATCACTTGTTGCACAGAAATATGATTGTTTGTAGAACATTTATTGCTTGTATTGAGTTTTCAGCTAGCTACCCGCAATATTTTCATTCCTTACTACTTGCTCAATAAAGAGAAGAGTAATCTAGTAGAGGCGCTTGGGTGGAGACATAGATGCCTTGATGGTCAAGCTGCCAACGTTTTGCCATCCCTTCTTCAACAAAGAGACGAGGTAGTTGATGGCCAACATGATGTTGGAGATCAATTGATCCTCAGTCATCTCGACGTTTCCGACAGCGACACCCATACACAAGACCTTCTTCAATTGGAACTTGATGGTGGACTTGACTTCGTTGATCTTACCGCTAAGATCTTCGTTGTGAGAGACTGGGGTTGGGAATTTACCAGCTGTGGAAGGAAATGTTAGTAAAAAATACTCGGGATCGAGAAAGGGATGAAACTAACCCTTGGAAAGACCGGGACCCAAGAGACGAGGAATTTGCTTGATCAAGGTGTCGGATGCGACGAAAGCATCGTACTTGCGTGCGAGCTTCTTGATCAACTTCTTGTTCTTGTTGAGCTTCTTTAAGTCATCGGCGGACATGGCATCAACACCACCGTGCTTGGCACGATCGATATCGTGTTGATCACCGAGAATGCTATCCATCATCAGACTTTGCCTCCCATATTATATATATTCGATTTCGCGGACATACCAGATGCTCATGTTTGGGCGGGGAACGACTGGGAGACGGACGGTTCCGGAGAAACGCTTGTCACGTTGGGGGTCATAGTTCTTGAGACCGATTTGAAGCTCAACGGTCTCGAGGAAGTTTCTCTTCTTGGTCTCGAGAGAGTACTCAAGAAGACTTTGTACGTTGGTACGCACTCCGGCTGCGAGGTGAAAAAGTTAATATTTGTTTCAATTGATGCTTTCGACAAAAGGCTTATTCGCGAAGAACTGCGGGATAAAACAAACATACCGACTGTGATTTTAGACATGATGACAGTCTTCCAGTAGAATTGATGAAGTTCTAATGGTGAGGATTTGCGTAAATTTGTCGATAATAAGTTGAAGATTAAAATTTTCGAAATTGTGAGATGGTGGGGGATTGTTTGAACGTTTAGCGAGGATCCGCATACTAAGCCACTGCCCAATCACAGTACAGATCATCTCTACCCAATTAAAGAAAAGCAGAATTATGTATGCAGAATTTCTCAAGTCAACATCTACAGTAGGTATTCTGACGTCCTCGGTTAATAAGATATCGATCACTCATACCGTTCGTGGTATCATTACAAACCTGTCGGTGCCACATAAATCTAGTGATTCTAGTCCAATCTTAATGTGGAGGGTTCCTTTGATTATCAATCTAGATGTCGGAATGTCTTTGGTTCCTCAGATCACATACATAGAGCTCAAACAAGCATTTTCCGAGTGGATAAGCAGCAAATGAATTGACTGGATTCCTTTTGGTACTACTGGGCTGCTGATGCAAAGGCACGTACTGTGTGGCAATTCTCTCTCTATTCTTTGCTACAAAATTGGAACAAATGGATGTATCTTGCGCCATCAATCAAATAACAATCCCTCCAATGTCATAACCATACACTCCAAAATCCAGCCCAGCTTTCCATCCGACATCTCTGAGCATGAGTTTCAATAGTTGATACTACTACCTTCCGGGTTGGAAAGCTTTTTATACCGCCATTTCAAGCGATATCGATACCGAAACTAACTCATCGTTGGATTACAATCCAGGCTATCGAAACATCTTCCTTCAGAGTATCTCTCATGCTGCAAAGGTTATTGTAACAGTCTCGAGCCGTGTAAGGCAGCCCCTTTGACAAGTTGGACAAGTAATTGGTCCTGTTGCTGTCACAGTTGGTGTAGTTGGGCATAATTTGTCTGGGGCCGGGACAGTGATCGTGCTGACCTCAAGCACAAGGCAATGAGGGTGTACAGGACAGATGGTCTGCAATGGGCATGAATCTATTCATTATCAGTTTTGCTCAGACATCTAACGATATTAAAGGGTCATATTTGAGCTCTACATACGGGGCTTAGTGTATGGGACAGTTGTGGTGTATGTGAAGCACGATGTCAACCCTTGGACTGGGCCACCTTGTGGTGCTGCGAGTGCTGCGCCGCTAGATGTGAATCGCGAGTTATTTCAAATCGCAAAAGACCGTCTAGCTAGATGGGCTGGGCTAGGGGGCTTCGCCTCTCACCTAAACATCATTGCTGCGACGAGAGTTTGAGGGTTTGCCATTTTGATTTTTGGTTTGTATTGAATGTCGGGTGTGATGCTAAGCGGCTTGTCCGAATGTTTAGGGTTGCGTGGTGATGAGGAATTTTTTTTCTGGAGCTTCCAGTGCCTTTATGTGCCCTTCTCGGTCTAATACACCCGAGGAATTCTCCCGAAATCCTTCACGAGATCACACTTCATGCGCGAGCTGAAGCCAAAATATGACACCGGCTACAAAACTCGTATTCATATCTCCTTACTTCCACTCTAAATGATCTCAGCTTGTCTGCCCCTTACTTACTCGAAATCCTAATTGGATGTAGACAGGCCTAGTATTGATCTGCATAATCGGGGGGCATGTGGTTGTTTTGGCTTTTTCTATATTCCATCACACTTTCAACAGTTCTATTCCACGTTTTCATTGATCTCAAATACGTTCTCAATCAAAGATAAATATATTCGTTGGGAAGTTTCCCAGAAGGTGTGGTAACGGCTTTTGGTCATTGGGTTGAGAATTGATTCCCATTTGTAAGATCGAAAAGATTTACATTGCGGCGACATCTCCGATTGGTGCTTGATGGTGGCCAGCCTTATTACCAAAGCTTGCCGTGCCTGTACTGTGCCAGGATTAATCATATTGTTAAAACAAGCATTTAAACTCGTGTCAAGCTTTCCTTTTCGACCGCTTGGCTACAGATCCAAACATCATCCCGGGTTTAAGGCTTGTCCGGAAGTGGGGTATCATTCCAAAGGGAGTCTAATTAAGCATCGCAATCAGATATGGTATGACAAGGCCTGTCATATTATTACGCGGCTGAATTCTTCCACTTCATGTTGACTGCCTACTCCGAGCGTCGGGAGCCATAGTGGGCGAATAAACTCCTAAGGTAAGGTCGTCCAACAGGTAAATTTACGAGGATGCGCGTTTGTCTCACTGACCCTATTCATGTGACTGACCGTTTTTCATACCTCTTGCTTTGACTCTTCTGGATTCACCCAAAAGCAGTACGTCAAGCGTCCACTGTGTTATACGAGATCTTGACTATGTTATGTTTCGTTGCATCAAGTTACATCATATCAACTTGCAGGTAGTAGATCAATAGGCCACTACCTAACTCAAGTTATCATACTTTAGAGAGACCAAGATTCAAAACAAGGTGTGCCGCGGTCAAGAAGTCACTGCTGGACACATTCTGTTGGTTTTACTATCTTCGCAACGACAGCTCCCTTTATATACTAACTTGGGATGTGGCTCATCAATCCATGTCGATCATGTAATGCCAACATTTCCTCCAGCACGGAAGTTGCTCATATCAACGTAGTGCATATATCGTATTCGTTATTCTCGGTAATGCAACAAAACAATGAGTGTGTGCTAAACTCAATTGTATCATACTAAATTCGTACAGGTAATCCAAACAGCTGACTCTCAAGAGAGTGGAAAGCTAATTTCCCGTCCATATAACGCTCACGTACTCGGCGAGTACAGCATCAGCCATAGATTTTAGGGCGAATGTTACCGACAACGATACTCACTTCCAATAGATCTCAAGTCACATCATATATTAGCCAGCTGTGGCGGCTTGCAAGCTCTATCACTATCACAAAGCAAATCCTATTTATCCATTAGAACATCTTCGTCACCTATAATAAGAAAATAAATAAGCCAACCAAAAGGCTGACCTCGTTTACCCAATTGACCACATATGTTTTTAGTAATTAACATGAATCCTGTGGTTCTTTTTAATGTCATTCAGCATCATTCGCAGCTCATTCTTGCATAGCACAAAACGATTACTCTCTAGAACCAACAGTATACAGCTTTTTCTCCTGGCACTACACTCCCTCGACCCTTCCAATCATGATGTGTATCGTCCATACGTGCACCGATGCAAATCTGCTTCTTTAAATATCTCCGTTATTATGACGGAAGTCTCCAACATGTAAATGATGGTCTCCGCAAGCCCCGACTTATCATGGTTTGCAAGTAATCTCCTGGCTCTGTTATACAGTATACTTGAACATTTCCTAATAAGAATACCGACTAGTATTTTGAGGTAAAGAGGAAAATTACCACCACCAAGTCAGGATAATCAAGCCATGATGGATAGCCTCTCATGCTGTTCGGTCATAAAATAACTCTCAAATAACTACTTCTCGTTCTCTCTGGACTATTCTCTTCCTTAAGGTACCTATTGATATCCACTATTTTATAATCTATTTTGACAATGAACATGCAGGTCTCACACAAGAATATCTTCTTTTCCCAACTCAATGCTGAATGTTCAACCTTCACTTTCACCACACCTCACCAGGCCCATGGCCAATCTGTTCGTTAAACGCTTCAACTTACATTGGCGGTCGCCCGGCCGATATCTCTCACAACCAAACAACATGTAAATCGAAATTTGAAAATTGGAACCTCAAGAGTAAATTTTTTCTCCCCAGTCTACATCTTCTGTTTTCTTCCCAATCTTCCAACACAATACAACAACAATTACAGTAGCAGCGAGACACAAGGACAAGCAAGACAAATTTCATAGCAAATACTTTACCTTCATCACTTCTTTGCGACAATATCAACTTCTCCATTGCATTACAAAGAACAAATCCATTCTTTCGACTCCAATCAATTTTTTAATTCAATACCCAGCTACTTCGATCTCACTTTGCAACGTCCACATCAAACAAATTCACCAAATATTTCTCGCACTGAGAATCGTATTTTGATGCTAGAGAAAATACCACTTGCAATATTCATTGAGATAATAATTCTCGAGCTCATTACCGTCGCGCAACTCTTAGCAAAGTCTATTCAATTGAGCGAGGTGAATCTTGGAAGCTCCTATCATCCCGTTATTCCTAATTTCGACAATAATTATCTCATTTCCACTATACATCTCCAACTTTCATTTAAATTGAAATTAAAACTCACAACAACCCAGCAACCGCCAACATGCCACCCATGGTTTCTCCAGCTCTCACTCAAGCCTCTCTCGCCAGCCAGACCCCAAACTCCAAATCCAAAGGTAAACTCCACGTTTCATTCACCGACTGGGTACTCGGCGGCTCTCTCCTCTCCATCAATTCCTCTCCCAATGTTTCCGCAGCAACACGCGCTCGTAGCGATAGTCGTATTCGGGCTACAGCAGGTAAGGATAAGAATGGGAGAAGTGTAGTAATTCTTGAAGATCGGGATCAAGATGGATTGGTGGGTGGTGAAGTGGAGATGTTGGTTGTGAGGAAGGTGGGTAGAAAGGGAGGTGGAGGTGGAAGGAGTAGAAGTGCGAGTGCGGGTTCGAATGTCACGGTCAAGGCGAAGATCTCGGAAGAGGTTTTGGAGACGGTGGTTGAGGAGAGTGGTACAGTGGAGAAGAAGGAAACGGTTGAGGCGAAGAAAAGTGAGGATGCTGATGGCAAGGGTGAGCATGCATTGACTTTGCAAAAAGAAGAGGAAGGAAAGAAAGTGGAAGAGAAGAAAAGCGAGAAGGCTGAAGAGCCCACCGCTGATATTGTACCTAAAACAGCTGCAGCTCCAAGCGTCGAAGACAAGGAAAAAGACAAGAAGCCCGAGGCCGAGGTCGTAGTTGTCGAGGTCGAAGTCAAGGACAATGACAAGGATAAGGAGAAGAAAAAGGACAAAGATGCCAAGAAAGCATCCAAAGGCGAGGATGGACCCGAGAATACTAAGATTGAAGAACCAAGCGCTGATGCCACAGCCACAGCTCCCAAGGAGACGACCGAATCGACTTCCGAGAAACCTACCGAGGTTAAAGAAGATGATAAGGGTGGAAAAGTAGAACCTGCCGATCAAAATGAATGGACCAAAGAACAAGATGAGAAACTCATGGCTATGAAGAAGGAAAATAAGACCTGGAAAGATATCGCTGGAGAATTGGGTACGGGCAAAAAGGAAGTGGTGGCAAGATATAAAGTTTTGCAAGAACAAGAGAAAACCGAAGATGAGCAGGAAGACGAAGAACCGAAGCCAAAGAAACCTGAAAAGAAAAAGAACATCAAGTGCGCCGCACAAGTCGACAAGAACGAAGATACCGAAGAAGAAATATATATCTCACCAGACTGTCCCTACCACCACCCCAAACCCAAGTCTTCCGCTCCTTCTTCAAAACAAGATAAGAAGAAGAAGCGCAAATCCTACGGCGAGCTTGATAGAGATAGAGATGATGAGGAAGAGGATAATGGAGAGCGTATGTGGGGAAATAAAAATGAATATGGACGTGGAAATGAGCAGGGACGCCTTCGACCCGATAAGATATGGTCAGCGGAAGATTGCGAAACTTTGGATTATTTGATGGAGAAACATAGGAGCACGCAATGGTTGCAATTACAAGCTGGGTTTTTTAATTATACGGGGAGGATGGTTAAAGCGGAGTTTATTGAGAGGAAGTTTAGGAAGGATGGACTTGCTTAGTTGGGGTTATGAGTAGGCAGAGTCTTGACAGGAGGAGTAGTAGAGAGGGTTTGATTGGTTTGGTTTGGATGATTTGGTCTAATTCACGTTGGTTTCAGGGCTGAGATGGGTCGACATTGAGATAGGTTGGTATGCAATCTCCATATGCTGTTTTGCATCAGTTATTGGTTTTGATATCATCTTTGCACGAAGGTGCTCCAAATGAAGAGGGAGTTACGGTCAGCCGTTACATAAGAGAGTCGAGGACTTGAGATATTAAAGATACTTCGTTCTTTGGTTTATTCTTTGTTCAGCATCTGTGATCCAATTACTCGGCTCTCATATACCAGTTTCTACTTTGGAGGGTATGGAAAAGACTTGAAGAAAGTCGAGATTTAACAAAGGCACGGGTCAATATGGTTGGAATTGCGATATTACCCTTGGTGGATGGATGCTGAAACAATATTGCTGCTAGAGTATCCCACAGTTTTGAGACCAGTCGACAGTTACCTAGGTACTCAGATAACCACTTGCGAGAAGCCGATCCATTTTTCTTTTTGCTTGTATCAAAATACCTGTGAAATATGAATTTTCTGAATACCATTACCGAATTCAATTCACAAGATAGTAGTACACCAAGACGCCGATCCACCACCGTGCCCTCAAAAACTGATCTTTCTCAACCCAGATATGCCATCCTAAATATCCTACTAGCAACACTACTATAGTTATAGTTATAATTAAAGTTAGATACCTTTAAAATATGACGTCTTAGCGATCTCCCCCACACCCTTGGCATTCCCGCTAATATCATCTCATCAACTTTTGACAAACTACACAATTTCCATCACCCCATTGCCCAATAGTCAAAACATTACATTAACCACAGTCCTTCCAAAGCATTTCTATATTTATCAACTAACCCAATTACCTCACTCCCCTTCCATCGCCATTAAAGCACGAACAAAAGCTCTCTTCCCCAAAAAACCTGAAAATAAATACCTACAGTAGTACTCGTTTAGAGTAATTAATTACTCTAAAAGATATCAAAACGCTAAGTTGGCTGTGCCAAGAAACCTACAAATTCAACAGACGACACAGGTTCTAGTAAAATCTAGACCATTGTGTTGATCTGCAATGCGATTGTGTCGAATTCCCATTGTGTATGTTTATCCCCCATAACTGTCATCTGGAATTTGATCTCCCAGTCTGGGGAATAACTTAGTAGCTCTATGTGCACTGAGTAGCTAGTAGGTATATAGTCTTAAAAGTGGAGTGTTTATATTTATTAATCTACTGGTGGGGATTTAAACTAGGAAGGAAAACGATAAAACTGTCAATTACAGGAATATCGACTGTTATAGTATTGAAGTTTGGTCTTGGTGTTAGGCTCAATATGGAAGAACGATCGTGGGTTTATATAATCATGAATCGTAGGTCCAATAATAAGACAATCCTCTTTCTTCACACCTATATTCATCTATTACCAGATCGAGATTCGAGAGGGAAAGAGTATAAACTATCTACCAGACTAGTGTCTGGATAGCATCAAAACCAGGAAGAATCCAGTTAAAGATAAAGCTGTCAAGGTTGCAGCACACTTGCACTTATACTTACTATACTTACTACAGATAGATAAGATCCCCGTAAATCACGATTGCTTTAGTAAGTAAAAGGGATGATGAAATGTGAAGGTTCGACTGAAAATTCACATAAGATATTCTTCAATCCTACCTACCACCTTCATTCTGAGCATATTTTGAATTCTTCACGTCAGATTTAAAATCATATATCTATAAACTCTTAATATTAATGGCTCCTCCTCATACTGAATTAGCCAGCAACAACATGTCTTCGCAATCAAATGAAAGTAGTCGACGAGGTAAAGATGGACAAAGTCAACGTCTCCTCGAGGTCGATGGTAAGAAGCCCAATGGTAATTCAGAAACGACACTCACTCACAGAAAATTAGAAAATTCCAATGTTGATACGAAGCCAGCCTCTAAACCGAAGCGTGGAACATGGAGAAAAGCCTTCGGACTTCTGAAAAAGGTTGAAATGACTGAGGAGCAGACGAAGGAGATTATGAGCGAAATAAACAAGATACAGAAGGAAATCCAGGAAATAGAGGATAATTACGAGAATAATCAAAAGCAGAAGAGTATTTGGAGAAAGGAAATTTTACGTGAATATGAGGAAGGGAGGAAAGAAACGAGTGCGGAAGAAGATAAGAGAAGACTGAAACATTTGGGCACGGATGCACCATACATCCCGGATAGAATAATTCATCAGGATGTTTTTTCAATAGAGCAGCGCTGGAAAGAAGATGATAGGATCGCGGACGCAAAGAGAGATGATCTACTGAGACCGCTGTATCGGAAGGAAAAAAACCTTTATTCGAAGTTGAAGGAAAGAGAGAGGTTGCAACATGAAGAGCCAAAAGCAAAGGGCAAGATATCGACCAGGGAAGGAGAGAGACTGCAATTGCAAAAGTTGAAAGAAAAAGACGACATATCGGTAGAAGAAGCAAAGAGCAGATTGAAAAAGCTCACACCATTCATTGTTCCCCAACAACCCAGCTATATTAAGGAACGCAAGCCCTCTTCTTCGCCTGAGGAGTTGAAAATGGAACTGATGTTGGAATGGGCCGATGAAACTTGCAAGGAGTGGATTTATGATCATCTTGAGGATTACCTTGATACCTATGAGATAGAGCAGGTAAAGGATGACTTGGCGCAAATGCAAGAAATCTGTGGACAGCGTATGTTTAGGGCGACAGAGAGCGAGTGGCAAGACTGGTTGTATGATGCCGGCCGCGTGATGTATTGCAAGCTGCAGTCCATCGTAACGACGGCGACGGAAAAGAGAACGGCAAAAGAAAGAAATTGTGGAAGTGGAAGCGACCGCATAATGGTGTTGTAGAGAGCCCAGAACCCACCAGAAAGATATAGGGTTAAACGGAGCGGACTGCTCGCTTGCTAATGTCGCTCTTGAATACATACCTAATATACCATAATTGACAACACAATCTCAGGATAAATACCATCAGTCTCATAAGATCCTTTTGACAGCAAAAACCTCAGCCAGAAGTTCACCAGCGTGTTTACTCCAATTCCACATTTCCAAAAAGCTATCCCCGAGCTTTCCAGACGCCAGAAGTATACCCAGCCCAATGCCATTGACATATTAGCTTGCATCACCCAACCCATCACAGCCCATCAATACCCGCCCTTTTGTAGCTTGCTTAACCCAATGTACTATACAATATATAAACAAGTCTTCGCACCTCAAGACCATGACCATATCATGCACTTCATTAACCCAACATATCTGAATTCATCCCAAAGCCTTCTGAATTAAACTCTTGCTTGAATCGCTCATCGGTATCTGTAAGGCCAAACGATGCCCATCCTCACTCATTTTGCCCCACGTCTTTCTCAGAATTGAAATAATCTTCTCTTCATCATGACCCTTCTCAAATGCCTCAAATTGATCGTCCAAAAACACTAGACAAGCAACATCCTCCAATATTTGAGTTTCCTCATTTTTCTTCAGATCCTCCTTCCTGATCAATCTAGCCACTTCCTCCGCTTCCTCACTTGTAAAATTGCAACCAATGCATATCGCAGATGCAAGATCAGCCTGTCGTTTCTTGAGAAAGGATCTCCAATTCAAATACCCAGGTTTCGTCATCGGATAAGAAGATCGTGGAACCTCCCAGCGTCGAAAATGTTGTGCTCGCACGGCAACTTTGAGAATAGGAGAAGCATCGGGAGCGCGGAGAGAAAGATAGTGTGTCATCTTTTGTGCGTAGTGAAGCTCATAAGGTATACTTTCGCCATTTATTATGCTGATGTTTGGGTCTAAAGCATGAGCTTCATCAATCAAAGTGATTGCAGCTTCGTAATTGTTTGCTGCCATTGTATAGAATGGTTTTGTAGCTTTGTTTGGTGTTACTAATCGAGCTTCGCCAAAAACAATCGCAAAAAAGATATCAAAACAATTTAAAGATCTCGCTATGGCATGAGTAGGACGATAGGATTTGATCTTGCGCCGCGGGGTTCGATAAGCAGTCAAATCTCCTTATCGCACAAGAGATTAGTAAGGTCGAAGTTCATCAAGCTGGCACGTGATATGTACTTGATATGGTTATTTCTCATCAAAATAACGTCAATGATCCACAAGCCTTCAAAGTGAAGTCGAATACATGTTTTGCATTCCGTGGCCAAGAGTAAATTGAAGTTTGTCTATTACTCATTTGGCCTGCCCGAACAATATGAGCTGCGCGCTTATGCAGAAAATTCCGGCTCAGAATTTGGTGGCCGTTTTCTATCCTGCATCAATTGTAGTGGTACGTTGAAGCCTGCCTTGTACAACTCAGTCGAAGAGGTAATCTGCACTAAATCGTTTCTCGAGGTCTTTCATAATCTATTCATCTCTTTCAAGACCTCATCCAAAATGCTGGAACGAGCTCATCAGAAGCCTATGGCCGATTGATAGGATGGGTAATAGAATCTCATGAGACAGTTCACATTCTTTTGCAGTCGGCGCCGAAAGAGCTATTCGTGGCATTAATCACATTAGCAACAAATGATACTAATGATTTTTTGACGACTGGCCGAAGGTCATGTTGAGCATAAACTTCATGTCACCTTATCAAAAAATGTGCAGTCAATTCTTCCTATGATCATGTATCGTCAACATTCCAATCATACTGTTGTAGTGCCTCGGGCGGAGAATTTACAAATGATATGTTCTGTTTTCAAACTCTATCCCTAAAGTCATAAACATTATAGTGGGAAGCTAGAGTCTGCCATAAAGTATTTCCAAAAGGCCATGCTTGTCTTTATCACGGCCACGGGTCCGAAAAGTCTATGATGAATCCTTCCAATTATTATTGCGCTACCATTTCTTCTAGTCAAAATCCTGCGTATAACTAGAGCTCGATACAAGACAGGCGCAGAGCCCGACCAAAAGCCCTCGTTGAAAGTTATCCCTAGTATAATATTGGTGCAGATACATATCTTCCTTCTCAAGCATACTGTTGCGGCCAATGTGGTATCTATAGTGCCAAAGATAGTAGTTTCAAGCACTAATATTTTCAATATGTCGACGGATTCACACCATGAGAGTGAGGATCTTCATTACTCAGAGAAAGCAAGTACCGCGGAACAACTGAAGCATGCTACCAGGACCTGTGAGTTAATATGTCCTTCTAGTCTCTGAAACCTTCTTGAGTAGTCTTTTAACTCGCGATTCATAGATACTTACAAGAGCTGCCACCGTGGTGATAAAGACGATGAAATTTACTGGGACCAGGAACGCAAAATTAGCATTCGAGTTCGAAATGTCTCCTGGCGCCCAGTTAGAGCGTCTTTAGTTAGAGAGTTGATTGGGGATGTATTTGATAAAGATAAAGCACGGTGGAAAGCTGGCGAGGAAAAAATATTTAGCCATAATGACTAGAGTTATAGTATTAGATGGGCAGTGGACTAGAGAGATGGCATGGCACAAGTCTATACATACGATATTTGTAAGTACAATAGAAGCGGGGAAGTTTTATAATACTTTATTAATATTTTTTTTAGATGGACTTGACAAAGAATCAACTGAGAGGCATGAACATCCACAAGGAATATGGGTGCAATGTAAGCTGTCATTATCTCCTGCAACATACGAGATTAACTGGGCTGATTATATACCTCAAAATTACAGATCATACCCTGCTGGGCTCAAGGTATGTTTTTAATGCTACAAGTAATCCAAATGCTTGGAAACCCATCTCAAATGAAGCTAAGAGGCTTTTTGTACACTCCAGACCTGATCCAACGGGTATGCAGGGGGACTGGACATATTTCTCTTACAATGAAGGGAATGAAAGGAAATACCAGCTTGAAGAACGTAAAGATTTAAATTCTTGGACTAAGCCTGAAATTCATCGGACTTGGCTAGCTAGAGCTAAAACAGAGATAATCGAGAGTGGTGATATTTTACCATGTGAGTTACTACATACTGCTACTGGCTGCATAGTCGGGAGCGGACCCGATTTGGTCTAATGCAAATTATCAGATAATTTCAGAGACTACGATTTACAAGTTCTCAATGACTGCAAAGAAAGATTGAATGTGGCAACCTTAGATAAGCTAGTTCGTAACACTGTTTCAAAAGAGATCAGAACTGATCCTTATGCAAAAGCTGTAAGTACGATTGGTAACCCCTTAAGATGGGATCTGAGTCTCAATGCCTAATCATGCGTCTCATTTACAGAAAATGTTCATTTCATTTCCAGAAAAGGTATCTCCCCTCAAATGCTAGCAGGCGAACCTTTTAGTGGATTCATTGGCGAATGACGGTGGAGAGAGTACCAAGAATAGAAAAGCCGACGTTGTTATTTCAAGATATCATCCTAGTGATTTGGAAAGACCATGTGAGTATAACTCACATCCTCAGCACCATTCGCTTTCCGATATAGCATGAGCAATCACTGATACATAGGTTAGACCATACGAACAGCAACAAGAAAATTTAGATTACGAATGCTACCAATAACCAAAGTTACAGAACCGTACGTAAGCTACTTGAAAGTACTAGTCAGTTCGAGGTAGCCGCAAAAGATGAAAGTCGCTGGGTACTTGACCGTCGCGAGGAGGAGGGTCGCGAAAAGGGTCGACTTACTCTAAAGAAATTAGCAAAAGCAAGTCAAAGGAGAAGGAACAATCGCACTACAAAAGAAGAGAAAGTGATAACGGCAATAAAAGCTCAAGTAGCACTTACAGCGACAGTATTTGGGAACGAAAGAAGGTTCGATCAAGGAAATCACTTCCCAGTCCTTCAACAGGCTATACACATACTCCGGTCGGAAGCTATACTTCAAATCTCATTTGGAGCGGTAGACCAGAAGATTTGCGAGGAAATGGGAAGCAGGTATTCATAAAAAGAATCGTGATTGCTGTTGTAGGTGTCACTCCGCATTTGTATAACGGAAATGTTATTAACAAAAATATGGACAGACTATGGTTATCTCCAAGAGAACAAAACAGGACAAAATCTATGGTGGGGTGAAATAGCCGATACTTTACTATCGAAAAACCTCATTATACCTAAAGGCAAGAAAAAGCAGGAGAAAGGTAGCCTCATTAAATATAAAGGGAATCTAATGACAGAGCTCGACCATCAATCTACAAGCCACAGGGTGATGCGATTATCCAATCTTGGTGCAGCATCTAGTGGAGAACCAAAAAATGACATTCATGAAAGACATAAGGTTAAAGTTTGTAAGTATTTCAAGATCTCAACTCTCATTTGGGATTTTCGTAAAGCTGCTAACAATCACAGGATACAATTTCCGAGAAAGATAACCTTAAGGAGCCTAAAAGAGATACCTCACTATCCATTCGAGACCGACTTAAAGGTAACATCTCATGGAACAATACCCGGAAAGAAATTCAGCGAAACCGAGTTCTATTAGGGAGGCAATATAATGTCATTCATCGAATAAATCAGGGCACTATATACCAAATCGTATTGAGAAATAATAAAACATATCTCATCGATCCGACTGATCAAAATAATACTATACTTATTCATGTGGAAGTGCACCAAAGATCTTCTATTCCCACTTTTCCTCAAATTCGACATCGTTCGACTTCTTCAAGTCATCGTTCGGGGACTGATACATTTAATAGTTCCTCGGATGATTTACAACGAGAAAATAGGAAATCCAAGACTCACCTACCCATCGAGTACTACCAACCGTCTAGCTACAGACGCCCTACTACTATCAGCAGCGGTAGCAGCAGCACTACCTCAGAACGAGAAAACCTCACCCTTACACACACACACACACACACACACACACCCGCACTCAAACCCGCACTTTTCATCCCCAAAATATACCCCGTTCCGAGCACCAACGAAATCCACGACATCTCCCCGATTACAACCACATTACGCATCGCTCCTCTTCCTCATCAATCAGCAATACCAAAAACTCACAAAAAGGAAACCCCCGAACCCCTCAAAGGACTAAGATTACAATTACACCAAATATCCAATTACCAAAAATTTAAAAATGCTGCAACACAGTGGCTTAAATTATAATATAGAGAGGAGAGATATAGAGAGCGGAAAGCGAGGGATGAGGAGAGGTGGGTTAATAGGGGGAATGGGGATGGGAGGAGGAAGAGGAGGGAGTTTGATGTTTGATGTTTGATGTTTGATGTTGATGTTGAGGGGGGAAGGCGTGGATGAAGTTGGAGATATAGGAGGGGAGGGGTATTTGGTATTTAGTATCTAATATAAAAACCATATAAAACCAAGCCATAAAATATAAAAGTATAAAAAGTCACCAAAATCATATACAATAGTTTCATTACAATCCATTTCATTTCCTTTCATTGCATTCATATCAATCAATCAAGCATACAATAATGCGCTGTGTAGCCTAACCACCCGTAATATAATGTACCTCCGCCTTCCCCTACCCACCCCCAACCAACCCAACCCATCCCCTTCCCCTTCCCCAAGTTCATATTCATATTCATAGCATCCATCCATCCACCCACATACTGGAAAATCTCTTCCGTCACTTCCTCCCTTCCCCTCCCCTCCCCAGCCACATCATCCACATCATCCACAAAACCATAACTTAGATAAATCTCCCCAAAGCCATCATCATCAATAGCCACCCCCCTAAACAAACCCAAAAACAATCAGCAAAAAACCTGCAAGAAAAAGAAAAATCCCGCTTCCATAAACTGACTGCTCTTTCCCACCCAAGATATAAAACACAACAGTGGATTGAGTAGCTATCATAATAAATATCACTTAGCAGCTCCTTCCGGTAAATGCAAGTTTTTGCTCGTCTCCTCCGCCTTTGCCTTCTCCACCGTACTTAAATCTATCTCTGAGACTGAAGAATCAATCTCCATAGACTGAGGTTCCTCTTCCACTACACTTTCCATTGGGATGATTCCTTCATCTTCTTCTGCCGCTCCATCGAACTTGGAATCATGTCCAGCTCCACTATTGCTACCACTAATACCAAGATTTGACGCACCATCATCAACCTTTTTCTTGGATTCTGAGACAATTTTATCTGCTTCGGAAAGTTTGCCAGATCCCATATTACCATCACCTTCGACACCAATAGCAGCATGAGAATCTTTCGCAGTTGCAACAAGAAGTGGCCGATTAAATCGAACGATCATGCAAGACAAATTATCTGTACTGAAACGAGCAAGAGCATATTCAACAAGCTGTCTAGCTGCGGCGACAGGATCTTGTTGATGACGAACTAGATCAACTGCTTCTTGATCTGAACAGACATCCCATAACTATCATGACTTGATTAGTAGTATTCTATACAAAGAAAAGGAAAATACTTACACCATCGCAAGCCAAAATAATGAATTCATCACCATCAGGCTGTATAACAGTTTCCGTTGTATATGGATGGCCTGTAACCAAATCCTTCATATAGGCATCTCCCAATGCACGAGTAACTGCCAAAACGCCATTGACACGATTATTGAGAATCAAACCACCTGCATTTGCAACACGTTTTCCTTCATTCTCATCACTACCCTTATGATCATAAGATAGACGTAAAGCCTTTCCATTACGACATAATACAATACGTGCATCTCCAACATTAGCCGTATACAGAACTCTGGCACGGGAAGAAGTGCTTTTGAGTTTCGCCTGAACATCTCTAGTAGGAACATTTACAGCAGAATTTGGTTGTTGCGAAGTGGATTTGTTCAAATCTACACCATTATCTTCAGACTTTGGAGCTTCCTCGGCAGCTTTGACAGCAGCGACGGTTGCGGGTGCAATAGCAGTAGAACCGGTGGCAGATGAAGGGTTTGGTATCCTATCCTCCCAGCGAAGAACCGCAGTAACGGCAGTGCAGCCACTGTTTTTCAAAGGTAGTTTCTCCAATTGCGCATCAACAGTTGTAAAGGTCTGATCGAGAAGTTCAGGGATGGGTGTATTTGGGTTCTTTCGTATAGTTTCTTCCAATATGAGATGTAATTTCTTTCCACACCAGTCCGCAGCAAATGTACCTGCATGGCCATCAAAGATTGCGAAATAACCATTATCCGTTTCCATCATAGATTGTGCAGATCCTGGCCTAGCAAGACTATCAGACGAATCACTTGCGACCTTCTCAGACTTTTCCGATTTCGAACTGGAATCGGCTCCCACAACTGGAGCGGGTGTATGTAAGAAGTTGTACAAGAAAGCATGTGTATCTTCCATCGTTCGACGACATTTCTTATTTCTATCCTCCCACACCCCGACTTTAAACGTAGATCTAGGGCCTGGACGAGATTCTCCGGCCGAATTATTATGCTGACCCTGCGGAACCGTCAATGCCGGATCTTGCTTTCCCAGCTTCTGCAACGGCGTCTGCGTAACCGAATCACTCGATCTACCAGACATGAATCCTGAGGAATTAGGACTTTGGCTGAAGTGCAATGAGTTTTTCGCACTGGCAAGAAGAGAGCTCGCTTTACCACCGACCCCGCTACTCCGGCGTTTCTTCTCTCCTGAACCATCGCCTGGAATTGCGCGGCCTGGGGGACTACCATTACCGCTGCGCTTTTCCGACGTGTTACCCTCGCCATCGAGAGCTCTTAATGCGGTTGATGCATCGCCTTGGTTATTGAGACTGGTTGATGAGTCGGTGCTGGATTCGGAAGAGGTGGTAGTAGGTGTGCTGGAAGCCGCGGGCGAGTCTTTTGGTGGGGAACTAGAGCTGCCAAACATCCTGTTGAGCAGGCCTCCTTGGGAGGAAAAGCTCCTCCTCTTATTTCCTGCCAGTTTGTTGACTTGATTAAATGTGTCTCGTAAAGAGACGGGTGATTGTTATCGAAGGAAAGAAAGAGGGTCTTCTTTTGTTGTGGGTTCTTTCGTTCCTACTTCTGGTGTTCCTTGCTTTCAAATTGTAAAGTTTGTAGTATGACAATGGTAAAAGAAAGTGTTATGAAGGTTCGCAGGATTTAAATATTGAAGAGAGTGATTCGCTTTGAGTTATGGATTGTGAAAGAATTTTGCTGGATTGGACTCGGGAGAAGTATAGAAGTAGAAGTAGAAGTTGTTTTGTTTTGTTTTGTTTTGTTTTGGGCAGCACAACTTAGTTTTGGTTCCTGGGTTGAGAGAGAGAGTTAGTTCTAGCTTGGATCACCCATTTACTTCTCCCATGACATCGTTTCGTGGGGTATTTCAAGAATGACCCTCACATTTGATTGATTAACTCCGGGAACCCACTCTAAAGTACCACGGAGCTGGGATTTTCTGATATATTAATCAGATTCCAGTCATTTTGGGAATTTCTGGACAACTTCGGAAAAGGATGGATAAGAAAGTGTGTGTTGATGATGCGTTGAAAGGAATATCTAACGATTTACTGTAAATACATGAGGTAGGTAATATCTATTCAAAGGGTAGATACAGTATAGTGCCATCAATACAAAGAAAACAAAGCTATGCATATAAGATTCCTCGGGATTAGTATGTATGTATGTATGTATGTATGTATGGATGTATGTATTACCAGGATTCTCATTTTATAAGATTACTATAAAAAGAAATACTGTGCCTCATCAGCGCAGGAGATAAAGAGGTTACAATCAACTTGATTTTGAGATTTCCCCAGACTTTTTTGCATCGTTATAGAAAATACAGAGAGATCTATGGATATTATAAAAACGAGACAAGCCATGGCGGATTCAGAGAGGAGTGTTAGGTTGGTTGTATACCTAATAGGTAAGTTCTTGTTCTTCCATTTGCTTTTGCTTTAAAGGCAGGAGAGAGAATTCGGATTTGTTAGTGATGGGATATGAGAGATGGAAATGGGAGAATGAAGCATTGAAGTGTTTCTAATATAATGATTATATATATAGCTTTTTATGTATGGTTAATATTCTTACTTACATTTGCTTTTAATCATCCTGATATACGGATTATATGTATATACACCTTGGTAGACAGATATAAATACAGAGAAGAACAACTAACTCACCAATCCACCACCTCCTATGAACACTCAATCCCTAAAGCCTCATATCTACCTTGTACGCACGTACGAGGCCATATGTACAAAACAGGTACCTAGTAGGTACCACCGTAGCTTTGTACCGTAATACAATGCAGTGTACCTACCTACCCGATGTATTACAGTTTATATTTTTCGTCTGGTGTCTATCCATCTATCTTTGTGTCACACATTACTATCTAGGTACGGAATAGGAGGTATGTCTACATATAGATCACTCATCTAACCACTCACTCACTAATCACTCATCTACCCATCCATGCAGTCATCTCAATAAAATACCAATAAAATACCAATAAATCACAGGTATAGAAAGAAATAAGTAAGAAGTAAGGGGTAATAAAAATCATTGTATTTGAATCTGCTTCCAACACCCTATGTACTGTACGAAAACACCAAATAACAAAAAATAAAAGCGATACTCCCAAAACTCCTAAGCTTCCCTTCCCTTTCCCTTCCCTCCCATGTGCATTTAGTGAAGACGATGTGAATTTCTGATGCCCCAATCCACAAATCTCCAAGGAAATAGATAGATACATGAATGGAAACGCCTCCCACACACTCTGTAACTAACGCCGATATAAAAGTCGTGAGTCTACTATTTAACGAATACAATGTATCCTTCCCATTTCAGCTTTGATGGCAATAAATGGTTTTCTCTTCTTGCAGATGTCGATTTGCTTATGATCCTCCTCTCGATGGATGGATTTCCACTTCCTAACCAATCCCTCCTCAATCCCTCCTCAGACGAACAAACAAACAAACAAACAAACAAACAAGCACTCCCTCATCAATCCCTCCTCAAACTATCAAGTCTCGCCTGCAAATCATCATCACCCAGGAACCCCCACCCCCACCCCACCGCCACCAACCCTCCCCTCAGGAACCATCGAACTCTGCAATCCCTGAGGAGTCTCACCCATCGCAGCTTTCAAATCAATCCCAATCTCTCCAAGATCTCTCCTCTCCTTCTTCCTCATCTTCCAATCCCGTTACATCATCAATCGCATCATCCATCATTTCTTGCCTCTGATCCATAATATCATTCTCGAATTCCATAGCGATTCTCTGTAATGCAGGTAGATTCATGCTTCTGTTCATACTTCCTAGAACTCCCGTCGCCCCTTTCATCGCCTGCATCATCTGCTCATTCGTTCGAACCGTCTAATCACCCAAGTAATTAGCCATCATCCTATCACATGCCTCCATTCCTCCTACGTTCCCCAATTCCCCAAACAACACCCCTTCCCTCCCTCTCCCTTCCAAAACATACCTGAATCCTCAAACTAATCGCCTGCAACTGTGTCCTCATACTATAAAACTTCTCAACATATCTCCTCGTCCTCACCAAATCCTTCGCCTGAATTTTAGCCGCTCCCATCTGTCCATTCTTCGCACTTTTCTTAATTTCCTGAATCAATTTCTTCTCCTGATTTTCTAGCTTCATGCGCTCGCGATCGAGTTCCCGTTGCGTTTTCTCCAGTGATCGTTGATGTTTTCGCAGGCGCTCGGCTGGCGTCATGCGCTTTCCAAAAGCCCATTCGACGATCTGAGGAGGATGGTTAGTTTGGTAGAGGGAGATAAGAGGGGGGGAAACGGCATACGTTCATGGTTGTATTTTGAAGTAATGAAATGAGGATGTGGGTAGGAAGTAAATGGGAAGGACGGTCTGAAGGATTTTTTGTGGAGGTTGGTGAATTAAATGTAAATTACTTGATGTTGTGTTCTGCGTGCCCGCGCAAGTCGTCATGTAGTAGACAATGATTCGGCTCTCATTTCGTAGCCTTGAAGCTTGGCAGCCTTGGCTGATTTCAAGCCTTAAAATCAAGGTTCATAAATTTCTGTTCCCACATGTCTTGGTGGTCTCACCATAAAAGAAATCTATATGACACTTTTATGTAATATTACTTTTCTTTTCATTCTACGGAATAAAGTAAGTGGAGAGAGGATTCCGAAGTAGCTACCTAGGCACGCCATACAATCAATCCTAAATCCTACGACCAACGCCGCTCGCATTTGTTTTTCCACACCTTCCCATCCATCCTCTGTTCCAACAACCCATATTGTCTTTGAAGTAAATTGCTCAAAAAACGCCATTTTTTTTAATCCGACGAAAGTAGTCATTGACACGTTAATGGAAAAAGAGATATCGGGGTATAACAAGAATCTAAGCATCGTATGCAGCGGCAACTCCTGGAGCTGGTCCTTCCAAATCCACACCCTCAACATTATTTCTAATCTCCGAACTTTTGTTGACCAAGTTTCCAAAGTACTTTCTGGCAACTTCACTTTCGCCTCTGATCTTTCTGGTCTCTTCACGCTTGGTTCCAAGTTGTTCAACTGAACGTTGAAGACCAACACGGAGATTATCAGCAGGGAATCGAAGGACCTTGCGTACTGATGAAGAGATACGGTCACTGTTAGAGTGTACGTAGTCGATGGCGGCAAGTTGAGCGGAGATCTTGGAGGACAGACGATGTGGAAGTGATTGAGGGATTTGGTTTAAGACGTAGTAGGCTGCGGCAATAGCTAGAAAGAATTAATAAGAGAATCCATGCAATTGAAAATATCACGTAAAACATACCTCCTGCGATGATTCCTGGCACTGCCAATCTGCGCAAGTTATTGTTACCCATAATCTTTGCGGCAGACAGAGCACCATCAACCCATCCGACACCACCAATTGCACGACTGCCGATAACAGTGGCGATAGTCATCGCCATACCAGTCCCAGCCATCTTTTCTTGTCGCTGGAAAAGAGTCGAGAAATCGAAGAAATCCCACAATTCAGTTTCAATGTCAAGGTGCTTGGCAAGGATATCACGCTTGCGTTTGAACATAATGTCGCTTTTGAAGCTCAAGTCTGTGTACTCATCACCGAGATGTAAGATGCCTAGTTGCTTGATTTGCGTTACACCATCAACCGTCTTACGACGGGCATGTTCTTCGCAGGCGGAAACAGTAGCGGAGATTTCAGACATGATAGCCTCCTTAATGTCATCGGCATATTGGAAAGCACCAAACAGCCCTGGATATGGAATTCCAAGATCACCATCGGCTGTTCTTGCTATTGTTTCGTTGAGCGTCGAGCGAGTGTAGTCGTAGATATTTTTACATGTCGCTTCGATAGTTCTATCAATATCATCGCTAACTTCAGCCTTCGCCTTTTGGGAGGCCTCGAGCATCGGCTCTAGATCTGCAAGTTCTTTTGTGACACGATCTAGCTCAGATTGTGCAACCTCTGAGTTGACCGTGGCGAGACTGTGAATATCACTTAAAACATTAAGCAAGTAAGTCTTGGCTGGAGCCAACTTGGATCTAGCCCGCTTTTCTAAAACGAATCGACGCAGTGACTGTTCAAGAATCTCGAAATCTCTAATCTTTTCCTTATCCTTGCCTTTACCCTTCCCTTTCGAATCCGAACCGTCGTCGAAGTCTGGTCCATCACCTCCACCTCCACTAGAGCTACCGCTTCCGCCACCACTTCCACCCGGTGGACCAGGAGGACCAAGTGCAGCTGTGGGAATGGCATTACTTGATACAAAATGGACAAGTTCAGAGGATTCCTTGAAGGTTCTAGGACTTAGACCTTGAATTTGCTCCAATATCATTTTCTGGCATCGTTCTTTATCCCGAATATTATCATATCCATTGACAACCATGAAAATATATGCCTTCTCCGCTGCCGCTGCCCAGATAAATTCTCGCGCGGTCTGTGTGAAGTGATTGGCAGCCGAGACAACGAAAACAACAACATCAATTTCTTCCTGTCGAGCAAAAACCGCAGTCGTCTTCGTAGTATCCAGGTTGAGACCAGGCGCATCAATGATTGCAATATCCACCACTCCATTGTTCAGTAATGACTCATCGATCGTGCGTACGTCCTTCACGTAGACCTTGCATTGTGTGTATGTATCGTTATCAAGAACGAGTTGTTCCAGGTCCTGAATCGTGTAAACGTCATAGGTGCTTTCATCGTGTCGATCGTAGGTAGTTTCCTTGTGGACCGCATGTACTTCCTCAACTCCTCCATTTTCTCTCGCATCCAAAACCTCACAGAATATGCTCGTACAAGGTTGTTGATCCTCTGGTAAAATCTTCCTTCGGAGAAGTGCATTGCAGAACGTCGATTTTCCAGTATTCAAATCTCCGGTTACCAGTACCTTGCTCGAAGAATCCTCGATACGTTCTCGTAGAGAAAGTAAATGGTTGATGCTTGAACTAATTTTTCCATCAAGCAGAGATGCGATCGAAGCCTTTTCCAACGAATGTACCAACTCGGTTTGATGTAAAGCTCCCAACTTCAAGTCCAGCTTCAAGATAGAAAACTCTTGTGCGATCTGTGGGGTTACGAGCCGAGGTTCCGGAGTGGTTCTTGATTCCGCCGCTTGACTTGACTCTGCATTGCTGCTACCCTCACCAATAGATGTCATAGCACGTCGCACTTGCCCAGGACGAGGCTCAGGTGTTGAGGACCTGATACCAGTTTGGGTATGTACCAAGCCTGGTCGTGGGTCCTGTCGTTGGTTTTGAGCTTCATCGCGCTGAACTGAGGGATAAATCGCTGGCCACTGTGCATTCATTTCTTGTAACGACTTCAAAGTTTCCACCACACGATTGATTGATCTGCCAAGAGTGACACGATGTTGATTGTACCACAGTTGATGTATTGCATTTGCCTGCGATCGTCTCTCGTTCTCTGAAATTTCGTTTGACGGTCCTCTGGGAAGAGCAGACATCGGAGGAGTAGGTCTATCCTCGGTCAGTGTAGGGTTCCATGATGGCATGCCGTTCGAGCTGTCACCGGCCACACTACCTCCATACCCTGAGTCGTTGTCGAGGAGCGCTTGTAGTCTTGCAGCACTTTCCGGTGCACTTCCAGAGCCAACAGTCATATATTGTGGTCGACCACCATTTGGGGTATTGTTGCTGGAATTATCGCCCGAACCTGGTTGTCCTCCTCTACCTCTTCCCTTTGCTTTTCTATTATTTTGACTCATGGTTATAAGTTGCCAACCATTCGCAAATTGATATCAATATGTTTTGTTGGAATGGCGTGGCTCGTTGTTGATGGGCATAAACTTTTTGGAGGCGAAATTCGCATGAAATCGACTGCTCGGCAATTTGAAGCGCGTGAGGGTGACCAGTTAGACCATGATGGATGTTTATTGGTCAAGGCATCCCTGTTCTTTAATGACGACAACAAACGTTCGGAAGAATTTTTCGCAAATATCGAATCTACTGGACAAAATATTAAACTGTACAGTACTCGAGTGCGGAGTATAGCATCAATCAAGACTGACTGACAGAGTACTACTCAATTTGATTACCATTTCACCAAGCCATCGAATCTACTGAACGAAACATTAGATAGCGATCCCGTACTATAATATAACCTCAAACTAAAACTGGATATGACCACCCGTATCTACAAATTACCCAATCGGTATTCTACCATTCTATATATATCATTATGCTATGCTATGTACTCGTATGTTGTATCAACAACCCATTCAAAATTATATTCAAAATTACCCAAAACCCATCAATCATGATTTAAACATGCCAGTCGATCCATCTATCGTCTCAATATTTTCGTAGCAACATTACATCAAGTATAGCCATAATATTTTTCCCAGCAATATAACAACAAGGTATCAAATCATCTCAAAAACAATAAGACCTCCCAGCATGTACACAATTTATCGAAAACTATCTCTTTCCTCTCACTGGGCTCTGAGCGAACCTGATACCCCTGCTTCGCGCGGCTGGTGGCGGCACTCGCGGTGTATCGTCATCATCGCTATCACTCTGTACGCCTTCACCAAGCGCTGCCTCCCGTCTTCTTTTTTCTGCTGCCGTTTCTCTTTCTTCGGGAACCTCGCTGTCACGAACAGGAGAACGTCCCCTTCCCCGCCCTCTAGCTTCATCATCCTCATCCTCATCCACTCCTTTCAAAGCGTCATGCCTTCTTCTCCTCTCCGCAGCTGACTCGGGTATATCATTAGTGCCGCTTTCCGCTCCACTAGTTCTGACATTATCCTGTACATCAATTCTGGCGCCCTGCTGTTTCGCCATTTGTTTCCCAATCACTCGTGCGGTTTGCGCGTCAGCAGCTAGCTGCGTATCTTGCGCTTCGAGTAGACGTAAATTTCCCTGTATTTGATCATCGGCGTCTCTCCTTGCCAGATCCTTCATCTCTTTGGGTGCATCGCTTTCTTCAACAACTTCGCACCTTGCTTTGGGGTCCAGACCTTGAATTTCTTTCAAGAAATCTTCCTTAGTTAGCCGGCGTCCTGCTCCTCCAATGGTGAATCGAATACGGCGATCGTCATCTTCTTCGGTTTCTTTATTGACGGTATTTGGAGCCGCCTTGCCAAAGTTCCAGGTACCCATTCGTGTTATGCCCTGGCGGGATGGATCCGATTTTGTACCATCTGTTTTGTTAGGGTTGTCGGCGGACGCCTTACTGCCACCAAGTCCGGTCCATGTGCCCATACGAGTAATCCCTTGACGGACAGCACCAGGTTCACCGTTTCTGGGGCCTTTGGTGTTTGGGTCCGGTGGTAATTCATATGTTTTGACAACTTCTCCATCTTCATCTTCAACAATAATCTGTGACTGTGTTAGCGATGTGATCATAATATACCTAAGCCGTGGAGTATCTTACAGATCGTCCATACTGGTAAGCCAAAGCTGGGCCTCGAGTTTTGCGAGGCTCTTTCCCTTTCTTTCCTTGTGAGCTCTCACCCGTCTTAAGTCCCTTGGCCTCGTCTTTATTTCGCCAGACCCCCATTATTTTCCCGAACTTCTGGTAAGCTTTCTCCGAACCTTGCTTAATATCCCTCTCCAAATTCTCGATTCCTTCCTTTGAGTTTCCCCCCTCCGGACTCCTAAGTGTTTTGATCACGTCACCGTCTTCATTCTCAATTATGATATGGTCACCCTCGTCATAAACTTCCGCCTTGTTAGGGTGGCGTTGAGCATTTGACATGTGCTCATCACGTCGCTCGCCCTTCTCGCCATGGTGCATAATTTCCTCCATTTCGGGATCATGTTGTACTTCTCCAAGCTCACCTTCATTGGACTCGTCATCTATGTTTGCTTTCTCATTGTCGGGCGAAGACCCTCCGGGCGTCAAAGTATCTGATGCTTGTTCGTTCGAGTAATCGCGACTTCGTCGGGCGGGATAAATGGCTGACTCGCTGATGGGACCGCCGGGACCTACTCCATCGTCCCACTTCTTCTTTCTGCGTCGAGGAATCAATGAAGATGGACGACTGCTGGCTCGACTTGGATTATCCTCTTCCCTTTGACGGCGCAAGAATCCTCCAGGTATCCCTCCAGGAGGTGGCAGGGTGCCGGGAGGTATCTCATCCATTGTCAAGTCTTCGCCATCAGTTTCAGATCCAGCTGTCTTGGCTTGAGATCTTGATATTGATGAGATACGAGGAAGGCGATTCATCCAAGTAGGCCCATCATCTCCAGCTTGGGTGTAGGACATTGTGAGTGTCAAGGTATTGATATGTTTTCCAAGAGTAAAAACCGCGATGGATGAACCATGTACGATAATAGAGGAAATGACGAGAAACGTTACGATTGGCCAAATCACCGTTACCAATTGCCAGTTTGGCGCATTTCGATCGGGATAATCGGCCAAGGGTGTTGTACCTTCAGTCTCAAGCTCGGCCCTTGCAAGAATAGCTACAAAGATAGCACCCACGCCAATGGGACCAAAGTGACCAGCAAATAAAGCTTCTCGCCAAGTTTTAATGTCGGGTATCAGAGGTTTCAGTGCCATCATGATCGGTATGCGCCTGAAGAAAATGACCAAAATTGCGATGACCGCGAGCCGCCATGGCGTAGTTCCAATTTCCACGTCATTATATTGTTCCCAAGGAATAATTGTACCAAGGTAGACAAAATATGCCAAGTTGATGAGTAGATCTATGACGTTGGAAACATGAGATTCCTCTGTTTTTTGAGTAAACCAACCGTCATTTGAAAAGCCAACGCCAGCAGCGAAGCCAACGAGAAGATCATCAACTCCAAGAATGCTCCCTGAGCCGGCGCAAAATAGGGCAAGAACGAAGTAGAAGACGAGAAAACTTTCACGGTCGACTAAATCATTTCTTTCCGCATATTTGATTCCGTGCCTTCCAATGTAACCGACAGCGAAACCATAGATTGCACCAAACACGCACTCGTAAAGAACAGTTATAACAACAAAGTCAAACGTAACTTCTTTCGCATTGAGGTGGAATCGTATCAAATATAAAGAAAGGTAGATAAACGGGAATGCCATCCCATCATTGCACCCTGACTCGGCAGATAGAAGATCTCTCAAATGTTTCGGTACTCGCTTTGCAAATTTTCCCTTTCCAACCACGGAACTGGCGAGTACAGGATCTGTCGCGGTCACACATGCTGCGACACAAAGTCCCTGCAGCCAGCTAAGCGGAGGGATTAACCACCAAATGAAAAGACTTGTGATCAACCATCCAAATGTCATTACAGGTAACAACAGAAAGACAACACTCCTCCAATGCTTCTCCATATAATGCCTGGGCAATTCGACCCCGACGGCAAAACATTGAACCACGAGAACAATACGCGAGAATTCTAACGTGATCTGATCGGTGTTACCCCAGGTGTCAGGATTGATCAAATTGGCGGCATGTGGTCCAAAGATGATACCACAAATGGTGGCAACAGTGGCTTCACCGATATACATGCGCTCCTTGATGAAGGAGGAACACAGCATAAATAATGAGGTGAAGCCACCCAAAATTATATAAACCAAGTGAGGTTTATTGACGGAAAGGTGATCCCACGCCATCTTGGCTGTCTTAAAACGGGTGTCGATCTGTACAGAATAGGTATTAGAGCAATCGCAGTCGATTGCTTATCGATATCGATATTGTATTCGTGAGGTTCCTATCGCAAACGGAGGAGTCGAGATGGGCAGGCTCAATCCGTTGGGTTGCCTCTCCTCGTTATACCCCAATCAGTTGATTCCCTCAAAAGAATTGCGTGATGTCGCAGCATTCGAATTCTGGTCGCGCCCAGTCGCCGCTCCCAACCTCTTCTATTTTAGTTCGTTATCCTCCACCCTTTGTAATGATCGTAAGGCACGTAGATTCGTGCGGCTAGGTTTCGCGGATGTTTCTCTCAAGACAAGATTTTATTTTCGAAGTGCAGGAAAGATTAGGAAGAGTGTCGAATGAATCGTGACGAATACTGCGTGGAAGGTTGGTTATTTTTCCAGTCCAAGATGCCAAGATCTTGGGATGCCTCCACTTCTAATTATTACAAGTGATAAAGCGAGTTTCTTCGGACGGATGGGGCAGTCCAAAAGGATTTAAAGACATTCGTTTGCCAAGGAGAGAAGGTCTTGTGTTCAAGCTCCTTTCTCGTGGATAATAATAAGAATATTTAGAGAAGAAATGTTGGAAAGAAAAGAGGTCGAAATTATTAGAAGTTAGAAGTCAAAAGTACGTACGGACTTGTGGTAGAAGTATGATGACAAATTTGATTGGACGCCTCTTTAGAATGCAAGGATAATGATAATCAATACCTACCTAGTACCTAGATAACTTTATTTCAAAATGTCAGTCGATGGATGCACTTCAAAGCCTTTTGGCCCGTAGTTTTAAAAAGTATCATTCAGGCCTTTCTGCTGTTCACGTTTTTTCCCGCTCTGTCCGTTCATGAATAGTAATAAATAGATGGCTACTCGTAAGGTAAAAGGTAAAAGGCAGCTACAGTACCTAGTAGGTAGTGAATCAAAAGATCCTGAGATCCTACTATCCCGGAGGTATGAAATGAGTGAAGGTCAGTCAAACTGTTATACCTGTCCATGAATTCGAATTCGCTCTTTCGTAGATTATCGTAAGCCGTAATGAATTAGAAAGAACACCAGTTAGTTGTTCAGCTCTCGCGTCTTGCACATCGCACCTCACAACTCTCACCTACACCCGTCACCTCACACCTCACACTTCACACCTCACACCTCACACCTCTCTCTCACCTCTCATTTCACACCTCTCATCTCACACCTCACACCTCACACCTCACATTCACTTCAATCACACTACTCTTGAGTCTTGCCTCGTCATCTCTACCTATGGATTAAAGGAAGTAAATATTTATGCATACTCCTTACCCCCCTACGTCACTAATCCTGGCCATCAATCCTAATTATTTCCTTGATTGGCCCATTTAATCTTTTTTACTGCCAAGACTCAGTACTTGGCGGTGAAAACCCCCCACATTTACCCCACTTTTCATCCCCATTCAACAACACTCAACACTAACCGGGCCAGAGACATTTTTACTTCAAACTTTCTTTCAGCACAACAACAACACGGACCTTCAGGCTTCGGTTAAGCGGTTGTTTAGGCAGGGGTGTCAACGAAGATACTTCCGAACATATCAGATAAGAATCATGAGATCTTTCATACGTACAATCATCAATCAATTTATTCATTCATCAATCATTCATCAATCATTCATACATCAATCATTCATTCATCAATCATTCATTCATCAATCATTCATTCATCAATCATTCATGAACTCTTGGGATCCACCAATTCTTGATGAGGAATTAATTATTGATGGCATGCTACCCCACCATTATGCCTCTACTGCGACTGCGGCGATGCTCGGATCACGCACTCCGGAAACGCCTCGCAAATAATAATTAATATGTAGGTAACTTTGTCGGACCTCGTACGCTGTCTTGGACAGTGCTCGTTCAAGCCCATGAACTATTGCTTACACTGTACAGTAGTCCTGTTATGTATGCACCGCTACCCTTACGGTTGCTTGATTTGATCTTGTGACGGTCAGTTTTGTCCATCGTCCCGCTTATTTACTACCTTGATGGTTCAAAGGGATGTGATTTCTACTGTTGAGCTCAACACAGCCACTTTGCGGCTGGGGATGTAGTTATCTCAACATCAGAAGATGTTGATAGCATTGGCGAATCTGGTGAAAACAGCTGGCGCCCCAATATTATGTTGTGTCCCCTCGACTAAATACTCCAACGCAATTAAAGGGGCGACATCACCTTCAGACCGTGCAGGCATAAAGGCTGACAGAGCTCTGAAGATAATTGCTCTCAAAGTCTATCAATACTCCTATAGGACTTCATCATTAAGAAGTGGCTCGTCTTCCTTCTACTCAGAGGCTGCATGAGTCTGGTACGATTTTCCAGAGGATTAATCATCCTTCAGGACTATGACCTTTTTGCTGGATGCAAAAGACTCTTGATGGTACAAGAGCTGTGCAGAATTTGACCCCCTTTACGCGTGTCTTGCGCTCGCTATGCAGATGGTATTCATCACAGCTTCTGTCATACGTGAAGCGAACAATGAACATGTGACGATCTCTTCTTCCCAAACGTTAATCACATTTCTACAACATAGGGATTATAGTTTGAGGTCAATGAGGACGAGGTCACTTACACCAGGATTACCACGGTTTCAAAATGCTACATCCCACCCACTAGTTGTAAGTCCGCCTGTTGACGATGTTGAAGGATTTAACAAAGGGAATTTACATGAGACCAAATCCAACCATATCCTCAACGACGATCCAATCCGTAAGCATACCCCTAACTTTGTAGTATTATTACATTGGGGGTGGTAACACGACGTCTATTTCAGCATTATCCATTATTGGAAGTTTGTTGGAGAAAATAAATTCTGCAGCTCGTGCAACTAATGCAGAAGATCTAGAACCTAGAATGAAGACAAGATTTGGTGAACTCCGGTACGAACTGTCCGGTAAATGCTGTACTTCCTTGGCAGAATATAGTGCGCACTGGTGCGGTGATAGATCGTTCTGCAGTGCAGGAAGGTGTGAATCTTTGAATCTTAATTTATTTGTTGCACATCTACAAATTGCGTATGGAACTCTATATTCAGCCTTTAATGGAAACCAAAAATACATCAAGTGAGAATAAAGGGACTTTTGCATTTCATTTCAACATATGAATGTGCGAATTTGACCTTTTCGGACGATTTTGCCATATCTCACCGCCCCAAATTGATAAATTCCAACAACACAACTGCACACACTTCAGGACCTTGAAATATCAAAACTAAGGTAGGTTTATCACCAACAGCTAAATAGCCAACTCCTGAAATGCCTTTAACCATTGCGGATATTGTATTTAATGAGCAAGCAAATCACAACTTCTCAAAGACACTTGGTGAAATCAAACGAGCCACTCTATCTATCCACAATCGGCTTCGATCTATTCTCGAAGATGCAGAATTTGCCGAATCTGTTGCAAATGCCTACGATAGGCCGCTTGTAGCAAATGAAAGATGTGGCAGCTGGTACATTGATCCGAATAAGAAAGGAGGCAGTGCATACTTCAAAAGTACAGATGGCCATACAGGTGTCTGGAAGTTTAGCTCGCGAAGATTGAATTTACATCTTTTAGAAATAATCGGAGATAATGACGGGTGTGTACTAAAGTAAAATTTATTGAGCTACAGGCTGAAAGTTTCATGCAGATGTATCATTGTAGATTCTACTAGGCGCGGAAAGCGTCAGTCATCCTTGCATTCTTTTTTCTTCTCAGGTATACTAATAATTGAAAGGTATGCCCGATGCATTAAGCAAAACAATACCAATATGGTGTTGTGTATTGAACCGCGTCTTTTTCCCTAGCAATCCAACTGCCCATAAGCTGTACGCTCCACCACAGGTAGTTTCGGATTCCGAGCATGCTCAAATGACAAACTTGCTTCCTCAATTCGTACAAGCATTTCAAGCTCTCAATCTACCTATTGAAACTTTCAGAGGTAAACTTCGCAAGCCAATCAGACCAATTTGGGTAACTCCCGAGTCTCAACTATCTAATACAGACGATATCTTTGAAGATTTTCACCCTGTAATCTGTTGTACGGTTTCGCGAAGGGTTGCTGGGGGAGAAGTTAGCGAGGGGGGTTATATACAGGGGGCAGGAGATGATACCGAGAATTGGGCTCATGGACTCACTCCGAATATTTTCTGGACGAACCAACATCAATTATTTGAAACATCTGAAGAAGATCTACCCGAGCTTATTGAGACGTTAATAGACCAATCTAGCTCTTCTCTAGGATCTAACACCAAACTACGCCTCGTAAAACCTACTTCATGTCTTTCAATTTCGACGTTAGATGGCGTTTCATCTCTGGAAAACATTACCGGTACGTGCACTATCATACTATTGCCCAAGGTCACACCCAGAGATACATGGCACACCTCTCCCACACGAATGGACATCGGTCTCGGAAGCAAAAAAGTAGGCAGCAAGAATCTCCGCGCAGCCCTCAAAGACATCACCTCATTCATCATGCAAACCCTCCAAAACCTCACAGACTCACCATCACACGAACCCTCCACCCCACACTCACAAATAACCATAGCATGCGAATCAGGACAAGATCTCTCAATTGGTGTCGCACTGGCTCTACTCTGTCTCTATTTCAACGATAATGGTGCGTTGGAATTGAGAAGTGAGGAGGATCTTTCGACGGTTAATAAGGATTTTATTCGTAGGAGATTATCGTGGATTTCGACTTCGATGCCGGATGCTAATCCGAGTCGGGCGACGTTGCAGAGTGTTAATAGTTTTTTGATGTCGTCTTGATGTTATCTTACTTGCTTTGTTGATATATGGAGTGTGTATTGCTTGATTATTCATTTTATTTATTCTTTATGGGTGAATGGTGAATGGTGAATGGTAATTAGGCTGATTGTAAGATGATCCGTTGGGTGTGTTTCTTTTCGCTTACTTCCCTTCGGTTTTTTTCGGGTTCAATGACGTTGTATTGCTCGTGGTATTTAATTCCCGTAACTCGTCTTTCATCTATTTACCTATCATATACCATATCCAGCAATACAAGTGTATCTAATATACGATCTATGTATATTACGAAAATGCACACGCTCTTCCACTATCCTATTTTTTTTTCTCGCTCGTGTCGTTCTCATTCCAAATGATATCAAAGTAAATGAAAGCCGTGTGAAGAGTAGACAAGTTGTCCGTCTATGCGAGGTCAAGAGATAATTTTGATGAGAGGGATTCCTGTAGATATAAGCCCAAAATCAGCCCTGAGAAGAAATCTAGTATTAGTCTAGTAACTAGGTAGTATTGCTGGAGATTTCACAAGGTAAATATGAGTTATACAACGTGACATCTTCGCGAGCTCTCTTAGACTTCAATCTCCCATAGCTTAGCTAGAACAACTATGAGTTCTCATTCAATAACACCCTGATTCTTTCCTCATCATCATCAATCTCGATTACTTATCTAATGTAAAATCACCTAGGTATTAAACTCCATATTTTCTGCATCAAGCTTATAGTTGACTTTTTTTAAACCTCTCCGTTCCACACTCCCGTCGAAATTATTTCTTCTGTACTTACGCATTACTTTCATGCTGGTATGGAACGCCTCAGAGGAAGATTTCAAGGGATTGACCACTATCAAGTTCTTTTGTATACTAATTACTAGTGTCTTGATATCGATACGGAAAGTCCAAGAGGGGAATTGAGCGAATCACTATTAATACGAAACCGCGCTCTCCGCATAGAGGCCCAAAACTACTCTGTATAGAATTTGCGATGGTGCTAAGCTTTGTCTGATTCGATTATCCCCCTTCTTCTATTCCTCTCCCTCCACATCCATATCCATATCCATATCCATATCCATATCCATATCCATATCCATATCTCCCAACCGTAGAAATAATCCTCATGATCAAACCCCCTTAATAACTCATCATCGCCATTTACTATTCATCTCCCCGTCCATACCCATAACAACTTCATCTCTACACCTACATATCTGCCATAGACTATCGATGAAGATTTCGTTCTTGTAAAAACAATCACTGCATGAATATTCTCAACTTTCATATCGTCATCATCATCTTCATCTTCATCTTCATCTTCATCTTCATCTTCATCTTCATCCTCTCCATCTATCTATCTATCTATCTATCTAAAAATTATTCATTCTGGTTTCTCTACGACTCTACGACAAATCACAAATTTTATTCGTAAGATTACAATGAATTGGAAATTTGAACCTAGAGCTTGTGTGCTAAGTGAGGTTTGCTGCTGTGGAGTATAGTCGTTCGAGTGTATTTAGTTGAGTAGAGTAGATGGAGTTCTGACGATTTCTATATCAATTAAAAATTTTGGTGGTTATGGTTGCGCATGCGCAGTACGTAGCTTATGGGGTCAGAGACGAAGAATCTGGATATGAAGTAGGGAGACGAGATGGGAGTGCGCTTTGGAATGTTTTGTATATGTGGGTGTGATGGAGGCGTGGTTATTGAAGACTGGGCTTGATGTGGTCCTGATTTTTTGCTGGGTTTTATTGCTATTGTTGTATAATTGATGAACTGTTTAATAAAAGAGCATTGATATATTGATTTTTAAATCGATTTATGTAATTAGTAAAAGAAAAAGTATTATATATATATAAATGTACATCTATCTATATTTATATTGAGTATCTTTCTTCTTTACTCTTATTTCTATCTCTCATTAATATAATCCGTCTACATGGATATACATAGAGTAGATAAATAATGAAAGCCTTTTAATTTCTAGTTTCAGATCTTTCCCCTACTTCTAAATAATCAGGAAACGCCATATATGCTTCACACGCATTTTATACATTCATGATATCATCCATAAATATTATACAAAGATCCAACCTACACGAGGGATCTTATTTTCCATCAATACATATGATAGTATTTTCTTTACCATCTTCCTAATTTCCACCCGTGGATTCGATCTTGAATATCATCCCAACTGAAGTTTTTGTATGCTCTTCCTTCCTCTTCACCTTCCTGTAAAACCACTGTTGGACTGCCACTTCCTTGTCCTGCATTATTTACCAAGCCTCCAAAGACCTGTGCAGCTACCTTTCGTAAATCTTTGACTGTTAATTCTTCGATTTTCTTACACATTTCTCTTACTCCTACTTTTCTTCCATGTACTTGTACTTGTCTTCCTAAATCCTCTAGTTCTACCATTCTTGATTCCAAATTCATCAATAAACTGGATCTCAGTTGATTCTTCGCACGGTTGACTTCTGCAGTTTGCAATGCATTGAATCCGGTATCGAGAGTGAGGCTTTGAAGTTCGCGACACATAACATCGAGCATATTTTTGACGAAGCCAGGGGAACATGATGCGGAAATTCCAAATAGTCCAGAATCAGTATACGAATGGTTGAAGGCTATGCAGGATTCAACCCAACCGTGTTGATTGAGGACATTGGTGTAAAGGCGTGAATACATACCTTTGCCAGGGCCACCGGCAGAGAATGATCCACCACCACCAAGGAGGGTTTGAAGAGTGGCAAGGGCATAGATATCTGGCGAGGAGATGGGAAGAGCTTCAAAAGCGATGTGAATATGGCTCAGCGCGGGGAGAGAGGGGTTCATTGGTGGTGGTAGAGAAGGGAGTGAGAGGAATCCACCTGTATAATGTGAGGGCTGGTTGAGGTCAAGGGGGTTTATAAAGCCATTTCGAACGGAAGCGTTCTTGGGTGCGGAAGTGGAGATGTTCTTGAAGAATGGGATACGTGATATCAAGGTGGATGGCTTTTGTGTAGGTGATGGTGGTGGTGGCGAAGAGGATGAGGATGATATTGAGCTATTGCTGCTGGTTTCACTCGATGATGAGTCGAAAGATGTTTCCGATCCAGTTTGTGACAAGAGAGGAGCTGATTTTGGCATATCTCCAAAATGTTGTTCGGCAAGCTTTACTGCTTCCTCATGCTGTACACCCGCAAATGCAACTACCATTCTTTCAGGCCTATAAAAAGTATCCCGGTATGCTTGTATAGTGTCGCTGTTTATCTCTGAAAGTCGCTCTTTCGGACACAATAGAGGGTTTCCAAGAGTATTGCCCTTGTACGCAGCCATATGTACGATTTCCGGAAGGATTAACTCTGGCTTGGACCAAATTTCACCAATCTCATAAGCAGCCGTTTCTAATTGTTGCTCGACTTCCTCCTCGGTGATTAAAGGATTGCGTATGGTCTCGGCAAGTAAGGCGACAGCGGTTGGTACCGCAGAATTAAATGTGGCAGATTGATACATGAGAGATTCTCTGGATGAGGCGCATTGTATATTTCCTCCCAAAGATTCTATTGATTCTAACATTTCGTCGCTTGATCGGTTCGAAGTGGATTTGAATGCCAATCTATCCATTATATGACTGACTCCTCTAAGATCTTCATTTTCGTATCTGGATCCTGCATCAATGTATACTCCAATGCCGGAAAAATGACCCGGTAATGCTTCAGTTGCGACACGAACTCCATTGGGAAGTGTACTGATTTGATCTAACTCGGCGGGGTCCTATATTCACGTTAGTCGTGTTGAGAAGTTGGATTTTCTATCTTCACTTGTACCTTTTGTATAGGTTCTACGACTGTCGCCAAACTTCGTGAACGTAATGTTGGGAAAACATTGGGTATGGTCCTTTGGGTTGAGAGGGCTCTCCTCAGAAACCTCGTCGAAGGATTTCTTAACATAATGAATGTTGTTGTGTTGTAATTGTAATAAGTTAAGAGATACAATCGAGCTCCTCGCCATAAAAGTTCCGTAGGTTTACCTATCATTTGATTACCGTATCGAAAAAATCTTGAGTTCGGCAATTGCCGGTTCTGGTGAGGGGCGTTCAACCTTAGGTAATTGCTTACCTCAGCCCTCATTGGTCTAGACAGGATCATCCGTACCTAGGTTGCAGGGTAACAAGGCTACACGGGTTGACTACATGATTAATCAGCATGCTCACGTGCCACATTATTTCCCGCTTTTTTTTTCTATGAGGGTGTCACCGACCAGGACTTTTAACCTAGGAGGATTGAGTGACCAGGACAAACCATGCCATTCAACGGTCAAAGCATTTTACGTCTATTGTGGCGGCAATAATTATTTGAAAGAGAGAGAGAGAGAGAAAGAGAAAGAGATTGTTGAAGTACCCTTTCAAAGACTCGTGGTAGATAGATAGATAGATGTAATATACATACATACTTGGTATCTTCTTTATCCTTTCTTCAACATATAGTATATATATATATATGTATGATATTTATTTTCAAGAGATCGATCTGAATCTTGTCAAGCAGAATATAGCCGTGGCAAAAACATGGCTATTGGGATGGCACATTTTGGTTATCAATCTAGCCCCTGTTTCCGGCCATTTTTTTAATGCTCTCGTGCCAGTCAATAATGTATCGATCTAACGGGGCATGCATGTACAAAGGGTATTTTCGTATCATTTTGAATTGATCTGAATGATTTGGATGGATTTATTGGATTATTGAAATTGGAATATAATGAGCTGATTATTTGACCATTTTCTTTCTTGGCCCAGATTGATTCTGATCTTATTCAATTTTCCATTCATCTTCTTCATCTTGTCATTTTCCAGGAGTAGACAGATTACTATTATTTACTATTGACTATTTATTACTATAATTTTGTTACTCCTCCCTCCGTATTCTAAGATTCTAGAAATATGATCTACAACTAGTAGCAACAGGATCTTAATATAAATACTACCATACCATACCATACCATACCATACCATATCATATCATATCATATCATATCAACTCGGAATCCTCCCCAAGAACAACAACGACAACCAGTATTCAACAGATATCTTTTCTTTTACGCCTTGTTTTCCATTCTTAAAACTTCTTGCATTGGACACCCCATACCATACCATACCATACCCACGAGTACCTACTTTATTTTCTATTTCATGTCGACTGCCATAAATGTTTTAAACATTACACACCGCATACATACCCCATTCAAATTCTTTCGAATTCCCACAAACAAGAAGAGGAGGATTATCTATTCAACTCTCATAGACGTCTCCCTTGTAGAATTTCTTCAAGTCTCTTCAAAGTATCCATTCACACAAGCACGACAAGCCACAGAAAACGAATCCAATCAATCAATCAATCCAAGCAATCAACACCTTTGACTTATTACCTACGAAAAAGTACAAATTACCGGGTACATAACCACATAACCATCTCATATCCTACTGGTGTACCCAGACCAGACATATCTCCTACATATCTACATCCCTACTTTCAAAGTTCATTCAAGGGTTTTCTCTTATTTTATCACTTGATTTCTTGGTGGTTGAGAACGAAATCATCCTTTGTTACTTGGATTTTCAATTTCTCTAATTATATCATTCATTCTATATTTATTATCTCTTTCACCAGTTAACTCGAAAAGAAAGAGTCGGGGATTACTTTTTCCTCGTTCTTTTTAACCAAAAGTCCTTCCCCATGTATTCATCATTGCCCAGTTCGCCCTGGAATCCCACTACTTCAATAACATCCATTGTACGAGAACGAACATCTTCTGCGCAACCAGTCTCACCTGTCTCCCCACAACCAGCTTCCATATCATCACCCACATCAACTAGAGGTCGTCTAAGGGGTTTAAGTTATTTACGAAGTTACACACAAAATCACTTATTATCAAGGGAGAATCATAATAATAACCACAATTCTTCGACAAATAATCAAAATTCACAGCCCGCGATCTCACGCACTACCTCGCATCCTTCATCCCCCACGTCAGCGACTGCAGCTTCTAACGCCTCTGCTGCAGCCTCGCCTACAACTCCTGCAACCGAGAGTCTTCCTCGACAAACTTCACCCACTGCACAAAGATCCGCAACGACCGACGATTTGACAGCGGGAGGAGCGAATAATCAAGAAAATCTAGGTTCTACGAGTGGCTGGTTACCGACAGTAGGAGGTCACAGCGGAGTGTCAAGCATCCCAACTCAACCACAACCTACTGCGACTGAGTCCTCTTCAGCCGTCTTATCGGCCAACGATTCATCTGCGATAACCTCGGGTCTTACGGCGTCGATGGCAAGAACTCGATCTGCAGGAAGCGGAGGAGCAGCAGATATGCCTTTACTTAATGGTCTGGGAGAAAATGGTCCTGCATCTGCAGGGGGCGCCATGTCACATCAACTACCATCAATTCGCTTCTCTCCGCATCAAGATCCTCGAGCTCATCGCCCATCCCTCGTATTTGGTACCATGAGTCGAACACTGCCGACCGGAAAAGAAGTCATAAAAGTTGGTCGATATTCCGAACGAGATAACCAACCACCTCATGCTACGAATGTGCCATCATTTGCACCAGTTGGATTCAAGTCAAAGGTGGTTAGCAGACGTCATTGTGAATTTTGGTGTAGCGGAGGCCGCTGGTTTATCAAGGATGTGAAAAGTTCATCGGGCACATTTCTCAATCACATACGATTGAGTTCTCCTGGGACAGAATCGAGACCATATCCAGTAAATGATGGTGATATAGTTCAGTTGGGAATAGATTTCAAAGGTGGCGAGGAAATGATATTCAGGTGTGTTAAAATACGAGTGGAGCTCAATAAGGGATGGCAAACTGGTCCAAGCAGTTTCAAGTATGTATATCATCCTGATGATGAAACTAATATATATTTGCTGACGCCCTACCCAGTGTTCAATCTCATAAGCGTTTACGCGAGCTCAACAACAACTTGAAGAAACAAGCAGCCGGTGGCTCCAGTAATTCCTCGCAAGATTGCTCGATTTGTCTTGGACCTATCGCTGTAAGTCAAGAAATCGCACCCATTACTTGATAACCTTTAACTAACGCACAAAAGCCTTGTCAATCTTTGTTCGTCGCACCATGTTCTCATACATGGCATTACAAATGTATTCGAGTTGTCATTAACGGTCCTACTTGGCCTCATTTTATATGTCCGAATTGCCGTACGGTCGCAGATCTCGAGGCAGAGCTCGATGAGCCAGATGTGGATTGGGAGGAATTAGCGGCATCAGAAGGAGAGCCGGAGGAAACATCAACGCCTGCAGCAGATACACCAACACCTCATGATACCGAGGCCGTAGCTGAGGAAGCTATTCCACAAACGAGTAATCCCACGGCAGCTCCAATTCTACCAGAGCAGGAGACCTTTGAACCTCTGAATATCCATCAGACCGATGATGACCTTGATATTAGTGACGATTCCAGTACAAGTGCTCACGCCCATGAAACTGGACTCGAAGATATGGCATATCTCCACGTAAGCGATTCAGCGACAAGTTCAAATTCAGCCACATCGACTGCTCAGATCCACCATAGCTCTACAGTGTCACCGGTCGATATAATTGCAAGAAAACCAGTTCCTAATGCGTTAGCTAGCTCGTCTTCGCGTGTCGAGAACATCCGTGGCTCGCCAAGTCCTAATGGGATGCACCCCGCACTAACAGATCCTCTTACTGGCGAAGGACCTATGACACCCAGGAATGATGTTGGACCATTTATTTTCGATGGCGGCGCGGGACGAAATGGCATTCGGCTAGCAACTGGAGCGGGGGATTTGGATTACACCGAAACTCCAACCACAGCTCAGGCAGCACCACAATCTGCCCTATAGACAACTCTATATATGAGGTATCAACGCGAGGCGATTTGTCATCGGAATATTCTGCATTTTAGCGAGGGCGGAGTCAAAGTGGGCGGCCGGAGGTCTAATGCTATAATCGACAATTTTGTACTCTTATGATGATGGATAACGAACGATCCGCTTACATAGTTTCGAGGAGATAGGTGGCTGATCGGTTAGTTTTCACGTCTAAGAAGGTGATGGTCGTATATTTGGAGCGGATCTAAAGTCATATGAACTCGGCGGTGGAGTCAATTGCTTGTTATACTCGCTGGGAAAATACGGGAATGAGGAAGGGAACGAGGAACTAGGAGCGAGGAGCTAGTAACCTCACTACATACCTACGCATTTGCATATACGTACGCGGTGGTGAACGGAAATAGGAATAGGGGTCAGGAGAGGAGCAGGAGGAGATATCTCGCTTGAATTGAAATGGAGAACCATCACAATGATTGCTCGAGTCATCCATCATATGCATATAATTAGGCGTTGGGTTGGTGGAAGAATGAGAGTGGAGGGAGCGATACCTGAGGGATGTTTGATAACGATACTGATATTGATAAGTTGATACTTGATACTTGACACTTAGTCTGAGAGGAGATGCTTATATGGAAATGAGAACTGAAGAATACATATTTTGCTTGCTTTGCTTGCTATTTTAATTAATGTTGAATATATGTTTATTTATTTATTCATTTATTCATTTGTTCATTTATTGATTGCAAGTGAGAAGCATAGAGGGTGTGTAGGATATGTAGCTAAGCTCACAAATAACCTTTCTGAGGACAATGTGGTAATTAAGGACAATTTATTTGTATTTGATCTGATATGTATAAAAATGAAAACCAGCTCTCTCATCATAAACCACACATATAGATCTAACCCTTTAACTACCAATCCATTACCATGAGCCCACCTCTCCACCAAATCCCAACTCATACAACTCATACAAACACCTATATCAACCCACATCAACTTACAAGTAAGTATAAGTACCTACTTTTTCAAACCCCCCTGCATCCCAATCCTCTCCACATCCCTAAACTCCGCCGAACCAGACGCACAAGATTCCAAAACGCGTTCCCACTCCCCCACCTCCTTCATCCTCACGCATTCCTCCGCAGCTTTCGTCTTCATCGCGCATCGTTCCCACAGCTCTATAATCTCCTTTCCTTTTACCTCGCCTTGGGCTTTGATTTTCTCAACGAAGACAGCTGCTAATTTCTGGTTTCCGGCGTTGAGGATGAGAGTGTAGAAGGGGAGCCAACCGATGGGGGATTTGCGGGTTTTGGAGAGATCTTCTAGGGCGGACCAGTCGCGTCTGGAGACGAGGGCGCGGAGGCGTATCCAGGTGGTTGTTTTTTCGGGGATTTTGAATTCCGTGGTGAGTTTTTTGGCGCGGGAGGTGTAGCCGAGTTTGATTAGTTTGAAGAGAGTTTCGTTGAGGGAGAGGCCGGTGAAGGATTCGGTTAGCTCGTGGTCGAAGGATTCTTGCATGCGGAGGAGTAGGGAGGCTTCGTGTAGAGCTTTCAGTTCGAAGGATGTTTCTTTGGAGTCCGAGAGGAGTTTTGCGGCTAGGGCGAGTTTGTCGGATGCGGTGCGGGAGTCGGGTTGTTGGAGGGCTTCGCGGATGAAGACGGCTGCGCCATCAGTGCGCCGGTCGTCTTGGTAGTAGAGGTCTTTGAGAAAAGAGGAGTCTTCTGTGCGGGCGGAAGATTCGACGAGGGAGGTGGCGATGGGTCGGGTATTAATTACGCGAAAGAAAGAGGCGAGGGGGAGGTTCTTTTTGAGGTGAAGCAGCACGTAGATTATCAAATCTGAGTCTCCGGATTCAATGGCTTTGTCGAGTGCGATTTCATCTTCTTCCATTGAGAGGAGGAGGGGGACCTGTTTGCCGGCGCGGGGTTCATGGTTTAGGAGAGAGGTGGCTAGGCGGCCACGTCCTTCGTCGTAGGCTGCTCGAGCTATTTCTTCAAATGAGATGCCGCGTTTGCCGGAAAGTTTCTCGACGATTGCACGGCAAATTGTGTCTTCGTCTTCGGAACCTATGCGTACTTTTTGTGATGCCCAGTGGACGTATATTCTATCGGTTGGAAGGCGCAGATAATCAGAAATCTTGAGTGCTAACAGATATTCTCGACGGTTGATGAGACGCCTAACGAGCTTTTCGGGAGTAAGGCGTAGAAATTGTTCATATGATAAAGGTATGCCGATTTCGTAATATCGAACAGCATTCAACACACGAAGTGTTTCACACATATCAACAAAATCATCGCTATTGTAAATGTCAAGTACTGATTTTCCGAAAGAAGCGGCTTTGAGTAGTTGCTTTTGCCAATGGATGTTAAATTCATGGCCAGCCGCTTTAACCTAGAAATGGGTCAGTTGTAGTATCAGAATATTATGTCAATTACTTACACAGGTATCGACTGCCTCTACTAGATGAGGCCTAATCAATTGTATGTTATCATCTGCTTTTGGAGATTGTTGTTCCAGCTGCTCAACAGCGTCCAATAGTATTGATGCTGGTGACTCTGTACCGAATCGGAAAGTTTCATCAGTTACTTCAGGTACTTTTTGTAAGAAATCGCAAACATCATTGGTTATCAATCGAACACCATCATGATCTACACAGTGATTAACAAACATCTCGGTGGATCCAAGAAAGGCTACAAACCAGCAATTACGTGAACTCGGCCATCATAGTAGAACTTTGCAGCAGCATTGTTGGGGCCGATGAGATGAACTTCGTCCTCCCAAGCAATCACCACAGCATCATTACCACACCATTGAACGTCTTTTGGTGGAGTTTTCGATCTTGAATTATATTCGCTTAATCTATTCTGGAAGTCGCTCGTGATGACATATGCGTTTCCTGTTTCCGTGTAAAGGGCTACAAATTTGCCATTTGGGGATACGCTGATATGTGTAAAAGGTCCGATGTCTAGAAAACGATCTTCGGACTCAGTTGCATCGGCTACATGTATAGTCTGGCCGATGCTCAATAGAACTTCAACTGATCTTGATAGCGTGTATGCTGGCGGTATTAATGTCCACGAATGAACTTCACCTTCAGGGGGTGTTGCTAGTAGTTTTGGACGTGGTTCTTCATATCTAGATACTGAAATCAAATGATTATTGGAGAGCAATGCCACAAATCCGGTGCCATAGAATCTGTTCGATATGTGAGCTTGTACCAAATCCAATAAATTCAAATACGAACCTGCAAGCCCTTACACCATATTCCTCGGCACCATTTCCTAGAGAGAATTGATTAAAGTCTCCTTGCAAGTCGTAATAACATCGTACGGTGCCGTCAGCAGTGACTACGATGAGCTTTTCGTCTTCGGTCCAGCCGAGACCTTTGATAGATCCTTGGTCCCAATTAATTCTCCTAATTAGCTTGCCAGCACAGCTGTACAAATCAATACTGGATTTAGATGCCTGCGATCCTCTGAAAGTTTGAAGTTTCGTTTCGTCTCGATATAAAGCTGGATTATAAGTACAATGTAAGCAAGTAAAATGATGCGCAATGTAGTCTGCAGATATTTGAAGACAAAAACTCGTCGACTATTTGATGGATCCCATCCGTGATGTTACATACGTTCGGAGCACTACTCTTGGAGGATTGCGGTGTCATGGAACGACGCAGCTTTTGTCTCGCAACCCCTAACTGCCCTTTGATGGTTTACATAGATTTCGATTGCGGTAGCCGTTGCTCTCCTCATATTGGAACCTCTCAAAGTTTACCAGTAGAATCCTGACAATACAATGCACCCTGACGATCAGAAGGAAACAACACAACGCACCAATTGCTCCTCCGTATGAGCATCCCGTGACCACATAGTTCTCAAGCTCCAGATCCTGGTCAAATACGGCTGTATATAATTGTATTTTTCGATAGAATTTATCCCCCACCTTCTCCCATTCTGCTGTAGGACTTGTCATTTTAATAACGTATAAATCTTCATTATACTCCTGGGTGGTTTTGTTGTTGCTTGAAGCTGCCTCATTATATCTTAAAAGAAGCTCCCAACTTAAGATGTGGTCAAAGCTCGACGCTAGTGATCATCAACAACATTCAACAATAGACATCAAGTCTCTACTCCGTATACAACTCAGAGTTATGACAATATAACTATAAACAGTGAACTATTGATTTGTGTCTTGAATCCATTTCACTTATAGAGATGGGCTTTGGTTGAAACGATTCTCTTCATGGATTTATGGCAGACGAGGAGTTGATCAACAAGATTCACGAGCTCAGCGACTTGGAGCTCGCCGCATTAATATGTTTAGTCGCAGAAGAGCACTGTATCATTGATACCGATCCTGATGCTCTAGACGATCTCGTACAGGAGTTACAGCTGGTGAAAATATATTTTTATTCCCGTACCGAGTGTGTGCTAATCTTTTGCAGGTCGCATCTAAAGTCTTTGGCCTGACATATGCTGTCATTGATTGCAACAGTCATACCACCCTCGAGGATTTCGCCCATGCCATCCTTTCCGTCGATGCCGCTCCTAATCGAACCGATTCCCCCTTGCTAAATCGCCGCGACTCCTACTTCCTGCAAACTCCCGCATTTCAGTCAATTAATCGACCATCCGTGCCGGAAACGACCGATAACAAGACGATCGCAAATGTAATCATTGCCAGGAATCTTGATGAATCACCACAGCAGATACAGATTCAGGCTTTAGAGCTAATGCGAACGAAACGACTTTTCACAAGGACATCCATACAAAATGCGCCGAAACGTTTCTTGTTTATTGCGGCTATAGCAGGCGGTCAGGGGCCCAGGTTGACGAAACATTTAAATAACTATATGTTCATTTCCCATGTACACGATCCACAAGATGGCTTCCCGAACTTGGAAGATTTGTTTACAGACGATACGACCTCCACTCTATCTGTAGTGAAAAGGAGTTCAACGCTACAGGCTGAAGGAAGTTTATGGGCGAGGATATCTCCGATGGTCAGTGATCTTGCGCATGTGACAGGCCATTGTTACTGATGTAAGTACAGGATATAGAAAATCTAGCCCAGCAAAGTAAAAACACTACTGTTAGTGTTGAGGTAAAGCAATATCAACAAAATATTGCTTCGTTCCTGAGAATCCACCGTGCTGTAGCGACTGGTATATCTGCAGTTGCCACAAAGCATTTTGACAAGCTAGTCCGGTAAGAATGATCCTCCCTACCTAGAATATTCATTCTAATTCCTGTTAGATGTCTCGCGCCATTCCATGGGCTCCCATACGTTACGCCATCTCTTGTTGCTCTTGCCGCTAGAAAAATTTATCTTCATCGTATCGAGATCGCAAACCCGGAGAGAGAACGCAGTATGCAATGGGGTAGTGACCTAGATGCAATAAGAGAACTGCTGGATGGTATAGGACCAGAAGACGTAATTGAGGATGTTTTGGGTAGTGCAGGGGCCGAGGCTCCTTTGTAAGGTAGACAAACTGCTTGAATATAAAAATCTTGACATCACCTAGGTGTTAGTAATAACTTCTGAATTATATCACAAATGTTCCGGTGGTAGGATGAACTTCGCCGTGGCGTCGAAAAACAGAGCCGCTAATGAACTTTTGCTACACATGTCACCACATTAGCTTACAAGTATGAGTACATTCCTACCTTCAATCATACATGGTGCGTTTTGACTCCATCTTACAACCATTGTCCTCGCTTAGGCATTTATCTCAAAGCCTCAAAATACAAATTTTGTATTCACCTTGTTAGTGTATTCATCAAACGAGGTCAGTCATATTGGAATGGTGAATACACATCCCAAGAGAATTCTGCAATGACAAGCCGAGGACAAATGGAGGATTGACCATGTGTTTAATGCTCAGAATGCTGAGTCGGAGTTAGAGAATCATTTACAGACCACGTCATCGAAAATACTTTCGGTGAAGGCTTCTTCGCATAAATAGACAGCCTCTTCACCTCTACCTTCTACTTAACACGTTCAGTTCTACATATTTACCAACATCAACTTGTCCCTAAATACCTTGGTCGAATATTCTTTTAAGCTATTTGTTGTGTTCTTTGAGCAGCATAAGTGAAATCACATACCATAAAACAACTCTTGTTCTTGTTTCTTGGTCAAAAGCCCTACTCACATTTACAATAACTTCATTTCCATCAAATTTCAGTAACTGCGACATCATGGCAAGTGGCGACGTACCTTTTCCTAAGCTGGCTACTGGTGCTATATCTCCCCAGACCAGCCCGGACCCGGGAATCCATCCTCATCAAGGCTCGACCTCAATGAAGTATGTATTCACACATCCTTTTCCATATCATCAATAGAGAAAGTTTCTGACAGTAATACAGCGAAACGTTGACGGATTTCCATTGCTTCCCTATATTGCCTCTTGAGTTACGTCGCAAAATCTGGAATGCCTATCTCGATCAACAGCCTGGTTGAACTATTGAACTCGAGTGGGATACAGACAATCCCGGCCACAAGCATGATGGATACAAAGTGACAAAATTGTCTTCTCGAACGCCTTCAGTTCTGCGAGAACTTATTTGTCGAGATGCTCGAGATGAAGCTTTGCGGAAATATCAGCCTTGGTGTTTCGACAATCGTCCCGAAGGACATACCCCACCCCTCCGAATTACATACTTTGATCCTTCTACCGACACTATTTACTTCGGTATGAAGACTTGCTTAAGTACAATGTGCCGCTTTGTAGATAGTTTGGTCAGTACAGGGAAACAACTTTCGCGTGTCGCGATTTACTGCGCGGCGGACAAACGACACAGTTGTATGAGGGAGTCTAAGACTGCTTGCTCGTACTTGACAGGAGGGACCTTGAACACGATGATCCACCTGCTCACCAACTTAGCACTGATGAGACGATTTTGTCTTTTGGATTAAACTCTCTTTATGGTGTGCAAGTGGATGAGCACCCGAACCTCCGTAATGGATGGCCGAATTTGGAGGAGATTATCCTCTGCGTTTCATTCTTTCCACCTGTGGATGAAAGCATCACATTCCGCCCAGCTAAGCACATCGGAAGGCACTACGAAAAGAGGCATTTACGTTACTTTCAAAGTATTCAAGATTTACAAAGTGGCCAGCCTCAATTTGCAAAGTGGGTACCTAATAACCGGCCAAAATTCCATTTTGCTTGCTTATCCAAACGCGCTGAACCTGGCAAAGTATTCGATTTGTTAATAATGTCACATGGAGGAAGTTGTACAGCGTTGAGTGAGAAGGAGTATGTAAACGATATGATTAATCTGTCAAACCCGCACTGTCAGGTCAGGCTAGTAGGTCCCGATTGGATATCTTCTTATCATTTTGAGCTTTATGGCACTGAAGAGGGCATCTTCGCTACTAAGAAAGCTTGCTTGTGAGTATCCAGTGACGACGATGATGGGCCTCACTAATACAAATTAGAATTCTCCCGGGCTCCTCCGAGGAGCAGCTTTGGGGCAAGATCTGGCGTCAAATAACCGACGATCAATGGAAAGAATGGAACTTCCGGTTCGAAAAACGTTTTCTCTATTGATTCATCACTACTCGAGAATCCAACTCTGGTACATCAACTTTTAAATATCTTTTATCGTCCTGGGCTGGCGCCGTATGTTTATTAGTAACAGTATTGTCAATCTAGCCAGATCTAGATTGAGAACAGATTATTACAAAAGTCTCCTTTTGCTTCATGATTACGTGATTTGGGTTTTAGGTTTCTATCCCTTCACCGTTCCCTTTCTGTCTCAATGGAATCAATATTCTCAAAATGTAACGATGGCCATTATCGTTGCAAGTAAGATTGTTCGATTTACACATGTGCCCTGTCTACCATTTATGTCTATAAGCTTTACCACACTTTCTCCTCGTTCCGCCTTGGTTAGTATCTTTTAACTCTTTTTCGCACGTATCGCTCCTTCCGTACACATCGTCTTTCCTTGACAGGCGCATATAATCCTCAGATTACTCTCAATGCAGCGTATAGTTCTAGTAAAGTAATTGTCATCTTACCTAAGTGAGCTGCGTCACGGTATCTGTTCCGCCTGGGACTGGAATATATTATGCCTGCTTGAAGAAATCAATCATTATGGATGCTAGGGTAGACATTTCTCGTTGGTTGATCTTTAGAACTATTAGGTAGGTGATGACGGCGGAGACTTTATATTAATCACATGACTTTCACGTGTTTGGGCTGGTGTATGGTAGAGTTCGCTTCTTTGATTGTATGTCAACCATCTTTCACTCTCATATTGTCAGACAACACATAATTGAAGTTTTCTCAAGAAACAAAGTAAGCATGGCATCTTCTATCGCCGACATCGAGCCACTACTGGCCAGCTCAATGAGAGTTTTGCGCAACTAAACCACCCTTCAGAATCTCATTGCAGCTTATCCATCTTTGAAGGAAAAAGCTCTCTCATCGCCTTCTACCATGATTGAGTCGGAGCGATGCATGTTTCTCGATCTTCCTGATCCAGACATGGAAACTGCTAATTTAAAAGCGGCAACAAATCTTTCACGCTCCGAATTGATTGAGAAGTGTTACGAGGTTTGCCGTCTAGATCACGTGGAAGTGCTCTAGGCTCTCGAGCTGGTTTATAACTAGGCGTCAAGCAGGGACTTAAGTAACGCTGGTAATAATATACAATTCGTAACTAATAATAGATTATACTAAATGATTGATCTTGAGCACGAAGTTCTACAGTAAACTAAGCTCCAAAAGGATCCGAGTCACGTGTTTATTGCTCGTGACTCGGATTTTGATAAGTCAGCTGTTACCGTCGTAACAAGAAGGCTGTCACGGATCGTGGCAGTCTCATAGAAGCAGAAGTTCTAGTTTTGAAAAATCGGTTTTCGACACCTCAAACGAGAGAGGAAAATTCGCGAACTACTGATGGGTTCATGGCTTTGAGTGAAGCGGAAGACGAATTTTTCGATGTCAAAGCTCCTGCGTATCTTCCAAAAGAGGGAGAAGCGTTCAGTATTGGTATTGAAGAGTTCTAGGGTCGTGAGCAAGCGTTAAGAGATGACCAGACAAACAGTGCAGTCAATGTAGCCTTGCCACTTGCACCGGAATGGATAAGGCAGCTTTACAGGGAGGGGAAACAACAGTGGGGGTACATCTGTCTTTATGATGCTGCTGCTAAAAAATCGATGCAGAACGCCTTGAAGATTTTCAATCTGCGCTATGTGGCTTCTTCGAACATGTACTTCGGTTTAATGGCTCAAAAGATATCATCAATGGTAAATGGCGATATATGACGTTTAATGCACCAGATATTGCGTTTGCATCCCCTGCAATCTCTTGACAGAACACAGAAAGCAACGGCGAGAGCGCTGATCAAGGATACCGCTGCTCTATTCCGAAACGCATTTTGGGAAATTCTAGAAGATCCGGAAACGTATCAGAAAAGAAAAGATGTCGTTCCGACTGATGAATATACAGGTAATTTCAAAAATGGGATTGCCGATTCGGGATTTCTCACAAATACCTTTCTCGTATTTGATCCAGTGTGTATCGACTTGGTTGTGGAATCAGTATATTTCTATGATAACATGCGTGTATTAGCATTTGAGGCTGAGTTTCCCGTGCCAGGAAGGACATATAAAGAAGGATATCAGGGTTACACGTGGGTGAGATTAGATCAATTGGTGTACTACTTTTACAATTTGAGGTTGAACAAAGCCGACGAACTTGGGATGGATAAGATATGGGAGGCTGCACAGAAGAGTAGGAATGGTGCATTTGTTAGCATGGATCCGGAAGAAGCTATGAATTGGTCGCATTCTTGCCATTTGACTGCTTTTACTCCCGATAGTATATAAGGGAAAGGATGGTACACTTTGAGAGAGGCTCTAAGTCAGTGAGCAGACATTTGTTCGAATCAAAAGTGTTGGAGACTGACGAGCGAGAGATGAGAGAAGAATTGAAATAAAGGGCGGGTGGCGCATAATTGTTCGAAAACAATCGTTCTCTTAGGAGGGTCTAATCTTAGTTCTACAACGGTTGAACATTTTTTCTGAGTTGTTCCGCCCGATCACCTGGATTTTTCTCGGTATAAGGCAGATTAATAGAGTGATATTGGGTCTACAAATGGGTTGAATCCAAAATTTTAATCCATACCTACGGAGGTGATACTGAATATGGACGTGGCAATAAGTATCCCCTAGGCTCAAGCCAGAGTGTCGGCCCTGCAGGGTCTTTTTGCTTATCTACTGCCACAGTTCTGTCGGGCATTATTTGGGTGTTATCAAGCTTAAAAAGAAAGGTGAATCATACATTTGTACCAGCAAGTTTTTTTTCCACGGATTTCTCAAAACTGGTAGCTGTTCATGGAGGACAGGGGCAAATGCCAGGGGGGTAAAAAAGGTTGGTTGGTGCTTAGCACCAACTGTTGGTGATTCGAACGATCACATGCATACCAATCAGCCATAGCGCGATGTCTATGGAAGGGTAGATTTTTGTGTGAGGGATGTTTCTTCTATCCAATCTAAAATGCCGGCAACGTGGAAACCAATCAAAGAGCTCCTACGCTATAGACAACAATTGATCCCTACTCAAATTCTGTTACCTACTTTGTCGCCTCGGTACAGCCTCAAGATACTTTCTGCTTCCAGCATCCGTACACTTGAACGTGCAGCTAAATCCACAGCTGATAGTCAAGAAGTACTTGCACGGAATTTAATTCAGGCGAACCAGCATAATAGTACAGAGCGTAGGACATGCTCCGTTGCTTTCTGGATAATGAAGGTGATACAATAGACGATAGTGTCATAGGCGAACTTTTCCCATGATATCTGGAAACTGGGCATAGTTATATGCAAGCTCTACGGCCATCATTAATCTCATTCAACTATTGATGGTCGCTTCGTGTAAATTCTAACGCGAAGAAAAACAGTCGTCGAGACACAACCCCTCCCTGGACTCAGGGACTAGTTGATAGTTGCCCCTTGCACAAGCGCCTATCTTCTGCAGATTTTCTTAAATATCATGCCGACCGTGGACTTTGCTGTTAAGTAAAGCAGGTTACGTATAAGAAGTTGCAAACATACGGATAGTAGGGTTAATAGCCTTTGCAATATGCTTTCTCGCGGCGTAGTCAGACGAAGAGGTTTTTGCTAGCGTGAAGAACTTCTTCGCATCGTGTATTTGCACTTATGAATGTCTCTGGTTTCTCCATAATATTGTGCTGATTAGCAGTGCATATAGGGATCCCATATTTCACAGATATCTTCCAACATAGAAATTATTATCCAAATCGGCTTTTGTTCAACTACTTCACAACCATTCCTCAACCTCATCATTTAACCCTTAATGATTTAAGTGAATCAGATCTCAAAGAATACAATTCATGACCATCCTGTATTCTCATCACCTCGGAGATTTCTATGAATCTACGTATCCATTCTTGACTCCTTGTGGCTTCCCTTAAAGTCCAGTATTTCTATGGTATGTGATGAAAGAGCTGATTGGACTGGACATGTAAAATATGGGTATGGGCAGTTAGGCAGAAGCACCTTTGTGGCATGAGACTTCATTATTCCAAGAGTCAAATGGGAGTCATACCAACATGAGCCCAACATCTCTTGTTCAGTGAATCGTCAACTTTGATATCCTGTTCTCCAATGTATTCTGTATCATCCCGAGGCGCACCAAATGGAAGGTGATGTATGGATATTCCTCATTTATACCCAGGACGCCGGTCTTCAACAATAATATAAGTAGACATCATGCCTTCATTTCATATTTCTACAAACATATTCCATCGTTAGCTGTCCATCGTGAAATCACTTCTCATTGAACAGAAAACTCTCTGCAAGTCCTTAGCCGACGTGCTTTATGCATAAGTGAAATGGCTACATATCTTCACGGTGCTGCTTGTCCCATACCAAGTACAAGCAGCTGCAATCTTTGCCCACTTCCTGGTACACGTTCTTTTGAGCGACCTCATCACCCCATCTACCACTTGTAATACAAAACGCGTTGCTGGCCGCAAGATCGAATCTGTTATTCTTTTTCTCAATGTCTTGAGAGCGAGAAGGGTGCTGATCATGGCCATTCTTCTAGTGGAATGCTTTCACCGCATTTGAAGTTGGGGAAGAGACAGGCGGCGAGTCCAATGTTAAATCTTTCTGAGCAAAAGTGTATTCAGGGCTTTGGTACCAACGATTTTAACACTATTTGTGTCTTTGTATGTGGGCTAGGGTAGGTTCTGAGTGAATTAGATTTATGCTTCATCATTACATCAACGCTAACAGCTTGGAAAATATTGTTCTCCTGCGGCATGCACTTGCGCTCGGATGGGAACATCTCCAAAGGTTCCAGATGTCACCAGGCTTACTGGCTACTCGGCAAATGGCATGATTGAATATCAGGGTCTTTGTGCTTTTGCCTTGTCTTTATGTGGGTCTTCATTACATAATGACTTTTCCAGGCGACTGATAAATGGATGAACTTATAGGGCTTCTGCGGCTTTGCCAATAATATTGTTTGCGTGGATTCACCAACCACCCTATACATTCCCACCGTCTGGCCATTCAACCCTTCAGCATGTACTGGAGGCAATGGAGAAGGTGACTTTTCTGATTTGTGCAGTTGGTCCTGCCAATATGGGTATTGCCCTATCTCTTCACGCACTTGTAACACCCAAAATGATTTGGTTGATCATCCAACACAAGTCGCTGATGTGACAGCCATCTGCACCCCAGTTACAGGTGTATTGGAATACGATGACCTCTGTACATTCGCTTGCAGCCATGGCCACTGTCTCGATGTTTGCACCTCTGATTTGGCCTATACATCAGGCTCAGGTAGCGGCAACTACATTGGCCTGTTTGTTTATACATGCCAGTACAATTTTTGTCCAGAACCATGTAACTGTCTTTTTCATGGTACTGAGACTCCAGCTCCGCCTATAGTACTCGGTGTCACCGGCTTTGGCGCGCTGCTTGGACTTGGCCACCTGCGATCGACTTTTTAATTTTACTTGCAGCCATGGTCAGCAAATCAGTTATCTGATATTACCCTTCTAGCCCTCAAACCAAACCCTCTCTTTATATATTTCACTCTCTTCTCCATGTGCTTTGTGCTACAGCTTTCACTCTCAGCTTTTTTCTTTTCAAGTTTAATTTGGCATGCAATCGCTAACTATGTGATATTATAGGATATTGCCCGAATGGCGCCTGCTCACACGAGGAAACTGGCACTGGTACATCGCTTGTGTTCCCTTCAGACGACGATTTAGTTCCATTTGACCCAAGCACGAGCAACAAACCCGGCGATAGCTTCTTATATGACACACCTGATCCTTCAGACCTCACCCTAAACATTAATCTGGTCGGTGACCCAGTGATTTGGGGAGACCTAGATTGTAGTTCGGTATCAGGCGAATTTGCTTCAGGAGCCGATGGAGACACTCTCGGATGCATTCTGCAGCGGGTTCGGTAGTCACTCCCAAAACGTTCATCTTTTTCTCTCTAATTGCAAACTTTAATGTTCCCTTGTATTCCTTCTTGAATTCCTCTCAAATATTAATTCTGCGCTTATTAAAATCCCGAGGTGATAGTTCCTAATGTACTCAGTCTATGAAAACCATGGCAAAGTGTCCGCTTCTCGAGTCCGAAGCATGTCATCAAACTATTGTTTCCGGAGTCACTCAGAATGGGAACCTATAGACGGTTGCACAAGGCAATGTATGCTACAGAATGGTACCCCATTGAATACCTGGACATCTGTGGGAAATAGAACATACAATGGCATATATCACAAACTTTACTTCAAACGTACTGATAATAGTGTCGGCAATAGAGTGTATCAAGGTGGTTCTACTAACTATTCTATGCTAACTGGTCGAGATTCAGGCTACGGTTGGATACCTGTTGGGTCCGGAGTGGCATCCGCAAGTTGGTTTTGGGTTAATGCAGACACTGGTCTATCGACTTCCTTTGACAATGACGGTTTGCTAGCAACAAAAAGTTCAGAATTCATAGGAAATTCTTTTGAAAAAATAGTTGCGTTGTCTTGGTACGAAAAGTTCTTTTGTATGCTTTTTACCGATGATCAAGCTGTCTCCGCCTTCATATCTGGTGTTTTTTCAAGTGGTAAACCTTTCTACTCTCCCAGCACAGCTGAGGAGGCGCTAGCTGGCAGCAAAAATCAAACCTTGGGTAGTACACGTGTTACTTTGACCTGCGAATACAATTTAACAAGCATCGACCCGGGCTTACCTGATGATCCTGGCGGAAACGAGACAGAATATTTCTGGACTGTGTTGAGTACCCGAAGTGATAACACAGGCCGCCCTGCGGACTATGTAGGCTGCGCAACAGGGCTCCGCGGGGCGGATTATTGCCTATAATGAGTAACCTACAGATAATCCATTTGTAAGGTAAGTAATTGAAGAATCTGAATAAATAATCCGCAGACTATTTACAGATTATTTGCAGATATCCATATATTTGCGGATAATCTATCAATCCATAGATAGATAAATATCCACAAATAATTTGTGGATTATTTGCAGATTATTTATAGATTATTTGCAAATGATATTCGTTTAAATTTTTGAAGTTATTCCTATATTTTTTATATTAGTTTTTATATCAATCTTTATAAATTATATCTATTTTATACAAATTATCTATAGATAATCTGCAAATAATCTATACAATATAGGTTATTTTAAAATCCTAATGAGTAATTCGCAAAGCGGATTGTAGATTTATTGAATAATTTGCAAAGCAGATTATTTGCGGATATCCGCAATCCACGGATTATTTTTGCGTAGTCTAGGACTATGCAATTGTGAACTACCAAAATTCACAACAAAGAACGATTTTTACATCAGCTACCTATCCAAATGGCAATGGTGGGCAGGATCTCCAAAGGTATGGAGGAGATGAGCACTTTTATGCACTTGCAACCAGGAATTTTGCCGATGCGTCTTTAATTATCAATGCCTCGCTGACTGGCCCAAACCGCGTCCCCGTAAACTCAGAACACATCATTGAGCGGCAGACAATACGTGAATTCATGTCCTTCATTCAGGAACCCTATTTGGATCTTGAAGATGGACAAGGGTTACAAACTGTACCTGCTGACCTCGGAAGTGTTTCATTCGATGTTATCAATGACTTCATAAATATCCCGTATAGTCAATGGGCAGGCCTGAATGGGCAAAATGGGAATACCAACTCCCTTTTCCAGAATCTCGCAATTCCCTGGGTTCAAATTCAAATCCCGGTGTCATGCCAAATCTACAGGCGTCCTTGAGTAGGGTGAGAGCAAGAATTTGGAATTCTAGAGTAAATGCTACTCCTAACGAAAACTTTACTTCATTGGCCAACAACCCGAAAATCCAAAACACACAAAGAGCCCTCAGCCTGATACTTTCAGTGAGTGACCAAAAATATTCCCCTATCAGTATTTTGACGTATGGAATATGTACTAAGCTAAATCAATCCACGATTTAGGGAATGGCTGTTTTCAACTACTTTAATGATCCAACCATACAAAATCTCATGTGACAGATTCATCAAGATATTCACACAAGCTTGACGGAATTTGACACCCTGTACAACTCACTCGCTCCAGCTCAAACCGTACATACGGCGGATCTCTGGACTGAGTTCATAAATTCTGGGCGGTACGAGTAACCAACCACTTTTACAACTATCTGACCAGGCAAGTAAATGACAGGATAGCTCAATTGAAGGCTGGCTGGGAAGCAGTATTGGCTGCCGATCCATCGAAGAGACAGGAATAAATCGCTAATGCCGCGCTTGAAAAGATCACTGAACTAAATGATGAAATCGAGACAGCAGTGCGCTTCGAAAGAGCTCCATTCAACTCTTAACTGGACATCAAAACTTGCTGGGGCACTTTTGTTCATCTGGAGTAGGGTTACGATTCCCTTGAGGATAGTTGAAGTACGACGTCTTAGTCATCGAATAGAGGGAATGACGAAATGATAAGGAAAGGAGAGCTGTGGTATTATGTTTAAACTCGAATCTTCGACGTTGCTGATAGAGCAAGCATTGGCTCCCATGTTTAGAGACCATTTACAATAATTTAGCAATACCATAGTATACAGATATTCACAGTTGAAGAGAATGAAATCAGTTGAAATTCAACTTGAGATAGCTTCTTATGAACCGCAGTTGAAATGTTCCCGTCAAGCTGAACCACTGTTGTGATACACATGCAGGATGCTTTGTCATACATGCTTAAGGTCCACTTTAAATGAGGGAGGCGCAAATGTTAAACATGATTCATCAAACACTAAGACAAAATGATGGAAATCAGCGAATGATGGCCTCGAAAATATGTTAAGTGGGTGCTTACCTTCGCATATGGCCCCTCCATATAGCTACCTCATTACTAATATGGAAGGTAAGCACCTTCTATGCCCCACGCATTGATTACACAGGAAGATGATGATTAATGGTGGTACAGATGGATGAAAATATGAAATAAGTCATACCATATAAAGCCTAGGTTTCTCGCCAACGTATTTTATGATTTTTCCAGAGCTCCAATTTGACCCTCAAAGATTCGTACCCTAGAACTTACACATTCACCTTAGCATCAACACAATGTCCAAACGAATCCTCCTCACCGGAGCCAACGGCTTTATCGGCTCATGGGTGCTCGACCACCTCCTCAAACAAGGCCACTCCGTCCGCGCCATACTCCGATCTCAAACCAAAGCCCAGCAAGTCTCCTCCGACTTCCCCGCATACAAATCCCATCTCGATTTTGGCATCGTCCCCGATATCACTGCGTCGGGAGCTTTTGACGAAGTAGTCAAATCAGATCCTTCTTTCGATATCGTAATTCATACTGCTTCTCCATTTCTCTATAAAGTCATCACGGATAATCGTGAGTTTCTTGATCCAGCGATCAAGGGAACGATGGGCATTTTGGAGAGTGTGAAGAAAAATGCGCCCGGAGTGAAGAGAGTGGTGGTTACGAGTAGTTGTGCGGCTGTTGTGGATTTCGATGCGGAATTTGTTAGTCAGCCGCAAAAGGTTTATACGGAGACAGATTGGAATCCTACTACATGGGAGAGTGCATTGCATGGGACACCGAATAATGCATATCAAGCGAGTAAGAAGTTTGCGGAGTTGGCTGGTGAGTTATTTTCTCTGGATATTGGAATGAAATATTGGTACTAATGATTTGTAGCGTGGGACTTTGTGGAGAAGGAGGAACCGAAATTTGATCTGGTGACTTTGACACCTCCAATGGTATATGGGCCGTTGAGACATACCATCTCAAGTACAAATGACTTGAATCAATCAAATTCGAGGATCTACAATGGATTCGTCAATTCATCCAAGAATGCTGAGCTACCTCCAAGTAAGTTTCTTCAACATCCTCATCGTCATGGAAATAGTGCTAATTGACTAGATGGCCTTCATACATTCACCGACGTTCGCGTAAGTACTTTTGCCACTTCCTCTTTCTATTCAACTATCTAACAAACCTCAAGGACTTAGCAGAGGCTCACGTACTGGCTGCAATCCTCCCAGAGGCATCAGGACAGCGATTCATCATTTGTGAAGGGCAAATCTCATCTCAGAACATCAGCGACATTCTTCGCAAGAATCTTCCAGAATTGGAAGAAAGGACACCACAAGGCGCTCCAGGTGATAAGGGACTAGAAGATGGCTCTTTTACCTGTAGTAGTGATAAGGCTGAGAAGGTCTTGGGATTGAAATTCAGGAGTAAGAAAGACACTTTTGTGGATCTAGCAAGGCAGTTGTTGGAGATTGAGAAGAGGGAGAAGGGTGGGGAGTGAGAGATGTACAAAGCAATGTTGACCTTTGGGAAGAACTGAAGGTTGCACAGTTTTTATTTATCTATTAATGCAAAGAAACCTAGATTCTAGTGATACTAAATATTCGATGGAAACGGTGCCATTTATGATCATCGGAAGGTATCCGTCTAATGACAGTAGCCACTCTGGCAAGTGAGGTCTCCACTGCAAGGACTGCTTGAGCTACAGTCCCATCCTTCGCAGCCCCAAGTACAGGTTGGCTGATGGCAAATACCACTCTGGCAGGTGCGACCTTCACTGCAAGGGCTGCTTGAGCTACAGTCCCATCCTTCACAGCCCCAAGTACAGGTTGGCTGATGGCAAATACCACTCTGGCAGGTGCGACCTCCACTGCAAGGGCTGCTTGAACTACAGTCCCATCCTTCGCAGCCCCAAGTACAGGTTCCTGTTGGGCTGGCAGGTTTAGTGGTCGTTGGTGCTGTACTCTTGGGAGTAGTAGAAGGTGGCGATCCACCTATATTCCAAATTAGTATTCTATTCTCGAGGCGGGATCCCAAGAGATATCTTACCAGAGCTGCAACCTTTCTTCGTGTTATGCAAAAGTAGATTCTGGGTGGAAGACAGAATTGATGAACTTCCCTCCACAATCAAAAAGTCCGCTTCTTTGTTGTACTCGAACCATGATGCAGCGATGTAATTTGGATAATCGCACATGTTTTGATTTACCAACTGACTAAGCCATGCAGCATTTCCAGAAGATCCAGCATATCCTGTCTCACCGATGGCAAATGGGATGTTGTATGCGGCGGAGTAGGTTTTGTAGAAGTTACTGTAGCAGTTTGAAAAAGCGGAGGAGGAGAGAGCCGAATCTGAGGAGGGATAGCAATCGATACCTACGATATCAACATAGGATGCTCCGGGCCAATATGGTGCAACTGGCGCATCTGACGTGTCTACATTGGGAGACCAGTACATTTTGATCCTGGGATTGCTGGAAACAGCTGCATGGATATTCTTCCAAGCTGTGATGAACTCGCCGCCTGTTCCATGGTATGTACCACTGGTCTAGTCAAATGTTAATTGAGAGGACGGTAAGGCTCAATATAATCAATGCTTACGACATAGTAGTTCATCTCATGACCGAATCTCAACCAAACCTCCACATTCTTCGCAGTGAACTGTTCCAACACACTTGCAACCTGACTGGCTACACTGCTGGTTACTTCATTAAATGGAATAGATGGCATAACCGCTGGCTGAAATACAGCACCAGACGCAACGACATCATCAAGACGTTCGAGGAGCTGAGATCCATCGAATGTGCTAGATGTTATTTGCGCGTACCAGCCATAAGTACTTGCTTTTCCACCGAGCTTGCTGTTTATTTGAGCCATGGTATAGGCTGGAGAAGTCACCTGATAGCCATCCGATGGAAGGAAGCCAAAGGCTACACCATTCGAAACTATTCCGCCGGAAGGAAGGCCGTCGGCTCCAGCTATGGAGTGTTAGTCATAAATTTTGCGAAGGGGAAGTATTTATTACCTCGTTTTTCGACAGGCAGTTGTGGAGTAGCCAACGCTGATACGGCTGAAACAATAGCTGCCCCAGAGAGAAAGTAGGTAGACTTCATGTTGAAGATAGAGACTGAATCTACGATTTTTTTCTTAAAAATCCTGGTAGATATTTATGAAGAGATAGTAAGATGGAAGGTGAGATGGCAAAGATGAAGGCTTTTGCTGGCCATATTTATGCTTTTTACTCGAGAATATAACATGCGAACAAGACTGCAACCCGTCTCATCGCGGCTCAAACACATATCCCCATAGATATGACGCTCATTTGTTCTTCATACCGACACACAGAAACCGCATGGTTGGAGTACACATCCAGCCGCACTGGATGACAATTCCGAATATAGTATTTCGTGGAGACCAATTAATCTAATCTTGGAGATCAACTAGTAGATCTTCGTGATGGGAAATGATATTTTTTTTTCCGAGATCCCACGATGCGACGTTGAGAGTTCAGAAGGATCATGTCAAAGATAATGTGGTTAGAGGGGGTCAGCCGTGTACGGGACGCACCTACCAACTTAGTGCTCGAGCCAAATTAAGCGATACATCAGCAGATTTCCATTGTTACCTTCCGTAATTGGACGTATTAAGAATAAGCTCATACCCGTTTAGGGTTAGCATCTCTCGCCAAAACGTAAATATCGGAAAGCACGGGAGAGGGAGGTCGATGACAGATTACCCGCTCTGTTTGTCCCGTTTGACAAGTCCCTGTCGATCTAGTTAACCTTAATTCAAGCGAGAAAACTTAGCTTAAAGGAGTATGGGCTTATTCTCAATCTGTAGTGTTTATACGCTACCTTCGGCTTGAACACGAGGTGCGGAGTATTAAGTTTTGAGTAATGTCTAGAGCTGTTCAATTAATTAGTGTGTTCAGTTCCTGCGTGAACTATTTTATGGTTGCATCTCATCACCCTTTGGCTTGAATCCATCGAGTCAGTCATGACACCCTAAAATAAAAACTTACTTACTCGTACGGTCAGCTAAGGGGCACATACCTCACGAGTATTAAACTAATAAGTCTGCAAGAGGGTTGTCAGTAACTTTGTTTCTCTAGCATCCGAGTTTCATACATTATGGCAGCGCAAGTACCAGCTATGAGCAAATACCTGACTGGACGATCCATCATTTAACGATCTGACTTCAGGATTTAACTCGATCCTCCAGTGACTATATCGAGAGAGTACCCGCCGCTCAAGTGCACGGAGCGGCTCCTGAATTTGCTAATAGGCACTATGCGCATTTAACTTTATGGGAATTTTTCGGCGAAGGATTCTTATGTAAGCATAGGTAAAGCATGAGGTTACACTGTGCCGTTAAAAATGGGGATGGAATATTTATCCAGATCGGATGATATGAAGTCATGTCAGAGAGGAATCGATCCGTAAGGAACGTTGAAATTTGCCTCTTTTAACGTTAATCCATTTCTGGCCGTTCGTTAAAGGTCTGAACGCCATAGCTCGGACATTGGATTGAGTGCATGCAAATCGAGCAATGCACGTCCGATCGCTTGAGGTATCAGAAATACCTAGTATTTTATTATGTTATATGGACTAAAGATTCTTTACATTCTTTGCCGGGTACTAGTTTCCTGCTCCAACATAACCCATAGAGACATCATGACCTCATTGATGGGTTGCCTCCACAATTCCTTCCCATGCATTTGTGGGCATCGACAGCTCTCACATTATAATCCTGATGAACCTGTTTTCCGAATCGATGCCAGGGTTATATCGACAGGACTGAGCTACAGATTTACAAGTTACCAAAGGAGCGATATTCTCCACGTTGCCAAACTAAAAACAGTTCGCTCTCTGGGTCTGTGGAACTGGAGCTACGGCAGCTGCCCAACAAAGAGTAGCACCTCGTGTAACACATGTTCACCAGTATCCACTACTACATTGAAAAGACTAATCTTCTTTCTTGTTACCATTATCTAATCCATTCTGCGAGATGGGATGAATGTCACCAAGATGGCCCGCAAAAGGATCTCCTCATGCGATCTGGGCTTCACATCTGCTGATTGCGGGTCATGCAAGGTGATTTGATAACATTTTCGTGCAACATAACCTCGGAGCTTTTTTGAAGATTTCATATATAATAAGGTCAAATCAACAGATATTTTTTCTTCGGCAGCATCTTTATTTGCATCTTCTCTACTCTATTCATCAGATCTATATTTCATTCCTCCTCACAGTCACTCATTGTACCTGTATTTTCACCATGCATATGCAACAATTCCTCGTCACGGCAGCCTGCCTCGCCACCACTACGCTTGCCATTCCCTTAGATGGTCGTGGTAGTTCTACTTCTCCTGCCAACGCAAAGGTTACTCTTGCAGAAGCATTCACCTCCGGCGCTGGTAACAAAGACCCCAAATCTACCACCAATACCGGTGTTGGCAAAGGTACCGACACTTACAAATGCTACTATGGCGGTTGGCAATCATTCCCACCATCTTCCAAGTGGGTGTCTTTTGAGGCTATGTGGAATAATTCTATCACGTACCTCAAGGAATCATGTGCCAGTACTGGCTCCTTTGGTTCTGGCGATAGCCAAACACAGATTAATGACATGTATAACTCAATCTTGACCGTCGCTACCGCTAGTTTGGTGGACCCAAGATTTATCTTCGCCACGATCTTGCAGGAGAGCAGCGGATGTGTCAATATTGACACCAGCACAAACCCTGACCCAAGTCAACCTGATAACCCGTATGTTCTGATTTTTCCTATTCATTTCAACCTTAAACAATTTATTTGATAAAGACCACTAACCATATTCCAGCGGCCTCATGCAATCCGTGGGCGGTGCAAAATTCGTCGGAAACTCCGCATCTGCATCCTCTCAGGCTTCATCCATTCACCAAATGATTGTCGATGGAACTCAAGGCACAATCAAAGGTGATGGTCTTGTCCAAGGCATCAATCAATTCGGAAACATTTACGAAGCTGCTAGATACTACAACTCTGGGGAGGTCGACAAAAGCAATTTGAATGATGCCGAGGGAGCTACTGCAAGCTATGTTAACGATATCGCGAACAGAATGACGGGATGGTTGAATGCAGAACAAACTTTCGATTCTTGTTAGATATAGATGGAGTTGAGTTTTGGAATGGGGTGTGGAGTAATTTTGGGTATGAGGGTATGCGGAAGATGCAAGAGATGAAGTGGAACTGTATGAGGGGTCATTGTGCTTTGAGTTGTGTGGTATAATTTGTGCTTTGGAATTGATCTGTACTTGGAGCTGGAGAACTTCACATTTGTAAACTTTTAGGGAAATTAATTCATTAAAATCAGGGGATCTTTCGATTTGAATCAAGTGGAAACAATGATTTGAGAAAATTCGTGATTCTTCTGGTGATCGTGAGTCCTGCCTCATCAACGACCCAGTCTGAAAATTAAGGGCAACTAAACTGACACATTTGAGTAACATATCAATACAAAAGCGGTGGATGTTGAGAAGAAAATATAAAATATCTAACGTCCATTAAGCGGAATTTCTCAGAAGATTTAGAATGTCGAATAATGCCAAATCAAACGGATTTATTACAAGAAGGGCGCAATTTAGTGGACTTCTATGTGTCTCTTATCTACACGAGATAAAACAATAGACTTTTCAAACCCAGTATACTCACGAAATGTTTGAGAACCACCTTGAATTACTGATCACCACGGCTTAATTCCCAAGTGTTGTATAGTCAAAGGCAAAATAAGAATAATCTTCATCGTAAATATGGTCTCTCCAACCATGCATTCCCTGTTTATGGGCTCGAGTCTTCAAATGATAAGCGATTAACTCGCAAATGAGATTCTTTCTAAATAAAGTCCAAACTCTTTCCTTACTTTGGTTGCTCTACATCTCACGTTTTCTCATACAATCTTCAGAAAAAACTACAAGCCATTCCCAACTATATATCATCTATGCTATTATCATCCAACCTACAACCCCATATTTCTTTTGCGGCAGCATCCGTCCGGCCGGTCGTTTGTATAAAGAATTTCAATTCAGAATTGTAGGATTTTTGGAAATCTATAAGATTTGGAGTAGCGCAGATTTTCACAGTGTACTATCGGTCGGTTTTGATTAGGATTAATTCTGTATGTGATGGGATACATTTGAAGTATACCACCCGTACTTCCAATCCGGAGCATTTTTGGGATCTTTAGCGTCGCAGCTGCCTAAAAGAGATGTTAGCGGACACTCTTCTGCTTCTAAAGCCAATAAGGAATATAAGGGATACTCACCATCCATGATTTATGTCATGTTGCTAATCCAATTAATTTCCATATTTTGTTTGATATTTATTCCAGGCGACCGCTTTGTAGATATATCAAGTTCGAAACTTGAATTCTTGTTGTAAGTTTGGACTATTGATCCGCTAATTATTCTTATCTCGCACATGTTGTAAAGCGGTCTCGGAACAGAATGTGGAAATTGTGGTATTCATATCATTAAAGACTCATGAAGTAATCGACCATAAAATTGCATGCTGGTGTTTGCAGAGCGAGAGAGGTTGGGGTTGCAGAGCTTGAAAGGGTCATTTGTACAGCTGAGGAATTTGAGGGTACTGAAGTTGGTAATAGAGTCATGGAAGTTGAAGATGTAAGTGAAATGAATGTAATCTTTTTGTTTAAACATAATGAGGAGCTGATATAACTCGATGATGGGAGTAAGGTAGTTACAGGTGTAAAGCTGAGATCATCATGGGCTTCCGTCGTTGGTAAAATTGAAGGAGTCCTCGTGATTGAGCAGGCAAATCTAGAGCTTGCGCTAGCAATGATAGTACTGGTAATTTTACATGCAGATGGAGAAGAAGAAGCATCGAAATGGGCTTCTAAGACGCGTAATATGAATACAGAATAAATTACTTGTGCGTTGAAGAGATGTGAGAGACATCCTTTAAAGTGACATGTCTGATTAAATAGTGAGTACATGATTTTAAAATATTCTTGAGCGCAGTGAAATTATTAGATTTAGTGAGTTGAGATAAACATGGATCCAAAGTGGAGCACGGGAGCCAACTCCTCTTATATTAATCTTACACAACCACTCTATCTCGAACTGTGTATGACACCGTTAAAGTTGGTAGCAATTTACTTGTATAGTGTACCAAGCAATAGACTCGTACATCGTATTCTAAAAACCCCGAATATGCAAACAAATCTACCTGAATAATTATATCAAACGTGAATGGTTGATTCAAAACTAGGGTGTCTGATTCAGAGTCGTCTCCTGGCAGCCAAGAAAACAAACTAGTACGTCATCTTCTTGGCCATTCATTTCCATTATGGACGTTTTAAAAAACACTCATGATAGGAATGAACCGAAAACCGAAATAAAAAAGCTCAAATACCATCCTATTATGTGTTGACTTCAGGGAAACAAACTAGAGATGAACACATGAAAGAAAGCTATGCAGCAAGGATCAGAATACTAAAATTCCAGTTACGTCCGCTGCAATAGTGAAAGCAATACGCGAGTACCCATATGCATAATAGATACAATGTGTCGCCTTTGTGATGACAAGTCGGCAAGGGCGAGGCACGAATAAATTGTTGTTGACCGGGGTAATTACATGAGACCTGATGGTCATCGGAATCTATAAAATCTCAACCCCCACGAAAAAAAAGCATTCATAAATTACTTCTTCTCAGAAGGGGTGTATGCGACGTCTCAAACCCGTCGTTTACTCAGTATCAGATCAATAACGCCGAAGAAATGTAAGCGGAGAGCCAAGACACTATAGGAACTTCAAACTGTATCTTCCTAGTGAAAAACAGTCTAGAAGCTATTATTGAAGAAACTATTTGTCTAATCAATTTCTTTTCCACTTTACTGTTTGTTACGGAATATAAAGAGCGTTGGTAGTTATTTATCCAAAATGCTCCGTATAAACAAGCGAATATAAAAAGGGGTCAGCTATCATGCGCATTTTGCAGGGGTAGCCGACCCCACATGGAATGCTTGAGTTTGCATCACGGTTCCAACATTTAACATAGAAAGGAACAGGGATCTCAAGGTAGAAAAGATACCTAGGTACTGAATTGAAGCAAAGAAACTGGAAATAATTTTGCGGTTGGAAGCGAAGTGAAAAATCATCAAAATGGCAAAACGACACCTGTGTGATTCGAACACACGCTCCCGAGGGAAATGCCTGACTCTGTTTATACAGTAGCAGGGCATCGCGTTAACCACTCCGCCAAAGTGCCTGATTGTAGCGATTGATGAAAAATTGAGCTTCATTTTAATACACAATTTATAACTTTGTGGGATCAAATATTCCAACTTCCCCTAACTCAAACGTGGTAATTATTAATTAATGGCTTTCAAAAGGAAATGCGTCAACATTACTCATATATAGTTGGTAATATATGTGTCACCTTAATCAAATCTTCTTGTAATTGAAATTTGAATGCCAAATATTCGGATTAGGCCTAAGTGAGCACTGTCTTCAGGCATGTACCACACAACCGGCTCATCCTTCTCAAGATAACTCTATCGGTCCCTTCAACAGCGATATCCTATGTCCTATACATATTCATTTACAGTAATTTACGAAAATTTGTCTGTTCAGAGGGAGAAATTCCTCACACTCGTTACGCCGCAGATATTCTACCGTACTATCTATTTCATTGCCGTTTTTGAAATGTGTCGTGACGAACCGAAGAGATTGAAGTCGTGAATCCCTCACCATATGCTCTGCACCCTTTACCAAAGGAAGCAATGCCCACCGCAGAAGCAAACGCAGAAGGGATACATTTCAAATATTCCCCCTCCCATAGAGAATCCCTTCCACCTTTATTGTCGCGGCTCAAAAGTTTTGCAAGAAAGACATCGCGATGTCGTGGTGTCGCGGTAGGCAGGCTGCATGTGGTCGTTCGCAGCACAATCCTACATAATGCGATTGCGTATAACCATCAATGATTCAGAGACGAAGACATTTTTTGGATTGTACTGTTGCACCATGAATTGCTCACAATACCTGCAAAAGTTTGCTGGTCGATCATTGTCTACTATTCTTTCTGCTCAGCCAGCCAGCCAGTGCCTACAAGCTCTCTAAAACACAAGTTACCCCAAGTAGAGCATCAAAAAAAATGATGGCTCTTCGTTTCGTCCGAAGCGGTAGTTGTGCATTTGTAAGGTTTCAAGTTGGTGATATATGCTATCAAATGTCAGCGCTCTACTTAGGATGGTTGCAAGGTTCGGATGCCGTCGTCAGAATGCCGGAGCCAAGCCCGCAAGCCCAAGTCTAGTTCTTCAGCGGTCAGGCGGATTGCCAGGGATTGTGCTGAATAAGCAAGCATTATAACCAGAGTTTTAGAATATACACATATATCATTAATAACCTCAATAATTAAATTAATGAGTTACTAGTGCTCTAACCTTGACACGAGTGTGCTCCAACAGCTCAAAGAAACCCCGAAACCAGCAAACCATATATTCTCCTTAATATCGCTCTTTTTTATAAAAAAGAAGAAAGGAAAAATGTTGACGTTAATAGATCGCATGCTAAATGCATCCCCATGTCTATTTTCTTTCACATGACTACCAAGTAACTCTGCATTGTTGCAAGTTATATTCTCCTCCTCAACTCGGGATGAATTGCAATATATCTACAGTTCAGGATGTGGCAATGCGTGGGCTCTGATAACTCGACATTCGAATGAGGACTGGACCAAGTGAGAACATTGCCATACCTGGCACAATATATCACCATACCACTTTTTATCTATAGCATCTTTATATTGCTGACAAGAAAATCACCTTCGACAATGTGTCTTATTTTAAATACCCCTGGAATGTACTGAGATTGGTCAAAGTACAGATTCAGAAGCATTTTTCATCTCCACCCCTCATAAGAATACCCCTATATGATCATCTTTTATAGCAGCTTCACATCGAGAATTAACCCAGCTATATTATTGCTTGGCTAAGCATTATGGATCATACCTAAGCTAAATTAAACCTCATGTTAATTACAACAGTGTTTTCGATTTAGGCTTATTTCTTAGGGTCCTCCACCGATCTTGGCATTTGCGGGGTGCTTAACACCCGAGCCGCCCTTATAATCACAATATATGAAAGAGCTCTGGATTGGACATCACGAGTTGTGATAGCTCTTGCATTGATGGTCTAGTAATGCAATATTGATATTAGCCTATGTCACCCGGAAGTACGGGAATGGGAGGTTTGACAGATGGTGCTACTCATCTTAGAGGTCGGGACGTTCTTGTGCCTGTGCTTGTTTATTCCTTTTTTCCATCTTGGCTCATATATTGGAACGGAACTGTGGAATCTTGGAGTATATATATAATGAAGAACCTCATGCTAAAGTTTGGCTCGTTCCATCCAAAATTCAAATCATTACATTTCTTGATTCATCATACCTTCTACCAGACAATATGCTTACAGTATCTAACCTTGCGGCTTTAGCTGCTCTGCTAAGTCATATCAATGTAGCTATGGCTCAGGGTCAAGGTTGGAGTCAATGTAGGTTGAATTATCTTAGCAAGAGCAAATCATAACTAATTCTTCCAGGTGGCGGTACTGGTTGGACTGGTGCTACAACTTGTGTAGCAGGATATACCTGCACTTATTCAAAGTGAGTACATGTTTCACTGCAGATTCACCGATGAAGCTAACATTTTTACAGTTCCTGTATGTTGAGACTCAGAAAATAGTCATAGAACTCGCTCATTTCATTAGTCTACTCTCAATGCCTTCCTGGAACCGCCGGCCCCGCGCCTACTACGACTTTGATTACCTCGACAATATCCGCAACTGCGGGAACAAGCCCAATCAGCACTGGCAGCAGTGTCAATGATAAATTCGTTGCCCATGGCAAGAAATATTTTGGCGTTGCCACAGATCAAGGTCGCCTTACATCTGGCGATAATGCGGCTATCATCATGGCCGATTTTGGACAAGTGACACCAGAAAATAGCATGAAGTGGGACACAATTGAAGGTATGGCTACATGAACCAATTTTAGGAAACGTGTTGCTGACAGTCGATAGCATCACAAAACAATTTCAACTTTGCTGGTGGCGATTACCTGGTAAATTGGGCGACAAATAATTCAAAGATCATTCGTGGTCATACACTTTGTTTGTCATCTCAGTTGGTCCGCAAAACTAAGAACTGACAATGATAGGTTGGCATTCTCAACTCCCAAGCTGGGTCAGCTCGATTACATCTGCGGCAACCCTCACTACTGTCCTTCAAAATCATGTTACACAGGAAGTGACTCGCTGGAAAGGAAAGATATACGCATGGGTATGTCATCACATCTAGTTTTTGCTCGTAATATTAATCTTTGAAGGATGTCGTCAATGAGATCTTCAACGAAGATGGCTCCATGAGAACTAGCGTGTTCTACAACGTCCTAGGAGAAAGCTTTGTTTCTATCGCCTTTAAAGCCGCTCGAGCGGCTGATCCCAACGCCAAGCTCTACATCAATGATTACAAGTACTTGGCCCTTCCAATAAATTCCAGGAAAAGCTAACACAGTTTACAGCTTGGACTCGGCTACCTATGCTAAACTTACCAACGGCATGGTTGCACATGTCAAGACATGGATCGCCCAGGGGATCCCCATCGATGGCATTGGTTCACAATCTCATCTTCAAGCAGGCCAGGGATCCTCTACATTGGGTGCTTTAACCGCACTTGCAGCCTCTGGTGTTAGTGAAGTTGCGGTTACAGAATTGGATATTGTAGGAGCAGCTGCTACTGATTATGTCAATGTAAGTTATCTCTTTGAATCAAATCTTAAATCTCCTGAAGGAAAATGAAGGGCTATGATTTTTGAAATAAATGCTAACTATTGAACAGGTCGTCAATGCTTGCTTGGGTGTGGCTAAATGTGTCGGTATCACGGTCTGGGGTGTCCGTGATCCTGACTCATGGCGCGCAAGCTCAACTCCATTGTTGTTTGATGCGAACTTTGCTCCAAAAGCTGCTTATAATGCCATATTGGCAGCTTTGTAGGGAAATTGTTGCTAGCTTGGATTCAATGGAGGTTATCGATACAAAAAAATGTAGGATGGATGTATATAGTTGAGTTTTGGAATCTGCTGCGTAAGTATATTTTTATGATGGTTCTTACCATACCGCTTTATGCATCACATATTTGGTTTCAAGCTTCAAACATCATTCAATTCATTTCTTGGTCTTTAATTCCTATGATCTTTGATTGCTCTGACGTATAACTGTTCCGCGCTGCGTATCGATACAACGTTCCCAATAAACAAAGTTCATAAGGTCACACTGAATGCGACAGAAGGGTTCTGGGATATGATGACTCCTTCCCCTAGTATCGACCCAAACAGATGAAGGGAAAGGATTCAAAGATTCATTAAAATCTGTTCTGAAAATTACTCGGGCTTAGGAAGAAAGTAGGCGCGCCGTGTGAAACTAGTACGAAATAGGCATAATCGAACATCATAAATTTCCCGCAGACGTCAAGTTAAAAACAACGCCTCGACTACACACAAAATATTCAACATGCCATTCCAATACTGGAAGGCAAATGGTACAGCTTCTGATTTCCTTCGTGGACTAGGCTTTTCGGCAAACGCTACCACGGCTTACAACATCACACTTACCTATCAACCTGCTCCAATCGCCCAGGAGTCATACTGCGCAACAGTTTCAATGAGGCATAAATACTATTACTTGTCTATCTTGTCTTCAGTTTGTTCTTTTGGCAATGAGTAGGCAACAGTGGAATGTTTATGTCAGCTGATCCAGGACAACTTCGAAATTCTAAATATCAAAGATTCTTCTGCTACAGTAACATGGAAAACCAGAGTGTTATGTCGACTGGTAATTCGATCCTCTTTGTTGAATAGTTCGTTCTTGTATGGCGTCTAGAATCACCACAACTTGCGTGTTGAACACGCTTTTTTGGTTGAACGGCAAACCTACAATACAGCCAACAAGTTTGTAGTGCCTCGGAAAAAAAACAGTAGACGAAATACTTGGCTGTAAGCGAAGGACCTTTTTTGATTATAACTACTCATATACCATATCCTCAAATAATCTCAACGTCGTCTTCGTCCGCATTCTACAAGAAAATTCCCAATCAGAAATCTTGTTCAGAATACCATTCCGATAACACTTTCGTTATTCTAAATTACCAAGTCAATTACAATTATTCATTGCTTCTCGAATAATCATGGAGTACCATTCTTTCTATCACCAATAAATTTTCCTTATTCAAAGTACTATTTATCCACTCAAAATGTCTTCCCAACGTGCGAATGGAAAGGTATGCACTCTGACTCTTGATTGCTTCTGGTTTTCATTTACCTCGAGCACAAGCAAGGAAAAGCTTGAATACTGACTGAATAGGCTCAACAGCGCAGTGGCAAACTTCAAGAACTTAAGGATCGTCGTGAGCAGGCTGAGAAGAAGAGGGTACGCGATGTAAGAGCTTCTTCATTTGACTTGGAATCACAGTACTATGTTTAGATACTAATTATCATCTGCAGTTGGCCAGTAAACCTGCTATAAAACCTGCCACATCCATTGCGGAAAAGCCTGGAAATCAATCTCTTAACCCAGTATGTCCTGCCAGATCATCTTCATTATATGTGACTAGTTATGTCGTACTGATAATAGTATCCAGAGTCCTGCCAAGCCCATTTCTTTGAGCTCACTCCCTCGTATCCGTAAGGTTAAGGGAACTTCAAAAGCCGAGAAGAAAGCCCAAGAAGAAGCTGTTGCCGCCGCTAAGAAGAAACGCGAGATGGCAGAGAAGGAAGAGGGAGAAATTTACAGCGATGACGATGAGGGAATGTTGACTGGTCACATTAACGATAACAGCCAAACTCAAAGAGATACGCCAAGCAATGTAGGTTGAATTCCCATCTCAAGCTCCTGTTTCTACTTTGCCGCATTAATTAGAATGTAGACATATACCATAAAATAATTTTTAACCAGATTGACATGCTGACTATTCTGACTAGAAGACTACTAAGGCTAAGCCAGCTGCCCGTACCACTCGCTGTCTGCCATACAAAACCAAAAACCAAATGGTACGTATTCGCTCTTCATACTTGCTTTGACTCCACAGTGGAAGCAAATACTTGATGAAATAAGATGCTGATATCATTTGCTAGGAATCTGGAAACAACAACAACAATGGGGCCAGAGATGTCAAAAAGTCACAACCTGAAGCCCTAAAACCCAGTAAAACACTTCAAAATTTGCAAAAGCCAAAGGTATGCCGTGCAATATAGCCGATTATTAGTGTTTTCTTTAACAATAAAATAACATACTAACCACTTATCCAGGAGCCTGGTGTGAAGACATCTTCAGCTAAGCACAGGTTGTTCGACTCCGATGGTAGTTCTAGCTCAGAAGAGGAGATCTACAAGCCTATTAAAAAGCAAAATACAACAAAGGCTGGAATGGACTTTGAAAATCCTCCTATAAAGCGTAAGCATGTCGAGGGGAAGAAAGAAGCACCACCTGTTCCTGTAAAGAAACAAAAGATCACCGAAGAAGTCAAAAAGAGTGTCAAAAAGCCTGTCACTGTAAGTCAATCCACATCCTTCTCTAGTGTTTTTCTAGAATCATAGGTCGTAACTTACTAACATATGAAACAGGCTCCTGTAAAACGCACGCCTGTCGTCAAGGAGACAAAGTACCGTATGGATACTAGTAAAAATCTGTTTCAATTCGGTGTTCCCCAACATTCCAAGAAGCTAGCACCAAAGAAAGGTTCTATGCAGCTTGGAGATGTTTCTGAGAAGTTGAAGGATCTTGGTAAGAGAGATAAAAAGACGGTAGGGAACCTTTATATAATCACACATATCAAGATAAGACTAATGATTCAACAGACTCCTTCATCTAATCCATCAACAGGGGTATCATCTGAAATCCAATCTCTTTCAGCAGCCTCAACCGCTAAGAGTGACAAGATTGCAACCGCACCACAATCTGCATCTGTCAAGAAAGTTCAAGGAACTGAAGGCATCATGAAAGAGGAATTGAAGCAAGAGAAACTGCAGGTTCCTAAGCAGCCAAATTCCGTGGTCGAAGTAACTCAATCTCTTGCGGTAGAGCTGGATCCAGAGCAAGACGCATTGTTGGAGAAAGACATGGATGAGTATATGGCTAATCTTGATCCCAAGGTTGCTGCTGCAGTCAAGGCACAACAGCAGCAAGTAAATCGCCGATTTTCCAGAGAATCTAAAAAACAAGCTGTGAAATCGGATAAGAAATCAGTTGAGAATAGTGGCTTCGAAATATTTGGAGATGCCCAAGAAACTATCATACTCCAACCTTCTCCAAGCTCGATGGAAGATTCAGGCTTTGAGGAGCTGGAGATGGACCTTGAGCAGGCTTTTGAGGCCGACAAACAATTACAGTTAGCTATCAAAGCTTCGTTTGCTTTCCAAAATAGCAACGTTCCATCATCAAATCAGCAGTCAGTCGATCCCACCGATGAGTCTTCAACCAAAGACGGCTCTACCGAAAAGGAGGATCTAGCAGCACAGCAGGAAGATTTGGACATAACCAGCCCTTCTACAAGCACTACCGCAAGTACCATTACCAATACTACTGCCGCAACCAGCGCTTCATCTTTATCCGGTCAAGATACCACATCTCTACTAGTTATAAAGACTATTGGTGGGCTTATACCAGATTATGGGTTTGCTAGAGACAGAGGCTATGAACCCGACATGGCTGATGAAGATGGGGATGCTGATTTCATCACAGCTAAACATGCAACACCAAATCCATCTCCAGCTCTTCCTCCTCATTTAGAAGGTGGCAGTCTTGAGGAACAGGAATTAGGGTTAAAACTAGAATTGGAACTGGAACGGCAATTGGAACAGGAGTTGGAGCTTGGAACTCGAGCAGCAGAGGCGACTGCTCAAGAAGAAAATATGGCACAAGCCCCATCATCATCCGATACTTCTCCCTCCTTGGACGCAATTGCAACGCAACAGAAAATTTTACCTGTTCAAACTCCTGAACAGGACCACTCAAACGAAGGTCTTTTGGAAAATATCTCCAAGCCCTGTGAGGACTCCACTGGGTCTACCAATGATGGTTTTGACAACCATTCTGAATATGAAATGAAGGACAATGGGGCGTCCTCGATGGAAACTTCATTTGAGGAATTGATAGACTCTGCAGCCTCAGTAGAGCAGCTTTCGCCGCCTTCACCCGTTGAAGAAAACATTCCCGAACCTTATGTAACAGCCAAAAATCAACCTGCAGCTGAAATTTCTCGCGCTGAAGAATCTAGAGCGAATATTGAACCTTATGTTGGTCCAGACGGATTCATTGGGCTACCTCCGCTCGATGATACTACTGACTCTGATGTGTCCGATAACGAGGACATTGAGACGTTTCAAGGTAGTCCACCCGAGGTTATCATCCTAGATGATACACCAGAAACCAAGGTTTCCGAGGACGAGGATATAACGATGATGGATGCATACGACGAGGAGATTTACCGGAGACATAGGGTCCCACCAGAACTCTCCAACGTAGTCGTCGAGGAGGGTTCAATTGATTTCGAAAAGCTAAGAGCCGAAACGATAGCTGCCAGGAATGAACTCGACATTTTGCAGGAAGAGGCTCAGTTCGAGATCGTAGTATCGTTCGATCGTGCAGATCTCCTACGAGACTTGGGTGTCTCTGAGGAGCGCATCGCCAGTTACATGGAAGTTAACCGAGGATACGAGCCGCATACTGGTCCATGGCCTGCCGCCAGAGCTAAAAATGAGATTGAGATCGATAGTAGCGATGACGAACCCTCAGACGATGAAGAATATTATGAGGGAGATGATAAGGTGAAACATTTCCAGGGATTTCAATACAGGAGATTTCAATCTGAGCCGCTCAATATCCCCCTCACCGACCCTAATGCTCATCCTTTTGGACCCAGCTAATTAGTGATAGATTGAGTCAATTCGTCTTTCTCTCTGTCCTAGTCCTGTAATTTGAGCTTTAGTATTGCAGAGTCGGGGTGCAATAATTATCGAAGCAACATTTAGGTTTCTTCGCAGCGATGACTGTGGTGTCGAAAATGCCACTCAAACACAAGAAAGAAACAAAAGGAAAAAAGAAACAGAAACAGAAACAGAAACAGTCTTCGCACTTGCTGCATTCGGCCGTATCTATCAGTTCTGGAAATTCTCCGCTGGTTGGATAATACCTCCCTAAATCCACAATGTCTCTATGGTGATGAGACAATAAACCTAAAACCCAAAAAACATTCAAAAATAGAGAAACCAAAAAAAATTGCTTCAGTTTATTTCCTCGTTACAGCTGCGTTTTTATAGCACGCCTTTTCCGCATTTTTGATTTCATCTGGTGGCTCCATCTGCTGCATATATGAATTCTTCCCCATCAATTTTTTATCTCTTTATTCAACGCGAATATTTTCCTGGAAAGTCAATACTCCAAGCATGGGATGCTGTTTTTTTTACGACTGGAGAGTCTGTCCGGTAAAGCGATGATGGAATGCCTTGTATGAGTTACGATTCACTACTATGGTTTACGATTTACGATTGATTCACGACACCCTGCGTGTATCATGCACAATCCGGAGTCTGTTAGATTATGACGATATAGGAGCGTCATTTATGGTTATGAATTACTATATGCCAGTTTCGACCTGTGGTGCACTTTTGTTTGAGTGTACTGGTGATGCCGATATGCCGATATGGATGATTTCTTTTTAGTTTGGAGTTGCGATTCGGACTGTGCTGCATTTTCTTTGGTGTTTTGGTTCGTTATTTGGTTTATAATAGTAAAAAGAGAAAGAGGAAAGGTGGCGGGTATGATGAGCAAAATGTATAGGAAAAGGGCAGGAATATTGGGGTGCTTTAATCTTGAGGGAAGGGTTTAGCCATTTTAAGGACATTGAGTTTTGGCGGGATAGCGAGATGGGAAGGAAGGAATAGATGAATAGCGTATGATAGGACTTTTGTGCAGAAAGGAGAGAACAAACAGAGGATTCAGAAAGATCCCTGTCGCCCGAGAAAGTTAAGAAGCTTTAGGTCTGGCCAGCCTAGTTGATGCTCAAGATCAAGCCTATTATGATTGCTTAAGGTGGAATCAGCTTATAAGGGAACTAACCGGTCGATTAAATCATTAGAGTTGCGAAAGAATGACGGTTTGTTCTGTGACTTCATAATTATGTTTCAAGAAGAGGCTTTCTAGGAAGTTTCCTTGAACAAAGGAAGGTAGGGAGACAGGAATTATTATATACCTCTGAAAAAGACTGATTCATATGTAAGTAAAAATTGATTGCAAAATCTCTCCATTGTTACTCTCATGAACTGATGACTATAAATATATTTTTGGTCCCTTGCAAGTGAAATCATGATTCTCTGCCAAGACTCGTGTGAAGTTCTCGTTCAATTTGATTTAAATCGACATTTCCGTAAAAAACACATCCTTTCCCTAAAATCAGTCTTACACAGCAATATTAGATATATCTGGTTCTCATGATACTCAAGTTTTTCTTCTAGAGTTCTCACCACTGTAATCTGTCTATTATCCCACGTAGCACCATTGTCCCTTTATCAAGTCGCCATCCCCAATAACCTCGTCTATCGTCTCCCATAGACTTACCATTCGACGCCTATCACGAAGACCGGGCTTAAATTAAAGCTGTTTTAATAACACTTTCTGACTTGATTCATCCCATGGACCTTGAATGTTGAGACACTCATACATACATTATATTCTATATCAATGATAAGGTTACTTTTTAAAGTATATTTGTTCCGGGCCATTGTGCACTTTCGACATTCTGAAATGAACTTAGCTCATTCCGAAATATGCCATATTGTGAAATGAGCTAGTTAATAATGAAATCAGAAATCAGGGGGAGTAAGAGTATTCGTGACTAAAGTAGATTTATTTATAAATAAACTAAGTTTAGATAATATAAATATAAAAGAGCAAGGGATTATATCTTATCATTAATCTTATTATTACTTTTTAAGTCTGTTTCGGAATCAACATGGTCCATTCAGAATAATAATATATTATACAATATCCCGGAACACATCTCCCACACAAACAAGCAGAAGTAAATGAGCTGTAAGTTAACTAACCTACTTATATACATATTTCTCTTAAACATACCCACTCTCTATTTCAAGATGTTGATATAATGACTCGAATCCACATTAACGTTCTAGAAGCGTGTAGAAAGGGAAGTCCCTTCGCTTACTTAAGGGGTTCAGAATTTGGGTGCTGTTCACATTGAGGATATATGATTACGGGGACTGAGCTGAGCTGAGCTTATGATGAGGGGAGATTAAACGGCAAGAGGGGGAAAGTGACTTGCAATGGTATTCAGTAGTCTGGGCTACAATCCTACAATCAAAAGCTTTTGAAATATTGAATCTAATTAGGACTTCAGATTACTCGAAGCAGTAACTCATATTTAAATATCTAAGCCCTTTCAGACATCGAAAACCTCAAGTGGTCTGCTATGCTGGATTGTCGAATACCCTGCGAGGGACGACACCTAGATTCTCAACTAGAACTTCATATTACCAATGCTCATACTAGGAGGTAAATCCTCCTCTTTAGTCCCCCAATCACTCTCCGTATCACCCAAAACCAACTCTAACGTCTGTCCCTCGGTGAAGAATTCATGTCCACTACGTTAACAACAAATTAGCCCATTATCCACTCATTCACAGTAGGTATCAAAAGAAAACTCACATCCAACTCTTATTCCACACCACACCATTCACCTTCGCGCTCTGCACAAAAATATTCTTTACACCACCATCCCATCCCAAATTCCTAATCGTACTTTTCTTTCTATTTTCATTTGTAAAACTGACGGATTCGAAAAAGGGAGGCATGATTAGATATACATTTTGTCCAGGGTTTGGAAATAATCCCATCATGGAAAAGGCAGTAAAGGATGCCATGGCGCCGGTGTCGTCGTTGCCGGGTAGTCCGATGGTGGAGGCGTTGAAGTAGGCGGGAATGTACATGTGAGCACGGGAGGCAGAGAGGGCAGGACGCCCTGCGTACTGGAGTGATGGATTAGTGGAAGGGGCTGTGGGGTGATAGAGGTTGGAAGACGAACGTGGTACAGAAATACTGTTAGGAATGAAGGCTCATTTCCGATATCCGTTAGACCACTTGTATGCAAAAAATCGAGACGAGAGATAAACTTCTCAGGGCCACCGATCAAGTCAATCAGAGTCGCAATATCATGCGGTACAAAACTATTGATTTGTTAGCAGAACATACTATACGAAGATAGAAGCTCCCACAATTGATACTCCCATATACTATCCTCAAATGTCTCCTGCGGATTACTCGTCAAACTGCAAAACGAATCCAATGGACTGCACAGTATCGGATCCTGATATCCCCACGTCCCATTCAGATATTTGGGCTGGAAGAATCCCGTAAACCCTGTATCTGCACCATTAATATACGATGTCTGATCTTCCTTCCACAGGTTTTGCCAATTCGTCGCGCGCTTTAGATATTTCGTATAGTCTGGTTTCCCTAACCCCTTTCCAAGAGTTGAGATACAGAAATCGTTATAAGAATATTCCAAAGTTCTGGAAATACTTCTAGAATTTGTACCAAAACCTAAATAATCGTAATCGAGGTACGGGATATAGTTTAGCGCTTTCCAGGACATGAGACCACCACGTCCTTCATTGGACCAATCTGATGGCTCGTTTTCCGCATCGTTAACAACTGCTTTGTAGGCAAGTTGCCAGTCTATACCGGTGAGATTCTTGGCATATGCGTCAGATATAACATTATCGGCATTTGAACCTCCTTGAGTGAAGCCTTTACAGAGACTCATGCGACAATCTGGCAGCCAGCCAATGTTTTTGTAGGTATCGAGGAGACTGCGGATCATCTCTGACAGGGCGGATGGATCAATTATTGTGAGGAATGGGAGCTGTGATCTGAATGCATCCCATATACTGTGTGATTGTTATTTCTCCATGGGCCCAGCCAAGTGACTAAAGACTTACCAATAAAACGAATCAAAGTATGGTTCGCTACTTTTCCATAACGGATTCTCGCCAGTATAGTTCTGCGGGGACATCATAGTCCTATAAATCGCGCTATAGAAGTTGGTTAATAGCGAAGTATCACTACCATTCCCAGCTTCTACAGTTACGACACTCAATTTCTCCCTCCATGCATCCTCAGCTGTTTTCTTGAGCCAGGCAAAATCCCAATCTGGAATTTCATTTTCTGCATTCTGGCAAGCTTTATCCGAGCTAATGAAGCTAACACCCACTCTGGCACTGACGGTTCCATTGGTCGGTGCGTTGAAGCGAATAAAACCTCCAGCTTGAATATAGAAGAGATTTATGCCTCTCGTAACGAATAGTTCCTTTGGCTCCGTTCCTGCTCTATTATTGACCCATATCCCGGTGTCTAGTATGCTCGCTCCAGAGAAGTCAACACAGACATATGACATAAATGAACCACTTCCAAAACTTGGAATAAATGTACCGTTTGCTTTTATGCGACCATTGTCGGCCACACCAATGGTCGCATTCTGTCTACTGGCACCCAAATCCGTCAAGTCCAAGAGAATGAGCGGACTCAATGCCGTTCCATTCGAAGAAGATTCTGCAGGAAAATTGAAATGATAGAGAGCAGCATGTTCTGAAACTGTCATCTCTGCATGAATCCCGTTCGCTAGACTTAATCCAAAATATCCCGGCGTAGCCACAACAGAGTCAAGAATATATGGCGTAGCTCGATCTGTGATCAAAAATTTGCAATTATCAAGGGCATCATCAGGGCAGTACTGAGGAAATAGTGGGAAATTGCCCAGCGAAGGGTTTCCGCCCGTGCCAGAATCATGCATATGTGAGAATCCGGTCACATTGCTACCATCCGTGGAGAACCCAGCAGTATTTTGACCATTAACATCAGCAACCGCCTTGGCCATCCCGTATGGAAGCGTGGCTCCTGCAAAAACATTTCCACCATTATTAGTACCAATGAGTTGGTTAACGTACTGAAGCGGGTCAAATGTGATGTTCCATTGAGCTACCACGAACGGAGACAGGAAGAATACACAAGCCTCCAAATATTTCTTGAGTGTCATATTGAAAACTAACGACAAACAATGAGACAGGTGGTCGAGGGATTGTTGTAAAATAAGTGAAAACATGCTGTTGTCATGAAAATTAAGTACTTGTTTTTAACGCGGGGTCGCGATCAATCAGTGCATAATATTGATGCAGTACTACATCACTTGATGCAGGAACCTGGAAAATGCATTTTAATATCAAGCAAGACCTTCCAATAAGAGATGAAAGCTACGAGGGTAGGTCGTCACATATCCCACATATGATATATGCAACCCCAAGATTGGTTTATTTGTAGGGTATAAAGAAGCAGATCTGGAAAAATTTGTGTCTCCGGACTATAGATCAATTCAAGCGCAGTCTTGATCGATAAATGCATAATGTATCTCGAAGTTACGAACTTAGGAGTTAATGCAAGGTCAATCGGCAGAGGTTTAGTAATTTTGGTTTCTTTCCAGAAACCATGGTGACAACATGTGACAAGACATCAAGAGACGAAGGATCAGAAGATGAACGCTGCATCGAGAGACCCCTCTTGCGCTAAAATTCATGCCCATATCTATTCATCCCAATGCCAACTTAGCAAGCTAGCGAACTCCAAACCAGCAAAATAAGTTTACCCAGCTTATCACACGCCCAACGTCCATTTATAATACCTACTGTGTAATACGCGGTTCGTAGCCATCCTCAATTGCGGCTTCTTCCACCCACCACTCCTTAAATAGCTCCAATCGTCCCATCGCTTCCTGTGCCATTCTTCTGCCGGGTTCCGTCTTCATCAAAGGCTGCAATTTGAGCAGTTTCCAATCGAATATACCTATCGACTCTAGCATAGATCTTTGTGTTTTCGCGCCACCATATGTGAAGACCCTTCCAACACCAATGGCTCCAAGAGAATCTAGGCGGTCTGCATCTTGAACAATGGCAAGTTCTGGATATTGATCGATGAGGTTTCGAACGGCTTGAAGATCTTTCATTTCTTCGAAGTGTGAAACGGCCGAACAAATGGTCTGTATCTTCACGGCCAGTTCGGTACCTGCCAAAGCCCAGCAGCAAGGTATTTATCATCGTCTTCGGATTTTCCTTTTTGAGATTGACGTATTTTCTATCCCCGACATCATGTAACAGAGCAGAGAGGGTGATAGTAGTTATGTCGTATTGCGGTACAGGCTGATTTGTCCTGACAGCATCCGCGACTATCTCTTCGTGTATGGTATGAGCTCTGCGTACAACGCGTTTGATATGGGCGAAATCGTGGGAGGCATCAAATTTCGACATGTATTGTTTGACATGGTTTTCGACTCTGGGGATTAGCTCTGCCGCGGTAGCAACTTCGTGGTTGGTAGTAAAGGGTTTAGATGTTCGAAATACCTGCGGTGTTAAGTTCTTGAGAAATATCCTCATTGATGGCATCTTCAATGCAGGCATACTTCCAGTATTTCAGGAAAGATGAAAACTCTCAGTCCATATCCACTTACCGGATGGCTTTTATGTATTCTCATGATTCCTATACAAAAACACTGTAATATGGGATGTGTCGGAATGATGCAGAGAGTAGACATAACTTTTGAGAATGGACCTCCAATAGGTCATTCTACAAGCATGGTTGCCTTTCAGGTGAAAGGAAGATGCATAAATGGTCGTGTGAGAATTTCTTGGGCCTTTGTAAGGATTGTGGCAGAACTTCGGCATTTGAAAGTGCGTGGTTGGGGGTGACATTGCTTTTCTCTTTTCACTAGAATCATAAATTTCTCTGTTTATTCCTAAGATTTAGAACTCTAAATAGCTGTGTTTTCCTATATCCTTTCTTCTATTTTGGCAAATACGCCATCAATTAAGCGATTGAATAAAAATGCATACAAACAGAATATTCCACACAGGACAGTGCTATGCATGCCAAGCGGGATGCTGCTTGCATAGAAGAGCAAACGGCGCTGCGAGAAGTCAGGGGTAGTCAAAGAGTTTTGGATGAAGCTCTTCAGCTGAAATAAAGCAATCTTTGGAAGTCACACTTTCTAGATCTAGTCGCAGCATGGAGCACACAGCCAGGAGTCTAATTTTCATGGAAAAGCAAGTGGTTTTCATGGTAGGAATGGTTACTCAGTCACACCATCCAGTTAGAAAATAAAGACATTTCAGGAATCAAGCAGATGGGAAGCAAAAACATATTTCCGTTCTTATTTAAGGGAATGCATTGGGTTACTCTGAGTCCAACGTGTGGAGAGTGGCCATTCCATCAAGCTGCTCCTCTTTCTGGGTGGTGACGAGATTCTAGCCTGGCAGCAGTGCCAGGCTCGTTAAATATGAGCCAGCTCCTTCTGTTTAATCCGCTACCTTCATATGTTTCAAAGCAAAGATATTGTTTTGTTCTCCAGCGATGCACAAGAATGCTTGATGCGCCTCAAAAGTTTCCAATCGCGGTCTGTACGCTATCATGCTAGGTTCGAAGCTTCATGTGCACCAATGGTTTTCCATTCGAATGGATACGAAAAGCTTGCAATTGACGTAGTGGCACGAGGCAGCGCCTCAGGAAGGAAAGACGTGATCTCCACCAGTTGACCACATTGCCCAAGTTAAATGTCAACTCTCTGAAGGAGCATGAGAGCTACGTCAAGACCGCACATTAGACTCGCCCGATCCTGTGGTGGTCCAATTCGGATTTTAGTGTCATGAGAATGATGTAGAAAGCGATGCGTTTTCTCCTGAGAGTGAATTGCCCGAGTGTAATGGTCAAGATAGCCAATGCAACCTAAGATTAGAGGTAACATTGAAAGTTAGAACTACTGCCTCAGTGCGTGACTTGAGACCTTTGATGACCAGTTCATAGCCATATATATTTTTCATCATCAGATCCTTCTCAACTCATCGCTCCAGCTCCGCATCATATAAGGGAGGAGTAGCATTCAAACCCCCAATCGCCCGTCAATCCACCAATCACATCTTCTCACCATTGAAAGCTAGATCAGCATTAATTAACATCACCAAAATCCATAGCTACCTCGCCTCAAGGGCGAAGAATACTTCAACCAAACCACATCCCTCAAAGGATTCATAGTTATACACTGCCCATCATCTGATAAAACAACCCACATAACATTATATCTCACATTCTATAATCCAATCACCAGAGCTTATCTCGAAATACTACATCAATACATCCCTAAATCATGATTCCTTGATGAATTTGGAATGTTAGGGTTACTGTTGATGTTGATTTTTCAAATAGTATTATCTATCTTGATGAAGGGCATGGGTAAGGAAATGTTGAGAGGTCATTGTGGAGGGTTGGCGGGACATGAAATTGCCCGTTGTTAATTGTCAGTTCCTGGAGGTTTCTCCCCTACGGGCATGGGTTTGATTTAAGATCTCAAAATGTTGTAAGGATCATTACGAATTGGATTGACTAGAGATGTAGGCAATTGCAGAATCGGAGCTTCGAAGGGATAAGCTTCAAAAATGATATTCTTTCACGTTAACCGTTATAACATATGGGGTATAATGAAAAGCAAAGTGCTTTAGGACGAGCTTTTATTTATATGTGATACACCATATAGCCCAAACCCCGTAAAGATTCCCATTCCCAGACCATGATGTAAATAATTTACTCATCAGCTTCTTCCTCATCGGCCTCAACGGTGGTTTGTGCGATACGGTCCAAATCACGTTGTCCGGATTGAGTGATACGACGACCTCCCTTCTCCTCATCTTGCTCCAAAACACCGATCTTCTCGAGGGATTGCAAGACGTGACGGTCAACAGATCCGGAGGCGTTAACGTGGTGCGATGGTCTGGAACCACGGTTCTTGGTTGAACCGTGGACCTTGGTGAGACGGCCAACACCGACGGTTTTGCGGAGGTAGATGTGACGAGCGTTGGCAGCGGCACGGACGTAGTACCAGTCGATGGATTGAGGGGGGAGCTCGTTGGATGCGCTGGTCTTGACGGTATCAACCCAACCTTTAAAAAATCGTGTTAGCAGATTGAAACTAGGCAGTTATGCAGGAAAATAGGGATTCAGAATTTCAAGTCAGTACGTACCTGGAATTGGGAGCTTTCCTTGTCTCTTCAAGAAAGCAGCATATGCTTCAATGAACTTTTGTGCCTGAATTAACCCGTCGAATCAGCATAATTCCGTCAGCGGAGATCTTTCGACCCCCTCACACCTGCTCATTTATCGACGAGAAGGTAGACTGCGAAGTTCAAGATTTGTGAAGATTGTTGATGTGAACGACTAGAATCCAAATTCGCCGTCGCAAATTGATTTTTCAAGCTCATCCTTCCTCTTCCTCTCCTACACATCTGGTGGAAATGTTTATACTTACGTCAACATCGCGAACAGTAACACCACCCATTTTTGCGGTATTTGGAATTATGTTCGAAGGGTTTGTCGTTGGAAGTTCTTTGGGCGGAATGGAGATTGTCGTAGTTCGAGGTTCGAAAAAGAGATATTGAAAATGTTGTAAATATTCAAAGTGCGGGCAACAAATTACGCGAGGAGGAGCTTGCCATATATGGACTAGCGCATATTCATCGGTAAGTTCTGGTCGGTTTTACCGATTTTCACATTTACGGTTTACGCTTACCTACGTTTACGGAGAATTGCTCTGCATATATTATTTATATCATCCGAGCCGAGCTACAACAATAAGATTAAGTTTGACCGATATAAAACAATAAAGCTTAACTTATTGACTTTCCCCCAGTTATAGAAAAATCTGCTGTTGCATGAACCTTGATATCTGCATGGGACCAGCCGAAAATCTGTCAGAATCAGAACACGGCTAGCTCATGAGTTCTTCACCTGAGAAGAAAAGCTATTATCTATTCTTAGTCTAGCTATCCGTCCACAGCTAGTCTGCCTTTCTAGTACTGTGAAAGGAATTGAATGTTCGAGTGTAATATTTAAGGTTATATACCGTTTTAACAATTCATTCATTGTTTGGATATCTAGAAATAAATGTCCCTTTTGCTATACATATTATGTTTTTGGGACAATTCATGTTTTTTTAATGGAGAATGAGCATTGCATTGAAACCTTTCGTCTTTTATTTCATTGATAGGGGCGTATATTTTCAGCAGGCCACAGAATACTCGAGATGGGACAGATCTATTGACTAAAAGTTCCGGGCACTTTGCAATGTATTGAGGAGGCTAACATAGAAACTCTCATTCAAGACTTTCATGCAATTGGTAGTAAATACACTATTTAAATATATACATTGCCATTTATTTTCAAAATGGCCATTGAAGGGAAAGTTATGTACAAAAAGCTTCTTCTCAATCATATCATTGCATGCATATTTCTAACGGCGGAACCTATCAAGCCTCTGCAGGGCTTCTCTGATGTCCCTGTTCGGGGTTTAACTCAAGGAGACGCTGTAGGCGGAGGTGCTGAAGGTAGCTTTGGAACCTGATTTGTGTGAGCTTCCAAGCAACTAAATGATCAAGGAATGAACTTACCAGTGAATGGTTCGGTACCAGCTTGGATTGTTGTAAGTTTTTGGGTGGCTGGGTACTTTTGGTTTGAGACCAAGTAAGTAAGGAATTCCTTCAAGTCACCAGAGAAATTGGTAACTGAGCTAGCTGCGACGAAAGAATGTACTGTAGTGGAGCCATTGAGTCCGGTGTAGAGTTTCCATGACACTCCGGCGATGGTTACAGTTGCAACAGGTTTTCCGGTTGCTGAGATTGGTCCTGCACCACCCTAGTAGACGTTAGCATTTGTAACATTACATAAATTAGGACAATGGCAGTAGATGCTTACAAGGGCAGCGACCCAGATCATAATCTCGAAGTCCGCAGCGCCAGATCCTTTAGCTGAAGAGAATAAATCATAGGATACATCAGCAACGAGATTGGAGCCAGTGTAGCTAGAAGGAGTCATGATTAGCTAGGTTTTTTTTGAATAGCTCGGACGAAACAAACCTCCACTTCCAAGTAGTTGGGATCTTTTTAATGGTAGAGACCTCCTTAGGTGACATGGTAAGTCCTACGTTTGCATAGGACTTGACTTGAGAAGATCCTCCTGCCCACGACCAGGCAGTGGACCAGACAAGAGTATTACTCGTGTCGGAAGTGAGAGTTGTGCATTGAGACCCGGTGAAACCGGTTATGTTCCAGAGGTTTTGGTAGATGGTATAAGTTCCGGTTTGGAAAGTATCCCATTGCCCACATTTTGTTGTAGCTCTCTTATCGACGATGGCGGTAGGAGAGGCGACAGCAATGGTTGCCAAGGCTAATGAGACTAAGGACTGAGTGAATTTCATGATGATGGAGTTGAAGGATACTTGATTGTGTGTAGAATGTTTGGATGAAGAAAAAGGTAACAGCGAATGGGACTCGTATTTATACAAAATCCAATATACATATCAAAGGTACACGCGCTAACTCGTATAAAACATCAGAAGAAATTGAAGGATTCATTGTCTGGGGAGACCTTGCGCTTGGTAGATTGGCAGGACCTTTCTGAGCAAATTGTAATATGCAGCTGTCCGCAAGAGGATAAAGCTTCAAGTTTGGTGCGGCTTCACCATTGTTCCTGGAGGGGAATCCCTAATCTACTCGAGTACATCCAGATTCCAGAATGATCCGGGATATCTCTTGTGGGGTGCTTGAGAGCCAAGATGCTTCGCCCACTTTTCCGCCAATAAAAGTTCGAGACGAATTAATATATATTGATATGGAAATAAAGTTCTTCGGTAAAGGCCTCGGAGAAGGACGAAAGTAGATATACTTGGGAGATTATTCCGTTACTAACGTTTTGAAACGCGTTGAGATGGGTCCATTTCGGCATCTAGGGGTTTCGAAGCCGCACTTGAGGATTCTGGCTAAATTTGCCAAGGAAAAAACGTTGTTAAAGTCGTACAACCTTGATATTTATTGGGGGGATCTTATGGCTTACCCCAGATTCTTGAAGAGAGATGAACGGCGAAGTTTGTTCCTAAATTGGATTGATGGTCATCATTATGAACGATCACTGGTGGTAAAATTTCTCCTCATCTAGCAACTGTAGTAGGGACTTTTGGCAAAATACCCCAGCTATTTCCTTTACCACTTGAAAGAGTCTGTCTTTGAAATGAGCCGGAATTATCTAGTCATATATGTTGATGATCCTTTCATTCTAATCTTGCAATCGTGTGTTGTATAAAATTCAATGCCTTCAACCAATTCAAATAACTACTTGAATTAAGTAGACACAGAGTTTAAACAAATGCCTCAGAAGAAAACATGTTTTTTTACGAGTGTAGAATGGACATTCCCTGGAATCTTGATTAAGATTTTGGAATTTGAGAACTTAAAGTTACCCGGAATACACCCTTAGAAAGTTCAATTAATTAATCATCACACCGCTCGCGTAGGAATGATTGGTAACTCTCATTCAGATATATTTTTAGTAAATACAGAAGCCCTCTGATGTGTAGAGAACGTAGGAATCGTAGTAAGAATGATTTAGAAGCTATTCATCAATGGAGGCAGCTCTACTATGAACATGAAGTCAGAAGGATTCTACAATTCGAGGCGACGAGTTTACACATACGGAGTAGAGATCATCGCTTAAGAAGAATTACACGTGTTTACAAGACACGTACGGGGTCTAGCCAATCGATAGTTAACGAATTTTAAAGTAATTAATCTCTTTAAGCTTAATGCACAATGCGATCGATCTCTTTCTTCAAGACGTTAATAATTACGTAATAATCACGTAGTATTATATCGGACTTACAAGAGCACTACCATTTGTGAATAATCCTACTATTTCGTTGCTAGAATTTTCATGTTTCTATATACCGAAGCCTACCAGCAATGACAATATTAATAATTCGTCATAACAGTCTTTTCGTCGTAACCTTACTCATCTCACGTCTATATTTCGGATATTCCATATGTCAGGTGCTTGCCATATGCACGGACTCTTCTGTACATCTAGAAGAAGGAAAAGATCCTATGGATACGTTTCTTCTCCTTATCGAATGCACTATTTACCAATTCGGCCCTTAGGTCTCACTGTACTTGGTGACACCATGAACAGTAGATAGTAACACCAAGGGACTTTATATGCCAAGAATCGCAAGAGAGTCTGGCCCTTCGCATCCGAGTGAACGGCTCGAATAAGGTTCATGTTCATGGGAAGCGAAGGTCTATAAAGCACTGCTCTCAAGGTCAGACATTCGATGTTAATAAGTGTCAAACGATACTTATTTTTTCCCCATTAATTCCCCATCGACTTTTGGTAGAAACCACTACCTACGACCTTTGTGACTTTCAACGGCACATCCATGTGACGTTGGTTGTAGCGGCGTAGAAAAGTAACTTTCCCCTTTTTGAAGTCTTCAGTCATTGAGTTTAAGATCTTAGTCACAACATATCCACGAGGCTAAAAATAACAATGGATTTTGCTGCACTTCCCCATAGTGTTTTTGACGCCCCTGACGACCTATGACTAGCTCGCATCAAAATATACCGAGCATCCGGTTCATATGGAATATTCCGCCGCGCCAGACTACCTCCAGTTTGTATTATTGACTGTTGCATGATACATAATTACTGCCGGTGAACTTCTTCTCTCTATTGACGCCAATAGATTGATGTCGAAATGAAAATGCTTAGTAGGTATACTCCAGAACTGGTCTGTGTTCGCACCAGAGTCACGTGAATAAGGCACTAGTGGCACTAGCGGAAGGATGGCTTCTCCATCTCTGTGTCTATTAGGTAGGCAAACCTCTTTGATAGAATGTCAGAATGCTGCTGAGTTAGCTGGGTAGAATCATCTCATCCATAGTTTCGATGATGCTCTTCATTTTGGCCTGGTTGGCGATTTGGGATAAGATTCGATTGGAGAGATATGCAGTCATGAGAAATGGGGATATTCAGAAACCACTTGGATTTTAAGATGCTGATAGGAAATAATAACGAGGCAGTCCTATTACTTTCGCCAGTTCTCAACATGTTACGGAGTAGGTCCCTCGAATTCGGTTTCAAAATGAATTCTTCGTTGTCGGATTCCACAAATACCTGCCATACCTAATGATAGGTTATTTTGAAACCTGAAGCGCCCGGGCCTATATCTGGCCTAGCGCTGACTGACAAGCCAAAGCGTCTTCAACCCAACTCTAGACTCGAGGGTGCCTGATGCTAAAATATCCATCGCCTCACAAGTTCAACCACAGCTTCATTTTGGCGTGGTCTCGTGTCATCGCGTGGATGATTACGTGTGGATGACTGACGCTGTCATGTTTCAACCCAAACTCCGGCCCATTCATTAATTAGCACGTCAAGTCTTCTCCTCATCTCTATCCACATGTTCATCCACTCCAGGCACCTGTTCATCAACCCTCCTTCCAAAGACATGGCCACACATACGTGAAAACGAGACCTGCGAAAAGTCGGGCGACAATCCCGGAGTTCCCTTCGTAAGAGCGTACGTCTAGAAAGGATGTCATCTCCCCAAGACGGAACTGCATCAAAAGACAGGAATATCAAATCGAAGCAGCTTCCCTCACCCACCAGCAACACTCCCGACCAAAAGGTACTCCATTCTTGCTCCGATACACTACAATAATAACTCAAATGAAGTCTCTACCGGCTAAGGATCGAAAACGCAAACGAATACAAGAAAACGAAGGCACCCCCTCTTCTACCATTGCTCCATCTCAAAAACGTTTACGAACATCCCGCTCAGGATCTCCTTTCGAATATAAAATCCCCGAAACCATAGCGGTTCATATTAGCGATGAAGACATCGATCCACTTGAATACTAGAGAAGAGCATTCGGCTAGCCAAAGAAATATTTTGAACGGGAGGGAAACATGAATCTACTTGTCAGAAAGAAGTCTTCTTCATCTTTTCATAGCAAACCATCGGAATTTGGCTATTCCGCTGCAATTAGCTTTACCACTCCTAGCGATCAAAAGCCGAGGGAACTCAAAAGTGCCTCGTATCTACGTTCGAGTTATGAGACATTACTTTCCACTAAAGGTAGCTTCATGGACCAGTCCGATCTAGGCATTACAAATACAAGCAAAACACTTTGTCGAACCTTACTTGAGTCAGAACAGGCCATCCCTGAAAATACGTTGTTTCGTGACGACCTTTTCGAAGAAACTTGCAGAAGTATACAAGCGAGAAATGAACCAATGCTTGTTCGAGACATTGCCCCTTTATTATCTCCATCTGCTCAAGTTCTAAGAATCTACGGTGCGAAACATCTCAAGGTTTTAAATAAGAGTGTCAACGAAGGTTGGAATAGAACTATACCTTTCGCCGGCCCTCGTCCACAACCGGATTACTCTGTGGGGTTTGGACGATCTGCATTTACAGAAGATCAATTGAGAAAGCTTGAACCTTTTGTTGCGGGTGTTATGGATAGCTGTACCTCCTATTTTATGGGTACTTGGCGAATGTACTTTCCGTTCTTTACATCAGAAGCAAAATGCGGTACTGCAGCTCTCGATATTGCCGATCGTCAAAATGCTCATAGTATGACAATTGCAGTAAGAGCGATAGTAGAGCTTTTCAGATTCGTAAAACGAGGAAAGGAACTTCATCAAGAAATACTAGCATTTTCAATGTCGCACGATCATCGAGGCGTGAGGATTTATGGTCACTATCCTGTGATTGATGATAAGAAAATTACTTTCCATCGTCATATGATCCGCACATTTGATTTTACAGAGCTAGATGGTAAAGAGAAATGGACAGCATACAATTTACAAGGAATGTCTACGATATCTGGATGCCGACCCATCTGGAAAGAATTCGTTCCGCTATCAATGACTTACCCGATCTAAATTTTGAGGTCTTGCAGCCATTCGAACTGGGGGAAGCTGGACTTCCACAAGGGTTGGAAATTAACAATCTCTTTGAGCAAACAGGTGATGGTGCTGCTTCAAAAGAAGCTGACAGTCAGGCAAGTCGCATCGGTTCGGGACAGGTTAGTCCTAACACCCCACTCTCTCAGGGGATTGTAGAGGGAGTATTTAAAAGGCCAAAGAAAAGGGGTCTACCATAGATAGACATGCTAGGAAATAGCTTGGGAATGCCTTCGGATGGCTTGAGTGGATATGGCGATTGAGGTGGATGAAATGGTGCTTGGTGATGTGGGCAGTTGCTCGGGAATTACGGTATAAGTGTTGTGCTTATAGATGGCGATGGCAGTCCACTATAAGATGTGAATCTGGGAGATGTGAGATCTCGGTAAGGGCTTTTGTTAGTATGGAATACTAGGTAGCATATGACTGTGATGATACTGGAATAATTAAATACTCTATTTCTGCTTCAAAGAAAGTTCTTTCGCGATTTTCACGGTTCATTGTTATTGCTAGATTCATACACCATCGTATGATTCAGGTTCTCGCGATATTATGAAGCCGGAGCCGCTTTGTGGAATTAGTTCCAAATTTCAGATTCCTGATTGCAGACTTCCTAGACACCCCAGATTAAATGTGATAGACTTATACTTTGCAAAGTTGTTTATCTCTGGCTGCTTCTTTCTTTCGTGGAATGAAGGTTATATTGATGACAAATGTGATATTTGATATTTGATATTTAATTCGTGAAATTAGAGATATTAAATCAACTTCTGATTTATATATTTTTTTTTAAAAATTTAAAATTTTGACTTCGAGATTTGAGATGGAATTGTTAGATTTGATTATTATATTGTTAGCTATGCCGGAAAATAGTAATAAAATTATACATAGCATTCTCCAGATTCTTTTGAATGAGATGTAGTTGATGCTCGAGGTAATTATACAAGTTTATAAGTGGGGCCTGATTTTTTTCTTTTCTTTTCGCTTAAAATCTTCCTTCCCCTATTATTAAGTTTATTATTTCTATTAATGCTGATTATCTCGGAATTTCTCTTTCTGCTCTTCTTTTTCTTTTGTGAAGTGATGATTTACTTTTAAGGCTCCTCTATTCTGTAGTTACTGAGGAGTTCTGATTATGTTCCGAATCAGGATGCGATGGTCCTCTGTAGTTGCGTATGCAAGGCTAGACTAAGATTTTCTACTGTAATTACAATTTCGTTCCGCGATATGTTCATCTGTAATCTACTTTTATTTGTATCGTAGTCGGTCGATCTCAATAATAGTTCTCGATCCTCGGTGTATGGCAAATAGCATATTCCATGGACCATGTCTTATCGTATTAGCTGCCAAGCATGTAAACTGACTCCGGATCCGGTACGCGTAGCCTCCCTTTCAAAAAATTGAGGTTGCAGCTGCAAATAATCGTATAACTGCCCCAGCGCCAAATATGCTGTCCTGTTGAAAGGAGCGGCTGAATCAAGGAAACCCCTCGAAGCTCTCAATACGGATTGCATTCTTTTATTAATGCCATGAATCCAGGTAGCGCTTCTCCCAGGTCATAGACTGCTTCTTGTAATCTCCTAATTGCTCTGAGCCGCCTCTTAATCGGCTTTTGATCGCTGGCGTTTGGAATTTGGTCTTTAGGATGGTGTATATGCAATACTATAATCACGTCGACAGTTGGTCCTTCTCATGAAAAATCAGCACAGAACAATATGTAAGATTTACACCGCTATCTTCATCATGCAAGGAACCCTTTCCTCGACACTCATTCATCGGCGGCGCAGGTAGATAGAAGTCGCAATATTTTTTTTTTCGATTGGCGATGTTGCAATCTATATATGAAAGCAAAACTAAAGCCAAGGTAAGCAATATGTTCTGACATGAGGGTGACCAAAGGAAGAGAGTTGAACTGTGTACATATTCGTATTTCATAAAATGAAATTCTATTCAAGGAAATGATTGTTTTCCATACAATCGAGACCATCGAGACCAGAATAGTAAATCTAGACTCCTGGTTTCATATGGGGAATTTGTCAAGGCTTGAAGTTGTTGTGAGGCCAATGAAAGGGGGTGTTTGAAGTGAGTCTGTATGGTAACGAATCGAAGAAGTATGTTGAGGTTGAATGATCGAACAAGTGAGTCCTAGAAGAGAATTGGAAACCAAAAGTTGAGAAGAAGGAGTGCGATTCTTCTAGATGTTGAAAGTGGCGGCTGGCTCGCGTATACATCTTCTGTGATGGGCGGTCGCTAAACTCGGGGTGGGAGAAAGGGGCAGAGTCCTGAGACTTGTAATTCAAAGTAATCAATTCTTTGATAAAGAAGCTTGCAATTTAAAAGCATGTTTTTGAAAAAATAAAAGATTTGACCTCTTACATTTTCCAATTATAGTTTTACTAGAATACATCAAACAAAGAATAAAAAGAAATAAATGTTTTATTTCATTTGAAATTTGTCAAAATCATTTCGAGGACTTTTTCTATCGCGGGAGACATTGAGAAGATTAATTTATTCCAAACATATTTATCAAGGTGTAATTACCTAGGTGAAAGCCAAACAGATGCCCGAGATGTAGAGAATTTCTTTGAAGTTCAATGAACAAGTTTCGACTTGTAACAAGAGGACCTGTTCGGTTCGGAATAACGTATCCTCCGTTAGTTCTAGAGAATGCTTATTGGCTTGTGGCTCTCTTGGTTCTGTCTCCACACTTCACACTCCAACTCCCCTCGAGAACATCATAGTAGATTTGGTATCGCGTTGCATCATAAAATTACGATATTTTTTCTGGTATAAGCTCATCAGCTCGAGGTGTTGAAGAGAGTCGCATCTTTGAATATCTCAAATTCAGGGCAGAATTATCGGTCGCAATAGATGGACAAGGTCAAACGAATTATCGATAGCGCGCAAAGGACGGTAACTTTTGCGACGACTTGAATAGTTTAGCTGAAGTATATTTTGTACGGAAATCAAATTTACCAATGGCTCCTGCCGCATCGGTCGCTCAGGCGACAAGCAAAGCCAAACGGCCTATGTCTATTCAAACAAATGGCATCAATTCATCAACCTCCTCACCATCCCCATCAATGTCCGCCGGTAAACTAGGTGCAGGTCCCAAAAATTTCCAAAACTCCAATACAGCCAATGGTGGTGGAAACATTTCGGGGGCTCGTTCTGCGAAAGGAAATCGTTCGGGGCATACGGTTGGTCGAGGAATGAAAAATAATGGTGCTGGTGTGAGATCTGGCAGTGTTGCTGGAGAATTTGTCATACCACAAGTTGCGCAATCACAACCATATGGTATTATCTTGTCTTTCACCGTCGTTATACATATGCTAAAACATTACAGTCAAAACCGAGCGCTACATACTCAATAAATACCGCAAAAGCCCTCCTTCCATCATTATCCATTTATACGCGACACATTTTCGATTTGATCAACAACCAGGCAGTTTCTCCTATGTGTCTCCGATGCGAATTCTCCTTGAGCATATCAGACAGAAAACTATACCTCATGAATTGGTAGATTATTTCATACTAAACGAAGTACCATTTTACGAAGGTTGCATGATTGTCCAGATCCTTGATCACAAATCCATTGCTCCCCAACCAACCTCATCTCAGCCCAAGGACGGAACCAAGGAAGGCGTTTCTATTCACACTCTCAGTAGTTACATTACCCCATCTCCATATGCGTCGTACCCTAGGCGTGATCCAGATAAAAGTAGGAGCTCGAGAGAACAAACGGGCGATGGTCTGACGAAGTCGAAGACTTCTGCTCAGCAGGACAAGGAGAACATGCCTGCGCCAGGTGCCTCGAACGATACCCAGGGAAGCAAAACAGTTCCACCACCAGCAAAATGCAAAGTGACAATGTGTGTACTCTTCCCGACACCGATTAGTACCTATATCGAAATAGCTCGTAATTCTACCGCGCCTCGCACACCAGATATGGATGGGCGTCAAGAACGCTCTGATGGAAGCACATCAGCTACATTAGCACAGCCACCTACACCGCTTGGAGCTGTTCCACCAACTCCCGGTATAAACATGCCACCGCCTGCAAAGAGAATAAAACAAGCCAAGCTCGAGTTCAACTGCGGTAATGTATATGCAGCAGAAGCTCAGATTATCCTAGCCACTACAGCTCCTTTGATGCTTGAACCTGCAAATAGTGCAACAGAATGTTCACGACTACTAGAATCATTAGCTCACCCTATGCACTTAGAGAAGCCTCCTCAACCCAAGTCTCGTAAAAGAACAGTCGCGGAAATGGCTGCTGATGAAGCTCTTGCCGCAGATGAGCAACGTTATATGCTCGTTTTAGATGAACAGCGCTCTGCGACCGTGGCTCGTGGAGCAGGAGGGGCTAATGTTGCTGACGGTGCTGGCCAAGCCGGTGGTGGTTTTGAGGCACGGTTTGAGAAGTTTAATGCTCTTGCAAATATCAGAAAAGAGCTCGCCGAAAAGCAAGCACAGAAAAAATTACAAGAGCAGGAAGCCGAGCGAAAGTCCAAGGCTGAGCTAGAGGTTCAAAGAAAGCAGGAGCTGGCAGACGCTCGACAAAAGGAGGCAGAAAGACGTCAACTTATGGCAGCGAGACAACAGCAACAGCAAGAAGCCCAGAGACGCGCGTTAGCTGCACAACAACAACAGCAACAACAGCAGCAGCAGCAGCAGCAGCAGCAGCATTCACAAGCCTTGCAGGGTATACCTCCTCAAGCGCAAGGTCCCCATGCGCATCCCTCTCAAGCAAACGGGATTGTCTCGAATGGTATGCAGGCACAACGCTTCCATCCTCATCAAGGTGCCCAAGCCCAGATGTCTTCACCAATCGTCCGAAATGGAACTCCGCACAGCCAGGCATCGCCAACAGTCAATAATGGTATTGGCAACAACGCAATGCAACACTCTACGTCGAGCATGGGTGGCAGTCCTCCTCGTCCAGGTTCTGTGGTTCATCAGAATCATCCTCAAATGGGCGCACCCGCAGCTCATGGCATGGTACCTCAAAGAAGCCAGCAAAGCCATGCGGGAACACCTCGAATGCATAATGCCACCCCTAACATGCAATCTACTCCACTAAATCGTGGACTGACGCCAAGGATGAGCCAGGGAAGCCCGCTTCAAGGTGTTATGGCGCAAGCACCTGCAATGAGTCAGATGGGAATGAACCCGACTCAAATGCATGTTCAAGCTTTGGGTAATCTCACACCCGTACAACAACAACAATATTATATGCAATTACGAGCTCAACAACAAGCACAGCAGCAACAGCAAGCTCAAAGCATGGGACTAATGCCTAACGGACAACAAATGACTCCTCAGCAAATAATGCAGCATCAACAGATGCGGCACATGCAGATGCAAGCCAATGCTAATAATCCTAGCCACCAATTATCTCAAAGTTACCAAAACCAACTAGCTGCCATGCGACAAGCTAGCATGCCTCCTAACATGAACCCAAATCAACAATTCATGGGAAATAATATGAACATGCAGAACATGCAGAATTTGGCAATGCAGCAGCAAATGCAACAACAACAGCAACAACAATTGCAAATGCAACAACAGCAACAACCACTGGCACAGCAGCAAAACGCTTTGATACAACAATACGTGAACAACAATCAACCCCAGACCCATCAACATATGGCTCAGTTATACAAGCAGCTCCACGCTAGAGAGATGTCGTCAGGTGCACACCCTCAAGGGCTGCCGGAACAATTGAAGAAAAGATTACAAGCGCAAGCTCAGGCTATGGTATTCCAAAACATTAAATCAAAGCTGCAGGCAGGTGTGCAACAAGGTTTCCCGCCGGGTATGCAGATGCAAAATGGAATGGGTATGGCAAGACAACCAGGCATGTAGAAGTTGTATTACACGTGTGTATAATTATGAGCGCATTGGTTTGCTTAAACAAGGAGTTTAACCTGGGCGGAAATGGGTCATGTCTTGATTTGGCAAGGCGCATATTTGGTATGTTTAGGCAGGGGCACATAATTGTATATATTACTTTGGCTCGGGGATCAGAAAGGATAAGGCGTCACCGGGAGGTTTGGCTATGATTGCCGAAGGATTGGCGCAGCTGTATACCAGGAACTTCGAGGGGAAATATTCTATTTCTGGTTATACGGACTATTGTCCAGGTACTATTAGGACAATATGATAGTTTGATGACCCACTATCTAAACATTCAACGCCTTTGCCATGAAACCATAGTTTCTCTTTTTCGCATCAAACCCTCCTGTTATACATCAAGACAATCCACATGACTGATTCATGCGGTAAGCATGCTATATATCATGCTCATTTCACAGATTAGTTTTTCGCGCCTCCCTATGTTCTCTTTCCATCCTCCTCCACTCGTCGTCACTCCCTGCCCATTTCGGCTCTTCCACACAAAATGCTTCGCCCCATTCTAACCTCTGTTCCCTTCCCTTCCACACATCCTCACTACTCTTTCCCAATTCCTTATTCTTATCCTCCGGATCCCCATACTTTCTCCTCTCCTTCTCAATATATCGTGCCTTAATCAGTTTGGCCTTCTCATTATCGGCATATGTTCTCGTTTTCATACAAAACCAAAAGTCCGACCATGTCTCGCTACAATCTCGCGCAGTACCATATCGATATAAATTATTAAATTGTCCACCGAGGGACTGGCAATAGAATGCAGCGTCAAAGGCTGTGCGGCAGGACATGGTTGTGGGGAGAAGTTGGGTAGAGAGGGGTTCCGAAGGGTCATTTTGAGGAGGAGTTTGAGTGGAGGATTGGGAATGTGAAGGTTCTGGAGAAGGGTCTCGAGGCACACGGTTATATTTTGTGCTGGAAGGGTGGGTGTCGGCTTCGAGTTCGCGGATAAAAGAATTCAGCTCTTGTTCCGCGATTTCATCGCGGGAGAGAGCTTTCGTTTGAGGTGTAGATGTGGGTATGGAAGATGGAAGAGATGAACCTGGTGTTCCTGACGTTGCAGAGGCCGGTTTCTCCGCAGATGATGAAAACCACCCCATTGTATTAATTGCCTTTTTCGAATTTCAAAATGCGAAAGTGATGAGGCTGAAGCTTGTTAACGAAATTTTAAATCTGGGGAAGCTGATGCCGACCACATAAGTCACACGTGACAAGGCTACCCTTTCAGCCTCTTTTTATGGTATGACGACATTGATCACAGCCTTTTCTTTGGGTTTGTTTTAGCATTCTTCAATCAAGGCCAAAGAACTTCGATTGCCATTTCTCACCTTGGCTTGAATAAATGGTACGATAAACTATGAAGATATACACTCAAGGGCAGGCGCAAACATGAACAAGCGCATCTTGTTCAACCCTACGAGCGTGCCGGCATTGCGCAGCCCCCGCCCTCCCCGGCTTCAGACGCGTGCTTTTGGCAACGCGGGGAACCTTGGTAGAGTTGGTTTGAAAGGACTAAAGTATGATGGATTGAAGGGCGCATGGAAAGGTGTGAGGAAAGAGAGTACGCAAATTGGTGAGAATGAAAGTGGGCATATTACTGCTGGAACTAATGAGGGGATTCTATTCCTGGATAGTGAGTTCTCATTCTTCTAATCGAGATCATATATTTATATCAGCTTGCTGATGTGTTTCTCCCAAAGACATTTTCCCGTTGAAGCTCGGGTGGCTACTCCGAATACCATGGTACGGAAAAATGGATTCAAGCCTTCCAGATATTCTTTATCGATTCAATAACAAAGTATTCTCCAAGTACGATCCTCTGAGCCTAGTGAAGCGTGCTATACCGTCCAGCGTCCCCTTGAAAGTTACCGAGATTTTACCTCGTCTTAAAGAAGGAGGCGCATTTGTCAAATTCTCGCACGACCACACTGTAACGGCCAGGGAAATCGAAGGCCTAATCTCAGGATATCTCAAGGAGAAACCTGTCAAACCTTGGTTCAACCCCTTTCGGCAGATGAGAGCAAAGTTGGTACTTGGAAAACCCTGGCTGGAAGACCTGTATAGATTCCCAAGTACGCGAATCCGTGTCGAGTTCGTTCCTTGTACTCCTGGCGGCGAGGTAGCCGAACTTTCACAGGAGACGTTGTATAGCCTGTTCCGGAAGTATGGAAAGATTGCAGAGATCTCTTCTCAACCTTCAGACTCCAAGGTCCTACCAAAGTTTGCTATACTGGATTTTGCAAATATCAGACATTCAATAATGGCTAGGAATTGTTTACATGGTTTCAAGGCTACAGAAGAATTCGGTGGCGGGAAGGTTGGCACCACACTTCGGCTATCGTTTGAGCCCAAAATGCAGGCTCACCATGTCAGGGAATGGCTTACCAGCCATCCACGTGTTGTGATTCCGGCTGTGGCTGCAATCCTTGCTACTGTAACGGTTGCAGTGTTTGATCCTATCCGAACTTTCTTCATCAAGGCACATATTGATCACGCTTTTAGTCTTAAGGACAATAAGGTCTACGCATGGTTTGCAAGTCAAGCAAAGGATGTTTTCTCATTCCGCGTGCACAAAGCAGAAGAGGCAAGCCTTAGCGCAATTTGGGATGATAGGAAGCAGGCTATTGAAGATCTCCAAACTTGGCTTATGGAAACCGCTGATACCTTTATCGTTGTCCAGGGGCCACGAGGATCGGGAAAGAAAGAGCTCATCTTTGATCAAGCACTCAAAGGTCGACCAAATACCTTACTGATAGATTGCAAACCCATTCAGGAAGCAAGAGGTGACTCTGCCACAATTGCGGCGGCTGCTGCTGCTGTTGGATATCGTCCAGTCTTCTCTTGGATGAATAGTATTAGCAGCTTGATTGATTTGGCCGCACAAGGTACAATCGGCGTAAAATCTGGATTCTCAGAAACCTTGGACTCACAACTTGCAAAGATTTGGCAAAACACTGCGACTGCCTTAAAGCAGGTGGCTCTACAAAACCGGAAGAAAGATGACAAAGACGCTTCTTTGGCAGACGATGACTGGCTTGAGGCACACCCGGAGTATAGACCTGTGGTTGTGATCGATAATTTCTTGCACAAGAATGAAGATAGTAGTATTGTTTACGACAAGATATCGGAATGGGCAGCTGGACTTACTACTTCTAACATTGCTCATGTCATATTCCTAACCAACGATATCTCTTATTCAAAATCCTTGAGTAAAGCGCTTCCAGATCGAGTCTTTAGACAGATAGCGCTCGGTGACATTACCCCTCAAGTAGCCAAGAAATTTGTCATTAGTCATCTAGAAAGCGACCCAGAAAACCCTACTGACAGAACGGAGAAGCTTTCGGAATCTCAACGACGAGATGATCTCTCTGAATTGGATGAGTGTATCGAGGTCCTTGGAGGTCGATTGACTGATCTAGAATTCTTGGCACGTCGATTGAAAACCGGACAAACCCCCAAGCGCGCCGTGGCAGAGATTGTGGAGCAAAGTGCTTCGGAAATCATGAAGATGTATTTGCTATCTGCTGAAAAGGGCGAACGAAAATGGTCCGTTGAGCAAGCATGGTACTTGATTAACTCACTTGCCGAGAACGATACTCTTCGGTATAATCAGGTCCTGCTCTCTGATACATTCAAATCATCCCTTACACCATCCGCGACGAACGGAGAAAGTGTTCTCGAAGCTCTCTCCGCCACCGAGTTAATCACCATCAAGAGCTGCAAAGGACGTCCACAGAGCATCAAAGCTGGAAAGCCAGTCTACCAAGCTGCCTTTAGAATGTTAAGCGAGGATCGTGTATTACGAAGCAGACTTGACTTGGCAGTCCTTACGGAATTGACCAAGATTGAGACGAAGAACATTGATAAGTATGAGAATGAGTTAGTAATGCTCGGTGCATTGCCCAAGCAACCTTATGAGGTTGGTCCTCGTATCCATTTCCTATTGGACAAATTAGCGGCAAGTCAAAGAAAAGTTGAGGCCTGGGAAAAGGAAATGGGATCCTTAAAGAAGGTCTTGATGGTCGAATATTGAGGGAAAACAACATCACATTCTAGCATATGCCCAACTCTTTTAATGTATAAGCATGTAGCAATGTAGCATGAGATCTCAATAGTGTGACTGGGCTAAAATAAATATCATATAGTCAGCTTTTTGTGACTTAACCATTTCGATTGCTATCCACAAGTTGTATATCTGCTAATGTTTTTCTGAGAGGAACCTACCCATCGCTTAAATCCATGAACATTATTTCATTGCCATTTATTCACCGTCCTTGACTTTAATTCACCCATGGAGAATCACCTCACATCATAAGGCTAATGGGATGATGGTCGGATGGGATGAGAGTTTGGGAAGACCTTGTCGGGAAGCTTCCCCTCAGATATTCTTCATTGGAGGAGTACTTCACAATTTGTCGAATGTGTTTCGCTTTATGAATCAAGGTATTCTCTTTGGAATTATCACAATCATATCGCAATGTGAATTGAGGTTGAGCCTGAGGTAAAAATTGATAAACATGTGTAGTTACAGAGTGCAGCCATTGGCTCTGACACTACCTTCACAGGGAGCTTTGACTATTACACCTGATATACCCCAGGAAAATCATACCACTTATGTCTGTAACTTTGGGGTGCAGGTAGACAAGCGAACGTCAGTAGCCTGCTTTCGATATGGTAGCTTGGTACCTATCTACCTCTTGCTCTTTATTTAAAGTCGCCCTCCTTTATTTACTACAACTCGAAACAACATATCTCTACGATTCAAACACAGTAAAATTTGTTTATCTTCACCAAAAACATAACAACCATGACTTCTCAAGTCAAGCTCTTCCTCGCCTCGTAAATCCCTCTGCTGAACACTTTGGTCGCTGTCCAAGGCTATGAGTTCACTGTTGGCCATAAAGCCGATGCTCCCATTTCGAAGGTAATCTAAACCCCAAATCATACATTGTCTGACATAGCTGAGAGAAAAACAATTTTAGTTCGAAGCCACATTGACAGTTCCACCATTCTCCAAAGACGGCAGACATATTTTCGTAGCAGGTCTCACCAACCAAGCTAAGAACTATGCCTATGAAAACCGTCTCAGCGATCACAACCCCGGAAAATGGGAAGTGGATTTGATTCAGTATGTATTCTCAATCTTGCACATGATAATGGCAGACTAACAATTGGCATAAAGTGATCATGGTGGAATTGCCACAGAAAACAATATCTTACCAGGCGATAAGATCCATACCCTTCTCGAGTATAACCAAGTAAACCAGATCACCACCAATAATGTCACTATTTCCTGGTCCCGAAAGTATCAAGGCTGGATTAAAAACAAGATTTACGACTCAAGCGGCAAATATCCGTGAGTGGCATTGCAAGTACATCTTATACGCTAGCGGTATTGACTTAGATACAGAACAAGAAGCTCCTACTGCCGGCAAGTTGAATGTGGTAAGTTTTGATCTGGTCTTCTCTCTTTTTAGGTATAACAATCGAATAAATTGATTATACAGGCTAGGCTTTATGTTGCTTTTAGTAAATGTGGTGTTTGGGACTTTGGACCAATTCTCTGGGAAGATGTTACCATCAGTTCTCAGACAACAGATCCATGGTGGTGTAACGATGTGTAAGTTTCTCCAGCCCTGATATCAAAGATCTCATACTAACATGTAGAGCTTGCAGATGGAAAGCTTCAGATAACCTTCAGGTCACTGGTAGAGTCACCATGTTCTGGGGTAATGGAGATAAGACAAATTGCAAGTATGAGCATATGACCTGGGAACCTTCGAAGAAGTAACCGATTCAAAGATGGGAATATGGTACACGAGATGGTTATGATGATGGGGATTCACGGGATAGATATTTCTTCGTTTCGTGCGATTTTGCTGATCAATAGCTCCGGCAGTGTACATCATTGCGTTGACTTCGATATCTTGAGGGATTCCTCGAGGTCTATGAAGTAATTATAATACAATGAATGTCCTTCATTAACATTTCGTGTCTTCATTATTTCTTGATTTCATCATCTTGCTTATTAAAAACCATCTTCTCTTTTCACTGCTTCTCGTTCAAGAATGCCTACATTTTCCCTTTTTAGTGTTTTCACCCAAAGACCTACACTTGAGCAATGTCACCCGAAATTTTGCTAGCATTGAATCTTAACGACCTATTTGACAAAGTCACCATCGTCATCGAAGGGCTCACTTACTGCTTTCAAGAACTCCAAAGGTATACCAGGAAAAAGAAATCACCATCCATTTCATGATTTCGTACATCGAACAAACAAAACACTAAGTCATATACCGGTTAGCATTTAATTTGAGGCTAAAAATTTCTACTTGACAAGCTATGCCATCCATTCTATGAAGAATCTTCGTGCAACTGAGCCAAAAGCTAGGAGTAATTTGACAATTTACTTTGTTCCGACCATAGAATCTTGTAAAATCGATTGAAGGAGGGAGCCGCTGCTAGAACAATTCGGTCATCGTCGACAACTCAGATATCAATATCATCCTCACTTCCGCTGAAGACGTAAATACCCGAACTAATATCACAGCTCTTCTCAAATCACCCAGCACAAAATTCACTAGCCATTAATTACAAAGCCATGAATACAATAATCTACTAGCTAATTACACAAAGATAATAATAACTGAAAATTCAGCCTCTCCAACAGCATACAGTATCCAAGTGTGAAAGTTTTGAGATATGGTAGAAATGCAAGGGAAGATAGAGAAGTAAAGCAAAGAATGAAGCAGAGAAAAATAATGAGTGGTGATATTGCGGATCCAAAATAGTATAAGTATCTCCTTCAAAGGAATTGTCAAAAAAAATAGATGATTATATCGAGCTAGATTGATTAATTATAACTTCATGGGTTGTATTGTATCTCAGTGCCGGAAATATATCTATTATCATAACAAAACTCCCTTAATTACCCCTTTCGGCCTCGGCTAAATCTGAATTCTTCAAAAGTCAAGACAATTAGAATGGGAATTTGAAGCCGCATACATTTTAAATTCTTTATTTTCGAGGCAAATGTCCGGCCTTGGTCATAATTAGCTTTATCTACCTCTAGTATTTCGACTTCATAGTATCTTATCTGTAAGTCTCTATGAATTGTAAGATTACTTGTGAGTACCAAGGTATAAAGATATAGCGGAAAAACAAGATCGATACATAAAAAGTTTTCTATACAACAAACTAAAAAGAAATCTACTTAGACCCCCTCCCCCGCAGCTCAAGTCTGAAATAACCACCTAACATCCTCATCATTTTCAATAACCTCACTCCCCACCTCACCATTCTCCTCCCTCCTCTTCTTCACCCTATTTTCCCTCTCCAGACAAAACCACAACGTACCCACCACTAGCAAATTCGCCACCAAATAACCTAACGCAAATCCATGACCCAAAAACCACCTCGGACTCGTCGCCGGCCTATACAACTGCGTACCGAGTACTGCTCCCAAATTACCAATCGTGATCGTCATCGCAGTAGCCGTGGCGCGTTTGGTCTGTCCGCTTACATTTGCCGCTGGCCAGGAGAGAATGATGGCTGTGCTGGGGTATATTCCGCCTGCTGCGAAAAAGGTGCCGAGGTAAGAGATGCCAGGTTTGGTGTTGGGAGTGGCGAGAAGGATTATGTAGCCGATGATTGCGAAACAGGAGGAGAATAAGATGAAAGGGGCGCGTTTTTGGGTTTTCTCTGAGAGGATTGCGATGATTAATGTGAGGATGGTGGCGAATGCGTAAGGGGGGACTGTGAGGAGCTGTGCGGTGGCGGCTTTGTAGCCGAGGGCTGAAATGATGGTTGGGAAGAAGAGGGAAAGGGTGTAGAGGGGTAGAGACATGGTGTGGAAGCCAAGGCTATAGAGCCAGCATTTGTAATCTCCAAATGCGGCGCGGACGTTAGTCCAGGTAAAGGGCTCTGTGTTCGTTGCATCTGTAGATGATTTGAGGCGCGCATGAATGAATGAGCGTTCGGGTTCAGTAAGAAATGGAGCCGTTGAAGGATAATTGTGGATGAAGAAGTAGGCAACGAGAGAGACGACGACAGTCAAAAGTCCTTCCTGTGTATTTGTTAGCACAGTTTATTAAAGATAAGGTGATAGAACATCTTACAATAATAAAAATCCACCTCCACCCCTTCAATCCCCCAACTCCGTCCATAAATCCAATTCCATAAGCCAAGATTCCTCCAAAAGCTCCCGCCAACGAAGCCGCAGAAAAGAATAAGGCAATTCGATAATGTGTTTCCGTCCTCTTATACCACATTGATAAGTAAAACACTACACCAGGGAACAATCCACTTTCCGTAACACCCAAGAAAAATCTAGCAGCCAGGAATCCTGCATAGCTTGTAGAAATTCCCATCAAGGTCGCGACAATTCCCCAGAGAAGCATAAGAGTTGGAAGCCATATTTTGGGTGTTGTGCGCTTAAGTATGATATTGCAAGGTACTTCGAAGAGGACGTATCCGATGAAATAGATGGTCAATGTTAATAAGTATTGATTTCCGGTGATGTGCAAACTCTTCGTTAATCCATCCAATTTCGCATTTCCAACTGTTTGTTTCGATTATGGTCAGCATCATCTGAAATTCCATTTCCAATTCCACATTTCCAATCCATCTAAAAACTCGAAACAATTCAATGAAGAATTAGAGAAAAACATACTATTACTCCTGTCCAAAAAGCTCAACAAATAAAGCAATGTGAGAGCAGGTAATAACTTCCAATCCAGCTTCCTAATCAACGCCTTCTCATCCAAGCCCATTGGGTTCGCAAACGACTCATCAGAAACCTCACTGTCGTTCCCATTTCCCTTTTCATTGGCATTTATTTTTCCAGCTGAATTCCCATAGTTTCCGTCTCTTTCGACAGTGATCTTCTCATCATCTAAAGGCTGCGATGACGCCATGTGCGGCATTGTCGAAATAGCGACTGATCAATTGTATTTCCCGTGTGCACGGAGAACACTCCAGCTCAAAAACTGGGATCACAAACGGGGAACCTCGAAAAGATATAAAACGCACGTATGACGATATACTCATGCATCCAGGCCGTCAAATGAAATATATGAAATAGTCTCTGAATTGTACGAAAATGTATCAAATCACATTATAACCCTCAGGACAATTCCTATCGGTTGAACAAAAGCAAAAACCGAGATTCACCAGTACAACGGAAACCCCATGTACATATATACATTCCAGCGCGGGTACAGTGATGTGCTCCGCAGCACGCAATTACTTGTGCGGGTGGACTACCCATAGATGGTTCATGCATACATAGGTACACCTGGTGGGATATGTTATATCCTGATCCTATGCCCCTGTCTATTCTGTGAATTTTCCAACCTTATCTTTCCCTCGTCTCCAAGACCAATGGGATACAGCCATTTGCTCGCCCCAGTATGTATCGGGAAGTTGAATTCCATAAGTTAAATTATTTATATTGGTGGTATGGAGAGGATTGGTACTTTAGTGCAATGATGAAGATCTGGCTTAGATGTCGTGATTATTCCGCCTCGGTGCTGCCTCTTTTAGTAGTAGTTGGGCGTGGTGATCATGGTGGGTGGGGTCTTGGATTTGGTCACGTGCCTTGATCAATATATTTGGAATTGAAGATATCAACCATCCACATCCAGTGTCAGATGGAGAAACTTATTCATTTATTCATTTATTCATCGTTTATTCCATGGTATAAGGATATGAGGTATTGAGTGATGAGAACAAGATTTGAAATATATTAGTCAATTATAATGCTATAAATAACTAGCTAGTTCGCAGAACATTTACCGCAGGTTTTGTCTTTTAGTGTCAAAAGGAAATTATAATTCCAGAAAACACACTGCTTGCACCCACTGGACGCACTTCCCCAGGTCTCTTTTTTTATTTCATCAGACAGGGTATCGTAGACATAACACGAAAACACCAGCTTTTCCATGCAACTGCATCCATGCAAAGTCGTTGTCCGTTGATATTTAAGGTCCAGCAAAAGGAAGATAAAGGAAATAAAATGATCCCATTAGAGTGAGATGTTGCCGTCCCCGGCGTTCGCACCAATAAGAAGATTATTTAGATTGATACCAAGCCTGACCAGGTCACTGGCAAGAGAAAGTGTAGGGGAAATGGTTGAGAGATTTACAAGTTCATTGTCCAGGCAGCTGTAGGTAAGCTGTTTTAGATCGTCGTGCCTTCGAGGCTGAGTACCTTAGATGAATCGCCCAAGAATTTTGCACGATGTGCAACAATTTCCGAGGCAAGAGTGTCAAAGTCGTTGATCTTTCTTGCTCGCAGGCCTGAAAGCACTGCTTTCAAACCTTCAATAAACTTATTTCGCTGCTCTCCTTCAAACTCGTCTGGGGAACCCAGTTTCTGAAGCAGGACATCATCTGTCAAAAGAAACGTTAGCCAAGGGGACGAAAGGGATACTCAAGGATGAGCTCAGATTATGCTGGCTGGAACTACCGACGCACCAGGCAGTCCCATTTCTCTAAAATGCTGAAATTCACAAGTATCATCATTGCATGTTCCTCCCATTACTTCGTATCGACACAATTCTTTTTTCGCGTCAATCTTATTAGTATAGGTCAGAGACCTCAGCCCCCCCGGAATCTGTTGCTTATATTCTGGATGAAATCGATATGCATGAAAGGTTTTTAAAGGGCTTTGATATGGCGAGAAGAAGCTTGGGCTACAAGAGTTGCTGGAAGCTGGTTCCTGTGATACTGTCAGTCTGGGGATCGTCACCAAGAACGGGGAAGACTTTTACTTCTGTTAGCTGAGGGACGGTACCATTTTCCGCTGGCAGGCCTTGTTCTAAATCGTTAGAGATAGCTTCAGCATCAGTTGAGTTACCATTTGACATCTCCGCTAATTCAATACCTTCGGCTTTGTCGATGACGGAATCTGGTGGAGCGGGACTAAATGGAGAGGATTCCACCGACAAGGTCTCATCTGCAGGCGGCGTGGCTTCTGGTGGCTCATAATTATCCGATTCGATGTCAACCATCTCCAAGATCTCTAACATTTCAGGAGGGTCGGCAATTGAGGAAGCTCCAAGTAGCTGAGAACGTTCTAGGACCGGCGAATAATCGGAGCTTGCATTCTGTTCATCGAGTGTAACCTTTGCTTCGGCGACTTGTACCGGATTAGCATTGCCGTCCTCCATTTCCGTATCACTGGGGCCAACAAAGTCTGCGTCCGCGCGCACAGCCTCTTGAAGTGCTGCCTCAAGGTCTTGGTTGGTTTTGGATGTTTCCTTGATCTCGGAAGAACGCTCTTCGATAATCTCTTGTGCTGTATCTTTGTCGTTATCAACTTGGGTGGGAACCACAGGAATCGAAGATGTAGCATCAACATAAGTACTGTTTGGTTCTTCAGATTGTTGTTGTACTGCGTCACGGGAGTCATCGACTTGGTCATCGAGTTCCATGGGAACTGACGCTGATTTTGGCTCAGACTCGGCGAGAGCTGGCGGTTCTGGCTCGCGGTCTGGTTGAGCAGAAGCTGAATGTGGTGGCAGAGCTAAGGAAATGTGAGCTCCTGCGTTGGGAAGCACAGAAACCATAAGAGTACACTTACCTGAATTATCCTTTGTCTCTTCACGAGTAAGGCTCTCCAACTTTTCCTTTTGCTCCTGCAACTGCTGATCTGTTTCTTGACCCAGTCTTTCCATTTCTTCGACCAACTTTTGCTTGTCCTGGAGATTCTTCTGCATTGCAGCTTCGATTCGTGCAGTTTCAGCACGAAGTGCCTCGAGTTTCAATTGGTTCTGTAAAGTTTCAGCATCAACACGGGGAATGGCGCTCGCAATTCTTTCACGTCGAAGTCGTTTGGTTTCAGCCTCTGCTTTTCGCACATCGGCCGCTTTTTGAAGCTCGGCCGCTTGAACTGCAGCTAACTGTTGGTCAGACTTTGTCTTATCCTTAGGAACGTCGGTTGCCTTCTGCATTACGATTGATGAATCGGCTTTATTGACCACAATAGCAGTATTACTGCTGCTGGCTGTGATGTTGTTGACTGGAGTTTGCGCCCCACTGCTACTTCTCTTGTTTGCCTTTCTCATTTCGGCTTCAGCAATCTTTCTCTTCAACTGCTCGATTTCGCTTTCCTTCCGTCGAAGATCCTCAGGATGTGGCTTGATAGAAGATTGCAATGTGGGCAAGGTGCTCGCTGACGATATAGGAGGAGGTGTAAATGGTTTTGGTGGAAGGAAGGAGGACGCAGTAGGGAGTGCCTTTTGTTCAGATAGCTTTCGAGCGGGTTGAACAGGTGAATCGGCATCGGCCTGAGATTCCAACTCCATTTCCACATCTTCATCAGACTCATCCTCATCTTCGCTGACACAAAGAACGAAAGGTTTCTGCTCGCTACGACTTTGACCAAATGGTCGCTTAAATGGCGTGGCCGGTGCAGAGGGTCCATCAAAGTCAGCAGCCACGGGGCGTTTGCGCTGCCCATTAGAAGAGGGTATTAGCATGATGGGTTGTTGTAAGGATGGTGGGGTGGGCGCAGAAGAAGCCAAGAATAGACCTGGAATCTTTTGAGAGGCCTGAAGAATTGTTGAAGGCGGTGCACTGGAGTTGGGAAATTGTGTCGCGACTGTCAAAGCTGGAACTTGAATTGAGCTACTAGTGTCCGTAATACCAACCTTATTATTTTCAATAACTTTTTGCGTAGACGAAGTAGGCGTTGAAACTGAAGTAAGCAATCCGGGAATTACGGCCGGTTTTACTTGGGGAGGTAGATTGGGGGGGTTGGTAGTGGGAGTTGCGACAGACTTTGCTGCGTTCTTCTGAGCTCGCTCGGCTCTCGATTTTCTGAGTGCGTCCATCTTGGCTTGCATTGTTTTTTCTTTCTCAACAGCAGCTGCACTCTTCGGCGGTTGAGCCGTTGCAGGAGGAGCAGATACTGCTCCATTCGTTAAAGCTTGCTTAACCTTGTCTGCATTGGAGTTTTGTGCATAGGACTGCCCATTCGACTGACCACTTGGGGCAGGAACGGCTGCTGTAGGCACAGAGGAAATACTAGTGGAGGGGCTTTGTGCAGAAGCTGCACTAACCGTCTTCGATGCAGTTTTCGACAACCTAAGCTCATCGAACAATTCCCCCACGAGTTTCTCATCAACGCCTTCTTCGAGATAAGCTGGAAAACGGACATCATACGACCAAAGGTTCAGGATCGCGCCTTCAGCTTTTTTACGAGCCTCCGCAACAGTTTTAAAAGTAACGGTATCGTTATGGACACTGGCTTGGGAAGGGTAGGAGTTTTGAACAGTACCTGATGCCGCGCCTTTGGAAGATGGAAGACTTTCCTGGCCAGGTTTAGATGCAGCATTACTGCGGTCTTCTACCGGTGAATGGGTCTTCTCTTTTTTCTGCGCACCTCCTTTCTTGTTGGCTGATACTTCTTTGCCTGCGCCTGTGCCTTTATTCTGAGTATTCTTGGCTTTTTCAATTGTTGGCACACTTTGCGCTACGAAAGGAGAGTATGAGTCTGAAAGTTGACGTTGAGTATAGTAGTCGGCTGCTTGAATGGACGTTAGTAAATGACGACAAAAGAGATTCGAGCGGCTTACCATTACGAAGGGTCGGCGGCTGTTTAGGAGTAGGATCTCGGCTCGTTGGATAGACAGCGCGATGGGCAGTATCGTGATAGCCATTTCCATCGTTTCCACGATAAAGGCTCGTACCTGGTGCCCCAGCTGAAGTATTCGGCGGTGCTGGATGTATACGGGCAGAAGTATCATCATATTCTCCTTCGCTCATTTCGCGATTTTCAGTGTTACCATATACGGTTGTTTGAGAATGATAAGTTGGCTGAGGGGCAGCCACTGGTGCATAGTACTGCGAATTTTGAGCATAGTTTTGATGATTGTACCCAGCATAAGAATGCATGCCCTGCGGTGCCGCATTGTATTGAGGCATGGATGAATTTTCTTGATTCCAGCCCTGAAAGATCGGGACTTGAGGTATATTATTCTGCATAGCGGGCGCGCTGTAGTTTGGAAGTTGTTGATTATATCCATATCCCATTGTATTATCATACCCTTGCGTCATTGCATGCTGACCTGCGCGACCGACATCTTGCTGATAATACGGGGCCTGCGTAGGATAGGTAGGGTACGATGGGTTGTTCGCTTGGTCACGACTACCATAGGCCGCGCCATAATAAGGATAATCCGACATTGTCGGCAAGTAAGAAGCAGTAGCTTTACTGACGGGATTGAAAACTTCAACTGTATTTAGTTTTGATACTGCAAAATTACCTCGGAGACGCGTTGAATTTAACGGTCGAGTATCATTGTGCAACGCAAGCAAATCAAGGGAAAAAGTAACTACAGAAGCAGAACTCGCAGAGAAAAAGGGTTTCGCAATGAGCCAGAAGAATCGATTGACAAAATCTAACAATAGAAGATATGATACTATCGATTCTTTGACTTGCTGCTCTTTGGATGAATCGAGGATGGAGAAGATCTAGGATCCTGTTTGAAATTATGGTGGTGGTAAGTGGTGATGGTGAAAAGAAACTTTGTACAGTCTCACCAAACCTTGACGTACGCAAACACCAAGTAGAAGAAGAATAAGAGTATTCAAAGCTTCTTAGCACCGGAGATTGCCGGGCTAACGCGCTAACGCTCTAACCTACTTTGTATCTTTGTGCTACCTCACAGATTCTGTGTATGTAATCAACGTCCTAGTCACGGGACCACTTGCTGCTCTAACTGAATTGAATCGCTTCCACCAGTGTTCTTATCGATATCATATCAATAGTATAGCGGCAAGCTTATCGGCGTTGCCAGGGGAAACTCTTCCGCGCAATGAAAGCCAATTGTGTTGACAATATTCAGTACTAGGTAGTGCTACCGCGTCTTCAATATCGACAAAAGTCTCCCACACCTTCAAGTCAAGACAAAAAAAGTGGGCAAAAGGAGAAGAGTGAACCACTCGACTTGTTACTCACTCCAGTTTCAAATGTGATAACTGAAGGAGTAGCATCGACATTTCTAATACATTTTTCTCTTTGCGTCAATTTTGAGTTCATACGCACATTTTCCCATGGATGGACTTTGTTTACTTTCATAAGGAACATAACCTTGCTTTAATCATTTGAGATCAACGACTTCACCATGGCATCCAATTTTCAAACGAAGCGCAATAATCCCTTCGCCAGGTCAGGAACTATATCCCCAGAACCAGGTGTTCCCAGAGGCAGGCCAAGAAGTGCAATTTTTGCACCTCCCCCCTCCTCGTCACCCGCACAAAATCCGCCAACACACAATCGACACCAATCTTATTCTTCACTGGGAAACATTGTAGGACCTCCTAGCAATAATAATAATAATAATAATGTTTCGTTAAGATTTCGATCCAACTCGAAAACAATCCTCCCCTCCTCGAACACATTTGCGCCTTCATTTATCAAGTCAGAAGAGATGCGAATCGGTGCAGAAACAATGGAGGGAGAGAGTGATTTTTCGGGGAAGCGATATGTTTGGTTAAAAGACCCCCAAACTGCGTTCGTCAAAGGTTGGGTAGTGGAGGAATTGGAAAATAATCACATCTTGGTCCAATGTGATGATGGCAGTGTAAGTTATCCTTCTCCTCCCCTTTAATTTTCATGACTGACTGGATGTCTAGCAAAGGGAGGTTGATGCCGAGACTGTTGACAAAGTGAACCCTCCGAAGTTCGACAAAGCAAATGATATGGCAGAGCTTACACATCTTAATGAAGCATCAGTCGTCCATAATCTTCACATGAGATACCAAGCTGATCTTATCTATACCTACTCTGGCTTGTTTCTGGTCACCATCAATCCATATTGCTCTTTACCTATTTACACAAATGAATACATTAATATGTACAAGGGACAGAATCGGGAAGAGACTAAACCACACATATTCGCAATGGCTGATGAGGCATTTAGGAATTTGGTTGAGGAAGGTGAAAACCAGAGTATTCTTGTGACTGGAGAGTCCGGGGCCGGAAAGACGGAGAACACCAAAAAGGTCATCCAATACCTTGCGGCAGTTGCGAACTCGGAATCACCAGTTAAGACCAAGGTACAACATTCAATCCTTTCGCAGCAGATTCTTCGGGCCAATCCAATCCTGGAAGCATTTGGAAATGCGCAGACAGTCAGAAACCATAACTCATCCCGTTTTGGAAAATTCATCAGAATCGAGTTTACGCGTAACGGCAGTATCGCTGGTGCTTTCATAGATTGGTATCTTCTTGAGAAATCGAGAGTCGTAAGGTTGAACGCTCATGAGCGGAATTACCATGTTTTTTATCAGCTCCTGAAAGGAGCCGACCTTGCGTTAAAACACGAATTTCTCATTGAAGGCTTAGACGTAGAGGATTTCGCTTACACAAGGGATGGTCACGACACCATCGTTGGTGTCTCCGACAGGGATGAATGGAACGCCCTAGTTGAGGCATTCAACGTTATGGGCTTTTCCGAAGAAGACCAAGTATCTATATTACGAACGGTCGCTGCAGTTCTCCATCTGGGCAATATTACTGTCGTCAAGGAGAGTAGGTCGGCAGATCAAGCTCGATTGGCTCCAGAGGCACGTGCACAGGCAGACAAGGTTTGCAAATTACTTGGCATCCCACTCGAGCCATTCTTAAAAGGTTTATTACATCCTCGTGTGAAAGCTGGAAGGGAGTGGGTCGAAAAAGTCCAAACTCCAGAACAAGTCCTACTTACAATAGATTCGTTGGCAAAGGGAATTTATGAAAGAGGTTTTGGTGATCTGGTAACCCGAATCAATCGCCAACTAGATAGGACAGGTATGGGTCTTGATGACTCTCACTTCATTGGAGTATTGGATATTGCTGGGTTCGAAATATTTGAAGAAAACAGTTTCGAGCAACTGTGCATCAACTACACCAACGAGAAACTTCAGCAATTTTTTAACCACCATATGTTTGTCCTTGAACAAGAAGAGTACGCTCGTGAGAAAATCGAATGGAAGTTCATCGATTTTGGTCACGATCTCCAGCCTACAATTGACCTGATTGAGTTGCCTAATCCCATTGGTATCTTCTCATGTCTTGATGAAGATTGTGTCATGCCCAAAGCCACTGATAAATCATTCACGGAAAAACTTCATTCTCTTTGGGACCGCAAAACCCCAAAATATCGAGCTTCTCGACTTGGGCAGGGATTCATGCTCACTCACTATGCCGCTGAAGTCGAATATTCGACCGAAGGATGGCTAGAGAAAAACAAAGATCCTATGAATGACAACATCACTAGATTGTTGGCTGCATCCAGCGATACACACGTCGCGAATCTTTTCAATGATTGCTCGGAGGCAGGCGATGATTCTGGGGCCATTCGAAGCAGGGTTAAGAAGGGTCTTTTCCGTACAGTTGCTCAAAGACATAAAGAACAGCTCTCCAGCTTGATGGCCCAGCTGCATTCAACGCATCCCCATTTTGTGAGATGTATCATACCCAATCACAAGAAAAAGCCAAAGCAACTCAGTGCGCCGCTTGTACTTGACCAGTTGCGTTGCAACGGTGTTTTGGAAGGTATCAGGATTGCACGCACTGGCTTTCCCAACAGACTTCATTTCTCGGAGTTCCGACATAGATACGAAGTTTTATGCCGAAATATGCCGAAGGGGTACGTCGATGGTCAGACAGCGGCCAGCATGATGCTAGATAAACTTCAATTGGACAAATCATTGTTTCGTGTCGGAATTACGAAAGTCTTCTTTCGTGCTGGTGTATTGGCGGAGCTTGAAGAACAACGTGATGCCTTGATCCGTGAGATTATGACCCAATTCCAATCAATGGCTCGAGGTTTTATACAACGGCGAATTGCCAACAAGCGATTGTATAGAGCGGAGGCAACACGGATTATTCAAAGGAACTTTCAAGTTTACATCGATCTCTGTGAGAACCCTTGGTGGCGGCTTTTGGTTAAAATGAAGCCCTTGTTAGGTGCTTCCAGGACATCAGGAGAGGTCAAGAAGAGAGATGAGATGATCAAACAACTAAGTGAGAAAATGGACCATGAGGCTGCAGAACGCCAAAGACTAGACGAGGAGCGGCGAAACACCCACAATGAGATGTTAAAGATTCAACAGACCTTGGAAAGTGAACGTGCTCTAGCCTTAGACAAGGAAGAGATTTTTAAACGTCTCCAGCTCCGTGAGACAGAGTTAAGCGATAAATTAGCTGGTGCTATCGAAGACCAAGAGAAGCTTGAGGACCAGCTGGATGACTTGTTGGAAGCCAAAAAGCGGGCTGAACATCAATCCGATGAATACCGATCTCAATTGGAGCAAGCAGGGTATATAATTGCTAAGCTGGAGAGCGAAAAGCGAGACCTTGCGGAACAGCTGGCTAATTTAGATGAGCAGCTGAGAGATCTTGCCAAGAAGCAGGCGGACCGAAGTGCACAGGAAGCGCAGCTCGCCCAGGATGTGCAACTACTCCAGAGTCAGTTAAGTATAAAAGACAGAAAGGTTCATGACCTTGAGGCCAAACTTGTCAGAATTGACCAAGATTCAGAAGTCAAGCTAGTAACAGCGGCAAAGGACCTTCAGGCATCCAAGTTGAGGGAAAGTAACTTAACTAGTGAGAACCGCAGAGTACAGAAACAACTGTCTGACTTATCTGCAACATCGACGGGATATGAAGATCTCGTCAGACGCAAAGAAAGCGAGTTAGCCATCCTTCGCTCCGATAACCGTAAATATGAGGCCGAGAAGAAGAGCTTTGATGAACAGAAGCGATCACTGTCAATGGAGAAGGAAAATATTGGCAATAGGTTGAAAGAAGTCCAAGCTGAAATGTTCGCTATGAAGTCCCAGCAAGCCAATTTACAAAAGGAAGCCGCCGACGCGAAAAAACTCCTCGATGCTAGATTAACGGAGGATGCTCACGCCGAGCAAAATCGTAGAAGGCTGGAGGAACAAATCTCGACTTTGAAACAGCAATTATCAGACGTACAAAAGGACCTCAGCAAAGAACGGCAGTCTCGAGATGATGTCCAACTCCTTGCTGAACATAAATTCCGAGAGCTTAGCGAGAAGTTTCAAGAACTCAATGAAGCCAAGATCATCATTGAAAAGGAGTTATACGTCCAGCAAGACACACTTAGAAGAGCAATGGAGAATAGAGTTTCGGCTGAAAAGGAACGCAACGAGGCCCGGAACGAAATCAGAAAACTTAGAGAGGCAAAAATTGCAGCTGAAGAGGCCAGGATACAAGCTGAAGTAGTTGGGGACCGCAATGCATCACGTTTGGCCCGGGAGCGTGAAGCTAGTCTAAAGAAAGATCTCGAAGCAGAACAAAATCGTGCAAAGTACTTCGAGACCGAGTGCAGTCGTCTAAATCAGCAAGTCGAGGATCTCAACAAGGTTATGATAGAATCTGGGGATTTTGGGCTCAAGGTTGATCAGGAAAAAGAACGGCTTGAGCGTGAACTAAACACAGTTCGAAGTCGACTAAGTGCCTCCGAAAATGACAATCGTGCTCTGCTCAACAAGCTTCAACAAAAGGGTCTCGAGATTGCGCGCACTACCTCTAGAGCAAGTGAATCATCGAGAAGTCAGCTAATAGCAGCCCAGCGCGAAAAGGCTAAGGTGGATGAGCAGAACAAGAAGCTCAATAAACAGCTGGGTGATGCACAGATTCAACTCACATCCCTTCAAAAACAAAAGGAGAAGCTGGAGCTCAACCTTGAGGATCTAACACGCGAAGTTGAACGTGAGCACATGAGTAGCAGAAACGCCGAGAAGACTTCTTCTACTGTGACCACTCAGTTGGCAGAGGCGAACCGGAAATTGGAGGACGAACGACAACTTCATACACAGGCCCAGGCCAAGAACCGACAACTTCAGTCCCTGATTGATAGTCGAGACAAAGACATCATTGAATTAATGAAGATTGTGGATCCAGAGATGCCTGCACCGCCAGTAGCACAATTTGATGGTAGTGTCGATAAGAGCACCTCTGACAATCCAAATCTCATCTTGCAACTCACCCAGAAACTTGAAGAGCTTCAGCAAAATCTCAGAGTTCAAGCCGCCGGTCGATCAAATGCTGAGGCACAAGTCCTTGAATTACGAAAACGATATGAAGATGAGTTTGGGGATTCTTTAGAGTGGCAAACACCGGGTAGGCCTAAGCTTGAAGAGGTTAACACTAATGATGGAGCCCGAAATACATCTCCTACGCATATCAAAAACAAGCTCAATGGCAGACCTCAATCGAATGGAACTACGCCTAATCGGCGCTTCGAAAGTTCGGGGGATCAGGCCCAAGACTCCGAACGTTCCGACCGTACAGCTGATATTTTAAGTTTTAATAACCGCATGGACCTGAAAGCTGATGTGGAAGAACTGCAAAACAAGTTGCAGCTAGCGCAAATGGAGAATCGTCATCTTCAGAGTCAACTTGAGCGTTCTACTCCTGGACGAGATATCTTCGAGGATAGCCCGTCAGTACGCCGTGTGTATAAGCTTGAGCAAGCCAACACTAGACTCCATGAAATGCTTGATGATTCTGCCAAGAAAGTGTCCGCTCTTGAAAAGAGCATCCAAACTGGAGAGTTATCTTTCCGGGACATCCAAGCCAAATCTCACGAAGAACTATTTGAGCTTATCAACAACCAAGAAGAAAACCGACGAATTTTGATGTACGCCCACAAAGATGCATTAGTCGATCTTAATGATACAAAGAAGAATTTTGAGATTCTGAAACACACCCGGGCAGTTTTGGAGGTCGATCTCCGAGATGCTAAATCTGATCTTGAGGACATGACTTTGCAGAGAGATCAGGATGCCGCTAGCCGGAAACAACTCTTGCAAGAGTTTGCCGATCTTCAAATCCGTTTGGATGCCGAATCTTCGAAATTGGCCGATGTTAGTTCCAGTCTTAGTCTCTACAAGAGCAGGGCGGACGAGTATTTCAGTAAACTTGAACAGGCTGAAATTGCTGTGTTGAAAGCGTCTAGAGCCGAACAATTCGCAAGATCTCAAGCAAAAGAAGCGGAAGAAACTTGTGCCGAGATCATGTCAGAGAGACAACATATGGATGAAATCATCGAGGATCTCCAGAAACAGAATCAACGTTACGAAGAGAAGCTTGAGGATCTCTCATCTGACTTGGATGCCGCTGTCCAAGCAAGAAAGCGATTGCAACATGAGCTTGAGGATTACCGAAGCCAACGGGCCATGGAGATTGAAGACAAAGAATCTAGTATGGAGCAGACCAGAAAGAAATATCAAGCTGAGTTTGCCACTCTCACGAATGAATTGGACATTGCTCGTGAGGAAAAGTTGTTCAAACAAACTGAAAATACAAGACTCCGGGAAGAGTTAGATCAGCTGCGATCGAAATGGGACGATGAAGTTTTGAACAGCTCAACATGGTCCAAGGAAAAAGCTCGCCTTGAAGCTACGCTTTCAGATCTCAATGTATCACGGGATGAAGCCGTCAACGCTCACAATGAGGCTCAAGGGAAGATTGTGTCGCTGCTGGCACAAGTCCGAAGTCTCAGAACAGATGTAGATGATGCAGCCGCCGAGCGAGACATTCTACAACGCGAAAAGCGTGGCTTACAAGCCCGCCTCGAAGAAGCTAAAGCAGGCCTTGATGACCTTGCTCGGAGCGACAGCCCCGCATTAAGAAACGCCGCCGGTATGGATCGCGAGATTCTGGAGCTCAAATCTAACCTAGCCCAACAAGAAGATATCGCGGCTGCTGCCATTGGTAAGATGAGACGATCCGAAGCTCTTGCCTCTGAAATACAGAAAGATATTGTCGCCGAAAGAGAGACGACCGCACAGTTGAGTAAGGAGAAGGCTGCCTTAGAAAGGTCACTCAAGGAGATTCAAGTCAGACTCCTGGACTTGGAGACTAAAGGCTATTCAAGTGCCAGCCAAGACGTGAGATTCCTCCACGGGCGTGTTCAAGAGGTAAGAATTTCCCTCCCATAAATTACCATTAGTCTAACATTTAAATAGCTCGAAGCCCAGCTCGACGCACAGGAATCCGAACGCAACAAGTCACAACGTTCTGAACGAAACGTCGATCGCACAGTCAAAGATCTTCAGCAACAGATCGAGCGCAAAGAAAAGGCCAACGCGCAGCTCCAAGAAGATATCATCCGCTCCAGGGATAAGGTCGAGAAACTTCTCAAGACTATTGACGAGCTTCAATCAAGCGACTCAAACAACCAGCTTTCAGCTCGTAGAGCCGAACGTGAGTTAAGGGAAGAGAGAGAGAAGGCTTTGAGACTAGAGCGTGAATTGGAGGGCTGGAAAGCATTAAGAATGCAAAAAGGCCCTGGTGGTAGAATCAGTGCGAGTGGCACGTGGAGACCGGGTAGCGAATTCGGTTCCGATGACGCGGGTATTGAAATTCCAAAGAGGAAGAGTAGTTTGAGCAGGCAGGATAGTATGAGTAAAGGATTTTTATAATTCCTTTCGAGAATACACGGGTAATAATGAAGGGTTTCTTGTACAGAAACGCATGGACGTTGATTGACAGGCGTTTGTGGATGATGGGTAAAGTAGGAGCCGGAGCAGGTTGAGAAAGAAAGGAATCACGCATCTGTGTATGGATTGTATGTTTTTCATGTTAGGAGTGTATAGTATCACTTAATCTTGGGATGAGCAAGTGGAAATATGTTGGTGCTGATGATGTTGATGATGATGACGGATATGCATATAATAGATGACGCGGAAAGCAATGGTTGGGTTTATATCTATGTATTCCTGTGCTTGTTTGAAATGGAGATGTTTTTATTGAGATGCTTTTCTTGAGAATTGTGAACTAGATACTTTTGATTTTTGGGTATGTGATTTTGATTTTGATTTTGATTATGTATGGATTGTTCATAGGGGTTGTTGATTGTTGATGTGAAAATTAGAAATGGAGATTGTGGGTTGGGGATTTGGGGATGGGAGACTGGGGAGGGAGTAGCAGGAGTAACCACCGAACCTTAGTAGGGAAGAATGTTAGGTTAGGCTTAGGCTAGGCTAGACTGAAGTTACCTACCTAGTACTTTTGGCTGGTTAATTGAATACTAGGTAGCTATGTACGTGCAGATATCCACATCATTTCTGGCCTGGAGAATAGATCATTATTAAAATGTCAGTTGGATGCCGGTATTGGGTTATTTGACTATCCTCTTGTCTCTTGTTTGTAATTTAGGAATGGGCTATCGTTAATTTATCTATTTGTGTTGGATTTTGGATGGTTTTATCTGTGTTACTGTATGTATATGTGTTTAAAAGTTCACGTTTTGAGGGAATATTTGCAGTTTCATGAAGGCCTTATGTTTGGCTGTGATATGAGGTCTGGGATTAAGTGAAAATGGCTTATTATTCCTAAAAGAAAAAAAAAGGATAATCGTTTTGTGAAGGAGAGGTAGAAAACATAGTAAGGAACATAGTGGACATTGGTTTTTGATATCGATTTTGAGTTCGTGCAGTATATCAAACACTCCAGAATATGCGTCGCAAACATTATTAATTCCTCGAAATTTGAACTCAGAAGCTGTGCCTATTCATATCGTTAATTAGAGACATTTATATGTAGAGTTCGTGGGTTTTATACATTCTCAATTTGGTCCAGATATTTGGATCCGAGAGGTTGAACATTGGTGCTTGCCAGTGTACTCTCCACGCTCTTTCGCCTTCGTCGATTTGCTCATGGAACTCCCTCGCATGTATCTTCTCGGCCTCCATATCATTGAACCACTGTCTCGTTTCGCGTTTGTAGATGTTGGCTCCGCAGGAGATGATGGTTTCGTCGGCATCGCCCTGATTAAAAGATTCGAGGAATTGTTTCTCGTGGTATTGTTCTTGGAGGCTGCACTCGAGACAGCCGTGGAAAGCCACACGCTTTTTAATGTTGGGATGGGTCATGGTTTTTCCAAAGAAGGGGAAGGGGATTGCCGTCATGTAGTGCTGTACTACGTGTTCTTCGCACTCGAATTTTGTGTATTTAGGGGTGGGAGCGAGTTGTATGTCCATTTCCTTGCGCTCGAAGAATGGGTGTTTAGGAATCATGCCTTTTTTTGGTGATCGCTGTAACACCTGCGCTTCATAACGGCTGATTGCCTTGCCAACAGGAGTTGTTCCGATGCTTCCGATCGAGGTAAGAACCAGACGCTGGTGGCTCTCATACTTGGTAGGGCCGTATGCGCCTGGGATTGTGTGCAACTTTGGATATTTCTCGGATGGAAATTGGATTGCAGAGTCGGATCGTGATTCGACCCGCGTGAGATCGATAAATTAGAGAGTCCTGAGAGAAAGGTCATTGCGGTGGCAATAGGCGCAAGCGCGTTTGCCTTCAAAAAGTGATAGAAAAGCACCATGACTTTTTCATCATCCAGAATTCCAAATCAATCAGCGAATTTGACTAGAAGATAAGAGACCATAAAGCTTACTAGGCGGGATAATCTGAGTTCTCGGGACAAAATTCGCATTCAGGGTTTGTCAAGGCGTAATGTAACTGAATTAGCAGCACATTAGATCCTATTCTGGTGCTTAGAATGGCGTGCAATGCCTCCGGTGCATTCCCAAAAACCTCTTGCCACTCTGGAATGGAAGAAACTTGCTAATCTGCAATACTGGGAGCAGCGGCGAACATTGACCAACGTTTCGATGTCGAGGTATTTGAGAGCACGCTGAAAGAGCTCTATTGGAATCCTAATAAGATGACTACCATTATTAGCACTCTCAGTGTAGATCATGAAGTACGTGAAATATTTCCTGGTACTGCCATCAAGTAGGTCGCTGTGCTAGTGGTTGGGTTGAGATGAAAGGCTCGTATTATCCTCAAAAGAATAAGCTGAACCGCAGCAAACACAAGACATTCTGTGATGGCATTAGGTCACTGAAAGACAATTACTGTTTTTCTTATGCTATCGGAAAATAAAGAACCACAAGAGCTCAGGATTCAGGATTTTGCAGCACAGTCCACAACTGTGGAGTATGTACCCAGAACTTTGGAATTCATACTTTCTGGCCGAATGAGTATAATAAATATGGAAACTTACGTTGTTAGTAGTTTAGAATCGTAGGAGTTTGCAGTGTTGCAGTGTTTTATGAAGAGAGCTCCTGAATTTGTGAGATATCCTAGCCTGAGCTGAGAAGGGGCTGAAGTTTGTGTAGCGAAGATTCGGAACAAGACAAAACCAAGTCCAGGTTCTCCAGGGAAAGAGTATTTGATCTAACTGGGAAGAAACCGATAGATCAACTATGGTAAATAAGAAGACAGAAGATCAGAAAATGCGGATTAACTTCAAACTCATTGATATGAATTTAGAGGTAAGGAGATTGATTGTTCATGAGAGGAGGCTACAGATCGAAAATAGAAATAGAAAATGAGTTGAGGTATGACGAAATGAGGGCCGGTAAGAGAGCTTAGAGAGGTGTCTAGAGTGGCCCGTGCACAAAGTTGGAGCTAATCCCTGTCTGTGCTCAAACTAGTGCCAACCATATCTCAACCCTCTTCAAATCATCACTAGGTTGATGTGAATGTGCTCACTTCAAGTGCATATCTGTTATGAGGAGTGGGCAGTATGAAAGAACAAATACTGCCATCGCTTCCCATACCCAACAACCTGCTATCTAATGCATCCAATCTTCTATATATAAATATTCGTGGTAGATACTGCTAGGTGGTAGTCCTCCTACATCTGATTTCTAGTTCACATAACGAAAGGGTTGATTGGAGGAATAAGAAGATATCAAGAGCATAAATCAAGCTGTTGACAGACATATTTCGGATATTTGCCAAGCAATTTCTGGACTGACAAGGTGTTTGCAAAAGCTTTAGATGAATAAAGTCTTATTTTGCAGCCTTCAAAAATCCAGACCCCGTTGAAGTTGAAAATGGAGATATTCACTAGGTACTCTACATAAGCTTACCTTGTGAATCCCATCTAATCAAATAACGATAGCAATCGGCAAGTGCCCCTTTTTGCTTCTATCCGATGTGTATGTTACAATGGAGTTGTCTGAATATCAGAACTACTCATCTGTTTTACCTTTGTTCTTTATGGATTGTTCGATTTGGCGCTATTTTCAGCACCCGAATCACTTTCCGTAAGTTTCATGAATTGTATTAAAATCATTCCAATTGGGTAGTTGTTCTCAGTACAGTTTTGGGTTTGTGGGGTGGGGCAGCGTGTGTCTCTTATCAAAGAGATGAAAAGTGCAATTATTCAATTTTTAAGGCTGGATGTAACCATATTTTAACATCTTGTGGGGCAGATAAAATTACAAGGCAAAGAATATCATACTAGAATTGTATGAAGGGCCATTGATCTTTTCATCTGAAGTGTTGATTTGGAAAAGAGGAATCATCACACAATGCTGAAGCGACATTTGGGCACCTTGGCGGGCCTTACGTGTCTTGGAGAGATTATTTCTAGTCGTTTGTTGAGTTCTTTATTCACCTTACTTTTGCTATCATAGCTTGTATAAAAAGTTTTGAAGAGGTGGCTTCTTGCTTTTTCTTCTTTCTTTTGACTTCCGTTGAGTTACAGGAAATAGTTTGTACTCAATTAGTTTCCCCGTTAAAGACTTGAAGCAACTTAACTCTCCTACAACCATCAACTGGGACTCCCTAGTAGTCGAAGGTTTGAGGAACTGAATCTCTCTCGACATATAACATCATTTGAAGTACACATTTGACATACACCTTATTATGTCCAGCAAAATTGAGGACATGCCACAGGTGGGAGAGAAATGGGAAGTAGTGAGTGAAGATCTTGCCTACATACTTGATGCTATGAAGGAAGCTCGTGAGAGGAAATTGAGGAACAATTCTCCTGCCATCCTTTGTCAAACGTTTACGGCAATTTTCAGTTTCACCCTGGCGAAGCTCTGGGTCTTCTTGAACAGCTCATGGACAATCATCATTTTTTTCTTCTTTAAAAGGCCATGGGCCATCATATCCTCGCTTCCATTCCTCATACCCTCGATACCCAAAGCAATTATGTCCTTTATAGTTGCTCCTATTGACCTCCTGTCATCGATTCCTGAAACGGTCCGACTACTTTACGGGCTCACACTTGGTCAAGCGATGGCAAGCTCTGGTAGTATCACATTCGTAGCGTGGCTTCTTCTCGTGTTAGTCGCCCTTCGCAGCACTAGATTTGGCCACGGGATGGAATCCCTTCATGGTTTTCTCTTCTGGGCTCCCATATATTCGACAGTCTTACTCCTTATTAGCAATATTGGAACTTTAGGCGAACTTTTTGGTACTCTCTGCGAGTTTTTTACTTTCAGCCCATGGTCCGCAGCTTTTATATTCCTTTCTGTCTTCAAGTTTTTGAAGGTGTTCGTACATTTGTTTTCCTACACCTTCCTGTCTAGCTACAGACTCCCGCCGCTCTATCCAACTGTTCTCTCCAGCCATGTTACAGTAATCATACCAAGTATTGGAAACTTTGGTGAGGACTTCATCACAACGATTCATTCAATCCTTGACAATAATCCAGCCAGAATAATCGTTTCAACAGTGGGAACGGAAAAGCTCATACAAGCCTGCGGAGTAGTGGAAGGGATCACGAGAGAACGAAGGCTCCCTGGACGAAAAATCGAAGTTGTCGCCAACCGCCAACCCAACAAACGCGCCCAATGCGTCCAATCTTCCCTCATGGTTAAAACTAATCTCATTGCCTACGCCGATGACCACGTGATCTGGCCTCGCACCTTCCTCCAAAGCACTCTCGCCGAGTTCGAAGACCCAAAGGTAGGAATTGTCGGAACATGTAAACGGGTAATCCGCGAGCCTGGGAACAATTGGTCGGATTCTCTCCGCAATTTCTTCGCTTGTATTTACCTCGAACGCCACAATTATGAGATGACTGCTACTTACAACCTCGACGGCGGCGCCTGGGTTATCTCTGGAAGAACCCAAATCATCCGAACAGATATCGTACAATCGATTGAATACAGGAAAGAATTCCTCTCTGAGACTTTCCTAGGTGCTGGTCCGCTTAATTGTGATGATGATAATTTCGTCACTAGATATATGATCAAGCATGGATGGAAAACAGTATTCCACAACCGTCCCGAAGCACTCGTTCAAACAACCCTAGGCACCACAGGCGGCTGGCCCAAATTCTATCAACAGCTTCTCCGCTGGTCCCGCTCAATCTGGCGCTCTCATCTAAAATCCCTCTTCATCGATGGAACATGGAAATTTTATCCCTGGACTAGTTACAGTATGTTTCTATCCGGTTTACTCAATATCTCCATCCTGTACGATCCTCTCCTATTCTTTACTCTTTCCAAATCCGATTTCCCTACCGAGAATAATCACGCTGGTGCGTACTTACTGTGGATATTAATCTTAAGTCGTATGATCAAACCGTGGCCTTATTATATGCGGAATAAAAAAGAGATGATCTGGGCTGTGCCTGCGGAATTGCTTTTTGGGTATTTTCATGGCGCGATTAGGTTGCTAGGATTACTTACTTGTAGGGATATTTCGTGGGGGGGAAGAGATTTGACGGGTTTTGTGGCTTAGAGTTCATGGTCTGCGCGCTGGTTGATGATGGATGGGTATTACTCGGAATGGGATCGGGGTATCTATACAGGTTTCTGTTCAGTAAACTAGCACCACCTTGTGGCTCTGAGTGGATTCCGGTACGACGCTTTTGATGCTGGTGTTTGGGGGGATGGGCGTTATCTGGAATTTGAGACGTCGTGAAGAATGTTTAGTAGAGGGTGAGAAAGATATCTTGATGCTTCAATGGAGTTTCCGGACTAGAAAAGGAGATCATAGATATTTGGTTCTATAAATATTTCGTTAAAAATTAGATAATATTAGATTTTAAAAGTTCATGAAATAAAATTTACATTTAGACTCTTGTAGTTTTCTGTTTTCTCATCTATCTAGACTGCCTTATTACTGATTAAGTACTCTCTAGAAGTTAAGATCTTACTTTATTATACCTAGAAGTAGTCAGAATTTTAATTAAACAGGAGTGATGATTTTTAAGACACCGCTCCGTCATGATCAGAGCAGAAGCAATGTAAGATTAATCTCGTTAAAAATTATTGCCATTTATTATCTATTCGTGAATGTTATCCTAAACAAACATCTCCATAATCTTTAAGATATCCTAGACAGAAAATTTTATAGAGGTATCTCAAAGATTCCTAATGTATATATTCCATATCCCGTATGTCATCCTACGCAAGAGAAAATAACATGAAAACGCCTTCGCTAGATCAACCATTGTAAGAACTAGTTTTATATCGATATAACCCCATGCAAAAGTTCTGTTTTAACGCCAGTACTTGAATTTATATGCCACTTTATGAAGTTTAGTGTTCCTTCCAAGGAGCTACCAATTTTGCCTTTTTCTTCGCTGGTCCGGATGTCCTAAATGGTAGGTCAGTAAGTTGAATATAAAAAGACAATTGTGATGTTATATAAACCATAGTTGCCATAAAAAGCTGCAATTACAGAGTGGATGAAAGTTTGAGTAATGCTTACGGTGATTTTCTTTTTGCCAATGCTTCATCTTTCATTCTCTGCTCAGCAGCAGCTAATGCCAAAGGCCTCAATTCATCTCTCCTTTGTTTCTGCTTCGCATACTTGGCTTTAGTTAGGAGTTCGTTGACGGGTCCACCATGGACTAGTTGTGTGAGATTGGTTTCGCGTGCTGAGATCTGGTTTTGACTGAGTTTGGATGAGTCGGGGTGGTTCGGACAATTTCTACCATGGGCAGTCCGGCCAAGCCTAATGGTATTCTCCCAGTCGACACCGCAAAGGTAGCACCAGGATTTTCCGCAGCGACCTAGGAAATAGTCGTTAGTATTGAACTTGTAAGAAGAGATGTATTTGTACACACATTGCATATGATCACAACCTTCGCTTCTAACAACACACTCTTGGCATTTGGGGCACATTCTCGAATCTTTTGCCAACAGCTTTGCTGTAGCCTCTTCCTGCTCCAAACGCTCAATTTGTGAGTCATCAATATCAAAATCATCACAAGACTGTCCTTCATGCCATGGTAACATGTGTTTGACGCAGGTTCTGAATCTACAATGACTACAAATCATTAATGGCTCTGGTCCTTCGTGAATTTGACCTCCGCCGCAATTGGGACCTAAGCACATAGTGAATGTGTCCGGTCTCGAAGCTTTCTCTCTCAAGTATGAATAACTATTCAAAAATTAGCAATGAACATAAAGAACTAATGGAAGTCACTAACCGTTCGAATACATCTGCAGATGCCTTTTGCGAAATATCGTTATAGGTGAGGACGGCGGGACACAGAGGACACTTGATGCCATTCAATAATCCATACTCTACAGCTGTAGAGATGGATGTGTTGAGGCATGCCTTACATGTGCGGTCTCCATTTGGATGTTCGCAGGTATCCGTGATAGAACACCAGGTCTCCGATGTTAGAACTGTCACTGCACAGATGACACATTCCACCGCCCAAAAAGGTGGATGCTCAAAGTTATCTGCTTTTCCACCAGCATAGTATCCGGTATTCGCAACGTATTCACTGCCCGGTTCGACTGTAACCTTGAAAGTCTTTTTAGCCTTACCAACCTTTCTGACTTTAGCCGATCCTGTAGCCTCGACAGTCTCTTTTTTAGTGTCCTCTTCGCTTTTTCCTTCATCACTTTCTTCTTCATCACTCTCCTCCTTACGGCTCTCCTCCCCATCGCCTTTTTCACTTCCGTGATAGCCTTCTGTTGTTTCAGGTTCAGGGGTCGATTCAGGTTTCGTTTCGGAGACGTAATTTGCGCGTTCATGAATATCGGGGTGAGTAGGCATCAAGCCGAAGTGGTCATATTGTATAGTATCAGAGCCCAAATCTTCTATTTGAAATTCATGACCGGGGGTCGTCGCGGAATTTAACGACTCAAAACTTGTGGATTCATCAGAATCTTCCTCATAGTCTTCCTCCTCATCACCTGCGTCTTCTTCTTCCTCTTTACTATCCTCATCCTCTTCCTCCGGTTCTTTCTCAAACTCTTCCTCATATGCGATCACGAGGTTTACAGGTCGTGGAAGGTCGCCTCCATTTGCCAACCAGTTCTTTATTTTTTGGCGATCGTCTTCATGAAGATTCTTCTCCAAAGACTGTAATCGAAGAAACAGAGCAAGTCGATCGCCTTGATTTTCTGGTAAGTCGCCATAATGCTTCAAAATATGACGAATGCTTCGTGCGTCATGTTGCTTAAAGTCCAGTCCAAAGACCTCGCTGGACTTATAATCGAAACTCATTGTGACGGAATCTTCTGTTTTACAAGAATGATCAATAATTTTGGTTTGCTTGGTTGATTTTAAGTATATTGATCTGGTTGATCGGGATGATCTGGATAAAGCTGATGAGAAAGGTTGTTATGATATTGAGAAGGAAATGTTTGAATGTTTTAGGTGGGGTGGAGGTTGCCTTAAAAGCCTAGTACTAGTGCTGTAGATCGGGGAATTTTAGATGCTAGGCTCCAACTGCCGAGGCCGATCAAGTCAACATTGAGCTCCTCAACTTATTTGACAGTGGTGAATAATGTAATTCACATAAACCTCCGTATAATATTTCTTTTCTTTTATTGTCTATCCTCATGTCTATTAGCCACGTACAAAGTAAACACTCGCACACAAACCGATACTCATTCATGTTTTGTTACCCCTCCTCGCCCAATCTCAATTACCAGCCTTGTGAGGCGTTGAAAGATCTTGACATGTTCCAGAAACTGTACTGCAGAAAACCAACTGGACACGCCATACACCATACCGGCTAAAGGATCTCGAATTTTCATACTAGAGAATTGATACGGTATCTCGACTACGCTTTATGGTTGTATGGCAAACTCTTGAATGATAGTTGAAGGATCTTTGGTGTTTGCTCTATATCGGCAGCTAGAATGATATTCCAAGACCACTGCTTTGTGATGAGGAAAGCCTTACTTGTTTTCACCTCAGCAAACTTGTATGGCTCATCCGCTATATATCTTTTGCACCGGCAATGATGCCGACAGCTCCTATAGCCTGGGAGTTCATCGATGCCAAAGTATGAAGTTGGAAGTTACTAGATTGCTCGCAGAGTCTCGAACAGTTAAGACGAGCAGATTTCACTTCCCTCTCCGCAGTCTCTCATTTCTTTACTTATTATTGTATGATGAGCAGAGCTTCAGATAATCTACCATTCAAAACGGGGGCCTTAATTTCCTGCCATTGGTACCATTCCTTTTGCTTGGTGGACCTTACATCAATTTGTTTCGGGAACTTCTGTTGCAAACTTTGCAAAATGGAAAGTTATTATCTAGGTACTAGTGAAATTCTTGAAGTTTGCTTCCAAATTATTCATTTGATATTTCATCAATGATTAGTCGACGGCAATGAGGGAATTTTCAAGAGAGTAGTTCGCCATGAAAACTCAACTGCATTTCCGTAATGCTAGCTAGAGGTAAAGTATAAATGAGGCTCGAGGAAGACATTCGGACTAGGTCCCTATGCGTCTTAATGTGTCCATCATCGCAAATGGCAAAAACTTCCTCCATTACTTGTAACGATGATAGAACCCCTTCCAATTGAAGGGATCGCTTTTTTTTTCTTGCGCTCGTTTGGCAACCACTGATGGTAGCTTCGAGACCAAAAGACACATTCGGTGACATTAATCGTGCCATTCTTCTATCTTCGGTAAGCCTCAGACAGTGCTAGTAATGGTTTTGGAAAATGCTGCTCAAATCTCTCAGTGAAAAAGAGCTATTGAGCCTCGAATAGCGACTTGTTTAATGGTTGAAAAAAGTTTTGGTAATGCTCGTGGATAGTCATGTAGGCATGAAATTCAAGGTTGGATTCAGTATAAATTCTACGTTCTGAATCAAATCTTTCAGTCTTTGGCACTGAGAAATTGAAAGCATATCACCACCCCAAAGCGTCTAATCACGGGTCATCGTTTTATGATTTTTACTTATTCAAAACGGTGGTTAGTTAAAACCCGGCAGTACGGATCCTTAAGCTACCCATTAAGGGCATTGGTGCTTTTGAAGCCAAGAGCAACCTCTGAGATGGATGAAAGAAAGTGTTCGAAAATGGTTCGAAAATATGCAAGGGAACCCAAATCAAACCCATTAATTTTCCGAATTGAGAGACATGGTCATTATTTCAGCGAGGATGCCAAGCCTCACATTCCTGCCCTGGAATAATCTCCGGTACAAAGAAGAAAATAAAATGGGGAATGATAAAGAGGGATAGTACCTGGTGGAAGCTTTAATTATTCTCAAATTTAACTTTTTATCATACTCGAAAAATCACTCTATATAAAAATGCACTTCGTTCACGACCTCGCCGAGTCTCTAACGCCTGGTTCTGCTGTAATCAATATTGGCGACAAAGGATATGAGGAGAGCATCAAACGATGGGCAGTGACCGCTGAAAAGCGAGCTGTATGTCTACCATACCATACCTAACCACAATATAAATTCTTCAATTAACCAAACTGCACCACAGGGTCTCGTAGTTTTTCCTTCAACACCACCAGACGTATCAAAGACAATTCTTTGTGCCACTAGGCTTGGGGTTGAGCTAGCCATCACAGGCGGTTCTCATTCAACTAGTGGATCATCATCAACTGATGGAGGGATTTCTATGAATCTGTCCCGAATGAGAGGCGTCACAGTAGATCCAGAAGCTATGACAGTCACTGTACAAGGAGGGGCTTTATGGGAAGATGTTGACAAAGCAGCTGCAGAGCATCGACTGGCTACTGTAGGTGGAACTGTCAATTTGACCGGGGTGGGAGGCTTGACTTTAGGAGGCGGGTATGGGTACTTGAGCGGCGCATATGGAACTGTAGTTGACAACCTCCTTTCCGTTCAAATGGTCCTTGCCAGTGGTGAGATTATTTCCGTGTCTGAAAGGCAGAACCCCGAGCTGTTCTGGGCTATCCGTGGAGCCGGAGCGGCATTCGGGGTAGTAACAGAGTTCGTTTTCCGCGCATACAAGCAAGAAAATCTGGTATGGGCCGGAATGCTCGCGTTTCCCCCCGATAAATTAAGCTCAATTCTCGAATGCGCAAATCATGTCATCGAGGTATCCAAAGGAGAAGCCACAATAATGGTAGGATTTACTACTCCCCAACCAGATCTTCCACCATGCATCCTGACAGTTGTTTTCTACAATGGCCCCGAACAATCTGCAAAGGCACTATTTGAACCAATTCTCAAACTCGATCCCTTACTAAACACAACGGCCATGATTCCTTACCCGGAGGTCAATGCCTTCCACAATGCAAATGTTCCCGACGGAGCAAGAAGAACGATGAAAGGTTCTACATTCACCGCACCAGTGGACATTCCATTCGTGGAAAGCATGTTCAACGATTACGTATCTTTCATTCAAAGTACGCCGGATGCACGGAAAACTCTGATTCTCTGGGAATTCATCAGCCCTCACAAAATCATGTCCGTACCTCATAATGCCACCTCATTCGCGAATCGGGGACCCTATGGAAATGTAGTTTTCGTAACCGAATGGACGAATCAAGAACTTGATACAGTTTGTAGAGAGTGGACAAGAAATATGGCTAGGAAAGCGAGAAATCAATTATTGAAGACTCGTGGTGGCGGGCAAGGAGTGGGCGTGTATACTAATTATGAAGGTCAGTTTCTCCGTAGCTTCTTAAGTTGTTCCATTGTAGTTCCTAATAATGTTTCACCTCACAGGTATGAATGAAACACCGGCGAAAATGCTCTTTGGTGATAATTATGAGAGATTGGTAGAGTTGAAGCGGCGTTATGATCCTACTAATGTTTTTGGAAGGTGTTTTAATTTGATGCCTGGTCATGGAGGAGATGTCCCTAGAAATTAACAGTCCCTACCTCTTAGGTTAAGTATCTTGATGGCAAGTAAAAATGTTATTTGATGTATTTATGAACTAAGAGTTTTTTGTTGGTGAGGAAAATAGGAAAAAGAGAATTCAAATATCACTTTGTTATATTTCGATGTTCAATCATTGGCCGGCTCGGGTATTTTGCTTTGAGCCATCCCCGGTTTTCGGGTATCTGGATCCTAGCGGCCGAACGTGTAATTATGTAAGCGACGTTACATGGTGTCTACGCATCTATCTCGCCAATGAAGTACAAAAACAAGCCCTTTCTCTTTAAACCTTTCCTTTACCAAGATCTCTTACAAAGGTCTTGCGCAGATTCTTTTCCATCTCGAAGAATTCCAAAAAAATGTATAACGTCTGAAGCCGCGTATGTGATTACGACGGCTGGCAATCCTTGGAACTTCTACGAAATGCGTTTGAAAGGGTCTGATAATTCTTTTTTTCCAAAAAAAAAATAAGCGATAGATGTTTTCACTATTGTGAAAGCTTTTTGAGGAGGAATTCGGTATCTCGAGCTCGTTGTTACGTTTTTGTAATGTGCAGAATTTGTTTCGCTCGTTTTGCAATCACTGCTCGACACTGCGACAGCTTTCTATGAGTTTCCTACACCAACACAGCACCACAATGCTTTGCCTGGATCTTCTAGGTTGGAAAAAAGGGCTGTGCATGATGATTCTATTTCCAAAGCATTCGCCATTTAACCCGCAGTATTGCATTCGTCCAAATAACAACATCATTGCATACATCATCTTTCGTGTCGGCAACACCATCCGGGAGATGCACGAGATATACTAGCCATGTATATTCGTATAGAATTAATGGCGGACGTTCGCGTGCGTAGTGTCACGTGGAAATATTCTACAAATCCTGCTTACCAGTAAGTTTAGAGGCAAACTAGAGTACTGCGGACGTCCCGGACATTACACATGGTGTTGTGTTAAAAATTGGATTTGACCCATCTGGTGTTATTCCTCGCAGCAATGAATGTTTGGATTCACGTCAACTCGGGTGACTGGATATTCTTCTCTCCCGTTAGTTCGCCAGTGCAAACTTTCGGTGATGATATGATTACTATTATTTAGAACTATCTCTCTGCCTGTCAAACTTTAACATTTCATTCAAAATCTTCAATCGCGGATATACTATTTCTTTCCATATAGAAGGACGATTTGGATGGACTTGTGGGTTGGTGAATTTGGGCACAAGGGTGTACCACAGTATAAGGAATACCCCTCCTTCAATAATCACCAATATATAAATGTGGTTGATAATCCCACATTCTACAAATTTGGCTGTAAGGCTTATCCTTTTGCAAAACGCGGTTACCGGAATCATGGTTTCGTCATGGGCCCACTTGCGACGAAATCCATGTTTAGTTGACTTACGTACTATGTCCCTGAAGATCCTGTGTCGCTGTCCGCATTTTGTCCGTGATCCAGACTTATATTTATGGATCATTTGTGGATTTGTCTAAGGAAACTTTGTTCGATTATGAACCGTTCATCCATACTATGTAGTGCCAACCGTGTGGTCCCAACCGTGTGGTGCATCGTGCGGGGTATATTCGACGCTACGATGATGATTTTGCAGATCATGTCAAACTAAATAAAACTATTGCATTTTGTTGGAAAATAGTTTCTGTGAGAATGTCATTAGACATGCTGGATATTGATCAACACTTTAGATCATAGAGAATACGGGAATCTTTAAGAAATTGATGTTCGATCGTGTTTAATCGGCCCATTTGGTGAGCCATTTTTTGTAAACATGGTAGGCAAACAAGGTCAGGCCAAGCCGAACCTGCGTCATTGAAATTTGGAAAGTGGAAAAGAATCCAATACGGAAGTATTTAGATAGCCTTTGTTCTCAATCATTCCCTTCTCACAACATCTCTACCTTTACAACACGATCACTGATATTCGTTAATCATGAGGTACTCAGCACCAGCGTCACTCGCTTTCGCCGTTGGCGCTTTAGCTGCCTCGCTCCGTCGGGACACTTGCTCGTTCACTCTCACCGCATCAGGAGGTGCATCTGGTATTGTTGGTCAATTGGACGATGGCCAACTTCGTATCCTCGGTGGCCACCCAACCGCAACCTTCACAATCAGCAACAGTGCAACCACTGATTCCAAAGGCCGACCATGTTACCTAACATCGGAGGCTAACCAATATCAATGTGATACTAGTATGACCGCCACAGCCGGTTTTGCTATCGGTGCAAACGGCACATACTCCCACTCTGGATCGCCGGTATTCTATGCATGCCCATCTTCTGATTCCGACTACAACATCTATACAACTCCTGTTGCCGGTCAGACCAAGTGCGTCAAGGTTGGGTTGACTGCTAGTGGATGCTTTGTTTCAGCTTTATCATCTTCATCAGCACAAATGAGCACATCCACACCATCAAAACCTTCCGTTATTACTGCTACCACAACTCAGCATCAGACTTGTGCTCCTTCAACTGTTACTGTCTCCTCCCCAGCTCAGACTATCTACGTGACTATCTCTGCTGTGTCAACCGCACCTGGTCAGACTATTTACGAGACCAAGACCTTGAAAGAGACTGCCCCCGCCAATACTGTTGTTGTCACTCAGACTCCATCTGCTCAAACCATCTATGTTACTTCAACTGCCCCTGGACAAACTGTTCACGAGACTCAGACCCAAGAAAAGACTGCCCCAGCTCAAACTGTCTACGTCACCCAGACACAGAAGCAGACTGCTGCTCCTTCCACAGTTACCGTCACCCAGGTACAAACTATAACTGCTGTCTCTACCATCGCAGTCTCTACACCAAAGCCTTCACATGCTAGCTCGAAGGCTAGCCCAGTTGTTTCTTCAGTCCCATCTAAGGCCACTTCAACCACTCCATCCTCCACATCCTGCCCTACAAACCTTGATGGCACCTATACGTCACCCAACTTAATCATCCCAGTATCATCCGCATCACCAAATACTCCCTACGGCACTTCTTATTTTGGAGTTGTTAACAGCACCGTCTCATCCCTCTTCAACTTCGACATTCCCGCATCATACGCATCAAAGAAATGTTCTCTCGTCTTCCTCTTCCCAACTCAGGATATGCTCGAGACCTCTTCTTACACTTTCTCAGGATCTGGAGCTATTAATTTCAAACAGTTAAGCACTACTGTTACTCTAAGTTCCACCTATAACTCTATTGGAAGCACCAAAACCGATTTCGGTAGCAAGACGTCCACACCTGGTACCTGGACTGTGGTTGATACTTTTGATTGTCCAGCTGGAAAGGCTATCAGTTTTGAGATGAGCACCGGTGGAAGTAACACTAATTTGAGGTGGTTTGAGGATTATAATCCTTCTCCAATTGGTCTTTTTATCACTACCTGTTAAATTTGATTTAGAGGGGGAAATTTGAAAATCCCCTAAGAGATGGATGAAATGAAATGAGATATGAAATTCATTATAATTTTTGGTTTTATCTAAGTATGGTTAGGATTTGGTTGTTTAGGATTGAACTATTTATGAATGGAATGACTGTAATTAGGGGGAAAGTTCAATCATCATCGCGTTCATTATGACGTTGAATATATACTTTGTACATAGGATTTGATATTAATAGGTAACATGATAATACAAGCACTAATTTATCAATACGCAATAGAAATCTCGTATAGTTTCTTGAAATTTTGAATGTTTGGCAAATGCAAATTGAGGTTGATTGAGCCAAAGTGTCTCGCCATAAAAAAATCTAAGTTCTAGTAACGCGAAAACACATTAACTGGTACAATAACTAAAGTTGAGTGAGGACCAGATCAAGCATAAACGCTAGTCAGTCAGGTGACTTGCCAACCACAACCACAACCACAACCATTAAGACCTCAAAACCCATCCCTCCTCAACAGCTTCCAAAAGCGGACTCTCGAGCACATGCACCAATTTCCCAACTCTCTCCCATCCAATCTTCTCCTTCCACCTCTCACCCTGTCTCATCACAACGCCACACCCCACAATCTCACACCCAATCTTCTCCAACAAATCCCAAGTCGTTTTTAGCGTCGTCCCAGAACTGACTGCATCATCAATTATCACGCATTTCTTCCCCATCAGTAGAGATAAGAGATGCGGATCTAGATAAACTTTTTTAAGGCCTAGTTCTGGTGATGTGATAGATGATACTGCGGCAGATAATGAGTCGTCGTACCAGAATTTGCGGGAATAGCCGAGGGGTATATATCTTTCTATTTACTCGTCAAAATCTTTTTTTTCTCCCGGTTTGATTCAAGGGGATGCTACGAAATTGGTATCAGCATACTTAAACCCAATTTGCTCGCAACAATAGGCGCAAGCGTAAGACCTAGCGTCGGAAGCCCAATTATCACGTCCGGATGAAAAGGTCGCACTTTTTCGGCGAGGAATGATGAAAGTTCGTCGACGACGTCTATAGATGCTTGGTTTATCAGGAGGGAGGCGACGGCTTGTTGTGGTTGAGAGGTTAGGCGGCGGATGGGGAGTAGTAGGTACCGTGAGTCTGGGAGGCGGGCGGAGTAGTGGTAAATGTAGGGGGGTTTTTGGGGGATGTGATTAGAGGGTAGGATTTCTTGCCAGTAGGAGGTTGTGGGCTCGGTGAAGTGGGTTGAGGTCATGGTTTTTGGTGGTGGAAGGATATGTTTGAGTGGAGGCGGGGATTTGGAGGGGCTTAATATTAATGTGAGGTTTGGGGATATGAAGCAGGGGAGGAATAGTGTGGGGTCGCTGAGTCATGCGGGGATTTTGTTTGTTTTGTTCCTAGTCAAGCGACGACTTGTCATGATTATGAAAATAAGGGAAGGAAATATTTTGAAACTCCCCTACTTGTTCGAGACCTTGTTGTTGTGGAAAGATTGCTTCGACACTAGGTAAGAGTCACTTGGAGCTACCAGAAATCCTCACTCAAAGACTCTCTTTAACCTTACCAACTCTTCATGAACATTGACATATGCGAGGCCATCAATCTAATCGACCGTACACAGATAAACCTCCCCAGCTCTACCAAGACTGGCTTGTGGTTCTTATCTTTCTCTTCTGGAGTTATTTATAATAATAATATTTTACTAGAGCAATCGAATTCCGCTTATTTCCTGCCAATACTCGAGGTTTCTTCTCCCTCTTTCATGTCACATCATATCATAAGTGAGCGATTTACATCTATTAAGTTTATCTAGCTTTCAGATAAACCTTGTGTCGAGGTAAAGTCTCCATATTTTATATAACTCTAAAGGGTTCAAGTGAGCCTCATGATTCTTGACAGTGCGTTACTAGTAATTTAGCTGTTTGGACTGAAGAAATTCAATCCGTAGGTTATCTTGGCCGTGATAGGATTTTTGATATGTGGAATTATATCAGTGTATATTTCCTCTATGCTGTATAAAGTTTGAGAATTCAGCTGAGCTGCGCAGTAACTTGGTTTGTTTCTGGGAGCAATGATGACCTGTGATGTTGCGAGTAAAATGGGCAAGAGCAATATCGAGTAGTTGCTTTAAGTTTCCTTGATGATATGTATGAGATAGTGCTGATAAAGTCTCTTTTCGAGATTTGGATAACAAAAAGTAATATCTTACTTTCCCATATTAATATAGGGGTTCAGACATCACAGAAAGTTCGTTGTTAACATGAGCCTCAGAGGACCCTTGTAAGATTTTCTGCAAAGGTCAAATAAATATAACACCAGTAATAAGCAAAGCATAGAAAGAACTATGATATAAAGACTATAAAAACTATGATTCCAATTAATTCATCTGAAAACAAAGAAACGAGCAACTTTATTTAAAACTTCTTTAAAATCCCCAAATTTCACATAATATTTTCACTTCTCAAACTTGCTCTCCTCCTATTTTTCTATACTGCCGGCTATCTTAGCTACTCAAATACCGGCAGTCGATGACTTACAGCTAAGCACCCCTCGTTGAGTTTTCTTTTACTGAAACCATAGCCAAGTTAAAAAGTTCCACCATTCTCCTTTATGGGATCTTAATTATTACTTCTCTCTGATTCGTCCAAGTCAATTATCTTTGAAATCTGTTTAATACACATATACATAACAAATATATTCAATAAACGCCAGTATAATTTTCTATTATTCAATCATTAAGGAATGCTTCGGAGATGACTTTTGCGTTGAAGTGGAGAGAACTGTTGATCAGTTTGTATATGCAATGATAGATAGAATTTTGTATTATATTTAGTTTTATTTTATTACTACTAACTACTAATTATCTCAATAAAGGAAAGCTATTAGATATTTAAAGAAAAGTTATTGTATCATTGGAATATTATACTTATGTATAAATATAAGAGATAATAATAAAACATTATAAGTGTCGGTACATCATGTGATCAACCTCGAAAGGGAGGCCGTACATAAAGGGAGCCGTACGACTAGTGCATTCTAGCCCGTACCCCTTTCAATATAAATAGGTCCCTCTCCTCTAGATAGATAACAATCATCCATGAATAAATACAACAAGAATACTATGCACTGCATTCGTATCACCGAAGTGATACCAACATTTATACAAACTCCATTCATCCATTACAGTATCCAATACAGTATCCAACACTGAAAAATACGCATACTAGCACATGAATTTGTCTGCGGTAGTAATCCAGAGTGCTGGGATACTTGAAGAGTGTTTTCGATATGGAATATATTAGATACCTAGTTGTTGTGTATCTCGCTTGAACATCAAGATTCAATATCTATATTCAAATAGATATCTCAGTTTCATGAATGCCAAGGAATTCTGGCGTTCTAGTATATGTAATAACGAGTCCATGTGCGAACAGTATAATTCACTGAGTATCCGGCGGAAGCTCCTCCCTAACCCTCTTTACACCCCTTAAGCCTCTAGAAGCAGCCGCAACCCCAACAAAACGCACCACCCAATCCCTCACCCTCCTAACCTTCCCCAACTGCACATCTATCTCTTTTCCCTCTAAATCCCTCTTCCCATAACAACCACCCATATCACTCCTATCGATCTTTTCTCTATACATCAACCAAACCTTCGTCAAATCCCTCCTCAAACTCTGACCATGAACCTTTCCCCTAAAACTACCTAGAGCCACATGTTTCATCAACACAATGTCCTGAACTCTTAAATTTCCTAATATCTCCTTCACATCTTCTTTTCCCTTTCCCGATAACCAGAAATTAATCGAAAAGCCACTTTTTGTTTCATCTCCAACTAGAATCTCGACGAGGGATACTTCGCCTCCTTTTCTAGTAGCTATTGCTCTCGGCTCCGAGATGGAAATAATCCCTACAATGAGATTAACTGTCATAGTTTGCGGATGGATCGAAGATAGATATTGTGCATGAGGCATATCTTTAAGATTTGTTACATGAGCCGCCACGGGAATTTGAAGATTCTCCTCTCCTGATTGTGGAAAGATGGATTGGGAATCGTATAGTGAATTTGAAGTCGAGAATGAAGTGCCAGCATCATCAGAATTAGAGGAGATGAAAGAATCATGAGGGGCGATTTGAGAAGAGGGGATATCGTGGATGGCGTAGGAATGTTCGTAGAAATGAGAGATGATTTCATGATCTATAGGTTCTTGGTCATAATTCTCATTTTCATCATTAGTAGAGAGATATGTATCGTAATTTAACGATGGAGATTGTGAATCACCCTGGGACTGAGAGAGAAAAGTAGTAGTTGAGAAGAAATCTAAAGCATGACCAGCAGCACCATGTTCATGGAAAGCATGATCTTGCGAAACTCCTGTAGCGAGATGTTTACGATCGAGAGGAAGTTCGCGCCAGTCAGGTCCGAAGTTAGATGGTGTGGATGATTCTAATATGCTGGTGTTATTTCGTGGTGCGGAGTTCGGATATGATTGAGGGAGATGGAGGAACTGGATGAAGGGTTCGGTAAAGTCTGTTAGAAGGTTTGATTCATCCCAATCGAGTGAGTCACATGAAGGTGCTCCTGCGAAGAAGATGACTTTCGGTGGCATGATTAGATTAGATTATTAGATGATTGGTGTTGTGGCCAATCATGTTGGTGATATTGCAGCTTTGTTAGTTGGTGCCAATTGGTTTATCAGTTGGAAATTTGATTCGGGACCGAAGAAGTGCAAGGACTCTGAAAACACCGAAGTGCATAATACGGACATTGAGTAATAATGCGGACATATGAAAATGCCGACAATGCATTATCTCCAATCTCCAAAGTGGTATATGTAGCATGTCAGACACAAGTAATAATGATAAATAAACGTATTAATAAAATGTTTCCTTTTCCCTTCATACCTTGATCACAAGCCATCAGATAAACTCTAGAGCGGATCTGATAAAGAAGCACTTTCCTCACTTGCATTTCCGTCTGTTCACCGGGTATTCACCGTATTATGACGACTAGCGAGCAACCAATCACGATTCAGTATATGCAGCACGCAACCCCACAAAATGTCGAGCGATGGGAATAAAACCAGCATGTCTGCCACCAGAATATCTACCATTGCGCCAACCTCACGCAAGAAAAGAAGTATGGCCTCTACTTTCAAATCATTTTTAGGCACGGCAAAGCAAACTATCTCGGGTCAATCCACTCCAATTCCAGGAACTCCATCCGGAAATACTCCAATCGAGGATCTATTCCCAAAAGTTGACCCAGCTGTGGATGGAGACGATTGTGACCATGATTGCGAATCGTGTCATGTAAAATATCCAAAGGGGTTCAAGATAGATGAGGATGATAAATTATATGGTCACGTTAAAGGATGGAGTACACATATTCTGGTTGCGACAGGAAAGTCGGATTGGGTAAGGGATGTCGCTGATGAGAAGGGGAGTGTGATGCAAGCAATCGACCATGCTTCTGTTAAACCAAGCAATGGGGTTAGTGAATCTTTTTCTGCTATCGAAGCCATACACTATTGCGATTTGGGACATACTGACGATCCACCATAGAAGCTTATGCTATCTGCCTCGAATATACCCACTCCTTCGCATTCCGCAGACTACTCGCAGCCTACGACCGTTATCCTATTGCCTGCATTTATCGTAATCGAGAACGTTACTCCACGATCGGTACCAACTCTGATAACAGAGTTCATTGACAAAGCTCCTACCAATACGACACCTCTGGGACCTATTTCGATACCCAAGTCACTTCCCGATCCTCTTCCATCCGCAGAACAACTTACATCTCGACCATCACCACATCGCGCGCTTATTCTTCTTTGCTCACAAAAAACTCGAGATGCAAGATGTGGACAAAGTGCGCCATTACTGAAGAAGGAATTCGAAAGGCATCTAAGGCCTCTTGGGCTCTTCCGAGATCTTGATGATGATCGACCAGGAGGAGTTGGCATCTACTTTATATCTCACGTCGGAGGACACAAATATAGTGCAAACGTCATGATCTACCGAAGATCCGATGCGTTCGGGTTGGATGCTGTTGAAAGGGCCAACGTCGATGGAGATATTATGCCGTCGAGTCTTGTACCTGGAGAAGAAGATGAGAAAGGTGCTGCTCAATGTATGTGGCTCGCCAGAGTGAAACCAGAAGATTGTGAGGGTATTGTGAAATTTACCGTTTTGCAAGGGAAACTCATTAAACCCGAGAGTCAATTGCGAGGTGGATTCGATCGGCAAAAGGGAGTATTTAGTTGGTAAAGGGTAAAAATAGAGGGAAGGAATTCATTTCATGTTGGGCGACGATTTAAATGTTGTTTAGGAAGTTTTAGATGAGATATGGAGCAGATATCTAATCATCTTTTGGTTAGATGATACAAAGACAAATGGCCCCTCAATAGAAAGAAGTTTGGGGTTACAGTAGGCGAGCCCCATCAAATTATTGAATATCTGCTTCCGATTTGCATCTCAAAGCTTGGTAAGTGAATAATAAACCGTATCTAGATAGGAGCATCTAGGTCGGAGCTACCTGGCAGCTACCTGGCAGCTACCTAGTTAATGATTGTAAGTGGAAAAGTTGGCATGTTTTGATTCAAGGATCATGAAATATGGGAAGGAGTAAAGAGCAAGGAGTTATCGAGTAGATGGAGAATACGGAGTAGTTAGGTCGTAATACACAGCTAATGATTGGGAACAATAAGAAAGATAAAATGACCTCTTTGGGATTGGATTGGACATATCTGGGTGTAATTTGAGGGACATTGGTGTCATGGGAGTCATCAGAATGAATCAATTGGGCAGGCACATGAACTCGCGACTTTCCTTTTCATGGTTGCCCATAGCAACTAACAACCCGTTGATTGATTAACCATTTGACCATTGGACTGACCTTGGCCACTCGACCACCTTGACCACTCGACCACCTTGACCATTCATATTCATTCCACCATCCACTTCCACCACTTCCACCACAAGAAATCATTAAAACAATTCATTTCAGTCAACCCCCAATAATCAATCCATTCATCCATACTGCCCTCTACCTTTTTATTAGCTATTACTTTATCATGAGTTAGCATTTATTTGCAGCAATCATAGCATAACAAAAGCTTGGGTTTTACCATTTTCGCATGTAGCATTTAAATCAAATCCAGTATTCAATTGCATTCGCATTCGCATTCTTTGCTTTCATCATGGCTACCAGTTTCCCTTACCCAGAATCAATACATTCCAAGCGCCCAAAGACAGCATCGGTATTGAAGGCTTTTATTCATAAGCGCAACCCTTCGGAAGGATCAGCTCTTTCACCTACCACCACTTCACCAAATGACGTTTTTGTAGCTTCTCCAGCCTTCGAAGATATGCCATCGCCGACCGATTACACCCACCATCGCGCTCTCGCCGATATTCAACGAAATCAACAAACTTCTTCCATCTTGGCACCTTACACGACTTCTCAGCAAGAAGGTTTACGACCAAAGACCGGTATAGGGGGTAAGGGACTGCACAAGAAAACATTGAGTGCAATGTCGCTCAAATCATTGGCAAGCCCGGTGAAGGATTACAATAAGGGAACATCAATTCGAGACAAGTCCCCTACGAAACCTAAAAAGACAAAATCTTCGACAAGTCTTGTTGGTCTCCTTACGCGCCCGAGGTCTTCGAAGAATCTTAAGCTAGATGTAGAGCTGGCGCAACGAAATTCAAAAGATAAGGAGAACCAAACTCCGGAGTTGTCATCACCTGCCCCAGAACCCACAACGCGTTCTCCGCGACCACCGATATTTTCACAATTCTCGAGTGACATGTTCACAAAACAACCTCTGGGAGGAAAGTTTCTAGAGGATCAAATTGATCTCTATACACCTGAGAATTATTCACCAAGTAAACAACGAAACTTCTACAATGGACCAAACACACAACCGAGTCTTACAAACCGAGAAGGTGGATCATCACGGCCGCATTCCACATATTTACCCAGCAGTTTCAGTATCCAAGACATTCATAGGAAGATGAGTGGAGAAAACAAAAACAGACGCAGTACCGACATTCCAAGACGGCAGGTCTCGAATGAAAAGAAACATAGTTTTGATTTTCGGACCTCGATGGACTTAAGGCCAAGACCAAGTTTCCAAAGATCGAGTACCGAAACATCAGTCGCATCCATCAAAACATCCAGCAGCACTCGAGGATCTCGAGTCATGGCAGCCGTTTCAAATTTCACGGCAAAGGCAAGAGGTGATAGTGGAGGATATACTCCGGCACAGACACCGACCTCCGCGAATTTTGGACCCGACAGACCCCTCCATGATAGAGATATCGACGCCGAGTTCGAAGCTATGTTGGACAGGCGGAATATTCCAGAACATCAACGAGGGAAGATGAGGAATCTTGCTAAATCAATGAAGAAAGATTTCATAAAACAAGATTGGGCTGAAACTGCCGCTGCGAAATCTGTTAGGCCGGCTAGTCATGGCAGCGACACGAGTGGCGAAAAGGGAAAGAAGGAGGAAGTACCGGAAGTAAAGAAGAAGAAGAGACCAAGAAGCCGAACATTTACTCTCTCCAGGTCAACCAGTAAGGAACGACCCGGCGATAAAGACAAGAAATCAGAAGGTGTTGTGGGAAACAAGAAATCTACCGAGTCTTTGAATAGTGGAAGTAAATCACTTACTTCTGCTGGCGCTCAAGTAGCACAGAATTTGATCGCCAAAGCCAAGGGTCAAACACCGGATGACTTCGTTGCATATTTAAGAAAGGTCCAGAAACCAGAATTGGTCGAAGTTGGAAGATTGCATAAACTCAGGCTTTTATTACGAAATGAGACGGTGGCTTGGACTGATAATTTCGTTCGTCAAGGTGGAATGGAAGAGATAGTGGGATTATTACACAGGACTATGGAAGTCGAATGGAGGTTTGTTGAACCATGTTGCTTTTTCAAGAACATGATAGCTGACACATATACAGGGAGGAACATGAAGATGCCTTACTTCATGAGGTTTTGCTTTGCTTGAAAGCACTTTCAACCACGGCTTTGGCTCTGCAACATCTCAGCATTATTCAAAAGACTCTCTTTCCTGCACTGATTCACATGCTATTTGACGAAGAGAAAAAGGGGCCAGCGGAATTTACTACTCGAAACATTGTGACTTCGCTTCTATTTACTTACCTTAAATCCGCTACCCTTAGCGAGCGCGCAACCAGAGCACGATTTCTTCTCTCCTATCTTCGCGACCCAGAACCAAGCGAATCACAGCGCCCTGTTGATTTTGTTCTCGATATGCGTCGCCAACGCCCTTACCGTGTTTGGTGCAAAGAAGTAACCAACGTTACTAAAGAAGTTTTTTGGATCTTTCTTCACAATCTCAACGTCATCCCTCGTCCAGATTCGCGCCATGCTCCAGAACGACTGAATGATTTGCCTCCCGATCTTCCTTACATGATTAAGCACTTCCCACAAGAACTTCCTCCGGTTCCGGCCGCACCGTATGTTGGTGGTGTTGAATGGGATGCAACTAATTATCTTGCTTCTCACCTCGATATTGTCAATGGCTGCATTGCATCGTTACCCACTCTTGAGGAACGTAACCAAGTCCGCGAGGAACTGAGAGTCTCTGGTTGGGAAAAATGTATGGGTTCCACTTTGCGCTTATGCAAGGAGAAATTCTATGGTGGTGTTCATGCGGGGTTGAGATGTTGGGTTGCCGCTGCAATTGAAGATGATTGGGAGACAAAAGATGTGAGATGTGGTCCTAGTACTGACAACAGAAGTCCAGTGCGAAAGAATTTCAGTCCAAACAAAGCAGCTGGTGCTCTGGTGGAAAGCACACCTCCTAAGATTGATATGAAGTTGAGTTTTGCCCAGAATAGAGCTGATAATGGAGGAGATGCTTGGCTTTGAGGTTGTTGTTGAGTTGACAAAGCCATCATCTTTTCCACTTAAGATAGAGAATTGGATGATAGAAAGGGAAAAGTGAGGCCTAGTGGCTGATCATGCAACTGCGAAGGGGTTGAAAGACGAAAGAATTTGCGAGATGAAGTTTTCCATTTAATCTTTTGATATGGTTGTACGACCTTGGTTTAATCGGTTGGAAGGGTAAGGATTTGTTGGGTAAGAAAGGGAGGTGTGTTGGAGTAATTATTGATTGTTCTGGACACTTTGTGATGTGCCATTTCCTTTTCTCGGTCTCTTCTGAGGGGAAGAGTCTCTTATGGATAGGATTATTGTTTTGTGATGTGGAGGAAGTAAAGAAGGATATGCAGTAGGGGAAGGGAGAATGAGAGAAGAGAGCAAGGCAATTAAGTGGGGTCGAATTCGAATGAGAGGAGGAGGAGAAACGAAGGAAGAAAAGGGAGAAAGATGACTGACCGGGACGTTGATTAATGATGACTTTATGATGAATGATTCAATGGTACCTTTTTTGCGCTTTTTGTATTCTTTGTTGCTGTTGTCTTTTTTTTTCTCTCCTCCTTTTGCGTGTAGCTAGCTTAGCTTTTTCTCCTGTTGGTTCTAGTTCTACTCTTTGGTTCACCAGTTTTGCTCGTTAAAGTAATGATTTAGTTTACGTACGAGTACATTGATAGGACCTGGGGTAGTAGGTAGTAGGTAGTAGGTACTAGGTGGTATGGGATAGTATAGTATTGGATTGGATTGGATAGGATGGATAGGGTAGGTAGGATAGGTTAGGATAGGATAGGTAGGATAGGAATATTATTTTATGATGTGTAAATGTAAATTAAATTTGATTATGTGTATGTGTGAATGTATGAGTGGGTGTATATATGTATGAAATTAAGAAAAATTCTGAAATCTCAAGTTCTGATTCTCTTTGTAGGTTAGGGTAGGGTAGGTAGGCAGGTGGGGAGATATATGAGTGATGTAATATAATATAATTCTTTAATAATTCTTTAATTTTTTAATTTTTTAATTTTTTTTTTTTTTAAAAATATTTTCTTTTTCATTTAAATTTTTTTTATATTATATATATAAAGTAAGATAAAATAAGATAAAATAAGATAAAATAAGATAAAATAAAATAAATAAGATAAATAAGATAAATAAGATAAAATGGGATAAAATAAGATATTTATAATATTAATAATACAATAATTTGAGTTGAGATGTTTCAGGTTGTTTATATATATATATATTTAATTACCTAAATAGTAAGATATAAAGGAGGGATGATTTATTGTTTGGATGAATGGATGAATGAATGAATAGATTGAATTGAATGGAGGGAAATTGTATTTTAAAGGGTTGATGATTATATTCTTAGGCTATTGAGTGGGGAGTGGGATTCTTCTATTCTATTCTATTCTGTTCATATCAATTTCATCACATACAGTATATGTATTCATAGTATTGATATATAGATGAATTTTATTTATTCATCCATTGATCTAAAGGCGCTTTGGGATCTCATCCCTTCGCTAAACCATTCGATATAAGTCGTCTGGTATACCTCGCTCAATACAGCGGCGGTGCGCTTTCATACGCACATAAGCTTGGATCAATATTATACAGTAGTATGATTTGAGCCTGCTCTGTATCTATTACAACCTCTTAACTTTCAGCTCTCCATAGTCCAAAGGAACCGGGACAATTCTTCCACATCTTAATCGTACCGTCTTCACTGCCCGTAGCATATAATTTTCCATCGGGGGAGAAACTGATGCTCCAGATTGGACCATGATGACCTTTGTGAACATCTATAGTTGTTAGAAAGATTTTATTCGATTGGGATTAGAAACATACCAAGTTCTTGATCAGAATCAAAATCATAGACTTTCGCCCATGTATCCTTAATTCCACCAGTGATGTATTTCCTTTGAAGGGGATGAATCGCTACACTGGCAACCTCATAATTCAATACAACTTTCTTGATAAGAGTGTTCGCAGCTGGTCCACCATAGAAGTATAGAGTTTTGCCAGCAGCAATCGATAAAATAGGTAATCCTCCACCAATATCTCCTGGTCCAGATGCAATGTTGCTAAACTCGCATGAACCAATATCACCATCTACCTTTTGTTCTTGAACAACGGACTGCGAACGTAAATCCCACCATCTTATAACTTTATCATCTGCTGCCGTAACTATGATATTTGGATCCTGAGTCCAAACAACCGCCTTGATTGTACCTTTGTGAACACCCGGGCCAATCTCGAAGCCATCATCTTGTGAAATGCTCTTAGTGTCGCTTCCATTGCCATTAGAAGTTGTGCCATTTGTGCCGGAAGAATTGAGTTTCGCGAGGTCAAAAATGAAAAGTTTCTTATCGGTTCCTCCTGTCGCAAGAGTAGTACCTGATTCGGGAGGAAATGCGACAGCTCGAACAACGTGCTGATGTTGGATAGTATAGAGAGTTTCTCCAGTGTATGTATCCCAGACTTTCCTATACAATTCATTAGTGTCAGCCAATCCAAATTGGCGCAAATCACCTACGCAGTGAAATCTGCCGAAGCAGTCGCAGCATATTTGGCATCCGGAGAAAGTCTAGCTTGATAAACCGCGCCTTTATGTCCAAAGAAAGTACCAATCCTAAATCATCAATTAGTGTCTTGCGGTGAAGAATTTCCAGATGTACGGTACCAATCGCCATTAACACCACTTCTTAACATAGGGTTGTTATCTGACATAGTGAGTTAGACATGTACATGCATCCAATCCTCCAGACAATCATGTGCCATACCTTTACATGCCGATATCATGTAATACTCGTCATCCTTTCCATCCACGAAACCACAAAAGCTGATATGCGTAACAGGTCTTGAGTGACCATGGCATGTCAAAGGGACGTATTGCTTAGTATTCTCTGGCCCCGCCATCTTTGTATGTATGAATTGAAGTATAAGATTCTGATATTGTACTGATAACCGAAGATTGTGCTGTATTGTGTACTATGTTTCAAGAGAAGGAGATCTTTTTCTCGTCGTGGGTGGTTTAAACTGTGCGTCGAAAGAGTGGGAGAGACCGCACTTTGATGGGGGTTTGATTCGAATGCTCTATGTATGTAAGAGAAAATGATTGATATTCAAGAAGATTCGTTAAAGTCGTTAATTTCGTAAGATATTGATTAGGAGGTGGAATGATTGATGAAGTTACCTCGAATGAAATTGAAATACTTGACACTTCCTCAATCTGAAAGGAAAAGGGGAAAGGAGCAAAGAGAAAGCCTGTTCTTGGGGATACTGTGATTGATTGTTTCATGAGGTCAAGAGTTAAGCTATTTATTTCCACTAATATCTCAAAGACCCATAAACATTTTTGGAATTATAGTTAATCCGACTCCGGATAAGGATGACAATGAAGAAAGGGATGAGTAAGCAATCATCTTTGGGCATGGTAGTGCTTGTTAGTGACTTGTTGGGGATTGGTTAGTGATGATTAGTGATTGATTAGTGATTGGATAGGCTAACACCCTAACATTACAGGGTAGGTACGTGCCGTTCCAGAGCCAGAGCACTATGGTTATACTCTGTATTAATAAGTATTGCGACAACCGACTATGCTATTACCCGCCGCACATGGCTCATTGCTTAGTACACCACAGTTCACAGAGGGGCAATCTAAGGAAGCTTATAGTCAAACATGGAACTATAACAACTTCTACTGTTCCTTGACATAACAACCACCTTTTATAATTGTGTCAATCCTGAGAATCAACACATATAACTTCAATCAACTAACTACTCAGTATGGCAGAATACAAGTTGTCTGCATCTTTGGCAGGTCATGAAGATGATGTAAGTTATAATACAATACTACAACACTCCATTCTCCAACAAGGTCAACCTGAATGTTTGGCGACAACAACATATACTGATATGCTACTTTTCAATATAGGTTCGAGCTGTAGCTTTTCCATCTTCAAAAGCTATAGTATCAGCATCTAGAGATGGAACAGTACGATTATGGAAGCAACTTTCAGATAATCCACCACTATTCGATGCCACCATTTCCTCTCATGCAACAGCCTTTGTAAATACAGTCGCATATTTACCGCCGAGTTCTCAATTTCCAGATGGTTTGGTCATATCCGGCGGAAAGGACACAGTCATTGAAGTTCGACAAACTTCGAGAAAACCAGAAGATAATGCGGAAGCTTTACTTATAGGACACAGTCACAATATATGTGCTTTGGATGTGGATCCAGCTGGACGATTTATAATCAGTGGAAGTTGGGATGCGGAAGCAAGAATATGGCCATTAGGGAAATGGGAGTGTGAATCTGTTCTAAGAGGACATGAAGGTAGTGTTTGGGCGGTTCTTGCTATAGATCCAGAAACTGTAATAACTGCTTGTGCGGATAAGCTCATTAGAGTCTTTCATACTAGTGGTAAATTACTGCGGACTATTCGAGGAAGTGCAGATGTTGTTCGAGCTCTTTGCAGGTTACCTAAGGGTCATCCATCAGGAGCAGATTTCGCATCAGCTGGAAATGATGCTGTAATCAGATTATGGACTCTTTCCGGAAAACAGGTGGCAGAATTACATGGACATGAGAACTTCATTTATTCAATTGCCTCAACGCCTTCTGGAGAAATCATCAGTTCTGGTGAAGATCGAACTTTAAGAGTATGGAAAGATAGTCAATGTATCCAAACGATCACGCATCCAGCAATTTCGGTATGGGGTGTAGCTGTTTGTGAGGAAACTGGGGATGTTGTATCAGGAGCAAGTGATAGAGTGGTGCGAGTCTTTACAAGAAATTCGGAGCGCTTTGCAGATGCAGAGACAACAAAATTATTTGAAGATTCAGTGAAGGAATCGTCAATACCTCAACAAGCACTACCAGAAGTTAACAAAGAGAAGCTTCCTGGACCGGAATTCCTTGCCCAAAAAAGTGGCACCAAAGAAGGACAAGTTCAAATGATTCGTGAGCTGAATGGAGCTGTCACTGCACATACCTGGTCTAGTTGTAAGTAATTCCTACTACTCGATCTACAATTGTAAGCTAACAATTATCTAGCACAAGGCCAATGGATAAATGTAGGAACTGTTGTTGATGCTGTTGGAAGCAGTGGGAAGAAAGTCGAATACCTCGGAAAGGAGTATGATTTTGTTTTTGATGTTGATATTGAGGATGGTAAACCTCCTCTCAAGCTTCCTTATAACTTATCCCAGAATCCTTATGAAGCCGCCACAAAATTCATCGCAAATAATGAGCTTCCAGTAACCTACTTAGAGCAAGTAGCCAATTTTATCACAACTAATACCCAAGGAGCTACAATTGGCCAAACTCAAGAAAGTTCTGGACCGGATGCGTGGGGTAGTGATCAAAGATATAGACCAGGAGAGGGAGAGAGCTCGGCGCCTGTAAATATCCCTCCACCGCCAAAGGTTCTCCCGCAAAAAGAGTATCTCTCAATTATTGTGGCTTCGGTCCCCAAGATGCAAAAGAAGATTGAAGAAGTCAATAAGGCTTTAATTGCGGATGGTCAAAAAGGTATATCATTAAATCCTGACGAGCTCGAAATTCTTCAAGAACTTCGAAAACATCTCGAATCCGCCGGCGCTACGAAAACCTCTCAGTCAGTTATTGGAGGCCTCGATCTAGCTATTAAACTCTCTACTCGCTGGCCTTATAAAGATCGACTCGCTGGACTTGATCTCTTGCGTCTCCTAGCCATTGCCCCTGAGACTGCAAATTATTGTAGTTCCGGGGGCTGGAGTATAATCGACGTTTTTTCACAAGCCGCTTTAGAGACTCCACCTCCATCCGAAAATCACATTATGATGTCCGTTCGTGGTTTTGCCAACCTTTTTGATTCTACTGAAGGTCGTCAATTAGCCCAAGACAATTTCGATAAAGTTCACATCTTTATAAAAGAAGCTATTAAGACATCTACTAATAGGAATTTGTTGGTGGCTGCTACAACTGTTTTTATTAACTATGCAGTGTTGTTTACTGAAAAGGACCCGGATTTCGAACATGTTCTTGCTGTGTTAGATATTGTTACTAGTATCTTGAAGACACAGGTGGATAGTGAGGTGGTGTATAGAGGATTAGTGGGATTAGGGACGGTGTTGAGTGTAGGAGAGGAGATTCGAGAGGCTGGAAAGGATGTCTATGGTGTTTTAGGTGTTGTAGATGGTTGTGTGAAGAAGGCTAGTGATCCTCGGGTAAAGAATGTGGGAAGAGAAATTCGACAGTTACTTGCGTAGTTAAATAAGGGGCTAGGATTGGCTGGTAGAATTGGCTGGAATTGGCGAGCGGAAAGGAGACGTTAGGTGGAGGGGAACTTGGTACAAAGCACGAAGATAATGATTATATGAACGAAATGAATTAAAGATATTTGAGGCGTGTATTGCTGCGCCTTTCTTTTTCCCTTGTAATCTCGTTAATGCGATAACACTTTAACTCTTTTATATAAATAAGTTTTTTTCTATTTAATAAGATTTTTAATATATAGAAAATTGAATTAAATACACTAATTATAAATTTTTATAAGATTTTATATTATAATTATTGATTTATTTTATATATATATATCTTTTAAATTTTTAAATTTTTTAAATTCCTTAAAAAATTTCAAATTTTTGAAAGATTCTCAAATTCGTAAGTTAGTGGTGTTTATATTCCTCTTATTAATTAGCTCTTTCTTTACTTGAAGTTTTAAAATCTCGCTATACCATGCAATTTGATCTGATCCTATCCTATCCCATTCGATCCGACCTATCTGATCTGATCTGTAAATTATCCCACCCATTTCGTATATTTCATCCACATCATAAGACCTATCGTATCATAACATAGCGTAGCATACCATAGCATATCTACATCATACCCAACCCCCCTCCTTCCTAATGTCCTGAGATCCCCGCCCAAAATCTCTCTTCCATTTCAGCTGCTCACAGCACAACCCACATAACCGTTCCCAATACCGCGACCAAACTTCCCGCCCACATAGATCGACTAGGCGATGCGCCAGATGTACCCGATGTAGCAGATGCGCGAGCTGTGCCTGGTGCTGATGCGTCGTTGATGGTGTAGACGTTTGCGAAGGAGATGTCGGAGGAATTGAAACAGTTGGAACTATTTACTTCGGCTACGTCTTTGGGGTCTGCGAAGGTTATGTCTACGCACTTTGGGGGTGTGTTAGATTTTTGTGGTTTTGGTTTTGAGTTTTTGGTGGTTGGGGAAGGGGAAGGGGATGGGGAAGAGTGTGAGTAAGAAGGAAATAAGGAAGGGTTCCATACCGAATAAAGAGCCGCTCCGTGAATTGCTGTCTCCACCACTTGAATCGTTGCATTATCTCCCACGTTAACCGTCGTATTAGCTGGCAACGGTACCTGCGGCAGACAAAATGTTCCTGGGTAGGGATTCTTGCTAGGGCCTACGATTTGCATGACGGATATCATTGGGAATGACATGTTTTGAGGACCATTGTCGGGGCCATCAGTACCAAATCCGAGGTTCATGTAGAAAAAGGCTGTGGCGTGGCCTTGGAACCAACCGGGTTGAACGGCGATAGCGCCTCCTTTGATAGGCCAGAGGGTTCGGTTGGTGGTGGTTGGCATGCCGCCGCCTGAGTGGGTTAGTGAGAGGGCGAAGGTTGAAGGGGTAGGAAGAGAGAGGGAGGAAGGTTAAAGGGAAAAGGAGAAGGGAAGGTAGGAGATGTGGATGGATGAAAGAACTGGGTATATGAATAGCTTTGAAAACGAACCATCCATCTACGCAAATCCAATACACCAAATCCCTCACAAACCCAAATCTAAATCCAAGCAGAAAGCTCCAAATTTAGAAAAGAAAAGTCTACTCACAAGGATACATCCATTGCATTCCATAAGGAAAAGTCTCATTCGTAATCAAATTATCTCCTCTCCATCCTGGATATGTAATCACCGTATGTGCCTGCACCAACGCACTCGTCGCTATCGCAAGGAGAGATAATATTCTCGTCGTAAACATGTTGATTATTTATGTATGTGATGTTGTTGAAAGATGTGTGTAACACCGAGTCGAAGGAAGAAATTTGAGATTTTCGAGAATTGGGTACTCGTCGTATATATGTTTTCGGATATTGCAATCAAGATTCAGCTTGTGAAGAAGAAGTACACAGGTATCCGATTTCAAGCGTTTAACTCTCTCGTTTTCTCGATATTTTCGTGAAGAATAAGTTACAAACAAACAATTATCAGAACATCACTAGATGGAAGAGTTCCTTTAACGTTGAGGATGAAATTGCACAAAGATCAGGAATACGTCAATATGAAGGCAGAGCAAAAAGTCTCATTTCTCGGCCGGGCCACACTTGGACTCGTAGAGTATTTGAATAATCGAAGCAAGCATTGATAATTCGCGCTGACAATGCAATGCCTGACCAGATGTGTTGATGCTGGCTGCATATGCTGATTTTCCAAGGGGGCGATAAAGTGCATGACCAATTAAACATGAGAAGAGGTGGTTGATATGGACAATGTGTGCATGGAAGACGGAAGAGTTATACCTTGTTTGGAATAGTAAGAACTGAACTTTCAATATTGGGAGTGATGAGCTGCATTCATTTGTCGATTGAGTCGATGCAGATGTGGGAATATGGTGCTGTGCATTGGTCATTGATTGGTTGTGGGGTGATGGCTTGCTGGCTTGATGGCTTGATGTGCCGTGGAAGTGAAAACCAGGGGATCCGGCTAATGGTGGATTTGATGTAAGCGCCCGGAGAGAACTGAGAGGTGGAAAATGCAGATTGGTTGAGGTTTGTGCGACTTAGCGATATATCTTTTGATTTTAGATAGATTGGTATGGACTATTTGAATGCGAATAGGAATACTTCATTTTGAAGGAAAATGGATCTGGATTTTGGAAGAATATGGTGCATATGGGAAGCAGGTACAAAAGACATTGATATGGGAGCCTTACCGGTATGTGCACGGGAAGATAATGGGAAAATATGCCGACAGATAATCAACTAATCCAGATATGGATGGAATGAATGAATGAATGTTTGTTTGTTTGTTTGTTTGTCTGCTTATCTGCTTATCTGCTTATCTGCTTATCTGCTTGCTTGCTCAGGAAAGAGGTGATAAGCCCGTCTCCCATGATATCTTTACCAAACCCAACCGCCATCCGAGAATTTGAAACTCACCGGCACAGCATCACATCAATTCAAATAATTCCCAAAAGAACAATTACCCTTCAATGCACTTGCATTTACTCCATACATAGCCAAGACAAGGCTGCATCCTGATATGTTATTTTTGAAATCGTTTGCTTGATTTCCATACACCAATTCTGCAATCTGCAAGGTCACCGGGCTTAGTTCATCCACGACTTGCGAATCGGATGTTGTACGACCTCTCTTTGCGCCTCGTGCGTGGAATAAAGAAGTGGTAAATGTAGTGATACTATACCACGACTGTGTCAAAACCTACATGTCCTTTAATTCTAGATTTTGGTGTTCCTTCGATGGGCGCTGAAAGATGTGTACTCCCTCTGTACGTGTGACATGATTGAGGTCGGTTGGATGATCATTTCATTCGGCTTTGTGGCCCGGCTTCGACCCCAAACCAACACCAACAGGAATGAAATGACAATCAATCATGGGTTCGAACAGCGCCGGAATGACACCAAAAAAGGCGGTGCAATTTTCTGCCATTTCGATTGATCTGCCCCTCCATTCTTTATCTAAAAATAAACCCCGCAACACACTTTTTCCCCTCCAAATAAATAAATTAATTCGAACCAAACAAAAAAAGAGTTCCACGTTTCGTAGTCGTGGAGGCTGAAGAATTGCGACATACATTCTGCAGTGATCGCAGATCTCACCTAATTTCCTAGCCCGAACTACCAATCTCTGAACATATAGAAAGCCAGAGGTTTGGAAACGAAAGGGTTCGTTCCCGTGGCTTGGGTATTCTATTATCCCATAGGGCATCTGCGAGACGTTTGCATTTCGTCAAACAAAACACTTGCGCAAGTGGTCATACATACGTACACATATCCGAGCGGCTGAATCTTACTCTACCGCAACACCGGAGTAGCTGCTTACGTTGAATTTTGCTTGGGGTCAAGGACAAGGACGATAGATTTGCATAGGAAGAAACAGCAATGCCGCATACGAATCGAAAAAAGAAGAGTGGAGCGAGGGAAACCAGCGATGTAGTGATGAGCGGAGCGGAGAAAACAAGAAAGGTTGTGCAACCTGTGAAGAGGAAACAAGTTGAGGATGGAGAGGGCTGGACACATGTTATAGGAGGAGGAAAGAAAGCTAGTGGTGGAGAAGCATGGACGCATGCGGGGGATTTTGTAAGGAATGGAGTTGCGTATATTGAGAGGACGGTGGGGGAAATGAGGGACGATTTGGCGTATTATGGGAATCAATGGGAGGGTAGTGAAGCGGGTAAACAATTGAAGGAGATATTGAGGGGAAGGGGTTCGGTGAAGAATGTGGTTTGTTTGGGATTAGGAAGTTTACAAAGTGCGAGGAGAGAAGGGAGGAGGAGTAGTTTTACGCAATTGGCTGCGTTGATGATGATTTTGGAAGAGTTGGGTGAGTTGGGTTTGAAGTCGTGCGTGAACATTACTGATAGAATTTTAGGTGGTATTGGTGCGGATAAAATACAATGTGTATTCCAGGATCCTCAATATACAGAAACTGACAAGGAATTTTTGATTTCTTTTGCTGGAGTAGTGGTAAATGACCCGTTAGCATTTGATCATATTAAAGAGGATACTTTAGTATATGCGATACATTGTTATGGACCAGTTTACAAGACTATTAGTTCAGGACCTCAACCTGCAGTTCTTATAGGAACAGATATGGATAATTTTTCCAGGTTCTACTTGTAAGTTACATGGCGCATCTTCGTTAGCAGACATTAACATTTCACAGATCAACGAACACAGAAACTCTTGGGCAACATCTAGATGATATGGTCAAAGATTGCGAAGTGATAAATTTTCCACAACTTCGACATGATTTTTCGGATACAAAAATATACTGGCGAAAAGAACCGACGATTTGAATAAGGGACGTAGCCGAAGCTTGGCTTCACTAGCAATAGACCTCATATATACCAGAATAATCGAGGCATGCTCTTAACTCGGAGCGGCGAGATCTCAATTGATCTCACTGGACTGCACTACAGTACCAAAAGCATCCGCCAACTCCGCCAAAACCGTCTTAACCAACTCCTCCGCCTTTACTCCAGGAATATCTCGGTCCCCAATAGCATCCTCGACAAGCAAAACCTCGTATCCTTTCTCAGCAGCCTGTCTAGCCGTAGTACTTACACACACATGTGCCATATATCCTGTTAGCACAACCTTCGATTTACCCGTCCCTTTGATATAAGACTCTAAATCAGTTCCTGTGAAAGAACCCGGATGTTGCTTGACAATTACTTTTTCATTACCTGTAGGGGTAAGTTCCTCGAATTCCTTCGCAAGCTCAGTATCGGGTGTGAAGACAGGGGCACCGGCTGGTACTTGATGAGTGATATGTGCGAGAGCTCCATTGGCTGCGCGATATTTTTCGAGAAGACTCAAGATGGCTTTGCGGGATGAGGAAACTTGAGAGACTTTTAGGTGGCCTTTTGCATATCTGGTGAGGTGGATATTAGTATTTATATCTATAGAGAGAGAGAGAGAGATTTAGGTATCTATAACCAGGTAGCGAGAACATTGTAGGTAATATAGCATAAACATACTCATTCTGCGCATCAATTATAATCAACACGCTATCCTGCACAGAGGCAGTAGATGGTGGTACACCAATCAATTCCCTGAATGCTTTCGTCTGGCCGCTCATGGTTTCGGTGATTTTTGCAGTGGTGTGGTGTGGTCTGATGATTGGATGTTCCTGGTGGATGGGTGCGGGAGGTGGGAGTGGGAGTTTCACTTAAGGGAGGTTTATTTTATGGGGAAGAGAGGATAGATATGGTAGCGTAGCGTAGAATATGGAGCAGAGCAGAGGAGATGGGTTCTTGTTCCTGGTTTGGATTTGTTTTGATTGAGATTCTGGGTTGGTTTAGACGGGATAGGATGGTGGGTTGGGTGAATGAGAGGAGGGGTTCGGTTCTTCTCAATTTATTTACTAATATTTAAGGTATTATAGTAATCTTACTGTACTTTATTGCGGGGTGGGTGGTGGGTGGTGGGTGGTGGGTTTGGTTATTCAGCATTCATTAGGTATGTTACTATGGTATTGATGTATTGTTGGAGTATGGAAGGTTGGGAATGTAGTAGGTACTAGGGGCATAGGGATAGGTAGGTAGGTAAGCTGAGTTGGGTTGAGCTAAAGTGAAGTGAAGTGAAGTGAAGATTTGTTGTATATATATATATATATATATATATGGATGGATGATGAGTGAATAGATGAGAGGACTGTTTATTTTCTTTCTTCCTTTCTTTCTTTCTTTCTTTCCTTCATCTTTTGTCTCTCATCGTTAATAATTATTTAATAGATACTAGGTAGGTAGGAGGTATCGCACTATGACCTCATGGATATATACGTATACTCTGTATATCTACTAGGGAGGTAGGTATACTATTTATGTAAACCGAACCATACCTATAAAAAAAACTGAAGATATACTATACTCTGTACATCCGAACCGAGCAGTGAGCACCGATACGCCGATAAACTTCATCATCATCCATCTGAAACATATGCCATCATCGTTTAATATACCCGAGTACAATACTCAGTAGTTTAGTTTTGTTTTGTTGGAGATAGACGGGGAGGGGTAGGGGTAGGGTATTAAATCAAGGTTCTTGAGCTTTTTGGCTTTTTATGGAGTGCCTACTACCTAGGTATGTACTAGGTATTTTTCTGAGATGAGATGAGAGGGTTTTTTGAGGATGGATGGATGTCTCCGCTTTGCTGTACGAGGGTTGAGGGGATCCATTTCTTTGGAGTTTCGGTATGATGTTTATGTGCACTGAGCACTGAGCATTGAGTAGAGAGTACAGACTCCAGAGTAGGTGTGATATTGTCTCCTGGTGGAGGAAGAGAAACTTTGGAAAGAGGCTGGGTTGATGCTGCGGCGGGTTTTGGGTGGGTAATCATTAATGTGGTGAGTGGAATGATATGGTGCAACGGGCGATTGAGGATGCTGAAGATGCTGAAGATGCTGCACTTTGAAGATACTTGCATGGAGTATTTCTTTATTTGGCATTTAAAATGGTTTGATGAAATGGTATTGGATGGATTGTGTTTCGCAAGTCCATGCAGGTCGGTCTGATACTGAGTGGTTGGATCTTCTCATTTCTCAGTCAACCAAGACAAGACAATATTCAACCAACCAGATATAAAGATTAGCAGGGGCTAATGGGTTCAGAGAAAAGTTCCCTGTTACAGTCTCATTGCTCCACTCTCGTCTTTTCCCTCACCAACTGCACCACTGCACCAGCCTCGTGCACGCGGCTTTTAACCAATCACTTCTCTGCTTTATTCGTGAGAGATGTGGATAAGTCGGTGTTGGGTAAAGCTCGTGTTTGGTTTTAGCTGAAGATGCATGGGAAGATGATGCTAGAGGACGGATGGAGATGGATGGAGATGGATGGAGAGTCGAGAATCGAGAATCGAGAATCGAGAATCGAGATGGGATAAGTATGTAGGTATGATAGTAGAGATACAACAGCATACTTTGAAAATGCTGACAGTAGTATTGAAGTGTGATTTAGGTTCTAATAGTTGAACCTCATTCAGTCAATTTGACCTCAACGTAAAATAAACTATTTCAAAGTAAAGGACAATCCACAACTTCTCGTATTTGCCCTCAGTTTGATAAATAACCTTTGTCCCTATCCTTGCTTGCTTGCGCTTTCACATTTGATCGATAAGAAGAAATCCACCGTACCTCCGTACACCAAAAACCAAAATACCTCGAGGACAAGAAACAGACCAGTTGTCCCACAAATCCAAACGTCAAGGTACCACCGCTCAAACAATCCCAGATCCTATTTGACCATCGCCAAAAAAAAAACAAGTGGGATTCTCATCAATCTTACCTACTTTTACTTGGAAAAAGAGGGAAAAGATCATCCGAAACGAAAGGCTACAATTCCGTTTCAAACTTCCTATCTTCCCAGTCTCTTCCCTTTTCTTCTCTCTTTCTTTTCTCATAATGTCACGATCTTCTTTGGAAGATATTCATAATTATCACCATTCCTCTTCACCTGTATCTCCACAAACAACTCCATCGAGATCTCCTTCACTACAACAACCACCGCACAATCCTTCAAACTTCGCCCCAAATTCAAACTCAAACCCAAACTCCAATCATTTAATCTCGCACACTCAAGGATCATCTATCGAAGAGATTGGAATGTCAAATTCTTCTGCTTCAATTTTACATTCACGGCAAAACTATGGGGAAGTGGAACCTGTGAGTCCGATAATAGATAGTCCGCCAATTCCTCCACCACATCGATCATCACAATCCAGTGAGGAATCTAGGATACGAAATCAAAACAATAACGCCATGCCCGAATATTCAAACGTGACACCGGGAGTCGATAATTTTGGGAATCAAGCCGCAGGTGGTATCAACGGCGTTGCTATGAGCGTCGCAAATTCAAATGCCAGGGAAAGTGGTGTGGAAACCGTGAGAGGTTATGATCCAACACAACCTTCATACCAAGAGCCTCCATTCCAACGTTCGTTTCCACGACAAGATGCATCAACATCATCTCTCACCCCTTTAAATGCTGCTGCTTTCCCCACCGGAATGTCAACTCCTTCTTCACGTTCAACTATTTCTGGTCGAAATCCTCCTTCAGATCCATATTCCGACTCCCCTTACCCATATAATCGATACTCGAGGGCAATTGACCCAGAACTTGTTGAATTCGACCCTAACACAATTGTAGACGACGGAGACGACGGTCTGGGATATAGACGAGCTAATAGATCTTCTGTGTTGAGTCTAACTAGAATGTCAGATAGCGGAACACGAACACCTCCAGGAGGGAAAGCTGCGGCAGGCGGAGTGATAGGGACATTAGGTGGACTTGTTGGAAAGAAGAATGGGGAAAATATACAATATAATAATGTTACAAATGCACAGAACGGATATAATGGACCGGAAAATTACGATCTCAGCCTGGAAAAGAACGAATGGTTAAGGAAACCACAGGGTGGTAACAAGAAGATGAGATTATGGATTGCTTTACTGGTTGTATTTTTGTTAGTAGCGGCAATCGTTGGAGGAGCTGTTGGTGGTACCCTTTCGGGAAATGCAAAATCAGGTTCAGATTCAGGTACAACCGAGGCTTCGACCGCGAAGGGACAATCCGCATCAACGGATGCTTCAAAAAATGGCGATCTTAGTAAGGATTCGGCCGAGATTCAAAAATTATTGAACAATCCCGACTTGCACAAGGTTTTCCCTGGAATCGACTATACTCCTATGTATACCCAATATCCCGCTTGCTTGACTTATCCAGCAAGTCAAAACAATGTTACAAGAGATGTTGCTGTCCTCTCACAACTCAGTAATACCATTCGTCTTTATGGTACCGATTGTAACCAAACGCAGATGGTTTTACATGCTATTGATCGATTAGGTTTAAATGGTACCGTTAAAGTTTGGTTAGGTGTTTGGCAGGATTCAAACACCACTACTAATACTCGTCAACTTGAGCAGCTCTACAACATCTTCGATGAACATGGATCATCTTCATTTGTCGGTGTCATTGTTGGCAATGAGGTTCTCTATAGAAAAGATATGACTGCTACTGAGCTTATCTCCATCATCGGAGATGTTAAAGCTAACATGACCTCCCGTGGTATTGACCTCCCTATTGCCTCTTCAGATTTAGGAGACAATTGGACGGCGGAACTCGCTAACGCTGTTGACTTTGTAATGGCTAACATTCATCCATTTTTCGCTGGTGTCACTGCCGAACAAGGTGCTAGTTGGACATGGGACTTTTGGCAAAATCATGATGTGGCCTTTAAAACCAATACATCGCAAAATATTATCTCGGAAACTGGATGGCCCTCACAAGGTGGTACCGATTGTGGTGGTGCTACTACATGTGCTGAGGGTAGTGTAGCAGGAATAACGGAACTGAATACATTTATGGAAAATTGGGTCTGTGATGCCATTAAAAATGGAACGAATTATTTTTGGTTCGAGGCATTTGATGAACCATGGAAGATTCAATATAATTCAGGAGATGAAAATTGGGAAGATCATTGGGGTATTATGGATGTCAATAGAGTATTGAAGGATGGAGTGAAGATTCCTGATTGTGGAGGGACGACGGTTTCGTGATGAACGCGTTCAAAAATCAATTTGTGATTAATGATTGGGGAAGTATGATGAGTTATATCATATGGCATGGTATTGAATGATGGACATTTTGGTGGAGTAATTTCTTTACGTTTTTTTGGTACGGCGGAATTTCTATAGGCGTTTTTACGGGAGAGCGAAATTTTTCACATGATATAAGATGAGATGGACTTATCCAGATATCTTATGGAATGGGATGGGATGGAATGGATATGTTAGGGCCTTGTACATAATGAGTTATTATTTATATGAGGGATGGATGGGTTGATTGGTTTTCATCGACTCGAAGGGAAGGGAACTGGATGGATAGCATGAGAATGATGGATGGATGGATGAATGGATGGATGAAGTAGGGGTGAAAGAAATGGATATGAAAATGGAAGGGAAGGACAAAGGAAATGGAAATAGAAGTGATGTGTGAGAGAGAGAAAATTATAATAAGATACCTACCTACTTCTTGTCTTTATGTGTTGATTGTGTGAGATGTATGGTGTATGGTGTGTGATGTTTTCGAAGTTAATGATTCTTATAGTGCTTGCTCTTTTTTCTTCTTTTTGAGGAGATTAGATCTGGTAGATTAAAAGCATTTCAATGATTCATCTTGTATATATGACCTACCTACCTACCTACCTACTTACCTACCTACCTACCTATAACTAACTAACTAATTATCTCCCCCTCTCTTTCTTTTTCCCTTCTATATATATATATATATATACATGTAATATGTGGTTGGGTGGGGTAAGTGTGTGCAATGTAGTGAGTGGATGGTTTAGGGGAAGGAAGAAGGAGGAAGGAGGGGAGGGAGGGAGGAGAAAGAGAAGGGGGATGGGGATGGGAGAGGGGAGAGGGGAGAGGGGAAGAAAGGCTGGGTTAGGGTTATATATATGGATGGATGGGTGGGTGGATGGCTATTGTTATATTTTATATGTTGTAGATGTTGAAGATGGGCTTGATAGATGAGAAGGTGAGAAGGGGGGATGTGAAAGATGTAGAAGATAAATAAGGAAGATAGATTATAGAGTACAGGGCTAAGAAGATGAAGAGATTTGGATGTTAGATACTAGGTTTTATAGATGTGGGGGAGGATAGAGTGATGAGGTTGTTGATGATCTGTTTGATGAATTGGGTGGGGTGGAGATGGAGTGGATGGAGGGATGGATGGATGGATGGTGAGGTGGAGGTGGAGGTGGAGGTGAGGTGGAGGTGGAGGTGGAGAGGTGGAATGGAAAGGAAATGGAAATGGATGGATGGAATGGAATGGAAAGAGGATGGATGGATGGATGATGGATGGACGATATCTGGATGAGATGGAACAAGAGGAAAGAAAGAAAGGAGAAAGATGAAATAATAGAAGTGTAGGAGTGGAAGGAGAGGAAACGGAGAATGGGGGATGGGACATGGGGTGGTATAGAAATAAGAGAAGTATGTGGAAGTAAATGTATTGATTAATTAACATATAATATAATTATGTATTAAACCTGGTAAGTGCTATTATAGAATGTATATATATATAACGAGATGAAAAGAGAGATTAGTTAAATGTTTCTCGATTATTGATTGATTATTATTGATTTGAGAGTAAAGATGAGGATGAGGATAAGGGCGAGAGTGTCCGGAATAGAGACGAAGAGAATATATAGAAGAATAACCTTAGCGAAGGGATTGAAGGGGGTGGGACTCCGGGGGTTTTATATATATGTATACCTTTGAGTTTTGGATGTTTTGGATGTTTTAGATGTTTCAAGTGATGTGATGGATTTTAATTTATGAGAATTTTAATAGTTTTAAAATGATAGAAGGGATATAAAGGGCAAGGCGAGTTAGTATAGAGTATAAATCGAGATTAGAAGTTGGAAGTTTGTTTGTTTGGGTGAGTAAGAAGAGATGATTTGAGGGATGCGTATGTACTTTAATATTTCAGAGAATAAAAGGCAAGATCTCATGAAATCATCCCATGGCCTGTCTGTCTGGTTAGATGATCATCTAACAACACCTGCAGTTACGCATCTCCATCAAAAATATAAGAATATTCCACAAATTGAAAGCAACCCAAATTAATTTTATTTTCCCAACTTTTATTCTCCAACTACCTAGGTATATATATGTGTGTGTATAAAATATTTACAAACTCCTTTTCCCCGATTTCCCACTATATTTCTGAAATAATTACAAAAAATTAAAAAACGATGAGTAATACTTGATCTAGCCTCGATATAAACCATACCTGCTGATTACATGTAGGTAGCATCATAGTAAAACTCAGTGTAGTAATCAGGACCCAAAACTTCAGTAATGCCAATAGCACCATTAATCTGCGAGCTGAAAATAGCTCTTGGTAGTCCTCCCACCCATGAACTTCCTGGACCCCAGTTGTTGAATCTAGAAAAATTATTAGTAACTCATCCCCAAATACGAAAATATGAAAAAGAAGGAAAAACTCACTCGGCAAAAGTAACATTATCGGTTTGTGGTGTCGAAGTACTCCATACATCCCAACCAGCCGCGGCAATGTTATTTCCCAAATAACTGTTCTGGAAAACAACTCGGGCGAAATCTCTCCATGGTCTTCCGAGATAGTTGATGTATGGAGTAAGGGTTTCGTTGAGGTTGGCAATATTCGAATTGTTGATAACATACCAAGAATTAATATCGGCGGATTTACGTCCAGAGGCAGTAATGGAACCTTTGCCAATCGTGCGGATATCATTCTTTTCGAACCAGGCGAGTGCTTTCTCACCAAAGATGAAATCAATGGCGCCTACAATGAGACATTTGGAGTAGAGTTGGAAACCGGATTCTGCGAGAACGGTGTCTTGGTATCCCCAGAATTGAGTTGCGTAAAAACCGACGTTGGTGGCGTAGGAAGAGAGAGCGAGATTTTGTCCATTGCTGTTGATGTGACCGAAAGTGTTTTCGATAACCAAGTTGTATACTTTGGTATTGTTGTTGTGGGCGCGGAAGGTGGCGGTTAAATCATCCGAGGTGGTGTTGATGAGTGCGAGGTTGTAGGTGATGGTTGCTTGGTTACCTTGATAATCACGAGCATCTTCGGTATAACCTTGGATCGTAAGATTTGATACGAGTGGTGGAAGGTAAACTTGCTCGAAGTAGGTACCGGGAGCTATGAAAAGGTATTGATTGTCGATAGTGTCTGCATCCAATGCGTCAATACCGGCTTGGACTGTGGTGTATGAACCGCTAAGTTTGCCAGTCTGATCGACGACAATTGCCCCAGATGGGGCAACAGTGCGGTTGAATGAAGTTGCACGGTTTAATAGAGTAGGGCTAGCAGAGGCGCTTCCTAGCAAAGAAGCTGCTAGGGAAAGGATTGCAAAGGAACGCATGATTGAACAGTTTATTTGAAAAGCTTGACTTTCAATATAGTTGAATTCAAGTTCGCGATTGAAAAGACTTATTTTGAGAAGGAAATATTTTTCTATATATTTGAAAAGATAAGAATTATGAGAGGGGGCAAGGAGAAGTGAGTAACACCCATTACCCTTTCATCTTACACTCTGATTGGTGCATGAAATTCGGATACCCCCTGTACCACGGAACTTCTCCTTTATCTTTATCAGGAGCGCAACCGGCGCCGTTGAACGGTAACGGTTTATGAGCTGAAAGCATGAATGGTAAAGATCCTACGGAGTAATCTTACTGTGACTAGAATCGGCAAGCAAGCAGAGAGACCGCTCTATACCCATAGTAACTCCGAAATTAGAAACTCCATATCTCTTGGGCTGCTTCGGTGGAAATGTACCTACTCGAGTACTGCATTTAAAGAATTGCATCATAATTCCACCATGCATCATGCATGGCAGTAATATAATAACGTTTATTCGAATTCTTTGCAGCTGGTCTTGTGCACCGGGCGAAGGAATAATAAGAGTTTGGTATTGGATACCAATATGCTGGTACCGGTAACCTATACCTATTATTAAGCTCCTCATTGTTGCGTTCCTGGTCGTTTCGAATATCATGCAAGTTCATGCTCCAGAAGCAAAGACTGAAATTTTGGTAGGACGGGCATTGTTCGGTTTCCGTGCCTGTGGATATGTGATCAATTCATCAGAAGAATCGAGGCTCTGCATACTTGTATAGAATCAATTTTCTAACCGAGACATTGCAAATTGCATGCTCGCCGTCGATAGAAATGAAGTTGCAAATTGAAATTTCAGAACGAACCGAGGGTCCGGTGGCACTTTTGCATGGCACAGGCATTCCATGACATTCGATATCCAGAATAATTGGATGTGGCCCATAATTTTGAGTTGACCACAAATCTCCTTGTAATAAGACTATTTCATGTAGGGTATTCCGTACGCGTCTCGCAGAGCTGTCCTGCCACCAAAGTAGATTAAAAGCTTCGACGAAAAGCAGTTATCTAGTTACTAATTAGGCTTTTGCATTCTGGCATAGATCCCAGCCGGATTATTTCATTGTCCAAATTCTAACCTCATTACCTGAATGTGTGTGCTTCTTTTGAGTCGTTCATCCGGATATTTTTATATTTTTGGTATTAATTTCGTAGAAATCCTAACATGCTTTTCGAATACGATGAGTGGAAGTGTTTGACGTTCTAGCGCATAACTCAGGTATCTACTGAACCAGAGCCCACTAAAAAATGGTGGTAGCAGGGCTGCTATGTTTTCAAAGTCGGTAGATAGAGGGGCAGATGAAAATTAAAAAGGACGGTATTCATGGGCACTGCCACCGCGACAGTAACATTATCAAAACATCGAAGTATCGAAAGATCATAAGAGGTTAAGCTCAAGGGGAAACGGTCAAACTACACGCCGTTCCGAAACCCATCGGAGAAACATTGAAAGCGGGGTGTGCCGAGGTCTTCCCTCCTCCAACTATAAACATCACAACATCTCTTCAATTCACGCTCTATATACTTCGATGCAGCAGTATTAAAGGATATGATATATATCTTTTAGCTGTATGCATTCCATGCCGAATCTGTTCATGTCCTAAGGTCAAAATGATTGAGATGGCGCCAACGTGGCATGAATGTATCCTGCTCAAATCAAGCAGTTTTGCGATTTGGTTGGCGTAGCATATCAATACGTCGATTGGTGGAAAATCCAACAAAGCTACAGATATCTTCTAAGCGTTGCTCTTGGATTGTGATCAATTATCATTTAACCTTTTTGGTATTTTACATCCGCACTGATGGCTTGATCTTGGCGTTGCGGTGAATCATCTCGCATAGGATGTCAAAAAGTAATGGCATGAAGTTCTTTTTCTTTGACTAGCATGCCGAATATTTTGCTTGATTTGTTCTTTAATACTTGTCGAATACGTCGTTTTGAGTTGTGAGAATTTAGGTTCAATAATGATGTTGTTGGACTGAGGGATGGGGGAAAACTTGGCTTCTGAGCAATTCTTTCATATTGCCGAAGATTTGCATGATTGGATCTTACTCGTCGCGATATGGAATGGACGTAGCTTTAGTTGAGTGGTAGATACAGAGTGTATGTTAGTCTCAGGTATCTGGAGCTTTACTGACTTGGTATATGTCTCCAGATTATCATCCATCAAGGCTAAAGTAGATGTATGATTTGGAGTTATTGACAAATAACTATTTTGACGAATAGCTTATTTGGTATTTCTAACTGAGATGTCAGATTACCCAGTCGACTTCTGAAATGTGAATATTGCTCAGCGACATCTGAAAAGGCCTCATGGGTACGAGTGCCTAACGTTGGCATACTTAGCGATTGGTCTTCGCTGTCAAAACACAGAATTCGGAAACAGATTAGTGATAACATAATGTTCATCACTATGTACTAGGTATGTCATTTGCTTATATCAAGAAACTTCGAAGTAAGCTACCGTTCATAGGCTACAAACGGAAGCTTCAAGTACATTCTCCCTAGTCATAATGAAAGCACCGCACATCCTTCCTTTCCTTCTGGTGTCACCTAGTTATGCTAAACCATCAAAGTGGTTTCTTCCGTCCAATCCGCCCCCTCCCTCCACACTCTGAATCTTTCTGCAAGCTCCTAACAGCCACACGTCGTAGGATCAGCCTCTGGGTATTGGGCTCGATACCGAGTGTCAAGATCAGACATCATAGTGACTTGTGGAGCATACCTCGCAGTAAACCTACCAGCACCTGCTGTAGATGACGTGTACTGACGAATAATCTCGGCCCGTAAGCACTTCATACAATAGCTACCGCTCAATTCAAAGTAAAGCAGGGGAAGATAATTGCCACAACATCTGCATAAATTGGGATTGTCGAGTGGAACTCGTAAGAAGTTGATAGAGTGACCAATGTCAATCATTGAGGCAGTCACCTTTCCGTCAGTCAAAATACTTGGCTTCATATTCCCTAATTCTGCCTGATCGTGGAGTTGTAGAAACCGTTCGAGAAGCTCGCGATCGCTCATGTCGAGGAATTCTGATGCGTCCATGCCGATCCATGCCAATTTTCGTTCGCCCAGACATCAACTGTACTCATATTTGAGGTTTGGATATTGACCTTGGTCTTGAAGGAATTTCGGCTTGGTGGACTCGGTCACCGATAGCAGTAGAAAGATTAAAAGCAGCAATGCGTCGTATGGCAGTATTGAAAATGATCTTTGTAGATATATCGATTTCAGCGGCGGCAGCAGCTCGAACTCGAGAGCGATCGTACACAACAAAACCCACACATATAGCGATGGTCAAGGAAAAAGGCCACCGCCATCAGGATGATGCTAAGTTTTATCTCGAGACATCTTGGTGTTCGCTGGTGTCTAGGATTGTTGAAGGGTTTGTGGAGGATTTGTTGATTGCTGTTGCACCTTTGGGAGTTCACCACAAGGAGAGAAAAATCCAGAGGTGTAAGAACAATGGATGGACCCGGACAATAGGTTCGCGTTATAAAAAAGTATGAAAGGTGAGGGTAATTTCAGATCACCTTCAATCTGAAAAGTTTCGGGTGATTAGATGGTGAATTTAGCTCTGGTATTCTTTTTGTTCCTTTTTGAGGCTATCCTTGCTGCTTTCCTTTGATTTTGTCGCTTCACGTTTTTATCATCCCATTCTTGTTGGATATTTAGTAAATAAGCAACAACTTGAGCATGAAGGTAGCCTTTCGGAGGGAGCGCCGCTGGGTAAATAATGAAGAAACGAGTGTTTATGATGGAACGCAATCTTCCACAAAAACACGAGAGACTAAAATATATCATGAAAGTTGATTGACCTGTCGAGATCTTTCTTGAGATTTGTGAGCTTGTTTGTTGATACCGAGTTGATTGAGAGTCTGGCTGGTGATCTATTTCGTGTTTACAAGTTTCCCGAGAGATGAAAAATAGGGTATAGAGCTGTAGGAACGATCTTTATGAGGCTAATTATTTTATTTCGTTATAACTCAGGAGTATTCTAGCTATCCACGGTCACAAAGTTCGCGGCTAGCTAGGTAGTAACTCTATTTATCTTTAAGTCGGCTGTAACACGTGATCATTCTTAGCTGCAAACATGATGCTCAGTTGGAATACTGTGCGCTCATGCTAAATTTGTACTGAGAGAGTGCTACCACCATATACTGAATAAAACGTGTTTTCGCCACATCTCTTAACTCGATATCTATCAGACCTTAGCAAGTCCCTCTCCCTCCATACTTCCTCACCAGCGCAACTACGGCTCAGGTCCACCAGTTAGCCGCCCCATTACCCGGAAGGTCCTCCTCCCTTGTGGAACGACCAGTACCTGCACCACTCCATCTATCACGTCTTCTTCGTGCTTCCCCAACCTGATTACCTACGTCGCCCGCACGACCCACTCTATCCAATGTTCTCGGCACTCCCTCAATCCGACTACCCGTATGTCCAGCAAGATCCAACTCCCATCTTCTTTGTTCCTCAGCAGCCAAATTCGCAGCCTCCATCATGCGTCTTTTCCGTGATCCCACAACCTCCCCATCCCTGCCGATAACCCTTTGAATAGTTCCTCTGCAAAGTGGACAGGTTAGTCGCTGTACGCATACACTTGCTCTTTTTCTTTGGGTCTGTATCCAGTATTGGATACAGTCGAGGCAGAATTCGTGATTGCATGGGTCTACGAGTGCGACTTTTGGAGGAGCTGGAAGGGGAGAGAGACAGATTGTGCAGTCGGGACTGCTGGCGGATGGTGGCTTGGGTTTGTGTGATGAGGTTGTGTTGGGAGTTTTTGGTGCTTGTTCTCTGTTGAGGGGGGAGATTGAATGGGAACTCTGCCCATTATTGTTGCTCAAGGTTGGCAGCGGGCTAAGATGATCGCTATTTCCTGGACCACGTGGGGCGCCAAAAGACAATTCACTATTAGTTCTTGGATCATGCATATATTCTAAGGGAGCAAAACTAGAATCCATATGCATTTGAACCGAGGATCTCCAACGAAACATTCTGATATCCCTAGTCAAAGATGACAAAGGCAGACTAGGGCTAGGACTAGGAACCTTTTGACCGAGGTAAAAATGATGAACTCCCGAGATTTTCCTAGCCGTGTCATCTGCGGTGCCATTTAAGTGGCTGCTGTTTAGTGGAATGAACGGCGGGCGAGGGTCGTCTGGAGCCATCCGATTTGGAAAATTCTGATCATATGTTCTCATATCGTCGGTTGTGAATGGTCTTGGCTGATGCATGTGGTTATTGTATCTGGGAGGGCGCCCGACGGGAGGGTTATTGGGATTTATTTCATTTGGGGTGTTTTGAGCAGACTCTCCAATATGGTCTTCCATGTATAGTTGCCATCGCCCTGACTGGTTTCTATTTCTTGGGACGTTGGGAGGCCCTTCTGCGTTAAAAGCCATATGGTCAGCGTAGTGCGTTGATACTCTCCACTTGAGCACATGAAATTTGCTAGTCTGCTTCTCAAACAAAATGAGAATCTAGAATCGTAGGGGATTATGGGGTGAAAAATTAATGATTGTTTGAGTTGAGTAACTTAAGTTATCTCGCAATGTAGTGTATGAGAGATGTTGTTTACCTTTCAAATTTCTCGATGAGCGGAGCTCTTAAATATTCTGTAAAGTTGCACGGTCGTACGGCTGTATCCTATGCGAGTCTTCTATCATGTGAGTGTGTGCGGTGAATCTACAGCAATCGGCTTTTGCTAATTTATTATTTTTATACGGTAGAATCGTGATCGAGAATGGAAGTCTTGTGGTGGAATCAGTGGTTTTTGCCTACCTATTATTTTTTAGTCTTGGCAATAGCGCGAATTCACTCAGTCAAGTGTAGCTTTGTGATGGAATATCAATTGTAATGTTGGATATGGTGATCTCAGCGCATCAATCCGAGATAGCGAGCGTTATTTTTGTCGCGAGATTCGTAATAGAGGGATGCTGTGCTGAAATTGGATAGGAGCTAATTTTCAGATTCTTTTTTTCTTCAAAATATGGATAGAAACATGCGTTAATATCTTGTCATCTGTAGAGTAGACAGGATAGATCTACATCCAATTAAAGCCCCGCTATTGTCAAATTCTCTTTTAGCGAGCGTAATATCGGATTATTAGATGTGGTTTCCTTTTCTTGATATTGATATAAACCTAATGAATACAGTTGAGATAGTCATGATCAATTTTTGATAAACTGCAAAGTTATTTGATTGATAAGTTACGGTGAATAAATAGTGTTCAGATTCAGAAAGACGTGTGTATGATTACTACGGCAACAATACCGTAGAGTATGAATCAATGCTGGCTGTATAATAATTCATATAAAGATCCATCTATTTCACCAGAACGTTCCATTTTACGTATAGTTGATTAATCACGATACTAGCATAGAACTCAGGTTCGATTTCTTGAGCCAAAAGAATAACAAGGTGGCAGCAAGAACTCTACTAGGATACTTGTGACTGTTGATTATCACAACATAAATCATTTTCAATCTATTATCAATTACTACACCACTACTATTGATATCTGAATCATAGGAGAGATTAAAACAAAATGGGTGATCAACAACTAGAAAATAGTATAAACCTACCAAATGAACCTCCCGAAATCCATGTTGCCCGCCAACACCAGGAAAACTCCCTAGCAGCAGAAATAGCAGCATATCCACCCTCTCCAAATGTTCTCGATTCCCCTCTCCGAGAAGACAGTTTACCAATCTCTCGCATCAGACGAACCGAGCAACTTGAAGATGTAGCACTACCCCACATATTCAACCTCCTTCTTCAATACGCAGTAACTCCCAACCTTCCCATTTCAGCGCAACACCTTCGAGATAATCTATGGGCACTCATTTACAATGAAAATATTCCCTGGCCCAACCATCTTGTCTTCCCATCAGTCTTTCCAAATCTCGAACGAGCCGCTCTACAGGAAATTCGATATCATATCCGGCGGCTTAATCGTGAACAACATGCTAGTGTTGCTATTCCCCGCGACAAAGCTCCTAATACCCCAAAATGGATTTTGGCGCTTTTTCCGCGTCAGGTGCCGCCTGGTCAGAGGAATGCTGAGGATAAACCTGTTTGTGCTATTTGTATTCAGGAACTTCCGGCGAGAGTGTCGATTGCTAGACCGTGTAATCATTGGTTTTGTTCACCGTGTTTGGATGAGTGGATTAGATGCTGCGAGGAAGTTGGCCGTGAAGTTAATTGTCCGATTTGTTTTGTGGGTATTGCGAGGATTAGAAATAATGGGGTGTTGGGACATCGAGTTGGTGGGTTTCTGGGGTGGAATTTTGAGAGGGTTGTTTGAGAATATGTATTATAGCTCGTGAAGGACTGAACAGGTTCATAGTGAGGGTTTTGGCCAGTTCATGAAAGGCTAGTAAATTTGCTGTTAGATGCGCGCGTCGTTTGGAATTAATGGGAATATGGCAAGCAAGCAAGTTTCCTGTAATCCTGGCTAGGTTATGGTCAGTCAGAAATAGAATAAGAGATAGTAAGTAGCAAGTTGTTTTCCTCTGAATGCAAGACTTAGACACCCTTAATCGATATCTGTTGGATGTTACCCCTAGTCTAGTGCGATCTTACCCACATTTGTAGATATAGAACTAAATATCCTTTAGGGGCTTAGAAGTCTTGTTTCCACTTCTCCGTTTCTAAATCCATGCATAATCAACCAAGTACAGGTGCATTTAGATATTATGTTCATCATGTGTAATAGAAAAATAAAAAGGCCCGCACCGGTATTGAAGAGAAGAGTTCAATAAAAATCCATAGATATGAGCCTTGTATGCTAAAACTAGGTGTATTATAGAAATCAAAACCTTTAAGCTAGCGAACTAAGCTAAAATGAATCTATTCACCAATATGATGACATCACCATCGATATATATATTTAAGTAATTCTAAAATTCACCAAATTCGCACATAGAAACAAGGTCAAAATGAATTATCCGATACACCTTAAGCTATACATTAATAGGAAGCACAATTTCCAGTCATAACTAATTCTAATTCCTGAATACCAGAGCCAGCAATCCACAGCCCCGAATTCTCGCTTGCTTATGCGATCAATATTTTAATAACTCACTAACCCATTAAGCTAATCCCCAACCTGTGGAGTCTTCGTCTAAACCCCCCACCTTCGCTCCAAATAAATTCCAAACTGCTCAGCTACTTCACCAATCTGTAAAAGCCAGTCAGCTTGGAAACCCGCAAATAACACCGATAATGCACATCACACGTGTGGCAGAATTGTAATCGCATTTCCCCTCGCGCGCAACTCTCTATACTTTGAGAGAATAGGTCCTCCTTCCACATCCGGTAGATTAGGCCGGCGCCAAGGATCCTCATATCTTCCCTCTAGTGAATGCATGTTACATGATATTGCTCGTAGACAAGAGACATCATTGTTCATGGGGGAAAGGACGTGCAATATTTGCTTTGCCTGCCACTGCCAGATGATTGTGGGCGCGGCGAGGCCCGACGGACTTATCGTTGGGTGAAACGCGATGTATTTTTTGGTCAAACAACAGATAAATGTTTGTCCAAAACGATCAACTTGTTTTCTATCTCATCTCAGGAGGGTTCCAACTTTGCGGAGACGTGTGGAGGGATTTTGAGTTTTGATTGGGGTCCTGAAATACAAAGCGCAGCTATGGTGAAATATTCGAAATATTAGGTAGAATCATATAAATGGGCAAATTTCTGAGATATACAATAAAAGCTAACTAGACTTTTTATTATTATAAAAGGGCACAGGGTCAATATTACTTGTATTTACATTGTATATTGAAAATAGAGAAGATTGAGACAACACAATTAGAGGAGGCGTTTATGTGTGAATAAAATCCATTCTATGCATAGGCTTCCAATGCCTTGCTAATATACATGTACAACCATTCGCCATGAACCTTCTCCCAAGACTGTTATTTGCCCTTAACCATATACCAAATCCTATAATCCTGAAAGTATCCGCTAACCTCTACTCAGCGACCCAAAGAGCAGCCATACCCATGCCAGTTCCAACACACATACTAGTCACACCAACCTTTTGCTTTGTCCTTCTCAATTCATACAATAATGTGCTGACTTGTCTTGCTCCGGTACATCCGAGAGGATGGCCAAAAGCAATCGCACCACCCTTTGGATTGATTTTCTTTTGATCAAGTCCCAACTCATTTGCGCACCAAACACATTGACTTGCAAATGCTTCATTGATCTCGAAAATATCTACATCATCCTTGTTGATACCGGTCTTCTCAAAGACCTTAGGGATAGCAGCCCAAGGGCCAATACCCATAAGGAGGGGAGGTACACCTGCAACAGATGCGGCGACGTATTTACCAAGGATGGTTTGACCAAGCTTTTCGGCTGTGGAACGCTTCATCAAAAGAACTGCGGCAGCTCCATCTGAGATTTGAGAAGCATTTCCAGCATGGATGCTACCATCCTTTGCGAAAGCAGGCTTAATTTTGCCCAAGCTCTCAGCTGTGATACCTGGTCGGATACCATCATCCTTGGCAACAGTTATTTCCTTTGTTTCGCCAGTTTTAGGGTCCTCCCATTTGACAGTCAAAGGGGCAATTTCCTCGTCAAAAAGACCATCTTGTTGGGCCTTAAGTGCCTTTTGGTATGATGAAGCCGCAAACGCGTCCTGTACAGCGCGAGAGACCCCCTTGTTTTTAGCCATCTTCTCGGAAAGAACACCCATAGGCACTTTGCAGTTTGCGGATTCTGGGTGAGATTCGAGAAGTTCCGAAAATTCTGTTACGGCGCCGGGTCTGTGAATTTATAATTAGCTTGATTGTGCACACAAAATGACAAGCGAGTAGGCCATACCCGTATTGTAAACTCATGCTTTCGACACCTGCACCAACACCAACATCAATCATTCCGCTCTTGATGGCATTCGCGATATCTACGCATGCTTGTAAACCAGATGAACATTGTCTGTTCAAGCTCTTTACCGCCGCAGATACAGGAAATCCTGCAGCCAAAGCAGCGGCACGGAACTCCGTAGCGCCACCTCCAGGAGGAAGTACAGATCCAACAGCTATGTCCTCAACCAACCCAGGGTCAATTTTGGATCGTTCGATGAGAGATTTGAATGCGCCAACTAGTAAATCTGCTGCTGCTGTATCTTTAAATCCTCCTTTGCCACCCTTTGTGAATGCGGTACGGAGACAAGCTGTTACGACGACCTGGAATGGAGAATGTTAGCAAGGACTTAAGATACGCTTTCTGAAGCGAATGGTTGGCCATACATCATCTGGATGCTTCTCTAAAAGCTTTGCGCGGCCGCTATTACCTACTACTGGTGTAATAGAGGCCTGGGGTGCGATAGAGCTCCGCGAGCCAGCCAAATGGCTGGAAACCTGTCCAAGTCGGTTTTGTGCTATGGTGATTGTCAGCCCTCGTTTGCATTCCTTTGGTTGCGATGGACGCTTACCAGCTGACATGTTAGCAATGTAGATATTTAATGTGTTGTATGAAAGAAGCTATTCAGTGCGATGAGGAGTACAGAAGAATAAGGTTAAATTATATGAAAAGAAAGAAAGGACGAGGTATGTCGGGGTCGGAGATCAATAGATAGATAGATGTACTGAGGATGCCTCGGCAGGAATTCGACCAATCATGGATGCTAACGGCGATTCCACACTCACATGCTTTTTTATGGTTGGTCTTAGCCGAAAGCAGAATTTATGATTTTGTAATAATTGTTAAGTTTATTAGGTAAATCATGTACTCAAAGAGGCATCATTCTTACATACGCTCGATCAAATCTGGATTTTTATTGGTAATTCGCATTGATTTGTTTTAACTGGTACGTTTCACCTCCCAAGAAGAGAATCTGCACCTGCATCTGCATCTGACATGTGAAATGTTGATTGTGGATGTTCAACCCCTTCATCACACACCGGGTGTGATTTTAGTGACTCAAAAGACTTAAGCGAGATTCCGCTGGCGTGCATTTAAAATAATGACTAGATCGACAATCAATCGGAGCACCCCCACCCATAATCTTCAATCACAAACCACAGCCACAATCCACAACAATACAATACTCTATTACACACAAACTATCTCAGCATTCTCTGCACATTGTCATGACTATTTGATAGCTATAATCATGTCTGCCGAATCCTCACGATTAAGGAAACCCCCACCTCTATGTGGTATTTTGTTGTCTCGTTCTATTGCTACAATACTTGTAGAACGCCTTGCCAGCTTCTCCACATCCAATAGCTTTTCAGCATCTGCTAAGTACTTTTACAAAGTTCGTCACTTTTTCTTTTCATCTAATAAACACTCTATATACTTTTTATCTTTGGTTCGTCTCAGCTATTCATTATATCAACTATTTGCAGGATGCACCACTCAGCTAGTCATTTAGCGTTAAGACCTTTCACCAAATACCACTCAATATAGACCAGTACCATACATGGCACCATCTTCCATTTGATCAAAACTCCTTTCACAAATCAATGCCCAATTTGCGAAGGATGTTGGTGCTAAGATATCCAAAGGATTGGACAAATCATACATTGACGGTAAAGATATCTTTACAAATGCTTCGGAACATTTTCATATAGAATATAATGATTGTCGGCTTACCGACACTATAACCTTGCTATATACAAGGTTTATCTGGTAAATGATAGAAAATGAGAAACTCGCTTAAATGAGTCGCGATCCTGATAATCTGATTGGTCTAAAATACCTCAGTAAATACCTTGATAAATACTCTAGTAAATAATCTAATAAAAAGCTTAGTATAAATCTTACAATCTTAAATAAATCTGATTTAGAACTTTTCTCAATTCAATTTAATTAAAATCATTCAATTTATTCATTTAACTTTGAAATTATTTAACTTATTCAATTCAATTTTATTCATTCAATTCATTTTATTCAATTCAAAATAATAATAATAATAATAATAATAATAATAATAATAATAATAATAATAATAATAATAATAATAATAATAATAATAATAATAATAATAATAATAATAATAATAATAATAATAATAATAATAATAATGATAATAATAATATAAATAATATAAAATATTATTTTAAATATTATAAATAATAATATTAAATAGTATTATTATAAATATTATTATTATTATTATTATTATTATTATTATTATTATTATTATTATTTTGAATTGAATAAGTGTCACGATTCACGGTTTTCATTATAGTAGTATTATTGATGTCGGTGATTTACATGCCGACTACAGGGGGGGTGTGATTTAACCGTTGCTTTCAGGGGGCCTATGTGTAACGATCTGGTTGGGGCAGCGGCTGCCTCAGGGTTTCGTCTGGTTGGTAGTTGTGGGTTAAGGCTAATAATCACTGGTTATCCACTCGAAGGTGAATACGTTACTAGATCAATTGGAATGTAGGTAAACTAATTGATAACTAAGTTGAGCACGAAGCTCCTAAACTATGAAACTATTCTGACTATATACTAATCTCTTTTCTCGTGCTAGCTAGCTAGCTGGGCTAGCACGGCTAGCATTCCTGTGATGCTAGCTCTGCTAGCTGGGCTAGCAGAGCTAGCACATCACGTGACTGATCCTGAGGCCTCTCATATCCCAAGGCCTTTCCTTTCCTGGAACACTTGTCCCAGGAGCTTTCCCTCTAGGAACCATAGCCCTAGGATACGATATCCTCTAGGGTGATAGTCCCATTACAACCAATTAGGTAGGACACTTGTCCTATTCTACTATGGTTGCCTAGGATACTTATCCTAGGAATCCTGGGGTCCTAGGCTTAGGTAATCAGGACCCCCGAAAGCAACGGTTAAATCACACCCCTCCTGTAGTCGGCCTACAAATCACCGACGTAAATAATACTACTATAAAGAAAACCGTGAATCGTGACACTATGTAACGATCTGGTCGAGGCAGCGGCTGCCTGAGGTTTCGTATGGTTGATAGTTGTGGGTGAAGGCTATTAATCACTGGTTATCCACTTGAAAGTGAATTCGCTACTAGATCAATTGGAAAGTAGGTAAACTAATTGATAACTAAGTTGAGCACGAAGCTCCTAAACTATGAAACTACTCTGACTATATACTAATCTCTTTCCTTGTATGCTAGCTTTGCTAGCTGGCTAGCAGAGCTAGCACATCACGTGATTGATCCTGAGGCTTCTCCTTTCCTGGAACACTTGTCCCAGAAGCTTTTCCTCCAGGAACCATAGCCCTAGGATACAATATCCTCTAGGGTGATTGTCCCATTTCAGCCAATTAGCTAGGTCACTTGTCCTAATCTAATATAGTTGCCTAGGATACTTATCCTAGGAATCCTGGGGTCCTATTCGTAAGTGATTAGGCCCCCTGAAAGCAACGGTTAAATCACACCCCCCCTGTAGTCGGCATGTAAATCACCGACATCAATAATACTACTATAATGAAAACCGTGAATCGTGACATCTATTTGATTTAATAACAAATTCATTTTCAAATGAATAATTAATAATTAATAATTTTAACCTATAACTATTAATCATACAAACCGTTACAATCTTTTATTAATGTTTATACATCAGATTGTATTAGATCTGAAATTACCTTTGTGTTTGTCTATAAAAAGAATGATTTATCTAGTTTAGAAAGGACAATGAAAAGCTTTGAAGCTGTTTTAAGACTAGTTGATTCTTTGTTATGTGTGACTATAACAAATAAATTATTTAATTCAAATCTTATTATTTAAAAGATAAAATATATATAAATCAAAAGTACAATAGAATATTATATCAAAATATAATTATTTTAATATATATAAATTCATCAATTGAAACAATATTATATAATCCATCTTATATATAATAGAATAGATATCTATCAATCTAAATAATCAGTGAATTGAAAAAAAAAAAACCAAATACTCACTTAGTAGTACCTACCTGCCTACCTAGATAAAAAAAAACTAAAAAAACTCAATGAAAACGCCATCGCAACCCCTCCCCCTCGAAGAAAACCTACCTCTCCCTTCCTTTCCTTTCTCCGGCTCTCCTCCTTGCCTTCCCAAGTAAAAAAGGAAACCCCAAAAAAACATTCTTCACGATCATCCCGCCACCACCACACCAAGCACACACAAACCTAAAAACATTTATCTTTCCTTTGATAGGTAGAGTAAGATCTTCCCCTAACAGGGCCAGAACTTTGAAGAATGATTCTTGCACTTCCCCTTTTTCATCGTCGTAAGTCTTGTCACGGTTGACTTTAGTATGGTCGAGTGTGAATTTTAAACCTTTCTTTTTAAATCTTAACGAGGGATGTTTACGAATCTGTCTGTCGATTGTGGAATTTTCCTTGACCTCTGTGATAGTTGGTCGTCCCGATTTGGACCATTCCAAGTTGCAGCGCAGCGTCCATTTCTCGAGGTTAAGGCCATAGAGGCGGAGAGGGAAGCCTGACTTTGTGGAAGATTCGGCTGATCAAGGTTGTGCTGCTGCATTTGGAATACAACTTCCAATATATCAGAATATTTGAAACTTTTCAAAATGTTCTTCGAGTTGATTAAGAGTTTGGTCGTTCGGGCGGTATCTTCACGGGCTCTTTTGTGATCTGCAGAATGCCATATGACCTCGATGCAGATTCTTCTCATATGCTCCAAGTATTCAGGGAGCTGTGCTAGAAGGGATTTGCCACCAATGCTTTGAGTCTGCTTTTGCCGATAGTTGTTGATGGTTATAACCAGGAACGCTCCTTTTACATTTTTTAAGTCGTCGCGCCTTTGAATATGCGAAGTACTTCCCCTCCGACATTCGGCTCGATTGAGTTATTCTTGCGCTTCGTCATCTTTCTGCCGAAATGTGCCTACCTTTATGATAATTAGGATGCTTCGATATTACCGGGGAGAAACTGTTGCGCCTCAAGTTCGACTCGCCGTTTTGATTAGCTACATCATTCCAGAATGTGAAGTGTTGAAATACTATAAACACAGAATGCTCAGAAGTAACGAAGCATTTGGCCCATAGCAGAGGCACAACACCATTCGACCAAGATAGAATGCAATAGAGCATTCTGGCCAAATATGCAAATTCGATCAATTGAGTTGTCTGCATCAAGCTCTCGTTTAGGAGAATCATTTCAGAAAGAGTAAACACATTATCACTGTATGAACCAAAACTGCAAGCAAGGCAAAAGTTAATGTTAGACACAATCTTGTGGTGTTTGTTGCCAAGCTTTGGTAAAACACAGGTCCAGGCCCTATAGGTTCTTTGTCAGAGTAATAACTTTGCTTCGAAAATGTTTTCAAATCCCTCAAAGGCAGCTTGACCTTCTGGAAAATGTTTCATTCAAAATTGATAGCTGCCTTACCTTAAAAGTCCAACAAAAGAAATATGCAGTGATGTTACGCCTTTTTTTTTCCGGGGCTTGAATATCCTCAACACTTGTTTGACTTCCATATAGTCAATATTTGCGAAGTCCTCGATGCCTCATAGCAGCAGGGTAAATCGAAACTTTGCCTCTTACCATCCCATTGAAGCTTTGCAAATATCATACGCGCACCGTCTTCCAAAATGCTAAGGTATAACCGAAACTCTGACAGTGCTGCTCCATTTCTTGATCTCCACCAACGATGGATCTTTAACTACAAGTTGATGGTGGCTGGAAGTTTATCTGACGCGAACGACGGAGGCAATGGTTTAATGTGGCAACTCGTTATTGTCAATTCGAGTGGGTCTTACTATCAAGACTCGAAATACCATTTGCACGCTGTGTTAGAAAGTAGTTAGCTTGTATCGAAAATTTGTCTAGTGAATAACTTTTCTACGAGAACGCAAAGGAACTACTGTTCCTAGACCTGGTGTTAATAGGTCGCGGTGTGATGGGAGTAGAAGGAATTATACGTGGCTTTCTTGCATTTTGAGTGCGGCGCAAGAACTAGTTTAGAATATTGGCTTGGGTTGTTGATTAGAGGACTTGTTTGCAACACTTCTTGAGCAGGCTACGGAATTCAAGGTTCTTCTGTATGATGCCATCAAGTGTTTGATTGTTTTCTTTGAATGCGATGGTACTGAAAGGATGTATGTGTAGCTGGTAAAATTTCAACATAAAATTCCAGCAAGTTCTTCTCACCCGGTTTGGAGTTCATGATATCGTTCAATGACCGTTTTTGTTCCAATTGTTACAGATAAGATGTAGTAGTCATTCATTGTGCCTTCAAATGCTAACTTATCGAGTGCTCCATGGATGGTTTGGAAAAGACTCAAAAGAGAGAAGGACCCTACGGCGCGCGTGCACTAAGTAGTGCAATTTACAAGGTAGCTGTTGTCAAGTAATCTTGCCGACCAGTTCCAGATCTTTTGACACGAGTTTTTGTGAGTGTTTCCACCTAAACCCCTATTTTCTTTTTGGCTTTGACTCTCAAATCGAATGGAAAGTTCCAGTCCCTTTCCTGCTACTCGGTGGTGGACTCTATGAGAGTCCGAATGGTGGAAACACGATTGCCATTGTAGAGTCAAGTCTCAAATCTTCCCGAAGAACATACGAAGAAACTTTGACAAGACCTTAGACATCTTAATCTGAAGCCAACGCTCAATGAAGGACGTTTTAAGTACCTTGGAAAATTCTATTCTCAGTTCGCTGGATATAATCCTTTCTGGCGATGTTCTAGAACTACCCAAAGACCAATTATTTCTGAATGGTACCCATATCCTACCTTGACTACTCCTGACGCTTCTATTGAGGAAGATATAGAGCCATGATAGAAGACTGAAGGGTATATAGCAGGAGTGATTCCCGTCCCATCTCTACAACGGTTAACTGCATTTTCTGACCGAAAACACTCCTTTCCAAGAATTAAAAAAAGATTCTTACCATAATGAGCTGGCACAACAACAGTCGCCACAATAGCGACATCGACAGTGAAAACTCGTTTTCAGACATTGAATTCGAAAATGGGGCCTTGACGATTGAATTTGATTATGAGAAGTCCGATATTGAATCCCATCTCTCGAATTATGCATCCACAGCACGAGAGGTATACTTCAACCTCACCTTCCCAACAGCAGAAGACGATTTGGACAACGAAAGAATCAAGGATGAAATCGCAGAGATTGTTAAGATCTTCAACGACGAGTTTATAAATCTATCTACCATCGAGGTCACATTCCGACTAGAGGAAAAGCACCTCGGCCAGCTTGCATGCGCGCTTCCCTTTCGCGAGATCCACAATCGCAGTGCCAGGTTTGAGTATTACATAGATGGGCAGTATCAAGCCAGTGTCCGAATGAACTCGCCATGGTTTGAACAACTTGATGATGAAAATATTTTAGAGAACCCTAGTTATTATTATGAAAGCGATTGTTAGTCGGATGAGGATGCAGCGGATTATTTCGGACTAGAGCTTGGTTGGATAGTGTCCATACTCCAGACGTGGTTATCACTATCGTTTGGTCATGGGCCTCGGTTATTTCATGTAACCAGCAGCAGGTTAGAGAGGATATGGGTGGCTTCTTGGATAATATAGGTTTTTTTTTTCATATTATGGTGTGAGTTCTCATATGTGCTGATATAACCTCAATCTACAGCTCTCTTTATTATTGACATGCAGCTATCAAGGTTTTCTTTTAGCTAGTGTTTGCTTCTAAAAATACAAGTCTTTGATTTCATTTTTACAACTGTTGTAATGTCATTCATGGTGCATAGATTACTCTAGGTTTAGCTGCTCTGAGATTATTCCAAATTGTTCGTTGCGATTTGGGAGGAAGTTCCATATTATCTCGTCTTGGGTGAAGGGTTAGACATGATGGGCTAGTGCCTAATCTGTTGATTGATTGTGCTGCAAATAACGCCTTTTTACGAAATTGATGTGAGATGCCGGTGCGATTTCTTGAAGAGAAATGATCGAAAGAATTTGAGCAATATTGGCTCAGTCGAAGCATTTATTTCTAGAACCTGCAAGTAATCCCACAACCAACACAAATTAAACTGCATGATGAAATTCTGGGTGTTCACATGTGTGCTGCTGTATTCCCTGTTCGGTATGGTTCTACTATAAGCGCTCTCAACGAATGAATGATTGGTTGCACTATAGGTATATGGCACGTAGACAATAGAAGGTCATTGAATTTTCTAGTTCCACAAGGTGTTTTGCAAAGGATAGAAGAGGTACTTTTTTTTAGTATGGCCCTAGGACCTCGGTGTCATCCTGCCTCGTGGCCAAATGTAATATTTTGGAGGTAATCATGAATTGATTTTTATGAAAACAATAGCCTAAAAACCATGGCTCCTGACTATAGTAATAGTCCCCAGCTCGCTTAGGCTCGACAGTGTGGCCATACTAATGTTCGCTCGACAGAATGCTGCCCCCAGTACAACGTTACAACAACAATGTGATCGGTTTTTCAATCAATAAACATCCTATAAACATGCTCGCTATTTTTTTTGGCCCGATTCCTATCCTGCTTGATACTCTGCCGTTTAATTTGACACTGTTGAAGTTGTGGATAGCCGCGGCACCATCATATTTGTGATTAAAGACAAAGATGTCCTCACCCTGACTAGCCCAATTTTCATCATATACCCAAGACGCTCCGCAACTAAGCTTAGAAGTTCAGGCAAATCTTTTCAGGACAAAATATTGAAGACAGCGTTGAAAGTAGAGTCAGAAATCTCCCGCGGCAAGACTTCTGGAAACCATGCGCTTAATTTTATTCAATTCTTTCATTAATGCATTCCTTCCGAAATGAGCTCTTAGTAATATGTCAATGGCGCTATCATGTTGAACATGTTCCACATCATCAGTCAAGATGTCAAAAGTCCATGACCTGAAGTTCAATCCATAGATCGCGCTTGCAGATTCGATCTGGCTTAGGCTGAGATAGTCGAGGTTAAGAACGAAACGAACTCGGGCCAAACGTTGGAAGTTGTTGAGTTTATCTACCACATCCTCGAGGATCCCATGACGTGTCATGGTATGATTGAGGTCGTCCTTGTCTTTAGGTTTAAAAATCACCCTGATGGTGATGCTTGTCACTCGATTGCGGTAATTTGGTAAGGTCTCGATTAAACGGTCAAAGAATATCGGCGATACATCGTTCATGAAGTCCAGAGTTATGCGCAGAAACTTCTCTTTGGAATTATATTCAAGAAGCTGGTGATTCTTGTTGATACTCGAAGCTTGGTTTGCAGAATTCCTGCCAGACCCGGTACTTTGTTTATCAGACATGTTGGTATTGTGAAAGTGAGTAAAGTATGTGATTTGTTCAATAACAAAGGTTGTGAATGTTCGATATGCATATAGTTATGTTTGTGGGATTGATATTCAGTTGTGTGATCAAAGCCAAAATGGGGTTGGAATAGGTTTGGAGGAAGTAGCGGCACTCTTGAGACCATTTATGTCTCTAAGATCAAACAAATGATTCAAGATACGCCTAAATTTTATGAAGACAGGTGGATGTACCGCACTTTCCCGCCGAACTAGATTATGGAGGAAGGTACGTAGGTCGGACCAGAGGGTCAAATATAAAGAACTCAAGTCATTGCCTCATCATTTTCCAAATTGAAGAGAAAGGTACAACAGTATAGACATGAAGTTATGGAATACTCCTAAACTTCGAGTTGATCTATTTAGCTTATATAATATCGCTATTTGACTGGTTTTCCATAATTTAGAGTTCACACAGAAATAGCTTGAGAATATCATTTTATCAAATCTTTATGAGATTTTTATTAGTTTGTGTAGCACTTGTTGGGTTTTTTTTAGATAAGCAAGGTGAGAAATAGAAGATTGGGTTGATTGAATAAATAGTCCATCGCATTCTTTTATGTGGTGTCGAATCATGAAAGATGGAACTTTCCATCTATTAATCGGTTGTTCCCGCATCCAGAAGCTGCCCGTCCATCATCTGCAAAACCCCCCTGGCTAGAAAACAATCCATCCCACATTCATGCCTTCCGTCTAACCAAAGTGTACATGGGTCTCAAATGAAAAGTCATATCCCATGAAAAATCGATCTCGCACCATTCATACAGCTTTAAATCTATGAAATATATTGTGCATATTCATGGCAAGTATTTATGGGAATTATCATTAATTTTGGTTCTGATAATCCCCCCGTTCTGTGGAGCGAGCCCCCATTTCCACGCATCCTCAATGATTCCGCAATATTCAAGAACTTCTCATTCGCGGAATGACTTCTTGCTAAGAAGACCATTCTATCCTGGCCAATGTGTTTAAAGTAGTTCGCAGAGGCATCCAGAGGTCGAATATTGCCCTTCGCAAGAAGCATCCAAGAACAACCATGTTCATACTGGGATCGCGCAATTGCAGCTTCAGCCATACTTTCAGCGCCTGAACAATATCACCTGCCAACCTTGCTTTCCTCAGCCAAAGCATCCAGCCATTCTCGTCTTATTGTGGTGTCTTGCTCAAGTATCAGTCAGTGACGGAACCTTGATCGAAGATCTCTATCAAGAGAAGAGCCCGGCAAGATATATCTACCTCGGCATCCATTTTCCAAAAAAGCAAGCTCAGATTGCCCAACATTGAAAGCGCGACGAGAAGGCAGTGTACGAATTCCGTAAAGAGCGGATGCGAGGTCAGCCACCTGATCCCAGTGAAAGCGATCAACACGTAGACAAACTCTGAATTTTGTCAAGTAGGGGAATTCGTTTATCTCTTCCACGACACGGCCAATCACCAAATGTCTAGCCGGAGTCAAACGAAGATCGTCCTTATCACGGGGTCTGAAGAATATGCTCAAGTACAATATGTTGGTTTCTCTGGCATATAGGGGGAGTATGTTGATCATTTCCAGTAAATGGTCTAAAGTTTCCTCACTTGGGTGGGGGCCATGTGACATAAAGTTCAAAGTTACCGTAAGTTTGTTCCTATCAGGAAAGAACTTAATGTACCGATGTGTAGGAATGTGCGCAAATCGGTCTGTTTCGCTGGTGGTATTATCGTTCGGAACCATTGCGGATGTTGGTGATGCCATTTTTCTCAGTGATATGACTACGATATAGTTTACATAAGACTTTGTTTAAGGATTTGCAGGTAGATGGGAAAAGTGCAGATGGACTTGGTGATGAAGGGCTCGCTTTTTGATTGAAAGTAAATGAAGGAAATTGGATACTCGCGACGTATTTATGTTAATGGCACTATTATTTTAATCATATCTACAGTAGAACTCAGCGCATATCTTCTTTTATGTTCGAATGCTGTCTTCAATAATAGTATCTGCCATATTGAGAGAGCTAATAGAAAACGTGGCCCCTTCATCTGCCGTAGCGAAGCCACATTCATGACAGACACTTTCTCTCCAAGCAAGGAGGTGTATTAGTGCCCAAATATGGTGCCCATAGTATAAATTAGATGTATATAGTACCGCCAATGTTCGTTACCTATCCATATAAGATCTAATCAGTGATACCCAAATTTCATTCCAGGAATCGATAACCCTGCGAGTTTTGTGCGTATACAGTGAAAGAAATGTGATTCTATTGGTAGCTGAACAATTGACCCGATACTAAATAGACTAAATCTAGTTATAATGATCTGGGATAACATGAAAGATTGAGAGAGATAGAGAGTAGAAAAAAAAAGGAGATCTGTGTTTCCCGATATTCGAGGAATTGCTTTTCAGATAGCGGACATGCACGTCCTGCAAAACGCGACACATATGTATACCGAGTTCCTGATAGCCACTCTATGACAAGGAAAGTTTTCCAGATGTGCCCCACGATGATTGCAACGGAAGTAAATCTCCAGTTGTACATGGACGGAGATCTGTGCCACGCCCTTAAAAATCATTTCCTTTCACCACCATTCCTTATCGAGAGCAGCGAAGCCGAGTATGATATACAACACATTACCGCTGGCAAATCAAGGAATGATCTGTGAATTGTCGCGATTTGACAAGCAACTGTTTCTCCATGATGAGCAGCCTTTGCCTCTTGACGAGTGTGATGTGCATAGCGATGTTCTTGCACGTCAGAGGTACTAGTGAGACGCTTCGGCATAGGATTCAACATAATGTGTGGAGGTAGAGTTTGTATCAAGTTGGTTGATATGTTGTGATCTGAATGAATTACAAATAACCTGGATGTGGTGGGAGATAATAGTAAAAAAGAGTAATATTTGTGAGAGATAATCGATGACCGACTCTTTTGTATGATTATTTTGACGATCAAGCAGTGGAAGAAAGGAGTAACGTGTTGTAATAGAGATAAAGCCAGCCGGGATATTTAACATGTATGTGAATCAAAAAAGACCTAGATGTTGAAAACCAAGCCGTACCATACTTGGCGCCGGATAGAAGTGTAGAGAAAATCGAACAGGTCGATTAGCCAATCGTAGCACTTTAAGATATTTGTGTTATATTCAATGTCTTTGTTGGCCGTACTGCGATACTCAGCAACGGTGCTTTTTCTGCCCCGTGACTTCACCTTGAAATACAACCAATACGTGCAGCTGGATGATGCAGAATTACTTGTCTACCACTCCCAGCTCATTCTACATTCCCAGTCCTTCCCGGAAGTCAATATGTCAAGCTACCTACGTTGTGGGGAATTTTAGACAGGATACTCGGATTGAATGCCGCTTCTAGGCAGCGCGAGAGTATTACCCCAATAACACAATTAGTAGAAGAAACCAGCTGCTGAGATCTCAAGACACGGCAAAGTCTATTCCACTGGTAACAAATGCCATGCCCAATAAAACAAAAGCTCGAATGAAACCATTCCCTTGCAATCTTCACACCGCAAATCATGGCAACGCTGCTACAAGTAAACGTACAACGAAATAAAAACACGTGATGGACATAAATATAAACATAAAGTCTGAACGAGGCAACACACAGGAAGGTATGTAGCTCCCACATCTGAATTGTAGGGTCGCGGCTTCCAGGCAAAATTGTTCAAAATGTACAACGAGGCTCTACGTTAGAAATTTCCTGGAACAAGATTACCATATTCGGTAGCACAACCTCTTCTAATCACTCGAAGAAAGGATATCACATCCCGAAAGATTCGATTTCCAGGTACGCCGCGGGCGTTTAATCATGAATCTCGTGGTGGAATCGTGTTGTGGAAGCAGGAGGTTGTAACTTGTGATCACGTAATCCTTTATCGTAACTAGTACGATAAACAGCTCTTCCAGTAGTGCAGCTTTTTGAGCTTTTTAACATCATTCATTTCATTTCCACTTAATGATAAAGACTCCCACCTCTCCAACATATATGTCAATACATATTTTCAGGTGCGCCTTCTGAAGACTTTGTCAAGCCGGTCCATCCATCCATCTACCAAAGCGGAGACAAAAGCCAGAGGGGAAAGGGTGATGAAATCCGGCGGTTATATATTTTCATATTTTATGCAATAACCATATCCCGCTATTTATCCAAGGTCAGATGGCAGATCGACATGACTTATAGTCTAGAACACATTTGTGTGCACCAGATCGTTATGGGATTTTCGATTGCTTGAGAATGGCAATTGCAAGTGGGATGCCATCGTGTGTGGAGTGGTTTGAAGCAGAGGTGCTTAAGCTTGTCAATCACAATTCCGCGTAAGCTTCCAGTCGTTACACAAGATTAGTACGGTCAGTATTCGGAAATATGACGGCTATAATCATCAAGGGAGAAGTATCATGTGCACCATGCATGAAATCACGAAGTTGGAGTCAAGATACTCAAGGTTGAAAGCGGATCAAGATTTTCTCTAGTCTCTTTTGATCTTCCACTAAAACAGGACCTCCCGAGCAAATGCCTCCAGAAGGCTCATGCTAAAACATATGTACACAGACGAATCGAAAGCCTACTTCCCAGGCCACACTTCAAATCGACACCCCTTATGCTACATAGCTGACAAGGGTCTTGAAGTATTGAACGTAAGCGACACCGGAAGGTGGCTCGAAAGAGTAGATGTAATTACCCCACCATGGACCAGCGCCCCACCACAAAGCACCCAACCAGTACTCGTTATCGGCAGCCATAGCATTCAACGTACCAGAGATAGCAGATTCACAGTCAGCGTTGACACCACCGGCGATTTCTCCGAGGACACCCTTCTTGTTGTTGGCTTTGAGCCAGGCAGTGGCATCGGCGATACGCTCAGCACCAATGGTGCTGCTCACACAGGTGGCGGAGGTTCCGGATCCATCGGAGTCGAGGTATTGATGAAATTCATAGACAAGCTTGTCTTCGGGATCACTGATGTTCAACATGGAAACGGAGTTTCCAGATGAAGTCCAGGTCCATGCACCAGTGTACGAAGTTCCTAAGTAACATTTTAGTATTAAAAGGCTAGAGAAGTTTAAAAGGTGGACTTACCCTCAACAAAGATGTATTGGGAGGTTGCGCCAGCGCCACGAACAGCAGTAACGCATGCTTGGTTAAGCTCAGCGTAGATAGTAGCGGTGGGTTCGTCGTGGAACTCGTTGTTGCAGTCAAAGATGACTTTGTCGTTTTTGGCAAATACAGCGGCTAGCTTGCCCCAGAAGCTGCCAAAGTCGGAGGTGGAAGTGATAATGTTACCGTTGTAACGTCCATAGTTATGAGCGTCCAAGACTGCGCTGGCACCGGCGGCGGTGATGTAATCGATGACTTCCTTGTAGCTAGCAAGATAAGTGGCATCGAGAGTAGCGGTTAAGCTGCCTTGGGCCATGCGCTCAAAGAGAAATGGAACACGGAAAATGTTCATGCCACCATCGATCAAAGTTTGGATAGCAGAGGTGCTTGGGAAGGTGTAATCGGTTCCCACAACACCAGGAAGGTTTCCTTGTCCAAATTCCGCTCCAGACTCGCTAGCTCCGATCCATTGCAACTTTCCAGAGGCAGTGCGGCTGGATTTTGCAGCAGGAGCTGCGAAAGCGGATGCTGTGAGGCCACCGACCAAGATGGAGTTTGCGAAACGCATTGCGTAAAATTGGAAAAAAGTGCGATTGGAAACGGGAACGAAGTGAATGAAAGACTTTAGTGAGAGTGGTGAGGAAGAGGAAGTAAGGAGAGAAAGAACGCTTAAATAAGGAATGAGGAAGTATTTAGTGCGGAGATCAGACGACATCCCACGATATCCACTCCATCACCTCATTCGCCCCCTCATTTAGTTGTCATTTAGTGGTGTCAACTTATTTTCAACGGGTAGGCAACGTTCCGTGCCATATCGGTACTTAATTTCATGGTTCTTCCCTTTTTCTGAACCCGGCGTTTCGCTCATATTCTGTAAAGAGACAAAAAGCATGTAATTATGACGCGGTTAAGTAAATTACGAAGTATAAAATCAGCGAAGTCGTTAATGTGTGATTCCTCAGTGTTTTGTCTGTGCAGGGGGGTTAAGGGGCATCAACGAATCGCAGTCTCGGCTTTGTCGCTAGAGGAGTTAAATATGGGGAGGATAAACGGGTTTAATATCTAAGCTTCTCTATGTGAAACTTCTCTATCAATAACCTCCTGTATTACGGAGAACTTCTTCAACGTTCCGTGTAAGCATGTTCTGTTCTCTACAGTGTAAACGTAGAAACCTAATTACTTTCAAATCTCCGTGTCAATAGTTCGCTCATTCAAGTTCAAGTCATCCCATTCTTCCCATTCATCCCCATGCGGAGACAAACTTAAAATTATTACATTGCTCTAGTGGCCTACATGGCCCTATTGATGGCCCACGTTATTACTTCGGAACGTAAAGAAACATTCTTCAAGTATCGGTGTCAAAAACTTTGTTTCTGATTATGGTTGCTTAACTAATTTATCCTCTTGTGGGTCAGTGCCTTTAAAGTTCTCCTTTTCAACTAATCAATTTGATGCGATGCCTTTGAGTGAGACCGGACGTGTGTTTCGAAAGTAAATTTGAGGTCAGTTGTTGGCATTATGCATCTGACTGAATTAAAACTCCATATTGAATGAAGTTTTACCCCGGATGTTGGCAATGTTTTCGAAGATCGGCCATTTCGATGGCATGATCCACTTCTGTATGTCGTTCTCCGGGCCGTACAACCGACCTGGACAACCGAGGACAGGGGAATACAGCACAAAGGATGTCATGTCGAATGGCTACTCTGCGTGTCTAGCTATTGATCGTAGTTCCGCTATCCTCAAAATCTAAAAAATGAAGATTTTGACATCATCTCTTTCTCTTTTTCGGTTTCTACTTCCCTTACCCAGTCCCACTTCTCAGCCAGAAACAGCTTCTTCGCCGCTTTTTCTACACCGAGTGATCTGGCACCAAGCGTAAGATCGTCTCTACTTAAGCTTTTAAAGTCGAAGAATTTTCCTTCTCTTTCCTCTCCTACTGCCATGCCTCCTACAACGAATGCTTTCTTAGCGTTGCCGTTGTTTGCCGAAGGACTAGGAATCCAAGTCTGGGTGGATCTCTCTGTTTTCCATAATTGGACCTTGATGCCGATGCCAGCATCCATACACTCTTTGATATAGTCCAAGGCAGGGAGTAATTTACTACGTAAACCACAATGACCATGATTCTTATCAATTTGGTAACTTGGGCATTGTCGTAACAAGGTAATGAGCTGCTCAGCATCACCATCATATGCTTTTGGCCAAAGGAATTCAGGGTCGTCTGGAGAGACCGCTTGGAATGGAATGAGCGAGAGGAGATTTTTCTTCGTGAGGAATTTCACCATTTCACCAAGCTGGAAGGAATCGCATGCTGCTGACGAATCATAGCCTAATTTACATTGCTGTTTTCGAGACGTGTATAATGAAAGTAAATTTGTCTGGAGAGAGGATATCGTTAGAATAATGCGAGATCGGCGATATGAAAGCTCAGCTGCAAACTATTAGTTATGTCTTCAAAAGTAACTTGCAAAAAGTGTTGCGCACCTTCCAGATCTTCTGGCAGATCCCACCAAGCCGCAGCAAAGTTAGAATCCGCTTCCTCATAAATCGACCAACGAGATGAACCTCGAATAATGAGTTCCTTTGTGGCAGTGGACAACCGCAATGCTTGATTTGTATGGTAAAAAATAATAATCTTTTGCCTCACGACTTCTTCCGTAGTTTTTTCAAGGGTTGGTGGGTATCGGAAATTTGAGAATCTGCCTGTGATGTATCGTGCAATCGTAGCCATGCAATCATATCTATCTGCCATAACCACCAAGATAACGATATAGAGAAGAGTAATAGACTTGCTGGAATGATCCATGCCATGAATTATTCTGAGCATGTCATGGAAAACTGTTTCCCTTCCAATGGTTCTCGTTGCATAATCCTCATCTTTTATTTGTATCCTAGGGAGTTCTTCTGCCGGTAGCTTCGAAGCATCTTTTCTCGATAGAGACAACTCTGCAAATTTGGCAGATATAGCCCGACCTTCTTCAAATGCATCTGAACCAAGAAGATGTCCGAAGTACTTGGAGTGCTTTTTCAAAGTATCGAGACGAATACGATAGAACACTCTTGCTGACGGAAAAGGGGTTTTGGATGTCCGTAGCTTTTGAATCATGTCATTCGGTATCGACTTTGTACAAGCTTTCGTATTTTCAAACAAAACTTCTAAAATGACATTTCCACCACTTCCTATGTCGACCGCCTTATGTTCTGTGCCATCCACATGTATACAATCTGCCACTTCTGCGGCCGCAGAATCGGAGCTGGTAGCCATTTTCCCTATACTTTATCGTAGGCAAAGGCTCCCGGAGCTTTATTCCTTATTCTGCGTTTGGATTAAGAGAACTGTGAGTTCGCAAAATAGATATGGCGTAAGACTTGTCGCTTGTGTACGCCACCTTGGAGGCTTGGAGATGAATTTTTGTTCTTGTAACTTCGACGAGCTACACGACGAAAGTGTTTCAAGGATAGGGCCAGGCCATCGTTTGAATATTTGGGAGAAGGGTAATGGGCGAGGAGAAAATGTGAATGGTTGTACTCTACCAAAGTATTTCGATGCCGTAGTTGAGGATATCTATCCGATGTTCAACCGGCAGCATCTACGATTAGTAATTGCATTAATAGAAGGGAGAGCTTGGACCACAATAAACTGTCGGTTATGATCATGAAGGAGTTTCATCGATCATGTGATGTGTTGTGTGAAGGCCTCTTGGAAAAGTGGTGCAATTCTTTATCTCATGATCTCATGAGAATGATGGAGAATGGATGGGGGGTAGATGGAGCTAGAGTTTTCGACTAACCGGAAAGGATCACCAGGAACTTTAATCACGAAAATAATTACAGCTCACTTCCCTAAAGATATATGAGCTCCATCTTAAGCTTTTATCTTCGACCATATATCCTTGATATCAAGAACGCCACATTCGTAGTCTCATCTGACTGCCTTTATCTTGGCCATAACACCTCATTAATCACAAACATGTTTCCTCTCCATACACCTCGAGAACTCCGTGTTCTCCTTCCTATTCCGTGCTTGAAGGAAAATTGCTAGTTAGCCTAACACTCAAAGAAGCTTTTACTTTCTCATTGAGCAAGGAATCCTTCCTTGATGGGCTTGCTGGGCTTACTTTGATCCCAATTTGCAGACTGAGCTCTCATTATCAAGCTCTGACTTTTGGGATGAGCTCGAGCCACGACTTCTCACATGAAGTAGTTCTTCAAGCTTTCAAAGGCACTTTCCCATCAAAGTAAATCCAATGCAGTGATTATTAAAATCATCTATCTACGGTGATAGACAAGTGTTTGCTACCATTACCATGCACAAAATCATGCATCCAAGCCGCGATGAACAGATATTGATAGAGACAAGATTGTGCATGACAAATGTCCAAGACTTTGGTGTTTGCACCTCTTCGAAATCATAACTTTCTAGTATATCAGTTTGCTCTAAGCGCTTGAAAGCCGTTTTTGCAAAAATCTGATCACCCAAGTCTTTGCCACAGCCAAGATTTTACCTGCTGGCTCGATGGAGCAAATGCATCCACTAGATTGCACAGTTCCCCCTTAATTATTCATAACCTCCAAGTGCAGAGTATGCACTCAACTATATCGGTGATAAGAAGCAGGGCTCTCCCTTGTCATTCTTTGCTAAATCAGAGCTCAGCCCACTGGCTGAAGGAGCCAGGCCAAGTTGTCTCGTCATTTGTTGTATTAAGAAAATACGATTCGTTCCGCAAGTCTTTGATGTCTAGTAGCTGTATGACAAGGCACAGGTAGCTTGAAATTATGATGCATCCTTCGTAAGCTCTATTCGATATGCCATGCACACGGTACACTCGACTGGTGGGAATCTTCAGGCTTTTCATTCCGCAAGGGTGCGCTGTTAATCAATGGTTACGAAGTCATTGATTGGTTTCACACATCGAGCCAATAAATGCATCGTTTGACGGCCCTTTGAAAAACCCATGGGAGGTTTATAGTAACCTCTATTAGGTTATGCGCGGAGCTGCGTCAAACTCTTGTGATGAGCTGTAATCCATGGCCTGATGTCAGCTTGGGGCAGGGTACATTGAGAAGTTTGTTACTGGTGCTCTCTGAACAAGGCCATAACTATCTCAGTCGTAGTAGAAGTCGCCTCGAAGAGGAGGCGCCAGCAGTCCAAAGATATGCGCCATCTAATGCTGCTGATATTGTTTCTGGCCTTTGCAGTGAAAGTTGTTTAGGTCAGTTATGTCATAGCCTTGACATGAGTCGAGACACCTTAGTCGTTTAGTATATAGTCAATCGTATTAGGTTATGCCCTTGAAATTGGCACGAACTGCCGACACGCATACATTAGAAATGACTTCGGTCATAGCAGGACTGCAGTATGCCTAGGTCTCATACCTACTATGTCGCTGAATATTCAATTGTTAGGTTGCGGAAAGGACAGGAGATTAAACCGCACTAATCCAGAGATCGAATCTGTAGAAGTTATCAAGTTCGGGTGGTTCATGAGTACCGAATTTTAGGTCAATTATATGCGGGTTGTCTTATGACGTTTCCTGGGTCCAGGGTCTTCTGCGCACCTTGAAGAGCCCTTATATGCTCAAGTCTGCTTTAAGGTCGAGGGAGTCGCTCGCCAAAGGTTCTCCCACGGTGCGTGGAATATTACTCCATGCCTGGGCAATAGAAGGTTAATAGCGGTTCACTAAGGGTGTAATGGAAGTTAAAAACTTCACTTCTTGAGATACACTGTCAAGGCTCTTGCATCTTGCACCAGAGAGAGATCCACGGCTCCTCGAATCGATTTCGCGCATACACAAGTCATCAGACAGGTATCCACAGATCAGTAAGCATGCAGAAACTACAACCTTCATACAGCATAATCATATCCCCTGGAAGGCTGTTGGTTCTCCATTCTACTTGTCACATTCACCGCCATCGATACTTATCCTGGAGAATGATTGATATGTCGGCGGACGTGTCATTCGCTGCATGTCCAATGCTATGTAATCAATTTCCTGTGAAATTAATGTGGCGTATCTCTGATATGCTCGCTTATTTCTTAAAAGAGCACAATAGCTGGTTTTAACTGGTTTTAACTGGTCTTGTCTATTAGGAGCTTCGTTCCCATTTCCCGACAATATATTAATATCCAACAATCACAACACACACCGAAAGCCAAAAATTTTGCTACCCAACATCGTTACTTTCCATCAATTTATCGCTGGCTCTTAGTATTACAACTTCTTTCGTCCTGCAATCAATACCCACAAGCTCAATTCAAAGCCTCCACATTGTTATATAAAAGCTTCCTCCAACTATTCGAATCACGTACAATCCATCTCAACACCCTCTCTCAACAGCTACATCCATCTTTCAGTCTTCCATAGCAAAGATCCTCCTCGGAATCAATTCACACGTTTCTTCTGACAATATTTCAACCTTAACCAAGACATTTTGAGTCGTTCAAACTTTTTATGAATCACTCTTCGAGCTTAATAACCTAACCTACTTCAATCATCTTTCGTCTTGTAAGTACTTTCCTACCCTCTCCTACAAGAGCAGAAACCTCTCAATTACACATTTCCTTTAGCTTTTCAATGAAATTTTCATTTCAAGATAAATATTCTAATCAAGCTCTCCAAGAATCATCAAGATGGAATTGTAATATAAACTCTTTCTCTTATTCTTGTTCCGTATAATAATCCGGCTTCCGATCAATATAAGCAGCCATCCTCTTTTATCTGATCTTTTATACTTTGAACCATGGTTATTAACACTTATGTAAATACTGCTAAACCCCCTTCCAAGTTCCCTCACTACTAATATTATTGTATTACTGTACTACAACCACCAAACCTATTATTAACTCTCGAGGTCATTAATTTACTTCCGAATAATCCTCCATAATATAATCCAAACAATTAATTACTTCTATTCCCACCTCTACCTCCATCCCTACCACCATTGCATTTACTCCCAATAAGCTCGAGCCACACTTAATGTACCCATCAACTCTACCTCCACCTCAATCTTAAACGTACGTATCATACATCAATATCATCACCACGTGCACTAGTATCTCCCCTCAGAACATACATAAGATTACAACTTATAAGCACTGCTATTATAATTATGATAATCAACCTCACCATCACCATCTCCATCCCTATCATCTCTCTTACACCTTCTTACACCTTCTTACACCTTCTTACACCTTCTTACACCTTCTACACCTTCTTACACCTTCTTACACCTCCAACCACATCAACTAAACCATCAAACCATCAAATCAGCAAACTATCTACTTTCCCTTTCCTACCATACCAGCCATCCCATCCCATCCCATCCCATCACAACAATCATTAAAATTTAAATCTACCCCATCATCATCCTCATCCTCATCCTCATCCCCAATCCTCACCACCACCAATCTAAATCTCTGTTATAATATATATACCTAGACCTGCATAAGCTATAAGATCTCCCACTACTGAAATTCTATCTAGCCTTTATTATATTATATTATATTACATTATATACATGTACAATACATATACATATACATATACATATACATTATATCCTCATTATATATATATTACATATACATTATATTATATACATGTACAATACATATACAATACATATACATTATATCCTCATTACATATATATTACACACACAATACGATACAATATACCCATAACCAACAAAATACATATTCAAATCCTTCAAATCCTTCACATCCTTCACATCCTTCACATCCTTCACATCCTTCACATCCTTCACATTCTTCACATCCTTCACATCCTTCACATGCTCAAAACAGTATATAACCCAATCATAAGCAACCAAATCACAATAAGAAACAAACATTAACTATCATCATCATCATCACAATCGCAACCACAGCCTTATTCATATTCATTCATCCCTTCCACCTCCCACCTCCAACCTCTAACCCCAACCCTATCCCTATCCCTATCCCCATCCCACGCCACCCTCCTCCTCAGAAAAGGAGAAGAAGAAGAAAAAAGAATTAATTATTAACCACCCAAACAGTTTAACTTTATACACCTACAGATTATGGATCTATGGGGGTTAGGGTCTTTGGTATGTGGTCTGCTATGTCATTATTTGAGCTAATGACACGACCATCAGGTTTCAGGACTCTACTGTACACTTTGCTAATCTTCTTCATTGTCATCACTCATCACTTTATTTTCCCATTTCCCGTTGAAAATCATGAAATCATACTTGAATCTTGAGCACAACTCAACACTTGTCATCTACACACCTTATTTTCCCATTTCCCGTTGAAAATCATCAAATCATACTTGACTCCTGAGCACAACTCAACACTTGCCATTTACACAACAACCTTCTCTCTCTGCCCCTTCCTCCCTTCCACCTCCTCCCTCATCCCCAAAAACCACATCCAACCCCCAACCCCCAAACCCATCACTCCCATTTTCCCTCCCCAAAGCACCACACCCAAACCTATGCACCATCACCCTTCCCAAGCAAAACCAAATTAGCCACATTCATCGCAGCCATAACCGTCCAAATAACCGCAGCCACCGCAGCCGTAATCCAATGATTTCTCATTTTAGTTCCCTCGCCCGTCTCTCCACCCATACCAGCTCCATCATTTTCATAAACACTTTCAATTTCCACCGGTCCATCTACATTTCCCCTCGTATTCTCATCATCTTCGGCAAAGTTATTTCTGTTTTGACATCTTACTGTCATGAATTTATTGCGACATGTGAAATAGATCAAAGGTGCTGTAACAAATGGAAGAACAATGCTGAGAGCTACTTGACTTGCATTTAAAGCAGCTGATAAACCCTCACGACCAACAGCACCAGCAATAATGATACTAGGTGTGATACTTAGACTTCTGGTTAAGAGACGTCGTAACCAAGGTCTGATAGTCCAGTTTAATGCGCCTTCTGAAACCATTTGTCCGGCGATAGTACAAACAATACCAGCGCTCATGCCTGATAATAACAAAGCTAGAGCAAAAATAGTTCCAGCACCTTTCGAAATACTCGAAACAAGTAAATCGTAAATACCGAAAAGATCAGCATCTGGTGCAGCAGGGTTATTATACAAAGCTGCTCCAGCTACAATTAGAATTGCAGAATTGACGAAGAGAGCAAATGTGAAGAGACATATAGCTAATTCGGCGTAGGAGTATTTGAGGCAGAATTTGATGGCTGGAAGGGATGGGTAATATGGTTCCTTGGTACCTAGATCGAAATCTTTTTTGACAAAATTGTTCTTCTTATCGTAGTCTAGAAGTCTAGGTTGTACGATACCACTTCCAAGGTAGAGACTATGAGGCATGACGGTTGCTCCTAGAATACCACATGCTTGATAGAGTCTAGGATGTGTTAGTGATATTATGATGAGATTAAAAAGTCAATACATACCCCTTAGATTGTACGATAGCTTTAGAAGGCAAGTATCCCTTGAAAACTTGTCCTACGGAAGTATCTTTAATGAGTGATAATTGAATGCAAAAGCAAATAACAACACCTAATACCAATGCAACGACGAACATCTCAAAATATCTCAATCTCTTCATTTCACCATTTCCAGGATAAAATGCGAGAAGAATAAGAACATCAAGGATAGACAAAGCACAGCCAGCAACTAAAGGTATTTGAGGTATTAAAAGATTGATAGCGATAGCTGTACCAATCACCTCAGCAATATCTGTAGCGATAATCTATCATTGGTTAGTCAAATAAAAATGCGAAAAAAAGGAGAGGGATATCATACTGCACCCTCAGCCAAAATATAAAGGCCAATATTCAACCATTTCGGCAAGAAAGCCCTACAAGCCTCTGCCAAATTCAAACCACTAACAGTACCCAGTTTGATACAAAGACTTTGCAAAAAGATTGCAAAGATATTGGACATCAGAACAATAAACAACAGCTTAAACCTATACGTTGCTCCTGCAGCAACATCCGTCGCATAATTTCCGGGATCAATATATGCCACCGCTACCTATAAGATTTGTTAATACGAGTGAAGATAATTTTCGACTTTCTGACATCAATTTTGATGTTGTTGACGAAAGTGGCAAATTACGTACCATGAAGCCCGGACCCACGAATTTAGCAAATTTGACCATAACTTGCTTCATTTTCACAAGTTGATCTTTAGAGATACTGATACAACTTCTTTCGTATCCCCGTCTCGTGCTCGATTGATCTCTAATATCAAGAGCCTCAACGGTAGGTCCAACCACGTGACCACTCTTCCCATCTCCACCACGTCCACCGCCTCCACCGCCCCTTTCACCCCCAGCCCCCCTTCCCACACGACTCTCACCTCCCGTCACCTTTCCATCACCCGTATCATCGACCAGATCATTGATAGATTCCAGGCCTTCATCTTCCAAACTTCTCCTCAATGCCCTTCCATTTGCTCGGCCGTTCAGATCTTCTCGAGTGGTGAGATCGTTTGCCAAGGCATTGGGATTTTGATTATATCCATCGCCTTCCAATGGCTCATCTGTTCTCGATGGACAGTTCATGATGTTGGTTTACGTCCTGTGATACTATGTTGATGAGAGAAGCCGTGGTTACACCACTAAGGTATGTAGGAAGAGTCGAGGCTGATGTTCCCGTTTCCGTAAAAAGATGCGTCACCTTCGAAATTCTTTATCCGAAGTTTTATGTTTTATGTTTGGTATTCTGTGGGTGATAAAAATGTAATAGTGTAATTCAGGAGATGCGTTCATACACCTCGTCCATAAAAAAAGCCCTTCAATCAAATAAACAATGAATCAATGAATCAATGAATCAATCAATCAATCAATCAATCAATCAATTCATCCACTACCATCAGAAATAGAAAGTAAGGTGTAGAGTAAAGTCAAGTCAAACATTCCGGGGAAGGAAGATCTTTGATTCCATTTTATATACTAGTGCCTAGTGTGTGCAGCAACCAACCTTACGTACGGAGGGAGTACTAGGTAAGGTTAAAGCACTGCCAGTGCACCTACCGATCTAGTTAAACAGCAGTGCAATTAGGTACTCACGAGTAATAAAGGTTAACGCATCGAGGTCGGATGCTCTGTAATTGGACCAAGTCTATAAATCGGAACCCAACAAGGTACAAGACCATGGGCATGAGCATGAGCATGATCGTGATCGTGATCGTGATCATGATCAGCTTCGGCACTTATCATTAGCAAATATCAATTCTCAATTCTAGAAGCTAGAAGAAGAAACTGCGACTTTTCCCGATCATATCAATCACAGACTTCACTGTGCGCACACACACAAATCGGGTAAGGAAAATTGCGGTCGGATCTATCAAATCATTGGATCATTAGATCATTACTCTGGAGTCTGTAAGTAGAACATACCTCCTCCATCCATACTGCATAATGATCCATGCTTTCGGAATTCGGGCCAATTCGACCAATGCAGACGAATACTAACCCCAACCGTATCATTTACATCCTTACTCGACTACAGAAATGCGATTACTCATGAAGAAAATCTAGAACTGGAAACGGGCATTTTCTTCTCAGAAAAGATATCAATCAGTATTATCGGATCCGATTGGTACAGTACTCTTTCTAGCACAGCATGGAAAAAGAGCTGTGGCTGAACACATGACCGACTGAAGCTGTTGTGCTGTTGTGACTTATCAGGTCGTTGTTTATAGCTAGGTACTAGGTATCTCTAGCTCTCTATCCAGTGCAGTGTCTACCTCATTCATCTTATCAATATTATACATTACGTCATCACTCATCACTCATCACTCATCCACCGTCCACCCATCCTTCCATTCATAATATTGGCATATGAGGTAGGTGCCTACTTACCTAGGTACTTACATCCACCCATCCATGAACCTGCCCACCTATGCATTCCACATTCAAATTCCACATTCCACATTCCACATTCCAAAACCAACCAATAAAAAGCACACACTCCTCTTATTCATCCCCAAAGACCCAAAAAACGACCAGTCAACACCTCATCAACTCATCGTCCACCCAACCCACCCATCACACCCCCCCAAGTTTTACAACCCAAGTCCTCCTTCTTGAACCTATAAGAGTTATGGCATACAATACTCTAGTCTCTAATTCCTCTTTGATCTATCTATCTATCTATCTATCCATACTATAGCTACTAGATAGATATATCTATCTATATCTATCTCTATCCTAAAGTGCGGGGGTGATAGGTATATATGTACCCAGGTATATATGTACCCAGTTATGTATGTATGTATGTACCCAGTTAAGTAGGTATATACCCAGTTATGTATATACTCAGTTAAGTAGGTAGATACCCAGTTAAGTAGATAGATAGATAGGTCCTGTACATGTACTATATTGGTCTACCGAAAAATTCCGAGTTTGTGTTCTCTAGTTCGATATCTCCCTAACTACCTACCTACTTCCCTACCCACCTACCTATCTAACAGTAGTACCAGGTCTACAACATATGGTGTGATATGATTATAAGATCAATCAGTTTCCCAAGGAACATATACCCCATACCATCCAAATACGTAGTGTAATAATAATTTGGTTTGTGTAAATATAAATGAGTTATTGCTACCTAGATAGATGCTACCCACTTAATGCATCAAATAGCATATCATATCATATCAAATCTCGAATCAAAAAATGTTTGAATTCATAAATCAAACCCGACCCAACGGTGAGACGAAATATGCAAATTTTCACCACCACAACCATATTGTATGTAGTGATCCATTTCATAGAATCCCAATGAGATTGAAAAAAAAAAAATTGCGTGTCCCCATCCTTTCCTAGGACGAGTCACAAAAGAACGCCTGGTGATCCATGCAACGCCATGCAAATATTATTCTGCAATTGTCCTATCCATGAAATAAAATCTCCTTACTTAGGCATTTCGTTCATCATCAACATGAGCATATGCCCTCTGTAATGCCCTTTTCTCCCTACCATCATCCTCAAGAACCATAATCCAGTCTCGGAGCTGGATATTACGTCCCTTGACACCATCTTCTCGCCAGGCTCCTAACCTTCGCGCACCATCTGTCGTGAGTTTTTCCGGCCCAGGGTTCGCAGTTGGGCTACCAACAGAGGCGCCAAGACCTTGTGTCATGATTTTACCTGGTGTACTTGTACCACTCCCAGATCCCCCAGCCGCCGTCATCCAGCTATATTGTTTCTTCTTTCCAAACACATTTCTACCACCCAAGAATTGTGTAGTGGTTACGTTAGCTGCTGCGTGGCTTGCTGCCTCACTAGTTTTTGCCTCTGCTTTCTTCTTCATTTCTTTCTTGGTAGGTGGTTTATCAAGGATATCCGGAGCCATAGAACCTGGTGTGCCTGTATTTATTGACCCAGCACGAGATCCCTCACCAGACTCACGACCCTTACGTTTTCGTAGCCTCGCCTCTTCAGCTTCTTGCTCTTTACTGGCAGCTTTTCGAAGAGTTAATGCAACATCATTCGCAAAAGACTTTGTCTGAGTCTTCGCGCTATCTGATAATGGAGTAGGTAATCTACCTGCAGCCGAGAGAGGGCCTTGGCTCTGTTAGCTCAAAATCGAAATAACTAAAATTTGATACATACGTTTAAGTGGGTTGGTGAGAGGGCTGACAGAACTCTCCCATCCAATCCGTGGACCACCTTCATTGGCAATGGTAGAAACACTAGGTTTGATGGCCTGTACAGCAACATCTGCCCATTCATCCCTAATTTGAGCATGAGAACTTGTTTGTCGGCCTACGGCTAACTTGAGTGCGTCCTCCAATAATCCACGAAGACGATGCTTGGTAGAGATAGACATAAGCGCAAGCTGATCAACTAGTAAAGAATCGGACGGAACGAAGAAACCAGTCGTTGCAGTGATGGCTCCATCTGGTCCCACCGCAGTTTGTACTTTGACATTTGGTTCCGGAAAATGTTCAGGTAATTTCATGGTTCCCATTTTCCCATTGGCATCCGTGTTCAAACCAAGACCATTGTCATGCGCAATCTTCTCCATTCTCTTATGAACGTTGCCAACGTTCAAGAATGGATTATTCAACTCTCTTTGCCTCGATACTGCTAAATCACGAGCTGCATCATGCCAGGCTTTATCCGCGGCCTTTTTCTCAAAATCCTCTTGTGACTTAGCATTTGGGACTTCACCAGGTTGATTAGCGGGACCAGCGCCATAAAAGGATCCATGATTCCCAGGTAGAAATTGTGTAAAGCTGTGACCCGCCGAAATATTACCTGGATGTGACCTTGAGCCCTGAGCATTAAACGATGTTGAGTACTGCTGAAATGTGTATTGTTCCTCCTCTGCAAGATCGATACCAGTTCCTCCCAATACGTCCAACGGATCTAACCCATCAAGCTTATTTTTATCAACCGGCCTCGAGGGTGGGCCCATAACTCCACCAGGATGATGCTGCTGTGGCATCTGCAGATTAAAATTATTGAAATGAGCTGCCTGTATATTTCCTTGATGATGCTGCTGGACTTGACCGGGGAAGCTCAAAGGGCTTGGTTGCGCATGAGGTGGAACGGCACCCGGAGTTTGCGGTAGATTTAATGAAGGAGACGGTTGCGCATTTGATCCATTTGAATATGGTGTGGTGTAAGCACCTTGAGGAATTTGCACCGTCGAAAAGTGCGGCGAAGGTGAGGCTGAACTCTGACCAGAAGCACCTGGACTCATCGCATACGGTGATGTGACATATGGCGAACCTGGTTGAGAGGGCGGGTTGGGAGACATCCTTTGTCGCTTGTGTGGCGGAAACGCGAATTGTTGTTGATTTTGCGTCGAAGGTGAATTAACTGGCTGGGGAGGAGAGAATGGCCTCTGTGGCATAGGATATGGCGGCTGCTGTTGCTGTGGTTGCGCCATGATGTCGACGTCTTGGTTGTAATTGCCTCTAATAATTTCCTGTATCCTTCACAACCCAGGCGCAAAGCCCGGCTACCTCCAATGACACCGACCCATGCGCTGATATAAATCTTCGAAATACAGCTTAAACACTTGCGCGACCGTATTCACTCGTTGTTTTGATGATGATGACAATTAAGCTGCTTTCTTTCCAGGGCTAATACTTTGTTCATTGAATGGAATCGCGAAAGCTCTCCCGTTTTGATCTCATCACGTGTACCTCTAGTGCGAAATTTCTCGTAACAAGAAACGCCAAAATCGCGTCTCTTTGATAATGGATCTTAACTTCTTACTTACCTACTACTGTACCTATTGAAGTTATTTACCACAACTTCTATCATTCTTCTGCTTTCAAATTGAATCAAAACTTTCCAACACTATCACGGTCAGAATTTGATTGATTATGCTATCTCGCTGAACATCTATCTGCCTTGAAGGCGGCTACAGTAATAAACTCTGAATTAACTAACAAAGAAACAATATTATATCTCATTCACAATGGCATCGAAACGTAAGGCGTCCGCTATGGCACCTACTGTGGAAGATCCAGTAGATCCAGCTGATGAGCTCACTTTTACGAATCTTGGTGGTGGTAATGAGGTTGGAAGATCTTGTCATATCATACAATACAAGGGTAAAACTGTCATGGTAAGCATAGAATCTCTTTCTCCTTCTGCGCAACTTGCTCACTGACTTCTGATAGCTCGATGCTGGTATGCACGCTGGTTATGATGGACTAGCAGCTCTACCTTTCTATGATGATTTCGACTTGAGTACGGTCGATTTACTTTTGATCAGCCAGTAAGCGGATTCCTCTTTTTTACATCTTATATACGCGTATTGGCTTTTGGAGGACAGGCAGTGGATATATGGTATTCTCTTTTGGCGGTTCAATACAATGCGCCATCAGCAGTTTGGACTCTGCTTCGCATTTTGGTTCAAGCAATTCTGTATACGTCTCACATTTCATTTGGCCTATCTACCTACCATATTTATCATGTATACGAGAATCAATACAATACCGTTATCCCACAGCAAATGCTTGTCTTGATTCTGTGATATAACTTCTATCGCCGCACGCCCGACTTGTATATAGAATATTTTTGTTGGCGTATCTTGCGTTGACCGATAGTACAAGAGCTGACCTTTTAAAGTTTCCACGTCGACCATGCCGCTTCATTACCATACGTCCTTGCGAAGACTAACTTCAAAGGTCGCGTCTTCATGACACATCCTACCAAAGCTATCTACAAATGGCTTATTATAGACAGCGTAAGAGTTGGAGGGGCATCATCTAATGGAGGCTCACAATCAGTCTACACCGAAGCCGACCATCTCACTACATTTGCTCAAATCGAAGCTATTGATTACCATACCACACATACAATCTCTTCGATAAGGGTCACTCCATATCCAGCTGGGCATGTGCTCGGTGCTGCAATGTTTCTCATTGAAATTGCAGGACTCAAGATCTTTTTCACAGGAGATTATTCTCGAGAAGATGATCGACATCTTGTTTCTGCTGAGGTTCCCAAAGGAGTGAAGATTGATGTTCTAATTACCGAATCTACTTATGGTATAGCATCACATATCCCTCGATTAGAACGAGAGCAGGCCCTTATGAAATCCGTCACTAGTATCTTGAATCGTGGTGGTCGCGTTCTCATGCCGGTCTTTGCACTTGGTAGAGCCCAAGAACTTCTTCTGATTCTAGATGAGTACTGGGATAAACATCCAGAATTTCAAAAAATTCCGATCTACTATGCTAGTAACTTAGCTCGTAAATGTATGTTGGTATACCAAACATATGTCGGATCTATGAACGAAAATATCAAACGACTATTCAGAGAACGCATGGCTGAAGCCGAAGCCAACTCAACTAGTGGAGGTAGAGGAGGACCATGGGATTTCAAATACATTCGTTCATTAAAGAACCTCGATCGATTTGACGACGTAGGAGGTTGTGTTATTTTAGCAAGTCCCGGTATGCTACAAAATGGTATTAGTAGACAATTACTCGAAAGATGGGCACCAAGTGATAAAAATGGTGTTATTATTACTGGTTATAGTGTCGAAGGTACTATGGCGAAGCAAATCATGCAAGAACCCGATCACATTCAAGCAATCATGTCCGGACCACAGGGTTTTACACGAAGATCAGCACCTGGAGAAGCAGAGAAAGCCATGATACCTAGAAGATGTAGTGTTCAAGAATTCTCTTTCGCAGCCCATGTTGATGGTGTCGAAAATCGAGAATTCATCGAAGAAATCGCTGCTCCTGTAGTGGTAAGTCAACTCAAGTTTCAAATCTAGCCCTGAATGAGAAACACCCTAACATCAATAGATTCTCGTCCATGGCGAACAACACAACATGATGCGTCTGAAGTCCAAACTCCTCTCCTTGAACGCCGACAAGACCACTAAAGTCAAGGTTTTCTCTCCCAAAAACTGCGAACCATTACGCATCCCCTTCTTAACCTCCAAAACCGCCAAAGTTGTCGGAAAACTCGCAAATAATCCTCCGCCCGCTGATTCCAGTCAACTCATCACTGGTGTGTTGGTGCAAAATGATTTCAAAATGTCTTTAATGGCCCCGGAAGATTTAAGAGAATATGCTGGATTGACTACTACTACTATTACATGTAAACAACGTATGACGCTTAGTGCGGCAGGTATTGATCTTATACGATGGGCATTAGAGGGAACATTTGGAAAGATTGATGAATTGCCTGAAAGTAGGGGGAAACAAAAACATTCGATTGGAAATGGTGATACGCATATGAATGGATCATCTGATGAGGAGGCTGATGAGGAAATCGCGAATACAAATGCGGTAACTGCTTATTTAGTTATGGGATGTGTGACGGTGAGGTATAGGAGTAATGGGGAAGTTGAATTAGAATGGGAGGGGAATATGTTGAATGATGGGATTGCCGATGCTATTATGGCGGTATTATATTCGGTGGAGAGTAGTCCGGCTGCTGTTAAACGTACGTTGTTAACCTTCTTACTCCATCTACTCTTTCTTTTCCTTCATCTTTCTCTACTCTGATATCATATCCCTTCACACCCATCTTCTCCCGTCCATCACACCAAAAGAAAATACTAACACCCCCCAGAATCCGCAAGCAAATCCCCACATTCCCACTCCCACTCCCCCGCCCCCTCAAAACGCAACCTCCACGCCCACCTCTCCCCAACCGAACGCCTCGAACGCCTCTTCATGTTCCTAGAAGCCCAGTTCGGCGCCGACAACCTAACACCCATTGCACTTCCCCGACTCTCCTCCCCGTCTCACCCCTCCCTAGAAACCACCCTCGAAACCAAACCCGGACCCGAAACAGAAACCGAAACCTACGCCCTAGAAAAAGAACTCGCTCGTCTCCATAAACTAGGTATCCCCGTCCCAGGCATCGAAATTAAAGTTGATAAGATGGAAGCAAAGGTTTGGTTGGAGGATTTGGAGGTGGAGTGCGGGAATCGGGTTTTTGGAGAGAGGGTTAGGGCAGTGGTGGAGAGGGCAGTGGAGGTTACGGCGCCGTTGTGGGGGTAGGCTGGTTGGGTGGGTGGGTTTGTAATCTGTGGGTTTTTAGGGTGTGTTGGGTTAGTGAAGGGGTGGGGTGGTGAGGGAATGAAAGGATGGAGGGAAGAAAAGTGTGGAAGTGTGGAAGAAAGAAAAGTGTGGAAGTGTGGAAGAAAGAAAAGTGTGGAAGTAAAAAGGGAAGGAAGAGAAATATAAAATAAAAGAATCACATAAGTCGAAAATAACCCTACCAATTGAAATCCACAAAACATATAAATATAAACAAGATGAAAGGTATTAGATATATAGAACTGAACATCTCGAAAAGAATAAACACAAGACACACATAGACATCATCTCTCCACTAGTTCCCCACTCCTCTCACATACATACCCCCCTCCGTCTAAGTCATTTCCCTCATTTCCCTACCATCCCTACCATCCCTATCCCGCTTCTCTAATCCATACCACCCTTTCCTCTCCTCTTTTCTCTATACCACTTTTTTATTCTCATCATTTCTTTATAATTCCCAGATACTATCCATCTATAAATCATTCCCCTCATTCCGCTCCGTACCCTTATCCTTCTACCCTCATCTCCCTCCCCTCCCCTTCCCGGACACGAGTAAACTAAAAATAAAATAAAAGAAAACACATACCCAATACCTACCTACACTTTAATACCTTTTATCTCCTATCCACCCGGAACTCTTATATTCCAAATATCTTAAATATCTCAAAATATCCATCTATCTCCTCATCTATTCTCATATCTACAAATGAAATATCAATATAAATATAAAATAAAAATTATCAAATTATCAAATTATCATTATCATGAGTTATAGATTTGATTCACTTCATTTCGATTTAATAGAATAAAATATTATTAGTGATACCAATCAATAAGTACATCTATCTTATTATTCATTATATAACATACATCATACATCATACATCATACATCATCACACCATCCATCATCCACTATACATCCCTCAACTTCAAGCCAATTTACCAAAAAAGACCATTTCCGATTCCCTTAAAGATCATCGACATCATATTCACAAGTCAAACACAGCAGTTAAAAAGCTTTTCTTTTTTAGAAATTTTATATTTTAATTTTCCTTTTAGTATTCATAAACATCATTAAACCACCCCTTTCCAACCCCAATTAACCTATCTATCCAATATCCCGCTCAAAAACCGACCAAGCTTCAAGCTCAAGTCATCATATATATGCTATAATGCTACCAACCATCCTCCAACCCCATGAAAAGATGTAAAAATTGTATACCACTGAAAAGGGTATTCAACCGCGCGCCAAACACCAAATCCCAAATCCCAAAGCCCCACGCTCTGTGCATCTATGTAATCAATCATCCTGGGGTATATCCACATGTCTTCTGTCTTCCGCGCCCCATTTTTATCCGCATCATAGGTTGAATTATCCATTATCTCCATCTCACCCCATCCCCATTTTTCTTGGCAGTGTTCTTGTTACAAAGCCATTTAGTCAACGTCATCGTTGTTCTCATCCTCTGCATGTAACACCCATCCCCTGCTCATCTCAACTGCTTGCTCCCACTTTTTGAACATGCGTGCAGCCTTTGTAGGCTTGACTTTTGGCTCAAAGATGGTTCTGTCATCGCGATTGATTTCCTTGAGTTCATCGAACTCCTTCCAGATACCAACTGCGAAACCCGCTGCGATTGCTGCACCAAGAGCAGTGGTCTCGCGCATAACAGGTCTATTGATTGGGATGTTGAGGATATCAGCTTGTGTTTGCATGCAAAGGTCTGAGTTAGACATGCCACCATCGACGGCAAGTCCTTCCAATTTGTGTCCGGAATCCTTCTCCATAGCATCTAGGATGGCTTTGGTCTGGAAACAGGTAGCTTCGAGGGTAGCACGGGCAATGTGACCTCGTTGTGTGTGTTGAGTGATACCGAAAAGTGTTCCCTTGGCATCATCAATCCAGTATGGAGCGAAGAGACCAGAGAAAGCAGTAACGAATACAACACCTCCATTATCATCAACAGTCTCTGCCAATTCAGTGATCTTGCTTGAGTGTGCAATGAAACCCAAGTTGTTCATCAAGAATTTAACACCAGATCCTGCAACAGCAATGCTACCCTCAAGAGCGTAGACTGGTTTTCTGCCATTACCAAAATCGTATGCGACAGTAGCCAATAGACCATACTTTGATACTACGGGTTTGGTGCCAACGTTGTAGAGAAGGAAACAACCAGTTCCGTAGGTGTTCTTTGCATGACCAGGTTTGAAGCCACATTGACCAACCAAGGCGGAAGATTGATCTCCCAAGCAGCCAGTGATTCTGGTACCTTTCAAGGCACCATAGGCAAGTTTACCAAAGGCCTCTTTGTCAGAAGAGGGAACAATTTTTGGGAGGGTGACGTTTTTTCTGTCGAGTTGGAAGAAGTTGAGGAGTTTGTCATCGTACTGTAATGTGTGAAGGTTCATGAACATAGTTCTAGAAGCGTTTGTGGTATCTGTGACATGGATGCCACCTTCCTTTCCTCCATTGAGCTTGTAAATCAACCAAGAGTCGACTGTTCCGAAAGATAATCTGCCTTCGTCGTATGCATTCTTGATGGCTTCAACGTTTCGGTACATCCACATGAGCTTGACGCTCGATGGGTATGTGGATAGTGGTAGACCGCACAATTGAAGGATCTCATCCGCTCCTTCGGACTCCTTGAGCTCGCGCACAAGGGCTGTGGTCCGGGTGTCAGGCCAGACAACGGCATTGTATAATGGTTCCCCAGTGTTTGTATCCCAACAGATGGTGGTTTCACGTTGGTTGGTAATTCCAATGGCTTTGATGTCGGATTTCTTGTATCCTAATTCGAGGAACTTCTCTGTAGCCTTCTCTATACACTCATCCACCGAGTTGACCAACTCTTGAGGGTCATGTTCATGCCATCTGCGAAAAGAGTATTGTTAGTCGTTGGACGTACTAGTACGAATGGCACAAGAGTTAAACTTACCCGGACTCGGGATACATGTTTTCGAATTCATGCTGGTGCATTGCCACTGGTTGTCCTAGTCCATTGAAGATGATAAATCTTGTAGAGGTTGTGCCTTGATCAATGCTACCAATGAACCAATGTTTCTCTTCTTCCTCCGCAGTCTGAGCTAAATCCTCCGGCAGATGTGATTTTGTTTGTTCGATGTGCTCAACATATTCGGGATCCTCCATTCGTGGAGCCTCAACGTTTCTGTATTCTGCATCTCTCCTGTATTTGTAACTGTCGAGATCACCAAATGGGATCGCAGGTGGTGGTGTGGGATGCATCATCATGGTAGGAATGTGATTGTGTGTAAAACGATATAAAAGACGATGGGTATTATAAGAGCAAAGCTTGATGTATGCAGTGAAGGCGGGTCGCTAGTAAAGATGATTCTTGAGAGAAGAAGTGTTGGTTGTATATGGAAGATGAAATGGAGGGGAATATGTTGGATATATAAAAGTCTGGGAGCAGAGGTGGGGGAATGAAGGAGGCTTTGCTTTGTTCCGGGAAAGGTAAGAAGTAGGCGCGAAGGGGAAGCTCACTAGTCACTAGTCACTAGTCACTAGTCATGAATCTGTTGCGGGTTCGAGTGGAGGAGAAGGAGATGGAGAGGTGGAAGTGGAGTAACGGCAAAAGGATCAACGGATTAGGAAACTCACCGTACCGAGCTAGTAGCTGAGCTAGTAAGTGAGCTAGTCACTGTGCTACTCGAGGGAAATATTGGATCGGAGACTCGGTATTCAGGTCCCATCCAACTAAAATTCCGACCTTAACTTTTCCACACCCATACCCATACCCTCCCTACCTTGATCAATCATCAAACCCAATTATTGGAGCCCCGCCATCTCGCTTTCACTCTGGGAGCTAAGAAAAGTAAGAAACTAATAAGAAAGTCGCAAAGATCCTGAGCATGAAATTTCGATTGTCGATGGGCGTCTCGTCGGAAGTTCCGTGTATCCTTGTTATGCCATGCCATGTCCATATTGAAATTTATTATTATATTGTCCGCAGCGTGGATTATTTTGCTGGGCAGTTACTCGTAGCGTATTTTGTGCCAGGTGAAAGCGGGGCCCCCTCTCTTTAGGTCACTTGGTGAATTTTTGGTACGAATGCACGGATGGAGATGGGAAAATCGATCCCGCGCATCCAGCATTGGCATGGTTTGGCAAGCCACGGTAGAGCTGTGGATCAAATCTGACGGTGGACACTGGACTGGACTGGGGTGAAAGAGGCGAAAAAATTAAAAATTAAAAATTAAAAATTAAAAAAAATTAAATTTAGTACATAAGATTACGAAGCTACTTTCGACTCTTGATGCAAATGCGGTAGCAATTTAGCTCAAAGTCCATCATCCATGTTCACAAATCCACACAGAACCCATGTCAACCAACTGCACAGAACACGCAGAACACGATCCATTTTCCCAGGGCGACATGTGACGGATCAAAGATCAGCGAAAATTCATGGAGGTAGTTCCGTTAGCAGTGGAGAATCAACCAGGGGAAATATATGGGATTATGGGATTATGGGATTAGAAATAATGGATGAGTAAAGTCAGTGTGTTGGGTTGGAGAAAGGTAAAAGCTAAAAGGTAGACTTGGATGGATTACTTTGACTTAAATGGGGACGAAAAGATCTCATTGCTACTGGATAGATACTAGATACCTATTATTAAATACAGATGTTAACATCACATCCATCCACATCACATCCATCCAACAAGCTCCTATTACTTTGGGTGGGCAGGGGACAAAACAAGTGCTTTCCTTTCCTTTCCTTTCCTTCCCTTCCTTTAGCCCAACACCGATATTATCTTTCCGCTGACGGATGTTCCCCTCCCCGTTTAGTCGTCCTTTCATGTTCCATTTCTCCCTCTCCTCTCTTCTCTTTCTCAATTGATTACTTCCAAGTTTCAACCCACTTGCTCGATTAGAATTTCTAGATGTCAGTCAGTCAAACATGAAACGTCCAATGGCTATGCATATGGATTGGCTGGCTGGCTGAATGAACTGGCTGGCCTTTCTCTTCAAATGTTCGAGGCGTGTTCTATGAAGACGGAAGAATTATTTCCTCCTATCAAGATGGATAATTGGAATTATGCCGCGCCCAGTGGTTCGTCACCCTATAGAAATATCCATGTAGTTTCCTCTTGTAGAATTATCAAAAGAGGAAGTTAGAGTCCGTCCGTCAAAGACAAAATATATCCGTGCTTCACTCACTTGGGTACTTCCGTGGACAACTTTTCTAATCCATGTTTGCATTCGCGTCTGCAGTTACATCGTGTACACTGTACATGTCTCCTGTAGGTTCTGTCTGCATTCTTTGGGCTCCGAAAATCGACACACCTCCACTATTCTCTTTTACGAGACGAGACAGCTGCTCTCCTAGCTCTAGCCCCCCAAAAAGCTCATCCATCGAACTGCTGATGCCTGTACCGGTATCGCCTTGACAGGTCTTTTCCGGGAGAAGAACCTCTACAGGTTACGGGACTACTGGGACTTACAAAAATGATCCACAGTATCACTTGTGGCTGTGTGTCCCTGAGGCGCCATGGTGGGGGAATTTGGGACCGCAAATCTGCAAATCTTCTGTGTGTAGGGAACTGGGTAACGTCAACAACATAAACGAAACGACGTTGTGGGAAAAACGGCTCAACCAGGTCTTATCTGTTGTGCCTTGGAAATAATAACCAGATCTCGAAGGTTATGATGAAATTCCATCCTTTGAATCATCGAGAAGTGTAAAATCAGCATCAAGATCTCGATCGGATACATAGGTAACATCATACCCCCATTATTTTTGAAGTCATGAATTGATTTTACATCAATAGTTGAAATCATTTGGGATCTTGGGATGTTTTCTTATCTCAGATTTCATCATACCCATCATCATACACCATCACCGAGTGTATATCAAACTGGTGTCATTTTGTGTCATGATGAATTCATAACATAACTTCTAAGTTCTAACTGTTGGGGGGCGAATAGATCTTCAGGAAGTAGATCACGACATAGCATACCTAGGTAATCATCAATCCAATTGTTCACGGGGTACGTACTAAGGGCAACTCATTGACAACAAACACATTTATCTCGGCATTCTTAATTTTGTTGAAAGAAAATCCCATTCTCGATATTTTTGACGATACTTGCTCCCCCCGCAAGACAAATTGACTATGATCGATCAGTTTTCTTTTTCTTTTTCTTTTTCTTTTTCTTTTCCTTCTGAAACTTTGGAAAGAATAATCAAAAATCACGACTCAAGTTTTACCCCTTTTTAACCATCCTCTGGGAATTGGATGTTGATGCCCTACCGGTAATCCTACTCCACAAACTTATTATTAATTGCTCTCGTGTTGCAATGCTCGTTTGCAGAGTACGGAGTTCAAATTTCAAAGGTATTGTCCACGCAGTCAGCACAGTCCAATTCCAATCAATTCAATTCCTCGCGTCTAAATCTAAAATGCCAATTCCGAAGTTCCAACTTGGAACTTCCAAGAGTGAATCTCAAACTACTCGAGTAATAGCAGAAATGGAAATGAGAAAATGATCACTTGCCTTGGCTCCCTCGTCCATGCACAATTCAATAGGTAATTCCAATGCTACCAATAATTCCAATAATTCCAATAATGTACCAGCAACCAAACCCGAACTCTGTCCATCTACATCCTCTAGAGTTTACGGAGTACTACATTCATCTACATCCTCTAGAGTCCACGGAGTACTACATTCATCTGCCAATTATTGAAACCCACTAGACTAGAAACCAAGCAAAACGTCGAGACAATAAGAGAAATTCCCATCACAGCCTCGCCCATACATCTATGTCTAAACATTACAAACCATCTATGTTCCGAGAGTCAGTCCGCCCCGCTGGCTTCTTCCTCATTTACCAACCTAATGATAATAATCAGTCTACGGGTAGTCCAGCAGCTCCAGCCCTCGAGATTTCCAAAGAAGTTGGGGGTTACAAATAATTCAAATCGGGACATCCGACGGGATTTCCTAATTCGTCTTGGCTCCTTTTTCCCTCTCTTAGACTTTTTTTGACTTTAACCTTTTCCATTTCTATTTCTGGAGAAACGCCAACGGAAACCGAAACAGAAACAAAAACACATCAATCAATTATAAAATTGAGTGCCGGAGTACCGATACGATACAGACGCAGCAGCATTGGAACCAAAAGACCGTGCAGACGTGCATGACACTTGCATCTCTCATCTATTCAAGATACTATAGATACTATAGATACTATAGATACTATAGATACTCTAGCTATTATCATTCATTCCCCAATAGGAAATCCCATTCAGGAAAGCATGGGGGAAGCGATACTGCGAGCCCGCGGTTAAGCATTTTGAGTATCCATGCACCTGCTTTTCAACCACCTCCCCACAAGACTGCCCTTCTAGAACAAATTTCCATCGGTTCATCCACCCCTTTCGAGCTTTAAGCCGGTGACCCGCAACTCAAAAGAATTTCTTATCCATGGTGAGGAAAGGTCACGATGTCAATTTCTAGCTTCATGTTTTGGTCTCTCGCATGCTGCACAGACTTTGCAGGCCTTTTTACACTCTGCTGAGTACACTCATCTTGGTACCTGACTCCCACCTTATTTTCCTACCCAAAATCTTAAAACTTCCAAGACACGATACAATATATCCACACATTCCACACATTCCACACATTTCCATTCACACAATTTTGATGATCAAATTTATTATTACAATATCAAATTTTAAAAGTTAGCAAGCAGATGCGACCGACAACAACATTGTCAAAGACGACAACACGCAAAGAAAAAAGTCGACAACATGCAAAGTCGACAGGACAACATGCAATGCAAGACACGCCTTTCAAAAAATTTCGAGCTACCTCGAAGATTCGAGACTGTGCATATTGCAGCCTGCATCCTGCATCCTGCATCCTGCACGCTGCATGCTGCGCACGTATACTCCGTACAGTAAGTACAGTAGTACAGTAGGACTGCATCTTTAAGTTACATCGCTGCGAAAAAAAAAAAGGTAAAAATCAAAAATCAAAAATTCAATTCGCCTCTTTCTCTTTTCTAGAATCTAAAATTCTACCCCCCCATCCCATTCCCGTTTGAAAGAAAAAACTTAAATCTTAAATCTTAAATCTTCCTTGAAGTTCCTTCTGCTGTGTGTGTTAACTTTCCCCTAGCCTTGCCTTCCCTTCCCTTCCCCACAGGCAAAAAATGTTAATATTATTATTTCATATTAACATGTGCCCGCGTGAACATTTTATTTATTTATGGAGTGCGTTTTTTCCTCTACGCTGTGTGTAGTATATACTAGTACCACGGGGTTGTTACTGTGTGTGCCTGCGTGCGTGCGTGCGTATACTGACTTGGCTGGTGCTGGGCCGGAGCCGTATTATATTTGTAGGTATTGTATTGTATTGTATAGAGTAGAGTGCGTTACACTCACTCACTTATTTTGTTTTTGCAATTCTCTAGAAAATTGGAAGATACTCAAGAAAGCTTTTGGGAATGAGAATGAGAATGAGAATGAGAGGGGCTAAATATATTAAGATTTTAGAAATTAAAATACAGAATATATAAAATTGTTCGAATTTTAGGGTTCATTCGGCTCTTTTAGTTCTTGCTTGTTTTTGTATCTATGGGGTTGTAATTTTAGTGGATGGATGGATGAAGGTTGCTACTGTAGTGTAGTTTTTGGTTTATGGCTTATGGCTTATGGCTTATGGCTTATGGCTTTGTTTGTTGTAATGATTAAATGTGTTAGTTGTATTGGGTGCAATGGCTGGTTTTTCTCATGATGTGAGAGTGGGATGTGAGTGAGATTGGGAGATTGGGAGACAGACAGACTTGTGTTCCTGTGGGCAGTTATGTTATGTTATGTTATGTTATGTTATGCTATTATTATAGGTGGGCAGTGCTGTGCTGTGCAGTATGTATGTATGTATGTATGTATGTATGTATGTATGGAGGGAGGGAGGGAGTATGGAGGAGAGAGAAGGGTATGAGGAAAGATACTATGGGATAGGATAGGATAAGATGTGTATATACGGAGTATTGTATGCATGGCGGGAGTTTTCGTAGTTCTTTTTGGGGGGATGGGGAAGATGGATGGGGAGACGGGGGAGAGATGGATGGATGGGTAGTACAGTATCTTAGTTTTTTCGGATACCGGATAGATAGATGCGCGGGTAAGATATAGGATATGGAATGATGAGATGGGGATGGGATTAAGATGTTGGGATATGCGCGTTGTACGGAGTATGAGTACCTAGGCATGTTAGGTATCTATCTATATTAGATATGCAGGATATGTATGTAGAATCTAATATGCAAACTCTTTTTTAATATTCTTTTTCTTTTTCAGTAGAGTATGTATGTGTATGTGTATGTACGGATAAGCTAAGGAGATGGATGGATATGCGATGTGCGATGAAGGATGCGAGGCGTAAATAAACGTGTATGTCGGTGAACGAAACGAACGGATAGATGGATTTAGCGAGGTTTCCTATTTTCTTAGCGTGCTTTTGGCAAGGGGTTTGCCCACCACTTTCACCACTTTCTGGCTTTTCTTTTCGGTTGTGCTTGTTGTGGTGGTGGCGGGATGATCGTGAAGAATGTTTTGGGGGTCTCTTTTTACTTGGGGAGGAGATCCAGAGAAAGGAAAGGAAGGGAGAGGTGTGTGGTTTTGTTTAGTAGGTAAGATCTTATTTTGTGTTGTAGGTTATGCGTGGATGGTAATATGGATGGGTTTTCTTCGAGGGGGAGGGGTTGCGATGGCGTTTTCATTGAGTTTGTTTTAGTTTTTTTTTTTATCTAGGTAGACAGGTAGGCAGATAGGCAGGTAGGCAGGTAGGTACTACTAAGTGAGTATTTGGCTTTTATTATTTATTCACTGATTATTTGGATTGACAGGTATCTATTCTATTACATGTAAGATGGATTACATTGATTCAATTGATCAATTGATGAATTTGCGCATACTAAGATAGTTGTGCTTTGATACGATGTTCTGCTGTATTCCTTATTTATATATATTTATATTCCAGATAATAAGGTTTCAATTAAATAATTTATCCATCTCTTTCCTTTTTTCTTTTTTTCTTCTTTCTTTTCCATCCATCCATCCATCAATTAATTCCTACCCACTTTTGATCTTTTCGTCTCTCGCTTCATCCTCATTGCCTATCCTACATCCCCATCCTCCACCTCCAACTTCAATTACAACTTCACCTTCACAATTCCCTTCATCATATTACAAAAGTAAAGTCAAAGCTCTTCTCTAGTTTCCAATCTCTAGTCTACTCTCAAGATCACAATCTGCACCCGCGGGAACTAGTAGCTAGTCAACGGCGCAGCTAGTTAGCCAAGCAAGCTACAACTCAATATAACACAAGACACAAGACAAGACACACGACACGATTGCCTTCCCCCCGTATCCGCATCCCCATCCGCATTCATGACTCCACTATCTATTATATATATATATATATATATATATATTTAAATATATGCTATTGATAGCGATAGCCATAGTGATGAAATAGGCAAGCTGTGGATGTATCGTGAACGTGCTACACCACACGGCTAGAAGGATATGGATATGGATTAAAAGACTAGTAGTGTCTAGCTGTTATGTCTTGCATTAAGTGATGCAAGACTTCTCCCGTACCGTATTGTAAAGTTTTTGCTCGTGTGCTTGCTTGCTTGCTTGCTTGCGTGCTTGGTTTGCTTGTTTTTGTTGGTGATCTCAGATGGATTGAGCTTGGGCTGGCTTGGTTGATAGTTGGTAAACCTAAGCTTGTCTGCTTTATGGGTGGTGTTCATGGAGTGATGACTGTTGAGTGATGAGTAATAGAGTACTCGACATTGCCGTTGAGTATGCCGTTTATCTTTTTTCTTATTCCCACCGGCGACCGTGTTTTTCTTCCTATCTGATTCCCGGTTCGTCTTTGACTCTTTGGTTTATTTTATTTTATTCTTGTCATCTTCTTTTCGGAGTATAGTACAATATGAAGGACTTGCGTACATGCTTGACACATCGATGGGATTAGTAGTGATGATTTGGGCTTGGTGAGCATGTGGAGATTGTTGTTGGTGAGCATATGATGCTGTTGTTGGTGGCGGATTGTTCGAATTGTCTAGTGAATTGGAGACCAAGTCAATGAGCTCGACTCTATAGTCGAGGAGAATAATTAGAGAACACAGGATGAGATGGTGTATTCGATAGTGTCTATCTATATATCAAAGAGGCATGAGTAATATCTCTAGACTCCTCAGTTATTCTCTCTTCTTACTGCTTAAAGTCTTTGAGCTCGTGGTCTGGTATAAGAAGAAGATTAAATTGGCTCAGGTGGATGAGCAGAGTGAGTAAAGTGAATTTTTTGTATGGTCCAGTGACGAGTTGTCGTATGTCCGAAGAGGTAAAAATCGGCTCTGACATATTTGATAAGCGACAAGAAAGTTGGTTTTTGATATAATACAATAATATATTATTGAATATCCAAAGAAAGTCGACTCTGATATGTTTGATAGATGGTAGGAAAGTTGGTTTCGATTATATACGAGAAGACAACCTTTAATAATGTTCTTCTAATATAATTAAGTGATGCATTGTCGAATATCCAAAGAAAAAGAAGAAGTCAGTTCTGATATATTTGATAGGCGGCAGAAAAGTTGGTTTTGATTGTACACAACAAGACAGGCCCTAGTAATATTCTTCTGGTATATCCCAGATGAATAAATCCAATGGTTCGACGGTGTCTTATAGGCGACAGGGAGGAAATCCTCTGGATTTTGTAGGAGACGGGAGGTGTTTGGTGGTATATATGGCGGGGATTTGAAGGATCTCCAGCTGAAGTTTGATGTTGGTGTGGTCTGAATCTTCAAATCATTCCGAGATATCTTCAAGAAAGACAGAAGATGATACTGGCTTAAAGATTCCTCATTATATCAAAGGCCGGATTGGCCAAAAAATAGGGTATACCCAAGGTAACGCGGGCTAAAAACCCGTCGGTATATCACCCTGCTCTGCCTTTATAGGGTAGAGTAACCATCCTGTGGAATGCTCCGGATGCCAGGATACCATCGGGTATATAACACATGATATCATACGATATTCACCTGCGGTTCCTGGCACCCAGCCATACCGCCCGTTAACCATCCCATAGAGGTCAAATACCCCAGGTAAAGCACGGGTGTCCATGCCTGATAAAAGATCAAACCCCCCTAAACATCCAAAGGACAACATCAAATCCACTCTACATTTATCCCATGAGCCCAACACCAACGCTTACCACAGCACCAACTTTTCCTGGGCGAATCAGGCATCGACTCTGGCATCAACAACTCTTCAGTCAAGTTGTACTGGAGATAACTCGTGCCATCCAACTCAACTAAAGTGGTATCTTTCCAAAAAGCGTAGTGATCATATTGCCGAATTTTTTCCACGGTTAGGTGAGCAGCTATCTCGGTCCATTGGAAGGCGTGGCTTCGCAGTAGGGATAACGGCCTCCGTGGCAAGTTCGAATAACGTCACTCTCCCGGTTAGGTCGTCGTTGTCTCCTCTGTTGAGCCTACCACGTCGTCGGGGTCTAGATCTGTAGGGTGATCGGATTCCTCCTCTTCACTGTCTACTATTGCTTCCTCGTCCTCCTCGTCCTTCTCTTCCTTCTCTTCGTCGTCCTCCTCCGCCTCCTGCTTCATCTCAACCTCCTCTTCACTCTCAGAAGTTTAAAAATCCCATCTCCTCGGCCAGAGGAGAAATGCTATCTTGGCGCCAACCACCGAATCTCAAATCATTCTGTGCCATTTCCACTTCTTAATACTCAAACTGACTTAAGAACTTGATGTAGCTTAAATGTTTAACTTAAATTAAAAGATTGATATGATTTAAGTGTTTAAGTGTTTAAGTTTTTAAGTTAAATTCAAAGATTGATATGATTTAAGTGTTTAAGTCAAATAAGATTGATATAATTTAAAAGTCTGAATAAAGTTAAATCTTTAAGGCCGAGCTGAAAATATGAAGTTATACTTAGAAGTTTCCTCTCAGGAAGAAGACAAGAAAGAAACCTGGGGAAATTTTGGAATGGTAGATATTTGATTTCTATCTGAACTAGTGCCTTCTTATGAACACATATCTCTAACTAAGATACTAGCTTCCCAAGAATGACCACATCTTCTAATTCTCAAAGTGAAAGTTGATAACAGCACCAGTTTACAGGACCAAGGCAGAGGCAAGAGTCTAAGGATCTATCAGGATGTTAGTAGTGGGCGGAAAATGATGCATATGGAATACTTTACTCTGATCATAGATTTTCTTGGATTCTGTATCTAGTATACAATTCCAAGTGTAGTTCTAAATACAGATTAGGAACGAACATATTACTTGAGCTGGCCGAAGAGAAATCTCATTACCGTTTAACCACCAATTCCTATAACTCTTTCGTTGCTCATTCTCAACCGCACATAGTCAATCCTTATAACTTCAAGGCTCAGGATATGATCTTTCACACATGATGAGAAGTCGACAGCTGAAGCCAGAACTGTGAAAATCAACTTGTGTATTCTCTCGTGAAAACTAGCTTTTTCATATGCACATGAAAAAGCCCATTATGGATCATCATGTAGCTAGCTGACTATCCGGTGCTATTTATCAAATCATGGCCCGTAATGCATAATTCCAAACCCCACCTGAAACTCGAATTTCCCACCATTCATACCCTTTATCACCATTCCCTTTCCATGCACTTTCCCGGCAACCAGTTAAATTGCAGTGAGAACCAAACCAGACCAAACCAAACCAAATGAAATGAATCAGCCACCGAATTATCAGCGCCCATATCCAGCACCACCGGGTGGATACTGATACCCACCTTGTCCACCATAAGGAGGTTGCTGAGGTGGATATTGCTGGCCTTGATATCCATGCTGAGGTGGATATTGAGTTTGAGGAGGACCTCGACCCCATGGATCCGGAGAAGGTGGTCCCTGTTGACCCCATTGGCCGGAAGGTGGAGGACCTTGATTCCAGTACTCTCCCGGTGGAGGGCCTTGCTCGTAGCTGTCAAATGGGGGGGCTTCATATTGTTGACCATATGGCTGCTGCTGTTGTTGTTCATAGCCTCCGTATTGTTGGTACGGAGGTTGTTGAGATGCATACCCACCTTGCTGTTGATAACTTGGCTCGAGATAGGCATTTCCACCTTGAGTTGGTTCTGTAGAACCTGTGTTCCCATATCCGTAATTTGGGGTGGAATATCTTACTGGAGAACCTGGAATTGCGGAAGGGTTTATGTAAGATGGTTTCGTATCCAATCCCTCCATTGCTCCTAGATCCCTGGTTTTGATTTCTGACCAGATGGAACCTGATGTTTTGCCATGACCACCTAGCGCACCATGATTATGGTCGTGTTGTTCTGAGCCAGTGTGGTTTCTACCAGCCTTCACGGATTCTGAACCAAGGATATGGTTTAAACTTTGGGCATTTGGCTGTTCTTTCACCCAGCTTTTTACAGTATCAAACATCTTCTTTTGGATTTCAACATGTTCGTCACGTAGAGCCGGGTGATGGAAGGTGCGTAGAATATCATTCATGACCTCATCAACGGAGACGCCTGGGTTTTGCCAGGCGTATAGTATGCGACTAAAGAAGGTTAGTGACTCTATTACAACTACAGGGAGAAACCTTACGGTGTAACATATTGCAAGATGGTGGAAGCCACTCTCCCAGCACATGAATTCAAGACATTAGAAAAATGATCCTTGGAAAGCATAGAGTGAGTTGGATCGGTGCAATGTGGATCGTTCCATGGCTCAAATTGAGAGTTTGCACTGGCTTCAACAACTGTACTAGACCCCTTCCTCAAACTATCAGACACCGCATCGATGATAGGTCGAACAAACGGTGCGAGTAAAGATAGGATAAACACAGTCAAGGTCTCACTGATCTTCTCGACCAACGATTCAAGACCGGGGATCTTGGCAATTGTATTGTTAATTGCTCTCACAATCTTATCTCTAAACTCGAGAATAGGATAAATCTTTTTCGCAGTTGCAACCGGATCGAAATCGGGGCTCATTCCTGGGACACCCGGGCCTGGGGGACCACCTGTGGAGCCGGGCGGAGCATTAAAAGTGTTTTCATCGGCTCTGGTCCGTTGATTGGCGTTCTGGTATTCTTGAGCAGCTGATTGAGCTTGAAGATCTCGTGCTGTACTTGCTAATCCACCTCCCATACCAGGAATTTGAGAAAGAAGGCCTGCAAAGTCCGTGCCGCTACTTCCAGATCCGAATAAACCACGTTGACCATCGCCCCCGCCACTTTGTTGAGCCTTTTGCGCTCCACCTAGAGCAAGATCCATTTCTTCGACTTCGGTTTGCGTAAAATGGTCATTTGCTTCACCAAGAACAGAGTGCAGGAAATCAACCGCTCCAAATGTGCCTGTAACTAGAGGATAGACATGGTGACCACGAATGTTAATTTCCGCATTGGCACCACAATGTGGAAATACATCACGGTGCCCTAATTCTCTCAAGGCTAACTCGCAATAATTTGTATGCGCTCCAAAATCTTCCATGCAATGTAGGGCTTGTCCAAGACATCGAAGGGCTTCGCATAGATCTTCTTCTTTGCCTTTACCATGCGAACCGCTGGTATAAAGTCTACCATAATGGATACTTCTTGCAAAGCTGAATTTGACATAGCCAGCACTAGTAGCCCAACCTCCACTTTCATTTGCAATATAATTCTTCATGCCTGTATTTGGGTCGATCTCTAGTTCCATTGGGTTAATAGGGCCACGAAGCCTAGGATCGAAGGTTCTTGCATCCTGATTATCAGCATAACCTTTGGGGTTGTCGATATGCTCTTCGGGTCTATAAACGCCAAGACGTTCTTCTGTGACCTCAAATTCTGCGGTAGCATAACCAAAGGATAAGAAACTCAAAACCCAAACCTATGTTCGAAGAATGAGTAAGCATATAAATGACAAGGGGTGTTTTGTTTGCATACCAAAATACGAATAGTAGGTGCTGATACTCCTTTCAAACTTCCCACATCAACTGCTTGAGAATAATCTCGTAGCCAGTTGCCAAAGTAAACCCTCTTAATCATCATACTGGTCCACTTATGACCCTTAATGAAAGCAACAGTTTTAAGCATATCCTCGATATCGCCATGACGAAAGTTTTTGCCCTCAATATTGGATATACTGGGAATGTTACCAGCACCAAATGCTGCTGCTGGGGCAGGAAGAACAACAAGCAAGATGCATGCTGCGAGTAAAAACGACCCAGTGTTGGGCGTTAAGAAAGCCATTTTGTGTTTTGGAGTTATCTTCAACCTGTGCTACGCCGTTGTATGTTTGGTAGAAGTGGAAGAGGAAAATATTAATATAAGGATACAAAAGATTGCAGGGTGATGAATATGTAGAATTATAACTTTGACTGAGCCACACACATCTGACGACTTGAAGAAAACAAAACCCCGCCATCATGTGACTCTCACTGTGCGACTTGATTTCTTTGGTTTACACGTGACTTATATTAATAAGCAAGAATCAAATTAAGATTCAGAGCTCTTCAGAGATAATTATCTTTATCAATTCCGCTTACAGAAAAGAAAATCACGTGTTTTTGACAAAAACATCTCAATTCGTCTGACCCCTTTCTAAAAGTTACAAGTTACAAGGTTACAGCTTAGAATTCACGTCCACGCATCTGAAAGACAGTTAATTGGTGGCTTCATCAAAAATATATATCTACCTACCTAGGTGTACAACTCCCTCCACCGCTCTATTGTCCGGCGCTTCCGCCCCTCTGTTTCCGGCCGTGCCCGATTTTATTTCCTAGCCAATTTGCCTCCCAAACTAGCTACAAATATCGAATCATTCCATACTACAGTTCATAAATAAAACCTTCCACGATTCGCGTTCTTTAATTATATACGCATACCATTCGATACAATCGCTAATCATGTCTCCTTCTCGAACGCTTCCTACTCTCACTCAGGCTGAGGTCGCCTCTCATGATTCTGCAGAGAGTTGCTATGTCACAATGAGTACAAGGGTCTTTGATGTTACAGATTTCCTCGACAGCCATCCGGGCGGAGGTGAATTGATATTAGAGTACGCCGGCAAGGACGTGACGGATATATTGAAGGATGAGCTCTCGCATACTCATTCTGAAGCCGCTTATGAGGTTCTCGAGGATTCTTTCATTGGATTCGTTGCTACAAACAAGGTCATCGATACAGCTACCAAAAGTACAAAACCAGATACCATCGTTCCACTCCCGCCAGCCAAGGAAGGCCTAAAGGAATTGAAAGAGAATGGATCCGCAAACTCTCTGCCAGTTTATGCTAGTACTGGCATGTCAACGGAAGAAGACTTGAATAAAGAGACGGATCTCGTGGACGATTATAAAACACACAAATTCCTTGACCTGAACAAACCATTGTTGATGCAAATTTGGTGTGGTGGGTTCAGCAAAGAATTTTATCTTGAGCAGGTCCACCGACCTCGTCATTACAAGGGAGGAGAATCAGCACCTTTATTCGGGAACTTCCTCGAGCCTCTATCGAAGACAGCTTGGTGGGTTGTGCCCGTGGTTTGGGTCCCACCAGTGGCTTATGGTACATATCTTGCCAGCGAAGGATTCAATAACATCGCTGGAGAAGCAGCATACTGGTTTCTTGGTCTTTTCCTTTGGACCTTGGTCGAATATATTTTGCATCGATTCCTCTTCCATCTCGATAAGTATGGATACTCCCTTCATAAACTCAGGGCAATGGACCATCACGCTGACTTACATCTCTAGATGGCTTCCAGACAATCGAGTAGGAATTACTCTTCATTTCTTACTCCATGGTATCCATCACTATTTACCAATGGACAAATACCGATTAGTTATGCCGCCCACTCTCTTCATCGTTTTAGCGACTCCTTTCTGGAAACTCGCTCACGCCGTCTTTTACTGGGACTGGTATGTGGCTACAGCTGTTTTCTGCGGAGGAATCTTCGGATACATCTGTTATGATTTGACTCATTACTTTCTTCATCATCGCACATTACCTTCTTACTGGAGGCAATTGAAGAAATATCATCTTCAACATCACTTCATGGATTATGAAAACGGATTCGGAGTTACAAGTCGATTTTGGGATTGTATCTTCGGAACTCAACTTGCACCTGCACCGAAGACCCTGTAAAGTGGAGATGATTATGAATTTGTAAATGATGTGACCAAGCTAGGAAATAACGGTATGTTTTAAAATGATTTCACGATATAGATATATCAAAGGCATTCTGGTCTTGGTGTCTCATGGACGAGGCTGGGCAGAGGAAGCAGGCCGGCCGCTTTTGGAGAAATTGTAGTTTCGTAGCCTTTTTAATACTCTAATGTACACCTTACTTTCGATAAAGAGAACAAATCATAAATACCTATAATTGACGAGTAGTAATAAAATTCTTATATAATTCAGCTCGAGAATTGATTATGATCGAAACTTCATGGGCCTCGGCAAGCATCGTTCTATACCATCGTCGAACCACAGTTCATGTTGGCCACACACGTGGTGAGATGCCCAAACTAAGAAACTGACTAATATTTCATATTTTCCCACCCACCAGCCACTTTAACTTCACAAGACGGATAATTCTACTTCTGATTAATACCCATCATTCTGTAAAGCTCAAAGAGCAATTAGCTATCAAATTGAGTCTTTTTAAATTACCAGGCCCAATTTTCGGTACAGATAATTGAACAATAGCATCAAAACCATTGTTTATCCACTCTCAGGCGAGTAACAACCTTCACCATGTCCGCCTTAGATGTTGAAGCCCTCTTGGATTCAACCGCAGCTGCTACTCCTGTCGAGCAAAATGGATCTGCTAAGGTTAAAGAATCCGATGATCGCCACAAGGGTGAACGCAGCGAAAGACGCGACCGTGATAGAATTCGCGATGATAGCAGAGATCGCGACAGAGACCGAAAACGTCGAGCTCGCAGCAGAGACAGAAACGAGAAAGACGGCACTTCAACCCCAATAAGTGAGAATGGAAGCGCAAAGGGTAGGCGCAGAAGCAGAAGTCGCGATGATAATCGTCGACACCCACGTCGCCGTAGAGATACCCCCGAAGAAAACGGCCGCAGAGATGGAGATTATTATAGGGGAGGTAGGGGTGGTGGTCGTCAACGCTCACGAACTAGAAGTCCTGATAGATATTACCGTCCACGAGGTGACCGCCGTGATCGCGACGAGGCAGACAAGCCTCGTGAAGAACGCCGACCTAGAAGTCCTAAACGAGAAGGCACACCTCCCCTGACTGAAGATGAACGGGACAGGCGCACCGTTTTTGTACAACAACTAGCAGCTCGTCTCAGAACTAAAGAGCTCATAGCATTCTTTGAAAAGGTTGGCCCCGTCAAGGAGGCGCAGATTGTAAAGGACAGAGTCAGTGGTAGATCTAAAGGGTAAGTTTTGGTTCGCAATTCTTTTACATGATTCCATTATTAATTTCGCACAGTGTTGGCTACGTTGAGTTTAAAAACGAAGAATCAGTTCCTGCCGCTATTCAACTCACTGGACAGAGACTCCTAGGAATCCCAATTATTGCACAACTCACTGAGGCTGAGAAGAATCGACAAGTTCGCAATCCAGAGGCTACCACCAGTAACCCTAACCAAATTCCTTTCCATCGACTATATGTGGGTAATATACATTTCAGCATCACTGAAGCCGATTTACAGAATGTGTTTGAGCCATTTGGTGAGCTCGAATTTGTCCAGTTGCAAAAAGAAGAGCAAGGACGTAGTCGGGGTTATGGATTTGTCCAGTAAGCTTTTTCTAGGAAAGGTTATGTAGCTATACTAACAACTACAATAGATTCCGTGATCCAAATCAAGCTAGAGAAGCGTTGGAGAAGATGAATGGATTCGATCTTGCTGGTAGACCAATCCGTGTTGGTCTTGGAAACGATAAGTTCACTCCTGAATCTACCGCCAGTCTTCTACAAAGATTTCATGGCCAAAGCCACCAACAACAATTCCAGGGTTCCGCATTTTCCGGCGCTGGTGGGCGAGGCCCTACCGCTGCCGGTGGTAGTAATTTCGATCGTGCTGGTGGTCGTGATAATGATAAAGGTGCGGGTGGTGCTAGTGCTTTGGACGACACTGACGTTGGCGGCGTAAACTTCAACAATTATAGTCGAGATGCATTGATGAGAAAACTCGCCAGAACAGATGATACCACGACTGCCGCGAACCACGAGAGACGAGAAGTATCAAAACCTAAAACAGAGACCAAAGCTTTACCAGTCAATGTAAACATGGCTAGCCGCTGTGTTGTACTCAAGAACATGTTCGATCCTACAGAGTTAGTAATACATTCCCCTGTGTCAACCCATTGCTAATCAAATTCACAGAGAGGACGGTGAGAATTGGGAAAAAGAACTCGAGGATGATGTCCGCGCAGAAGCGGAAGAAAAATATGGCCACGTTGTTCACATTGCTTTAGATCCGAACTCCCAAGGAGATATTTATCTCAAATTCGACCGAGTACAAGGAGGAGAGAACGCTATTAAGGGTCTAAATGGCAGATATTTTGGTGGACGAATGATTAGCGCTACTCCTGTTGTGGATGCAGTCTACAGCAGTTTGTTCTCTCGCACAAAGGCTATTTGAGATGCTAATTATGGCCTACATCCCGTTTGAATTAGGCTCGTATCTGGTAAGAGGTAATCTCCTGTCTTATATGAGAAGACTAATATTGAGTAGATTTTTATCACAGAAATCTCCATGCGGTAGGCATAAATACCTTCGAAAACGTCACCGACACTGTGACTACCGAAGCAGCAACCACATCGTTATATCAATACGTAATCCAAGTATTCAAGATGTTCCGGATTTGAAACTCGACTCAAGCATCTCAGGCAAACGTTCGAGAACATTGCTGATTTCTTTATGCAGGAGCTTCACGAGCCTTACCCCCTGCCTATAATTCCACTGATTGCACATAGGGACCAATTACTGTACACAAATTTCATCACTATCATTTTTTTTTTTTGGCATACATGCTTTCGAGTCTGACGATAGCACACTTTAGTTAGATGGAGAAATAAATTGACACAGCATGAAAAACTAATGTTGTTAATTATGTGACATGTCACTTGGTAAATTTCATACATAGTACGGGTGATTTTAGATACGTGCTTCGATTGTCTGCATTAGCTTTTGCCCTTGATTCCTTCGCTGTTCTGTACGTTGTTTGATGCAATGGGACACCTTGATGAGGCTGTAATAGTGAGGGACGTACGCGTGCTATGAATCATTTTTATAATTCATTCTAGATGCACAACTGTCACATACGACCACAGACTGAAGAGAATTGGGCATCCCGTCCGCTCTGCCATACACAAGCTTCAGATCGGTAGATTAGTAGTTGGGTGGGTGACCACCAGCGAATCCCTACTGTTGTATGTTATGTATTATGATTTTTTTTTTTTTTCAAATTTTTGGCCTTTTTCCTCTTTGATTTTTTTTGGGCTCGTGTTGATTGAGGTTGTTGGGTGCATAGTAGATAAGTGTGTTTACCTATTGTTCTTCAAATATGGGTGGGTGGTGAATGTTTGAAATGAGTGTGTGCATATTCGAGATTCAGGGTTCGGAGGTGTTTATTCTATGCAATGGTTTTAGGCATAGTGAAAGTACTTTACTTAGTATGTATTCGTGGGACATTGACGGGAAATTATATCTTGAAGGGTATACCGGCGTGTAAATGTATTTACACTGCATCTTCATTGATGGTGTCTAGTGATTCTGTCTTGTTCTTAGTAAATAGATTATAAATCTTTTACATCAAGAATTCATTCATTCTCCTCGTACGGATAATTAATTATTGGCTTTTTGAGATGTAGGAAAGACTCTTGTATTGACCTTTATTCTCCTGTGGGTATACTTGAGTGACGGATTGAGGGTAGGGGGAGAGCCTAAAAGATATATCTTAAAAGTTGAGAGCTGGAAATGGGAGGTAATTGGGAATCAATAATGGAAGAGGAGAGAAAAGATATAGTTTAGGATTATTTTGGATATGTAAGATCTATATGTATAACAGAACCTGATTAAAAACTAATCAGTATTATTTATCCTTTTGAGAGGTCTAATAAACAGTCTCAATTAGAGTTTCTAACTATTGGATGCGCAACAAAATTCCCCTTTTTTGATGCTAAGCGAAAAAGTTAAGTTGATAGTCTTATACTTATATGTTTTTTCAGGTGTGTATGAAAAATGACTTTTAGTCTCTGGGGAGATGTTACGATACTAATATGATTGGGATAGCATGTTGTTTTATATGGAATGAAACCACCAGAACTCATACTTGGAGAAATAGTTTAATTGGTGCTTGGGGTGGAATAACCCTAGGTATTATTTCATTCAGATCATATTTAGATATGTAATGAAAGTGTGTTTTTGTATTAGTTGTGTATTTTATGATTTGAAATATGAAATTTGTTTCTTAAATACGTCGGTCATTCCCTTTTTGGGGTAATTTGGTACATACTGATACTTGTTTAGATTTAGATAAACAACTAATTGTGTTTACTTTTCTTTTAAAATATTCCACCAGCTTAAAAGATATACTGAGAAAGCTTTTTATATTTAGCGAATAGTGAGGTGTAAACAAACAACCATTCCTCTAGGTTCTCGCTTAAGGTTAAATCTCTGCAAAATTTCTTCAAACCCCCTCAAAAAAGAGTTCCGGTACGGGGAATTGAACCCCGGTCTCCCGCGACCTGATCTCAGCCATTACACTTGATTGAGAGGCGGAAATGCTAGCCACTACACCATGCCGGATAACTGATAAATTTGATGGAAGGGTGGAGCTTAAGCTGGTATAGAACGCTGGGGGAAGTATGATGGAGTGACAAACGGTGAATTTTTTATACGAGTCGATGATTTAAAGCTCTGCTTGAGCCTTTGCATTATCCATTCTAATGTTGTCTCTCTTTCTTTATATTGAAAAGTAATTCATATCCTGAAATCAAGGTTGCTCGAAATCTATTCACTTGCTGAAGAGCATAATCATATGGTAATTTTTCACTAAACAAAAGGAATTTAATGAAAGGATCCGAAAGAGCACTTCATATGTACCTTTACCACGAATAGGTACTATATAGTCTAGTGCAATTTGCAATTTGATGCTTGTCATCATGTCATTTTTCATGAGGACATTCGCTGGACTTTGCTTGTTGGAGGAGTGTGAGCATAGGTATACAAGGGCAGGAACATGCGAGCCTGGGACTGCATAGGAGCACAATAGGGCTGATTGTATTATATTTGCATGTGGAAATTTTCCGACGGCTTCTTAATCTTATGGCTTTGGACAATTGTGTGTGAAGGGAGGATGAAAAGATTTTCTTGCATATTTCATTTGAGATTTTATTTACTGGATCGAATTGCAGCTAAATTAAAGTCCTGAAAGCTGCTATATATTGAACGATACACATAACTTGTCTTGAAGAAACAATGTTAGGTTTGGCGAATGTAGTGATCTTGTGCCTTTTACTCAGCATTTCAGAGAATTAGGTAGGTAGGTGTATCTGTGATTATGTCTTTGGTAGATTTGGGTGTGAAAGTATAGGTCATGAATAAATGACGAACGCAATCTAATTTCAATGTTAGCTACAAATCCACGGATGGCATATGCCAAGTCACACCAATGGTATTCCAAAAGAAAATATCTAGTCAGCATGGCTACATATAATTCTTGATGGCCTTTGCACTATGCCTATAAAGTGAATAGATGCTAGATAATTTCATCTACTCTTGAGTGACTACTCTCATTGGAACTCGGCCTTGTCTTGGAAGTTGAAAATACTTGCTAGCAGCGAATAGAAGCTTTTCATTCAAATCTAGATTATTTTATAAAATGATATAACCGAAATTATACTCTCAGTATCAGAAGATGCTGCAGCATCTTTCCAACATTCAATCTTGTTCAACTCAAGATAATACAAAGGTTCTCCCAAAAGCTATATTTTGCTTATCATGTTCAAACGTAAAGACTACAAAAAGGGGAAGTCTCAGGAAAAGTTTTTTGCTATACACAACTTCAATGCTAGAAATCCAAAAAGAGACGGTTTATACAAATTTGCTTTGCTGATTGCTAGTAGACAGGATTTGAACCAGCTGTCTTCTTCCTACAGACAGATCTGATATCTCACCAATTGAATGTAAAATAGTTATCACAAAAAAGCCCCCCCTAAAAAGTCGCGAAATCAGTGCCTAATATTGTTGGCAAGGTCTTGTCACGATTTCCCATTAGGAGTAACGCAAAGTAAATGAATGGACATGATTTCTATTGCTTTATAGATTTCAAACCTATTTTCTGTCAAAAGCAAACTTGCGGTTAACTCTGACAAGATCATCGCTACTGTTTACCCCAAACCTTCTTGAGGTTGCACAAAACAACACATGTTATTACTTTTTTCTAGCATTTCTATCTTTCTCTTTGCCTAGAAATAAGACAGCTTTTAATACACAATATACCCACAATCTTCCTCAAAAAACTCAAAATCTTCCTCAAAATCTTCTTAAACCTTCTACTTCAAGCAAAGTACTCTTTATTTACATCAACATAAATCCCCACCTCAGAAAACAAGGATGTGGGGTCCCGAACACAAAACATAAATTCACCTCCACAGCTCCGCCACAATTACCCCACAGCCACACAAACCACATCAGCCGCAAACCTTAAAAAAGAGTCTATTCGCAACGACGCCAACAAACTCTCAACCCCGCAGCCCTCCTCTCTTGAGGACAGAGGAACAAAAAGCAAAAATAAATCCATTGTATTTTGCACCAAACGGGAATCGAACCCGTGGCCTGCGCAGGCTCAACGAGACGCTAGTCTTGAAGTGGGAAGCGCAGATTTTACCACTAAACCATTGGTGCGATTTGGTGCTAGAGAGTGTGTGGTTGAAAATATACTCACTTCTTACTGTAGCTGGCTATTTTCCAAATATTGATATTTTTCTATCTTCATTTTTGCAATATGTATTGATTTTTTAAGTGTCTTTCACTATTTACTTCGAAAATATTGATTCCTAAAGCTAGGATTTAGATTATCAATACCTAAAGCTAGGATTCAGATACTAAATAGCCGGAAAAGGCAATTGAGTAATCAACTTCCGTTTAAAATCCAGTTGAAAGTACTTATTCTCTAATACTGTGATGTCGCGAATGTATTCCTTTCTCTCCGTTTTTTTATCTATATCTCGTACTGTATTTATAATATCTGAAAATCATATTTCCAAACGTTACTTTTTTATCCTCAACTTAGTTTCTTGAAAATACTACAACTGCAAATTCTCACTTGAAAAGCTCCTTGCAAACCGCGAACATGCGAACGTTAACACAGATGGAATGTCACCATCGACTCTTCGATCAACAGCAAAAGACTTATATGGTTTCTGTTTCGGGCATGTGACGGTTGTCTATTTGGGACAGAGTCATTATTCAAATTCACAGATTTGCCAATGCAGAAACCCAATATCTTTCACACTAGTAGCCCCTTGATTGCAAAAATACCTCTTGGTTTTTCCTGTTTCAATTCTTCTTGCCCTTTATATCCTTGATTGGTGTACTGCCAAGTAGCTCAGCTACCTCTAACGTCCGCAATTGATCTCACTGTCAGTGGCCTGTAAAATTTCCTTCTCAACAGATGAACCACCCATACATCATAAACCTGGGTTCAGAAACGGAGCATGCAAAGATACAGTGTTAGTACATTCCCTCTAATCCTGATGTCTCCTGTGGCTGTTCATCATACTATCGAGAAGGAATTTTCCAAAAAAAAACGACCGTTAGCTTATCCAGACTAACCGCATTCACTATGACTTCCTGAGGTTGGTAGGGGCGAGCAGGATGCGGCTGATACTGGGTTAACACACTTCCATTTTCGAGACACCAGCTCTGATTGTGATCCCTTAGCGCACCAGGATGCTCTATTAAAGTTCTAGTTGGAGATAATTCTGACTGATATGTCGCCTATGCTGGATTTAAAAGTGAAGATATGGAGTTCGGTTTTGCTGTAGAAGTCCTTGGTTCCACAGATATATTCGCAGCAAAGGTCATCAGCTGGGTAGGTGAACTGGCAAAAGAAATCCTTGGTTCTATAGATAGATTGGCAGCAGGAGTCCCCGGTTCAGTAGCAAAGGAAGTCCTTGGCTCAATAGGTTGATTGACATTAAGTGTCGTTACTACATCCCACCGAAAAGGATCAAGAGCAGAATTTAGAATCTGGTTGGCAAGTTTATCGGCCCCAAGCTGATCTGAAAGCGTCATGATACCTAGACTTTTCAAATGGGCCATTGCCTCATCGAATTCTGCACCTTTCAAAGAGTTTGGATTTTCCCATCTGGATGATTAGCATGCTCGTTTTATGGGGGAAGCAAAGATATCGGCTTACACATCATCGGGTATCTGTGGAATCAGGAACAATGCGCCTTTATCGAGAGCTGTACATATTTTATTATACCTAGCCCCTGCCGCTACCCAGAGTTGTAAGTTCGCTTTGATGACGGTAATGTCATCATTGATCTTCTTGGATTGTGTGATCGCTTTGACGAGACGTTCATAGAGGATGTTATGCAAATTATTCGTCATAACCTTCTGTCCATGCCCTAGCAACAATGCGAGTTGGTAAAAGAAGCTCACGTAGAACCTCCAAAGAATGACATTATATACCTGTCGCAGACGGAGATGTTGAGCCACAAGGTATGCTTCAATAGCGGCAACCTCGATTGATTGTTCGGAATTTTGACCATCAAGGGCCCGCCAAAGTTGTGATGGATTCTCCTTCCATATTTGATATTGAGTTTGTATGCTGGGGGGTAGAGCAATGTTGTGAATCCCGAGAATTATTACCAATGCTGTACTTTTAGTCCTTTTCTTTTTGGTTACATTGGTCTTGCGAAACACTTCTTGAGCGGTGCTTTTCGACTCGGCTGAAAGGGATGTGTAAATGCCATGGAGGAGGCTTGTGAACTGCGAACCAAGTTACATCTCCCCATGCTTCCCAATAGAGGGGCATTACATACCTCTTCCCGTTCCAATAAAGATTCAAGTGTTTGTTTCTCATCGTAGTTCTCTAATTGTTGGATGAGCCTGCCCACAGTATACCTATCGGCCGACATTCTGAGGGGGTGTACACTGAGATTTCCTGTAAGTTGATCCGTTTATCTCTCTTCGCAGTATATCATTTTTGTTCAGAGTGTTCCTCGCAAGTTGAAAAACCAGCTTACTGTAGAGATGGACAACACATTCAAAAGGGCTTTATTTTGCAAGAAATTGTTTTGTTCAAGGCCCCAGACGATTTACCAAGCAGGGTTGGTGATAATCGGATGATTTACAAAAAAGAAGTTAGTGCAGGATTACAATGCATGCTGTTTAATTTAATTTTGCTGAGGATAAGCTCTTTCAGCTCACTTCGTGCTAGATAGTCATCACTCATTATGCAAATGAATTTATTTTTTTAAAAAGGGGTTGGAAGAGGATCATAATATAAATGTTGTTCGATATCTTTTTCAGCTCTATTCGCACTAAATTATTTTCGTTCCGCACCCCAGACGACTTTTGAAAAAAGGTTAGTGCAGATCCACAATAACAGTATGCATTAGTGCTTAAATCAATCCGATTGGTCTCGGGTATAGATACTTACCCGTGGGTCTTCACAACTCCATGCCATTTGATCACTTAACCTCGTCCCCGTAACCTTTTAACTTTCACTCTTCTATTTATGTCACTCATGTTGTTGAATATCCTACAAAGAAGGCTAGAAAATGGAATGTGTTAACCTCTTTCATTATCTATATATACATGTCCCTGAAGACACCCAGTGAGTAAACCTATGTTGTGGCATACAGGCATCTGATGATTGTGACAAATATGAGAGGTTTCATGTGGATATGGTGGTCTCTCTCACTATCCTTCTTTGATTGGATCTGCAACAGAGAATTTTTGATTCTAATAAATCAGTGTTGGAGTAACTAGCATCCGTGGAACGCTGATCTCTACGATTGTACGCAAGCATCTGTTTATAGCGGAGTATAGTTCCTAATACTTCAATTCTGTACGAAAATCCGGCGACAGTATCAAATCATCTGATTGTAAGGGTGTCTCACACAATCAGGAGGAAATGCATTATTTTGCCTTGTAAAGTATAGGCTCTATCGGCTAATATGATGCTGGTGGTTGCGCTTGATAGTAACAAAGGAGAGTCTCGCTTGTCGGCCGTAGCTGGGAGTTTGAGCGTTAGTAATACAAATCAGAGAGGGTCTTGGGGGGACAAGTTGGGCAAATTGGGCAATCATCTGGGTTGCAACACAGTCAGGTTATCTATATGATTGATGATGTCAATTGGCAATTACACAACCCCAATTTATGATCCGGAACGTGCATATTTGTGTGTAAAAACGAAGCTTGATTAGTTTTTAATTTATAATCTATAATCTATAAGTAACTTATCTCTCCTCTTCTGAACTTTCCAGTATCCTCAACACTTAATACATGCATGATCATCATGATCATTCAATCGATGTGAAAACCTCCTCAAAGCACATTCGCAGTCTTCGCTAATTATAAGTCTATCGGGACCCTCCCCCATCCTCGAATCCGCTACAGATGCCATGTCCCACGCAAGAGTTTGACACGGTCAATGACTCTGGTAAGATAACTTCTAGAATCCTCCAATATTCATCACCGGCCCTTTCCCTCTTTCCCCACCTTAAAAGAATTCGAAAAGCTACATCATCACGCCTGCACTAACAGGAACAAACAACGATAACATAATTCCCAAAACCGGCAAAATGAAAGCTCTACGGAAGTTCTAACCCTATCATCCAGCACGAAACCATAAAACCGCATGGCAAAAACCTAGACAAGAACGAGACTCAAGATTCTGGACCAACTTATTGCAGATGGTACCCCCACCCCCATTCCTATCGACCATGGACTATCATCTAAATCCATACTCAACTCCCAAGACATCATGCTCAAAGCCATAACAGCCACCTCACCTCCCATACCGAGTACGTCGGAAATCCCCCTCGTGAAATCCTATTCCCCTTATCCCCACCACCGTACTTCACACACATATGCATTCTCCTCTTAATCCACGATCGCCAACTAAGCTGGCGCTCAAAAGCTGAATGGAACCTCTAATCTCATACACCCCCACTTCCCTCTTTCCCAGCGTCGGAGCCCAGACCCATGTTCCGTCATCTCGCCGCTCCTGGACCTCATCGCTCCAGATCTTTTCATCAACAAAGCAAAATAGTATTTGGCAAATCGGTGGGACCTAGTAACATTTACTACTTGCTTGCGGGCATAAGAAAACCTAAAGTTAAGAACTGGTGAACTTATGTGGATTCACAACCGAAAAATTGGAAGAATACTTGAATACTGAGAACATAGAATGTATGATACCAGGAGACATTTTGAATTGGAGTGATGATCTCGATGATATATTTTCTACATAATTTCTTTTTTTGCATAACCTCGAATCTTGCGCCAGATTCATCTAACATTTACAGCATGAGATACAGAATACTCGTACATCCTCTAAAACCACCCATTTAACCTTTTACTCTTTGTTTTCCTCACTGGTTTCCTCAGCCGCCTTTACCATCTTAATTTTCTCCTCAGCCGCCATCTTCATCTCCTCATATCCCTCATAAATCCCTACCTCCGGTGGCTCCGGCCTAAACTCCAAAGTCTTAACCGGCTCATTTGCCTCCTTCTTCGTGATATTCTGCCTCCAAGCCCTACCATTCTTTGCCAAATGCTTCAAGTGCGCAATGAATCTATCGTTTCTTTCCTCGGCCCATTTGTTCTCAGGTTCATCTGATCTTCTCAAGGCTGTCTTTCTTCTTGTTTGACATGCTCTGTAAAGATTCATAGCTTTTTCTTGTTCGGGGATCTCAGATAATGCATATTCGACAGTCCACTTTTGATCTTTCGTCAGCTTTTCCGGTCGTACTGTGTATGCACCGTCGACCTTGTTGCGGATGGCAAGATGCATCGCTAGGATTTCTTTGGGGGCTTCTTCGGGAAGAATTGATTCAATATCCGCCATTGATGTGTCGTCGTCTTTTTCATCGGGCTCAATTGAAGTCTCAGACTCCTCTGTCGAGTTTGCTTGAAAATCTAATGATCCATCGATATCTTCTTGGGCTTCCTCAGTTTCCTCAGCTGAATCAATCAAGAGATCTTCATTTTCGACAAGTTCAGGTTCGTTTGTCTCGGCTTTTAACGACTCATCGTTGCTTTGCTGAGCTTCAGAAATTTCCTCGGCTGAATCAATCAAGAGATCTTCATTTTCAACAGGTTCCGATTCGTGTGTCTCGGCTTCTAGCAAATCATCGTTGCTTTGTTGAGCTTCCGAAGTTTCTTCGGCTGGGTCAACGAGATGACCTTCTTGAATGACAGTTTCCTCGACGGCGATTTCAGTGAGTTCGCTAATCTTTACATCATCATTTGAGTTTTCGAGTTCTTTTCCAGCGTCGCTCTCGTCTGCCTCCCCCTCCTCCTCCTCCTCATTATCTTCTTCCTCTTCTTCATCATCCTCTTCTTCATCTTCTTCATTCTCTTCTTCTCCACTATCTTCATCATTTTCTTCATCATTTTCTTCATCTGCATCTCCATTCACTTCTGCAGTGGTCTTTTCTATATCACCATCATGCTCTATTTCTTCGTTGCCATCTATAATCTCATCTCCTTCCTCATCGGCATCGACATTCTCTTCTTCTTTCCATAATTCATTTTCATCCTGCCCTGTGGCGCCAGCTTCGCCTTGTTCATTGTAAGATGAAGTTGATAGGAACTCTTCCACACGTTGTTCCACCTCATCCAATGTCAATCCAGCAACATCATGATGCTCAAGCAGGCTCTCGGCGATTTCCTTTGCACTCTTAATTTCAAACTCATCATTCTCCATACTTTCTTCAATCTTAGCACGAAGGTCTTCCCATTCAGCATTCTTTCTCTCTTCCAACTGTTCTTCCTCCGTTCCTTTTGCACCATGCAAACCAAGAACACGAGCTTCGAATGCTTCAATCTCCGCTTTATTTGTATCTTGAATTTTTTGAATTTCTTCCTCTTCCATAGGTTCGGCAAAAATGTACATAAATGGAGTCTCCACATTACCACGAGTTTCGAAGTGTATACGCAATGATTTCCCTGGAAATCTGGCCGTTGCACGATCCAAGGCTTTATTGAGTAAGTCAACACTAAGTTTAAACTCGCTGTCTCCGATGGTAGTATTGGTGGTTCCATGGATAGTGTCATCTAGTTCTGGTAAACTAATATATTGGAATCCAAAAATTCGCTCAACATTATGATACGCGACAAAAATTCCATCCATACGGCCCATTCTAACTTGTAATGAGTACTTTAAGAATGCTGCTCTTATCATATCATAGTATTCTCGTTCAAAGGATTGATATTCTCCATGGCGACTAAAGATCTCATAACCACTTCCTTCGGCGTAATTCTCAATATCCATACGGATTGAAATCACGGCTCTAGTCTTTAGATCAAACATACCTGTTCCTGGGAGGCGAGGGTCGTGTGCATCAAGTTGGGATCGCATAAGGAAGTCGCCCATGGTAGTATAATGGAAAGATTCGACCTCGTTACGCTGGTCTTCTGTAATTGAAGCCGAGTTTTCTTTTCGATATTGTTCAAACTCTTCTTTGGGTAGAGTGAGAAGCTTTTCCATCGATTTTCCAAGCATACTCAATATATTGGCAGTATCGTATTGCTTATCAGCATCAATGGCATAAACTCCGTCCCTCTCTCTTAAAAACACCGCCGATGGACCACGCTGAAGTGCAGTGAAGGAGTTGAATTCAACGGGAAATTCTTGTGAGAGCATACTTGTATTGATGGGCCTCCACTGGGATAGCAAGAAATGGAAGTGGGCAAGAGATGCCGACATACTCGACGTCGACCCTGTATATTTTCTCTTTTCATCTTTAGCGGTCGCAATCAACGCTTTGTCCCTTGAAGAGGTGACATATTGTTTCAATGCCGTGAAATCGAATTCGCTTACGGGCATAATTTGTTGCAAGTAAGGATCAAAGTTGAACACCCGTGAACGAGGATCTTGGAGATGATATACTCCGGGGTTGAACAGAGCTCTTTCAAGTCCATAAGATAGTCCAGGTACTGGAGGTTGCTTCTTTTGTACCGGTACTAGTTGAAGGGAATCGGCGTCAACAGACTTGACTTCAAACGCAATTGTGCCGGGCGATTTCTTCATTGGACCTGTCCTAATGTTTTTACCTTTCGCAGAGGCTGCTGACTTGCGGCTCGATTTCTCCTGTTTGTCAGAGTCAAACCTTTTATCCACAAGCCTCCTGACAGGACTTTTGGGAATAGACTCAAATGAAGCCAGCATTCCAGCCAAATTAGTTGATGAGCTCGCATCTCCAGAACTTGTACTCTCCTTCTTTGGCCTTGGTCTATTGACAAGTGATGCACGCAATTCTTTCATGACTTGAGTTCGGTCTGTGGTGGTTAAACCTCCCTTTTGAATAAGATTAACGAGTTCTTTCCTAGCGGCGGCCTCTCCCTTTTCAGCTACCATAGATTCATAGATGGAATGCAGTTGCGAAGGAGCTATCTTTTCCTGATTTGTACCGTCGACAGCGGCGCCTGAAATGCGCTGTACTAAATTGCTTGACTGGGTGGAATTGACATAATTGATAAGCTTTTGTTTGACCTTTCTGATTCGAGCCTCGGACTCTTCTTCGTTCCCCTCTTTGCCCTTCTGGTTGCTAGCTTTGGCCTTTGCTTTCGCTTTAGCCTTCTTCGTACTCTTTTTCCCCTTCGTCTTTGATTCTGAACCGGTCTCCTTGACGTCCCCCTTGCTGTCATCCTCAAAGGTTACGTCTTCCTTCGTCAAGGTAGTCTGCTTCTTACCCTTCTCTTTTTTTGCCACCTGCTGCTCCGGGCTCTTTTTGTCTGACTTCGACTTCTTCTTTGCCTTCAACACGGCTTCAATAGAATTTCCCAGTCCCTCGAGGCTTCCGCCTAAATCCTTTGCAGCAGTGTTAACCTTTTTATTGTCGCCACTTGCGCCTTTAATCGAAGATTTAACCTTCTGTTTCTTTGACGGTAGGGAAGAGCCTGCATTCTCATTTTTGTAATTGACTCGAGTTGTCGAAAATGCGGCGACATTTCTAGGCGTTCGCGGTGCGCAGCGTATGGCATTCGAGTATAGAGGAAGAGCATCTGAAGCCCCAATAAGTTTCGAGAGACACGATGTACAGACGTATGGCTGCTGCAGTCTAGGAGTCCGGCGAGTAAGAGAGACAAACATGGGAATGGTTTAGAGGATGAACCTCTTTTTCATTCAATTGACTTGATTTGTCTTACAGTTGCTGATGATTTCGACTATTTTTTTTTGATTGTCTCCCACCTCTATCTTAGCGTCCTTTTTGAACAGGGGTCTTGATAGGGAAAAGGTTATTTCTACGTGAACCACCAAAGCTCATCAGTATCATTGGGACATTTATTAGAGTACTATTTGAAAAGCACTGTAGTGAATGTTCTATTATCATTACATTATAAACGAAGCAATCACGCATAGCAACGGGTACATGAAAATATGCTAGAGCATCAGAGAATGTATGGAAATATGCCAGAGCATTAGAGTATGTGAAAAAGATGGCTAGAGTACTGACTATTCCATAAATAATTGTACTGTAGATCAAGCAATCATGTATAAGAAGATGGTCGTAATATTTCTACAACATGCGCATGCTTCTTTTGAACACCATCTCAGCACCAATTATAATAGAAATCAAGCAAATGGGTATATGCGTCAAGAGCATCCAGTCATCCCAAGCCAAACGCCCACCTATGCCAGCCATGCAATGTCGTTGATTCATCCATTCATTGACTCCCTCTTAAGCACCTATACCTTTTCCATAACACCGTATCGATACAAAATGAAGAAACGCCCCGAACACCGCTAATGCCCCGGTAAAGCTTCATGCGCTACAGCACAAGCGTCCTCGAAGGCTGCCTGAGCTTCAACTCTCTTTCCGGAAATGTCGTAGAATTGTGCCAATAACCCTTCAGCAACAGAAATCCACAACTTATTTTTGCTGTGATTAGCTTGCTTTAGTGCAGCCAATGCGCTCTTTTCCGCTTGCTCACCTAGGCAGTTGTTGAAGAACTTACTGCACATGACGTTGAGGACGAGACATAGAAATTGTGTGTTATGCGATGCCTTTGCCTTAGCTAAAGCCGCAGAAAGGTGATTTTTGGTCTCGTGAATCATAGCAGAATTGCTTGTTTTGACAGTTGCCCGAATTATTGAAAATGCTGTCTGAATATCTTTGGTAGGGTGGTTGACGCAGTACGGCTCCAGTTTCGAAATGAGCGTAACATTTTCGATTGGATCTTGCCAAAGTTCATCTTGTAAGATCAAGAGAACATTGAGAGCAGCCAGAATGGCAACATCACGCTCTACCTGATCTTCCGAAGGCAAGTCATATAATTCGAACGTCTCATGTTGAAATATTTTCAAAGCAGCCTTCAAATCACCAGTTCCTTGGAGATAGACACCTTCGAGATAAAATATGAGAGTCCTAAGTCGTCTAGATAGGGGAATTTCAAACTTCTCTGCAGCATCTGCCACAGAAGTCATAGCCTGTTTTACACGTACCCAATCTCCCACAGCAGCGCAACAGAATGCCATATATATGTGTGAATAACATAGAATTTGGCCACGCCACTGCTGTTTGGCAATAATTTCGGATAATAGACCTGGGGAAGCTTTGTATGCTCGAGATTCATCGGCTGCAAAGAACTTTAGCTTTGAATTATAAAACAAAGAATGCCCATTACCTTTAATTCTTCCTAGACCTTCTTGGAGGAACCTCACAGCTTTTTGATCAAGCGGATTCTTGTGCATCAAAACTATTCCTGAAAGTAGATAACTAGAATGATGTTAATATTTTATAGAGTGAGTTGAACAGTTTTTCAATACGAACGTTAACGCATATGCATCTCTTTTATTCAAGAATGACATGACCATCTGGCCTCGTCCATCCTCCCTGGTGCTCAAAACGTTTCGGGTATCTGGACTGATAAGGTGTTTGACTTTGTGAACACTGTCTATAGGTATGGCAAGAGTGTCATTTTCTATGCTCCATGCTGGATTCTTCAATAGGTCGTCCATAACAAGCTGCATTGACCTCAAAGTACTTAACATCTGAGCTGGATCACCACGAAGTATACTACAAATAACATCAAGAATATGGGTAAGGCCGATAAGCTGAGGTATGTTGCTTTTGTTGTCAAGTTGATAGGTTCGCGCCGCCGCAATCGCTCGTTGAACATGTTCGATTCCATCTACTCCCGAAGACTTCAGGTGGGCAAGAGCTTCCATAAGAGATGCAACAATGTATACAGAACGATCGCCCTGATGGTTTGCAAGATATGAAATACTTCTGAGGTTTTGAATAGCTGCATGATTGTCTGTTGAAGTCCTTAATTGCAGGGCGTGTGACGCTCGAAGAAACCGGAATACATATATCCAGGAATTGTGTTGATAGCTAATATAAATCAGCAAACACGGAAATACATTTGAAATCAGTTGCATACGCTTGTGCATCAGAGATGTGACTGTCAAGTGTCTTCATTGATGCTTTCGGATTCTTCTCGAACATTAATCGAGCGAGTAGGAATTGCATCACATATTTGAGATCGTAGTAGTGATTCTATTCTGATATTAGAAATTTCAACCATGGATAGAAATGTGTGCCATACTCTTTCGCAAAGTATTATACCTTGACCAAGCATGGTCTCTGCCTCTGCATAGTTGTTTGTCTCTTCGTATATAACACCAGCCATTCGCAGTCGTACCTTCGCTTCCAATCTTGCCGGGAGTTTCAATTGTTTCAAGGCAATAGTCAAACATTCCAAGCCCATAGTAATCAGTTTGTGATATTCGTGGACATTTTCCTCCGTCATGGCAACCGCTACTGCGGGTGCCAGTTCATGCGCCGCGCCGAAATACTCCTCAGCGAGCGAAACCATAAGAAGAGGATAATTAAGTGGCGCAATCTGAGGTTTCGTATGTGCCATCTGATGATTGGTTTGTTCCATTGGTATTTTTGAAGGGGATTGTATGTGATGCTGCGGGTGACGTTGATCAATAGGATAATGCTGCTGGGAAGGCTGCGGGATCTGGACTTGAACTTGAACTTGAGGCTGATAATACTGTGGTGCGGTGGACGGAGCCGTGTAGATATTATTGGGCGCATAACCTGTCGCTGGCATATCATATTGAGGTTGGGTATTCGAATTCCAATATGTTGTTTGATCTTGCTGCATGTCCCCTCCCATCTGGTATCGTTGCATGTTTCCACCGTTCTGCATCATCATACCGTTCCTGCCATGTTGAGAAGAGTTACCCTGCGGAGGATATGTGTTTGGATCATAGCTGGGCCAGATATTTGGCATGCCATGATTTTGAGACATGACTTGCCCCTCTCTCTAAGTAACACCTCAATCACAATATACCAGAGGGTTAATAAACTATGATAAATATAATAAAACATCAAATAAATGAATGTTCTCTCGAACATTGAAAGGACGGAATGACATAAGAATATTTGCAGGGGTGAGTATGAAAATCAACCAATAAGCTTTGAACAGTTTTGCCGAGGTCTTTCCTGATATTCTCATGGTGAGAATTCACCACAATTTTGCGAGTAGGTGGATTTGTGGATGTCAATCAAAAGGAGGTTTATACGTCTGCAGGCATATGTACTTTCCTAGATATACACTATCTGTACATATATATAAGCTGTTCAATTTCCCTTCTTTTTTTCCTGTACGAATTTCAGTTCATACTCTTTTCCATTGGTTTTATAAAGATTTCATATTCCTAGTACAATCTACATATCTTTTGTGTTGTAAAACAACAACCAGATCATCCCTCGTTAGGCCAAAAACAGCCGTAGAAGCTTTCCAAGATTATTCAAAATCCAATCAGGATGGAGTGGCTGGGACATGCAAAGATTGGATTCATTCATCCTCCAAATCCCATAAACCTCAAAAGTAAAGATGGTTCGACAACAGATCTTCTCAAAATCTGTGAAGAGTCCACTCCACCATGTCGTCTCAACCCCATTTTGTTCAATGGTAACTGCGATCCTCTTGAGCAATGAATAATTGAGTAAAGTGCTAAATGTATTAGGTCACATGCAAACATTCTGGACAGTAGTAAAAAATGATGGGCCTCCTATTTACTATAAACGAAAGTTGTTTGAAAATGAAGATCCAGCCTTTCATGGTTCTTTTGCTGTTGATTTCGTAGTACATGAGCCACATACCGAAGTTGATGATTCTTTACCCATCCGAACCACCTACTACACGGATGAAGACTTCTCTGGAATTGCATCCTTGGATAGTCGTCCTATGCTTGTGACCCTACATGGGCTTTCAGGTGGTTCCTATGAGATATATCTCAAGCATGTTCTGGAACCTTTGGTTGGAGCTGATCATCCTTCCAATTGGGAGGCATGTGTTATTAATAGTCGTGGATGTGCAAAACATAAAATCACGAGTAGTATACTGTACAATGCGAGAGCTACTTGGGATACTCGACAAACAATTGCTTGGCTTAGGAAGACCTTCCCTAACAGACCCCTGTTTGGTATTGGCTTTTCTCTAGGAGCGAACATTCTTACAAACGTAAGCCCGCCCGCAGTCCTCCTTTTCCACTTGCCCCCTCATTTCTGACTGGACATCACTAACAAGCCCAGTACATTGCCGAAGAAGGAGAAGCATGTGTCCTCAAAGCCGCCGTCGTGTGTTCCAACCCCTGGAACCTAGACGCTGGATCTCTCGCTCTCCAAAGAACCTGGCTAGGCCGGGAAATATACTCCAAGACAATGGGGAAAAACATGAAGAGACTAGTCGAACTTCATCATGACCAGATCATCAAAAATACGAAGATCGACTTCGAGAAGATTAGAAACATTACCTACCTCCACGAATTCGATCGACAAATCCAAGGTCCTGCTTGGGGTTATCCTACAGAGGGGGCATACTATCGAGATGCTTCATCAACCGATTCGCTACTGGCTGTGAGAATTCCTCTTTTCGCTATCAATGCTGAAGATGACCCTGTAAGTATTACTTCTCTTGAAATTCACCCTCTAACTAACACATCTTGAGATCGCCACCAATGAATGTTTACCACGTGAGGAAATCAAGAAGAATCCATACACAGTGTTATGCACCACGTCTCTAGGCGGTCATTTATCGTGGTTTGAAATCGGTGGCAACAGGTGGCATGCCCGCCCCGTAAGTTAAAGGTTTCCTAGCTTTCATAAATGTCACTAATCAGGTTACAGTGTGTCAACTTCCTGAACAAAATGGCCTTTGAAGTACAACTTGATACGATTGTTCCTCCTGACGCAGACGACACCGCTGATTTGAGCCCACCCCGATCTAAATTTCAACCCATGGTACGGAAGTGGACTTGAGGTTCATCCCTTTGGAAGTAAAGTTGTGGATTATAGCGAGGCATGTTTACACAATGTATAGAGACATAACTTAGAAGCAATCTCTCAAACTTAGTAATAATCTAATGTCAATACATCGCTGGTATCTCTCAAATGCCAATTTTAATATCCTCACCCCACCCTAGGTGTATTCGCCATAACGCCCGAACATAATTATGCCTCCCTGTCGTTCTCCTCTGTGACAACCCACAATCGAAAATCCCTAGTTCAACCTGTCATGCAAAGGAAACAGTCTTCTTCTTAGGCTTCAAAGGTTTCGTTCCGGCCAACGCCTCACCCTTCACATTATCACCCTCATCATCTCCTCCCCTCTTCCTCTTTTTCCTCAAATCATCCTTCATTCCCTTTAATTTATTCTTTTGCATCTCCTGCTTCCTCTCATGCTCTGCCTTTCTCGCCTCTCGAATTTCTTCCATTTGTCTAGCCCTCATCATCTTACTCTCGATTTGACCATCCTTATCCGCATTCACCATTGCTAGAATCGTCATCATAGATTCCTGTTTTCGCAACTGATTAGCACAAGTCCCTCAAGGAACAATAATTGATTAATCCAATCCTTCAACTCCAGCTCCAATTCCCGTCTTCAACACCCTCATCCGAACATCATCCAATCAAAAGAAAAAAAGAAAAGAAAACGCACCCTATCATCCACAAAAACCTTACCCTTCTTCTTCCCCTTCGGCTTCTCAACTCCCACCGGCGTAATCATATTCAGCGACGGAATCCCCAACTCCTTCTCCGTATAAACCCTCCTCTTCTTCTTCAACGTCGCCATTTTATTTCCCTGCTTCTGTGGTTTCGGTGGCGCACCCTTAGACTGTGTAGCTTTTTTGCCTTTCGATTTCGAGACTCCGTCGCTTTGAGCTCGGGAAACGGTTTTGCTGTTGCGGATACCAGATCCATTGGCGGCATGTTTGGATGCATTTTTGTTTTTGACGGTGCTGGTGCGGGAGGGCGCCATGGTGTGGTGAGTTGGATTTTGGAAATTGATTGGTGAAGAGAGTTGGTGGTTTGCTTGTTTGATTTGGTGATCCGATAAAAGATTTACTGATATGCGATGAGTTTGATGGAAATTTACTTTTTTTGCCAAAAGGCGGCGAGCTAGCGGAATGGGGTGGGGCAATAAATGCTCCCCGCGAAACTTTAGAGACACCCTGCTTCAAAATTATTATTATACTTCTGATAGTTAGTTGTTTAGAAGCAAAGCAAACATTTGCGCCATGTGGTTTATAAGTTCGGGCAAGAAATTGAGTTCTTGATCTTTGATTTTCTATGGATAATTAGAGTTCTAATCCTAGATTCAGATTCCTATAAACGGCTTGGTATCTTTTCCACCCTTTTAGGCTTCTCAAATTCTTCTAATAATTCCTGGGCCGCTCAATTCCTGCGTCCAAGAAGCCCATTCGCAACAAGCCAAAATGTCATAGACAACGTACTTCTTGTCATATTCATACATTTCCCTCTCAAGTACTCAAAGTACCTTTTGTGCTTGGAACCTCACCCTCTCTACCTTTCACTATCGAAGTAGCCTGTCTAACCGCCACAGCCAAAGCCTTAAAAGCACTCTCCGCTCTATGATGATCATTATCACCCCTCAAACAATCCACATGCAAAGTGATTCTTGCGCCCTGCGCAAAACTTTGTAGACAATGTGGTATCATTTCACAGCTCAAGTCTCCAATCTTCTCTCTTTTGAGTCCCAAATCTATCACACTAAACGGACGATTTGAAATGTCGACAACGGCTCGCGAAAGTGCTTCATCGAGAGGACAGTATGCGGATCCGAAACGTGCGATTCCTACAGGGGAGCCAAGGGCTTTGGCAAATGATGTACCGAGTGCAATGCACACATCTTCAGCGGTATGGTGATCATCAACTAAAATACCAATTAGCATTTGCATATCCAAGGTCGGATTCCCACGGTAGGGTGAATAGAATATAAAAACATACTGTGTAAATCTCCTTTACAATTGATCGCCAAACTCCACCCAGCATGCTTTGCTAAAGCATGCAACATATGATCCAAAAACCCAATGCCAGTATGTATAGCAATATGTTGCGATTTTGAGACTTGTGAAGCATGTCCCTCTTCACCACTCAATAACTTCTTGTCCGTATCCGCTGGAAATTCCCCTCCATCGAGATTGATAGCCAGTTGAATACTAGTCTCATTTGTATCGCGCGAGAGCGCAGTTGCTCGAACTGGAGCCATTACTTATTATTTGGATGATTGGTGAGGTTTATTCTCTGAGGGCGTTATGTATTATATCATTTCAATGCAAACGAAATACTGACTCCCAAAAATTACATCGGTGTCGGATTATCGGAATGAGCCGAGGCGGGACCATGTGAATAATGACGTTCCAATCAAAGCCCACGGGATCTGAAATCCCATCATCATTTTGGTTCAACCTTCATTTTGCAGGAAGATAAATTAATGCACAGAAGAGGTACAAAATGCACCAAACAGGTGGATTGAAAAGCGAAGAAGCGAATGCTGCAGCTTGGGAAGCTGGGAGAGGTGCTGTCGCTGGTGGTGCAAAGGTATTTAACTCTATGCGTTTTTGGTCATCGGATTTTTAGGATGTTTATTGATGTGATGCCGTAGTGGGGCTTGTTTGCAGCTGCATTAGGAGGTGCTGGATATGCTCTTTCTCCGATTTACAAAGGACTGACGATTCAATTCAAAGTGTGAGTCAGATTATAGTATATCGAGGGGTAGTCAGCTAATAATCACATGGATAGATTCATCCAGATGGGTTTTATGGTCATGGGAGGTTCTCTTGAAGCGGATCGGCGCATAAGAGAATATGAAGCAAAGGTCCGAATGGAGAGACGTATGATAAGGGATAGGGCTGTTTGGGATCAATATGAAGATGAATATCAGCAATCAGCTTCAAAACAGGAAAAACCACGGTAAAATTGTACTCATAAGGAGTTTTCATACTTGTACACAACCAATATCATATACGCCAGCTTTATCATGAAGCTCTAAACTCCGTGGTCATGCTTTTCCTTATTTTTCTCATTATTTAGCAACGAATTGTTTTGGATCCATATTCAATTTGCAAAGTCTTGCAATACAACCACTCAACTGAAGTAGTGTCTGAACTCCTTCCAAAATCTTCATATGCGTGAATCCAATTTCCTTGATAAATTCCAGCTTCGAATGCTCGCTCAAAGTATTGACCGTCTTTGTAACCCTGAACATTGTGCTTATAATGTCGTGGCTCGAGTATCCCAAACCCCATAACTCGTTCAGCGTTTCCAATGCAGAATCAATTTTCCCCTCGTAGCATGCCTTGATCATAGCTTGTACTTTGATCGGATGAGGCGAGTCCACAACCTTGAACACATTATCCCCATTAACGAAACCAAAACCTGCAAAAGTTGACTGTAGATTATTGATAGCCTGGCGCATATCTCCCTCGGCGCTGAAAACCAATGCAGCCAATCCATCTTCACTATATTCCACCTTCTCGGCCTCAATTATTTGTAACAACCGCTTGACCACCTGCGCATCTGTCAATCTGGCATATCGTAAAATTGCACATCTGGATTGTAAAGGTTCAATGATCTTATTTGATTGATTGCATGCAAAGGCAAATCGGGTGGTCGAACTGTAAATCTCCATCGTACGACGTAAGGCTTGTTGAGCTCCAGACGTCATACTATCTGCTTCATCGAGGATAACAAGTTTATGACGACCGGCGGGGAGAGTGACTTTCTTCTGTGCAAATCCTTTTATGCGGTTACGTACAACATCGATACCTGATTATCTTGATATTAGCTTGATTACACCCGTGAAGTTATTTGGGGCATGTTATACCTCTCTCATCACTAGCATTCAATTCCAAAACTGCCTCCTTGTATGAATCTCCTAGCAGTTGCCTAGCTAGACACAATACACTCGTCGTCTTTCCAATACCTGGCATACCAGAAATAATAACATGCGGCATGTTTCCATCTTTCGCAATAATCTTGAGTCGTTCTATCGTCTCTGTATTTCCTACTACATCATCGAGAAATACTGGTCGATATTTTTCAACCCTATTTGCTCTTTATTAGCCTCCTCTTTGCACAATCAAGATATTTAAGTACATACCATGGTAGTTCATAATTTGTAACTCCATTAGTATTTGCTTTCAATACTTTTTTTGCAGCACTGGTAGAAGATTCTCCTATTTCTGAAGCGTTGGTGGTTGTCATATCGTGTTTTGCCGGATGTTGAGTTGAGGTCGACGCGTTCGAAGCTGGAGAGACGCGATTTTCAATTTACACGACCGTGAACATTTGGGCTTCCACGTGAACGGCCCACAACCACAACGTTCCAATTGTAACGAACACAACCTGGAATTGTTCAAATATTTGTGACATTTATTAAGTGGGCAGAAAAGTACTTTATACGGGATTTTATGAAACTAGGTATAAATGTTACAAAATTTTATTGAAAATCGCATACATCTAAGACTATATCATCCCATTCATGAACCACTCAGCATTGTGCTCCTGTCTCACGGGTATCGTCTCCCTTCTGCCGCTGTCATTCGCAATCAGAGATTACGAACAATCTACAGGACGAAGCCCAAAAGTCAAGTGATACCCATAATGCTATCTACATCTACATAGTTCGGAGGTCTTCATTTTCACTTACATACTCCAGATTTACTTCTAACTGGTGTTGTAATAGCTAAGTCAGAACGTACTCGGATGATGTATCTAGACTGCAAGGGTCAGAGGACATGTGGAAACTGTTGAATGAGATGTTGTCCTGTTCCTAAAACCGAGTGGTTATACATATTGTACTCAGAAGTATCCCTCAAACGAGTGTCTAGCCTCCATACTATTCCCTAATTAGATAAGATCTCTTCTCAACCAAAGTTTTTGGTTACAACACTTCTTCGACTTCTACAGCAAACCAAACCCTCAAACACCGGTGACAAACCGGTAAACACAATCAACGGCGCGTGACCTGTGCCATACCCAAAACTCACCATGAAACACCCAATACTCTTCGCCTCCAACAACGGCGCACTGGCTAACCTTCCTGCTACTTACATACCCAATTCCCCTCGCCCAACTCAAAAGCCCATAGGGTATTCCTCTATCAATCCCTTCATTCCTCGATGCAGCATCGCTTCCCATTTCTTTAAGAATACACCCCATGTAGCACTATACTCCCAGCACAGAGTCGAAAAGTGAGCGGGAACAACACCAAAAATGCCATAACCTTGATGTGTAGGAAACCGTGAAAAGAAATGCGGAAAGTGCGGAGCTGAGGACAAAATAGATGTTACCTTCGCAGCGGAGAGAGCAATTCGTCTATTATCGCTTAAGTGGCCGAAACGAAATAAGGATAATAGGCTAAGGATACTAAAGAGAGTTGGATAGAGTGTCCACATAGGACCTCGTTCCAGTCCTTCAATAGTACCTTCATAGGAGTCATAACCACCATCCAAAAGGCAATATTCCTAGAGAGGTATGAAGTACCTAACAGGACGAAAGATGTCCATATGGTTGGTTGTAACGAGGTTCCTTGAACTTACTTTTAACTTCTATAACTTCGATCAAAGACTCCTATATACTAATCTATCCAACCCATCGTTTTAAACACCCAAGAAAGCTCTAAAGCAGGATATTGATATCGATAGATTATACCCTCTGTTCAGAAAATGCAAACCTTAAAGTTTTATTCTTTCCAACCTAAAAGACTCTTATCCCGTTTTAAATGTATTCAATGGACGAGAGATCAAAGAACTTCTATTGTAAGATCTCAAGACATATCTCATTTTAACTTACCCGGATGTTGATCTACTAGAACAAATCGAAGTGCGATTAAAGCTTTAGGATGTACTGAATGATTTCTACTTTTACCTATCTATTCATAAAATGTCATCCTGTCAATCTTAGAGATAGATGAATTTAAATTCCGATTATTCGAATGACGTCGACAATATCACATCAGGAATCAAATACTCACCTATCTCACTCCAAATTCCCAAAAACGGAATTCAGGAGATCTCTTCAAGAGTACTCGAATAATATCCTTCACGTAAACTTCTCGATACGCATATTCAAAGCATATTTAGGCTTTCCCGTTCCTTCCAGTCCTTCTCTCCCAATTATTCCATCCCGGTTATCTCTTGACCTCCAAAGTATACACACACAAACACACACACACAAATATACATATACATAACTATATACATACCTATATATATACATACCTATATACATACCTATATATATATATATACCTCTCTCTCATTCTCTTCCCCACCACCTACCCCTTCATCCCTACACATTTCCCTCAAAGTTCCGCAACCCAGAATCAATAATCAATACTTATAATCTCCAACCTCCAACCTCCAACCTCCAACCTGCAACCTCCCACCCCCTCTCCACCGCGCGTACCCACCATCATATCCTCTCTCCCCAAACTCCCAATACCACAGCTGGCGAGCCACACAACTATCTAGTCCTCTCCCAGTCCTCTCCAGTCCTCTCCAATCCTCACCACTCCTCTCCAAGTTAGTTATCTCAAAATAAACAACTAATAAATAAATAAATACACCTAGATCACATAAACACATATACACATGTACACCAACACACCAACACATCAACACACCAACACATCAACACACCAACACATCAACACACCAACCACAATACAAGTTCATCCTCTCACTTGAAAAAATCTCCCACTTGGAAAATATCAGAATCTTCCACTATCAAAATCAAACATCACTCAAAGGTCCAACCCACCAACACAAACATCAACATCAACATCAACATATCAAATCAAATCAAAGCCGAATCCAATCTCAAATCCAATCCCATACCATCTGATCCCAATAATAAGTAAGCCTGGCTATATTTTGTAATAAAATTCTTACTCCCAGAACATTCCCAATGAATCTGGATCTCAGTCTCCCTCCGTAATCAAAGGTACGAAACCGGTATAATTCAAAATCAGCGGCGTCAAAAGTCTACCCATATAGATCATACAACTAATACTCAGTCCATCAAACTCCAAACTAAGTCTTATATATACAAAAGAAGATTCCATTAATTCATAACATCCATTAAAATCTTTATACAATCCATCTACCTCTTTCTTGTCTATCCCAAAAAAAAGACTCGCTAATTACAAATGTTATATCATAGCAGCATGTACCTATCATGCGCATCCAAACCCATTATATACACTCATCAGGCCACGCGATCCAATAATTCGTAACGATCTTTCCCACTGACTCTTCTCCAAAAAGCCATTCCTCTTCTGTGCGATTTACTCGATCGCACTACCCACATATTCCATGCAAACCATAGACATCCACCTACTATTCCTGCGATGGCAAAACCGGTCACGGTAAGAAGTAACCAATGTTTGCCCATCCAGAAAATAGTTTGTGCATCTTTTCCATGCCAGCTGTTACCTTTTACGACGTTGAAGAAACTCCATGCGTGTTTATTGTATTCATCTGGCATGAGATTACGCACGCGGCCTGCTTCGTCGGTAACGGTTCGCATGTATTCAATCCAGAGAACTGAGAGGAATAATGGGCCTGTGCTGTACATTACGGTAATGTATGGCATGCCCCAATTTCTGTTGTAGGACTGGAGGGATTCGATGACGCGGAGGAAGAATGGATGTTGAGGGACTGAGCCCATGGCATCATTACTGATTCCAGTAGGGATAGTTCTGCGCAACCAGGCGGGATAGCTAAGGAGGGGATCAAGACGTCGGTTACAGCCATCATCGAGATCAATGTATATTCCTCCATAATGTGCTAGTACGAAATAGCGAATAGAGTCTGCGCGTTGAATAGGGAAAGGATAGCTATCGAATGTATCTAGGAACCAAGGATATTCAGCGGCAATGAAAGCTCTCGAGGCTTCATCAGTCCATAACTATAATAAATTAGCAACTCGTTCCGATTATCCTATTCTTTGATTAAATATACATACCTTATATTCATAATCATCATGTAAATCAATACACGATTGCTGACCAGCCTTCCACCGCTCAGGAATCGAACTGTTGATATAAGTCTGATGAATAATTTTAGGAATAAGCTGAGGACGAGTCTCAATTAATTCCGAACCCGGCGCAGGTATTTCGGAGCGGTGGATGGCATCTGCGGCACCATCTGTGAAGAGTAATGATATTAAGGTGCTGAATGCATTTACCAGGAAACCAATTATTATGAAATTGATCACCAGGAATATAAGAGTACCGCGTCTCATGATAAGGTTGGGAGAGGAAGGTTGGGGAGATGAAGAGCTTTTTGCCCAAGGGCTTCAATCTTTTCGATTGTTTTGTAGGAATATGGATCTGAGGTTGGGATAAAGTGTTCGATAAGGGGTAGAAAGGTTGAGAGATAACGGTGAGGGGTCGATTAAGGAATCGTAAGATACTCTAGGAGAGTAAAAGTTGAAGAAATTCCCCAAAAAAACACTAGCTACGACATCTAATGAAGGAGTGATGGATAGGTATTTTGCGTTGCTTGTAGATAGGATGTGAGAGTACAAAAAATGGATTGAAAAATAAATGTGGTTTTGGTTTTTGGTGGAATAATTAAATTTCACTACTGAGTAATAGTAAAAGTAAAAGTATAGTTTGCACAGCGGGTGCTATGTAATGTAGTGAAAGGGGAAATTAATGCACCCACATTTGTATGCACAACGGTAGAATAGGGGACCGGTATAATCGGACAAAGAAATATCGATAAGAATTTGAAGAAAATCGTGTGACCAAAAATATCTCAAATCATAACTTTATCAATTTATATAAAGAATGGGAAGAAGAATGATGGTTACAGTGAAGTTCTACTGTAACTCGAGTAGAAGTTACGATTTAATTATTATACACAGCATGATCTCAGGAGCCATCTATAAAGACCGTCGATGATTGCTAGCTGCAGCTGCTAGTTCCCAGATGCCATTTTGAACTTTAAAGGCATCGGAATATCGGTAAAGCCATACATACATACATACATACGGATATGACTATGAGAAGTATCAATTCGCGAGCTGAGAGCTGAGAGGCGAGGCGGAGTGTTTGTTTGCCCACTGGCTGTAGATGATAGATGGTTGATGTTTCGGTATGGATCTAGGTGTCTAGGTGTCTAGGTATCTATGTATCTATAATTGTTTCAAATAACCTACCTCGTGCATATATTTAGATGTGATGGGTGGATGACTGGGGGTTGAGGTTCTGGGTGTTTAAGTAAGATGATGGGATGGGATGGGATGGGATGGGATGGGATGGTTCGTAAAGAGAGATCGCGGGATAAGCGGAGGAGGAGGAGCTTAGGTTTCTTATGCTTTTGTTCTGTGGGATAGCACGGAGTAGTGTAGATGGCAAAGCTATATGAGGGGTTTGAATACCGGTGGCGAGTTTTGAGATTTGAATATGTAAAGTCTATTCGTTGTTAGTCGTCTCTCCCCTTTCACACAGAGCAACACAACCCTGAAGAAAACTAAAAGTAAGATTCCATTCATTCTCTTTCCATCCTTTCCATCTATTCCATCAACCCAGTCCATTCCCTACACAGTGCAACCAAACGCCATTCCGTCATCTCATCATCTCGCACTCGCATATCGGCTTCCGTGAAATTTCCTACTTCCCAATTCCTACTTCTTAGTTCATACTTCCTAGACACGGGTATTAAAGGATCCGAAGGACCGGTACTGAAGTTGATGAATCGATGATAATTCCGCTCGTGACTTTTTTAGAAGTGTGATAATGGATGAGGTGAAGTTTGAGATTTCAGGATTTCATTCGGCTATAGCATTTTATAAATGTAATTGTACCTTTAGGGATTGCCGTTTTATATACATTTTTGAGCAACCACCAAAATGCCTGAGTTACATTTCTTTCATCCATTTCACTTTTTGAGACAAACAACCCTAACCCTAAGCTATACTCAAACCCGGCATACTCCCCGGCATGGCATATTCATCAGCCCTCCCTTTACTCCTCCGTCTAAACCTCAGACCCTCCTCACTTCCCCCATCCAAACCCACATCCGGCACATCCAAACTAACCCCCAATTTACTCCTACCCACCTTAACCCCCGTTTCCGCCTCCACCTCCTTTCTAGCCTCCTCCCTCAAATCCCTCTCTACATCTCTACTCCTCGCTCTCCCAATACCTCCCGCCTCAGACCCTGTATCTAAATCCTCTCCGCCCCTAGTATTTTTCTTCCTCGGCCACAGACTAGGGAGTTCAATTTGTTGAAAGCGAGGCTCGACACATCGTTCATCAAACCAAGTATGTAATCTTGCCTCAATCAACTGTGCTATCTTCGGCACATCTTGAAGTCTCGACCTACTACCCACCAAACTCCGTATCGAAAGATCCAGTCTATAATCATCCAAGAAACAGAATGCCAGCGTAGTAGGACTACCATTCAATGGACTCCCCGGAACAAACGAAATAGACAAAGTACCACTAAACCTCACGACCGACACCGCTAATGCCACAGGTAACACTGCAACCAATGGCTTCGGATAGTTAAGCAACAATTTCGTCTCCACGGCCAATGTAATAAAATCACTCAAATCCACATCCATCCTGGCCTGTAACCTGCCATGTTCTCTACCCGCAGCCCCTCCTTCCCTCCCCAAAGTAATCCCATCCTCATCCACAGGAATAACCCTACAATTACTGAAAATTGGGAAATCCTCGCCCAAGCTCAATTCCGTAACTTTAATCTCATCCAAAAAATCCGGTCTATTACCCCCATTCAACGCCTTTGTAAGACTAGTAAGAATCGCATCATCATGTTGAGCATCCGCCCGAAACTGCGCTATCGTCTGCGCAATCAATACATTGAACCAATCTAGACTTTCGGGCTGGTGACTATCCACATTATAGTATGTTTTACTGAGGATAGCGTTAGTGGTTAGAGGCGCGGGGTTCCGTAGAACGCTGGAGCGTTTGCGATTTAGGGATTGAGAAGCATGGCGTGGTGTTGAGCTTCGGATGGTCAGGAGAGATCTTTTGTGAGCGAGCGTTCTGGAGCGACGTTCCGTGGCGCGGAGGGCAGCAGATACGTCTGGAGAGGGGGGATCGCCAAAGATGAAGAATTTTATGAAGGCGCCGATTAGGATGACGATGGAGAGCTGACCTAATAGTAGACCTTGGGTGAAGGACAGTCTGCGGATATGAATTAGCAAAAGGTGATTCTAATTGACTTTTTGGAAAACACTTGGGAAAGAGGGAACGAACGAGGATTCAGCCTTGTCTGGTGTGGGATTCGGAATTGACATCTCACTTCATGCGGATAAGATGTGAATAGAGATTCGAAAAGAAGATAGGGAAAATCAAGAAGCTGTAATAGATAACATATTCTGGCCAGAAGCTTGGGCTATGTGCTGTACTTCTACTCCTGCGACGTATGATGTTAGCTACTTTACAATAAATGCGGGATATGTTTGATAATTGATTTTCTCAGTCTAAACTTCCTCGGAAGCGACGTCATCCAGCCCTGTCAATTGATACTCCAAAGATTAGATCTTGAAGGATCAATTGGCATGAAATATGCTCACTGTGATGGTTATTTCTCTTCAACAATTAATTATGATCAAATTTATCACTACCAACTGGAATAAACTATACCAAATATTGCCAAAAAGTTGCTGAAGGCTTCATTCGCCATAATTCCTTTGATATAACCAAATAAAACAGACCACATCACCAAACTTCTGAACACATTAACGAACTTTTGAACCTTTTGAATTCCTAAAACACTACAAATTTCTATTATCCATTGCTCATGAATGCATCATGTCCCGTACATACGCCATGATTCAGAACCTAAAAGTTATGCATAAGGTTGAAGGTGTGTAAAAGAATACCGTCCGTAAAGAATCTCTGGCAATCCGTTCCATCTAACATACGTCGAACAAGAAAAAGTGTATAATACAAATATATATCTCCAAACATTAGTCCCGCCCCCCTCAATTCAGATGGATTGACACCAGGGAGCTGTTATTGCTAAGGCCGTCAGTCATTCTCTAGATCTTGATCAGAATTCTAGATTAAAAGTACTCGAAGTGAGGTACTATTGGTGGGATGTGACGTTAATCCGTTCAACTTAAGAGTATTGACATTTATTTATGCCTTTGCAGCATCACGATTGCTCTGGGAACTTGCGCTCATAACTGGTTGTGTTGTAGGAAGAACACTCCCCTTCGATAGGTTTTGTCTAACCTTTGCCCATGCATAAACGATACCACTGACGAAACCGATGAAAATGGCGGAAACACTTCCGAATGTGACAGGAGCTGCGAAGAAAACGAGACCACTGACAGCGATTGGCAACTTGTTAAGAGCACCAACCATGGAATAGGTTGTTGAAGAAGTGACACGGATACACCAAGCAGAGCAGTATGATATGAAGATAGTAGCGAGTCCAGAGTAGACCATGCCGAGAATGAGATTGTTTCGGGTCTCAAGTGGGAAGTTCTTGGTGAGATTTTCGGATGACCAGTTTTCGAAAACGAACGAGCAAACGAAGAGGACAGGGATAGTAAGGAGGTTGTTGTAGAACATAGCTAGGCGAAATTAGAATTGATAGAGAAAATGCAAGATTGCAGGAAAACTTACTGTCCCAATCCTTGAAGTTCATCTTCTTGATAACCTTACGCATGGACAAAACGTATGCTGCAGTGCAGAAAACGTTCATACCCATCCACGCATATCCAGCATTCAATGTAGACAGAGCATCGGCAGCCTCCTTGGTTTGTGTAGCACCACCTCCATACAAAGCGTGTTGGATATCGGCCCAAGCAGCAACGACGGAGCTGAGAACCATAAGACCGAATGAGAAGAGAGCTGAAGGAGTGACACTTCCTCCAAACCACAAAACCTCACCATATGCGATCACAATGATTGTCAAGTTCTTGAAGATTGTGTAGACGGGAACCGAAAGGAATTGGAGAGCCTTTGTGCTGGTGTAAATCATGCCGACGAGGAGGAGTGAGATGGGGAACCCTAATTTCGGCATTAGCCGCCAAACTTGCTCTGGGAAGAAGATTAATACTTACATGTTTTCGCTTTCTTGGTGTCAAATGGTGCAAGATTTGTGATCAAGCCTGCTTGTTTGCAGATGATAATCGCGATGATACATACGACAGACTAGTAGTGTTAGTAAAGACCTCGCAGAGAATGGCATCCAAAGCATACCTGAATAGCTAGATAGAAGAAGTTCAAATTCCAATTTGAACCCGAAACACAGTATTTGTTGGTCACGGTCATAGAAATTGATGCCAAACAGTAGGCAAGAATGGAGATTCCAGGGCTATTCGTGACATTGGAGAGGTCAAAGGAAGAACCTCCTCTTTTGGCTCCTGCCCCTGGCTTGGATATAAAAGGATCGCGTTGAGATGGGGATGAGCGCCCATTGAAATTGCGCATCTCAACATCTTCGTTCTTCTTGTCATCCATATTTGCGATTGCTCTCAGCGAAAACGAAGGTTATTCTTTTTTGATCGTGGTCTAGATGGTTGTCTGCGCGAAAGCAGAGGTAGGAATTCGTAATCGGAGGGTTTATAAATAGACCGTTTGATAATGTCTAGTCGCCGAAATGAAGGGACTGGAAGGAAGAAAGAATTCTAACAAACTCCAAAGCAAACGTCCTCTGTTCGGTCTGATCGGTGAAGAAGTTGAAAAGAGAGTGTTGAGTAGGTATTTGGAACAAAAATATTAATGGCTGAGAGGACAGCCAGACCGAATCTTTAATCGTTTTAGTACAGGGGTGCTAAGATTAAGAAATTCTGCGAGGGGACGAAAATAGTAAAGCAGCAATACAAATCAACCAAGTTGACAGAAATCCACCTTTTTGATGTAATGTTAAAAAAAAGGGGACCAACCAGGTGAAACTTCTGGAGAAGCGGCCTCAGTAAGATAAGGTCAACATCTAAACAACGCAAGGCCGCCGAGTCGAGAACTTTAAGAAAAAAGTCGAACTTCGTGGATAAAAACAAAGGACTAAAGCCACTAAAAGGAGACGTTGTGTTCTTGCGTACAATCAAAACTCAAACGCAGAATAAGTTTTAGCACAAAATCACGCGTTCCTGACCATATTGCAAGGACCGTTCCGTTGCATACAAGTGTTTGCAATCACAAGGGTTCTGGTTGAGAAGGGTACTGCTCCAAGCTTTATTCGGACTCGTAAATCTGTGTCTATAACATTATGTCGAATACACTTGATCCTCTTGTCGCGAAGGTGCTTGATCACGCCGATTCTGACGATGAAGATGCTGTGAGTGTTCATTTTTATTTTCAGGTCATCCATTCACTCTACTTGCTGTTATGTAACTCTAAGAGTTATGGTAGTGAGAAACACATCCATTTGGTGGTTGAAGGACAAGACTCTTTCCTACTCAACCTCATTCCCAAATATCCAGTCACCTGTCTACTCACATATTCCATAACCCACCAAGCACCTAAGCACCTACAAACTTTCCCCCCTCCAATCTTCTGACACTTCCCCATCAGCTCATCGCCTCCCTCGAAGAAGATCCCGCCGTAGACGCCTTCCGCGAACAACGGATCCAACAACTGCACTCCGAATTCACTCGCGCCAAATCCCAAAAAACCCAAGGTTTCGGAAACTACACCGAGATCAAAGAGGAAAAGGCCCTAATGGACTTAACCACCGAGGTCAAATACGCCGTCGTACATTTCTCCAAAAGCGATTTTGCACGATGTGGCGTTATGGATACCCATCTTTCTGTATGTTTCATTTCCCCTTTGTGATATCTATCTTAAAGACTAAACTCACTATGATACTAGACACTAGCGCCCAAACATCTCGATACCAGATTCCTGAAGATTGATGTAGAGAATGCACCTTTCCTCGTTACGAAGTTAAACGTCAAGATCCTACCGTGCGTCCTGGTATTTATAGACGGACGATCCGTAGATAGGGTAGTTGGGTTCGAGGGCTTGGGATACACGCCCGATACATTCACGACGAAAGATCTAGAAGCAAGACTCCTAGCCTCAGGCGGGATAAAACGTCAAACTACCTCTGGCACTCTGTATCTTGACAAGAAAGCCAAGAAGCAAGAAGAGGAAGAAGACGACGACTGGGATGATTGAGGCGAGAGAACGCCATTTGAGTAGCGAGAGCTAGTACATATTATTCAACTAGATGCCGGATTACCATGAAAGGGCGTTCCCCTCTTGAAAGTCAATCACATTTCCGACGCCCCATGACGATCGATCTTAGTTTGATCATATAGGGATCTCTGGACTGAAGGAGATCGTCATTCATGATAGATCTGAAAGTTCGGAGATAATTTCGGCTGATATAGATGTTCATGCTTAGGAAGTAACTTTCTAGCCTGTACCTAGACAATATTTCTAAATCACGAATTTCAGGGAATATGTGAAGAGGATTTGATTTCTGCTGCTTCTGTTTGCACGATATTGAATCTGCATGATGCATTTATTCAACTAAATATGATATGCTCATTAGACTAGCTAGCTCGCTGCTATATTAAAATTTAACCAAAGCGGAATCACTAGCAGATAAAACCCACAAATACTTCCACCAGAAGTACGCACCCACTACAAGCAGAGTATAATATGTAATCGTCCAAATAATACTCAATTCCCCATTACTTTTCATCACATCTTCACTTTTCTTGCTGGCTCCCACATCCGGTCCAATGATCGTCTCTCCATCCACCGAACTACTAATCTTGCCCCAAAACCTTGGGAATCCCATCCAATTACAGAAAGCATGCACGCATATCACAGCCAACAGACTACCCGTTCGGAGATATAGAAATGTAGCGTAGCCTCCAAATAAAGTTGTGTAGGAGAATTGTAAGAGTGAGCGCAGGATAGCTCCAACCATGGGACCATGTGGATGTGTAATTCTGTATTCATAGAAGTGATGCACATGGGCTAGTCCAAAGACGATGGGGGTGAGAAATATGATCGTTGTGTTGGAGGTTTTGGAGAGGAGGAGGAGGGGTACCGAGGCGGATCGGAAGAGTACTTCTTCTGTGACGGGACCCTTTGTATGACCATTAACAATATGCCAAAGGAAAGATGGAAGCATAGCTTACAGCAACAATATTCCTATACGGAATCCAGCCCTTTAAAGCGCCCAATCCCCTCAGACGAATCCAATCGCGCCATTGTCCCTGCGCGATACCTTCTTCAAACAAAGGTCCTACAAATAATATAGCAGTCAAACCAACACATTTAACCGCCTCGACGACTCCGATGGGGAAATATCCCATAAAATGGAGCGATTTTACTGCATCCCCGTTTTTCACTGATGATAAAATGCCGAATGTGCCAATGCAAACAACGATACATGAGAGAGTAACCGAGCGGATTCGCCCGCGGATAACGGTTGGTGCATCACGGGAAAGCTGGGGGGAAGGCCGGGTGGTCGAGGAGAAATAGAAGGGAATTACGTAGATGAGTGTATAGAGTACCTGGCTTTGTGAGCGTGTGCAGTAGACAGCTCGAGAGGGAATGTCATACCAACAGAGAAACTGCAGTCGTGGTACTAAATGGAGGAACTTCTTTCTCTGCGAAATAGATAACTGGTTAGCTAGGTTGACCATGAATAATTTCTCGATGCAACTTCTCATGAACCTGCAGATAGATGCGGAAGTTTCCAAACCTTTTTGACCGGTATAAAATGCCTTCAGACGATTTTCTATCCATGTTGGAGCCATGGATGCGGATGTGAGTGCTTGGTAGTGTTTGGGGTATATGCACCGGGATATTAAAATATCTTCATATGATCTTCTAGATCCTCAGTAGATCAATAGGAGCAAGGATTATGCACAAGAAGTCAATTTACAGAGATGAGGATATAAAGAGTTTTGCGGTCAAAAGTTCATGAGCTGGTTACGATTTCGAAAGCCGCGTGGTTTGGTGTTGGAATTCTAGTGATGCGAGGAAATGTTGGATTGTGGAGTTAGATGGAGGGATGGATGGATGCGACAGGGGCCGAAAGCATAACTTTGGTAATCCTTTTTACCTATTCTTTAGATGGGAATTTGGAAGTGACGAACAACAAGGGATCAACTTTCTTATTGTTCCATTTTGGCACAATCATTCTATCCATTCATCGAATTCTTTTTAATGTGAATTTTATATCGTCCATACTACGAAATAGACCACGATACGATGTAAATAATCTTCTCCACGACACTGGAAATTCCAATGTTTCAAGCTCCTACACCCGTCTTATCGATAAGTTTTCATGATCGATCCGTACTTACAACCGGCCTACAGACCTGCAGAACTTTCGCAATTTCTCATTAATCAATCCATTGATGCCGCTCTCACAACAATTCCCAAGAATTATAATGACATACTTCGCTCTAGATTTTGGTCGGAACAATTCGAAATTAGTACCATTACCATGAACAAGCAGGCTACAGGGTATAATAAGAAGTTGGGAAGGTTCAGCCTTTGAGAAAAAGGTATTTGTCCCTGGATATCTACGGATCTACAGAACCAGGGCGTGTCCTGTAACACCGGACTCAAGGTACTAGGAGTAGTCTCCGTGGAGAGCCTTTTAGGTTCTATCAAAATTACTTGGTCCCATAAATTCTCGCAAACGCGTCCGGAGCTCGCGGGAAACGTGTTGACCATTCCTTTGAACTAATCTAATCTGCAATCGCGCCCTATGGGTCTGAACTCAATCGATCGTAGAGCTTGGATATCTAATCATTTCTGGTCTCACTGTGATACAAAAGGCGATAGGAAACGTTTTGCGTGGAATTTGTTTACTGAGATTTTGGTTGTCTAGACGGCCAAGCGAGACAAGTCCAAGCTTCACTGATCATTGATGTACGCTTCTGGCATCGGAAATGAGATGGATGAGCCTCCATCTCCACTATCTAGATTCATCGATCCTCAAGCCCCGGTTCGCCAGGTTAAAAGATGGAGAGATGTTTGCCTGGAGGCTGGAGGCTGGGTCTGCTTGTTTGTTTCTTCCCTGAAAATTGCTTGCATGACGATGAGTAGCGCGACTTTAATAAGAAGCATGAAAAGGTTCAGATGGACGAAGAGATCGAAGAACTATTGGAAAAGAAAGATGGTTGAAGTAGACCCCTTTCTTTAGCCACGCGCGGTTCCAACACGTTTCTCGACTTGTCTGTTACATACAACTTCTTGTGCCGGACTTACTGTACGGAGTACTTTGGTATAGGTACCTCTGTGTACTCTGTACTCTTCCCCAAAACGAAGTAGAAACACATTTTCCCCCTGTCCTGTGCAGATGATTCCCAGCAATTTCCCCATTTATTAGACGCGCCATCAGCCACCTTACTACTAAGGGTATCGCTTCTACAAATATCTGCAGTGTATGCAGTCAACGGTTTGCTTTTGCATAGCATTAAATTAGGATATTAGAGCCTGTCGAATCACTATTGTTCAATTCGAGGGCACCTACAGTAGTCTTTTACATGTCGCATACCTCCTGCGCGTCTGAGATTTTTACAGCTAATTCGGGAAACATTGGATCGGAGTGCAGGATCAAGGGATCCCCTTTTGACCATAGGGTTTGTCTATGATTGACTGATTAGATGGGTGGAACTTCTGATTCGGCCTGTTCAGGTTCGTGAAGTGTTCCTGTCCGCGGATATGGCTGCAATAATCTATTATTATGCTTGCCACGTTGACTTATCTGTTCATCTTAATTCATCTCAATAAGTACGGGTAGTACCTAGGTACCGCTTGTCAGAAGAGGCCGTCCAAAGGACACAAGGTACATTTTGCGGATTGACGGTACGCTAAAATTCTAGACATGGGCCTTAGAAATGGACCTATCTTTCCAAGGTTTAACAAAATCCTTACAGCCAGCGGTGAAAAGCTGTCGAATATGAAATTTTTATGTACCGTCGCGATGAGTTGTACATACTGTATAGGCTTATGATAACCTCTCGTTTCCCCCTCCTGCTCTTGATCTCTTTCTCGACCTTTTTCCATCTATCTTTGCTGTTCAATCAACCAATTGATTCACTACACTCTTTTTATATACTTTAACATTAATACCGTTCTTGCATCTTTATTTCTCACTCATTACTGTACAGTCCGACTATACAATAAAGTTAATGCTATTATTTTTACTATTTTCGAAACCAATTACTGCGCAAAGTAATCAACTACCTACAGTATACATATTAAACATTCATTCAGGATAGAAACAGATACGAAGATACAAACACGGGACGAACTACCCACTCACTACTGTCGCAGACATACTACCCTCGTTGCATTACTAGCGAAAGCACCACGATTGCGCGATCAAGCAAAAATTCCAAGGAAGACCAAAAGAAGAAAAGAACACGAAAAAGAATCATCAACTCGGAAGGAAAAGGAAAGGCATTTGCAAACTTATTCCGACGCATGGAAACACAATATGCGTCTGATTTAGAAGAATTTAGTACGGGATGTCAAATTCTCCTCCAAGAAGGCCTTTACATACAAGGTATGCGCAAATTTAGTACCTTTATCCTATCTTCATACAAAATAGTTTCCCTCAGCTTAATTGGCCCTTCGCTCACTTATCGCAAAAAAGATCAGACTCGGAGACGAATCGCGCAGCGGCCGTCCGATTGGTTCCACCCGAACCCCCTCAGCTTTTGGGACAATTGGAGGACGATGAAGGAGAACAACCGAATTATGATCATGAATATGGTTACAATAAGAATGATGATAAGAAAATTTATTCACAAACTCCTCTCCCCACCCAGCCAGCTCATATACTCTCTCCTGGTCATTCTCCTAGTAAAGGCCAATATTTCTATGGTAGGCAAGGTTCCACCTCAGATTCAGGCGAGTTTCATCAGATGCCCAAAACTCAACCACTGTCAGCCACTCCACAAGGGACGTCCAGTGCAACGCATAACACACCACAAATTACCACTCCTGCGACAATATCCTCCAGGAAGCCTAGACCCCAGTCAAGAAAGCGTCTTGCCGTCAAGGTTGGTGATGGGAAGACATTTTCTCTCGTACCGCATAATGAGCCCCTACCCAACGACGACAGTAGATTGCCTTCCCTATCCACTAAAACATCCTCCTCCTCTGTGCAAGATTTCGACCAGTCTATCATCTCATGCACAAATACAGACTCCACATACACAGCCGCACCTAGTACGGCAACACCTAGAAAGTCAATATCCGCGGATCATATAAGCTGTTCGTCCTCGGAGTTCTCGATTGTGGGTGGTGTTAGAAAAGTACCCAAGACTCCAGACCAAAAAGGAAAATCTTCAGCACTCGACTTCCCACTCCCTCCTTTGCCTGAAACATCGCAGGAGCGTAACTCACACGAACTCTCTACGAAACCGTCATTCCTTTCAACAACCTCGACTGCAACTGAGGCCACTAATTGGAAAGTTTATAGTAATATTCCGGAATCGACTTACGAGTCGGTGTTTGCTACAACCCCCACTGAACCTAATTTCGAAGTTCTCGACCAATCCGTTCTTGAACAGTCCACTCCTTCAACAACTATCCATCATCCGCGCGAAGAGTCAATTCAGGAGTCTCTTCAAGAGTCTACGGGAACCGTTATTCATCGACCTCAAACATCGCAAACATCGCAAACATACCAAACGTCATCTGCGAGTAACTCCGATAATTCCAACTATCAAGTTCACGAGGAATCTGTTTCAGGCTCAGTCATCTACAGACCACAACATCGTCCTCAGTTGTCTACTAGCACTTCCGGCTACTCGACTTCGAATTATCCGAACTCGAACTATCAGATACATGAGCCAGACACTCCAACCTCAGTAGTCTTCAGACCCCACCATCGACCCCAATTATCTACAAGCACAACTGGGGATAATACTAATTACGAAGTCCATCGTGGCCATACCCGGGACCGCTCCGAATCACTCGCCGATTCCTTTCTCGAAGCGTCATTTTCAAGTGGCTCCAATTACCGCGTACATAATCAATCTGACAAAGAGTCAATCACTTCGTCGGTTGTCCGTAGACCTAGAGCTCGAGCAGCGACCACTTCGTCTAGCGAACAGGAAAATTACGTTTTCCACGAAGAACTTTCAAGATCCGTATCTCTCTCGAGCGGACAAGGCCCAGCACCCAAATACTCCCAAGAATCTCTCCGTATTCCTGGGTTAAGAACCAAGAAAAGGTCGAATGATAATTTCGGTTACTACAAGTCAAGATCGCGAGAGACATTAAAATCAAGATCAAATCACTCGTTACACAGTCGAGCTAATTCTCTAGCATCGTTATCAACAATCCATACTCAACCCGACGCACAACGAGCAATTGTGGCGAGTGGATCAATAGTTAATTTACCGGCACAGATTCAACTCCAGAAACCAAAAGGGTTGAGTTCATGGGCAGAGTTACCAAGTCCCACGAGTCCCCATATGAACGAGGCCCCGCATCAATGGAGCTCACAGCTTTCCACTGTGCTCTCCGTCTCCGAAGGGACTGGCACCGAACGAGGCTCCCGAGCTTGGTCCGACAGTATGGGGAGAAGGAGCAGTGTATTCCACAGTCTCCCAAGTCGCGGCAGTCGCAATGTTCTCAGTATCAGTTCGTCTCAAGGGATAGAAGATGCGTTAGCAAGACCCATAAGCGATTCAGTGGATCCTCCACGTCCGACATGGACACGCACTGGTCGAGGCTTGAGCAGTTCGTCTATCCCTGTGATAGGTGATTATGACGAATATGGCGATGGAATCACCGCCATGCAAGACATGCGCGCTCGTCCGTCCAGGAATAGATTATCCGGCATGTTCAACACCGGAGCATCCGATACCTCCCGTACACACACCATGCGCTCGTCAATTAGTTCACGCTCCAACAGTCTCCTCGCAAACTCGATCCCAACCTGGGCAAGACTCTACTATGGAAGCGGAGAACGTCGCTTTCTAGGCTACAGACCCGAGAGTTCCAGTGGCGGAACCCCAAGTCGCAACGGCTCCTTCAGCGTGAGAAGCGGATCTCCAAACACAGAGAATTTCCCAGATGAGCTCCATAGCCCGCGTCGTCGCCCACGAGAAGGCCATCCACACATGAGAGGCTTCTCCCAACAATCCATGGAAATCACCCCCTTACCCAGCTCAGCCCGAGGTGCCGGCCGTCTAAGAACCCGATCCCTCATTTCCAGCGTCTGGTCTCCACATTTGCGCATCGACCGCCGCGCAGGCCGTCAATCCGCCTGGGAACCACCTCAAATCAATTTCTCCACCGAGGGCGGATTTTTCGGCCGTCGAAATATCCAAGTCGTTCTCTTCATCGCCGGATTCCTTCTCCCTTTTTCCTGGATGATCGCCGCTCTTCTTCCTCTTCCCAAAATGCCATTCTCGGAGATGCGCGAGCGCGTAGACAGCACCGGAGATTTGACGCAGCCGCGTGATGTGGAAAGTCGCGGTGTGAATGATTATGCGAGACAATTTGGGCCGTTGGACGAGGCCAGGTACGAGAGTGCTAGATGGTGGAGACATCTTAATCGATGGATGAGCGTGGTGGGATTGGTGATTATTGTTGTTATTGTAAGTTTTCTCCTTTCCGCATCCTTTTGCGCGTATTTTTTTTCTTCAAATGCGAACTGCAGGCTAATATAAATACTAGATCGTTCTCGCTATCGAAGGAACTCGAAAGGGATGGTAAATCCCTCTAATTCCCCAACATAATCTCCACATCCACCACCTTACCTCCTCTCCACCTCTTCTCAACCCTCTCACCACACCCCATAACGACACCCAACGAACCCAATAGATTAACGACCCTCCAACCCAACACCCAAGGGAGATCCTCAGATCCCTCAAAATAACGATTCCAACGACCCAAACATTACGGCTTTCCCAGTGGCTAATTACCTAGGTCTAGACTTCTTTTTGATTTTGATTCTTGAATTTTTTTATCTTTCACTTTCTTTCACTTTTTAGCGCGCGCGAGGAGAATTTTATATTATATTATATTAGCATTATACCCTTTCTTATGGAAAGAAAAAGCTTTGGTTATGTATGCATGGATGCATGAATGGATGGATGTTGTTTGTGGGATAATTTTTATTTTTGATGAAAAAATGCATAGGATGGGACTGGATAGTACATGTAATGCAACGGCGATGATGGTGGTGATGGCGCTATGTGTGCTTGTATATATTGATGGATGGATGGATGAATGGATGCCGGATTGACTGATGGAAAGAAGGAAAGAAAGGAAGAAATATAATGTTTCATGATAAGCATCATAATATGATGGACATGTTTTGATACGTGTTTGCATTGTGAATATCTCGTAATGTGCAACGCAAGGTATATTGATTCTGCTGTCTAACATCTATACATCCGTAGGGTCTCAGGAATTGCACAGATACCCATCCTTACACCCTTCTACGATCTCTTATTTCAACTCTACCTTCCCCTTTCTCTTCCTCGCCTGAATCTCTGCCATCGCCTCCTCAATCGCCTCGTCAAAATCTTTCGATGGATCAGCTGGTAAACCCAGAACTGGCTCCTTACCATTCAAACTTTCCATACTGGCCGAACGCTTCAACCCTTCGTTTGCCTTGCTAGTTCTCTCACTTACCATCTTCATCAAATGGCGTTTAGCAGGCGAAGCAAAGAAGACGGTTGAAATGACGGTGCCGATGACAGCGTAGAAATAGACGCGTGACCAAACGAGGAATGAAGCGGGGAGAGTGAGAAGTATAAATGGAGCAACTGTGAAGGAGAACGCGAGTTGAGTGGCTAGCCAGGAGAAAATGTCATAGTAAAGTTTTTGAGATGTGGGTTGTGATGTTTGGGGATCGATGAAAAGGGGGCGGAAACATCGTCGGAAGTCTAGATGGATTTTAGTCACGGAATCAATGTAGGGGAAAGAGAACATACTCTTTGCAACCGTTTGGATGAAGCTGGCCAAAATGAACGCAAGATAATAACCAGGAAAGAATCCATGCCAGAAAGCACTGGTTACGAAAGTTGCCATACTAGCTCTGAAACCAGGCTTTTTACCCTTAGGAGTAACTCGAAGATAAATATAGTTTCGAAGCCAATTATTTGTGTTTATATTCCAGTTCCCAAGATATGCGCGAGTATTTTGGGCTGTTTCAACTCCCCATGGGTCAACATTGCGAAGTCTGTCCCAAGAGACTTTGCCAGTAACGGGGTCGATACCCTTGTACCCAAGACCTGAGAGGATGCATGCACCTTCGGTCAATGCCCATACACCATAATACTTCAATCGGGCAGTCATACCGACCATGTGAAGTACAAACACACGACGAGCAAAACCATAAGTCATGTATTCATCCCCAATCAAGAGATCAGGCCAGTACCATGCCGAGAGCTTTAAGAAAAGAAGGATCCAAGACAAACCAGCAGCTGCTTTCCACATTGCGGGAGTAGCACTCCTTGGGATTTTTCTTAACTTCCGAGTTGGAGCTTTCTTTGAAGGATCGACACCAGCAGGGACCTCGAACATTGTGGTTGTAATCCACTGCTTATAATCGACATAGTCGAATGCCGGACCTGCGAAGAGAGATGGAAAGAAGAGGACATATCCAGCGTAATCCAGTAAGCTTGGAAGTTGTCTGATTGCCCTTTCTTTTTGAAACTCTGACAATTCCCCTTCTGGTTGTCGACCGTCTGCAACGTTCCAGCAGAATGCAGAGAGCTTCATAACCAAAACCATTTGAGCCCCAGTAATATCCACAAGTCCCGGATCATTAACGAATTGTCGGGCCAGCTGGTTCACTGACAAATGTCCCATCAAAAATACAAAGCCAATCCATGGCATAAAAGGACCTTGCACATACTTTGCGATGCAGTATGCCCCGATAGAGCTGACGGCCAGTGTCCTTGTACCAGCCCATAAGTCGAAGAGTCCAAGAAGGTAAAATGAGGAAATCCTGGGAGCAGATCCATTAGTAAAAATAGATAGAAATGTGCTATATAGGTAATTTACGCACCCAATAATGAAGAGATTCTTTAAAGCAGGCTTTGAGTCTGGAAGTCGTTTCAAGAGTCCCGCAAAGGGATACGACAGGAGGAAGGAAGTGATGAGTTTCACTGTCTGATATTAGAATTGAGTTCAAATCCTGAATATGAAGCCCATATCGCTGGCTTTAATACATACATTCATCGGTCGTAGCCCCCAGAATGCCTGCGGCATATGTAAAAGCTGCATAGGTATGTCAGCAGCCTACGTCACATATCCTTCAAGTAGAGCCTTACGGGTATCGATATATGGTAACATCGTTGGCGATGGAGAGTTTCAATGTACTAGAAGACAAGTGAAGGTATTAAAAAGCTATCTTTTCTCCATCAGTGCATTTGGAATTGTGTCTTTAGCAAAAAAGGAACAAATACTAGGGTCTTTTGAGCTTCCTTGGTATTATTTTTATTTACTTTGCAATTGAATCATAATTCATTCTGGTGGCGTCCACGTGATAGATGTCCCCTACCTCCAAGTTGATCATCCATACAATAGCTTGTTTCTGCCGGGCGGTAAATTTGACTTAGTGGGATAATGCCAGGATGACCGACGGGCCTTGCCTCGCTCCTGAGCCTTGCTTCCTCTGCCTCGTCTGGAACATCTGAATAGTTAAAACTACCTACATGCAAACCACGTTGCCTTTTCAAAGCCTCCTTCCAATACCAACAGCAAATATACACGCAAGGTGTTTTGATGACCTATACAGCACCTTGCGATTCCGATAATCTACAATTTGTAGTGTGATACGGTACCAGACGAGACGAGATATGCTTATGCTGCATTAATACCTTCGAAACTCTCCCACCATAACCTCTAAATAATAAACGCACACACACACACGATGGACGTCGTTCAAGCTGTGTCGGGGTATATCTCGAAGATGGTGTCTGCAGGGGATGGAACTTCCGGGACACCATCTGCGAAGATGAAGGTCCTGTTACTGGATAGCGATACCGTGTCCATTGTTTCCACAGCAATCACACAATCTGCGCTTCTGAACCACGAAGTATACCTCATAGACCGCTTGGATAATCAAAACAGGGAGAAAATGCGCCATCTTAAATGCCTATGTTTTGTTCGGCCTTCGGCAGATTCTATACAATTCCTAATTGACGAATTTCGAGATCCCAAATACGGCGAATACAATGTATACTTCAGTAATGTGGTAAAGAAGTCATCCTTGGAGCGATTAGCAGAAGCAGATGATCATGAAGTGGTCAAATTGGTCCAGGAACACTTTGCAGATTATATTGTTGTGAATCCGGATTTATTTACATTTGATCTCGGATTTCCAAAGCAGCGGATATGGAGTTCCAATCCGGACATGTGGAATCCAGATGCATTACAACGTACTACTGAAGGACTAATCGCGGTTTTACTGTCTTTGAAGAAGAAACCTCTTATTCGGTACGAGAAAAACAGTTTATTGGCAAAGAAGCTGGGTACAGAAGTACGGTATCATATTGCTCAGGAAGATCAGTTGTTCGATTTCAGGAAGGTGGATACTCCTCCTATACTGCTGATATTGGATCGAAGGGATGACCCTATAACACCGCTTTTAACACAATGGACATACCAGGCAATGGTTCATGAACTTCTTGGAATAAAGAATGGGAGAGTCGACCTTAGCGAGGTACCAGACATTCGACCTGAGTTGAAAGAAGTGGTATTATCCCAAGACCAGGATCCATTCTTTAAGAAGAACATGTACCTCAATTTTGGTGATCTTGGTGGCAATATCAAAGATTATGTCGAGCAGTATCAATCAAGAACAAAAAATAGCTCCAACATTGAGTCTATAGCTGACATGAAGCGCTTCATCGAAGAATACCCGGAATTCCGCAAACTTTCTGGAAATGTCAGCAAGCACGTTACCCTTGTTGGTGAGTTAAGTAGAATGGTTGGTTCAGAAAATCTATTGGAAGTCAGTGAAGTTGAGCAGAGCTTGGCATGTAATGATGCTCATGCCAGTGATTTAAAAGTGAGTTACATCTTGAAGCTTTGCATCAGTGGTCTCTTACTAATATATATTGTAGAACGTGCAGAGATTAATCCAATCTCCGACTGTAACTGCCGATAACAAGCTGAGACTTGTTGCTCTGTACTCACTTCGATATGAAAAACACCCTTCAAATGCATTACCTATCCTTGTTGACCTCCTTGGCGCAGCTGGGAACGTTCCTCAAAGACGCATCGACCTCGTAGCGAAGCTCCTTATTTACCATTCTTCCTTGCAGCTGAACCAATCTACAGGAGGAATATCTGACATGTTCGAATCCTCGAACATATTTTCTGGAGCTCGAGATCGATTCAAGGGGCTGAAAGGTGTGGAAAATGTCTACACACAGCATTCGCCACGACTAGAATTAACGCTCCAGGATCTGATCAAAGGAAAACTGCGTGATCAGCAATATCCATTCGTTGAAGGTGGAGGAACAACTCGAGATAAACCCCAGGATATTGTGGTTTTTATCATTGGTGGGGCCACTTTTGAAGAGGCCAAATGCATATCTCAAATAAATGCCTCTTCACCGGGTATCAGAGTGGTTTTAGGAGGTACTTCGATTCATAATAGCACGACTTTCTTGGAGGAGGTAGAAGATGCTGTGTCCTTATGGCCTGAACCTGCTCCATCGACTGCCGCTGGAAGGTTACGGAAAGAGACAGGAAGACGTTGAAAAATGAGCAGTCCAAGAATTTTGGCGAGTGGATAGGTCGGACATCGCTTATTTTAGGAGGTTTCACGCAATCAATCACCATACCCTATATCCTTTAGTCCTTGACATACACAATTTTGGCAGGAAGTTCCTTGTTTATTTGTCAGAGGTTGGGTCTGTTGTCTTTTTAAATATTGATCAACATGGTCGCTCATCAGCCAGTGGCCAGTCCCGGGGCTCGCCAACGCATTTGGTGGATGCTATTGGAATGACCCTTGAAATCCTAGGATCGTATTCAGAACGGTATCCTTCAGGATTCATTTATACCCCATAGGTGTTACTACTATGCGCTCCTATACAAATAGGTGCTCGCCGACATGTCAATTGTCCCACTTGGCCTACAAGAGCACGATTGGTCAGGAAATTTCAAGTGGCAAGTTCGAAGATAGTCTGGTTCTCGGCAGATGCGATGAGATAGCGCATTGCTTATCGCTCTCCAGGCGCATGACGGGAGGGGTTCCGGAAGACGGGGAGAGGGGTCTGATACCTACCTATTGAATGTGGTTTGGGGAAGGTCAATCTGTTGTTTAGGTTGATGACGAAAGTTGGAGATAGCTTATCAAAATGTTTGGCTGGAGATGGCCGAGCCATTATGAACTAGAAACACTTGAAGGCCAAAGGAGAAGTTAAATAGAAGCCAAGCGAGAAGCATCCTAAAACATATGGCTAGAATAAACTATCAGAAAATGTATTAAACAGCGCTCCGCGGAAGAAATTTACAGGTAGCGCAAGTAATAAATACACAACATTCCATCTCCGGACTCCGGACATGATTAATTATACAAATCCCAACACATATCTCCTACTGACTCTTCTGCTTCCTCCTCTTTTCCTCCGCCTTGTACCTAAACCCATGCGTTACAAGCATGTAATTACCAAAAAATTCCTCGGCAAAATCATCAAATTTCACGTATTCGGCTCCTAGCCTATAGGCGGCTGCTATGCCTGATACGAGAGCTAGTTCATGCATATTCTGTTGGTTGTTGATGTATTATTAGTATTGTACTACAAATATTCCATCCTATTTCTTTCTCGGAACCAGAGTTCGAAATTCTTTTTCTTTTACAGAGGTTGTTGAGAAACAGAGGTTGCGAAGTGAGGATTATGTATAGGAAAAGAAAGGGAGAAAAAGAAGAGAGAAGAAAAAACATACAACCAAAGTCCAACTCCCAGCAAACCAAGTACGATTCTTCCCATTAATCCACATCATACCCGGCACGACGCGCGCATAATGTTGCCAGCGATGTCCAAGCTGATGCCACCATTTCTTCTCGATGATTTTATCAGGGGATATCTCGTCGATGGTCCAGGCGTCGCGGTTAGAGGCGTCGAGGAAGATGGATTGGAAGACGTGTTGTTCGTAGGGCATGGGTGCGATTTCGGAGGCGTGGTCGCGTCGGAATTGGTGTTGGTAGTTTGTGCAGCTGGAGGAGGGGGAGTTAGTTGGGGTTTACCGGGTAGGGGGTGGGATGGGAGGGAGGGAAGGAGATAGAAAGGGGAATTTGAAACGTACTCGAAAGACATTTCGATTTTGGTAGGGTCGTGCGCGTATGATTTTGTGTAATACATGGGTCGGTAACCACTTGGTTCATTATCGACACCGCGTTGTTCGCCTTTTGAAAATGCGATTTGGTCTTTTTGGGCGCGGGATTTTGGTTCGGCGCAGAGAGAGGGGTCAAATTCGGTTTCGTAGTGTTTGCGGAAGTATTCATGGTCGGAGCTGGTAGGTTTTTAGCGGATGCCATTGGTGGTAGGATGTGAGTTGAGTGAGGGAACGAGGTTAGGAAGTGACTTACTGGGTTATTGTTACGTCGTCGTAGAATCTTATCAAGATGATTAGTTCATGAGCTTCATGATGGAAATGAGATGAATACAACTTATCTGGCACCTCCAAGCACGAATTTCTCCTTTAAAGTGGCGGTTCTACCAAGTATTTTAAGTGCATCATCAGCTAATACACACATAACCAATTCACCAAAAGTTTCCGTTTTTGAGATTGGTCCCGTGTGCTCTCCCTTTCTATCATTTGCATCCGGATCAAAAGGCCGCGTGCTCATCACAACACCCTTTGCATCCCGTTGAATAATTTCCGTAACATCAGTTTTAAGGCGAATGTCAACACCTTTCGATTCGAGATCTTTCCTCCAATCTTCGTAGAAATTATGAAGATTAGGGAATGTCAACATTTGAGGTAAATTTGGTAAAAGTGTGTCTGGATCATAGTCCCAAAGTTTCATATTCTTATCATCAAATAAACGCTCCAATATGGCGCATGATACATTTGCAGTTTGGTTGCCCGTACCGAGGAACAGAGCGATGAGAGGATAAACCATCTTATCACCAAAATCTTTGCTGAAAAAGAACATCTTGAGCATGATTCGAATAGGAATCACACCTATTACAGGCATAGTCCACTTGATAATCTTCAACACTTTTCCAAATTTCTTGATATCGCTTGAGAAGCGTTCGACAAGGTGACTCGGAAAACAGTTGGTCCAGAATCCATCTTTGCCTTTTCCGAATGCAACTTGGAGTTTGATACCTTGAGCTTCATGACCATATCGCTTGAAAAACTCGCAGGTATGTTTGAAAATAGGTGAGCCGCCTTGAACACCGTTATTCATCCAGTCAGTGCCAAATTTATCTTTGTCTAGGGATATGGATGTTGCTTGACCTCCTGTTACACCCATCCGTTCAATCATGGTGACTTTAAATTTTTCTGGATGCTGAGCAAGCGTGCTAGCACACGCCATTCCTGCAGCGCCAGCTCCAACTATCACAATATGCTTCCTCTGATCGGTTAAGGCCATATTGAAATGATGTGGCGGAAGTAAAAATGACAGCAATAGTTGGCTCAAGAGGACTTCTCTTCCGCAACTCGAGTGAATTATTGAATTAACGGATTATGATGAAAACAGCAGATAATTATGGAAGAAGGAAAAAGATTCTTTGCATCTGAGATCTTTGACACCACTATAAGAGTATTTCTGTTGATGTTTGTTTGAAGCATTAACACTTCAACCACCATTCATAGACGTCATGATTCATGGAGCTTCCCCACTCAGTCAATCCTAATCCAACCTTAGACATGGAGAACTCAAAAGTTTATTGTTTATTAGTCTCAAAGTTATCGACTTCAATAACTTGAACTAAATATCACGTGTCTTCTTGATACGGCCTAATCGTAGCTGCGTTCGGGTATCTGCATTCGTGCTGAATGCAATATTCAAGTAATCTATACTCACTCAACTCCGCTTTCAGATGTATTGGATATTTGTGTTGGCTGTATATGCCCCGCGAAGTGGAGATATATAAATCTTCACCATTTCTAACACTGACTGGTGAGCACCATCAGCTTCAATTGCAGCAAAGGAATGTAGGAATGCGTATACAATTTCATGTCAAGTCGATATAAATAAGAAAGTTTGGCCTTCATATGTTTCCTTACGCTAGGTACTTGTTTATCGTTCTGCATTGCTTATCGTGCCTGCCGAGACCGGTCGATAAGCTAATGACTCCACCGTTCTTACACTTGGCCACCAACAGTTAGTTATGAATCTCATGATCTCTTGTTCATGGTACGTAATTTTCATTCCATTCGGTTTTCGCGATAGATTTCTTTAAACCAATATTACCTCTTTGATAATGAACGTGTATCTGTGAGTACCTATGAAACTGCGAATACATTGGGCTGGATAAGGTTATCTAATTAATTGCGGGGAGGATGCAGCAGACACCATCGAGTACTTGGCAAAGCGAAGGTTTCTGCAGCTAGGCACGAGCAAAATACCTGCCCAATCCGTGGTGTCTGTCTTAGAAGCTGCATGAGCGACAAGTAGGTACCTCACAAGTTAAAACCCTCAAAGTTGATCAATCCAATCGCGGCCACGTGCTGCGATGTGGTGGTTATCATGAATTGGTAGGTCTATCTTTAATCAGACATATAAGTATTGTTCATTCCCTTCTGCATGTTACCGGCCTTCCACATGTCTCACAGGATTTGCGTCTTTCCTCTGTCAAAATGTATCTCCCGGTAGTTTTGACTACTTTATCACTGTTGTCAGTCACTACTGCACACAAAGGCCATAAACGGCGATCCGTTCCGTCAAGTCCTCAAGCATTGAACAAAACAATCACAAATACAATTCCAAATGCTGCTGGAGGTCCAACCCTTTACTATAACGGGACTGGTCCTGTACCTTCTTACAACGAGACCTCTCCTATCCCAGCACCATTGCCTATCCTAAGGTATGACTATCTATCCCTTTTCTGTACCGTCACTAACTACCACTAGCAAGCAGGAGATTGAAGATAATATCTTCAATGAGATCCAAGGAATTGTTAATGGGAATGGACTCACTACGGAATGCTCAAAATGCATTGCCGGCACCGAAGTAATGCATCTTGCAGCTATCATGCAACCCGTGGATACCATTGTGAACCTTCTTATTCGTGCCTGCGAAGCCTTTCCAAAAGTCTACGACAGCATTTACGCAGAGACCTGTTATGAGGAATACTCTGGAATTGGTGGAACTGGTCCGTATCTTGCTCAACTGTTTGCCAAAATGAGCATGGCTACCGATGATATGCAAGGTTACTGTTTTTATGTATGGGACACTTGTAGCTTACCCCCAACCATACTTATCGATGAATCTGCATACTTTAAACCAAAGCCAGCCAACAAGAGAGTGGCCCCTAAACCATCTAGTAAGTTCTAGCAGTCGGTCAATCCTCGGTATATTAAGTCTAATCACTCAATAGACAAGACCATTGATGTTCTACATCTCTCGGATTGGCATTTAGATACACGATATGATATCGGTAGTGAAGCCAATTGCTCGCAATACATGTGTTGTAGGCCATATTCAACAAATAACGTACTTAATACGACGAGTACTAACCCATCCGTACCGGCGTCTCGGTTTGGATACTTTTATTGCGATGCTCCTCCTGATTTAGCTCTCTCAGCATTTTCAACAATGGACCAATTCATCAACAGATCTAACGTGGCCTTCACGATATTTACTGGTGATATCGTGAGCCATGATAACGATGACCAAATAAGTAGAGCTTATGTAGAGTATGAAGAGACGGTTACCTACCAGACCTTCAAAGCCCAAATGAAAGATAGCCCTATCTACGCCACTCTAGGAAATCATGATTCCCTCCCAGAAGCTTTGAATACGCCAAATTCCATCAACAACTCTACAGGACAATCAAATGTGTTTTCTTGGAACTACAATTTATTGTCCAGCTTATGGCTTAACAATGGGTGGATCGACAGTAAAGCAGCTCAGTATGCCTCAAATCATTACGGTGCATATGCCACTGTCACGTCTCAAGGTTTAAAAATTATCTCTATCAATACGGACTTTTGGTACACGGACAATATCTTCAACTTCTTCAACATGACAAATCCGGACACTTCTGGGGTTCTCACCTTTCTTGCCAACGAGCTTCAAAAGTCGGAAGATATTGATCAACGTGTTTGGATCATTGGACATGTTCTTCCTGGATATGACGGCTCCCAAGCACTACCAAATCCAACAGCTTTATTCTATAGTATTGTTGCTAGGTTTTCGCCAGCAACAATCGCGGGAATATTCTTTGGTCATACACACGAAGAACAGCTTATGATCTATTATGATTACCTGCCAAACTCGACAATCTCTAGCAATACAAATTCGATCATCCGTGACACCAGCCTAGTTGATTACAACAATCCTCTCCAAGTTGGATATGTTGGGCCTTCTATTACCCCTCTCAGCGGGAACAATGCTGGGTGGGTCAACCTTCAGGTCGATGCTTCAACTTTCTCTGTCGTTAATGCTCAGACTTACTTCGCTAATATGTCCAATGCTAACCTATGGACAACCCCCATATGGGAATTTGAGTATGATAAGCGCCAAATATACGACCCCAATGCAACTTGGCCTTCCAATGCTCCTCTAGACGGCGCTTTTTGGCATGGAGTAACCGAAAATATGTTGGCAAACAATTCTTTAGTGGAAGTTTATAATTTCCTTGAGACCAAAAGTTCTGCGGTGACAAAAAGTTGTAACACGGCAGCTTGCGCAAAACAAAAGGTTTGCTATCTGAGAAGCGGAAGTGGGGCTTTGGGATATGCTTGTCCTTACAAAGATGGCCCTTTTTGAGTGCATTTCCAGTTTGTGGGCAATAAATATATACACGGCATAATGCAGTTATTAGTATCTTTCCCATAGGTTACCATCACTTCCTTGCATGCAATAAATTCTGCGTTTCTATAGACCTGTAAATACAATTCATCAACTCCTCGTCATCGGTAACCTGTAGGTAGCCGAGTAGCCGAGTATATGTATGTAGTATCATATTCTGACGCCGTCATCGCATGCCGTTAGTATCATGAAAACTATGGCATCCGTTAAATCCAATCTCAATTATATGTACAAGTGATCCTAAACATCCTGATTGTATCTGTAGTATCAATTTCTCTTTATGGGCAGATACCCGAATATTAGTCCAAACCCTGAATAACGCCTGACAAGGGGCATATGGCGATAAATATTGGCCTTACCCCATGTCCTTCAATCATCTTATTAAGCAAGTTGATCCAATTATATTCCCGAACAATAACTTTAACCAAATTCCTCACCTTCTTTTCATCCACCAACTAAAATTGTCGTTTCTTTTTCTCAATATACCCTCACGATAACCAGAGGGCAATTGAGAAATACACAATGTTTCCCCACGAAGAAGGAGACGAACGCGAAATAAATGAACGCGAACCCCTTCTCGCGCCTCTCACCGAACCGACTGGAATTCGCAATGCCTTGATCACGGGATCGCAAGTGTTTAAATCCTCGAAACTAGACGCAGGTCAAGAAGCAGAAGGAAGAGAACGAGCAGAAAATGAAGATGAAGACGATACTCCCCTTCCAGTAGGACAAATCCTCGGTCTCTGCTATGTCCGACTCGTGGAACCCATTGCATTTTACTCCATCTTTGCTTTTCTCAATCAGATGTTGTGGGAGATTGGAGGTATAGGACAGGGAGAGGTGGGGTTTTACTCGGGTTTGATTGTATGTTTTTATTCTTTCCTCATTGTTTTCTTAAGGAGGGACGTTATGGATGATTGAACGTGTAAACGGAAGTTAATCAAGATATAGGAATCATTATTTTCCATCACGGAAATGACACTCATGGTTCACTGGGGACGCGCTTCGGATAAATTGGGTCGTAAACCGATCATGATCGCTTCGCTTCTAGGAATCTCATTCGCGACCGGGGTTTTTGGATTCGGGAGGAGTATTTGGCAATTAGTTATTTTACGATGTATCGCCGGACTTTTCGCTGGGACGATCGTGTGAGTAGTTTTCATAAAGTTTTGTTTTTGTATTATATCATGAGGTATTTGGCTAATTGGTATAAAAGGACCGTTCGAACGATGATTTCTGAAAACAGTACCAAGAAAACTCAAGCAAGAGCTTTTAGTTATTTTTCTGTGGCGGGAAATATGGGGATCCTCATTGGGCCTTTGATAGGTAATTCTTCAATGTTCTAGGTACGAGGAGATCAGCTCAATGACTAACAATCTCAAGGTGGTGCGCTCTCAGAACCAGCCAAACAATATCCATCTCTATTTAGCGGTATCAGATTTTTCGAGGAATTTCCATTTGCACTTCCTACCATCTGTACTGGATTGTTTGCCTTGAGTGCAGCGTTTGTTGCTATGTTTTTAATTAAAGAGGTTAGTTATCTACCTAATAATTTACCGAAATCGTTTGGCGCATTGTAAAATTATTAACCAGATATCAGACATTGGGGAAAAAGTCCTTTCAGAAAGTAGGAGCACATGATGGAATGACTACGCGGGAACTTCTAAATTTTCCAGGCGTGGCAAGATGTGTTTATATCTACTCTCATCTAAGTCTTATGAGCACTGTCTATACATCTGGTTTGTCTCACTCTACTTTCTTCCTCTAAATGCTCTTCACCTATTTCCATTCCTCACTAACCCTTCCACCCTTTAGTTCTCCCAGTTTTCTGGTTCACACCTGTCTCTCTGGGCGGTCTCGGCTTCACACCTCTACGCATATCTCTCTTCATGGCTCTCACCGGCTGCTCTCAAGCCTTCTGGATGATCGTAGTTTTTCCTCCACTACATAAACGGATCGGAACCATCGGTATCCTACGCGCATGCGCTTTTTGCTGGCCAATCCTCTTTAGCTTTTGTCCTTTTGCAAATTTCATGTTGAGGATGGGCTGGGAGACGGCGTTTTGGATCGTGTATCCGTTGAGTATTGCTTTGGGGGTGGGCGTTAGTATGGCGTTTAGTAAGTCTTGTGTTTCTTCTTCTTTCACCTCTGTTTCCCTCTAAGCTTTCCTATCTATTTACCTCCAACCCCCTATCCTTATCTCACCAAACCCCACACCAAATTAACTAACACTCCCGACAGCCTGCGGCCAGCTAGTCCTAAACGATATTGCACCCTCCTCTCAAACGCTCGGCACCCTCAACAGCATCGCACTCGCCGTCACAAGCGGTACCCGCGCATTCGTACCTGCCCTCTTCACCGTTATCTTCGCATATGGAGTTACGCATCAGATTCTCTGGGGATATCTTATTTGGGTTTTCGAAGCGTTGGTTGCGCTGGGATTGGTTATTGCGGTGCCATTTTTGCCGAAAGAAGCGCATGGGAGGGTGAAGATGTGAGGATGGTATGGAAAGGGGAAGAAATGAAAATGTGTGATGGGCACCGGGATGCGGATATGAGGTATAGAGTGGATAGATTGGATGGATAAATAGGTAGATAAACTTGTGAGGAAAAGTTAATAGAATTGAATATTATAGATCCTGTAGATATTGTAAGAAATTATCCAGAAACTCACTAATTATTCTAATCTCATATAATCAAATATATCTATGCAGTTTCAATCAAAGCAGTTCATTTCTGATAAATGTGTATACAGATAATACTAATAATACTATGTTCAATCTGTGAATTACCCTTATGGTTTTGTATCTCTAATTCATTTATACCTAATCAATATCACATGATTCACATCATATTATAATTAATATAGCATTCATCTCCAGTGGATCCATCTTTATATGTTTAATGAATCCACAAATCAAACCAAATCAAATCAAACCAAACTATTAGGTAGACTTAGCCTGCTTCCAAATACACCTACGGATGGTAAATACTAAATTCCCGGATCTAGATATTGGCTCCCTTCCAAAGGTGGCTTTACAACGTCATCTCTACCTACCTACCTACATACAAACGAACAAGTCATAACAAACTAGGTAATCAAAACATCAAATTCCTCTCAATTCCAAATTCTCAGCCCCCTTTGGTTTTCCTTCGTATCTGTTTCTCCTGTTTCGCCTCTTTCGCTTGTCCCTCATGTGTCCCTCTGTATATATTTCAGATACGTATAGAAATATAAGATATCTAAATAGGTAGGTATACAAGATACCTACACAAGATTATAATATAAAATAAAAGAAGCGAGTTGTTTTGTTTGTTGATTTTTATAATTCACTAATTCACTAATTTATTTATTATTTACTATTTAGATACTTACCATTTACCCCTCTTCTCGGACTTCGGACTTGGGACTTGAGACTTTGCCTTGAATGTTAGTTTGGATTTCACCTCGAATATTGTCTTGAACTTCGCCTTGGATCACTATGTTGGTGTTTTGAATTTTATTTTTATCTTCGATTCCCGATGTCATTCGTTAGGTATCTTCTATTCTTGTGTTCACCAGTTCTTGTATTATGGTTTGTAACCTAGATACATAGATGTGGAATATAAGGATCTGAGTGAATAAACACCCCGTTACCCGCCACCAACCAAAACATGAGGGGTGAATAATCCCATAGCTACTAGATTTGTAGTAGGATTTAATATCTAGCTTTTTGATTGGCAGATAGAAATATACATATGGTGTTTTGTATCCCGGTCACTAGATCATAATTATGTATTCATTTTGATTGGGGGAGAAATGTTGGGAGAAGGAGAATTGTTTAGTGTTTATATTTGTATTTGTATACATTTGTATATACTGATATTGTTTATACGACAAGTAAAAAAGGTATGATAGAGGCTGGAATACAGAAACATGTATTCTAGGCGCAAACCGAGGAAAGGTCGTTTGCTTTTGCTGCCTAGACAACAAAGCTTATCATTAACATTATAGAATTTGATGACAACAATGATGAATTCTTATTTGTTTTGAAGGATTATGGTGTGATTCTAGTTTTATGAATACAAGAAAATGGGTATAGAACTGCTGGGCTGTCTGCTAAAAAAGAGATTCAAAAATGTATTTCCATATATAACAGAAGTTCATATATAGCAAAGGTTCATATATATTATTCACTCAATGAGAGGACTTTGAATATATTGTATTCAAAGAGGTATCGTATATGTTCTTGTTATACACCAATCAATATCTTGTTCTTCCATTCTGTGTGTTAATTGAATCAACCTGCCTTCTATATAAATACCATTCCAAACAAAAATGACGTATACACAGTATTCACATTCACATCAAGACATATAATCATATCAAAGAAAAGACCTTGACAGGTTCGAAATTATGAAACAACCGATAACGGTTCCACTCTACGCTAGGCTCTCGAACTGAGGTGAGGTCAGTTAGGTCGATTGAGCCACATGAACTCGCTACACAACTAGGTGAATTGCTCGACCGATGAGCTGCTTATAGCCTCAAGAAAACACTTAAGCTCTGACCTTTTGCTTTCAGCAGAGTCTTTTTAAACCTTCACGTTCTTTTATATTTCTTTCCAATCTTGCATACATTACAGTTTCAACAACTATGTTGTCAAATAAGATGGTGAGACAACACTCTTGGGGCTTGAATCTCCTTTTTGGAATCATGCTAATATATATCCAAAGCTTTGCAATGGGCTGGCTCCCTTGCTTCTTGCTAGAATACTCAGAACTTGTCCCACCAATACAAAGTCAGTGAAGTTAACAACTACACTCATTGAAAGACATGTAAGAATACTTCAACAGATTCTTCTTTCGTGCGTTTTCTGATTTATTATTCACAGTGGTGCGCTAAGAGGATTGCTTTTATGTTGTCAGATACTGGTATAGAGACAACTTCCGAAGAGGTTTCACTATTAGATTCATCTCTTCATAGTCCTCATATCCTTACTGTCCAACAATCGCCAATGACAGTTACCACTGATAACATCCTTGTTTCTATGGATTTGACTGCTCAGTCTCCAATGTCCTCCAACAATGTGCCTGAATCGACTGAAGCAGCAGCTACACCACCACCATGTACCTTCGACACTAAGATTCAAGCGGCCCCTGTTGAAGTTATAAATACCTATATAAAGAGAGATATTATTATATTTTTTCTAATTGATAAATTATTACTTATATATTTATTAAAATTTTAAAAAAAGAAACAAAAAATAAAATTATTTAGAATATATTAAATTGAAATCTCTGATTTTTGATACAATATTTAATATCTGATAAATTACAATAGTAAAGGTTTAAAAGAAGTAAAGAATTAAAATATATTAAAGTGATTTTTATACTATATTATTGTTGGTATCACTTCGGTGATACTTATTGCAGTGCAATGGTATTCTTGTTGTATTTTATTCATGGATGATTATTATCTATCTAGAGGAGAGGGACCTATTTATATTGAAGGGGTACGGCCTAGAATGCACTAGTCGTACGGCTCCCTTTGTATACGGCCTCCCTTTCGAGGTTGATCACATGATGTACCGACAATTATCCTTGTAATAAAGGCGGTGTAACAATGTTTCCGCATCAGAAGATCTGTATATCGTCGTCATTATAATGAGGAACCTCTTGATTCTTGGAACAGCAAATTAATCACCTGGCAACATTCTTTAAGCAATTCATCCTCTCCGTTGTGAGTGTGAGGCTATATTGACAAGAATGGCGACGTCCCTAGCATACAGACTAGCTCTTATTGTTACCTTCATCGCAATTCTCTATCAGTCTTTTTTCAAGCGCATTATATTCGATGTTGCCGGTTATGGACGCTCCGTATCGACAATCGATGCCTTCAATGCAACTTGTGAAAGAATTGATAATCTAGGCCTTGAAGCTTGTGAAGATATGTGGCTTCATCATGCCACTGGATACCTATATATGGCCTGTTCCGACGTTCAAAGTCGTTTACAATGGCTCCCGGCGTTCGTACTCTCCTAGGTTCTCATTGCCATGGTATTTGTTGACTGATTCACGTGACTTACAACAGTGTCGACCGTCTGAATGCTTCCGGACGAGGTCTAACAGACAAAATTGCTATCCTGGATACCCGCGGAAATGGCCCTCTAGAGTCTCGGATTCAGTGGATGAAAACAGAGAATTTCTCTGGCAACAATGGAGATGGTACCTTTAACCTGCATGGTTTTGACATTCGCCAAGATGCGGAGACCGATACCTTACGTATCCTTCTCGTCAATCATCGAATACCAATAGATCCTATCACAGGTGACTCTCTTGATGCTTCCATTCTAGGTGCAAATTCTACCATTGAGCTGTTTCATAGCAACGTTGGGAGTGATTCTATGAGGCACGTGAGGACATATACGGATCCTGCAATCCAAACACCAAACCGAGTGGCCTGGGTAGACGATGATGCTTTCGTGTTCACAAATGATCGTAGTGCGAAGATCGGATTAGTAAGTCCCATCGCATCTCCTATACAGCTCAATAAAAGGCTGAGCAAGACTATAGCGCCGCCACTTTGATCTGCTCCTTGGTGGTGGGAGTATTGGTTACTGTGATTCAACTGTAAATCGCTGCAATGTGGCTTACTCTAGTGGAATAAGTGGCCCAAATGGGCTAGTTACGGGGCGTGATGGACTAATATATGTCCCAAATACACATATTCATGAAATCCAGATCTTTTCATTCACCGAGAGGAGGACCCTTCTGAAATTGGACACGCTGCAAACACCATACCTAGTCGATAATATGAGTGTTGACGAAAATGGAGACATTATAGGTGCCTCATTTCCCCAGGTCTACAAATGGGCACAAAGTTTGAATGACCGGTCGGTCAAAGCTCCTACGGCAGCAGTACGAATTCGAAGAAAGGGGGCCGATTTTGAACGCATGATGAGAGAGGGGATAAGAAAAGGAAAGGATCTCGGTAAGAGTACTGATGGCTACGCTGTTGAGATCTTAGTGGAAGATGACGGAACGCTTTTGTCTGCAGCAACCACAGCCATCCATGATGTGAGAACGGGAAAGTTATACCTTGGGGGAATCACGACACCATTTGTTATGACTTGTGAGATGAAGGTGTAAAAAGTTTCCATTTTTGAGTCTCGAATGGGTCAAAAGATAGTGAATCTAGTGAAACTTGTCCATCTGATCCTAGTTTCGCTTTTGTGCATCCTTTATTGCTCTATCGATGCTTAATTCTCTTCAATATTTGGCTTCATGGACTGTGACCTCATCAAAAAGCCTCTTAATATGCTCTTCTATAACCATTCCCATTTCTATCTCATCATCAACACTCTTCTATTTGCGCATGACAGCTTCATTTCACTTCAACTTGTATATCTCAGTCATAATCTCACCCTCGCTTCTCAAGTCTCGAGTGTAACCTCTTTTGAAGTTATTGGGAAAGCATGACTTAATGCGCGTCATAAACCTTGTTGACTTTAAAACTACCTCGTTTCTTGCGTGGCTGGAACATAAGTTGATAAGACTCCCACATATGAACAAAGATGTCTTTACCATGGAGGAATATTGTTTGTGCAACGCCTGCAGCATTTCATACTTTTGGCAATCGGCGTAAGTGTAGGGATGGGGTGACGTTACGATATGGTAGTTGCAACACTTCATAACATCCTTGCATGAACCATTGAGTAATTCGCGAACGTAGCCGATACAATAGAGCTGATGAACGTTTAAAGTATTATATCAAATATGGTGAGGCGAAATGACAGGCAATATTGAATGATCATTTCATGACAGCATGCGGATATACCTCGATTTTCTACAAAGCCTTTTTAAGCTCTTGCAATCTTTGTATTTTTATACACTTCTTGCGAGTCCTTTTTCTCCTCTCCTAAGAGATCTTAAGTATCAGCTTCGGACATGATTAGTGTATTTCTCGATTTCAAGTTGAGAACAAACTCGGTTGCCTGTCCTTCAAGAAAAGGAATCGGGAAGTATCGAAAAGAAAAAATGCTCCTCGTCCTTCAGATATGGAGGCCGGCACTACCAGTGCAGCTGAGGACAACGTACTTTCGCCATTATCCTCCAAACCTTTCCAATTCGACACTTCTCACTGTCGCACTCAACTTGCTGGTGAAAATACCGAGTCCGCCAATGATAGCGAGAAGGAATACTTCTATGTGACTGAGGAGCAGCAACAGGAGGTTATTAAGCGATTGAGAGACAGAATGGCTGTCCAGCATGCTATGGTGCAAAAGAAAGCCAGAATGGATGTCAAGAATGCTGCAATGGGTGGTTCAAATGACGCATCCACAAGTAAATCTACAAGACAACGCCTTCCTCCGGGCGCGGAAAGTATGGCTTCTTTCGTCCCCGTCCTCCTTTATCTGCCCCCTTACCACCGCCGTTATCTTATCAAGTATCCGTACTAAAGGATTTATCTTCACAGATGCACCTCGCCTCCCATGTTGTAGATCCGATAGATCTGGTAGAGGATGTATCCAATATTGAAGCACCCCATACCCAGCTCACAGAAACGGTTTCTTCTCGGCGAGTCCACCGGCCACTCTTCCGTCAGCCCTGTAGAGAGTGATTATTCAGGTATGTTTTAATTTTTTACTTTGCACATGTAATAAATTATCTATTCATTCTAACGATACAAGTCATTTAGCATATCCACTAACATTCTAATAACAGGCGATACAACCATCTCTGAGTACTCTAGTGGTGAGGAGACAGAAAAAGAATCTTTGGACGGATCTAACAGCTTCCCCTTTACAGATTCGGGTGGTTATTCTCGGGGTTGGACGAAGGATGGTACTTCATCTTGGGTCGCCGGCGCGCTTTTTTGTGGTGAATACCGTACCCTACCTCTACAGAACTAGAATGAGCCGATTTATCGCGTCAGGTATATGAATATACAAGTAGATCTAGACTTTTTGAACCGATAAACATGAACATTTTTAAACCCAACGCACAGACCACATAACCTTCAATCAACTCAACCCCCTTTCATCTCTCGTTTATATACCCTCAACCTCTTTCAATTCATTATTGGCTACACAAGGGTCGAGACTCGAGATACGACGGTCGAAATTCCTTGTATAAGTATATATGAATATATATAAATTATTTAGTATTTAGATGGTGGTGATGATAATACTATCTGCGTCCTTTACGTAATGACCATTGTTACACTCTAAGAGCAGTACAATAGATACTTTTCTATTAATCACTTGTTGTCCATTTATGAATCTCCTACGTTCAGGATTAATAGAGTAGACTCGGGGTAAGCTGGTGCTCACATGTTAAGCCAAAAATCAAATAAGTACTCCGTATAAAAATAAAAAAAGCACATGATCATGTTCTATATAAAAAAAATCGGAAAACCCCACTAGGAGGATCATTAGTGGTGATTCACCCCTCATTACCTGCCTGTCTTGATAATTTTTGCTTTGATACAAATCAGATTTGAGTCAATTAACTCCACTCTCGCCAAATGCACCACTATTAGTGTGAAAATTCAGCCACTTGTAACACAAAAAAGCACCTTGATTTTTCAATACACACCAAATTCGGTTCAAGAAACCAATAGCTTCGAATAGCAAAACATTGAAAAACTAGGTTAACTTTACTCATACCTGATCATCATATCATTGTTATTGCAGTACAAAAACAAATCACCCGACTCAACCAGTCTATCATTCAAGATGCACCTTTTTTGATTATCCAATGCACACCAACCTCAACTCAAGAAGCAATCGGCGATATAAAATAAAATCACTTGGGGTCCCAGTCATTTATTTTGAAGCGATACAACAAACACCTCAATTCAGCTGTCCTCATATACCTATTAACCACCCTGTTAGCAGATGCATCATTGTCGACATCGGGAATCAACCACTTCTAACGACCCTTCCAGACTTTAGAAATGTTACCCTATATGAATCAGTCGACCATTTGCGATCGAGTAAAATCACAATCAGAGATAGAGAGAGAGAGAGAGGCGAGGATGCAAACAAATCTGTTGCACTAGTGGACCGGCAGTCGTCCCTTAAACCAATCGATATCAAATATATGTATCTGGATTAGAAGTCTAATCAGGTATGGAGACAGAAAAAGGTTGCAAATCCGTTGCATTCAGCCAGCTATTGCATCTGCAGCCGTCCCTTCAGATAGACCAAGAGAAAAAATTGCAGTCAGAGTATCGAGATAGAAGTGCTACCAAGATATTTCAGCCAGCCCACAAGATCAAACGCAGCTCAATGCCTTCACTGTTCAAGGGTTTCCACATCGCATAAAAGATATTCGATCTTAGATACTCTGACTCATGGATACTCCAGTCAATAGTAAGGGTGGGATACTTCATGTGCGACGAGAAGCTGCCTATTTCTATCTGTTATTATCCTGACTATCAGCAAGCGCTCTAGTTGTACCAATCTCGGCCTAATTGTCCCCCGTTACCACGATGGGGGTAAATTTGGATATGGTGGAGTTTTTGGAGGAGAGTTAATTGATTATCCAATGACTCGCTAGAGGTGATACACCTGGTTTAATATTAACGTGTGTCTGGAAAAAAAATTCAAAAGTTAGATTTTGGATACACGTTATTAAATCGAGGGTAGCATTAGGACTCTTCTGGACCTGGGCGCAGAAATTTGTTAATTTATCCCACAATAGGGAGAGTGGTAATTCAATGCCCCTTAGTCTACCCCTCATTCAAATCTGGGGCCACTGAGCTGAGATTGGTAGCTTTTCGTGTTACCGAGGAGTTTGGTTTGAAGATCGCATATTTGTGATTCGATATCTAATGTTTTCTTATGTTTAAGAAGACTTTGTCGGATGCAGCCGAAGAGCATACTCCACGCTGCTAGTAAACAAATCTCTATGTGACTAAAGATAGTGTCTAAACAATGTCGAAGTATCTATAAGAAGGTCAATCTCTCTATTACCAAGTCAAATATTTATTGTTTTATCATAATATCAAATATCTTTCTATCATTACATAAACCACTAATCACACCTATCACCCATCCATCAATCAACCCAATCTCAACATCATTATGGATCTAATAACGGCAGTTCAGCAAGTAATAGACAATGCTTTAATGGCTAAGAGTGGCTATTTGACCCCAGCGGGTCTCACTAGCGTGCCAAGCTATGGCATTCCTTTCCAAGTCCCTAGCGGTACCGTAGCACTCTTCCAAGACCCCAAATTTCAAGGTGCGAGATCCGACTTCGTCTTATTGATTACACAGTCAACCAGCGCCATGTAATTCCAAATGCCAATTACGACAGCGCGAGCGTGATCCTATTCAATTCACCGACCGACACGGTAGTGACCCTGATATCGGGCTACAAAAACGACGAAGGCAAAGTGGCCAATCTTAAAGATTGTGACACATGTCTTGACCTAGTCGGCACCGGGAAGACAGTTTCAATTGAACTGCGGTCCCTTGGCATCAATGACGCGGTTCTATGTTCTTCTGGCGAACCGTCGACCTTAATATGGGCGCCATCGAGCTTTTCGCCGATGGCAATTTTACTGGCAGACGTTCGACAATCTTCCTCAGTGAGTGGGCCCTGACACGGTCCACTCACTTAGCGGTTGGGCAATCAACAATTCCACAAGCTTGATGCGCTGGCATTCAATGAAAGATCGACAAATGGCTGTAGTGTATGATGGCGCAGACGGCACCGGGTCATCGTACTCCAACATCAAGGGCTGGGGCATTAAGGAAGTTCCGTACATGTGGGATGTTCGCTTCGATGATTGTATTAGCTCGTTCAAGTGGAACAGCATCGTCCCCAAAAAAGAAATTATTGAGCCATTCAACGTTATGGCAAGCAATTCATCGAACGCCTTTGGATTGACTGCTGTGAATGAAGGGGTCAACAACAGTAGCGAGGTGCAAGCTATCTCAGTCTCCCTCAATAACTCGACCGCCCAGACTACCACTGTTGAGACCTCGGATCAGCATGTAGTAGGGGTCTCAGCATCATTCACTCAGACAGCTTCCGCGGGGGTTGAGGGTGTCGCATCAACCTCGACATCATGGACAGTAGCAGTTAATTATTCCTATACACGTACCGACACCAGATCAACCAGCGAAACCAAAACAATTGATTTGAATATCACACAAGCCGTCAATGCACCAGCCCGAACGAGATATAAGGCTACTTTATTGGTAACCATCGGTCGCCTCCCTGCTACCGAGTATATCACCACAGCACAACGGTGGTATTCAGAGCCAGTCACTGGCGGTGTGATAGATCCCTCGAACAACAATTGGTACAAGCGAACTGAAGATGTGAGAATCAACATTTCGGGTAGCCTGGCATGCACCACCAATGTGAATATTCAAGCAACTCCACTTTAAAGCTGTTGGGTTTGATGAATTCGGAGGATTTCTTTGTCCCATGAGTTGAGGTCAAGTCTTTGGTTCTAATAGCTTTCCTTGATGACTTACTTTGAAGCGGGTACCAGCTGATGGAGAAATTGCAAGAACGATGTAGCTGGTCATATGGTGTGCTGCCTGTTTACAAAACATTCATTAAATTAGTCATTCGTCAGTTTATTGTTGTTGAAACGAATTTCTTTGTAGTGATCCTGAAAAGGGTTACATGACCTGCTTATTTACTCAATCAAACTTTTTCTGCTCACACAGACCCAAAGAGTGACAGTAGAGATAAAAATCCATGAATGCGTAAGATCTTCATTTTCTGAATATAAAATCTGTTGTCGCCCATAACTCTCTCTCATGAATTTGATGATGAACATGAAAATCATATTTTCTCGCGAAATAAATAGGTAAGCTCATCCTCCAACGGTTTGATCACATCCTGATAAACACCAACCCTAGTCGTCACATCTTCCAGATTCACCCTCTGACCGGCTGGTACCCATGGCGTATCTAAGCATGACTGAATAGCATCACGATAACCAAGTGAGCAATCCTCTAGTGTCTTAACTACTCGGTTTGCAACGAGCCAATCTGTGTTTGCGTTTACATCTTGATTCTCAGCATCGGTTCGGAAATTCTCGATTAACCTTCCGGTGTGTAACTCAATGAGAAGAATTCCCAATGCCAAGATACTCGGATTGCGGTGGAATCTGTTCAAATCTAAAGGTGGCTGCTTTTCGTTTATAGCAGGATCAAAGATTGTTGATAGGTAAGGACGTTGAAAATCCAGAGCTCCGGAGATGCCGTAGAAGAAGAATATGTGGTTTTGATTCCACTCCTTATTCTCCCAGTAACTTTCGTGTAACTGCAATAGGGAATGTGCGAAAATGACCGCCAATCTTCGTTTTGTGACCAGGGGTAGCTTTATCGATCTTTCCAGTACTGCTTGCAAAGATTCGGCCTTTGAAAGTCCAGACTCGGGTAGTCTTTTGGGAGTTGAGCGAAGCTGCCAGAGCATTTCGTCATTTCCGGTGTCTTCTACCAAAAGCTGAAGGCATTGATCAACGGGGCCTCTACACCCAACTGTGTCGCATATTTTTTGTAAAAGGGAGCGATCGTCTTTTGAACATTCGCTGTTAGAGGATCAAAGCAGATTAGCAGTGAGATTGGTGAAATTTTGGGAATCTCGGAAACTAACCTGTTTGATCTCACAACCACAGTTCCTTCTTGCCATCTGCCCAGTTTTATATCTTCCTCAACGGAAAATAAAAAATCAAAATCGAGCTCTGTCATCGTCGGCTTCACAGAATCTCCACGAGCCTTCAAACAAAACTTTGCTTCGTGTTTTGTGGAGCAATTGCAACTCCAACATTTGGCGAGTGCTCTGTATAGCTTTTGCGAGAGTAACCGCAAATTAGATGACGGAACATCTTTTGCTCCTGAAGGTAATTTTTTGGTGACTGGTTCCTTTTGCGCTTGCTCTGTTAGACGAAAAAGTCTCTTATTCCATGTGGAAAGATTCTTCAGGCATATATCCCGGTCTTTTCCTTTTTTCCAAAATCGTATTCTTTCCTTGAAAGTACTGGCTGTCTCGCCTTTTTTCTTCTCGGTGGCGAACCTCGTCAGTTTAATGAACATTTTGCTTTGATCCTAACATTCATTAGCTGTGAATGATTTGGTTATCGAAACCTGTACTCACAACATCATCGGATAGTACATGGATAGTAGGATCTTTTATCAACTGAGAAAGCAACTGAGCAATTTTACCCATCACATGCAAGAAAGCATCTAAATCCTCCTTTGATCCGAAATATTCAGAGAGTGCTTGAGCAACATCAGCGTCTGCTTCCCAGGCCTCCAAACGAATGTCCATTGTCAGCTCGGCCTTTCGTTTGTCGGACAAGTAAGGCAGGGATTTGATAACTCCTAAAGTTTGACGATCCAGTTGCACCATTTCCCAATAGAATTCGTCATAAAAGTCCATGAGCTTTTCATCGCGTTCCCGACGAGAGACGGTTTTTCGAATTGTCTCAACGCCATGTGAGTATGCCTTTGCCCCCTCGATGAATAGAGGGAGGACGGCTAGAACTAACCCGGTCACTTCTATACCACTCATATTTATTCACGTCGTCTACGAAAACGGGAGATATATCGTTGCGGTGTAATCTGCAATATATTTCTATGATCGTGAGGCTGATTTCTGCATCTACGATTAGAAATGATTATTGAGTAAGCAGCCTCAAAGTCTTTTCTTATTGTGGCAATAGCCCGTGAGATGCAGGAAATAGAAGCTAAGTGATTGGTAGACTTGAGCAGGCGTATCTGCAGCATCGGGAAATCGTCCCGACGTTAAACGCAAACGAGCCAACGACATGTTACAGATCTAATTTTTCCCGCGAAGTAGTAAGCACCATTCTTTTCTTCGACAAAAATCTAGAACATGACAATTTCAAAGGAACTTTTATATATTTCGCTCGTCGCGGAAGGAACAAGTAGCAATGTCATTAAGTTCAGCCTCACGTCTAAGTCCTGGAGATTCTATTGCCGAAATTGCTAGAAATGTAGCGACGGTATTTGCACGTGGGCGTGCCAAGCAGCTGGACCCGCATTTACGATCAGAATTAGAAAACGAACTTGGAAGATTCAAGATTTGGGCAGGCAGCTTGGGAGTTTTTGCTCCTGGCCGAGCATCTGCGGATTACCGACTTCGTGATGATGATGATGTTAAAGAGGTCTTGATTCAAATGTTAGATCGCCTGAGACAAAGCACGAAACAAGCAATGGATCCACCGGTGATATTGGAGGAGGAGGAAGAGAATGAACAAGATGATAGCTCAAGTGAATCATCGGAAGATTCGATGGCCATTAGCTTGGATAAAGATTCCGATGTGGGATCCGATACGGATGATATTCCCGTCCCTCAGAATGATGTCGTAGCCACAGCTCTCGAAACGATTAAAGACACCATTAATCGACTGTATAGACTTTCAACCATCATCAAAAAACCTAGTTCGTCGAATGAAAACGTGAAAGTGGCGAACTTCATAGCGAAGGAAGAAGAATCTGAAAATCTCAAGGAATTCCAAACTTCCGTTAGCTGGCAAATAAAGTTCCGACTCCCTGATGCTTCACCGGCCTTACTAGATAGATTAATTGAGGCTGCAGTATTTCGACGGAAAAAGCTAGAATACCGTGAGCGTCATAAAGAAAAGCTAAGACAGGGTGTTGAGCAATCATTCGCAGCCGACTTGACTGTTCTTCTTCTGCCCAAGGATACAAAGCTTCGACTACTCGGATATGAGCGTAAAGCTACTCCAGTCATGAGACAGCAATCAGGTTCAGCCAGAGGTTCTTTGAATACAATACAGTATTCTGCTACGGAAGCTTCATCAGTCAATCGCCTCAAGTTTGCTTCATATCCGAAGTCGGTGGCACCTTCGGGAATCACTAAGTCGGCGATTGCTCGCCGAGAACACTTAGATATTCCTGGTCCACCCTCCAAGTCGAAAGGAGAATCCAAGGAAGTAGTTTGTCCCTATTGCTTCCGTATTGTTGATAAGGAAGATATGGTTCAAGCTCGTTGGAAGTGAGTAAATACATGATCCAGGATTACGCACGATTGAGGCTAATTGTTCCCAGGCGACACATACTTCGAGATATAGAACCATATGTGTGTCTTTTTGATGGGTGTGAAAAATCAATAGAATGCTTTGCAACGGTAGATGACTGGATCAACCATATGCAATGGCAACATGCCGTAGTATGGTGTTGTCAAGTTGGGGGTCACGAATCAACTATCTATCATTCTGAAGAAGATTTCAAACAGCACTTACGTCAGGAGCACGAGAATTCTTTCAATGAGTCTCAGCTTTCCATGATTGTTAAAAAGGCAGCGCAGCCTGTTCAAGACCTTTTCGGCACTTTGGCTCTCACGTTGAATGAAAATGAAAGAGGGGACGAAAGAGCTGGAGCTTGTCCGCTCTGTCCCTTTTCCGTGGAGATCTCAGAGGATAACCAAGTACCAGACAGCTTGGAGGTAGCGAAAACGTCAAGACCAGCATCCAAAAAGCTTTGTGATCACATAGCTGCACACATGGAAGCCATCGCCCTCTTATCACTACCGGAACGCGACGATCTCGACGATGCGGACACGAATGAACGAGAATCGGTGAATACCTATCAAAGTCTCGATCAAAACGCAATGGATCTGCCACCAGTCGCATCGATTATTGATAATGAGAACGACGAAGCAACTCCTGATCCTATTCAACCTCCAACAGAACTCGAGAGCTCAGAGTACATGTCGAGAGATGACTGGAATTATGTATTTGAAGATCAACGTGTGAATTCAGGACAAGATCTCGAGCCTGCTCAAGATCCCACACTGCAAGAGTTTGTACGAAGAGCCAGGCGCGCGGAAATGTTTCGCAGGTGGAAAATTGATAGAATTCCTTCAATTGTTGTTTATAATCCGGATGGACTAGAAATTCGACCTGTTGTCCAGGAAAATTCTGCGTCTTTCCTCACGGACGATGTACCCAGTATAATTGTGAGCCGGGAAGGCGACTCTCAAGATGCGAGCCTGAATTTATCAGAAGCATTTCCAAGTATAAACGTGGGGTCACAGCGAGAACAAGAGCCTCCAGGCATAGTTCTGCACACACCATCTGGCTTTAGCGTTATAGCCAAAGGTCCAGATTAAGTAGACGGGGCTGTCATGGAGGAGGCAGACAGAGCTTATCGCGAAAATGTCACCGCTAGGAGAATTGTTGAAGAAGAGCAGCGTTCTGTCGTCGACAAATGGAACGACTAGTGTGGGCAAAATAATAGTTGATGACAACTTTCCATTTCCAATTAGACGTTTGTGCCCATCTCCTCGTCTCGGTTTCTGAAATATCTAAACACGGAAGCGCATGATGATCTACACTAGTCACCGTGTTTGGGTAAAGCCTTCAAGCCTTACTATTTGGACACCCGTGATCGAAGGGATTAAACCTTTCTGGATGCCGCGAATCAGTTAGGATTAAATGGAGGACAAAATTGTATCAAGATCATTGAGATCTATGTTGACAACGGGATCTCAGTGCCAGAAATTTGATTCTTGGAAAATATGTATATGGACAAGCGCATCATCGATCGTCAACTTTAGCTCCATCGCGTATGCCTGTTTGCGATGTCAAAACGGTATTTTATTATGGGTAGTTAAATATTTCAGACGCACTTTTAGCAGTTACGTCTGACGGGAGTATATCAATGGCACTTGGTCATTTCAACCTCCACCAACATTATCTTCCGATAAACGACTTGCGGGCAGTCTTTGGCCCGATTATATACATAGATCGACTATTTTCATGCAATATCTTCTGAAGAGAAGGAATGTAAGTGCGGCTGAGCGGATTTATACACTACGATACTTTTGTCTTATCTAAGAATGGGGTTGGACATATATAACTCCAGAAAGTTATGTTTGAATTGTCATCTTTATTCATCTACACTACTGTATCTCAATAGCTATCAGACAGTTAGAATCTACAAACACTTCTCTTTTGTGCTAGTCAAGATGACCGGATCACTAAACTGCACCCCCATATCACCCGAATGCCCCGTCGAAGCAACCGTCTACGGCTACACCCCTTCGAATGGGCTTCAACGCCTTCTTCCTCGCTTTTTTCGCCCTAGCAGCTATCTTTCACATAGCAACCGGTATCCGCTACAAGATCTATTCATTCAGCCTAGCCATAACCATCGGGTGTCTGGGAGAAGTAGTCGGATATCTTGGACGAATTATTTTACACGCTAATCCGTGGTCAGATATCGGATTTGAGATCTAAATCTCATGTCTGATTTTCTCTCCTAGTTTTATGGTTGCCAGTGTATATATTACCCTTCAATATATTGTGCAGGCTTTTGGGAGTGAAAAATCGAGGATCCCCGCTAGGTCCTATACCTGGGTGTTTACTTCTTTTGATATCCTTTCCTTGTTACTGCAGGTAATTGGGGGAGGTATAGCTGCTAGCGCTGGGGATAATCATAGTACGAGGGATTTGGGCACGAATCCCATGATAGCTGGTATCGTGTGGCAGGTATTCACTCTAATTGTTTTCGCTGCACTGGTTCTCGACTATATTATTCGAACCAGAAGATCATGGGATCGAGTTCCCGAAGACAAAAGAATCATGGCTGTTAGAAGACCTTTCAAACTATTTTGCGTTGGAGTTACGGTCCCTTTTATCACTATCTTTGCGAGGTGTGTGTATAGGATTGCGGAGATGGTAGGGAGTTGGGCTAATCCTATTATGCGGGAGAAGCTGGATTTATTATTATGGACCGTTTGTGAGCTGTTTCCATCTATTCTGCTGTAAACTTGTGCGAAACTAATGAGAGTAGTATGATTATCATTGCTGTATCATCGCTGGCCATCTTTCATCCTGGGTGGTGCTTTTCCCAACTTTTTATAAAGGCTAAAGCCAAGGTGGAAAGCGTTGAAAAGACAAGGTTGGGATCTGAGTCGGAGTCTGCATGAAGGTGGGATGTGGTAGGATTGGAGTCAGCTGTGTGGCAGGGATATGATTCGAAATGCCCTCGCACGAGAATCCCTCGAACATCCACTCGAAACCCGCCGGCATCTCGCTCTGCGAACAGTAAGGCACATGCAGCGACATGATGGCGACGGTTTAAAGGGTATTGATGCAGTATTAGAGTAAATGTTCAATGATATAGACTGCCGAATGGAGACTGTAACTTTCTGACTGAAAACTACCGTTCAAACAGCCTTCAGTTTTACTCCTTTGCGAAGAGAAGAACTGCGATGAAAATTTGTAATATCTTTTCCCTAAACATGAGACGGTAAGCCAGATTTGAACGGCGTTGGGTCATCGACTAAAGTATACATTGGAGAATACTTGCATAACACGGAGGTCAGTGAGCAAATCCAACAATCTGATAACCGGCACAGGTTGTATTGCGGCTATATAAATCTGATCGCTTCCACTCACGTGGCGAAGGAGGTCGTGAAACATGAGTTATATAGATTTACATACTGCAAAGCAGATATGTAACCTGAGATACAGAGCGTATGAACATGAGGTTGCTGATTACGAAATATGGCAAAGCACGAGAGGGAAAAGGCGATAGTATAAAAAAATACTGCCAGGTACGAGCTCAGCTACGAGCTAAAAGACAGAACAGGAGACAGATAGTAATGCAAGAGGGTAATAACATCAATAGCATTGTGAACATCTTGACTATTGTAAAAGTGGTAGGTCGAGATACGTGCGTCCCGATAGCACGCTGTGAGGAGGGAATTGGAAGAGGAAGCTGAATAAGATTACATTGTAATACGTTACTTATAAAGAAAACAGGGTTCATAATAATTTTAGAATTGATATTATGTAGATTCAAATATATATATATATAGAAGGTTGATTATTCTCGAAAGAAAAGATAAAAGCTCTTCTTTTATATCTAATTACAAGAGGTTATGTGATTGACTAGTTAAAAACCTCTATGTATTTGGCCTATAATTCCAACTTTCTCACACTATGAGACGAAACACTCGAAATTCAGCTTACTGAGCCATTTGTTAGCCATCCCTTTAGAGATTCTTACAGGATTTTATCTTCGAGCTCTTAAAATTATTGCTCCTAAAAAGGCAAATAACTCATCGAATGAATAACCTATTAGCTGCAGATGAAACATAATCAGTTCCCGGTCGACCTGGCTTTATTACCGCGAAAATATTTCAAAGGCCTCATCTAATAACTCATTCGGAGCACACAAAGACTGCAGTGTGGACCTAGCCATTATGTAGAATTGTTACTACACGAAAATAGAATTTATCTCGATATCATACAAATGCTTGATACCCCGTGTTGTTATACAGGAAAATTTTGTGGAGGGACAAACACAAGACTTTGTTACCGAGTGCGGGGAAAAGACGCTAGGAAGGACCCGATCATCGAGGCGATTGACCGTTAGGATATCATTGCTTGCAAATACAACACTTCACTTAACTTGCATTTTTTCTTTTGCAGTATAGTATTTCGTACCTTTTTCTATGTATAAATTGCATGAACCACGAACTCATCAATGGCTACAGTATCCCAACTGCTGCGTGTAACACAAGCATCAAAGCCGTATCCGGTGACCTTATACCATATCTCTCCATTACTCGCCCACTACATTAACACAACCTCCACATCTGCCCCACCAGTTCTGTTACACTTGCAACAGAGCCAAGAATGAGTACCATCGGTAGAGCTTTCCGATTCTGAATAATTGTACATCTCAATACGCAAGAACACAGCCGCTAGCCCTTGTTGCAGCATCACAAACGTTTAACCACACGCGAGCAGACACATTTTATCTATAAGGCGAATGAACCAGGACGGTTTATGATAGGTATAGGGGTCGGGCCGCCTTGCAGCAACTTCTTTGGAATATCAATGGTGTTAATTGACGTTCCTTTGGATGAAGATCTTTACTGAGTCTGGTTCATTCGTGTTTTTAGTTTTTGTGATGGTACGGATAAGTTTAACCACTTTTGTCAAAGCTGTATCCAATCGAGTTCTGGCCATAGTTGGTAGAACAGGCGGCGGAATTGTGGTACGCATCTTTTCAGGAGCCCATTTCTTCTGATTGTTCCAGGATTGGCTTTTCGTTCAGCATCTCCGCTTCAATTAAAAATCATTTTATTCCGTAGAAAATGTCCCTCGTTTGGAACACCGATTATCACTTTCACACTATCGCACAAGCTCAAGTTACTTGAATTCTAGTTCTGCAAGTGCATGCATCAAGTTCAGTGACCATCACTCTGGGCTTTCACACCTCAAGCAGTTCTGTCCCAGAGTTACCCGTAATGAAGCTGCACCTTGGGTTGATCTCCTGCTATCCATGGTTTCAAAAATGCTATTTACCGGTGTTCTTTGGCTATAGCCTTCCGAAAAATGAGGAATTTTCTCTTGGCTGTCTTTTCCCTCGAAGCTCGTAGCTGGTGCTCTGAAGTGATGCAAGCTTTTCTACATGAATCGTCATAAATCAGTAACCGACTGCGTATACCGTGGGGGATACACATGTATACTTAGGTACTAGGAGCATGCACTCTCATGCCGAGAAATTTCGCCTTTGGAAGACGACGCAACTGACGGTCTACTATCTTGTCCACAGCACGGCAGTATAGAATGAGCTGCCAGCAAGCAGCCATTGTCTGGTAAAATCTCAAACCAGTCAACTAAATCACAAGGTAAACCAAAAACATTGCTGTTTTTTATCCTCCTACCGTCCTTAACGTTGAATGTTTGGTATTGGGAGATCTTGACGTGGTGTCTTTCGTCGCTTGAAACGGCTAGCCATCACATCCCGTCTTTGGTAATCTTCCAATATCAATTTTAATTGGTTCCAAAGAAAAATGCTTTGTACTTCGACTGCCCTCGTCACAAAGAGACGTAGGCGGAGGGATTAACTACAGGATATCGAGAACAGGGAGCGCCGCCAGGATGCGAATGCGGCGGGGTAGCGTGGGAACTATCCAGGCTTCGTACCGCAGCCATGTCGTGCGAGGTGTGACGTGACGGCATGATTCAATCGGTTCAACCAGATCGGATAAGTGACAAAGCTATACAGCTGGGCAAACCGATAATGGAGGTACTCGATATCGATACGCTCCAGATGGTGACGTATAGCCAGATCCTCCAATTTTGAGGTTTCTTCTCCATACTGTTTCCAAAGAAAATCTCCAAAATCGAAGAAGCTCATCAATTCTTGTATCAAAATTCTCTGCAAGGTCGTCAGCCATCATTCATATACCTACCAACCCAAAAACGACCGAAATAGCAAATTCCATATCCCGCGTCAAAAATGTATAAGTATAGCGGTACCTACATATTTGTGCACAAAATCTACGACTCGAGATTTTTATACCTATAGGGTAAGACAGCACGCAAAAAACCTAACGCAGAGCCCCCGTTCCCACCAACCAATCACCATCAAAAACCCCCCTCCACCAAATTATTTACGCGCCCAACCGCGCATACAGATCGGACAACGCACATACAGTGAAACAATAATTGGCAGGAATCAAACATTTTCGACACGCTAAAGAATGATGGTGTGGGCGGGTATTTATTTTCGGGGGCGGTATGAAAGTCCAAGGGCCAATATCGATGAATATTTGAATATTTGCGCGGAATCGTATGCTGGATTGGGATCCGGATTGGAGATTGCGTTGCATTGATGTACTTCTGTATGTATTGGCTTGGTCATTGCTTCGTCCTAATTGATAGATACTCCGTAGATACTACGCTGAGTTTTGTACTCTGTCATGTTGTACTTATATCGTCGTGATCGCTCTTGATCGAGATGGTTTCTTCAGTTATATATATTATTTTTTTCGTTTGTACACTCTCTTTTGCGATTCTGCTGATTTATTTAATAATCGAATTTCTTCTCTTTTTCTCTCTCTCTCGATAATATAGGCTGTACAGTGCGGGCACTATTTCTTGCGTTGAATAATTAATTTCATGGTTGATTGACCACTACGCCGTTAACGTTTCATTTTGCTACGCCGTTTCGTTTTGCCACGACGTTTCACTTGCCTGGCTCTTTTGTTTCGAGATCATTCGTGTCTTGATTTTTCTCAATTGATCAAGTGTTAATTTATTGGGAAAATCACAAAAACCTCTTCATTGACATCGACATATACATCATGGCGGATAGAAAGCATGTAAGACGCTCGAGAAGCCAGGGCTATTTTCATCGGAGAAGACCAGATGATATATACATCCAGAATCCTCACGAATTTACATTTCCATACTCTAAACCGGAAGAACTGCCAACACCTGGATTGTTATTTGACGATGAAGAAAAAGAAAACATATATTTCCGGGGCCTGGATATAGAGGCCTCCTCGCCTCGAAACTTCTTCCTCGAAAAACCACCCACGAATTGGAAATCAGAGCAATCACCTATTTCTCCTGGTGTTACCGTGTTGTTAACTCCTGCTTACGGCGATGCGGATGGCGATTTGGATGTGATGGAGTTCTTTCAGGCGTACGTTATAAGATTTTATTTTCGTACATTTAATTTGAGTTTTTAATACTTATTCTTTTCGTTTGCAGAGCGGCATATCCCGGACAACGAGCGGTGCGGATTACTGCGGACAGACCACGAGATATACAGAGATCTGCGAATGTGGATAAGAAGAAACGTCCATCAAAAGTTGGTCTTCCGTCGCCGAAAACTCCCAAGGCTTGGCCATCGATCGTGGAACCTGATATTAGTACCCTTCCCAGTCAGGAGGAGGTTGAAAGAAATGTTCTGGAAGCTCGTCGCAAGCTCGTTGGCCAGAAGACCTCGGGTAATAATGGGCGTCCTCGACTTGATAATCCATTGGAAGCATATCTTGTGGCTCCGGGACCTATGAAAACTCGAAAACAGACGAGATCGCCATCTCCGGGTATCAATTACGCAAAGAGGTCTCCTGAGCGTGGCCAGAGTCGAAGCCCGGCGGTTGGTGATCGAAAACGATTTCTTGAACCACAGCATTCGCTATTGCAAAATAGGCAGCAGGAAAGATCTCCATCGAATGAGGCTAAAGTACTCAGAAGTACCCGTAGTGAAAGGAGTCTGCTAGACCCAACATTCGGAATTAACAATAGCATATCAAGAACGCCTAGTCCAGTCTTTGATTTCGACGACTCAGAAATCACAGATATTGAGAGTGGCACTGAGGATGATGAGAGAGGCAACGAGAGATTAAGTAGATGTGAAACATTATCAAGCCAAGATCCACATAGTCCGATGTTCGACAGTCCGCCAAAGCCATTGGAAAAAGATTGGAAATTTCGTCTTCAACAAGATTGTGCTATGGGTACTCTTGGTGCTTTACAGTCACCTTCGATATCTTCCTCTGCTAGTCAAACCCCTCGAAAACTCCCAAAGTCGACGAATAAAAGACTGGGAGAGATTGGAATACCTAATTATAGTGCTATGTATTCACATGATTACACAATGAGCACACATACAACTCGTCCTCGTCAAATTAGTGCCGAGGTATCAGTACGCTCTCCCATCTCACCTAATATGCCGCCTCGAAGAAGAAGCCCACCTATAATGGCTCCAATTCATCGAGACCAGAGTGAGGCAAGAGGTGCATCATTTGAGCCGGAATCTCGCACACCGAGAACTCTAGTAACTAATTGGCTTACGAGTATGTCTTCTAACGCTGGACGTAAGGAACAATCTCGAGAGCATGATGTTTTCTGGAAACGGAGTTGGGGTCGAAAGACGAAACCTAAAATGGAAGGCTGGATTTAATGAATTGGGAGATGAATGACAGGAAAATGTTGAGTGGTTTTTGGTGGGGCGGTGTTAATATTGATGTACTGATGGTTATGAATGATGATTTGTTTATGAATAGTAAATGTTTGGAGGGGTTGATGAATACCTAGCCTAGGCAGGTAACTGGAAAATTGTATGGATGGCAAAAAAAGTGCTACTTTAGGAAGCGGAGCATGGGGAAACTTGGACCACAAATTCTTTCGGTAGACAGCTAGCTTGGACACATAGTTTGTAATGATTAATGATACCTACCAGCTGTCAATCTATTCTCCACCAGCCAAAAATGGCCATTTCTCCCACTTTCAGTCGAGTCCTCATGAAAGAATCTTGATGTGAAGTCGCAGGGTATGCGCGCGGCTGCTCATCATCACTCGCAGGTAAATGACTCTAGACTCCACAGATAACTAAAGCTGTGTCTAGTCACCAGTTCCGTCGCTCTGGCCTTCACCCACTCGATGATCTCCAGATGTAATCAAGGCGGGGGGGCATGTAAGTACCCGATTCGCCCAGCCGCCAGCACAGCGCAGAACATCACTGCAGAGCTGCAGCACCCTGGCACGAGCCTTCAAGCATAGAAGATTGGTTGACGGTACGAGGAAGGCCGATGGAAAGTAAGATGAAGAGGGTTCTTTTGGTAGCAACTCAGGTTTCAGCTGCAGATGATCGACAACTACACATGTCGACATAATTCGATCTATTTGAGGTTATGTATATATATACTCATAAGTCTCCAATGAGCAACATTCACAACAAGCAGCAATCGCAGAACGTACACGTGGAGGCTATGTTGGAGATGCATCCATTAATAAATGATTTTGATGTCATCCACAAAAATGTGACGGAGGTCCGATGGGTTATGCCAAGAATGGTGGCACATGGTACCGATTTTAGTTCGAGAAGTCGAGAAGTCAAGAATCTTCCTAGTTCTTCAACCAATCCCTCGCCATCTTCAACCAACAATTGGTATTATTGATGCAGAAGACAGCGATCTCTACGTTGCTTCAAACGAAAAGACCTTGATGGAACGGGACCACCCAGTACTCGAGTGATCTATCTAAATGAAAAAATCTCAGGCCCACTTCTATTTGTTGGTTGGCGGTAAGAAATGCTGATAATGGTAGGGGATAATGATACCTAGGCTTTGTTTTTCAAGTATGGTTGTGGCGCAGACATTTTAGCATCACTATCATGGTAGCATTGGTATTATACTTATCGTCTCATATCCTTCCATAATGCTTGATAGACTGTTTTCTGTCGATCTTCTGTTACACCACTGGTACCATACGATACGGTACGATAACGAAACACAAACATTCAGAATTGTTAACAGAAAGGAAGAGAGGGGTGGGTGGAGTTCACATTTATTGCCAACAATTATCTCAACATTCACTCAACATGAGTACCAGTCCGGCTGAGCCAAAAGGCATTTTAAAGGCGAGCGAAATTGATCTTTCAGATACTCCAATTGCAGTCGCATCTTCTTCGCTATCACAAAATATACCGAAATTGTCCCATCAAAGACACGTATACCGCAGAATGGACTCGCAAAGCTCCGTTCGATTCTCCCCAAATCTTGAAAGTACTCCCCAAGACAGTCAATATTCGACAATTCCCTTAATAGTTGAGGGTGATTCCAATAATTCTGCGGACATGTCTCAAGGATTGGGTATATCTCGAATGTCCACCACTGCCAGTCGCAAATCTCCAAGTCCACCCAGTCCTTCAAGTGGATTTTACAGTCCGCCAATTGGTTCCGGATCTTTGATGACTTCTCCTGCGACTTCACAAAATCGTCTACTGGAATCTCCGAGCTGGCCGGAAAATAATACATATAGTGCAGGTGGAGGATACTCGGGGGTAGATCAGAGGCATACGCGCAATGAATCTGTGAATAAAGAAGATATTTCTAAGGGAAAGATTTCAGCTTTCACTGAGAGTTTGGACATAGCTTTTGACGGTCCAGACCTCTCCAGACCGAACAGTATCCGTGGAACTCCTGTGCATGACGAGAAACACATTGGATGTGGATGCGCAGCAAATAATGATATTCATTCGCGGGGCAGAAGTTGGACGTCAGTATCAGTTTTATGCCTATGCATATATTCAACTATATTCTCCGGCATTTGGTTTTTCATAGCTGTTCTTCGGCCACGATATGGCGAGCATATTAAAACCAATGGGTCGTTGCCTCCAACAACTGCTTCGATTTTGTTTGCTGGTTTTGCGAAAACTATTGAGCTATCCTTTGTCACTATATTTGTCAATTTTCTAGGCCAAGTCTTGAGTCGGAGATCTCTTATTAGGAACTCTGATGGTGTCACCGTTGCTGAGTTGACAATGCGAAATTGGGTAAGTTTAACTTTTTTGGTGTTTGATATGGGTTTCTTTACGTCTGATGTGGAATGCTCGTTTGATATTAACTATCCTCCTTTAGGTCATTCAACCAGGATTCATGCTCACGAACCCCAGGATTTTACGAAGGGCCGCATTGTCAATTTTGGGAGGAATCACATTAACCGCAGCTGTTGTAGCTATGTTTTATACTACGGCATCAGATGCCATAGTCAGCCCTAGTCTCCAATTCGGGAAATGGGATAGTGTGATAATGAAGGGTCTGGTCAAAACAAGTTATGGCAATCCATTTTATGTTGAGCAGAGTTGTCAAACCCCTATTTCAACAGCTATGGATCCGCTATATTCCGCTTCCACTTGTGTGGATATCGATCATGCTGGGGAAGGTGTGTAAAACCTCCAGTAGGCTGTTTTTAAAATACGCTAACCCTCTAGCGTATCATAACTTTCTCGAGTATCTTCGTACTTGGGCCGAAATTGCTGCTCCTGGAGGCAAAAGTAACTCATCCGAGTTAGCACATCGTCCAAATGTGACAGCCATGCTCTACGATAACACTACTGTCAAGGCCTCATGGATTCGTACTAATACTAGCGATATGGCTGCTAGTTATAAAAAGTACAATCGTGTTGTGAACAACGTCACTCTTGCTATGCCACACTCCGGTGTTATCTCAGCTGCAACTGATCAAGTTAATGGCATTTTACAGCCTTCTGATCTCGAGGGTGTTGGAGAATACAAAGTAAGAGCGTCAGTAGTGAGCCCCACTATCAACGTTTTATGCGTGAACATGAATAAAACTGAGCTATCGCCAATTATCTACGTTGATTGGCCGAATGCGGTCACAACTGATTCTATAACTGTTCCAAATCAAAAGCTGGCTTGGGGCGGTTATACATCCCAAATTGTTTTAGAGTCGGGACAGGAATATCTTAATAGTACTGCAGTAGATGATATCTTTGGCTGGGGTACAAATGGTAAACAGCCTCCAGTGTTTCCGATGGTAAGTAAGCTAAGTAGTATAAATATGGTTGAATGTTTGCTGACTTACTTTAGTTACCCATTGACTACAATACCATAAGTAACATATCGGTATACATGAGCGAATTCATTTACGTTCTTACAAAATCCAGTATTACAACCGATTATACCATCTGTGAAATGAGTGAGTACTCCTTTCGACATACTTTAATTATTTTACTTCTACATTCCCACAGTTTGATCTCCAGTTGATCAAGGAACAAATCTACAATGTTATGGATTGTCTAGAACGTCTGGCTTTGGTACTAACAATAACCTTCCAGGCTCTTTTCTTGCAACTGATTGCAGCACAAAATACTCGGCTGCTGGATCGGGAGGGACTCTCGAGACCACATGCGAAGATCCCAATGATGAATTGGCCTATGCCAAATCCTACGACCCTCCACCTCCACCTCCTGCCGCACAAACAGATTTTCGAAACATAATTTCAGAATGGGCACTTACATTGTCCCTTAACACCGGAATTTCAAACGATAACGCTTCTGTTTCTCGATTGCTGACACAATTCGTCGCGACGACTCCTAGTCTCAATACCACATTACCGAGTCTAGCAGAAGCCCTCGCTTCACTCGCTGGCTGTACCCTATTAATTAGTGCCCAGGACGCCACTTTCAGACATTACATGGGATATGAAGCTACAAATAGTATCGTAAGCCCCGGCATATATGAACCTTTCAACGCATCCATCTCCAGTCAATCCTACACTTCTGGCCCTGCCGTTCGCTGGCAAAATATATTCTATGTTGTCCTCATACTCGTTTTCCTAACCAATCTTTTCTGTCTCGGCTATTTCATCCGCCAACGTGGTCTCGTAACTGATTTCACCGAAACTCAGAATTTATTTGCTCTAGCAGTTAATAGTCCCCCTTCTCAACGCTTAGGTGGAAGTTGTGGTGCTGGTCCGCAAGGAGATCAGCTAAATGTTGATTTCCATGTCCATCATGAGGAAAATTCAAGTCACTTCTACTTGAAGGAGGGAAATAGTAGCAGTGTTTTTGAGCCGTCGAGTTTTGAGTTGAAGAGTCGAAAAGGCCCGGGTATGGGGTTGAAATCGAGGACCGCGAGTAGTTATAGCATGTTGAGTAATAAACGGAGGAGTATCCTGTAGTTTTGGGATATGCGATGTACGATATGCAGCTCAGTGGGAGATAATAGAGGGGTGAATGGTTTGCATATTATAGAGAAGCGAGCGGGGGGTTCCTTTTGTGGCTGCTTTGTATAGATAGATAGAGAGATTTGAGATTTGAGATACCCTTGATTAATGATGAAATTTTGAAGTTTAATAATTATTCCCTCACTGCCAAGCGAGAAGTGGGATGATAGATGCATATGATGATGACTCCGCATCTGAGCTCAAAGCTTGCGCTGTAGTGTAACACTTAACCTTACTTACTCAAGTAATTGGAAAATATGTCATCATAGTCATAATCATAATCATACGAGAAACAATGAAATCGCCAAAGAATATAAACTCAAGCATCCCCCATCCCCCATCCCCCATCCCCAATCCTCAACCGACAGCTCAAAATTTCTATCTTATCATTGATTAAACATCACACAGCACCAACAAAAAGGGGACTAACCTACCCACAATGACCGGTAAATTAATTTCCCCCTTAATCAACTCATCCACATTGATCACAGCTAAGTCATAGTACATATACAAGAATATCCTCATTTCCCCTTCACGCGCCCCCAAGGTGCTGATCCCGCTCCCGAAAATGCAAAATTGCGTCGCGGATGTCCGGTTACTCGAGTTGAACTGTTCGATGGGAGGAAAGTGTGGTTATTTACTAAACATCAGGATTGTTGCGAGGTGCTTGCTTCGCAGGATTTTTCTGCTGTGAGTGAGTTTTTTATGATTTCCATATTTATATACATATTTATATTTATTAAGTTTGGTGTTGAGTGATGAGTATGAATGGATGGATGAAGGGATGTGATAGAAGTGTAACAGTGTTATTAATATTTGGAGCAGGATCGGAGACAAGATGGATATCCTGAGATTCACGAGGGGGGAAAAGTAGCTGCGTTGGCTTCTGCACCTACTTTTGTGAATTTAGATGATCCGGCGCATTTTTTGCAACGGTAAGTTACTCTATCTCTATGTTATCTTATTCTATTCTAACATCTAGTTTCACATATTAGTAATCGAGTCCAACCCTTCTTCGAAAAAGAAGCCATAGATAAACTTCGTCCTTTTATCCAATCCATCGTCGATAGAACACTTGATCAAATGATTGCAGAAGGTTGTTCTTCCCCTGTCGATTTTATTCATAAATTTGCGGCTCCGATTCCTACATTGACCGTGTATCATTTGTTAGGGATACCGGAAGAGGATATTGGGAAATTGGCTTGTGATAGTGAGGTGAGGAATAGTACGAGTAGGAATGCGGCTGAAAATTCGAATACGTAGGTTTTGTTTTTATTATTAGGAGTGTTTATCGTATGTGAGACTAATGTTTTGTGTAGCAATCTTCAGGGATATATCAAAGAATTGACAGAGAGGAAGATGGTTGACCCTGGGGATGATCTTATTAGCGAACTTGTTAATCAGGTATACTGTCGCGCTCTTGAACTTCTTTTACCTCAAAAGCTGATACAACAACCATTTAGTACAATCAAGGGATCGGCAACCTCTCGGATATTTCCTCTCTCGCCTATTTAGTTCTCGTAGCCGGTAATGCAGCAGTCATAAATACTATTGCGCTTGGCGTCCTTACTCTTCAACAACATCCCTCTCAACTATCCGAGCTAATCGCCAATCCAGATCTCGCACCACAGGTAGTCAATGAAATTTGTAGGTATCATACCGCGAGTGCATTCAATTGTAGACGAGTAGCTTTGAAGGATATGAAAATTGGAGGTCAAGTATGTAATTCCTCTCGCAGTTAGTCTTGATATCCTTTATTCAGATGCAAAATAAGATAGAGGCTATTAACCTAACAGCTAAACAGAAGATTAAGAAAGGCGAAGGTGTGATATGCGCAGTTCAAGCAGCGGATAGGGATGAAGATTTCTTCACGGATCCTGATCCTGAAACGTTTGATATTCATCGGAATCATGATATCAAGGATGTATTGGGGTTTGGATGGGGAATTCATCGATGTCAAGCGGAATGGTTGAGTAAAGCTGAGTTGGAGATTGTTTTCGGTAAGTTGTGGTATTTATTTATTTCGTGGGGTGGAGGGAGATGAGGCGAGATGGATAGGGTGAAGTAAGAAAGGGTCCTGTCAATTTAAGAATAATGAGGAAAAGAGTTTACTATAGCTAACCATATTAATGTGTTAGGTACATTATATAAACGTCTACCGAGTCTGAAAATTGCAGTTCCGCTGGATGAATTGAAGTATACACCGCCGACACAGAATATTGGGTTGTTGGGATTACCGGTGACCTGGTAGATGAGGAGTGGAAACCAATGGCGTAGGTAGTTTGCGTAGTTGACGGCAAGGACTGACTCCAGATTGTTTGCCCGAAAGTCGATTTTGATCGATAGTTGTTGGTTTCAATGTTTTTCTGTTCTGCTTATTGGTGCTTGATTCTGTAAGAGATGATTCACTCGATAACAATTGGCTTATAATGAAGGGAAAGAAGTAAAATATGGTATCATCTCCTTATTACCGTGCTTATTTCGTATATCTTCACTCCCTACCTTACTCAGGTGATAAGCCCAGCGCTTTCCGGCAAAAGAACAGCTGTAAATGGAACTCTAGCTGAATTCGCTCGGGTTGGTGGTCGTTCCTGTCTTTTGTATTGTACATCCTTCAAACCCGATCAATCAAACATAGAAGGAAAGAAGCACAAACACTAACCAAGACCATTTTCCCGTCTTTCGTTTCCCCAACCTTTACAATACATCAACACAATTCTCTTATTACAAGATACTTCACTCAACTTTCAAAATCGCTTCATCTTGCTTCATCTTCTTTCGTATTACTTCTTGTCACTTCACTTTGCTCTGCTATCAATTGAACTTATTATATTCCACCTTTAACAGCATCAAATGCACTGGGTAAGACAACAAGATATGTGTTGTAAGTTCTCATCCAAGTCTCTCTCATAATCATCTCCAAGCCCAGATTTAACTCATTTCTAACATAGTCATTCCAACAGATCCGAAATTTGCAAGAAATATGGATTCGTCGCCTGCCAACCCAGAAACAACAAGACTCGTAAGTCCTTTGTTTCCTTTTCTACTCCGATCAAATCCCTCATCTTCTAGACTCAAAAGGGCTCACATCACCACATTCAATACCCAAGAAGACTTTGCACACTGAGAAGTCTCATTTTAGACCTGCCGTTGCAATACTCTCAATGTCTATTACAAGTGTGAATTTTGGGAAGTCTCATCTCACCAACTCATCATATCAAACTTTTCCAATGTCCAACGCAGATTCAAACATACAAGCTCAAATTTAACCCAACCCACAACAGAAGTTAGCATTCTTTGATGTCGGCTACAAACCCGAGCCACCCCTCGTCAACTTCTACCGCTGGTTTGTTCTCCACAGCATCCATAAACGTTCTTTCAAAAACGGTGCCTTCCAAAAAGACATTCCCTGGTTCATTTCTGGTCCTTCCGCATGGAGAATCGAAAAAATCCTTTTCGGCATTTGTGATTCGACTCTAATTACCGATGATGAAAGAGCTATTCTCCTTGAATTCCTGACGGAATATCATCAACAACTTGCAGACGAAAAGACCGATCTATCCTCTGGTTTTAAGACTATTCCATCATGGGTGCGAGTTAAGCGGATGTTTGACATGAATGACCCTAATCACATTGCTGGAGTAGCATGGTTTGAGGAATCAAGTCGCCACGGTTGGGCCATTGATATGAATATCAAGAAGCCTGACGAGGAAGTGACATTGGACACTTCCAAGGAATCTGAAAAGATAGTCGCAACGGCCGATGTCCTAGACGTCGACTCTGATGAAGAAATTATGGATTATGCGGAAATTATGCCCCAAGAAGAGAGACACCAAAACATGGAAATGTTCAAAGGGGTATGCTCGGTGCGCTCTAAGAAGGTGGATCGTGCCAATCAAAAGGGGACAAAGAGAGTTGTTTCCGGTACGGCTACTCGTTCAACTAGCCCTACAAAAAAGTGCAAGGCAGGCCTTCGCGTTCCAGTTATCAAGGCTCAAGGTACGTAGATATTTCGATACATTATGTATCTAATGCTAATTCAATTAGGTGGCTATCGACGTGATTCCGGTGTAGAGATTGATTTTTAGTACGATCAGGCTGGTTTATAGCTATAGGTCATGGTTACTTCATTATTATTCAAAGGGAAAGAAAGCTTTTTATGGTGAAACATTGGATGTCATTCGTTAGAGTAGTGGTAATACAAATACAAGCTGAATGTGATGCTTGACATTGTTTTCTTCTTGAGAATCAGGTTTAATATACAACTTCAGAACATTACTTCCGTTTCCTCCCTTTGAAATATATTCCGCATGTCTAGAAAAGTGAAGAAGTGAAGATTGATAGTGAAAGTATCTATAATGTCCTTATTCAATTGAAGTATAAGAGGATTATGTTTTCTCTCTTCGCTTTATAGTGAGTGAGTAGGTGAGTGAGTGAGTGTATTCTATACATAAACATATATTCTTAATGTAAGATTATATATTTTCCCAATCCCAGTACTCTCTGAACATCTAAACGAAACAAGCAAGTACGTATTATACATCAATCATCATCGTCATCATAATTCCGTTTCTCTCCATTATAGTAAATAGTACAACAATAAAATCAATACAAGTACTACTTATTCATTTCATAGTTATAGACTTATAAGAAAGAAGCAGATTAGGTAGCGTATATATATAAATCATGGTATCATTATATCATTTTGTAATATATTATAAAAACAGTCGATTTAATTGATAAATAAGTAGGTATTTAATCCAAATATACATACATACATACATACGTACATTCATTTACTTCTATGTTCGTTGTTGGTCTTTTCATTCATTTATTCATTCATTCATTCATGATTCCACTTCCACTTCCAATTTTGAACCATACCTATAGGTATTGTATCCTACTTTCAAATGCTAAACCAATGTGGAAATCTCCATATTACGAATATATTTGTAAAATAGCTTTTGATTTGCTAGCCGTTATATCCTGCTCCGAATATCGCAGATGGGTATAATAAATCCAAACCCCTATAAATTCCTTCACCTGCACAAAGTGATGTTCACCAAATCTTTTTCTCTGTGACCCATGTATAATCTCAATTCATCCTCTTCATTCCCATTTCCTCCACTCATCATTTAATCTCTGAATTTCCCTTCCCATTAGTGGATTCGGAACCATGCTCTCCCTACTCTGTCTTTTTGTCGCCGCCACATTGACCTTCCATGCTAACTCAGCACCCTTTCTCTCTCTTACTTTGGTAGCTAATAACATGTAATCAGTAGAATCACAAGCTTTTTGGAATATCGCCCTCATTCTCGGAGAATACAATTGACAACTAGCCTTTTCTATTCGCTGTGGTATTTTATTAAACGTTAATGGAATTGATTTCCTATCCTCTAGTTCTGGAAGTACGACGTCGTCAAAACATTCTTCACAGACGGTGAATTCAGGAAGTTGGGTGATGATGTACCAGCGGCGATCGAACAAATCAGTAAATTGTTGACATTCAGCGAGAACGGAAAATTTACGAGCCAGTTTGGCAAGCGCGCGAGTATCAGGGGAGGAGTTGTGATAAGCAGCATCATCTGCAGTTGTTTCTAGAACGTCAAAGTATTGCACGAAGCGTTTGCTCCCAGAACGAAGATCGCAGATTCGTGGAATGGAGCTGGAATATTCTGTTTCGATAGTACGGATGAATACACCTCGGATAGGAGGGAGGAGTGCTTCGATCGATTTGACACAAGAGTTGCAAACATCAAAGTCTTTTATCGGGGAGCCTGTTTTCGGATCGATTATTGAGTTCCAAGATCTGTTGAATGCTTCGCGTTTCCCAAGACAAGGTGCTTCAATTGCCCCCACGTTCGCGAGACTATAGAAGAGACCGAGATCATTTCTTCTATCTTTGATTGTTAAAAGCCATGCTATCCGATACCACGGCGAACTTCCGAAGTCACATATGATTGAAATGTCTGGTCTGCGAGGAGCAAGTATGAAGTGGTCTCGAAAAGTTGTTGGAGCTATGATCGAATTGAAACAACTTGGACAAATGTCAAAGTTGGGACATTGAGGTAATGTCAACCAATCTTGATAACCGATTGTGGGATCCATTCTTGGACAAGATGGAAGTGGTGCAACACCACCTCGTCCTACGTCTTCCGAATAACGACGATAACTACCGACAGGTCTCTGTAGGTTATCTGACGGGAACTGAGGAGGTTGAAAGGGAGGCGGCTGCCAATAGGGCTTATCATTGGGAACTGGGCGTGTACTTGGTGGCCGCGTGCTTGGTGGCCGTTCATCCTCATATTGAGGCACAGTAGGTGTTCGTTCGGTCTCAAAGGGGGACTGAAAATCGATTCTTGTTGGAATTGAGATTGGAAGAAGTCCGTGATGGGGGAAAGGGGCTGGGATCTGTTGCATTTGTGGAATTGGTATTGGCCCTGATGAATTCGACTGGCGAGAGGATGGTCTTAGGACTGAGCCTGGGCTCAGTTGATTGAGTCTATCCGCGTGAGATATCTCTTTTGAGCTGTACAAAGGTGAGCCAGGCCTCGAACTAGGCCTTCGACCTTGTGGAAACGTCTCTGCTCTTTCAAATGGCTCGGTTCTGGGCAGCTGATTGGAAGAGATCTTTGGAGAAGGAAGCGGGGACGAAAACTTCGAGTGACTGGGTGACCTATTAGACCTTGGAGAGTCTAAACGGCGCTCATAGTCATCTTCCTTCCGTAAATCCTTAGTCCTGCGGTGTTCATGCCGTCTGCGTCCAGAACCTCGCTCAGACCCACTGTCTACAACATCATCTTCGCTGCTGCTATAATGTTTTGAGTTGGAAGTAGCCAATCTTTTAGGGGAGTATGCAGGTTCTGATCCGGATCCTCGCTCCGATTCACCCGCTCGGAGTCTCTCGAGTCTTTTTAAATCTTCGAGTGTAGGCTGTGGATGTGCCGTTCTGTCATTTGAATTCCGCCTGGACCTCGAGGAAGCTTCAAAATTACCACCATCTTTCCGTGAAGCCAGAGGGGTTCCGGACCGTGAAATGTTGTTAGGGAGACTGCTTTCGCTATTTCTCTTCTCGTTTATGGAATTGCCACGTCTTCTAGAGGTTTCTTGTGGTGGATGGTATCGAGGGCCGGGCTGCGCAACGGACCCGATTGTCTCTTTGAATTGACCCCGAGGACTGTGTACTGCATCCGGGGAGAGGAAGTATTCGCCAGTCGAAGTATGAGGTGCAGCATAAGTGTTTGGGGTTTCGTCGGAATCCCTGGAGCCGTATGCAGACGCACTCCTTCGATATTGAGACGGAATTTCCCGAGGGGATTTTGTTTGTATATTTGGCAAATCTTGCCTACTCCTTCTTCTTTCCAATGGCGAGGGCTTCAACATAGGCTCATCGCCGAATTTGTTTGTCTCATCCTCCTCCGTGTTTGCCGCAAATTTGCTTTTTGGTCTGCCTCGCTCCGATCTTCCCGTTGTTTGCTCATTTTCACCTCTAGATTGACTGGTAGATTCGTCGTTTGAGCTTGTGTCCGTTTCTGGCACAAGAACAAAGCGGCGTTCGGAGTTTTCATCACAATCTTTCCACTCGTTTGGTCTTGGCGTGGCATGTAATCTCTCAGCATCACCCTCGCTGACATCGGACTCAAGTATGATAGGGTATTGATCAATGACGCCACGAGAAGGAGGATCGTATGAGGAAAAGGACGATGGCGAAGATTCTCGTGCTAGTGAAACGGCCTCATCTTCCACTGTTGGTCTTGGTGGAGGCGGCCCTTTATGCCGGACACGACTTTTACTTCTTGCACGTCCACCATCACGATCAAAGGTACTTAGGAAGTTGGATGTATAATTATTTTGCGCAGGAGGACTCGGAGTTCTTCTTCTGTAGCTATAACTAGACAAGAATTAGCGGGCCAGGAAAACCCTCGAGTGGACTTATCATGGAAAACACATACGGCGAAGGACTTCTTGCTCTCGAAGTTCTGAAGAATCCATTTGCCAACAACTCGTTGACATCCCTTTCTTGTCGTCTTTCAGGCCTTTCCATCCCGATATCCGTGAAGCTTGAGCTGGTAAAGTTATGATAGTACTGGGTGAGGTAGAAGAAGAACTTTTATGCAATAAAGCTTGCATCCATGCAACTTGATTGAGTGCTAGCTAGGTATTGTTTAGAGAATTGAACGATGATGAAGAAATACAATGGCTTTTGTGGTTGAGAAGGTTTTGAACATTCAGATCATTATAATTGTCTCTCGTAATACCAACTCGTATAATGATTAATAGTAATGAGCGATAATGGTGGTTTATTTCAGATGAATGATGACGGCACGAATTACGAGTGGTGACTGGAATCCCTTCATTTTTAAGACACACAGACATTTTTCATGTGCCTAAAACTTCTTCATACCCCTCACTTGACCATTGATCACCATGAATCCTACAGATAAAAGATGGACTTGGAATAATCAGGTCCAAAGATACCCATCTACGGAATAGTTACCAGCGACATTCTAAGACTTAGCACAGAAATGGTGGGTCAAAGTAGGCTCTATAAGCATTGTAGAAGGTATCGATTGAAATGTGAGACTCCTCTGCATATTTGGCTTCGATAATGGAGACTGGTGGACCATAGAACAGGCTTATCCACCCTCCATTTCTGATATCTATCCAATAATGATATATCCCACGCTTGCTGTGCCCCCAATTTTGACAAGTTAGTTGCCGCAGGTCCCTGGAAATTCAATTCGCCATCTTGATTGCCTCGTGTTTTGCCTTTTTTTACTTTATTGATCAACCGATTCCGTATCCGTAACAGGACCACAATGATTGCAGTAACACGAGTACTCCGTAGGTTCTTGAGACCCCGTAAAGCATTTTCTTAAGATAGACCATAAAGTTAAATTTCATCAGAAAGATAAAAAGTGTGTTTAAAGTTGGTATTGAGGTTTGATGACAAGTAATCTTATAATCCCGTTATCTGATATATATACCCAGGTGGGGGAACAACAAAAAAGCAAAATTATATTTTTGAAAAATTAATCTTTATTTATATCGAATCCTTATTATAAAGATATAATAACTTTTCTCTTAAAGATTAAAGATCGATATCTATTGATATTATTATTGATTTATTAATATTATAATCTTGTTATATATAAAGTTTATTCAATGAATAATAAAAAATAAAAAACTTGTTTAAATGAGTTGTAATCCTAACAATTTGATTGATCTAAAATACCCTGGTAAATAATCTAACAAAAAGCTTGATATAAACAAATTTTATAATTTTAGATAAATTTAACTTGGAACTTTTTTCAATTTAATTAAATTGAAATCATTCAAATTATTTAAATCATTCAACTTATTCAATTTAACTTTATTTATCCAATTTAATTTTATTTATTCAATTTAACTTTATTTATTTAATTCAAAATAATAATAATATAAATTATTATTATTATTATTATTATTATTATTATTATTATTATTATTATTATTATTATTATTATTATTATTATTATTATTATTATTATTATTATTATTATTATTATTATTATTATTATTATTATTATTATTATTATTATTATTATTATTATTATTATTATTATTATTATTTTAAATAAAAATTTAAATTTTAATTATCAAAAACAAACTGATATTCTATCTACACTCTGATATATATTCAATATTTAAATTTATTATAAACTTTTTAAAACTTAAATTTTCATTAGACTTTCTCGAAAAGTCAAAGGTCCGGGGGGTGCAGGCCTCTAGTATATTTAAAGAATTAAAAAATAAAAAAATATAATAAAATTAAAAGAGATAAATAAAATAAAATAATAAAAGAAAAAATATAAAATAATAATTATAAAATATTTAATAAAATTTAACAAAATTATATATTGATTAGAAATTAATTTACAAGATTATAAAATCTTATATTAAAGATTCTTTAATAAATTTAAGATTTTAAAAATAAAGAGACCGGATTTAATTAAAAGATATAATAAACAAAGAGTTTTAGTCCTTGTTTTATTATAAAGGTTTCTTCTCCTCTTTCATTATATAGATATATCATAGACTTCTCATATAGTCAGATATAGCATTAGCTAAAGTTAGATCAAATCGATTATGAATTTACTACTACTACTACCCAGGTGTTGCCCCCGAGGGAATTGTTCAGCATCTCCATCATTAATCATTGCAAGAATTCCTGAATGTCCTTATCCTCATCGTCCTCTTGTTGTTGTCTTCTTAATTTCTCCTCCTGGTCCAAAATCTTTCTGATTGTCTGCCTTTGCTTCTTTCGTGCTTTACCACCCCATTTGACATCATTCGAACTGGCTTTCACATCCTCCTCGCTATCAGTATCCTCCGGGATCTTGACCGAATCTCTGAAAGAGTTTGCACCGACGTGCTTTTCTTTCTCCTTCTTCTCCGCGTGTTGAGCCCTTGCTTTGGCATATTCCTTCTCCTGCTTCTTCGCACCAAGATTGATGAAATATGGTCTAATGAGAAGGTATGCTCCAACTACTGCGACAATTCGAATCCATTTTTGAAGTTCCATCGTCTTCAACTGTTCAAAGGCTCCTGTCAAATTTCGATAGAAATTGGTAGCTCCCATTTCTAGGAGATTGGTGATAAATTCCGCCATGTTTCCGATGTTGAGCTTCGACTCGAGTTTAATAAGGTATTGTTTGAGGGTTAAGTTTGGAGGATGGGTAGTGCGGTTGATGAGGTTCTTAAGAAAGGTTGATTGAGGTGAGTGAGATTATTTGACGAGCAATTAGATCTTGTGGTAGAAGGGAATAAAGATTGGGACAGAGATAACCCTTCTGACCTTCCGATGGACTTGAGTGAGCTTTTGAGCGGTAAGGAAGGAGAAAGAAAAGGTGTCTTTAATTTATTGCCAGCAGAGCAGATGAAATTCAAAGAGATAAAAAAAAATGTGGACTGGCCGGTTTCTTAGCTCCAAGGCGATTAATAAAGCGGTCTAATTAAGTGAAGGTCCTGGCTTGACTTCGGTAAAACGCGTTCACCATAACTTAAACTTAAACCTAAACTTAACGCGACTTTGATCTTCAATTTAGAAGATCATTCTCAAAGTCAATTCAATTCCCATACCATATCATATCATATTCAAAAACGCCGCAGATGGATGCCGACCTCCACGATGTGAGTTGATAGGGAAAATATCACGAATTTACAGTTACTAACATTAAACTTCCAGCGGCTCAAAGCAGCTCTTTGGTTCTCAATTGGCAAGATTGTGGAAGAGGAATCCATCCGACTTAATTCAAATGCTACAAACCAATTCATAGGAGCATTAACTGAAATGGTATGGCATCAAATAGGTGTGTTTATCTTTCGATCGTTCTATCTTTCTACTGTTCTATATCTATCAATATATGCTTCTAATGACATCCTTTATAGAAAATGTAACGATGGATCTCGAAAGTTTCTCACGACATGCGGGACGTTCTACCATTACCACCGATGATGTATTACTCGTTACGAGGAGGAATGATGCGTTACACGATATGATCAAGAATTTCATCGATAAAGAGAAGGCCCAATCTATGAGCGAAAAGGGGAAAAGTCGCACCAAGAGATAAAGATTCGCTGTTCCTACTCTTTCAACTTTTCCAAAATACCAGATACCCGGGCGTCAGGAGTTAGAAGTACTATATCGCAAAAATAAAATCGAGAGTCGCAATTTATCTAAACCTTGACTCTTGACGTATTTTGACATTAGTGTCGTATCAAGACGAATCGAATCCTTCCAATATCTCGAGTCAGTGACATGGCGTGTTGCTCACTCAAAAAGACTTGGTGGACTGGCGCGTCAAGGTTCCCCGCACCAAGCCTCCGCAAGAATGGACCAAGGAATTAGAGCCGCCCAATGCTATACTATGATCTTACTGCATATCATATCTCAAGACAGACCAATAGGCCACACAAGGTGATAGATAGTTGATGCTGACAACTACCACTTTTCCTATTTTTCCTATCTTTCTTCATGTTTTCTTCTTTATCCTCTTAACAACAATACCTCAAATTAATCTACTTTCTTCATCATGACCGAAACCTCCGCAGTATCAAGAGTATTCTCAATTCCAGAGCTTCTTCATGAAATTTTATCTTATCTTCCTCAACCTTGTCTATTGCTTACAGTACAACTCGTTTGCAAAAATTGGGCGATAGCCCTCACCTCACCATCACTTGGAAGAGCTCTTTGGTTTCGACCTGCAGTCCATAACGGGCCATCGACATGGTCAAGTCTTTTAGAACAGCAATTTGGTGTATTTTTCGATTTCAGCCTCACATCGAATCGTCATGTAATTGACTCAACCGCATTTGACAATCTACCTTGGAAGCGAAATCTCAAGGCATTTGTAAGTCTGCTTTTGAAGGATTGAATTTTTTTATTTCCTTTACAATTTTCATGCTATATCACGATTCTTTTTTTTTTTCAACCCTCGTGATTGAATAACTACCATGTCCGCAACTTACTGACATCATGGTTTAGAAGAGAGCTGACGCAAGCTGGCGTGATATGCTCGTATTCCAACCTCCTGCATACGAATTTGCGATAGAGAGAATCAAGCATGATCGAGGCGGTCTTTCGCGCCAAACAGTCATTCTCCCTTGTCCAGATGGCCTTCGCATGGGAATGGTTTGGGATATCGCCCAAGAATGGTGCTTGAGGCGAAAACATTGGTTACAAATGACTGGTCCTGAGGATGAAAAAGAGTATCGAAACTCCGAGGTTGGATATGCAGAACCAATGATTCCAAAGATGATACTTCATTGGCATATAACTTGCCCTCGTCGAGGTTCTCTGGCTAGTTTAGAAGATGACTGGGTCAGTAGGGGCAGAAAGGAGTTTGACTTGTTTCAGCTATAGAAATTGAGGTTGTTCTATAAGAAGGGGTTCCATTTGAAAGCAAGCCAGCCAGAAGCTTTCAAAAGTTGGAATCTATCTTTTCACAACAGAGCATATCCTAATCCCTATAAAACTGTCGATCACGAGGGAAGATTCTAGGCGACACCTGTGCCTTTGTCTATGGTGTCTCGCCTTCATCTATTCCACCTGTATGAAAGGGCAAAGACAAGATGGATCATGAATATGTTTCGTGATATTCCCTTCGTTGGTATTGGCTCGCTCCGAAGTCGAACTTTTGATTATGAACTTCCTCACCAGAAATTGCTTCGAAGATCTCTGTAAGACGTATCTAGGAGATTTTAAAGCTAAGTGTTTCGAGGTTCAGGTACAATGGCGAGCGATTATTTGTGATCTCTATATGAAGTCGTCGAGAATGATCATGGTATCTATTCCTTGCTTAAGGTTCGATGGTGGATGTAATGATCTGTGCTTATTTTCTTAGCACTATTTGTCTCGAAAAGAAGGGGTTTAGTCTCAGACGGGCGGATAATGAAGTCTTCATGGAGATTATGTCCGGGTAGGGGACAAGGGGGAGGGGGAAGGGAGGAGGCTGCGAAGGTTTTACTCACAAGGGATTATTGTGTTCAGCGAATTACACTGGTTTACGTGGATTCCGAATCTGGGGACAGCCACAGATGCTGATCTCAAGACTAGACTAGACTAAACTAGATATATACGCACATCTCATTCCGACATCTTTTCAAATACGCGGTTGCGTGTATTGATATAAAGCTGCTGTATATATATGTACGTATATACATACATAGCACACAAGACTTACGTTTCCTCAACTCGATGAAGCGAGTGATTTCCTTAGTCGTCAAAATCAAAATTAATCATGCTATATATCATATGATTATTTCTTTGCTGATGCTGTTACTTCATAACCAATATTCAATGTTGCTTCATAATTAATATAAGATTACAATAAAACCATACAATAAGAAACCCCTCATTTTTCTCTCAAGTTTCAACTCCAAAATCATATCTCATATCTCATCTCTCACCTCTCTAACCTTCTAAACATCTATCAATCCCACCATAAACCCCTCTATCCTCTAATTCTCTCCCCCCTTCCCTCTAATTAACCTCATAATCAATCTTCGTCCCAAAAGCCCTCTCAAACCCCGTCAACGTAACCCTATACCTAACATCATTAACCTTAACCTTCTCAACCGCCCTCTTGCACCCCTCCTCACTAATATCAATCGTCTCAATCATGGGCTTGATCTTCTTCTCCGCAGCCAATTTCAACATATCCAGCGCTTCTTTCCTCGAACCAATATGCGACGCTGCAATCTTACAACCATTGCTTACGAAATCCTGCGCTTTTAATTCTGGGAGCGCTTTATCTGGAAGACCGACGTTGTGGAATTCGCCATTGACGGCTAGTGTTGACATGTAGGCCGTGAGATCAAATTCATGAGTCATATCCGCGCAATTAAGTATGAAGTTGAAGGTGAAAGCGAGCGGTTTTTGCCAGTCTTTTTCTTGAGTGGATATGAAATGATGGGCTCCTAGTTTGAGTGCTGTGTCTTTCTTATTTGGTGAATGGGAGAGTGCCCAGACTTCGGCGCCTAGGGCTTTAGCCCAGAGAATACCAAAGTGTCCTAAGCCGCCAATGCCGAGAATTGCAACTTTTTTGCCTGGTCCAGTGCCCGCACGGACAAGTGGTGAGTACGTGGTGAGGCCTGCGCACATCATTGGTGCTGCATCGGTAGATGCAAGACCATCTGGAACCTTAAAGACGAATTGTTCATGAACTCTCGAATGACTGGAATAACCCCCTTGTGAGAAGATTTGATTTCCATTGCTGTCTTTCATGGGTTTATCACTATGTCCTTCATCTTCATTGTAAGGTGCCATATATGTATCAACCATTTTGGGACAATAGTTCTCATTGTCACCCTTGCATTGTGGACATTCCATGCAAGATTGGACTTGAGCACCAACACCGACACGATCACCTGGTTTGACTAGTGTTACTTTGGGGCCGACTCGAAGGACTTTGCCTATGATTTCGTGGCCAACGCAGAGAGGAGTGGTGGCTAATTCGCCCCAGCCGCCGGTGATGGTGTGGACATCGGAGCCACAGACTCCACAGCACTGCAGCAGGTCGAAGAGTCAGTCGTTGCTAATATAGGTAGTTGAAGGTGGATGTATGATCAATGGCATCATAGGACGTCAAAGAATAGGCATTTGGAGCCGAAAACAAAATCGGGTGTTAGAGAGAGTAGAAATCATGATGGATAACTAACCTCGTTGACGATGTCTACATCATGTGCTTCAAAGGTTTTGGCAGCGAACTGTAATTGGGTTAGTAAACGGTATGTATGATAACAGACTGATATTTCAAAGTCCAGATTGAAGTGCAACAATGCAAGCCTCATTCCGGACCATTGAAACTCAAGATATGTTAACAAACGTACCTTTGATCTCTCAAAATCACTCCATTTCTCAGTGGAAGAGATGGTGAATCCCTCGATTTGATCTGGAACCTTCTCAGACATTTCGATGCGTCTTAAAATCTCTTTAGCTTCGTCTTTTAAGCCTTGTATATAATATTGGAGGACTTGAGATTCTTCATTCGACATTGAGACAGACGGCAGATGAAGTCATTATATAGTTGTTCAAAGTTGAGATTTATAATACGACAAATTGAAGTTGCCAAACGAGATCCAAAGTTCCTGCCAGATGCAGTTCAAGCTGCAGGAGTAGTGAGCCTCAGAAGCTCTCAGTGAGGTCATTCTTTCCTATTTCGATAACAGGTAATTCTCAGACGAAAGGAGAGCCAATGGGAATGGGAAAGAACCAATTACCATGTAATGGACAATGGGATTCTAAAACGGAAAGTGTATTTTGCCAAGTAATGTCATGGCAATTCGACTTGACCATCGATCGAAATATGGAATTTTCGCAGATAATTGATGGTTGAGAGTAGTATCTCCGAATGGCTCTTGAAATCGATGATCGACGTCATGATAAAAAGTGGCCGGGGGTCAAAACAGTGACGTGAGTGAGTGAACGAACCGCTTGTTCGGCAAATGTAGAGTACAGGAGTACAGTAGCATAAAAATAATGAGATACTCTTTCTTCTCAAATGAGAACTCTTTGCATGAATTTGTGGATGAAGAGGAGGAGGAAAGTGTCCGAAAAGGAAAGGAAAAAAAGATAAGAGGCTGGAGTCTTTTTTTCTCGACTAGAGATATGAAATACTCCACATGTGATTGATCTGTTCCTTGATTTGGTCTTGAGGAAGCTAGTCCCGACTCCCCACAGCCTTTTCACTATTTAAACATACAAAACTCCTGTATACTCGAACGGAAGGGTAAATTCAAGACTTCATCGAGGGGATGAACATTAGCAAACAATGCTAATGAAGTATATTGAAGTCTAATTGAGACGTCGGTCTTGATAGGAGGATTACCTAGTTAGTTATCCGGCAGTTCTTCCATGGAGACTACACTACGATCGGGGATGAGTCTAGGTATTTCTGCCGATGATCCGTTGAAGATAGAGGATAGGGTTGGGATCAATCATGTTATCCATTTCTTTATGAAGGGTCGATAGGAAAGCAGAACTCCCAGAATGATGTGCGCAGCACGAGTACAGCGTACCCGTTTGGAGTATATCGCGGCAGACTTATCTATGGAGTAGTGTACTCTGTTGACTCGTCAACCAAAATTCATCATCCCTTTTCTAAATACGGTTCGCCAGATGACAATCTACCCGTTGAAGATCTAGAACATTACTGTCCATGGCAGGCAGGCTCAGAGCTCCACATCACCGGGGCCAGCTGCCGTTGAAAGTGGCACTGTGAATTCGTAATACTCCGAACCGTTTCTCCTATCATAAAACGTTGAGAACGCATTATACAGAGGACACTGAACAATGTAACCTTTGGCTGTACATCTGTGAAATCCATAAGCAATCTTTTCTCGGCAACGTCCATCTGGTCCCATCACAAGCATTATGTATGCATCCATCATGCATACAGAGCTACAGCATATATTAAATTGTCAGGATTACGAAATCACACGTGCACACTGTTGACGCACGTCCCTTTGGTCCGGTTATGTTCGGTAATCATGCTCACTTGCCTCCTCTCGGTGCCAAGACTGAGTAATTTCTAAACGGGACTTTTTACTGCACCAAACGAGTCGTGTGAGCGATTTTGCTGCCTTTGCCAAATTTCTGTATCGTATCGTATTTGAGATCGGGGATTATTTCGGATTTACGGATTCAAGGATTCATAATTGGGAATGTATGCGAATATGTTGTATGGGGGGGGATATGTGGCTTCTCGAAAGGTCCAGCTGGTGTGTCGGTGTGTCTTGTGTGTCCTTGTGTGTTCTTCATAGGGGAAGCTGTTCTGGGGATGGCTGGAATTTTATAGTGATCATGATTAGAAATATGAAGGCATCGTAATTGGGACAGAAAAAAACACGAAAGCCATATTGCATATTGCGTACTGCGTAATCAAAAAATCATCGGAAATAGATTCCTTCTTAGTTTTGGCTCCCGTCGTTTGCTCCACCACACCAGCTGTTCTGACTAGGTTGTTCTTTTCCACTCCCGCTCAGAGCCGCTGGAAGCATCAACAGCGGGGCAGTACCTCACTTGGGGTCTACTACCGGTAAGGATATGCGTTTTTCGCTCTGTGTCCTGTGAAAGGGGTTGAGACATGCTAGTGAGTAGTCGGTACAGTGAGTGTACTGAGGGCCTTGCCTTACACCATTCATTACATTAGTCGCCAAAAGATTGTTGATTGAGACTCGAGTACGTAGTAGTAATGCCACATCACAGATCGCTCCAGAGTCCAACAGTCCAGAGATGTACTCTGTATCCTTCGCTGTCGCTGATCGACATTAACCGTTTCGTGCGCGAAGATGGACGATGGAAGATGGACGATGGAAGATGGCGTTTTTTCTTCATCCATCACACTCCTCCCCTAACTTCAATCTCCATATTTTCCGTCTATTGCGGAGATGTGGGAGGTGGGATGCCCAGTCGTCAAATCCTTGACTCTTGGAGGTTAATAATACTTTTCAGGCGGGAACGGGAAATGGCAAGAATGGTTTATTAATTTTTTAATTCAACCATGAACTCTTTTTATGAGATGGATCGGAAAATCTGAAAATCTAGGTCAGAGCATCAATGTCTTAGATCTCATTGGCTCCTATCAGTAATCAGTAGCTCAGCCCTCGCGAGGAAAAGTGCATGTTAGTGAAGGAGGGGTATTTATTTAACTTTGGTGGGGAGAAGTTATTGATAATGCAATCAAAGTACGAATGTGATGAATCTTTTTCCACATACCTAGTAAAGTCTACGGCAAGACCCAAAGAGGAGACGAGACGAGACGAGACGTAGGATGATTTTGTGAATCATAAAAGTTTCAATCTTCTCCATGAGAAGCACGGTCTTTCTTTATGTAGATAGATGTATGTATGTGCTTGAGTCGCTCCTCGTAACTCCCTTGCACTCCCAAGTATCGTCTGCGTGTTGTACTCGAGCTCATACATTTGATATGCGGCATGGCATGTATGCGGCATGTGGTATGTATGCGGTCTGCGATGCGGTCTGCGTGGACGCTTGAGTATGTATGTCATGGAATATTCTACTTTTGACCTGTCGTGATTTTTAGATGCTAATGAAGGATAAAAGCTGCGATCCACACGATTCAAAGGTCTGTTTCTAATCTCACATGCCGCCTGCGCTTTTCCTGCGTTTCTGCTTTCGACTTTCTGCTCTCTTAAGCTTTTTATCCCTGCGCCTTCCTCCACCAGAAAAAGTGCCCCAATAAATCCAAGGTGCTAGGTATAATTATTCTTTAGTGTCTGTCATCTCTTCAATTTCTAACCACCTTATAATAGTCAGAACTCCCTCCCGCACCCTGTGTTTATTCTCGAACTTCCCTTCCCTTTTGTCATCATTTAATTCTAGCTTGGGATATTGTTAGTGCAGATTCAGAAGAAGGAATTTAAAATATACAATTTTATCATTGTTATTTTGATTTTTATATCACATGCCAACTAACTCGACCCTTTCATTCTCGTCTACAATAATTCTTGCATATTTTGCACCTTGTCGATTTTCACATGCTTCCCGTGCTCTTTGGGAGTACTTATTAGCCAATAACTTTTCTGTCTCACACGAATTAGCAGTATCGCAATGGATTCGACATCTGTGAATTTGCTAAGATCCGCAGTGAACGGCGAGGAGGATCTAAATTTGTCAATGGGAGACGTCGAACATTCTTCCGGGACCTCCCATCCACAATCTCCAGGTGCCAAGTCGAAAAAGAGGAAATCATCTGATGGGAATGGAGAATCGACAAATCCGGAAAAAAAGAAACGTTCTTCGATTGCATGTACAAATTGTAGAAGTCGAAAGGTACGGTGCGATGTGGAGCGTAGTGAGCGCGTCAATGATGCTGGTGAAAGAGTGTGTAACAACTGTGCGATTGATGGAATACAATGTCTAGTGCCAGGAAGTAAGAGGAGAAGGTTAGTCACCGGGACCTCGGAAGCCTCAATCTCAAATCTGTATAATTGATTGACTTATACAATAAACAGAACCAAACGAGGTAGCGCCGACAATGTGGAAGCAGCTCCACTCCAGGTCTACGCAGATAATCTAGTAAATCCGCAACACATATCAAACGATGGTTTGAGACGAGTGTCTGAAGCTAGCAATGCAAATTCACCTCAACACGCCCTTCCACATTCATCTCAGCATGTACCCCATTCAATTTGTAAGTAGGAGCTCGATCAGAGACCGAGATTCTTGCGCAATGATATACTAATATTACCAGACCAGTCAGCCCTCAGTAGAAAGGAGAACTGCGATATTGATGGGCAAAGACTCGCACAACTCACATCTCGGGCTTCTCTCCACGGCGATCTGGTTCGCACACGTTTGGCATCCTCCCCACCTCCTCCGTTCAAACACTCACTCCCGGCATACATCAATCCGCTTCCTTCCAGAATGACCTCGGTCGATATAGAATATCTTTGGGCAAAAAGCGCATTACTTATCCCGGAACCTTCCTTACGAAATGCTCTGCTTCAATCCTTCATCGAATATATTTATCCATATATGCCACTTCTGGAATTACACAAAGTTTTACAAATAATCAATGATGAAGGGTCGTCTGGCTCAATGAGTCTCTTGCTTTTTCAGTCAATCATGTTTTCTGGTACGGCCTTTGTGGACATGGATAGCTTGAAACGTGCTGGGTATCGTACGAGGAAAGCAGCGAGGAAGGCTTTCTTCCAGAGGGCCCGAGTACGTGCTGAATTTACATGGACTAGCTTGGAGCAATGCTAACCATATCTAGGTTCTTTATGATCTGGATTACGAAAATGACATGCTAACCGCTGTACAATCCCTCCTTCTCATGACATACTGGTACGAAACGCCAGAAGACCACAAAGACACGTGGCATTGGATGGGTAGAGCCATAGATCATGCATATACACTTGCACTGCATCGAGATCCAAAAGGAATGGACGCTGATCATAAATTGAGAAAGCGAGTATGGTGGTCATGTTTTATGAGAGATCGACTCATCGCATTGGGAATGAGACGACCGACTAGGGTTAAGGATGAAGATTGCGACGTACCAATGTTGACTGAAGACGATTTCGAGATCAAGGCACTTGACTCGCGAATCTCGATCATTTCTTCGGAATGTTCCTTGGTAAGAGATGTTGAGGCCCAACGAGATTTGGCTCTCATGTGTATATCAAAGGCACAATTGTGTTTATGTATCAGCCAAGTTCTGGTAGCACAATACTCGGTCCTTGGGAGACATCAAGGTGTGGCCAGCGATGCTGGAAATACTACATCACAAATTATGCTGTTTCCCAAGAAGTCGGCGTCAACAGAAGAGGTCGAACAATGCGATTTAGCACTCGACCATTGGAAGGAAAATCTTCCCCAAGCATGTGTCTATTCGAATCGGATGAAGGACGAAAGTAGTGGACGACCAGTATTCGTGGCATGTTCCTTATTGCATATGATTTACTTTACCGCGACTTCTGCCCTGCACAGGCCACGGGTTTTACCTGCTGGTCCTAATCATTCAGAACCACCAACACTTTTTGAGCTCTCACGTGAGGTGGTAACCAAAGCTGCTGTGGGAACTACAAATATTATCCGCGATATGCATAACTTTGACCTGGAGAGATATCTTCCCACCACGGGTGTCACAGCTCTACTGCCAGCCATAATTATTCATTTATTGTTGGTCAGATCTCCAAAGGAAAATGAGAGGCAATCCGCTCTAGATGGGTTTTGTCTATGCATGACTGTTCTCGAAAGTTTACGGGATAACTACTCATCAGCGGATTACGCCACCCAATTCTTGGAAGCAGCTGTTCGAAAAGCGGGTATGGAAGATATCATAAGTCGTGCCAGAGAAACGGCAAGACGTGAGGACGCTAAGCGGAAAGCGGCTTTAGCATATGAGAAGCAACGGGCACAGCTTGAACGCTTGCAAGGTTCTATGGGTGAGAGGATCACACCACCAGTCGATACTCATCTAAATGGATTTGAGTCTTTGGGGACTCTCGTTGATAACTCAACGGCGATATACAATGGTCATTTGGCTCACTCGCCTCCAGATAGTGATGCCCTTCTTGGTGGAACAGGCTCAGCACTTCCCCCGGACCCAAATGATATGTTCGAATTTTTGGACATAAACTATAACGAAGGTGGTGAATCAGGAGGATTTTACGACATGGATCTTTTCAGTCGAGAGATCCCTGGATTTGGCAGCACGATGCCCAGTCCTCACATGGGAGGAGATAATCTTACGTTGTTTGATCAATCATACATGAGTGTGATGGGTATGTAAGCTAATGTTCGAGGTCTAACGTGGTGATGTTCCTCCATTTGGTGTTTTCGTTTTTATGCGAAGACAGGCGTTTCTAGACCGAGGCGTTTCTAGACCGGGGCTTGATTGTGTATACGGGAAAAATAGCAGGACTGAATAGAATTTGATATACCATTGTATAGTCAATGGCTGGCGTGTGACTTGGATGGATTGAGCGAAATTGGCGCTAGGCTAGGTTGCGAGGTTCATTAAGGTGCTATGGATGAATGAATGCCAGCTAGTCTTTTATTACATGATTGGAAATTATTAGCCATCGAACGAGATTTTGAATCATGAAAGTATGTAGAGTCTGAAATTTTTGGGAAAAGAAAAATTGGGCACAAGGAAACTGGCGTCGGTCATTTCTTGTGTGTATGGTCGGTTGGTCTGGTTTGGTTTGGTTGGGCTGGCGCTTTCATTCTACTATTTTTGTCGTATAAAAGTGATGAATGACGGATTCTTTTATTATTTGTGTATGGTTTGAGTTGAGGTTGAGGTTATGGCTATGGCTCTGCAAATAGAATAGAATAGAATAGAATTATAATGAAATGGTGATGGTGATGGTGATGGTGATGGTGATGGGATGAAATTATTGACTCAAAAATCTCAAGTAGCGAGACTTTTTTTGTCCTTCGATTAAATAGGTTCTTAATATTATCCTTGTGTTTATTCTGAGTAGAAGTAATATTTTTTATTTCATTATTTATTTTATTATTTATTTTATTTTTTATTTATTAGTTTCTTGATGATTAGTGATCATCTACGAATATTTTGCAGACTAGTTGAGATATAAAGATTAATGCTTTTTTTTCCCCCTTTTCTTGATTTTATTGTAAGCAGTTCGTATAGTAATACCATAATTCCCAACAATATTATCAAGTGAGTATTATTTATTTCGCGGGTTGGAGATAGATACTCCAATATTACCGCATTCGTACAAGGTTTCTTGGGAAGACTTTTAACATGATGCCTAGATCGACGTCGAAAGAGAAGTATGATAATAGCAATGATCATAAGTGAAAGTACACCCATCACGAGATAAAAACACGATAGAAGCACTAACCCACTCTCTGTAATACTATATGGTGTATTTGCTAGAGTCATATGTAGAAATTCAGATAGGATACAGCGGAATGTATCTAGCAGACTAGATAGTACTTGGCCGAAGGGAAGGAATGAGGACTGTCTAGGGACTCATATGTACAGGAGCTAAAATGGAGTTTTGAGGCTTAGCGCTGCCTAAGCAGCTGGAAATAAACGTCCATTTTGCGGAGATCAGTGCTTTAGTCCTCGGCTACTTGTCTATATCAATTAAACGAAAGGAAGATTTTTTAGATTCTAGAGACGAACCTTCGTCAATAAGCGACCATAGGAGATTGGTACTAGTTCCTAGACCCGTCATGAAAAATCTAACCCAGAAGCCTTAAGCTTGTGAGTTCATGAATCGATTAAATTCAGGATTTGCATCTGTTTGGTAGTATACAGCTATCACACCGAGAATACCGCATAAAAGGCAAAGTCCGCCAATGCGGGTTAGCCGGATCTTAATTCCATTCTATACTTTTGATTATAACAAGAATGTTTCGTAGAGCCGTCTCTTCTCCTAGATCTCAAGCGAGTTGAACTGGTGAACCCGGAGTTGTCATAGCCGCATCTGTTTCAACAGTTAAAAGTGATGTGTAGCCCTGGACAAGAGTGTGACTCCTCCCTTCTTTATACTTGCTTGGAGGCTGTTAATTGCCTGAAATGATCATTAGATAGCAGCCTCGCGATACATGACAGCCATTCCGACCAATCTCAACGGCTCACAATATACTCCTGTATTTTGGTGTAGTCCGGCAATAATTAAGAATCCTACAAATAGTGCAAAAGAATCGATCCCAGTACGTAATCCTCCAGGCATCCTCGCAAAATTGGAAATTTGGAATACATTCCCCAACTGACGCGGACGATGAGACCAGTTCCTACACAATAGTTACTCTCACATACAAGCATGACCTTCGAGCCTAGCAATGCGACTGCAGCCTGCAAGCATAATAATAGATATCAAGCTTGCCACAAAGACTGCGAAGTGTTTCCAGGAAATGGACCTGAAAGGATAATGGATATTGATGGACTCTGGTAGTCTAGATGTATAGTCTCAGACTTGGTCAAATGCTGCAAAGGTCCAGGTTGATAGAAAGGCTCCATGTATCGACTATGTTTCCAAAACGTGCCATGGAATTGCGTGGAATATAGCTAAACCAAAAGAGAGAAGTACGCATGGTAGGAATGATGCTATGAGGTAATCTCGATATGTGATTTTATCAGGTGCGGTAACATCACCATTACTATGGTAGACGAAAATTTCGCTTGAATTAGCACTTGTTGATATCAGGTTGCTAATGATTGTATTGGTGCTAGTTGATAAGTGGTACTTTGATAGGCATTTTCGAAAGTCAATACGACGGCCAAACCGCTCGAGTCAGTCAGATTTGTTTCTGTGAGTGCAGCGGCTCGGTCGCCTGCTGCTGATTTGTTCCGAGGCAGATCGCTTGTTAATGATACTGTACGCATTAGAGACGATTATTTAATAATTTCAGTCAGTTCTTCGGAATTCCCTTCAAAGTTGCGAGAAAATGATATGAACGTGATTACTTCGATAGAGATACTCTCTGGAAGTTGTTAGTTAGACGTAAACGAGGGTGTAGTTACGTTTTTTTTTCTGGGTCGAGAGGTAATGCCTTTATTTTCAGGGTCGGCATTGGTGACCTTAACGGTGAGTCGAAATATAGTCACTAGTAATAAAAACTACCATGGGTGCTGACACTGTAATTGTGATGATGAGTCTAGAGACGGTGATGGTCGAAACATATAGTCACCAGTGATAAATACCACAATTAATGAAGATTCTGTCATTGGAAACTTGAAACCTATATAATCGTAGAGCCGCGTAGTTAAGACAATACATCCCAGCTCTAGAGCATTCCAGAAATATGTCTTGGGAAAATTCCCGGAATAATGATGATTCCAAGCGCAGTGGTGATGTACTTATACTGCTCTGTTGTTACTGAAGAAATCATTAGTCGAGTGACATGGATACTAAGAGGATTATAGATTCTTCCTCAAGCAGCAGAAACATAGGAAAGCATACATGAGATACTAAGACCGGTATCAAATATCTGCCATTCGTTATTTGTATATTTACTGATTCTTCAGAGAAGTAATTGCTGTTTGGCTATTTGAAGTGAATGAGCCTATAATAGTAGTTATGTCAGTATTAGGAATCAGGTACGGAACATTGACGCCTGTAGCAAAAGTTTCCCTCGTATCAGGAGTCAAATATGTGAACTAGGTTGATGTAGCGGTATTTATGGCAGGAGTCGACAACCATTTCATGAAATATATCCGCAACTTTCCCCTTCAACTTCGATCGAATAACATTAACAAGTTCCTCTACATCAGACCCAAGTCCGAATATTGTAGAATCACACGGCAAGAATATTCAAGCAAAACAATGAACAGTAACGCGATTATCAACAAGATTGCTCAAGTTTCCATTCTTGCTGCGGAAGGTCTCTAGTATTTATTCCTGCCAGAAAATGCTAGGGAAGTCAGTATTCTGCAAACATGATTACGGTGCGTTGGATTATCAGAACACTGATATGTACGGTGACTTTCCTTAGACGGATGCATTGTTGTTTTCTATAGCTAGCCAAACTAATGCACTGTAATGAGGAATTTGTATTCGGTAGTAGGTAGTTGGTTTCCCGTGTTTCCTGTGGGTCAGATAGATAGGTCATTTAGAAAAATAGTTTGCGGCTCATCTCTAATTAATGAGAAGTCACCTACCTATATTAAGGTTTCATGATCGAGGTTAATTAAAGACACACAAGCAGCAGATGTTTTAAACTCGAGAAATTTCGGCAGAATACTTGAAACACCGTCTGATCCAAATGGCCCTTATCACCATATTACTTCCAATAAAAAAGTCTGGCTTCGTCTTGTAGAACCCAACGATATGGTTGAAGTTCGCGCCAGATAAGACACGACTGCTTCGTCTTGTTCCTCATTAGACATATCAAGAGGCTCATATTCTAATCCCTGAAATCTCAGCTGGGTTGAATTAGTAGTGTGCCCCTAGCACAATCCTAATGACATTGACAGGCACTCTTCCACATTACTCATTGGCCAATAGTGGTGATACAAAGTAAGACGCCAGCGCATCTCTTTCATAGGTGCGATCGGATCCAGGCTCAAAGGGTTCGCAGCTACGGTGCGTTTACTTGGGATAATTCTGACACTTGGCGAGTTCATGATGCATGAGAGGGGCAAGTATCGACACTAGCCGATTCAGGAATGCTTGTATGTGATTATTAGGATCTGGATATCATGGCACGAATGTAAAATGTCATAATGATAGGAAAGCCTGCAGATGGGAGAACCCTGACGGACTTTAATTTTGAGCTCCTTCTTCGGGGATGATGTTTAGAGCAAACCTTTGAAAGTGCCATATGATAATGGACGGAGATACAGCAATCACTATTCACTAATTCATTCGATACAAATAACTATCACGATGATTCAGCTATTTCCGAAGACTGATATTTGCTAGAGTAACGCTTGCCCAAGAATATAATTTTTTTTGGGATATTAAGTCCGTCAAATGCTGTTGGTACAAATAAATGTTCCTTCTGCAAGGTCTTATCGAAAGCTCAACTGCTCCAGTGTGCATGATCCCCGAATCCATTACTCTTTCTCAACGCCAATTATCCGATGAATGTTCGCTTAACTCGCACAGGGTGGCAATTTCCTACATCCGGATCGCCAACTCCATCATACCAAACCAAAGTGCGGTAAGTATTGGTGGAGGTTGGCGGGTATTCAGTGCAGACAAACCACTTCTGGTATTGGATACGAGCAAACTTGTTCGTCGGTTCAAGATTGAAAAGTTTAAGAATCGACTAAATAGAAGTTTGAACCCTGGTCAAGTAACCGAATTTATCTAAGGCGAACCGACCCGCTGGTGTGTTAGGAGATGGGAAAATTTCAGGATGGGAATAACCTTCCTTGTTCTCGGATGACATTCTTGTTGGACAGGAAGTCGGTTCGCCATTGTAGAACTCCATGTTGTAGGTAAGGTATCCTTGTGCCTCACCATAGAACATAGGAAAGTATGTCGATGTATTGAAATAAAAAGTACTCTAAGAAGAAGAGTTCGAATGCATATTTGGATAATAAGCATCGACTTACCGGAGAAATATACCTTACATCATACTTGGAGGTTGCACAAAGGGTATGCCGGGCTGCTCCGATGTTGCAAGCGTACAGAGAAGAACCACCTGTATCCGTGTGATTTGATACAAGAGAGGGAGAATGGCTTAGACTGTTTTGTAGTAGGTATTGGGGAAAAGAGTGTGGACACAAATGCAAGAGCAACGAGAAGGAGCTGTTTGAAATAAATCAATATTACGATGGTTATGACGGGTAACATTGTATGTTGCGTGGTCGTATGTGAATGCTGCAAGTTTAACTTCGTGACGAAATTCGTGACCTGCGTCGCTACATTTCCCTCTTGTAAACTTCCTAAAACTCCACTACCACAGTAGGAGCGACTATGGCGCCTTCTGTCTAATCGGTGTCTTTCGTACCGATGGTACGGGGTAAAACCAGTAAAATAAAATATCACTTTAGTTCGCCTTGCTTTTGTTTTCAGCTTTGAAATATTGTTAAATTGTTGAGGAATTGGTTTAGAGAGGAGGTAAACGGTGCATTCCAAACATAGCGGGTAGTTCTTGTTCTGAATGCGACATATCCCCAAGGATGTAAAACAATACCTTAGATGTTTCGAAAAAGGACATCTTATATGTTTTTTTGTGTATATACATGTTGGCAAATACTTCAATTGCTTCTTCATGGCTCTCCCTCTAGGAATGAGTTAGAAAAGCAGGGAACGTGAAGAACCATAGATGCAGAGCACGACTTCTTTTAGTCCACGAGCAACACATGATGACCAAGGGAACTTCTCTGGGCACAAGGTACTTAAATACCTATTTTTGTTTTACGAAATTCCAATGCAACATCATTAATCGCAGGATTATGGTATTTCCTGTGTTGCGAATGCTTGCAACGAATGTACGATAAAATTTTGCCCATCGTTGAAAGACTTCCAACAGAAAGAGCAATCGTATGAGGACTTGAGGGACTAATTAGTGAGGGCTCCTGCCAATATATTTGAACCACTGACCGGAGAAATGTCAAAAGTAAAACAAAAAGGGAAAAGGTAAGCTACAGAGCCAACAGCTTCCCATATTCAAAAGCTACACTTAGCAACTTAGCAGACTTTTGGATAGTCATCCCGCGGCCAAGCGACGAGCAGCTGAAACCGGAATGTCGACTCAAAATCAGTACATGAAACCTAAAAAATGCCCGGGTCACTAGCCCTCCTACATCACTCCAAACCATATAAAATTTCATGAACAAGAGGATTCGGGAAGAGCCAGTATTCATTTGTGTCCAATGAAATGATACATTAAGGTTATGAGAAGATACGAATTATACAACCTGAATTGAGATGTGAATCCAGCTGGTGGCTATTCCGACCACATTTTGCACCTACAAACCAACATATACTGAGCACAGCTCATTTAATGATTATTCTGCGAGTACCATGTATGGTGGTGGGTGGTTCTAGCTGAAAGCTATTTCGTACAAGAATGCCTCGAGGGCAAGTTCGTTGTGCGGTTTGTAGTATATGTTGAATGAGAAGCAGGATGAACTTATTTTTTTGTTGAAGCGAAACCACATGTTCTCTATCTGATGACTAAGCTAATGTGTAATATCTTTAGCCCCAGTGAGTGACATCTCATTCGCATTTTAATTCAGCCTCTACATCTGGTTTTTGCTACGCCGCTCTCACACATGAAGGCCTCCCATTTCCACCAATCGAGATGTTTATAAAGAGAAAATTTGTATCTTGGGATTGCAAAGCTACTGCAGCTGACGAGCGACAGCTTCGGTCATGATTGCCTTTTTGGATTCCTATGCTAGCAGCCGAGTGGTGGTGCGACGGGCACTTTTCTTGGGTGCTTGCAGTTATATAGTTCAAGGACAACCAAAGTTGTGTTTGCATTTTGGATTCAAATTGCGAGTGCAGAGCGGGGGATTACTTGATTATTTGTGTCATATCGCAGCAAGCCTTATCTCACCTTCCTTTCGCGGGGTCGTGACCACAAATGACAGCATACAGAGGACGCACATTTATTGCTGCTCTTTTCCGGCCACACCACCAGCCACGCCCGATGACAATTTTTGATGTCTATTTCTCATATTCCTGCATACACGATCAAGTAGGTACCATCTTCGCTTTTACTGGCTAAATCTCTTGAGTGTATTTCTGTCATCTTTTGATTCCTTCCGCCCCTGGTTACCCTAACTTCTTGGAATTGTCTCGACACCCAATACAGTATGGCAGAAATACCCAATCGGAGAAAGTTACCAATCATCAGCCCATGTCTGTTATTGAACCCAAAAAAGGAAAACCTTTGGAGGCTGAGATAAATGCTATGGATCCTCAGCGGCACAATCTTTCTCACTGTACCAAATGCCCATTTGTGACAATGCAATTCCCAGTAAGAACTTGTCGATCTTTTAATATCTGTTCATTCCCTTTTTCAAAAATCGTTCAGCTATGTCCCTGAATCGCTTTTCGTAAAGGTTTCGACGTGAGACTCGTCAGAGGCGCCTTTTGCTATATTTACCCTTTCCTGTATTCTGTTAGGAGTTAAAGCGTGTGAAAACGAGGTCGTTAGCTTATTGTGCTGCCGCATTCTGCGACCAGAAGGCCAAAACCGCTCAATTCGACTTCTCGAAAACCTTCTTTTCTTGTTGCATTTGAATCCATGAATATAGTACAGACCGCGCCGTTTTCCAAGTACAAATCTCGCGGACCGATATTAACTTGCAGGCTGCAGCTTCAAGTCTCACAGCGTTCAGCCCAGCATACGGATCCTATAGCCAAAAATAATCGCCAAACACATGATTCTCACATGCTTGGTCGCACGATTACTCTCGCGATAGGGAATATTCAAGAAGCAATCGCAAGACGATATCTACCGAGCGACGAATAATTGGTGTTAATGATGTCAATCACAAATCGCGAAAGGATGGCGGATCGAATGAATAAGGTCGAGAATCGATACCCTGAAGATATTCAAACTTGTGCAAACAATGATGATGGGAATAGCTACCCCGCAGATAAAGATTGCGACGCGGAGTCCTTCTTGCCAACTACCACAACCCAAGTCGCAATGACAACAAGATTTCCAAAATTATCTTATCCAGGCATTATAAAAAGGAAATTAGGCTCGAATCATTGGGACAAGATACATGAGGCAATTCAAGGACGAAAACGCGATGCATCAGAATGTCCGACCGATTATCAATTGTGCCCTAAATCGATGAATGGAGGGTGCTGTCCAAATAACAGATTCTGCGGCACTAGTAGTTGTTATCTCACGAGTGCAGCTCCTGCGTCAGCATGTGGAGTATCAGGATATACTGCTTGTGGGATTGATGCTGGAGGTGAGTTTTCATTACATGCCAGATCACTGTCGAGCCCCATCTAATAATCAAATAGGCGGTTGTTGTCCAGATGGCTACTCATGCGAAATCGATGGATGTAGTGCTTCTCCCGGTGTATCTTATAGCGAAACATGTGGTGTTGGTTCATATCTCTGTCCATCTTCATTAAACTATGGATGTTGTATGAACGGCATGGGCTGTGGGATGAATGATTGTTACTCTACGGCAATATCGACTTTCACCTTAACTGAGACCATGACTACGACGGATAGTAATTCGAATACACAGACTCTTACTTCCACATTAGTTACAGCATCCACTCCAGCGTCACCCTCAGTCGCGGTAAATACATCAAAAGCTTCCGCTGTCCCAAAACTTACACCCACCGCGACTGCAATAGCGAAAGTTAAGGCAACTACCGAGAGTACGAGTACGCCGACAAGTAGTGGCCTTACAAAACCAGAAATAGGTGGGATTATAGGTGGTGCATCTTTCATACTATTAGTAATTCTCATCGCCGCTTTCTGCATCCTTAGGCGCCTAAAGAAGGCTACAAAAGCATACAAAGAAGCAAAATCACGTAGTGGATCCAGTGTTCCTCGATCACACAGACATCGCCCCTCATACCCATCACCATCTGATATGAGTTCGATATCATTCGATCCTCTACAAATGAGTGGTTCACAAAGCTCACAGAGCGTCCGCAACAAATCTCACCCAACTACCGAGCCATTCTCATTCGATCGACATGACGGCCCCGAAGTCGTAACTCGACCCATCTTCAACACCTACTCACCCTTTTCTCCTCATGCCTACCCTAACATCGTATCACAAACCCAAGGTCGGGGGTACTACCCAGTAGCCACCTCTGAATCCGTCTACTCTCAAACCTCCTCGGGCCGCCGAAACCCATCGGTAGAATCCACCCCTCCTCTCCAACAACCGCAATCCTACTTCGACATCCCTCCGCGCCAACAGTCCGGAATTCCCGACTTTCGAAACCAGAATTTACGTCATGGTCACGATGTAAGTCCCGTGCGTCGACCTAGCCAACATGGGAGAAACTGGAGCAACGCCAGTGACGTCAGCGCATCATCGTCTAGTCCCCTCGTAGAGCTCGAAGCCGGAGACGACGGAGAACAAAAATTCTCTCTCGTCAAAGCTTGGAAAGTTTTAGGCATAGGAGGAAATTGGAAGGGAAAAGTCTCCACAAAGAGGAAACATGAAAATTTATCTCTGAAAGATTCTCCCACGAGTACTTTAGATCGCGATCTCAAAACTGTGTTGTCGAATGTACCAGAAGAAGCGGGTAGTTTTATTAATGCGACGGAGGCAGAGGCAGATGGGGATGGTGATGAGATAAGAGTTCAGAGACCAAAAAGTAGCGATACGGGGAGGGAATCCCATGCTTCGAGACCGAGGAGTGGACTTTCTAATGCGGAGTTGAGGGAAGCGAGTATTAAGAATGTGGTGAAGGCGAAACCGAGTAAGGTGAAGGAAATCATGATTCGGAATTCCGGGGGTGCGAGTGAGAGCGCTAGTGTGCGTGGGAATGGGAATGGGAATGGGAATGAAAAGGCAGAAGAGGCAGGATCTGGAGGGTAGTTTGGTAGGAGGAGTGGAGGAGTAGAGGGAGTATATATTATTTTTGATGGGCGATAGGTTGGATTTGGGTTGGAAAATATTTCCGCGTTATGGAATGCATATTCGAGGCTATTGTCCTGCCTCTGAAGGGGATTATTTTTCTGGAAAGCAAATACGTCTTTAGTGTAATTAGCTCACGGAGTTGGGAGACTAGGTACTTAATTAATGCACACACATCATTAATTTATCATTTCATGTTATATTTCCCTATAATTTCAGCTATACCATTGATATTTGTCATTTCTGCGGTATCCCTACAAGCTACGACCGAGGAAGACAAAATACCACTAAAGTTAAGTTCCCCAGGATTGCGGCTCCAAGCTTTTGGAAGACGGGACTATAAATACATTTAGGCGCCCTACTTGCCGTTAAAAGAAGCCGAGTCTTCTACCAAGATAAAAGTGGGAAGCACAGGGCTGGAAAGTAGCACGCTAGAAACAATTCTGTCGATATCATTAGTTCCGCCATTGCTTGGGATTCCTAGATCTAACAGGAACATGAAGTAAATGAAGGAAGGGTATTTCGAGTAATCATTCAACTGTGTCGTTGATCGGGAGTCTGCGGACTCATTGATGGACTTGGAGATGAAGAGACTGCGGATTTTGCTGCAGCTTTTATCTCTTCTGTTAGGTTGACTGCTGCAAAGAGTAAGGGTGAAGAGATTATTGCTGATTTGGCTGGTCTCTCTGACGAATAACCTCTTCTACATGAACATCATGATTGATGATACAGATTTGAGCATCCTTATGGGACGCGATATGTAAGTTGTAACAAGAAACTCGAAGCAGAATATACTGCACACCTAATAATCTAATTGATATATCCATGTTCAATTCCTTGAGGGCTCCTAGAAAATACACCACTTGGATACATGACATTTGAGCTGAGGTGAATGGACTCCAACACTTGTCAGTTGAAAAACGGCAGGATTCATTACAGCCATATTGTAAGAATACGTCTTTCCCACTTGGGAGCCATAATATTAATACCACCTTGCATCTCCCTTATTTCACAACAAATGCTAAAGTTTCAAGGGCTTGCTGTATAGTCCATCACTCCGCGACTCCGGTTCCCATAGCGAATGAACAAAAATAAGTCCTCCACTCGATGTGGTAAATACTAAGTATCAAGCACACGCATCTCGGACAACAGGAGATACTATTGTAATAACTTGCAGAAAAGAATAAGATATTGATATGTAGGTATGTCGTATTTTCTCTTGGAGATGATGAGAAGAATAGGAAATCTCAAGGATGTCTGTCGTCTGTGCTGGAGTAAGACAAACTCCGGAATCTTACCGGCGCTCTTCTCTGCAAAACACCGAACCGTCAAATCAAATATTTCCCAGCTCAATTGATACTTTCATCCAAATTTATCTATTCTGAAAAGGTTGCACGAGTGTATATCGCACATATGGAATACCCCATCGGGAACAGAAAAGAGACACGCATTCAGATGAATGGAGCGAAAATTGAATGCATGCATCCATCTAGGATAATCTCCATCGTAATCAAGGTAATCTTTTTCTCTGCTGAGAATATGCTGATGTTAGGGCATGGATGATGGATGGCACAAGTCAGTATGTGGATGCTACCCGGCCACCGAGATCTTATATTCATTGTCCCTGTACATTATGGCAAACGCCTAGGTATATATATATATATGTATATATAAGATAAGAACGATATTCCTCTCTCTACTCCTTGATCTCAGACTACTTACTCACTTTTTATTTTGTAAACTACTTGAACTGCGTGAATTTGGCCAAAATGAGGTTTTTATGTTTACATGGAAAAGGCACCAGTGCTGAGATCTTTGCTATTCAATCGGGTATGCTATCATTTCACCAACTTACAATACTCCCCTCATAGACACACAGAGATATACTAACGCATAACCTCCAGCAACCTTCCGCCGTCTTCTTCCCCCCTCATATACCTTTGATTTCCTCGATGGACCCTACACATCCCCACCGGCCGCCGGAGTATCACTTTTCTTCAACCCCCCATACTACGCCTACTACCACTCCTCAGATCCATCCGCCATCCGCGAATCATATTCCTTTCTGCAAGAACACATTGATAAAAACGGTCCTTATGATGGCGTAATGTGTTTTTCACAAGGCTGTTCCCTTATCGCCGGCTTCTTAGTAGATCATCAAGTAACACGTCCACATATCCCTCTCCCATTCAACTGCGCCATATTCATATGTGGAGGAATGCCATTACCTATCATTGAAGATATAGGCATTGAAATATCTACCACAGCGCGAGAACTAGAAGAGCAATCGGTAAAAGAACTCTTCGCCACAGCCGCCGCAGTCGAAACCGCCAAACCGGGAGACGATTACTGGAATACCAAAGCGGTAAAAACGTCGATATTAAATGTGGAGAATATAGATTTGGAGAATCCATATGGATTCCAGGTTCCGGAGGGGTGGAAAATACAGATTCCAACGGTGCATGTTTATGGCAAGAAAGATCCTAGACGGCTGGCGAGCTTGAATTTGGCGAGCTTTTGTGCGGGAAAGAAGAGGGTGTGGGATCATGGGGGTGGTCATGATATTCCTAGGTTGTTGCCTGTGTCGAAGGAGATTGCGCGGTTGGTGAAGTGGTGTGCGAAGAGTGTGGCGGAGGAGAGGGAGGCTAAAGAATTATGAAGTGATGTGATGGGACGGGGTGGGGATTTTGTTTGTGAGATTATCGTTTTTATAAATTTATGCTGATGTGATTGGAGTTTATTTAGATGGTTTGGAAACAATAGTTAATAGAGAAGATCTAGAAGTTTTGGAATGCCCAAGATAACATACTTCAGCTGATTATTTCATTCTCTCTGCATGATCGCTCGCTCTGCTGCTACTTCCAATTCTCAAAACTTAGAAAGAATAACTTTCATACCATACCTACCTAGTCGTCAAGACATCCTCACAACAATCACAAAGCTAGAACGAAGATAATCTACAAACTTACATGAAAACATCCACAAAAACCCAATCCCACCTCTCCTCCCCTCCTCCCTCCTCACGGCAATATCTTAACTCCCTCCTTTCTCACCCTCGCCTCCTCACTCAATCTAAACGGTCCAAGCGGCACCTTGATCTCACCCGCATACCCTACATCTCCTCTTGCTTCCTGTAATTTAGTCGTGATTTTTCCGACCATTTTTGCGATCCAGCGGTCGTTTATTGCGGTGGTAAGGAGGGATTTTTATTCCTTTTGAGCCTGTTGTGGGGAGGGGTAGGGGTGTTAGTTGGGGTTTTGTTGGGGAATGGTTGTGGGAAGCGAAGAAAAGGGAGGGAAGGGAAGGGAAGAATGAAAAAAAAAAGAAGCATAATACATACATCCCTTACACCCCCTTTAAGAACCCCCACCAAATCCCTAAATCCACGAATCTCCTCATCCATCCATCGACTCTCCACCTCCATTTCCATTACCTTGCTCGCTTTCACTACGCTCGCTATCCAATCTAACAACTCTTGATCCATCACCATTGGTAATCGCACATGTGCTCCTATCCTCACTATACATTCATCATCCTGATCCTCATCTTCATTCTCATCCTTCCCAACATTTCCTTCCCTTTCTCCTCCCCTAACAACCCCTCCAAACTCTCCATCCTGTCCCCTGAAACCATCCCCTCTACAAACAATCCTTTCATGCGCAGCCGACACAGGTAAAAGATGTTCATGACACGGGAGCAAAAAACTCGGAATCTGAAACGAGACATCCGCGCCTCCGAGTCGAAGTACTTGTTTGAGTGATGCAACGTAGGGAAGACTTCGATAGGCTATTATACTACTGCTGGATACAGAACACTGGATGTCGTAGCTTGGAAGCATGGGTATTTGCGCAGTGCCTGTTAGGGCGCGGAGTTCGAGAATGAAGGTGGAGGGGAGGAGCCAGTTGTTTATGCGGTGTTGGATTTGGGGGATGGTGGTTTGTTCTTCAGGGGTTGGGTTGGATGGGTTGGATGGGTGAGTTGGTGGGGTTGAGAAGGCCAGGGGTGGATTGTTTAGTTTGGATGTGAAGGAGGAAAATGTTGAAGATGGATTGGTTAGTTTGGAAGTGAGTGATGAAAATGTAGGGGATGGATCAGATAATTTAAATGTCGAGGATGGAAATGTAGAAGGCCTAGGAGAGGAAGGTGGCGTATAAATATCAGTTTTAAAGAGTTTCTCCTCGAGAATTTCCTGGATCCATTTTCCAGAGCCGGTAGCAGTCACAGATGATATCTTCACAGGATGGAAATGAGCGATTGGGCTGAGTAGAAGACGAATGAGCATAGGGAGACGATGGAGAAATGTCCGGATATGCGGTGGTATTAATGTTTGTAGTGTTGTGACTTTGATGGATCGAGTCGGAGGATGTGTGATTGAAGGTTGGCGGTGGAGTTGTGAGCAAATTGCTGCGCAGATGTCGTTATTGCTATTTTCGTTCACCGATGCTAGGGCCTCGGTGCCGTCTGCCTTTTTTCCTGCGCCTGAATCGACAAGCCGTTGGACTTCTTGACGACAGGTTTGTATACTGTTTGTGGAACGGATCGCGGAGATGGTTTTGTGGTATTGATCGTTGGCTGCTTTGGTGTCGTCTGGAGCAATGGTTTTGATAGCTTCGATTCCTTTTTTTATATCTGTATCTTTTGGTGCATGACCGTCTGTTATGTCGTTCTTTACTGTATTGTTCCATTTCCTCTCAGCCTCCAAGTTTTGCTGTCCATTTTGAACATTCCTATTCCCGTTCCCATTTCCCTTCACGACCTTCAACATCTTCAAATCCACCTCCGATACCTGATCACCTGCCCATCTCCCACCACCAATCCTCTCTCGCACATCTTTAAAACCCATCCCCCTTTCCCCACGCTTCACACTTACAAAACAATCACCCACCTCAATTCCCCTCCCCAATCTAACCACCACCTCCTCACACCCAATCCCCACATCAATAATCTCCCCATCCTTCCCCTCACCCACCATCAATTTCAACACAACTTCCACCCCATGAACCGTCAAACTCATCTCACTCAATATAAGCGTCACACCTCTAACCACCACCAATCCATCAACCTTCGTATCAATTTCCAACCCAGGTATATCAAAAATCCCAATCCGATCATCAATAAACTGTAACCCCCAAGTCTTCGATAACAAAATCTTCCTCAGCTGTTTCCGCAACAGCTGTCCCGCGATAGGAAATTGAAAAAGACATATAATAGGTATCGAACTCCAACAGGTGACTGTGAATAGATAGTAGAAAAGCCAACTAGTGCGACAGATACAATATGTTAAATCAAGAGTAGTAGTTAGTGGCCAGAGAGGAACACCTGGTAGGATACGAGTACAAGCAGCTGATTCCGTATACGAACTTTCTGGTTCCTGACTCCCCATTCCTAAGTTTCCTCCTATTTTCTTCTCACATCCTCCTGATCTCTCTCCCGCAGCTCCAGCTAGTAACACGGCTTCCAAAATCGGTGCACCGGATATCAACCAATAAACTGGCCAGCGACATGGAATACACAATCCCAAGATCAACAATAAATACAGATAAGGAGAAGAAATCAAATAAACAGAATTATGATATAGACTATCGTTCCTCGCATTCAATGATTTCCTATGCATTTTTGACTCCATGATCGATCAGTCAACTTTGATTTTTGATCTTTGATTATGGCGTGGTTGATGTAAAACGAGATCAAATAATCTCATCCCGTCAGAAATAATCCAGACACAGCTGCAGTTCACACAAGCATGAAAGATTTTCAGATCCTAAGAAATGTGAATAGATGGGTAAAATAAAACGTTGATACTGAAAAGACGTCATGATGGAGCTATTCATTGACTAGTAAGGTAAAACTTAGGTTTCTTCACAAAGAGCACTAATGGATAAGTCTCATTCTCATTCTCGAGCCCAAGCCACTGAGAATAGATCTCTGCTTGATTTTCTTTCAAGGTCTTATTAGATCGGAATTTTTTTGCTTTAATGAGTTAGTTTAGCTAACCTTTTTTATTTTTTGAGGTGGAAAGTTATCTAGTAAATACCAATGGGCATTTCACTTCTCTGTTACACTTCATACTTTAAATACTTGAAAAATGCTTTCATAAGTATCGTACTTCATATTCATTCCATCCCATCCATAATAAAACTAACTAACTAAATATACATAAAAACCTTAAGCCTGCAATAATACAATGTTAAAAACCATAAATCATAATAAATCATTAGTCATGTGAAAAATATCATCCCTTTAGCTTCCTTGCTTTCTGCCTTGCTTTACAAAACTCGGCTGTTGGTATTGGTGTTTCCGAATTCAGAAGTCTCCCCCAATCTGTTCTCGCCATAAGCACCATGGGTACTTGTTGACCCAGTCAAGCCAGAGCCATGGTTGAGGCTGGTGGTGTTGTGCCCAGTAAGACCAGAGTCGTAGCCCAAACCTGAAGTACCGGAGGATGTGGTGTTATTTCCAGTAAAGCCAGAGTCATAACCCAAACCCGTGTTACCGGCAGATTTTGTGTTGTCTCCAGTCAAACCAGAACCGTGGTTAAGACCAGTAGTGTGGTGTCCAGTTAAACCAGAACCTTGGTTAAAGCCAGTGGTGTTGTGTCCGGTAAGGCCGGAGGCATGGCTTAAACCAGTAGTACCGGTGGATGTATTGTCGTATCCAGTCAAACCAGAACCTTGGTTAAGGCCAGTGGTGTTGTGTCCGGTAAGGCCGGAGCCATGGCTTAAACCAGTAGTACCGGTGGATGTATTGTCGTATCCAGTCAAACCAGAACCTTGGTTAAGGCCAGTGGTGTTGTGTCCAGTAAGGCCGGAGCCATGGCTTAAACCAGTAGTACCGGTGGATGTATTGTCGTATCCAGTCAAACCAGAACCTTGGTTAAGGCCAGTGGTATTGTGTCCGGTAAGGCCTGAGCCATGGCTTAAACCAGTAGTACCGGTCGATGAACCTTGGTTAAAGCCAGTGGTGTTGTGTCCAGTCAACCCGGAATCATGCTTTAAACCAGTAGTACCTGAGGATGCAGTGTTGTGGCCGGTTAGGTTGTTATGGTTCAAACCAGAACCTGAAGAAGTGTTATATGTGTTCTCTCCCAAGCCAGAGCCATGTGTAGTGGCAGTGTTACCCAACGGAGCAGAGTTAATCTCATGCTCTAATTTTCTGTCCTTGCCGTGCTCATATCCACCACCAGTAGCGAAGGTGCTTTCATCAGGATGAGGACGACCATTTTCGGAGTCTCGACGGCGGTGTTCATGCTGATCGATCTTTCCTTCTCGGAGGGCTAAGTTTTCTGTAGGATCATCCATGACAGGGGCAGTGAAGATATGGTCAGGTCCTGTGGAATTATGGACCGGGGCATCAATGCTGCTTGATTTGTGTTGACCGTGGGTGTTGTGGGTATCTTGGACATTTCCGCGCGGAGCTCCTGGAACACCAGTTCCTACTGCACCAGGCGCAATTCTGTGGCCGCTTTCATGGGGAAATCCGGTGGGTCCATTGACACCTCGGTTTCTCTCGACGCCATGGAGTTTATCTCCAATATCTTTACCAACGGGCTTGTGTTCGGTACCATGAGCATTATGATGCTTGTTAACTTCATAAGCTGTTCCAGCAGCCCCACCTGCGAGGGCGGCATCTCTTCCATAGTGATGCCCTTCCCTGGAGCGATCACTGTCAACTCTGGGATCTACTTTGTTTTCGAGATTTGAAGAATGAGGGCCGGTAGTAGCGTTTGCGTTGTTGTGGTGGTGCTTATCAGCTTCATAGGCTGTTGTAGCAGCACCACCTGCGAGAGCGGCATCTCTTCCGTAGTGATGTCCCTCCCTGGAGTTGTCACTGTTAACTCGTGGATCTACTTTGTTCTCCAGATTCGAAGAGTGAGGGCCGGTGGTGGTGTTTGCACTGTTGTGGTGATGTTTGTTGGCTTCATATGCAGCCCCACCAAGACCTCCAGCAACAGTAGTGTCACGTCCGTAATGATGGTTGTGTTCATTTGAAGGGTCGCTGTCCACTCTCGGGTCTACCTTGTTCTCAAGGTTTGAAGAGTGAGGACCTGTAGTAGTGTTTGCACTGTTGTGGTGATGTTTGTTGGCTTCATATGCAGCCCCACCAAGACCTCCAGCAACAGTAGTGTCACGTCCGTAATGATGATTGTTTTGCTTGGAGAGATCGCTATCCACTCTTGGGTCTACCTTGTTTTCAAGTTTTGAGGAGTGAGGACCAGTAGTAGTGTTTGCACTGTTGTGATGATGTTTGTTGGCTTCATATGCAGCTCCACCGACACCCGCAGCAACAGCAGCATCACGTCCATAGTGATGATTTTGTTGCTTGGAGAGATCGCTGTCAACTCTTGGATCCGCCTTGTTGGCCAAGTTAGATGAGTGCGGTCCAGCATTGGTATGGTGGCCATGGCCAGATTCGTAAGCCCCAACAGGAACTACGCCAGCACCAGCTGAAGTAGCACCGTGAACACCATCAGCCTCTTCAGCTCCACCACCCTCAACGCCGAGTCGAGAATGAGCCCCGTGGCCGTGATGAGTATGAGCATCTTCAGTGGGGACTCCGGAACTACTCAAATTAGGATCCAAACGATTCGCGGTCGCCGTGCTGTGAGGTCCTTGACTTCCTCCAAGACCATGTTGGCTGTTGTGGTGATTGTTGTGGTGGTGGATACCCTCCCCAACGGCTCCTGCTGCACCAAGTGCGGCAGCATCACGACCCAAATGATGTCCTGAAGAGCCGTTCTCATTTGTGTCGTAAGCGTCCTTAGTACCATATCCCGAAGAAGTCTTATTAGGGAGGCGGTTTCCATCCAAGTCGGAATCGACTCTTGGGTCGGCAGCATTTAATGCAGCGGAATTATGAGGTCCATGGGAGCCCTCAGTATGTCCACGGGTTTGATCTGAACCAAGACCTGTATTTTCATGCTTTCGGTGTTCATGTTCTGCCAAACCAGCAGCACCTACTGCTCCACTTCCGAGAGCTGCATCTCTGCCAAGGTGAGAATTGCCATGGCTTCCAACGTTGTTTTGGTCAAGCCCTCCTGATGTATGACTTACACCGGCTGGTGTAGGATTCGTGTGAGAGGTATTGGATGTGTGTGTGGTATTAGTGGTTGGATGAGTCGTAGAGTGGGGATCATTTCCGAGATGGCTTCCTTCGCCGGTGTGTGACAGTGAACCATGCTTTTCAGCCTTCTTCTCCTCTTTCTCCTCGATCTTTTCCGCCTTCTTCTCTTGCTTTGCCTCTGCCTTTTCGGCTTTCTTCTCTTCCTTTACCTCCTTCTCATGTTGTGGTGTAGTGCCGTGACTATGTGAAGGTTAGCACACCCGCCATGTTGAGAAAAGTATGGTTGAGTAACCTACAGGATTGCCTTGATCTTATCCATAATTGCAAATTTGAAGTATGTAATCTAAAGTATGTAGTTGGTGATTGATGAATATAAAAAGTGTGATGATTAAGTTTGTAAACTAAGGGGTATCTTGAGCAAGTAGTAAATGGTATATGGAAAGAAAATCAAAAAGTATCACGGCAAGATTGAAGTATTTGTATGATTTGTCCATATGTCTCTGTGCATCTTTGACAAGTATTTTGACAAGTCAAATCAAGGTAATGGAGGGGTACATTTTTGACATGAGCGATGTCGTCAGCCTCCGCAACTTGCCAAACATAAACAACATCCCGTCAGTTTGGTTTAATTGTGTCAATTCCGCATGGAGATACACGAGCTGAAAGGCTGATCAATCATCAATTGGATGACAGAGAGATTGAATGATGTAAAGTGGAATAGCCCCGAAAGTATGGCGCCATAGACCACCAACTGTGGTGGAGTTCAAGCGTAGTTTGTATCAAGGTCATGTCTAAAAGAAGCTCTCCACATTAGCTTTTCTCCCAGAGTTATCTTGCCATGCATTGATGTATTCATGCATCTCGATGCACTAGTTTCCAACTTATCACCTCCAACCATGACATTTTACCTTGAATTCCATCCTCTTCTCTTCTCGTGATGGATGATGAAACGGTTAGTAAGATCTACCGGTTCATCGGCCTTCTCCAGCAAATCATGAAGCACGATTCCCGTGAGTTGATCACACAGATATTACCCAGATATTTCAATCGAATCAACGAGAAGTGGGAAAGAGAAAGATAAAGTTGGCAGGGACCCGCAGATGATCTGTTTGGCCCTGACGGTGCCTGCAGTCTTTTTCCAAGTTATAACTGCCCCCGCATATTCGTTATTTGGTCCCATATCGCTCTTCAGCCACTGTGGCGCTTGACATCATTTGAAAGCATGATCATGATGACTTCAAATGTTCCAAGTTTTGCTCTTGTAGGGGAAAAACGAGCTTTGAATCCAGTCTCGATATCAGGAAAATACTTATTAAATTTTTTATTACTGATCAAATATTTCAGAACAACATCGGGGTCTCTTCGAGGGGGGAGGGGGAAGGCTGTTCTGCGACAAAGCTTTCGAGAAATGAGGTATACGATCGCTTGAGATTAATACACAGGCTTTGACTATTATTGTATTGTTAGCATGAATATCTTCATTTAGCGACAAAATTTCTGGTATACTTTCATTTCCAGTTCTACTTTAAAGATTAAGAATCACAATTCCTAATTCCAATCACCCCCAGCATTCAGCAACATTTCTTCTGATGAGGAAAGGGGAGGAAGCATTGGATACGAATTTTGCACACTGACCATCTTGATGATTAGGTGCGGGAGCTGACATGCGACTGAAATGTTTTGGTGAAGGTGAACATGTATCACGGTATAATAAATTGGTGACATGTGACCGATCGCCGATCAATCAAATAAATCACATGCCCTGGATTATCAATGCTAAAAATTAAACGAGCTTGAGGCAAACAGGTAAGGTCCGTACAGCGTTTACCCAGTCCTCAAGGCTTGAATATCATCATGACATGAATATCTCGTGATCTGATCAAAATTGTTGCACATCTATTAATTTGGAATTATCTAGAATTATCTTCAATAATTTGGAATCACTCTTGCAAATTTAACATCACTCACTCTTCAGATTCATGAGCCTAGAGATATGTACATACTAGGTATGCACACACCATAACGTTAGCAAATCACCAAATAGACTCAAAAGTTCCAGATGTAGTCAGTCCTTGGCATTAGTAAATGGCCCAATGATTTCCAACCTATGAATAGATTCTGTCCCTTAACCCACTCTCGCACATCCGTTGCTCATACATTCTTTCCTTCAGCTGAAATTGTAGGGTAGCAGTTATACCACTTCTTGCCAGTCAATGTCAATACCTAACTTCTCGTTCATTGATACGAGGACAAGTCCTTATAAGAACAAGATCCTTCACGGAATCGGTACAATTCTCGGGCCGTAATCAGACAATCAATTCCTTTCCTCCGAGACGGACCAAAACGCGGGGGATCGGCTGTCCGATCTCAATATTAGCGTTAACACGAATATTTAACCTGAACGTACTTCTTACAAGGAGTTCGAGGATCGGTAGACAAAGAAATTGGATGGGACAGTCTAATAATTATCGGTGGATTGTTGGGCTCGACCGTTAGAGATTGGAAATCCCACTGTTGCCTAGTGCTCTCCAATATGGATGAAATTCAAGGTATTGACAAGGCTTCCTGATTGACCTCTCTTTGCTCTGTCCTCTCTTTGTCCTGCACTCATATACCTTGAACGTTTTAATCAATCATACACGGGCTCGAGCCCCAATGTCTAATAGCCGAGGATATATGTGGCCAGCGTTCGCTTCCGTCCTCACCCTCTGGAGGACCAATTCCGAGTACTACCGGCAGGCACATATGTGCCTGAGGGTAAAACTTATGAGCCGAAGATGGAAGCATTCATACTGTGTAAGATTTCTTCGAAAGCCGTTGCATTAAGTGTACTCCCTTATGCAGGCTACCTCAAATGAAATTCTATCGTCTGAACAAATACCAATGATGCAGGCATCTTCAAATCTCCACTTCGAGGCTATGAATCTCGTGTCCACTACTAGCCAGGGCCCCTTACCCCTTTAAGCTGTCGAAACCGGTGCATTTCATCGAAAGAGGAAGGGTGCCCGGACGAAGGATGGTTACTCGAGTAGGATTCCATGGATGGCAAGAGGCACCAGGGCCTTACCCCGCACGCAGTCTTCCACTCGTTGATCCTCCCTGTCGATGGCCTGTCTGTCATCTGCAGCGTGAGAATCATTTTTGGTAACATTCTGTCAGATGTCGTGTAACCATTCGCGCGCAAGTAGACCAACGTTATTTTGAAATTCTTCCTATATGCTCGGTCTTCTGTATCCAATCTCTGTATCATAGAACGAGGTATTTTTCGAATAGTTTGTGCATATATATACTCCATATCTTCCACTACTATGCTTCTATACACCAGAAAGGCGCCTCCAAAAGTTCCTAAGAAAAGGTCAAGAGCTGGTAAGTATTTGGTCTACTACTTTACATAATTGCAGCTAACATTGGTTGTTATAAAAGGTTGTATATATTGGTGAGTTTCTTTTTTTCTTCAGCTGGTATTCTCCTGTGCTCACTGTGTCCATAGCAAGGAAAAGGTACGGATCATCAAGTATCAATCCACGCAAATCCTTAACAACAACCGCAGAAGAAGAAATGTAACGAGGTGCGTCCACGATGCGATCGATGTACAGATCGAGGTCTGCAATGCGAATATGAAGCAGTAAAGCCACGGAAACGAAGAAGGGCGTCGTCTGCGGAATCTGCACTTTCGCACGAATTCGGCTCCCCGGGTTCTGATCGTGAACAATGGCCGCGACAGTATTCACAAGGCCTCAACATTATTACAAATAAAGATGTGGAAAATATACAAGATAAATGGGAGGAAAAAACAAAATATCCATTGTCTGCAATCTCCGAACAGTCGAGTTTTACCTGGGGAAGCTTTTATGAGAATGACGACGAAGTGGAGGAGATACCACGGGAAGACCTATACGTCAATTCTCCTCCCGCCGGCACACTCGTTCGAACACAAAGTCAATACCCAGATTTAGCAATGATCGCTCCTTCGCCGGTTGCTTCTCCTCTTCTCGCATTTAGTTCACCGGTATTTCTAGAATTTGCAGAGACAAGAAATCGCAGGGCTCTCGTGGATCATTTCTGCAATACTCTATCACATCTCATTGTCTTCAAAGAAGATACGGGCAATCCATTCCGGCAACTTATTCTACCCTTGTCCCATGCCAGTTCACCGGTAATGAATGCGATGTACGCACTGAGCAGTGCCCATATGGAATATAGGGGAGTGGAAAATGAGGAGAAATCTCTAGATTTTCACAACAACGCTTTACAAGGGCTGGCAAACCTCATTCAACAAAACGATAAGGCAAATAGGGAAGAAATACTAGGCGCAATTATGTTACTTGTTTACTATGAAGTGGTAAGTGATATTACCTTTGGAATTAATTGTTGTGGCGCAAACTGACCACACTTTAGCTTGTACAACGCGGTAACTCCAGTATTGTACATGGCCATCTGAAAGGAGCGATGACAATTATGAGCTCTAGACATGAAGAGCCGACTCCGACGAGCATATTTCTCGAGCGGGTACGTTCTCCACAATCAATACCTGAGCTCATTTCTAACTGGACTAGGCCTTTCGGTTTTACGATGTCATTACGGCTCTTTCTTTAGGTACACCTCCAAATAGTACGACGCAGCCTACAACAAGTCCGTTCTCTTTTCCAAGTGTACCCGATGACGAGAACAAAGATTCACAATTAAATTTGGTCGACACACTCCTTGGACTATCAACAGAACTATGGCCAATCATTCATCGACTTTCCCATCTCCTTTCTTACAAATCTTCTCTCCAGTCCGCCATTGAAGATGGTCTGTTGAGTAAGGCTAGTGTTTTACGGACTGAACTCGAAAGTACATCTAAGGCTATAGAAATGGCTCTGACGAACTGGAAGCCAAGCTTCGTGGCTAAAGGGCCATCCTCACCTAAGGAAAACGAAGCTGAAGAAGACACTTCTTCAAAGTATGATATTGATCTCCAGGAGGCACGTATGCAAACTATCCTCAACAATGCTGAAGCATATCGTCACTCTGCATTTGTATACCTCTACCGTACCATTCATTCCCACCCCAGATCCCATGCTCTAGTTCAAAAACATACAAAACTTTCCTTAATTGCCTGCGCAAACGTCGTTGGCTTAGCGGAGATGTGCAATGATGGACCAATGTCTGCATTATTGTGGCCATTATTTGTAGCAGCATGTGAAGCGGAAACTGAAAGCGACAGGGAATTGGCGACGAAAGCTTTTGGAAAGACGGAAAGGAGACAAGGAATGCGGAACATTATGCGCGCTTGGGAAGTGGTGCAAGAGGTTTGGAGGAGGGCCGACGATGGCACATATGAGGATGGAGATTGGAGAGGGATATGTGAGAGTAGAGGATGGAATATCGTTTTAGGGTAGAAGTGTGGTTTGTGCAGTCGAAGTCTCGCTGGTATCATGCGTTGAGGGTTTTGTCCCGGATCATGTTTTTGCTGTGACAGGCGAAACTAAAGTCATGACCGCTCCATGTTCGCCGTCTAGTCTACCAGTCGTGGAAAACCGCCGAGAAATTTTTTCGAAGTGGCGCTTTAGAGACTTTCGTTTGGCGCACACATAACATGATCACCTACTTTGGCTATAATTAGCCTAGGAATCTTTGGAACCAAAAAGTTTGGTTGTGCTTGTTGATTGACGGGCGAAAGCAAGAACCAATATCAACATTACCTAGAAGAAACCGACGAATCGCAAATCATCAATGAGGCAGCACCTGGAGCTGAGTTCATCTATTAGAATCAAGAATGGGTGGGTGTTATGTGTGTATGAATGATATTTAAGAACAATTGTGCTTGGTCAATTTGGGAATATGCATGGTATGGATGGATGGGTGGGTAGGTGGGTGGAACTGGCATCATTAGCATGGGAAATGGAGATGGGAGATGCATTTACCGTTGTATGTAATCTTATATTAGTTGTGGTGTTGATGGAGTGGATGGAGTGGATGGAGTTGATGGATGGATGGAGTGTAAATAAAAAAGAGTGGAAAATGAAATTTGAAATTTGAAACCCAAGCGGTATTGCAGATCGGATAATAGATGAGATTTTTGCTGTTTGCTGTGTGGAACATGTGCCCAAGTGTCTCAATCAGATATAATGATTTATTCAGACAATAACCAAGACCTTACCCGGAGTCACTTTATAGTCTTTAAGAAATCATTCAGAAAAGGAGATTATCATTATAATATTTATAAAGGGTATCTATCCTATTCCAAACCAGTATTCCCAATCAAGCGCAGACGCATTAATTTAACTAAACCAACTAACTACACCAATCCCACCACAGCTATAAGGTATAAATAATCCTTCCCTTCTCCCTCCCCACCAAAACCCCATCAGGCTAAAACAACACAATCCTCAATTCCCCAGTCCAGCGTCCAACTTCATGTTTTCTCCATTTTTTCAATTCCTCCACAACATCAACTCTAGGCACCACCCCAATCTCCTCCTGTTGTTTCCTAGTTGGCATCCGACTATTCTCCTGATTTAAAAACGAGAAATCGTTTGCCATTTCCTCGTAATAACTATCCGCATCTCCATCACCCGTGACCGATCCAGCTTCTGAAGGTCGAACAATATGTTCCTCGGGTAAGAATTCCAATGTAAGTTTTCTAAGTCCAGGATATAAGAGAGGAGCACGTCGACTCTTGACGTTCTCGCGCGCATGGCGGATCTTAACTTCTTGTGCTTCAAGTGTCATGAGAAAATACTTCAACGCTAGGAGGAGCTCCAGGGTTGATTTGCGAGGGATGGATGTGAGGGTTAGAGAGCAAAGTCTTGGGTTATTGTGAGGATCGAAGGGAGAGCATTGTTTTTCTAGTCTCATTTTGCATATTTCTTCGATCTTGATCTTCGAGATTGCTTCTTTGTCGTCGTATCTGTTGCGTGATCTTACGACCGAAGGATAGCATGTCACAATAGAGTGATGAATGCGCAGAACTTCTAGATGGGGTTGCCACTGTCGAGAGAGGAAACTTATAGTGTGTTCTTGTGCGTAGACGTCAACATCAGTAGCAGCTTCTGGTGCTAGACTTGTGCGGACAGAGCCGACGTCTAGGACTTGAAGAGTATTGGTGCCAGCAAGGAGATACTGTATCCCTAGGTCTGTAAACTTATTGTTGGAGACATAGAGGTGAGTAAGGCCTGTAACCATCTTGAGGTTATCTTCGACGTTGTTCTTTCGCTCAAGGATATTCAGTGCGAGTCCTCCTGAAGTGGACCACTCAACTAGCTTGATGGTATCAGGGCGGAGTGTAGTCATGGTGGTATGAATAGGGTCAGCACCTTCGTTAACCTCACGATAAATTGGAGGATGTTCGAATAGGCACTCGTCGGCTGCCCGGAGTGGACCATGTGTAATATGTGGAAATCGCTCGAGGAAGCAGCTTCGTAATAGTGAAAAAATGAGACTGTCGGTCAAGAGATTGTCACGGAGATCTAAAGACCAAATCTGTCGTCTAGAGTTGGTAACTATGGGAGGTAACATGGTATCCATGAGTCTCAATCCTCTTAATTTCAAAATCCTAATGTTCGGAAGGTTCTCGATGGTAAACAAGGCTTTCCAGTTTGGACTGCGGGCAGTTCCGGATGCATCAAGATAGATCAGATACTTGGTAATGTTTTGGCGAAGAATGAGGGAGCAGTTGAAGGTAGTACAACCAGCCGCGCTCAAGAACTCCAGTTGCGGTACGTCATTATATTCACTTGGCAGGTCAGCGCCATGAAATGTGCCGTAATCCTCGGAGCATGTAGGTGCGAGAAGGACGCAATTGAGGTTGGGGAAGTTCTTGGAGAGTTTGAAGAACAACTCCGGCTTCAGGTAGGTCCCAAATATGATGTAATCGCTAGTGTGGGCTCTATCGCGCTTGATCTCATGTAGTGCACGCATGTCGAGGATTCGAACTCTCTTAAGGATTTCAGGATCATGACAGTTGGAGGCAAATATGAAACGCGAAACAATTTCTGGGTCTAGTCAGTGAACTTCTCGATAGAACTAATAAGATTAGGCCCTTACCACACGGCTTAATTCTGTTAGTTAAGTTTCTGAACGGGTTGGCCCAAAGATAATTCCCAAAAATCCGATTGAAATGAGAACAGACGAGACATCCAGAGTAAAGATCGGGAGTGTCAAGATATGGGGCGACGAGCATTACAACATCTTTGTTGATTTCATGGTATGCGGGTAGAGGATCCATATTGAAACTTTTAATCGTGGAACAGATTCTCACGTGCGACAAAGCTTCAGTACGTGCTATTCGAAAAGAAAAGATACGAGAACAAGCTGTCGAAGCTGCACTGTCTCTCCTGTAAGAATTCTCAATATTCTCAAGAAAATCCCCAATTGTGAATGGTTTAACCAAGATTACCAATGTCAAAAAATAGAATCAATGTTCTCTCGAATGGATTGAAGTGAATGGTATTGGGCAGTGAAATACTGCCCTTTACTTTAGAGTTCGATGGTGATAAAGTTTGAACTTCGGAGGACTTCTCGGAAAGTGCAATGCTATCAATCAACACAAAGCAATATGGATTATTAAAAATGTCTCTTGATCAAATAAAGTAACGGCGAGTCGAAGATGCTGATGAAAGAGCTGAGAAGCTTTTGGCTATACTGGGTATCTGCAAGTATGCCGAGAGACTGTAGTGCGATGCGATCCTTTCACGCAGAATTAGATGAAGTAGGCTATTGATGCCAACATCAGCTTTAGGGCCCCAAAATTCGAGCTGTAGACGTGGAGCCTACGATATTCCAGGTTTCCTGCTTCCTCAGAAGTTCAAGTTGCTACCCTATGTCAATATTCCTATTTTCCATTCTCATATCAAGAGCTAATTGCTTGGACAGGCCTCCGCATACACGAAGGGATTGATGGTTAGGTCACAAATGCGTCACTGCTCTAAATCGGAAGGATACATGACATTGATGCTTCCACATCTTATCAGCGTGCCACCCTTCGAAAGCAGATCCTACCCCGGGGCTTGGGTGAGGTTTTCCGGGTTGTCAAGACTCAATTCGAGCCGAAATATATGACACTATGATGGGCCAAAGCCTAGGAGGAGTCAGTCTGTATATGTGAGATACACGGTGGCCATATTCCGTTTTTGCCAACAGGGCACTGCGCGACAATCCTTATAAAAACGAAATTGACGATTCACGATTATTCGTCGTTTGCAGCCCAGGTGAGCAAAGGGCACGACCAGTCTTCATAATATTAGGGTGTTGCTCACCAGGTTTTTGGCAGATGAGACTTTGTGAATATAAATCTCACGACGGTGTTGATAAGACTGCGAGCTTCCTATGAAGCTATGATAGATGTGCTCTTTCCACTGAAATAGAAAGCCAGAACTCATTAATACAGAGTGTTGCTTGACGTTTGGAATGCCAACAGCGTTACACGGGGTACGCTGTAGGGTTTAGCGTATGTGCGACGAAAGCCTATAATCCTGGAAAAGCAGTTAAGCTTGGGCTCTGCTCGCTCCACCCGTCGACACCTAGACCGAAACGTGATCACCGAACTGTAAAACCAATCGAAGTAAACTGTTGTGTGATGAATATGACGACGACATCGATAAGGATGAGGATATCATGGCTATGCGCGGTTTGTCCCTAAAAGGGTTAGGATCGGGGCTGCTTTAAAATATTGACGGCAATCAATTACTAACCAGATAAACGACAGCATCGACGACAATACGGCAAGCAGATCTTAGCATAGGCTCAAACTGTGAAAGAATTGATTAAAAGTGGTGCGGACAGGTTATAGTTTCCAGTAATGGACTAGTGCTACTGTTACAATCTCCGCGGGATCTTTATCAAAACCAAATGCCGCGGTGGGCGTTGAGTAAAAATGGATCTTTGCCCTCCAAAGTAACTTATGTAAGTAAGTATATATCTGATTTCCTATCATGGTGGGTTACGCCCTTCAGTGAACATCCTGGCAAACCCGTGTCGGATTGCCGCGGGTATAAGTAGTCAGGCTATACAAAGTCCCGCTGAGATCGTGATACCCGTGATTCATCATAAGAACTGAGTCACCACCTCTCCTCTCTTCTTCATCGCAGGAAATCACAACATCTCATCAACATTATGCATTTCCCCAGTTGCAATGCCGAGGAGCGTCCAGAGGTCTTGCATGAATTCATCCGTCAGAATCCCCTTGGCATATTGACAACCGCAATTAAATCAGATTCTTATCCATTTCTTCAAAACAGTCATATTCCATGGCTTGTTGATGCAGACTTTGATGGCAATACCAATGGACTCGGCAGACTTCGCGGTCACATTGCACGACAAAATCCTCAGGCAAAAGCTATTATCGAAAGCTGCACAGCAGTCTCTGAGTCATCATCAACAAATGTCCTCGAGCACGACGTTCTTGTATTATTCAACGGACCAGTCCATCACTATGTCACACCTAAATTCTACAAGCAAACCAAACCCGACACCGGAAAGGTAGTTCCTACCTGGGATTACGAAGCCGTGGAGGTGTACGGTAGAGCGAGAGTTTACTACGATACCAAGTCCGCTGAATCTGGAAGTTTTCTTGCAAAGCAGATCTCGGATCTATCTGACCATATGGAGACATCAATAATGGGTTATGGCAAGACTTCTGAAACACATCCATGGAGAGTGGCGGATGCACCCGAACGGTATATTGAGCTACTCACGAAGAACATCATTGGCATAGAGATTGAGATTACCTCTATGGCGGGAAGGTTCAAGTGGAGTCAAGAGAAGCCTGTTAAAGACAGAGATGGCCTCATTGAAGGGTTCAAAAATCTAGATACGCATAATGGTGCGTTGCTATCGGAAAAGGTTAGGGATCACGCCGCTCTTTTTGATGCCAAAAAAGCTGCGAGTAAGTTGGGGGCCTAGTTATTGGGTGAACTGAGAGGCAGACTCGTGTGTAAATGATTATATGGTAGCGTTTGGAATGTGATACCAGTGTATTATCTGACCATATATGAGCTGAAAACTCAGTCGTTTAGTCAATTATATGCATGATGGTTTTCAGGTCACCACTTGAGAATGTCCTTTTGTGTTTTGACCTAGTGATTCCACGTTGATGTTGTCTGCGGTTAGAGGAGGCCGCAGTCATGGAAAACTTTTTTATAGCTATTTCGCGCTTTTCGCAGGCACTCAGCTAACGAATATTTTTGAGTATGTTACGTTGGGAATAAAAGAGGCTAACTAAGTAAATAGGTAATCTTGCTGGGGATATAAAATCTTTAAATGGGGAGCTTTGGCGATCAAGATTGCCGTCATAGAGTCATTTAATGGAAATGGCTACGTATCCTTGAAAACCAAAATCTAACAATAGAAAGTCAGCCCAAGACATGCCTTTGCAGCAGCTTGCTGAATGAAGTTTGTAATGAGTTGCCAGTTTGGGTAACTAACCTTTCAGGTAACGGGTAGAGTGTCTCGGCCGACATAAAGTATCGCATCTTGACCTCGACACGGCTCGCAACTAATTCCAGACATTCTAGGCATCACATCAAAGACAATAGGATCTATCCGACCAAACAATGGCATGTGGCCCAATGAATATATTTTAACAAGATCACAGTAAAGTTACCAAAGCGTCAAAAGTAACAGTTAAACAAAAAGGATGTGATCGGTACACATCAATAGTATACAACTCAGTTCCCATCCCTAGAACGAATAAAACTCAAGAACTACCTACCTAACTGTGCATAAGGATATAAGGCACACCATTCAACCCAATCACCAGACTTGTTCACCCATAAGCTAGAAAAGTCAGTGCTTACACCCAAGCAACACAAAAACGAATAACAGTACACTAACGAGCAAGACTAGCGAGCAAGACTAGCGTAAAGATTAGCGTAAGCACAAACCCCTAGTCACACCCACCACACCCACCACACTCGCACCTCCATTCGAAAACATGTCTCTCCCAAGGAAATTACATATGCACATGCATGTACGATCGATGGCTTGAATCATAGACTTCTATAATATATCATGTTATAGCTATCATTCTATCCACTCCATACTGTACCATGCGCGATCAGCAAACTCGTGACATTTCCCCAGCTTGTCCACGCAAGGGGTCTTCTTATGCTTGGGTACTATATGGGGTTGCCTGGTACAACGAACGGCTCTACATGCAGATGAATGAGAGAGTGTGTGTGTGTGAAATAGAATTATTGCTAGGTTATTTGTCTAGTGAAGATACATGCGCACGGGTCTGATAAGTGTGCATATTGTGTATGTATGTATGTATGTATGTATGTAGGCATATGTGCATAGCCGTCGTACCTGCAGACTGGAGTGCAGGTTTTGGTAATGATCGTATCCTTAAATTTGATTTTGTATTTTCATTGGGTATTATGATTGTGTACGATAATGCTTTGCAGATTAATTGAAGTGTTACCTCTGTAATGATATCTGTTGTGTCTTATGTTTGGGTCACGTCTCTTGCTTCCTGTCAGCTCTGCTGCCGATATTATCACTAGCATATTCATCACATTCACGCTGGAATTCCTCATTATTTGCACCAAACGTATGATTATCTAGATGAAGATCAATATTAAGTAGACATGGAACAATATCAATCCATTTCTCCAAGCTCCAATTCCCACAAAAATTCCAACCAAGTAAAATACAACCCAGTACACCCAATCAATACCAATACATCTAAAGCCGAACATGAAAGTTGGCATTTCCTCCTGTGTCTTTTATATTTTAATATTCCTCCTCTCTATTCTCCACTGGGAAATAAATCTAAATATGCCAGTCAACCAAAAACATGGTTAGTAATAGGTAATGAAAGTGAATGCATTTGAATGAACGAAATATCCCCCCCAGCCTGATGTTTCATCTACAACTCCCAAACCATTCTGCCAAAATGAGTTAACAATATTTGCTGATCTCCCCGACGCGCGTTTTCAAAGCTACAAGTATTGAAACGTATCTTTGATTGACATCTTGTATCACTCTGATCTTAACAACCATTCAATTTCGTCCTCACAGGCAGGGACGTCCTCACTGGCGGGGATTTCGCATCCAAGCCTTTAGTCTTACGACTCTTTTTTTTCAAGGACTCAGACATCCTCCTCGCATCTGGATGAAATGGAGTTCGAGCAGCCTTTCTATCTTCCTTTCCGTGGAGAACGATGTGAGATCTCAAGTTATCCGTGCGTCCGAATTTCTTTTCACAGAAGGGACATGGGTATTTGCGAGCAAGGGGGTCGTGTGTTTGTTCATGTCTTTTGAGATGTTCTTGTCTTTGAAACTTCCTGTCGCATCCAGCATGGGTGCATTGTAGCTTGGCACTGTTTTCTACACGTATGGATACTGTTGGTTCTCGCTTTATCTTTCTGCGGGCTGCTGCTCTTGTTGGTGTTGCTGCTTGAATTCTTTGAAGAGCAGCTGTGCTTTGAGGCGACTCAAAATATGGCCTTCGGAGGTTTTGCTGTCGTACTGGGGAGATCGAATCGTGCCTGAGGTCCTGGTAATTTGATGGAGTAGGCAGATATCCTGTAGTGAATGTCCCTGCGGGAGAATTGTTGTACGAACTTTGAGCATTGAAGTCCGATGAAGGAGTTCCAAGCTTGATAGGTGTAAGAGGGCCTATTGGAGATGACCGAAAGTCGGCAAATGTGTCGATCAACGTCGTTTGTGTCGGGTCCACAAAGTCCATGGCTGTTGATGATTCGGATGTGGCCGTTGGCGAATACAAATCATCCATCAAAGATGGAATATCACTGGAAGGACATTGTGAATCAAACGACCCAAAGGCGGCAGTTGCGTAGCCTTGAAAGCTGTTGAAGGTGAAAGTGGGGTTTGCTTCGGCCAATACCTTCCCGTCATCAACACCAAAGAACATGTTGGATTCTTGGAAACCTGTCAACATGTCTTGGGTCATTGCTGACATATCGCAGAAAGAATTGACATTTGTATTCTCGTATCGCTCTGGGAGACCATGGTGGCTATGGAAAGACAGATCCTCCATTTTGACGGTCTCATCAAAAGACGTACGTCGAGTAGTGGAATTCGGAGGTGTGCCAGGCTGAAGCTGTAAAGTAATGTCCCAAGATGAATGTACCGACTCCATGTAAGAGTCACTCGCTGATGGGGTGAGTGTACTTGTGGTTGGATTGACTGGATAGGAATCTCTCCTGTTCTCGCACACCAGCATGGTTTTGCGGGGGTGGTCAGTGATATCGTGAAGCGAAAACTAGATGGTGTTAGATACCATGAATATTTTTAGGTCTGCTGAACTGAGGACTCACGATATTTTAGGTGCTCTGCACTGTATATGTATAGTATAAAACACTTGAGGTTGTCAGTGAGTCGATGAGCTCTGTGAATAACAGCGTAGCCAGGAGGCTCATGGTTCCATTTATGAGTGAAGACATGAATGTCGACACCATTGATGCCATGAAAATCGGCACCATAACCAATATTATTCCTCCAGAAGGGATATAGCTAGACATAACTTACAGACTATTTGCGGCTGTCAAGACAAATTTAAGTCGCGTTTTGAGTCGCGTGTTCTTAAACGACCGCAGTGCGGGACACGCAGCGTCCGCGAGAATATGAATAAACAGAACAATTCCGGGACAATTAGACCTTTCTGAAAGGTCAAATGACTGGATCTTTGCTAGTCGCAGGATTAGTAGTGTTCAGAGACGCGCCGCTGTACCAAGAAACACTCACTAAATATCTACCAATTCTGTGAGCTATCACAGTAAGGGAATCAAGGAACTTGTTCGACTTCCGGAGACGTATAAAAAAACAGTATGGTACAAGTAGAACTTCTGAGACGAGCTATTGTTCAATGTTAATCGTACGGGTACCTTGCAGAAAAGCTTCCAAATCCCTTGAAGGGGGGCCAGTCTCTTCCTCTTTAATGAACCCTCGCCTCACGAAAGCCGAATCCTGCATGTCAAATGATGGCGAAGAAGTCCTCGAGTAGGTTGGATCAACACTAGTCTGTCGAATTGTGGATTGTGGGGTTTCCCATAAGACACTCATGATAGTTTATTGGCGAAATACCAAGAAAGTTAGTAGTGGGCTTGGGCCTCACTAATTGCGTGCATATGTATCTGATAGAGCAGGGATCGAACGCCTCTCAAAGACAGAAAGCGAAGAATTATGCAGGTCCTTCCTCCACATCACACCCAAGCTCAACTGGATAATTCGGCAGAGAGCTGTCAAATACTAAGAATCCATCCATAGATTTGCACAAGGTTGCCTCCCTGGGTGCAGATCTACATCCTGCATAAGATCTCACATTCCTCGAACGGTCTATCACAAGCCATCCATGAATGCCCATTACGAGGTTGAGGTTTTCACGAAGAATGAGACGATGCCTCTGGAATGCTCAACATTGCGATGGCTCTCAATATCAATCATCGTGTTAACGACGTTGAGATAGCTCGAAGGTACAGAGACATCAGATCATTGTTAAATGATGTGTTCGATCGCTTTGACTGCCACTGGCGTTTTCAGTCCACCTTGGAAAGGTGTGGAGTGATTGTTCAATTGAAACCTTCGAAGCTCGAAGGCACTATCTCAACAAAATACTTTGTTTGTGCGGGTGTTCCAAAAAAAAAGTATCTAATGATTGGTCAAGCAGAGATTCTCGATAGTTCATGCCAATCAAATGATTGTGACACCGCAGCCAAGTTGCGCTTACTGCCACCAATAAGTGGAAAAAGCCTCCAACCACTTGATAGACGCCCCAGAGGCTCCCAAGATTATTATTACAAAGCTGAAAAGCTACTAAAAATCATGTGGCTGATCAACAAACTATTAATTGGCAGAAAAAAAGGACTAAATGTTTATCATTTTATGACAGAATATTTCACCAAGATCCAATCCTCGCGAAAATCGTAAAATTTGACCAATCGAAACTTGGAATTTGACATATTTGACATAACAAAAACGCGAACTCTTTTCAGACTTACATACACATAGAATTCCTATCGGTATATATTCGGTCGGCCTCTAGTAGTGGTTTGTCGACGGCAAGACATGCGAAGATACAGTCAGACTACAAGAGAACGAAAGTGTGTGTACCGGTAGGTTGAGGTTGAGGTTCAGCCGGATAGGAATACTTCATTTGGTCTAGATCTTATCAGATAGGCCCTGGGCCATTGAAAAGAAAAGAACAAAAAAAGAGATAAAAAGTCACATATGACATGATCCGTATACGGTACAGTACGGATGATTAAATGAGATGGTGATAAGCGTGGTGATATACGGAAAATCATTTTTAGATCTTCCCGGTATTTGCGATAAAAAAAGAAACAGAAATCCAGTTATTGACTTATTAGTTAGGGGCGTTTCGTTTGTCATAGTATTGCGGTATTGTCCTAACCAAGCTGGAAGACAGACAGCACATCATTACCGCTATCCTACCTCCCTATCATCCGATAATCAGATTAGGGCCCGGTAACCTTAGAAGATACCTTGCAATTATCACATAAGTCTAGTACTCTACTTTTCGGCCACCTCCTCTTTTCGGCCACCCTTTTACACCACAAATCTGATTTTCAATTATTAGTAACTTTACAACTAATCAATATAATCTAATAAAATTTGAATCATAGATTCATTATATAGTTATTAATAGATTCTGAAAAATTTAAGAATTTTCGTTATTGATTTCGTTGAGATCTGAAAGGTTAAATTTTTGAATTTTCAATTTATATAGGATTTATATACAAATTTGAAAAATCATTAAAACCTTTGATATCTTTTCGATAAAAATAATTAAAAATAAACTATAAAAATATTTCAAATATTGATATCATAATAAATTATATAAATCTATTTAATCAAAATATTATAATTTTTAATCCCTGTAAAATCTAAAAATATTAATAAAAGTCTTTTTTTATAATTTAAAATTCAAACTTCTAATTTATTCAATCAATTATAATATAAATATTTGAAAAAAACTTACAGTTTATTTTTAATAATTTTAATTGAAAAGTTATTTCAAGTTTTAATGATTTTCAAATTTATATATAAATCGTATATAAATTGAAAATCACAATTTCTATTTTCGATTTCTCAATCAATAAAATCATAAGAATTCTGAAAATTTCAGAATCCGTTAATAAATATATAAAAAATTTATAATTAAAGTTTCAACTGATTTCATTCATTCGTTGTTGAAATATTAATAACTGAAAATGATAATTTTTGGTGTAAAAAGGTAGCCGAAAAGAGGGGTACTAGACTTATCTAACCAGTATCCAGGTTCTACTTGCATGTCTCGTCACCCATCCTGTCCTGTCAATATGCAGCAAGAGAAATTTGGATAGTTCCCAAAAATGCGCCGGCTTTATTAATTGTCAAGCGATAATTGAGAGTTCTTTCTAGATTAAGTATTTGCACCCTCTATTTTGGCTAAGCTTAGCTACATACATGTTCGTCTCCGGGGACGACTCCGCGTACCGGAAATGGAGCAGTCTATCGCCCATTTTCATCACCATCGTCAATATCAATATTGCTAGAGGTCTCACGAACTCTCTAGGGTAAACAAGTTTTAACAAGTTTTCCACATATCATAGTCATATATTTCATGTTTTTCAGCATGTTTTGCGGGGTTATGAGTCCCCATTCCCAAGGCAGTCCAGATCTTTGTGCAAACTTACACGCGGTGTAATCCAGTATTTGGGTTGTATCGGCCAACTGATTTGAGCACGGCTTACTGCTGCACATAGTGGTTAAGTGCGTTATCGCTTTGCTCTGAACTCTTCTTGTATGGGTGCCAGAGAGAGTCCCTAACACCAGTAGCACGCTCATGGGACAATGCATGCTCGAATGGAAGGAAACTATAGTCTAATTTCCTAGCTCTTTCTCCAGTAGTATGAAGCCGATCGTTGTGGGTAGTAGCTCATGGAGGAGTTCGCCGCATGCAATTGACGACTAATGCGAGTTGAGGACCCCTCCGAAGGTTGTGTAATCCGTGGTTGCTGCAAGTAAACTTGTTTACCCTTCTAGCTTTCATATTACATCCAATCACCACATCTTTGAAGGCAACCATCCGCAACACACTCGGTCTGGTTCCTTGTCAATTCTCGTAGCATTACTGGACGACGCCGCTGGGGTTAACCAAGGCTGCTCCACACTTTTGAATGGTTCTTTACAGTCAATGTAACTCTAATCTGCTAGAGTTAAATGGTTTCCTTGCGCATATTCCACATGTTTTGACTCTACGAGGAAACTGTATCAAAAACTCAATATCTTAGCTATAAAAGGGGGGAAGAAGGATTGTGAAAGTATGCCCTCGCATCTTCCTCGTCCGTCTCAAGCCTCCATTGAAGCATCCTCCTCATCCTTTCGAAACATCTATAAACCATTTTTTAGCCGCAAAGCTGTTGGGGAAGTTCGAGTAAAGTATCACAATTCGACTTTTTACCTCCTCTAGCTGAATATCCAACCATACCCCAAATGTTTCATACTTGGATCGAAATCTGCTTCCGTTGCAAGAGACCTACTGAAGAGACAGATATCATTCTTTGTTCATTGGCAAGGGAACCTGAGCATAAGATGCATATGGAACATTCAGAGGCTGTGGGGCCAGTAGGACTGTGCGCAATAATACATAAAAAAGTCGCTAAAAGTTTTACATACTTCCCTTAGAGGCTGTTCGTAAGTCATCTCATAAAGAAGTCACGCAATGTATAAGAAGTAACCAAATATTGAAAATATAGTGATTGAGCAACCAACACAGTCGGCACTGACCAAGCATCGTAAGTACATCCTTATTTCACATTTAGCGGGGAGAACCAGATGCTGCATCAAGGTCTGATACTCGATCCGCCCTGCCACCGATTACTAAGTCCCCTTGTCCACGCCAATCAATCAGATTACACAATAACTCATGACTTTCGATTAGTGGCCTAACAGCTCACCTTGTCCAGGAACTTGTAACCTCTCGCTACCACGATTATCTTTTTAGTGTTCAACGGCATATTCCAGTCCTGGCACCAGGCTAGGGGCGCTCAGTCGGTCGTGCGTACAGGTGTGGGGAACTAAACACAAAATTGACCTCTGGTGTGTTGGTATCAGGTGGATGCTGTGTGACCCTTCACATGTGCACAATATCTGCGGTGGCGTTTCTTTCCTTTCTGTTTAAACAGGAAGCTAAGTAATTGACATATAGTTTTCTCCTATTGTTTTCCTGACAGCTTGGGGTAAACAAATCACGAGGTTATGGGGATGGATGATGATCATCGGGCCGTTGTTTTCTTTCCAAATCTGACTTGGAATGGCAGTGTTGAAATTAATTCATATTAAACTTAATCTGTTTTCTCCCGGATCCAATGCATATTGGGGAAAATATGTGCAGGATCAATATGCACGAACTGCTCTGACAAACAAGTTGTTCAGTAAGCTTTCACCAGAATCTGTAACGCTATTGTTTTAATACATGTGCGCAGCATCTAATCCATCCTTCAAATGAGATGTTCTCCACGATATTCTTCATCTGACTTACCCAGTCCGCTGTCATTAAAAGTCCCTCTCAAAATGTTGGCTATATGCACAGATGACAATAGACCCCGTGATTGCCAGGTACTCTATGGAGTGCCGAAGGAGTGGAGCGAGGCTTTCCTCGCGTGGAACGCTTCGGAACATTTAGTACCCCGGACTATCAATTAGGTGTAAGTGCCAAAGAGGCAAAGTTCCATGATTTGTGTCCAATCAAAATAGGCAAGGTGAGGTTGGAAATGTTGGTTTGATAACACCTAGAACCCAAGCTGCATTCACCAACGTTAGACAAGCAACATAACAGTTGGCATTACGGACACAACGCCCAATTCTACGTCGCATTGGCTGAGACTGATGTGATCTTCTATCACTTTCTACAATCTTGTCTGGGAATTGACACTTCCGGGGAAGAGGAGGGGATCACACAACAATCTGCTTTAGGCTATGAGCAGGTTGGCTAATTGCATTCGACGGCTAGGGTGAACAAGCTAGCTTACTCCATTAAGACGCAGCCCATAACCGACACAGTTAATACTAAACATACCGTCCTCTTCTTGCCGGAGTTTCCGCCGACTGAAGGCCCCGAAGTTGCATGGCTTCAAAGCATGTGATAGCATACGATCATACATGCAACTGTCGTTTCGACTTTCCATCTAGAAAGGATCGAACCAAGAGTCATTGCTATCATATAGCTTTTGTTAAACCCGACCGTTCAGGATTTGCTAGCAGCATTGCACAAGTTGAATGCATATATTCAATCCCTGAGCTGCCGAAAGTTGGAGCCAGCGTGGCAACCACTACTCGTCGCCACTGAAAGGGAGTGCACCTTCTTCTCTCCCTATTCGGGCTTGTGAGGAAGCCTATATCCCATCAAGCACTCAATAATATTTTTCAATAAAAAATATTATTGATATATAATCAAGAATGATATCCCAAAAATATATTGTTGCACTTTGATTCCCGATGCTGCCAACTACAATTAGATGGCTGTACTATGCACATGAATGTAGTGGGAAGACGCATTCCAAGTCCTTAATACAAGCGGTTGGGCTGGCTACTTATATTCTCTCGGGCAGCCAAGTTCGGAACGGTTCAAATTTTATTAATGTCGGCACCTATTTAAAGGTATTCTCAGCATTGGAGGGCGTGTAGAAAGCGCGATGGCTCGATTGGATTTAGGGCTTGGATATTACCTGTAAAGTATATCAACTACGGTCATTTAAAGTGGGATGACCAGATCTTCAGGTACATTCATTCATCCCCTTAACTTCAACATCTTTGGTCATCTAGCGGTTCGGAATGATAAGAGATTCATGGGATATAACGATAATTGGCATAAATTTCCAGAAAAAATTCGATTCACTCAATTGTAAAGTATTTCCAGTCTCAATGCTAAAACCTTATAAAGTTGTCTTCCACCAAGTGTCTCCTGCACTCAATCACAACTCAGAACCCTACACGCACTCTCCTTCCTCGCAGAATAACTTGCCCCAAAAAATCTCGTGCCATGCCGAACTCGATACGGATAAACGAAAAATCTCGACAAGTACTTTAAATAAACGCGGCTGCAGATTTACTCATTCAAGACCAATTTGCATACGAACTCATCTTTATTGGGCAAACCAACCACAAATTACGAAGCGAATTACCTGCATGTTCTAGACTTTCCATCGTCATCATCAATGCAACATGATACATTGCTCGCTTTAATCCTCGCACGACCATAACACCACCCCTCGTACTTGCACATCGTTGATCAGCACCAACGGATGCAGAAGTATCACAATACAATAGTTTAGCTTGGACAAATGGAAGCTTCGAACGAGGGTAATTTATTCGACAATCAACTCCATGTGAGTTACGTCTGCATTCCTACAAGGTCTCGGAAGTACCATGATTCCCGCAGCTTACGTATTACACGGGCAGGGCACCTTGCCAATTGATATGATGTTCCGGCCGGATACTTCCTAGCTAAATAAGCACCCATCAATCTCCCTTTCACTGGACGCAAATTGCATACAGGCCGAACCGGTAGACTAGGGATTGCCGAATTGCCTTGCCTACCCTCCCCTCCGCATTACTGCTTTCAACTCCTAATCCGTATGCCGCGTTATATCATCAATTTCGCAACTAATCGTATCTCCGCTCACGTCAAACTGCCACCACCCTACCGAATACACCGACTTGACAACCAAGTATGGCTTCCTCGAAACTGCGAAACCGTGAAAGACACCATGGTTTAATTCTTATACGACAGCTTTCGAGCCTCTTGATATCAGATTGGATGCATCTACAGCAGGCATGACAAACTATCCCTGAAGCCTTCCCCGCTTCACTGCAGCAATGGACAGGAATTTACTCATTCATCGACTGTCAACATACTTACCTCTAACCAATTATGTCTCGCCATCGGCCTCTCGTTACTTTCACGGACGACCAGCACACAATAATCGCCCATGATGATGCCCTGAAAAGAGGAAAATACGAGGTGGGCAGGGAAGCAAGCTAGATTTCAATAGATGCCCTGATGTCTTCTGGATAAACATGCATCATTCAATGTGGGGCCAAGTTTTTGTTGTCCATCTCATAACCTCTACAAAGCAGGGTGGATCAACTGGGAGGCAGACGGTCCTTTCGACATCTGGCTCGCTGTGGCACCTCCTGAACTTAGTACTACCATTGCGACCAAAAATCGCAGCTAAAGCCGATATAGGAACTATTTCTCGGGACGGAATCAGACCTTTGGCCCTGCCACTGCTCGCAGACCTTGAAGATATACATATGACGAACGCCATTGGGCCAGCTTTTCTGCCGCCAGCTGGGAATAGATGAATGTGAAAGAGTTAGTGAGCTTAACGGACGGCATATAGAAGCCACTGAAAAAGTCCTTGTGCGCCTGGGGGAGAGACATCCACGTTCAGTAGGGTTTAAGGATAACACCCGGCTATATTAGGACAGTCCCATACCGCTATTTCATTACTAGCTTGGGCAATGAGCAGTAGAAGGGAAGCGCGGCTCGCGCGCTGGTGTCTCCAGCCATTACTGTCAATAATATTACTAACTTACCCACGAGTCCCAGCAGGCAAGTTGTCCTTTATGGTACATTCTGCACTAGACAGTGCCGTTGTCACATTTCATCATAAGCTCAAATCATTTCTCTGCCAATCACCTTACTCCCTAGCAAACCCTATGTAGCGTCAACAGTCTAAGAACACTTAAGCACTAGAATGAAACCACACATCCAACTACCGATCCCTACCAAGCTGTGGTAGCAATCATTCCAAAACGCTGTCGTATCCTACGCAGCTACTATTCCATCATTTCCGAACCGCGGTAAGTCATCCCAGCTCTTCAATGACCGAAATATCGCGCACGGATCCATATTCCTGGTATATGTCTCTCATTTCGGAAGATGCCAACATGTTTGTTCATCTAGCCAACCAGAATTCACGTCAAGTGCTGTATCAATTGACTTTCTTGTTCGCAATACGTTCAAGGTGGTTTATGATCGCCGGTCATCTGCACGTTAACTACAAAATCACAGTAATTCGAGGGAAAGATTTTCTACATCGCCAATTCTTTTCAGCCCCCTTTAAAGATATTGAGAGTCATCCCGTCCATGTGATCTAGTACAGAAGAGTGCTGCGAGAAGCGGGGAGGTGATCGCTTTCATTTTCCTACATTCCATTGCATGTCCCTTTTTTGGTGACGACAAGTATCAATATGAGTATCTATTATCACAGGGACCATCACATGACATAGATATATATCGCATTTCAAGTTTTAAACCAGGAGGAGAAAGGCTGAGAATTTATGCGCTTAGGACCCCTGTTCTGTTGCACGTTCCACAAAGATTTTTAAGGGGGGAGAAGAAATATTTCGCTTATGGACGGGATGCACAAGGCGTTTGAAGATCTTGGTTTACCGTGGGATTATTAAGTGGGTTTGTATGGGGTGACTGTGACTGTGCGTATATGATGCTTTTGGGGTTTATTGCCGCGTAGTGAGTTGTGAATGGGTGAATTTTGAAGATCTGTTGAAGGGTGGTGATTGAGATCATCGGAATCATTGAGTGGGGTTGTGGAAACTACTGATTGTCACATAATTGATGGGGAAGTGGAGAGGTATATTTGGTGTGCAATTATTTTTAATTTTTTTAAATACACAAATAAGAATCGCTTTCTATACTGGCATTCAATGTATACGATTCTCGAAGATTTATGAGGAACGAAATATAAGTGAGTTTGATAAGTCTAGTACTCTACTTTTCGGTCATTTTTAATTTCGGTCACCCTTTTATACCAAAAATCATCATTTTCATCTATTAATAACTTTAAAATCAATTGATATAATTTAATGAAATTTGAATTATAGATTTATTATATAGTTATTAATAGACTCTGAAAATTTCAGATTTTTTACAATTGATTTCATTGAAATCTGAGAGGTTAGATTTTTGAAATTTTAATTTATACAGGATTTATATACAAATTTGAAAAATAATTAAAATCTTGAATAATTTTTCAATAAAAATAATTAATTCAATCTATTCGTTGTTGAATTATTAATAGCTGAAAATGATGATTTTTGGTGTAAAAGGATGGCCGAAAAGTAGCTTTAATGTTTCTGCGTGAGTTTCTAACACTGGTTTGCTCCAGTTTGCTGTTCGCTCAATTGCTTCATCTTGGATATTAAAGGAAGGAGGGCAATTATAATAAAGTTATTCTCATTTCTCAGGGGTCAGCACCACCACACTTCTCCACCATTCAAGTGCCCAATACTGTACTCCGCAACACTAAATACGGAAAATACAGAGTACAGCCTTAGTGCCTTGTCTACCTGTAATCTCCCCCACCGTCGCGTCTCCAATAATAATAAAAAAAGTTCCCACGCGGTACCAGCAATTAAATATTAATTTTATGCTCAAAGTCAATTTGACTCGGATCAATCCTATCTTCACTTATCAATAATAATACTTCTTAAATCTATCTACCATGCCTAGCATGATGGAATCCTTCGTTCAACGTTTCAATATATTAGAAGCGCAAAGAGAAACGGGCAATGAATTAATCAAGGTGCGTTTGTGCCGCTGTCGATGCCAGCCATGATCTGATGTTTGGGAAGAATTGATTATGCTAACTTCAATTCTCATTAGGACCTTCTGATATATATTGAAACGGTTGAAAGTAATCTGCGACACGAAAACGAGCGTCTTAAAAAAGAATTGAATGATGCACATCTGGATTTGGATGATTCGAGAAAGTCCAGAAGAGAATTGCAAATACATTGGAATTTGACCACTCAACACTTAGAACGAGCTCTCACGGATAATAGCATTCTGCAGGTAGGAAGGGATTGGTTCGGTGGTTGCATCCATCACTAATATTGGCAAAATAGAATCGAAATCCATACATAATAGCTTTAGTTGATGCCGATGGCATGATTGTTAGTTGCACCTCCACGTATCCCCTTCAGACTCTAGCTGATGATTGTCATATAGTTCAACCAGGAACTTATAAATCAAGGGCTCGAAGGAGGCAAAAAAGCAGCCAATCTTCTCAGAGCTTCAATACTCGAACAATGTAGTGGGCCTCAAACTGAGGAGATTGAAATTATGGCCAAGGTCTGCGCGAACTACTCGGGATTATCAAAAGCCTTGATGAGAGATGGAACACTTGAAGGTCTCGAAAAGTTCAAAGATTTCACTTTAGGATTCACCCAGGGAAAAGCACATTTCGATTTTATAGATGTTGGTCATGGGAAAGAGAGGGCCGATTCAAAGATTAAAGGTTCGTTTCAATTGATGTTCATTATGATCCATGGTCAGTTCACGGCACCTATCCTGGTACTGACTTTCACAAGAATGTATTAGATGGCATTTAAGAAATTGGAATTGCAAACAACTTTTACTTGGTATATCATTTGATAGCGGGTACGCACCATTTCTCGAGGAAGTAATTACGCAAGACGATCGAAATAGAATTACAATAGTGGAAGGACCACCAATAGTCCGAGAACTTTCAGCCATTGGCCTTCGAACTCTCAAATTCGAACATATATTTCGCTCCGAAAAATTGATAGATCGGGCAACAGAATCTAGCGCTACGTCTGTTCCATCAACCTGGGCTGGTGTCACATCAATACCCCCGCCTACACCACCGACTGCCGTGGCATCTCCTGCTTTGGGTAAAACCGCTTCAACGGCGATCAAGAAACCAGATGTTACAAGTAATGTTTTCGCTAGATTGGGCTGGAACCCTGAGCCTCGAGGAATTGACCCTCCAATACATGTCAAAAAAGAAGTACTGGAAGCGGTAAAACAAAGAAAAAACGCGAATAAATTATGCAATAATCATTATCTACGAGGACCTTGCTCTAAAGGCGATGAATGTTGCTTTGAACACGATCATAAAGCTACGGAAGAGGAAATCAAAGCTATTGCTTATTTAACACGCCAAAATCCTTGTGTCAATGGTCAAGATTGCGACAATGAGGAATGTATTTATGGGCACCATTGCCCTAGTGTGGTTATTCCAAGTATTGGATCTAAGGAACCTACTTGTATGGCATTTGCTTGCAAATTCTATAAGGAAGATCATCCTCCAGGAACAATAATCAAACACCCTAAAAAAGAGTATGTCGAACGATATTAGAACAAGTTCATTTTCTTCCACTGGTTCAATCCTCTTTACGCCATCTTCACACGTGGCTACTGTCGTGGTGAAAACACAAGGGTCCATCGCTTCATGGAGGATGGCTTTCTGATTTGATAATGGATATGGTTTTTCATGGACAGGAAACGAAAAGATACTACTAGGTAGTTAGACTCGAAGGATCTTAATTGCTGCAGGGGGTTAGCCATGATGGATATGTGATTTATTCAAGTGATGGAAACGAAGTTGTTTATTGCTGTGGATATTGGCTCCTCTAATGTGAATCATAGTTGCCTTTTATAGTCTACAGCTGTCAATATCTTGATAGTATTTATCTATCTACTTAATGCTATTTCGTATACTTTACTTATTCCATATGTGTATTAAATTAGTGATAAGTATTTGGGTAAGTAAGTTGAAGTTTATATATTACTTTTTTATTTCATATATTTGAGCACTTTCTTCCAACCCTTCTCATCCTATAAGATCTTAAATTTAGCTTATATCAAGTCCCGGGAAACCATCTGTTTTTATATTATATTATATTATTTCATATTATCTTATTCGTTCAAAGTTATATATAGATGAGTATGGATTTATATAGATTTGTAGAAGAAGAAGAGGAAGTTTCTTTTACTTGTTCGAGGTATTTATGGTGCGGTATGAGGTGGTGTGTTGGGCATTTGATGTATTTGTGAGTGTGTGTGTGTGTATGAGAGGGGAGGGGTGGAAGAGGGGGAAAGATGGGAAAGGGGAAAGTAAAATGGAGGGATGAGTGGGTTATTTAGTTTATAGATCGAGAAACATTTTTGGGGAAAGGGGGAGGAATATGGATGTGGATGTGGATGTGGATATAGAGTTTTGTTGTATTATTTTGGTACAGGGGTTAGGGAGGTAAAATGAAAGGTGTAGAAATTGAAGGTTGAAGGTAGAGGGTAGAGGAAGGTAGTTTACCATTATGAGGACAGAGGATTTGGTTTGATTGATTGATTGATGGAGGATAGATGAAGAGATAGATGGGATATAAAAGGGCACTTATGAATTATCTGGATAGGGTTTATTATGTTGTATTTGTGTTCTGTTATACTATGCTCTGTATATATAAAGATGCTGGAAGTATAATAGATGGTAAAAAAACATTATATTTGGACATATCTAGGAAGAAGAAGTGTGTGTATTATTTAGAAGTATATGGCGAGTCCTGAATGTTGTAAGTATATATATGATTTTGCTTTTGCTTTTGGAAATTGAGGGATATTTGTAAGGAGGGGTAGGCTTTATGCTGGTGTATTGTCTAAGTTTGAATTTATGAGATGTGGAGATGTGAATTTGATATTTATTAGTTTATCTTAAAGTTTGGTAGATAGATAGATGGATGGTCGAACTATAAAGTCATGGGTGTAAGATGTAGGGGATAAAGTATAGAGTATAGAGTGTAGAGTGTAAGGTGTAAAAGATAAAGTATAGGGGCATAAAGTATATAATACAAATCTAGAGTAAAAAATAAAAAGTTCGTTTATTTTGAGAGTAAGTATGAAACCGCAGATATAACATTTTTTTACCATATTGTAGGCGGAGATTACCTACCCAATTTTGTAATGTTCAACAGTATCTATAATAGGTGATTACTTGAGGTGAAGAGGAGGGATTTTTGATAGTTTGTGATATTGGGATTGTGTGGAATTAACTTTTTAGGACTCTGGAAAGGGATGGATGGATATAGGGTTAGCGATGTACATCGATATCTTAGTATAGGTGAGAAAGTGAGTAGGGATTGCGGGTGAAGACGTTGGTGTGTATTTGGTTATGGATGGATTTGGGATTTGTGCTGTAGTAAGTGAAAGTTTTTGGATATTGGGATAATGGTTTCTGATGTGAGAGGAAGATGAGACGCTATGCAAGAGGTGGGGCGATGAATGGAAGAAGAAGAGGTAGTAGAAGCGTGGTATGGGTTGGAGACGATGGGATGAAAGGGTTGATGAGGAATCGCTGGTGAATGGAAATATGGAAGAAGGGATATCATGAGCTTTAAACCTAGGAAAGAACAAGTAAGAAGTATACTCTTCATCTAATACAGAAGTTCTTGATAAATAAACACTCAAGCTAACACGTACAAAGTCTAATACGTCCAAAATCCCAAACGTAGTTTCCTTCCCTCTAGTATCAAAGACCCAGTCATCCACATTCACATCCTTTTAAAAATCAAGTCCATACCAAATCTCCTCACTCATTCACCTATCCACCTCAACCTAATACCCAAATCTCACGAATTCCCCTACCCAAAAACCCAACCCTCTATCTTCTCTCTACACAAAGCTACCTCCCCAAGATCCCAAATCACCACCCAATACAAATATCGTACCGATACAACCACGTATCACAAAACCCACCCGCTCGTACGACCACAAAATCTAAACACCCGCGCGCAAAGCGTTTATTTTCACGTGTTACGTTGTACATATGACACCGAATATTACAACGTATTACAACGTGTTACAAAGTAATTATGACAAAGTGTTATAGACCGTTACGACGAATACTGTGCTACGTATACGTGACTGACGCGATTGGTTAGTTATTGGGTGATTTATATGTATAGATATGTGGATTATAGACAGAAAATAGCTGTTTATGGGAAAGCGGTGAGAAGGGGTAAGATTGCTGTCTTGGGTATAGTTGCTGTAGATGGTATTTAGTGAGATTTGGCTGTATCCGGAAATAATTCTATATGATTTGAGGACGAGAAAGACCTGTATGAGACTAGGCTCTGCATTGGGAGAAGGGAGGTATGAGAGATGGTGGATAAAGTTAAGAATTGGATGTAGGCAAAGGACTGCAATGAAGATTGAGGAATTCAAGTACTGGCCGAAAGACGAAGGGTGAAAAAGAGGAAGGAATAGCCCGGAAAGTATGTATGAGGAAAGGATAATATCAAAAGCTTTGGACTACCGCATGAGGCTTAGGAGGAGAGAATCATTACCATGGCGTTGCGTGTAAAAGTACTCGGAATATTGATAGGGAAGGGACTCACGGATAATTTTAAGTGCGCGGATTACGTATTGGCAAGCACTTAACAATCCCCAAGCAATGCAATATTCAATCCATGCCGCATAACAAGAGTTTCTTTTCTGAAAAGACTGTCAGACTGTCAGACTGTCAGACCATTAAAGCCGCCAAAGCCGTCTAAGCCGCCAAAATGTCAGATCAATGTGGCAGTTCAGCGCATTGCAGTCAGTGCATTGCAGAAAAGTGAGTTCACACTCTGCATATCCACCGTTGAAACGTTCTTCAACGACCTAACGAGGAAATGATCATCCGACTCCTTTCTGCATATACACGGCACGGCACGGCACGGTACTTGGTCAATATCCACATAACGGTGATTCATAACAAGTGTATAAAAGCCGAGTACTAAACGCAAGTCATTAATGCACTTTGCATGTGATTTAGCAGGCAGTACAACATCCACGGCAGCTCTTAGGCCGAAACAGGGATCCTTCCCGTCAACCAAGAACCGACACCCTCTTTATGCATGAATCGGCCCATTGGGAGGGCTAGTTGTGCCCGGCATACTATAATCGAGACGGACAAGGATATAAGTCTGTATGGTCGATTGGTTGGGATTGGTTGAGAGTGGAAGAAAGTAACGCTTGAGCTAGTAATGAAGGTACTGACTTTAATACGATGCGCTGGTCATTTTCGTCTTGCAGGGTGTGTGGATGATGCTTTGCATATCAGGGGCATAGCCCTGAAGCGGGTATAGTTTTGGTCCAGGGCTGGCTTCAAAGCCTAAAGATTTACTCTATGATGAAATACTTCTTTCTGATCATGAGATTATGCCACTTTTAAGGAAGAACAAGATTGAGCTTTATATTGTCAGTGATGTTAGCTGATATAGACGGAAGGAGTAGAAGTTTTCGGCTTAGTGTAAAGATTCAAAAAGAAATGGCGTAAAAGCTGTAAGAGAAATGTATGAAAGAAGATCTTCAGTAGTATGGATAGGTATCTTTAGCGTGGAAAAGTTTTGGTATATTTATTAATTATAAAGCTAGCTTGATTCGGTTCCGTCGGAATCTTCATTTCTGAAGTCTTGAATTTCTTCTTCGGTGGCTACGCCTAGTCCAGCAGCACTCATCAGCCTGTCTTTCTTTTTGTTGGCTATAATGATAAATCCGATCAGTACTCATATCTCGAAGATTTGGTGTGGGTGTGAAGAACTTACTCCCAGGGTCAACGTCAAAATCTTCTTGAACTTCACAGTCTTGCAGCTCCGATCTATCTCCAATCAAACTTCCCTTTCCTAGTACGCAATCCGTTAATGTGCATGATTGTCCCACGGTAACTCCATCCATCAAAACACAACGAGTCAATCTTGCTCCAGTTTTAATTTGACAGTTTGCACCGATGACACATTCTTTGATAATGCATTTCTCTTCAACAATTACATTTTCGGCTAAAAGACAATCTGGTCGTACTGTGGTCTTCTGGGCGATTCCTTCTGGCCAGGCTATTTTGCTATTATGGGCAAATGGGGAGGCAGCATCGCGGCCAACTTGATCGATAGCTTCGATTTTAGCCAGCTGTAGGGATACGTTTAAAAGGATGGGAGCAGTATCGACCCGTCTAATAAGAGGTGGAAGCCCTTCTGGTATGGGCTTTGAAGGATGGATGTATGCTAGAATCGGAGGAATAGCGAAGCTTGGTTTTCCATTAGAGATCGAAGAATCTGATGCTTTGACCGATAGTGGTTCTTGGAGTTTAGATGTCCAAGTCGAACTCAAATTGCCGTAATCGACATCATCACTTGCAGGACCATTGTCGAGCATATTATCATCGGACTCGTCGGGTCTTGTGTTCTCGAAAATATCTCGCAAGCCCAATTTGTCGCCTAGGCCTTGTTGCCACCCCGCTTTAGCCCACCAACCAATAACATCCTCACCAAGATTGTCCATGTGCTCGTTTACGTTGATCATGTCCATGACCCAGGCAGGGAAAATGTAAATATGTGCATCTCGATGTGAATTCAGCATTCGAATACGGGGATGGTTGCGTACTAGGGCATGTCGAATTGGTAAACCTTTTTTGTCTTCAACTATATCCTTCAAGGTATCGGTGGGTACAGAATAAACCAGCTTCGAGAGATGAGGAATCAAAGATGATTTGGAGGGTGGTACGGAGGTTGCGGCGAGGGGCGATGTTGCAATAAAATCTGTTTCTTCCCCCTTGATTATTGTTTCGCTCTTGGTCTCGTACCACACTCCAAGCCCGCCACGTCTACCACCTCGTTCACCACCAAGTGCCATTTTTGGGCCCTCGTGATCCCCTCCTGTGGCCCCGCCTAACCCTCCTTCCTTTACCATCCATGATTCTATCAAAGATTCACCGCCAAGCTCACAAACAAGATCACAGGGAAGTACAATGAAATCACCCTTGATGATGTTTCGTACCTCCGGGAATCGAAAGATCTGGGCAGTACCTGTCGTTTGATCTAGATCTTCGGGTGCTAATAAATCTGGTTTTGGTAACGGTAAACTAGTCAAATGCGGATTTGTGGCTAATGCAGTTCTAATGGCTTCTTCCGAAGAAGGTGGTGTAATGAGAGTGATATCTAAATAAGTGTTAGTCTCATAAGAACCTCAAAGATGTACATTCAAGGTAGCCTGGAGGAATATAGACCAAGTAGCTCGCTTCAACGTTGCATTCGGAACTATGTAATCAAGGTTATGCACTCAAACTATGCACTCAGGACTATGCATTGAAAAATAGTCTCGGGGATTTTCATAACAAATCTAGAAATATGACTCGACTTACTGGTAACACCCATTCGATAACAGAAATCAATAGGGTACCAAACCATAGGACGATTTGCTATTGGTATCAAAGCCTTTGGGTTCTTATCAGGATTGGAAGTGAAAGTAGGAAAAGACGATCCTGGCCCGCAAAGAATTATGGCCTGGAAGCCAGGCGCTGGCATGGCGTGAGGCATTGTCGGTTATTTGCTGTCGTGAAAAGGGTACTGAAGTACAAGTCAGTGGTGTGGATGGGAGAGGTATCCAGTTCACAAAATTCAGTGGTTTGTAATAGGATATCGTAAGAATTAAAAATCGAGCGACCCTATCTGTGGAGAGTTTTCGAAGACGAGTCACAAAGGCCTGTTTCCTGATTTTAATTGTGGTTATTCCGAGATCTCGCTCGCTACCTTTTCAAGTCGCAAAAAATGTCGCAACTAGTGTCACATGAGTCACATAGTCACGTGATCCAACCGTACATCTCTTCATTGATGTTTTGTTTTGGCACTCGGTTCAGAAGACTGTATCAAAAGTGTGGTGAATTCGAAAGGCTGCACTTTGATTCAATAGGGTAAATATGACCGGGATCTGACCTCCGTTAGGTCCAGAAGTCGTGGTTTCTTCAAGACAAGCTTCATGGCGATATTTCTGTTAGGAGAATCTTATTGTATGCGATGTTATCCTTTCATTATTCGCGTCCTTGCTGGTCAAGCTAGGAACAAATTTCTTTCCTTTCGATTGCGGCGGCCTTGTAACGGATTGAGTGATGATGGGTGGCCATGATTGGGTTTTCAATGATTTATTTCAATATCCCGAGTGATTTCGATATCTCAATTCAGGAAGCCAAATGGAAGAACTATAGTTGGTGATACAATAATGTCCAGCAGACAGTATCTCGCTGTTACAAGCTCAACCTCAACTGTTTATATTTTCTGAAAGGTCCAGTGGCCGAGAAATTAGTGGGAATATTACAGACAATCACTATGGCCCTCCCGCAAGATGTCAGATTATATTTTCGAAGAACATTTAATGTGAATGTTCAGATGAGCAGTGTCCTCCATTTTATCATTGAATTCTATGTACAACTATGCAGAAGGCTCCTAAGTATCTCTATGGATGTATTATTGGCCACTGATGCTTTAAAGCTTTATATCACCTCTTCCTTCTCGTACTCCATCCACTCCCACCATCCATCTCTGCTTCTCCCTTTGGAGACTCGCTCACCCTCACCCACTCTCATCCCCTCCCCTTCTCCCATACCCTTCCTCACCCCCCAGCACCAAAAGTGGTAACCAGGCCGGAGCAACGAAAAGTCCAAACCATCAACATCAGCATCACCCAGAAGCAGTGTAATACCAGGGACACCCTTACTCCCCTCGCACGACTAGTCGCACGAACGAAGTAAAAACAACAAAAAATTATGGAAAACCATAAGTTAATCTTTCTTGCGAAAGAATCCAAGTGGTTAAACATGGATAGAACAGATACTACATTTGATCTAAGCGAAAGGTGAGAGAAGCACCAGCTAGATTGATGGGGGAATAAAGAACTGATGGAGAGGGAGGGAGGGAGGTGTATATAGATACTTGGGATGTGATCTGGCAGGCGCAGTTGGTGCAAATGGTGCAAACATGGTTGTATTCGGGTTGCGTACGGTGTGAGTCAGACGAGAGGGGCGATGTTGCCTAAACGATAATGCGGCAAAGCAACATAAGTTATAACCAACAACTAAGTTACCAGTCTGAAAGAACCGTATTCAATTATTTATGTTCAACGGAATTATGACTTGTGCATTTTATCAAAAGATATCAATCATACATAATATTTTCGAGTCAAATTCATCAGAGATATCCTATGACCTCAACGCTCCCAGCCCAATATTGACCCTTCATCCTTAAAAAAAAACCATACATCAAAGGTATAAATAAAAAGGAAAGACGCCGCTTATCTGCCTATCTGCTTGCTTATTCCACACCAAGAACCTTTCTAGCCCAATAATCTCCAATACGATTTCCCTCTACTACAACAACACCTCTTCCAAGACCAACTCTATCTTCTCTTTCCCACCATTGTTCTTTTGTTCCTGACACTTGACTCTCGGCTTCGGATTCACTATCTGCGAGTCCACCGTGGCCTCCATCAGCGCCTACAATTAGGACAACATCTTCCCGGAACCAACTTTGTAGATGGTTGATGACCGATCCATTTTCTCCGGCCAGGGATTCTTGTAGATATATGAATTCAGGCGCGATATTGCGAAGGATATGAACATGACCGGTTGGGGTGGTGAATGGTAGGACCATGGTCTCCTTTTCCACTAAACCTAATGCCTCGTTATAGATTGCGCCGAATGCTAGTGGAGTCGTCGAACCCTTTGGAGGAAACATGGGGGTTCTAAAGTTTATTAGCTAATGAACTATGTAACAAAGTAAAGGGGAATATTCTTACAATTGTCTGTCGCTTTCTTCCCCCGGTGTATGAACATCTCCAGGGCCAATGTTCGAAAATGAGGAACTGAGAGATCCACCTGCTTTCACACCTGCGGCGTCCAATGGATGCTCCGTTAATCCTGGTGCGTATATTAGAACGAAGAGTCGTATTTTCGAGAAGTCGGTTTTGCGAGGAAGATGGGAGAGGATTGACTACGAAAATCGTTAGTAATTACTGGCTAGTATCTTCAAAGTAACGAACCGCAAATTCATGATGATAGCCTGCTTCGGATGCGGCGTCATCATCTTGTGACTCTGCAGAAACTACAATGGCTACAGTCTTTCTCTTTCCATTCCTGACTGGTGCTCGAGGTGCTGGGGCAACACCTGCAGACACTCCTGCAGGGCTATCAGAACGCAGCTCGATTGGCCCTGGGGCTGATGTTGTAGTTGCTGGTGGGCTTGGGGCAGCATTTCGTCGTATAACTGATTCCTCCTGCCATGTTCTATGATCGTCAAATCCGTGTTTGTCTTCCTCCCTGATTGAAGAAAGAGCACTCCCAACAACTCCACCGACAGCAGCGGCTCCAGCCGCAAGACTTCTACCAGCACTATTGATAAACTGCTGTGGACTAGGTGTTCTATGTAGTGCACCTGACATTTGAGCTATGTAACCCTGGGACTCATCAGGACGCCGAGGTTGTGGTGGTGGTTGTTGTTGTTGTTGCTGATCTCTCGTAGATTCACCCGGTCGCAAATCGCCGGCGTGTGAAGAAGAGCCTGTTCCAAGGCTGCCATCTGAGTTTCTGTTGCCATATTCTGATCCTGAACGTTGAAAGGGTCTGTTATCATCATCGTCATCTTCATCACCTCTCGTACTCCATATCCATGCTACTACACCTACTGCGGCTGCAGTAACGGTGAAAGCAAGTGGCAACCAGTAAGAGAGATTTCCTCGACGCGCCTGTGCGCCTCTGCGATCGTATGGGGATGACATTTAGGAATGAAATGTCATCACATTCTCCATTGATTTAAATCCCCGGAAATGGTAAAAAATCGTAAATCATAAATTCATAAAAACCTGAAGTTTGCTCTCATTCAATTGTGGAGATGGAGCATTGATCAACAAATCCCGAGGATAGATTGGAGAGGCTGGGAAGCTTATGTTGCGTTGACTTGACTTTTAGCCCTGTCTTGATTTCTACTTCCTCGGTGTTTGGCCCATTTGTTGTTCATGGTGACCGCCCTATTCGTAGGAGAAAAAACAATCCGGAACTATACAACTATTTAAATTCTAACCTGATACTTAATTATTTGCCTTTCTATAATTATATAGCTTTTTAATATATTAATTGTATATAGATTCGATCATTTCTTGATGAATCTGATTCTTTTATATTTTTATAAATAATTATAATTATTTAATAAAGAGAAAAGAGCACACGTACCATTTCTTGTGGTCAATTTCAGCCTGTTTTTTCTCCTACGTAGAGCCGCCTTCCATGACTGACACGTGATCGCGACAAAATTATTTCAATGACATTTGACCTACATTACTTTTTCTCCATAGAACTACGATTGCATATATTGATGATTTGTAGATCGGAAATATTGTTGTTCAGTTGTATAAAGTGTAAGAGCATAGAGACATACACAGCTTCCATCATTTTTGTTGCCCAATACAATATATATGTGGTTCCCGAGGAGTGGAAGTACCTGATATCCGCCTTGCATCTTATCTGGTATCCTGCCGCATTCTATCGGATTATTCTACAATTTGCCTTCACTTGTCGGTCCGCGGTTTCTACAAGGTGAACCGAGCTCGTTCTAGCCGAGTTCAATGGAAGGACGACTTAGTATATGGTAACTGCTGTACCCGTTGTTGCTCGCTCTGTGATTGTCCAACTTCGAATTCCATTTCACCATTATCTTCCATTCGTCTCGTTGTTCCAATGACTTTCGCGGTTCCAAAACGCCGTCAATTGATAATCTTTCCTCTCTAACTCTGCTGTTTCCATGCTTCGGCGCAATGCTAATATTTTTGGATGCTTGCGCACTTCTTTCAAATCACCTCTAGACGCAACCTTTATAAAACCATTGCCCTCTGAGCTTGGCTCAATGTGTTTGAGAAGCTATGAATCACCGTCAGCCTTTTGTCAAAATCATTCGTACCTCAATGACCATTCCAAACCGAACATCTGCGACTGAATGTCCAATTCAAATTCCTACATTAAAACCTAGCTCCAGTCCATTATCCAAAGCCAAATTGCACTCCAACTACCAGTATCAAGCCAAAGCTACCATATATTTATCGGGGTATTCGTAAAGTTATTCGTGGACGAATTCGATCTCTAAGCAGATCTGTGACAAATCCGCGACAGTAACATAGCTGGCGCAAATATATCCAAAGCCATCATTCCTTCGAAAATTCCTCCCATGTTATTAATTTTCTTGCCGTAGAAGCCTTCCCACCTTGCTGCGACAGAATCCTTTGTAGCACTTCGAGGGTCGTAGATGCTTCTCGTATCTCGCAATTTTGTTTTTGGTCGAAGTAGAAAATGAGATGCGATTTTCGTTCAAATCTAGCTGGAGGAAGACAAAAGCCCAATTCGAAATCGAGATAATTGCAAAACTTGATCTTAGCAACTTTACGAAACTTACGCATACCATTTATAAATACCTTCTCACTCCGTACCCTTAATTTCAGAAAGAACCTGTTCCTAGAATTTCCTATGTGGTCGATGTAAGACACTCGATGTAAAATTCGCCAAATCCAGCAGAAGACAAGAAAGCCTCCTAAACTACAAATAACAACATCTCCAAAATTTGATCTTAGAAGTTTACCAAAATTTTACACAAGACTAAAGGATACCTTCTCAACTCACACTAGAAGTTTCAAAACAATCCCACGACTAGTTTCTCCCCAATTCCCAAATGAATAAAAATGGCCATTTCGTCGACCAATGGCAGACCTCCATTTACGCCAACACGTGATATTTGCTGCATCCAAAAAGTTTTGTTGCACGTCTAAGGGTGCCTCCAAATATGGGGCTTTTTGAAAAAGTACACAAGTTTTTGCACTCCTCGACAGCGCTCGATTGTGCGAGTTTGGGAAAACTATCAGAATTCGAACCCGAAGAGAATTGCGGTTGCTACAAGTCGAGCGTTTTGGTTTTTTTGGGTGGTGATTTTGAGACCGGGAGGTTCCGGAGGGTTTGGTGAATTGTGCCTCGGCTTTTTTTTCCCTAATTTGTTTGATGATGTTGGGATGAGATGGACTTTGATAGTGAGCGGACGGGAAGAGATTCACTCGGATTCAGTCTTTACTGGTTGTATGTCTGCAGGTGCAAATTTATGCTGTTCAATGGCAGTCGTTTGTGTATATAAAGTTTCTGGCAAGGTGAATCTGATGGACAGATTCTTGGCTTCAGAAAGGAATCTCAAGCGTGTGATTTACTTTATGGATAGTACTTCCTTTTACTTGATCTGGTTATGTCGGCGCTCAACAATTGGCTGGAAATTCTACAAGTAAAACACGATGCGGCTAAGGAAAAGTTTGGTTGCACATCTACACTGCCAATCAACAACTTATTGAGTTCATTTGTCTGGAAGCTGTGAACATAGGAATCCTGGCTGCGGGAGCTTCATCCTGATGCCTTCACATAAGGATTTCTGAGGATTTATGTGATCTTAAAAGACACCCGCAGGGTCGACTCTATAAGACGGCACGGCATTTTAACATCAGATTCCAATAATATTTCATAGTTCGGCAGGAATATAATTTTTCCACATCACATTTATCACCGACGGGACGCCTTCCGGGGTTCAAATGAATTGTTGCAAGTCTGGAGCAAAATGGACGCTCCATACAAAAGATAAAAACTTTTTGCAATTTTGGGAAATGTAAATTTTGACAGCTGGAGATTGTAGATGGTACTCTAAATATACTGGGGACGAAGTTTCGGGGGATTCGAAAGAGCTTTTGTAGCGTGGGGGCTCGGGGCGTTTTGGAGTTTTTGGGGTTTCCCCAGCTGTAAGGCGCAATGTGCTACCCGTGACGGTAAGATGTTGGCAGGAAGGTCTTATAGGTTCAAGGAGGGATTCTTGTTGATTTGGAGTCTGGTAAGTGTCTATTTATCACCGGCGAAGACTTTGACCGCTGTTATGCCACCACGGTCCTGCGCCGCGACGACCTGTTCGAATTTTAAGTATATTGGTGGGCTGGACGGCATTGATAACGACTTGCCACGAGTGTGCCGAAGAGTTTGTCCAGCTCCCTGGGATCATGGAACCCAATTTCAACTATTTGTAAGTATTTGCCTGCAGGCCTACGTTTGTCGATGCACGAGGGCGGGAAGGAAGGAAAAGTATCTGCCACGACGGATCACATATGTCAGCAAAGTGTTTGCACAAGACTAAGGAATGTTCAGAATAAGGACGGTATTTTACTAGCCTCAATCCAAATCACAGCGAAATATTGGACAAGTTCACTTCACGGGTACCAAATATTCTCCTCATCCACTCACTTTGCGCCGGCAGGTATTGTAGTTGTTCCGTGTGACAAACAGTATTGTTGCAAGTCTGCAGCATTATGAAGGATTTTGGCCTTTGCAAAAAAGGACAGATTTAATACTTTGGTGTTGTTTTTAATGGTATTCTTTTACGAAATCCAAGTTTCGAGACTTCGAGAGCCGAGAAGGATCGTGGAAAAGTAGTTGAAGGCTTTTTTTAAGAGCCGATCTGTTTACTTCAAGCTTGTTTGTTCCTTCTTTTCTTCCGGCTCAGGTTAAAATAGCATAAATAGGATGCCTTAGAGGTGGGATGATGGGATGACCTCCATGGTGAAGGAACGTCGAATTGCTTGTTGACGGACGTTCCGCGGGCCTGCCGCAAGTTTCGCAGATTTCTTTTTGCGCTGTCGCTTTTTCTTCTGTGATTCTTTCGATGGAATCGAGTGAATATCTTCCATTCCACGATTCGAAGCCGCCTGCCAAAATCTTCTCCCGAATATCCAGTCTCCCCTTGGGCCGTACCTCTCGTCTCGTCTGTGGGGCATTGGACCTCACCCTTGCTAGGATTTCATTTGCATCCCCCATTCGTCCTTACTAATTATTTCGAGGAAAATATGCATTGTGGCTTGCCGACGCGGTCAGGATCGAGAGCTCGAAAGGAGTAATCGTTTTCTGCAGCTTCTGGCGCATACTGGCCGTTCGTCACATTTGCTTAAACGATCGCATTAGCATTTCACTTTCTCATGCCTGCCCACACTCAACCTTTATCTCAGCCCATTTATCAGTTCACAAAATCTCCCCTCCTACATAGATCTGCCCCCCAGCACCATCAACACCAACACCAATATCAATGATTATTGCACATCCTACTGCTCAACCCCAATATCCCCTAAAATAATCACGTTCGACAGCTCGTATACTCCAAACTTCCACATCGTAGTTTCCAAGGTTTAAGTAATAAGTTGAGGCTCTGTGACGCTTTCATGTTGGTAAAGGTTTGTTTACACACTCTACTTTGATGATCGCTTCTATTTACAGGTTTCATGTGATGGAGTCTCACCAGGAAAGATGGGGTGGTTGTAAGTGATACTGAATGAGTACTTGGTGAGATGATGATTTGAGATGTGATTACTTTTTTTAATAGGTGCGATGATGACTTTTGTTTCGGGGAGATAGGGCGGAAGGGACGGGGTTTGGGAAGGTATCTAGAGAAGGTAGGAGTACATAAGACTATAACAGTTGTGGATTGGCAGTTTACGCATTATGCTACCAAAAGTATGAATGCTAAAGACGATTGTAGATGATCATTAAATTAATCGTGAGACCCGTGTAGATTTAGTTTCTACTATATGATGATGTTACCTTTGCTTCCAAAGGATGCCCTTGCGGGTACAAACCCAGTTTGCTGAGCTCGTGTAGTAGACCAAAATTTCTACATATAGGTCTTCCAATATTGTGCTAGATGGGTTCCTCTGCGGGCCAGAAAAAATGCCTCAGCCCTTGATCTTCTTCTTCTTATCCTTCTTCTTTGGATCCGAGGCTGCGCTACTGGATGGGCCATCCATCATTCCGGCCATTCCTGGCATTTGTCCTCCCATTTCAGCCATCATATCTTTAAAAAAATTCTCACTGACACCACCACCAGATAACGCCGCACTATAATATGGTAATATTTCTCCCATCTTCCATCCTTTCGGTATTGCAGGTCTTGGTAATGGTTTGCTAGGATCAGGGGGTGGTATGCCAGCCAGTTGGGGTTGCATGGCCGTTTTCTCCGTGGTGGGATTCTCCTTCAGGTGTTTCGCTATCAAAGTGTAAAGATGGTGCTCTATTCAATGTATGTTAGTTTAGGTCATTGTCATGCCCGACATGGTGCACTGCGGAAATCTAAATAAAACATACTGTTCTTGATAGCTGGGTTGGTTCCTCCTCTGATATTAACCTTAACCCGACCTGGATTTGCCCAGTCCTTTGGATGAGTCTTGACTGGCTCAAATAGTGTTTCGATTCGCAGTCTGGAGCATGCAGCTACAATTTCTCGGGCGACGGGATTCTTGACAGCTAGCCCCATACCTACTCTTCTGCCTTCTGCTCGACTTCTGGTAGCATCGAAATATATCGGATAAATGCATTGAAAATCTTTGTATTTAGAGCTATCTTCCGTTGAGCGAAATTGAGTGCCATCTGCCCCGGTAGTAATTTGAGAGCCGGAAAATGGAATATCTGCGAGATTCATTCGAGAAGCTTGAACATTAGGGGCAGGTGCGCGTTTGGTGGATGATGGTACTGGTGTCCTCTTCATGATAATATCGCGGTCTTCGAAATCCGAGGCCACATCTGAGATATCGCCTTCAGATGGATCACTGGCGCCATATTCATTGTCGCTATCCTCGACCTCTTCAATTCGTGCGTGCGACATCTTGCTTGCCGTTGTGTCGCAAACAGGAATTGAGAATGTGTTGAAGTATAATAAATAATGTGGGGGTGGGGTCTGGGACAGTCGAAGCTCAAACAGCACAGCTTAAGCTTTCAACGGGAGATCTAACAGTAGTTGTCACGTGCAACGACCCAAGCGCCTTTAGCAAGCGCAATTTGCACGATTAAGAGCTCGAAACACAGATCCAAGGGAAATAACGAATTTCGTCCAGGTACGGCTGATCTTTTCCTTCATTGCGAAGAAGATTGATATTGGCGAGTGTATGAATGTGGCGGTAATTGGATGATTCGTGAGAGCGGATTGATGAGTGGAAATAGAGAATGAAACTTGGAGGGAATGGAGAATGCTTTGTATCTTTGCTCCCTCACAACAGCCACGTCAAAATGTCACGATGCCAGCTCTATTTTAAGATTCATGGCCCTCAAAATTCCCAGCGAGTAGGCTATGTCGTAGATTTCGAAATGGAGCGCCGTATTTAGGATTAAGTCAGCCAGATAACGGATGCACGGCAGCCCCTTAATCTTGCCAAGCCACTCTCGTTAGGTGGCTCAGATGGAAACAATAGCTACAGACTAAGTACAGACTACAGACTACCTACGTCTACATTATCATCCACATTCAAGATGTAAATGGCTGAGCCTCCAGGTGTGGAGTATAGACGAGACCGAGGAACTTCTTGCAGATTTGGGACACCGAGTGCGGAACTTTTCAATTTTGGGAGCTCACAAACGGTCTAGCTTCTCGTGCGCAAGATCAACTTTGTGTTTTGTGCTGCATGCAGCAGCTTCCTATTTTGGCACACAATCACACGTGATACTCCAGGACCCATACCGTCGCCCGCGGCAGACACATTGCAGCTCTTCGTTCCATGATTTTGTGTTCCTGAATCTATGCAAGCCGAAAGCCACGGGCTGCACATACTTCGACACTCCTTAGAATGACTTGGTATGAAGTATTGAGAATCTACGTCTTCTTCCACCCAAAAGATTGTCGTTCTCCTGAAAATTCGGCTATTTCTAGATAATGGTTGTGACTGACTTCGCATTGGGCCGAGGATGGCTGATCTTCAGGTACCGTGATAGTTCTGAAAGGTAAGAAATATCTACCATTAGGTCAAGGGTCTTTTCAAAATTCGATAAATTTTATCATATTCGAACTCACATCGCACAAGACCCACCCCACCAGCTTGGTGGAAAATTAGTGGCGAATGATGTTTTCGTTTTTCAGAAAAAGAAAAATGTTAGAGGCGGCTAGGGCGTCAGGACAATCAGGCTTCAATCTTAAACCAAGCCTTTGGTTTAAAATCTTGGAAATTTGATCTCAGAGGTGACGGTGTACTGATTCTCTTCGAAAGGCTCGGGCGCTTTAGAGGAAAGGAACTGGTTTTGAGTAGACTTGGAGTCATGCGAAGAAGACATTTATCTTCTTTCGTCTGGCCAAAGCCACAACTAGTTTGCCTTTCAGCCCGTCCATACTGCGAGGCTTTTGGAAGGATTTTGGGAGATTTTGAGGAACTTTCGTGTGACGGGCTTCGATATCAGTAAGGCAAAATTTGGTCAAGGTCTGGAGCAAATCGGTAGGAAAGATAAAATCAATCATTCTACTATCGGGATGGGGACTGGTACTCATGGTGAGTTTAATACATTATTTTGTTCGACTCCAGAGAGCTTTTTATATATTCATAAAGCTGTGGGATTTCAAGTGGCAGCCCAGCCAGCCTTATATGCTAGACTCCTCAGAATGTTATGATGGCTATTGGTTTGTCCAGTATTTGACTTTCGATTCGATATCATTGCATGGAGAATTGTATCTCTAAAGTTATCAAGAAATCTTTGATGTCTTTTCAGTAGAAAGTAATTCAACATGGATCATTCACTCCGCTTTGAGAACCTACCAATTAGAAAAAGTTTTCTGAAACAGCCATAAATTTCTTGAATCTCCATCTTATTCTTCAAAGTCTATGATCAACTACTTTAGTACTCTTTAGTTACCTGATTATTTGTCTTATTTATCAAGGACATACAATGGGCTCTCCTGACAAGGCAATCCTCATTGATGATGCTGTAGATGTGGAGTTTGGAATTGGCAGTGGTAAGAGTATTCTTTTTATTATAATGTTATCAGCCTGCCACCTTCAACCGGATCGTTTATAAACTGATTGTAAAATATTGTCTGTCAATCATGGAAACTTTTAGCTAACGTTATGATGGAAAGTCTCTTCTAGCTATGCATCTAAAATGAGACCATCTTCACCAGCTTTATCAGAAGCATCTTCTTGTACCCTGAGAGAAGACGGTCCAGACCCAGTAATAGCGTCAAATCCTGTAGTTGAAGATTCCATCACCCTCAATGCGAGGTCAAATTCTGCATCTTTCTCTGAGTTGCCTATCACAATTCCCACGCCCACCAAGAAACGGCTGCGAGAGGACGTTGAGTTATCTTGGTCAACTCGGGAGATCTTTAACACAGCCAAGCGCCACATCGGAGCTCCGGTCGCAGCTTTTCATAATACCTATACTAATTCTAGACCTCTTCAAATCCGGACTGTTCCGCAAGCTGCCTCCCTCAACCAGAAAATTCCGTTACACAGCTTGCGTACCCACCAATTAAAACCTCGGTTCGATTCTCCTCCTCTTCCAGTTCAGCCCAATGCCCGCCCTAATACAATCCGCCATGTTCCTCTCCCTATGACACTAAAGCGAGTCATCAACCTCGACGAAGAAGACTTTCCTACAAAATTTCAAGTACCTCCTGGGAGCAAAGTCATCGATCTAGAAGACTATGAGATAGAAGCTGAGCTGGAGAAAGAGATTTTTGGAATTGAACCACAAATCCTAGCCCAAGCTAACTTTCAACGTGCTTCTCTTGCTGAACGTAACCCTAAGATCGTACTTCCAAATGTCGAGGATGAGTCCTTACCGTGGAAATCCAGTCTTCTCAGACCAGGGAAAACAGTCGAGCTCAGCAATGGAACGTTTCTGAAAATCAAATCAATTGTCAGGAATGTTACAAATGATGAAGTTTCCATTAGAGGATGGAAGCTCGTGCGTACTCGTGACTCTATTTTCGGTGGAATTGCAGGAAAGAAGAGGAACGAATTGGCATTTATCCATGAAATAGATGGGAATGATAGACGTGATGCTTTGGAACAGTCTGCGCACACAATCCGAGTTGACGAGGTTGTAAAGATACGACGTCTAATTTGTACTAATAAATCGTTCCCTGAATGTAGATACAACAAAGAGGACATTCCCTCAGAAATTCGAAACAAGGGGGAGAAAGAAATACTGCAATATGTGGAGGATGAGATGTTATTGGTGGCTAGGAGAGCTTTTGTGGCCAGGTATACAGACGCGGAGGAAAGACTGCGGAAAGGTCCACTCGTGGATCGACCTAGACACTCAGCGATTTTGAGATCCCTAAAAAAGGAAGAGTGTACGGAGGGAGAGTTTATTGATCCGGACATTAAGAAGAAGCAGTGGAGAAGCGAAACTGTTCTAGGTGGCTCGGGAAATCTCAACAATGTGGATAATCCATCCAGCTCTAGCTCTAAATACACGTACGGCGATGGATGTAGGTTCACCTTTTCTCTTATACATGTAATCATCTAACAGCCACTTTAGATTGTGGAGCAGGAGGTATGACAGTGGGTGCTGCAGCTGCCGGTCTTAAAGTTAAATGGGGCTTTGATTTCAACCCTCACGCAGGCCTTACATGGGAGAACAACTTCCCTCTCGCCAAATTTCATCTTCTCCCAGTCAATGAATTCGCAGCTCTCCCAGATCCTCGCAACGATCTCTGGGTCGACATCCTCCACCTATCTCCTCCCTGTCAAGTTTTTTCGCCTGCCCATACGGTTCCAGGGCGCAATGATGAAATGAATTATGCGAGTCTTTTTGGCGTCAGATGTGCGATTGAAAAGGCTCGACCAAGAATTGTCACTTTGGAACAGACTTTCGGGATCTTACATCCACAAAATAAAGACGCTTTTAATGGGTTAATTACCTGTTTTACCGATTTGGAATTTGATGTTTCGTGGCAAGTGGTGAAGTTTCAGGGATATGGGTTGCCAAGTAGGAGAACTAGATTAATCATCCTTGCGTCTTGGTATGTCGTTTTCCTATCCCTTCATTCACTCCCTTCTTCCCTAACCCTCTTCCATATCATAACCTAACACCCAACAGTCCAGGAGAAGCCCTCCCTCACATGCCCAAATACACCTACCATCCCCCACACCTCCGCAGCGCCACCAAAAAACCCTACAAAACCCCCAACCAAGTACTCTCCACCATTCTCCCCAACGTCCCCAACCACGAACCACACAGTCCGCAACTAAACCGTGCAAACTACGTACCCTGGGACGGTTCCCTCATCTGCGGTTGCATACTAACTAGCGGCGGTATCGGACTCGGCTTACCAGATGGTAGTCGCGGAATGACCAATAGAGAATTAGCTGCTCTGCAGGGGTTTCCTTCAAAACATGTTTTTTATGGACAGGAAATTAGGAAACAGGTGGGGAATGCGGTACCGCCTGTTTTTGGGAGGATTTTGTTGGGAAGTGTGAGGAGACAGCTTGAGAGAAGGGATGGGTGGGTTAGAGGGGAGGGAATTGTGATTAGTGATGATGGGGAGTGAGAGATTGGGATTTTGGAGATTGGGAAATTGGAAGATCGTGAGTGTGATCTTTTGCGACATGAGTATATGGGTATGTTATTTTTTGTCTGTCTGCATAGATAGATAGAATGAGTAGAGCTTCGAATATACAAGGTATACGATTCTGATTATCCAGTATTTTGTTTTTGATTTCCTCATTATATGATTATCACAGTTACCGGATTTCCACCGTTGTATACCAATTCTAGATGATCTATAAAGCCAAAATGGTGCTTGATATGATCAACCACCAGTGAACTAGATAGTGAAGAACCACAGCTTTTCAACAACCCTCTTGACTTTTACTAGTCAAGTGAAGAAAAGAAAATCGAAAAGAACTCATTATAAATTATCCACCTGCCTACCCACCCTTTCTTCCCTCTCTACCTATTTCATAACACTCACTCCCCGTAACCTTTCTTTAAATATCCTTCATATATGCATGCTATCATTCCTGCGCTATATAAATCACACAACATCTCAAAAATTCTATACACATACATTCCTTTGACACAATCAAACCCCCTCTAATCCCTCTAATCCCTCTAATCCCTCTAATCCCTCTAATCCCTCTAATCCCTCTAACCCCTCTCCACCCTACCATATCCCCATCCATCCAACACAGAACCCCCAAAAATCCCAATACCATCTTTCTTTACAAACTTCCAAGATCTTAACATATCCTCCTCATCTCATCTCGTCCATCACTCACCAGCTCGATCTATCTATAATATCCAATCTATATACAGTATCTCTATAAATATTCATAAACTCATCCTATCTAATGAACGGAAATCTTTCAAATCAATTTCAATTTCTATTTCTATTTCTATTTCTATTTATTCAATAATTACTTGAATATCCTCAGGAGTAAGACTTACATTCTGATGTTTGCGGGATTAGAAATTCAAAGGTAGGTAATTGATATAATCTTACATTATGGTACATTTGCTTTTACTGATATGTAGATGAAGAGGAATGATCTTGAATATAGATTTGCCATATTAAGGTTACAATAAAAGCATGACTTGTATTCTTAGAGTAAATTAATTATTTTCAGCCTGAAGATTATCTACTATATAGTATATACACCTTTCACTTAAAATAAAACATTAAAATAAGAAAGCTATTCCAATTACCATCCCACTCATCAATCCCATACAACCAAGTTCCAAGCTTCCTGCCCCGGAAGAAGATACTGTTGCGGCTGCTGAACTACTTGTCGCGGTCCCCGTCGAAGTAGACGTTGAACCATTTGAACTAGTAGTAGCAGCGGCTGTTACGGGACAGTCTGCATCGTATAACGACGGATTGGCAACATTTATACCCGTCTGATTATTGTATGCCAATCTAATGAGTGTATCCTTTTCAGGTTCATATTTTGGCCATCCATAATTCGTCAAGCCATTTTCGGGATCCTTGGCAAATGCAGCCCAGGCTCCACGCATGTATTTTCCGATGGCTATTTGCTCGGTTGTCTCGGGAGGGTTGGCGATATTTGTATCGAAAAGGAGAGTAATTTCTGCGGCATGCCATGCACCTGCATTTGGAACGATCATTGTGTCAGGGAAGGAACCGAAATAACGATAACGCCATGTGGTAACATCGGCTTGGATTGAATAATTAGCGCGATAAGCAGTTGGGCAAGTAAAATCGATGAGATTGAAGGTTTGCCAGTAGGAATCGGGATAGCTTAACCCTTGCAAGGAGCTTGTGGCGATGTACAAACCAGCTTCATTGTCATTATTTCCAATGAGCAGTGGCTTTTTGGTGAAATTTCCGGCTAATGAGCGTTCAGTATAGTTGGAAAACACCACAATCTCATCGACAGTGGGGCCGAAGCTTCCTAAACTACCGCCAGATCCAGAGGTGGCAGATATGCCATTTATAATTTCCGTTGTATTTTTTGTGCGCATGCAAGCAGTAACATTGCCGGAGGATGCACCGCCACAACCAACTGCTTCAGTGACGTTATACCAAGCTAGAGCAACATTTTCTGCCTGATTTGGCAAGCCCCAACTCAAAGCTGTACCAGATTCTGGAATGAAACCAGCAACAATAGGGTCTTTTACCCAAGCATAGTTGTACAAGTCGACGGATGCCGAGCCAGCTGATTGTCCGAATATAATGATGCGGGATGTATCACCACCGAAGTTTTCAATATTATCGCGAACCCACTCGACAGCCAATCTTTGATCTAGAAGTCCGAGATTCGCGGGACTATCTGGATCTCCTGGAAAGCCAAAAATATTAACTCGATAGCTAGTTCTTGGTCAGCAAAGCTTTAGAAGTTTGAGCAATTTAAAACCTACTTGACAGACACCACAATCACATCCTCTTGTTCTACAATATGCTTTCCATTCATCGATGGGGTGGAACTAGACCCGCTATTGAAACCGCCTCCATAGATCCATACTAATACGGCTTTCTTGGCGTCGCCAGTCTGTGGCTTCGTCCACACATTTAATGTCAAGCAATCTTCGCTTTGTGCCGTCGAAGGAGTTCCAACTGTTTGTAGAAGTGGTAATGCTATTGCCAAAGAAACATTCGACCGTTCGACTAGTGTAACATTATACGTGGTAACTTGAGCAGGACAGCTATAACCCTATCAATGGTGTCAGCAATTCGTTGAAAAGTAAATTCCTCCAGGGTTTGACTTACAAAATTGGTACCATTGACAGTCGCAGTACCATTATATGCAACAGGTGCGGCGAATCTTAATTCTCCAAGGGGTGGTTTAGCGAATGGAATTCCCAAATACTCGGATACTTGGGACTCATTCAATGCAGCATGTCCGTTGACTGGTCCACTGGTCGTCTGAACTGTTTGACCAATGGTCCAATTCGATTGACGACATTGCAGAAGGGTAGAAGCCTTGGCAGATGCTGCTATGGCAGAAATCAAGACTGCTGAAACCTTCATACCTGAAGATTGAAAAGTGGACGGTGAAAGAGGGCAGCACAAAAGGAGAGGGATAAGAGAAAGAAGGTAGGCAGGAAGAGGTGGGCAAAGCCAAATTTTAAGAGAACGAGTAAACACAGAGACGTGTACCTGAATTACCTTCCTTTTGCGGGGTTAAACCGAGGCTATTCGATTCTAGTCAAATTGATCATCTTCAGACTTGCGTACAGCTTCTGCACACCAAGGCCGGTAGTGCTTGCGGAACGTTGGCACCTAATGTACCATTGGATAAATGTTGATTTAAGACTGGTTTTAAGGTCGCCAGTAGGTGGCAAGGATCTTCATTTGGAAGCTAAATCGAGGTAAGGCAGGCATAGCGAGCACATATAGAACGATGATGCTGCCTATTCATGCATGTACGCGGATAAAAGTCTTCAGATGGGGGTAACAAGGCCATTGGAGATATGGGGCAAGTTGCTAAGCGGGGAAACTGAATCGTGGATAAACTCTGCACAGAATAGCCGAAGACTTTTTCATGCAACGACGGAACCGAGGCCATGATCTAATATGGATTCCAAGGTTGTCTTCAATGCTAACGAGAAATGGATAAATGAATGTAACAAGAATTTGACAAGAATTTGACAAGAATTTGGGGCAAATTCACGGTCTTGGCATTAGGTTTGACATTGCCGGAGAAATATCATGCCGACTGGGCTTGAATGGCGATGCCAGGCGATGCTGATTAAGCATTCTGTGGCTCAAGTGTGCTTGAACTGTACTGAGGTTGTCGAATTAAGGTTCCTGTGAAAAGACTTTTGTGTACTTCTTGTTCCACGAACTACGTCCCTCGGGAAGATCAACTATTGATTGCTGAAGTTCAGCAAATCAATTCAACCCATTTACCATATGTTCAAATCATTCATTCTCGCCTTTCATTAACTGTTTGCAAAGCTTCAACCTTATTATTAAACGACCATGTCCCGAGCATGCGATGTCTTTTGATGATATTCATTCCACTTCATGATGCAAGTGCATACAGAAAAGAAGTCATATACTACTACAACAACTATGGCATTTTCATATTCCTTTTCATGGGAATCATGTCGCATTGCTTCGACGTAGCGTGGAAAATGTTTGATTATCCATAGACAATTTTCATGACTTATGCGTCACATCGGTTGTGTGTGAGTCTTCTCAAACAACGTCAAGGGGGATGAATCGCAAAGTTCAACTCCAAGTGGCTATTTCGATTTTTACTATCAACCTTTCAGTCTGCGAGTCACAGCTTCACTTGAATAATCACGATAAATTCCAATCGATGACGAAGATGATTCAGACTTGATCAAAAATTGTCAGTGGAGTCATTCCTCAGCACAATGTAGTGCATAAAAGGGCTCAGTTTTCTTCTTACAATAACTTCTTCTCATACACTTTACAACATCCTCAGGCAAGCAGTACTTTCATACTGAGAATACCTACCATTACTTTTACCCAGCCCTTCGACTCCAACCATACCTCACAAACGCTATCAATATCTTCGTCTCATCACGACTCGGATACCTAACATTTCCTTACACTAGTACTTTTACCCGCTCCGTCAACATCAACCATAACTTACAAACATTTCCGATATCATCGTCTTCGACTTCAGCCATACCTCACAACATTATCAATATCCTCATCTTTAACTTCAACCGTACATCACGAACATTATCAACAAATTCACCTCCATCATTCTTCGAATACCGACCACTAATTCATAACATTGCCCTTCCCCGATCCTCAATTTCAACCACACCTCACAAACATCATCAAATATCTTCACCTTCATCACTCTTAGACCTCCGCTTGCCTCATATTTTCTACTCCCTGACTGACAGCTTGTATTCACAAACAACAAAATAATACCATATAGCAACAAGCCTCATAACCATCACTTACTTTCATCATGTCTCATCGCGACAACAAATCCTCCTCCACTATCTTCACCGACAACACGTCTTCGTCCGCTACTTCCACCAATGACAAACTCCCCTCCACTGCTTACGCCGACACCAAGATCCCTTCCACTCAACCTGACTCTATCAGTCCCCCAGCCCCTGCGGGACAGTGGTTCGTCCAGGAACCAGGTCAAAAATGGTCCGACAGATGGGCCTCCGCTACCAGCGAAGAGAGATATAAGTATGCAGTTGAGCGGGCTGGTGGTGGTGGACATGGTATGGATATCATGTATGTCACTTGTGCTAAGAATGTAGAAGCTCCAAAGCATTGGGTACATGATGATACTGTGTGAGAGGTTAGCGAAATAAGAGAGTGGAAACGAGAGGAGTATGAGGCCGAGGAATGGAGAAAATACATTGCTAGCTATTTTTGAAACATAGATTTTGATATTTAGTTCAATGTCTGTCTATCCAATATTCAAATGTCACTCTTTACAAATTAATATTACTGGTTATCATATCCATATTGTGAGATACAAATCCAAATATCCACGGTGATCCCTATAATGATATTCTAATAATACCTACTCGTAGACAAAATTTAAATTATATAATATGTATCTACTTACTTGACTTATTTAACTTATAATAACACATTAAATATTATATATAAATTAAATTATACGTCTACTCCCTTTCAAAAAAATATCAATAAGAAATGAATCTCATTTATATTCATTCAACTCATTTAAAAAATCTATTTATACCTGATGTGATAAAAATATTTATAAGGGTTTCAGGGAAAGGACATCAATGGACTACAAAGAGCTAGGCCATTAGCTGTATACTACCCTTTTTAGCTAGGTATAAAAGCTATAGTCTACTCTTCCTTCCTCTTTCCTACAACCTCATTCATCGTTATCCTTTTTTGGCATCGCTTTTCTATCGGTTTAGTTTTTTTTTTTAACCATATTCGAAACAGCTTATTGGGGATGGAAATGTTGATTCACATCCTTTCAGATTGTGTGACTTAAACTTATAGAGATAGAGATAGAGATAGATCTTGAACTTGCACGATTCACTGTTTTCCCATCGAGAACCGTTGAATCATTATAGATGGCGAAAAATGACACATTACATACTTTGAAACAAAGGCTGAAGCTATCTATAAATAATGTAATATTTTCTACGATATGAGAACTGTTGAAGCAAATCGACATGATTCATATGGAAAGAAATTAAAAACACTTCATGTCTGGTACAATTTATGACTGCTTTGCTATATCATCAGCCACTCTACTTTGGTAATCATGCGCTGGCATTTCCAAATAGAACGAAGCAAATGTACTCTAACTTTATCAACGAGTGCTGGCTTTGAAATATTTCTCGGGCACATCATTAAAATTATTAGGAGTGGTGTAGAGATCGTTTGGTAGTTTATGAAAATTTTGGACGAGACTTTCTCAGTGACTGACTGAGTTAGTTTAGGTTGATAGCTACTCGATCATCGAAGATCGACTGAAACCGCCTCATCCAGCAACTTCACACCTGGAATGGAAGAGCTTATAGAAATAGGTGGTTAGAATACCTCCTACCTACGTACAAGCTTTAACACAGCTCGTCGGTGCCGGGGAAATAATTCATCTTACTTCATATCAGCATAGGCTGTATAATATTGAGAGGCCCAGGTATTTGACATTTGCCAAACCTTTATACTGACAACTATTATACAGGTTCTGTTCGACATTTTCTGTATAGCAAGTTGTAACTATATTTGATCGGTAAAATAAAAGTCTTCAATCAATGAATTTTCTACCGGCGAGTGATCCGATAATAAATACATCAAAGGTTTAAAAAATAAATCTAAAAAGAAATAAAAGTTTTTTATATTCACTGATTTATATTCATGGCTTGATTTTAATTTATTAATAAAATAAAATATAATTTAAATAAAATTTATATATATATAAATATTATTCTTGATTTATAAAATCAAAAATAAATTATTTTATTTTATTTATACTATTATTTATATATATTATTTATTTTATAATGATTTTATATTATATTTATTAGTTCATATTTATTAATTTATATTCATTTAAAATATTTATTAATTTATATTTGATATTAAATATTTTATTTTATTCAATATTAATTTAATTTTTTAATCACTTTAAAAAAGATATATTTTTTTAATTAATAATTTTTTTATTTCAATAATATACTTTATTAAATTATATTATTCTTTTAACTTTGAGCTTTAATAAGTTAATCAAATTGAACTATTGATATTGTAAAGTTGGTCATTGTCTTCCTTGAGAAGAAGCTTAATGAGTTCTTGTTTGTTGTTAAATCTAAAGTATATCTTTTTCTTTTTCTGATATTGTTATCTTTTCTTAGGGTAGAGCGGCTTTGAATGAAGTCCGATACAGCTCGTCCATCGCAAAAAAAGGTCAATAATCTCGTCATTTTTTCTTGTTCGCCCTCTTTATACCCTAACCAAACTTCATATTACCCCTTCTAAATCCACGCCTCAACTACTCCCATTTACCCACGCCTCAACTACTCCCATTTACCCACGATACCACACAAGACCCCTCTCCTGAGTCTTCACGTCCTCACGTCCCCAAAAACCCCCTCTGCAAATTCCTTCCCCTCTCTCCACTAACAGCATCCAATCTCACAGCCATCAATACACATTCCCACTCCACCTTCGGATTCGCCAATTGATTTCCCGACATTCCCATTCCCATTCCCTGCCCTCCACCCGCATGTCTCTGGACCCTCAACCTCCACTGTCCTGATTTAATAATCCATGTTTCATCTTTCAGTGCTCCCAAGCCTGTATTCGTATTCATAGGGATTGCCATCCCATCTCCTATTTTTCTCCTCTTACCACTTCCTAAATTATCAGTACTAGAATCATCCACAGTCCCTCCAATATCGACCACTTTCCCATCACACACCACCCCACAGTCATCCCCGACAACCACCCTAACCATCTCCTCACTCAATCCACTCTTCCCCGGGCTAGCCGGCCCACTATTTGCACCGCTATTCTTCATCAATAGACCTAATGGTTGTTTAACAGGTAGATTCAATTTCATAGCAACAATCTCCAATAATCTACCTATCCGGGTGTTCGTTTCTCCAAAGAATTCTAAGCGCATAGTATTCCAATGGAGTAAGGTGGCCGAATCACCTATTTCGAGAATAAGCTCGTGGGGTGCAGAATCTGCAAAGGGACGTTGGTAATGCACGTAGCCTATCGATGGTCGGGGCGGATTTGGAGGAGTAAGGGTTTCAGTAGAAGGGGCAGTAGATAATGAATTATCAGTTAAAATAGAGAGACCTGATTGTCTGATATCTGGTAGTCGGATTGTAATTTCTGATTTATTGCGCAGTAGATTATAGGATATTGAATGAGGGATTAGTGTTTGTTCAAGACCTTTAAGATGGAAATATCGACAATCTCGTAAGAGTTCGGCACGATGTTCTGGACTGCGAATTTCGAGCGGGTAACCACGGAGAAGATGAAGGATTTCGAAAAACGTTTTTGCGGAGCGATTGGGTACTGATGGCGGTAGGATGGATGGGGGTCTGAGAAGCCCCTCCCTATTTAGGCCAGGGAACACTTCCGAAGGAGAGCTGAAGAAAACAGCGAAGCCCAGGGAGAAATAGTTGGGACTATTACCCGGATCAGAAAAGAGTTCGCGGGGGATTTGAAATTCTTCATTTCCGACTGTTATAAATATATTTGCTTCATATAGCTGAGACACTAATCGTGGTACTGGCGCGTGTTAACATCAATCATTACGTGGACGACGGGGGAGACCAACATGAATAGAATTGAGCATCAGCAAATAACTTAACAAAATGACTTGAATCCCTCGGCGCAACATGATATCCTTGCAAATGAAGTGATATATCCTTGAATGTAATCGGATCACGATCAATATACAGGGTCCTAATAGCTGTATTTGGGTCTTCTCCATTTTCTTCCGCTCTCCTCATTTGACATTGAAAATATTGGGAAAAGTATGAGGGTGCTCTAGGTTTCTTAGCTTGTGATCTAATCTGCATTGTCCGTCGTCTTTCTCGCGATGCATGAGAAAAGAAAAACACATACCATCAGAGCTCAAACTAGCACCACTCAACCGAAAAAGCTCCGTCCCGATCTGAATTGGAAAAACCTTCTCATGAGGTAAATATTTCGGAATATCTGTATTCAATCTTCTCGGCTCCGAATCTCTTAATATTCCAGGGGGATCTCCCATTCCGCCGCCAACAGCCATTCCCGCGGAACTTGAAGCTCCTGGTGGTGTATTGCCAAAATTCATTTCTCCAATCCCATTACTTCTTCCCATCGTGGCTTTATGGTCCATGATGCCGATTTTACTTATCTCACCAGCTTTCCTACCAGGCTTTGAAAGCTATCAGTCCCCAGAGCAGAGCTTTCCGCAATGTTCCACGTGACTGGTGTTCCAACCAAAAGATATACGTGAATCCGATGACAAAACAATTCGAAGACGCGTCAACCAAAATGAACGAATGCCCACTTCAGAACACTATTTGTTATAAACGCGTGGCATCTAGTGTTATTGATGAAGCGTGACCTCTGAATTATGATAAACTTTTTGTTTCAAGAGACAATTGATTCAATCGATATCTTGATGGCTTGGGAACAATGAAATGTTGATCTGAAAGCTCAGCTCTGGAGATAGCGCACCAACCTTAAAATCAATCCCATGTTGGATCACGTGACCTCTTTGAATTCTATCTCAACCTCTTCAAGAACATCAATCACTATGCGTTATTAATGTACTCGAGTAAGATTCAGAGTCAGTAATAGAAACGACATTGTTGAAATTATTTCCACCTTGCTAGTCATATGCTGTGTCTCGATGGGTAACAACTTAGGATGATTAAATATTCCTTCATTTTTGGAATTGAGCATTTGGAGTTGATTATAAAAACCTCTTTGACCATTAAATGCCGAATAAATGATTGAAATTGCTTAAAGATTGCTTGATATTCTCTGTCCATTCATAGATTTATCCTCCCAATTTATGATTCTACTTTGACTTTATCCAGTCAATCTAACATGCGCAGAAGCTGATACAGCTAACACCTATCTAACAGAAAACATCGTTCATATTCGTTAAGATTTTGCCAGCCACCCATCAATTTTCGGCAAGAATATCCGGGTATAGCATGCTTGACTCCTGACCCTGAAATTAAAGAGACCCAGTCCTACCCAGCCCATGTTGTGTTCCTTTCCTTTCCTTTATACCTTTATTTTTCTTCCTCGTCGATAACTGGCTGACTACCACTTGTCGTCCCGCTTCTAGTTCGATTTGTTGGGACGCCTCCCACTAAAGTCCGACCAGGAGCAGCTTGTGATGTGCCGGCCGCCGAATTTGAAATAATACCCGTGGATTGTTGTCCTACGGGATATGATGGAGATACTGATGTTAAAGGCATACCAGCTCCATCAACGCCCAAGTTTTGACTTCTACTCGAAGCAACGGAAGCATTGCGTCCGAGCTGACCCGAAGGATTTACAGGGAATGGTGTATACTTTTGATAACCACTTCCACTGCCATGTGATGAATTGTATTCAGTAGAACCCGAAGAACCGTCATTCATGAATGAGTTTCCATAAGTCCCCGATCCTGAAGGTCCGTCGATTGTAACACTGAAACCAGGGGGGGATTGAAATGCATTTGGTGGTAGATGCTCTCCAGGCTTTCGTCTACCTCTGGTACTTGCTCTCTTTAAAAGAGATGTCCTTGAATTGCCGTATTGATCGAAATTGTCTTCTCCCAAGGTCGCCACATCATCGCTATCATTGTAACTGTTACTATGCGCAAAGTCTAATCCCGGACGTCTTGCATTCAAATGTTCCGCTGCCTCTTCCTCAGTGTCTATTGGACCAAGATCTGGATTGGTATTTCTGAGAGGTGTCGTGGGTATGAGGCGTTTTGAGTCTTTGGTGGCTGATGATTTCTCCCGAGCTTCGGCAGCCCATTCGTTTGTCACAGAAACAGAGTAATTAGGGTTGGCTGGTCCACCGAGAGCATCTCCACCACCTCCAGGAGCGTGGATTGGAATTTTGCGCAGGGCCAAAACAAGAGCGCACATGAATTTGGAGCGACGAGCAGCGCGAACCGTCTCGTTATGCCAGTTAGACTTGTGTCTGATTTCAACCTTTAGCTGGAGCTTATCCATGTTGCCAATACCCACAGCTTCCAATACAACATCGGATTGAAAGTCGCGAGAGTTGTCTGGATGACGGACAAAAGCCTCCATCTCCGTGCGAAGAAGTTCAACATCTTCGAGGGTGGTATCAAAAGAGATGAACATGTCGAGCTGTTCTTTCATTGCCTTGCTACGGGTAATGTTCTCGATCCAAAGGTTGTTGAGTACAATATTAGGTACCTGTACCATCTTCATGTTGTCAATACGTTTGAAAATGGTGAAGAGTAGAGATATCTGTTCCACAACAAGATATTCAGAACTGATATCAACGCGATCACCGACATCATATGGATGCTTGACGAAAAGGAAAATGCAAGAACCGAGAAACTCTTGAGTAGTGGCAGCGAAAACGAAGGATAGAGACAATAGAGTTGTGCCGGCGGTTGTCAACGTAGCAAGGAAACCAGTGTCTTGGAAAGCAACTAATCAAATGGTTAGAGACTGTATTTTGCTGCCAAAATTTAGAACTTACTATAGGCAAAAATAACAATGATAAGGACAATGATGAGTAAAACCTGATCAAGTACACCAATGGCCTGACCAACATCTCTCATACTGTTTGCGATCGATTTCCGGTCACGACCAATATCCACTACCTTCATAATCATCTCATCGAGAGAAATATCGCCATTTCCATCATTATCTAAAGCCTTGAAGATCTCTTCAGCTTCCATCTTACGACCAGTACCAAGGACCTCCTCGAGATCTTCTACGTATAGAGAATCCTTGCCTTCAATGACAAAAGACATCCATAAACGTTTGGCCAATGCCTCGGAAGATTTGGTCTTCTCAAGTGCTTCGATAACGACGGAGTGGGCGGAATTTGGGTTGAAAACTTGCTTTCCAGTAATCTCAGACGCAATGTTTCCAAAGACCGAGGTAACTTTGTCACCAAATCGACCGATGTCTCCGATGATTTTCAATGGCGCATTTGAACCAGCTCGACTATGACCCATTAGTCTTCTGTTCGTCTTTTGAAGCACGGCTTCAATGCTGTCACTAATAATGTAATCTTCTTCCGAAAATTCGGGGCAATACATCGGAAACAAAGTTCGGGATGCTTCGTAGAGGAGGCCGAGCAAGTGGATGAGGTGCTTTGATTCTTTAATTCGTCCATCGAAGGATCGTCGATGGTAGTTGACACTGATCAATTGAACGATAAGTTTTTCAATCAAGAGTAAGATTGTAGAGATCAGCGTAGGTACCAGGACACGCTTCATCGTGTTGACCCATGGACCCATGGTACCGTCCCAGTTTTTGCCATCCTTATTTGTAATTCTGTTTAACTGCGGAGACGTCAGGGCCGTGAAGGTAACCAAGTTCGTAATGGCCCACCCGACTAAGGATAATGGAATCTCCAAAGCTCTTAATATGGATGCATATTTGCGTACACCAGTGCTGACGACTCCGCACAAAAACATGAAGATATACGGTACGGCTTTGGAGCATAACTTCGAAACCCAAATACTAAGCCATATAATTTCGATCCAAGTAAAGAACAAGTATACTTTTAATTTTCCAATAGTGGCCTTTGGGTATAGAACAGCGAAAATGACGATGGGCGCGGCGAGGACAATACCAATAGGCACAACGTAAAACATGTAGCGAGTAACTACCGAGAAATTGACGATCGTGTTGTAGAGTCTACCCAAGCCGTTGACTGCAATCTCTTCCCCGTTTGTTCCTCTTCGTGCAGGGTAGACTTTTCTTCTACCTGCGATTCCTTTTCTAAATCCTCCCTGCTTCTCATCATCTTTACCTGAATCATTTTCCGAACTCCCTCCTAATATTCCTTCTCCGGCTCTCCGTGCTCCAGTGGAGGAGGCCGCCGTTCGCACTTGTGTGAGAGGGATATTTTCGGTCATATCGCTGCCGTCTATGGGCTGAAAGCCACGCCGCGAAAAATCTGTTGGTGATCGAGGGGATCGAAGTGACATTTAATCGAAAGGTAATATTTCGTGTCTTAAAGGCGTATTCTGACACTCGCAGATCTCTCAAGGGATCTGAAATTGAAATTGGATAAGTGGCGGAGGGGATAAGATTTGTTGTGGAATGTTTCTCGTCTCAAATATAAAACGAGATTAGAAATAAAATATGATTTGTACAATTTGTGTAAACGGTAAATCTCAATATAGAATCTCAGCAGACTTATTCAATTGATAAACTGCCAAACGAATCTAAGCAATCAATGGATGGTCGTCATTCGTACAACTCGCATCGAGCGTGTGAGGGGTCTGATCAACAAGTCTGAAGACTGATCAGTAGTACTAGGTAGGTCGTGTATATGCTGCTAGATCCTTTCGAATAAATAGCATCAACCAACAATTTCAACAATGAAACTGAGGAAACAAAGTCCAAAGGTTGAAAGAAGAAGAGGGAACGAGTGGTGGAAGAAAAGCTATTAAAAGAATGAAAAAGAGGTTTTCTTCATACTAGAAATTTGATTTCTCTACTTTTCCATTTCTCTATGCGATATGAGATGATGAAAGATCTAAGAGCAGAAGCGGCACATACAAGGTAAAGATTGACCAAAAAGAGAAAACTGGATGAGTCCTTGTGGAGAAGCTGAAGATGCAAATGTCGTCCCTTGAACAAAAGGAAAAAAGGAAAAAAGGAAAAAGCAGGTCTAGAGGTCTATTTAGGTTAGTAAACACTTGTATCATCGTTATAAATTCTCCCAAATGCTGGGGTTTAACACTTTGATTGAGGCACCGAACATTTGAAGGGGGTCAAGAATGCAAGGTACCAAAAGCCCACCCAGGGCCACCATAAGGTATAACCAATGAGGGTTTCCTCGTGGGCCACCACAGTTACCCAAAATACGAAACAACCAAGAAAAGGTTCAAGGTTTATAAGATGCAACAAAATATCCAACCTATCATAACCTTATTATCTTCTAGAATCTTGTTTGCGTCTCCTCCGTATCCTCCTGAAAATAACCAAAAAGATTGCGATAATAGCTCACCGGGTAAAGTTCTGCCTGACTTACAGGTTTCATCAATGATTTAAGGGGCGTTCCTTTGTAATATTATAAAGTATATCGCAAGTTCGTATATGTACCGATGATCATGAAACTAGAGAAGGACTTTTGCATGTGTAATTAGAAAGAATCGATTGACTCGACAGGATCTTGGAGATCTGAGTATTTTCGTATGCTTCATCGTCACGTACCTTCTGAATCATTATGAAGCACCATTTTCCATCATTTTCCAAGTTCCTCAATCCCCGTTTATTTGAGATCGAACCTAAAGAAATAAACTACTGAACAGTGCGGATCTCCAAATACGTTACACAGCCTTTTCAATGAATCACGAATGGACTCGCGTCGATGATACGCATTTTTGGAAGGGAAATGTGGGAAAGAGGGAGATCCATCGACCAATTCAGCCACTAATCGCATGAATGACGAAAGAGGACCTAGTATTATTATCATGGTCTTTGGAAATGATACTCGAGCATCTTCGATCGTAGAAATGAAACATATTCCCAGATCCGGTGTAATCATATACGGGTACGCCGGTACATCAGTGGAAACCTTCCCCAAAGTACAGGATAGAAATGGGAGGAGAGGTTATCAAATTATGTTTCTGTCATTTTGAAGATGGGTACACTGCTATGTACACTACACTTCAACCTTCGTATACCAATTGATCAAAACTATATCCTGACTTTTCTTTATACCATGCATAGCAATAACTCCAGTAAATCAAACTCCATGCATCTTCTGCTTCCGAATAAATCCCTATCCACCCATCCTCACCATCCTTACCATCCCGTCTCGAGCCATCCAAAGACATGGAATGCATAGACAATGACATAAGATAAACTCACAACTCATCCGATCTCGAAGTCACGAACATGCAAGAACCCTGCATTGAAATTTTTCGGCCGCGTCGATATGGATGTTTACGGAGTATGCCGAAGCTTATGGAAGTAAAAAAGAGTATCCATTCAAAACACATCTTTTAATAGAATTTTTCGTGTCCCGGAATAGGTAGCTATCATGCACGGTGCCAAGTAATTCCGCTCCGCTCATCCAAAATCTAGATTTCTTATCGATAGAGTCGTCATTGAAAAGCCGGGGATAAGTTAATACACCACACAAAGTAAAAACCCAACAGTCAACCCAACCCAACCCAGACTCAAAATGAAACTCACCTGCGACCCAGTCCGCGCCAAAACTCTCATCTCAGCCTTCCAATCCGTCTCTGAACGCGTTAGCAACGCCGCCGGAACAAGAAATGTGTGTTCATTGCCCCTCATCTATATAAAATCTATGTCACACGTGCTTTCTCTGCATCCTCTCAACCATGTTTCTATGATTTATATTCGATTCACACTGAATGCTACATACCACAAGAAAGCTAACATGAAGTTCAGGTAAGATTAGTAGCAGTATCTAAGCTCAAGCCAGCAACCGATATCCTAGCCCTTCATGAACAGGCAAATGTAGAGCATTTCGGGGAGAATTATGCGCAGGAGTTGATGGAAAAAGCGGAGATTTTGCCGAGGAGTATTAAGTGGCATTTTATTGGAGGATTACAGAGTAGTATGTTGGTTTCTCTTTACATGAACACGCATCTGTTGGCTTGGGAAGAAAATGCAGTTTTGAGATATGGAATGAGTCACATGATACTATTGCAAATTAGAATTTGGGTATTTTCTAAGCCCGATTGTGCTTCAGAGCTCTGCCTAGGCTATTTGAAGGGGTTTTCTTCTGAAAAGTTTCTGAGAAATATCCAACTAACCGCAACTGACAGATAAATGCAAACCTCTCGCCTCCACAATCTCCAACCTCTACCTCGTCTCCTCCGTCGATTCCCAAAAGAAAGCCTCCCAACTATCCCTTGGACGATCACTGCTTCCCGTTCCTGCTGATTCAAGCTCACCTCCTTCTCCCCTAAACATTCACATTCAACTCAACACGTCTGGCGAGTCCTCCAAATCCGGCGTTACCCCCGGAAAGGAGACAACCGAATTGTGTAAATATGTTATTGAAGAATGTCCGTTTCTGAAGCTGGTGGGTTTTATGACTATTGGTGCGATAGCTAGAAGTCAGATGAAGGAAGGAGAGGAAAATGAGGATTTCATAGTTTTGCGTGAGGAGAGGGATAGAGTGGAGAAGGAGTTGGGCTTAGAGGGATTGGAATTGAGTATGGGGATGAGTGAGGATTTTGAAGAGGTGAGTTTTGTTTTTGTTTCTTCGATTCTTTGCTTCCTTCCTTTTGCCTCCGATTGTGGAGTTAAGGAGTTGTCGTCTAAGACATAGAACTAATGGCTTTTAACAGGCAATCCGACAAGGCAGCGGAGAAGTCAGAGTCGGCAGTACAATATTTGGACAAAGGCCTGCAAAGCAAGATTTCAAGGTTTTATCCGAAGTCGAAGGCGAGCAATCCTAGTTGTGTCATATCCTGTCTAATCCAGGAAATACACGTTCTTGCTCTCCTCTATCCTATGACTACCATACAACTCTTTTTGCTTTGCGCTCATCTTGAACACCAGCTACACAATTAGCGGGAAACATGCGAGGATTGTACTATTACGAGATCTGTATCTTGGTGCAGTGTTGAAGATGGAGTTGAAGCTATATTCAATGGATATCGGTATCGCTCGCTAGAGGTTCAAGAGGTTACAATTTTAACATCACATTCGGATAGGTACTAGATGCACAGCATATACATATATATTTATTCATCAATATATACTTCCATCCGAATAAAGTACGTCACTATATCATGCAAACACTAGGTACCAACACATATCCAATATCCAATATCCAATATCCAATATCAAATATCAAATATCCATTTAATTCATAAATTCATAAAGCCTAAACTTAAGCTTCCATTCCCATTCCCTTTGCCATTCCCAAAACCAAAAATATCCCTCCCTCCAATCGATACCTACTCACACCCCTCTTACCCTTCCGACCTCTCCACTCCACCCCAAAACCCTAACAACAACACTCCAAACACTCAAAACACGCCAACCCCGCACAAATTCCACAACATAATCCTCCATTCCCCTTTCCACCCCTCTGATGTACAGGCACACTTCCTACTGCATGACTACTGATACTAGCACTAGTACCAGCTGAAGAATATGAGTCGTGGCTATTGGTGCGCGAGGGCGACATGGTCATGTGCGGGTGTTGGGACTATATGGAGGGGTGTGGTTAGTGGGTTTTTACTTTCTGGGAGGGGAGATGGGGAAGGTGGAGTGGAGGATGAGGATGGGATGGGAAAGATTAATAACTTACGGGTTCTCTCATTTCGAAATCCCGTTCTTTGGTGTTGTATGTAGGAGCTGGTTGACGGATCATGGCGGGGTGAAGAGTTGTGCGGGGGTTTGTGGATGCGTCGACCATTTTTCGCCTTTTGGTTTTTGGGGAGCTTTAATGAGATTTGGTATTTGAGATGGGATGAAGATGGAGTGTGTGTGTAAGGGAGAGAGAGTGTGTTGTATAGAATTTATCAAGATTTGGTTTTTGATTTGAGGATTTGTGAGGTTTGCTTGATAGATGGACGACCGATCGATAATGAGATTAATATCAATGAATGAGAAGGTTTATGTCCCAAAAGCCAAAATAATCTTACGACTGAGTAAATAAGTAACAAAGTAAGCAAACCACAAAATACAAATCACATTTACTCGGGTCACAAGCACTCTTATATAACATCCTTCTCATTCACAGCCTCACTATTATAGCGTACAGCGTACAGCGTACAGCATAGCGTTTTAATTGCAGGATGTATATCCGGGATAAGGTTATACTATCCCATACTATACTATACTTCAATAATCATTCGTCCATGGTTTATCCGCTAGATTGCTCTGGTGATTGTATGGGTGATGTAAGCCTTTACGTGTGATACGGGTATGATGTGGTTGCTTGGCTGCTTGGCCGGGGTAATGCGATGGTTATCCTTGTTCTTTCGGATTTGGTAGTTTGGTATACTCTGTATGTAGGATATGGGATGGTGGAGTGGAGGTGGATGATGGGGGTGAAATGGATGGACGGGCTGTGTATTGTTTGCTGCGGTTGTGTGTGGCTTACAGCGGATGTAGGATGTATACCTGTACTAGGTGTTATTGTTTGAGAAATTGACAGATTGAGTTATTGAGTTCATCAAGTTCATCAAGATCATCAAGATCATCAAGATCATCAAGCTCATGTACATGAGTAAAATGGAGGGGTAGTGATCATGCGAGGATCAATCTGGGCTCAGTTAGTGGGTTACAAGCGGGTGGAGCTTGCAACCGTCGTAGTTTATGCCTTGCAGACTCCCTGTTAACATCAACACACACTAAAAGCGGGAACAGAATACTTCGAAACAGCTTACGGACGCAGACAGTATCTTTTTCGGTTTAGTTTGGATGAACCATCTATGCAATATAAATAATAAAAATGAATATATTAAGCCGTTTTTGTTTGAGGTAAAAATACTCTAATTATTCAAAATATATTTATTAAAATCACAGTGTCGGCGTACTTCATGCTGCGCAAATATGTATACGTACGGAAGTATATATTCTATTGTGGAGAGCAAGCATCACGCTAGCTGCAGGGCTGAGCCGGATATGTCGGATTATCTGATTAGTAGGTTATTTGTAGTGGGAAAAAGCGGGGGTTGAGATGTTTGGATTGGAATTGAGAGATGGATGAAGGGAAGGTTTGCTATGTGGCATAGTGTTGAAGAATTAATCGATGGTTAATCTAATAGATAATACTAGATAATACTGAAGAATAAGGGATCGGTAGATAAGCTAGCCGAAAATTGATCAGCTAGAGGTACTTGCGGCTCGAACTTGGGCTGTGATAAATTTAGTGGCCGTTGATGAGCTTGCTGTATATCATGATATATCACGGTTATGCTTGGAAATTTTACTCCTGGATCGTTTCTTGGTGAGTAATTTTGAAGTTCTAATTTTATGGACTTATCAAGCATGTTATGTTTTTGCTAGTATATTATCTCTGGGTTGTTAGTTCATCAATTTTTGTATTGCTACATATCTGGTCGTTACTCCCATCAATCCAAATATCCGCAAATTCTTCAACTCATAAACAGTTTCCTCTCCATCGATAGATTCAGTTCATCTTGCACGATACATCGATATCGATATTGATTGCATACCTCTTATCCATACACAAAGTTGGCGCAATGGCTGATCTGAACAAGACTGAGTATTGACGGATGATTTCCTTTTGCACGAGGCCACTGAAATATTGCGGTGGTTACCATTGGATTTCAATTTCCGAAGAATACAGTTGTGTCCTCCATAGCCTCTATCTGGAAAGCTGTAATTTCATGTTTAGTGCTATATATTGAAAGTTATTTGGATCTTAAGTTTGAACAAGAGGGGTATTCAATCGTATCAGTGTTGGAAGTAGTAATAATTCCTACACCCCACTATAATAAGGCGTATTGCATTATTCTATACGCATTTAAATACATAATACCGATTTCCATACCTCTGACAATATTACGTATAATGTAAAATATTGTACATCGTTGGCAATATACAGAAATACTGGAATTCGTCGGATTCCATTGAATTTACCGACCTCCTTTCCAAAAATAGGCAATATTATCCACATTTTATTGAAACTCGGTAATTATATCTCATGGAAATATCTTCAATATTTCTTATTTCGGAAAGTAACTCAATAAAACCCAATAAAATTTAATGAATTCCAGTATTTTCGCATATGGAAAGTGGTACATATTACAGCACATATTGTGAGAAAGTTGGAATTATAGGCCACATACATAAAGGTTTTAACTAATCAATTACATGACCTCTTGTAGTTAGATATAAAAGAAAAGCTTTTGCTTCTCCTTTCCACAAGAATCAACCTTCTATATATATACATTTGAATTTATATAACCTCAACCTCAAAACCATTATGAACCCTGTTTTCTTTATAAATGATGTATTATGATATGATCTAATCAGCTTTCTCTTCCAATTCCCCTTCACAGCGTGCTATCGGGACGCACGTATTTCGACCTACCACTTTTACAATATGTATTGCAATATATATTACTATAATTTAAATGTGCTGATGTAGTATTAAGAGCTTCCATATCAGCCAACATAATACTAATTCACACTACTCCCATCACTGAATGGTACTCGAATTTGATTATATATGCTTGGGCCGCGTCTGGATTTCGATGGATGTTAGTTGCTATGTGTTTGAGGCTAGATCGGTCCAACTAAGATGATAGCGCTTGTGAGTGAGCTGTTCAATCGAGGTCATGTTAGTCAATTGGGGTCGACAATGAGGACTTAGTTTTGTAGTGATGGTAGGAGGAGTAAAGAGAGTCAAGAAATGGTGCGGGGCCGATCGAGTGGATAGATCACATGTATGATGTGGCTATGAACTGAACTCAAGACAGTTAAAACTTGAAGGAACTCAATGGTCAGACTCATATTAATATTGGTTTCGTCGCTGTCGGTGCAGAAACCCCCCAATTGGTAAAGTCTACTTACAAAATGATGATTAAGTGTTCACGAATGTGTTAGACAACCAGAGATGCTTGGACAGACTGGATTGAATGCTCATAGTGACTCGTACAATGCTAACTCGATTCTCTAGTTGGCATTTGCGAAAAAAATTCCGAGGTGAATAGTCAAGGATGTGATGCTCAATATCTGCGTTTAATAAACAGTAAGTGTGTGGAATTTGGAAGAGCGTGAAAAGCAAAGGAGATTTGGAGAAGTTAGACCGGAGAAATGAACGAACGTTTTGAAATGAGCCAACATCTCGCAAACTCATTTGAAGATCCGATTTCCATTCCACATATAAAACACTCATCCTCTTACTAAAACTCGAAATGTGACTTGCAAGGCAACCATTCGTAGCTAGATTTGTAGAAGTTTTCACATAAGCTTCCCAGCAGAATTTTGTAGATATTCAACAAAAGGCTTTTGTTGTGTTATATGAAGCGGAACAATACAGAATTGAGTGGTTAAATTGAGATGGATATTCATTAAATGTTGCAAAGCAAGAGAATGAATGCTTTTGTTTTTGTAAGATGCAAGTCCCCTGAACAATCAAGGGTTTTATTGGTCAGCCTCGTAGGATATTACTAACTTGGTAGGAATATATTCGAAAAAATTGACACTGGAAAAGGGAGGTTCGGGGAAAATTCGTTACTCCTATACATTTCTCTCTCCGTATTGATGCTTCGTTCTGCATCACAGGGCTCCACTTCAGACGAACGACTACTGCCTATGTTGATGACATGATTCCTTCTTATGAAGTCCCCATCCAAGGATCCAAGTCTAGCCATCGAGCAAATGATAAATTCATCACTCTCTCATGTCCATCTGCGCCATGGTGTGAGGAATAGTGAACACAATCTGTGTTTTCAGAAGATGTGTTTATGTAGTATCCCGCTAAGGCATGACTCGAATCCATAAATAGAAAGGTGCTATCATGTAGCTCATGATTTTGTGATTGAAAACTTATGCTTTAATGCCATTTTATACATGAAGCTCCAATTCTATAGCAGCATTTCATACATCAAGCCTTACTTCTTAAATAGTAAGTTGAACAGTAAGCATGCGTTATTTGGCTTATGTAGACATATGCAGGTAACCAATAATTCTATCAAATATATCCAGGGTTAATCCTTTATGATTTTACCATGCAGAACGTATGCAGATAACGCTAGGGTTTTGCCGCGTGGATGTACATGTTATTGCTAATGAAAACGTAGGACCATAACAATCCATGTGGTTGAAATGCGGACTAAATATATCTCTTACGTATCCTGGAGTATAAACATCCAATTTGTAGTCTTTTGATGATCTGCCTTTCTTTCCTGGGTATTTTCCTTTGGATAGATGCATGAGACTTCATGATTCTGATTGGTTTTCGTGATAAGCTCTTAGTTAGTGTAACGGGCACTCCCGTGCTGTGCAACACACATAGCCTCGACATTCTGTTCAATCATTCGTTGTGGAAATGATGAGGGACTTGGGCTGCATCAATCGATATCACTACTGCGCAACCATCATAATTGCAGATTGTGTTCTAGAGCACCTCAGTACCATGAAACCTTGTTTCTAATTTCTGATCCGAGTATGCCCTTCTTCCAGAAAAGAACTATCTTTTGTTGTGGACAGTAAAAGGTACATGGAATGAGATTTAAGTAGCTTCAATACATTTCACGTGACATCTATCGCCAATTGCGCGAGCTGCGGCTGCTGAGAAATTACTCCACCTAACTAGCGGGGATTGTCCCATAGATCAAGGGATCTTGGATGTTGAGCAACATTGGGGGTATATGTACTGAAATGACCCCATCTATTTGTAGTTTCTTGTTATCCTTTGCTTCTCAGAAATTCTCTACATGTTTATTATTTCCCTTTACAGGCGTTGTTGAAGATCTATCGGTTCGCCCACGATCCAACAATGAGATGAGCTTGAGATCCATCGCGAATTCGAAGTCAAAGTGAAAAAAGGGAAACTGATTCAACTTATTACTACCTGTATCATAATCCAAAAACGAACTGAAGCCTAGTGTCTTACTACCACCTCAAAAGACATTGTCTCCTTGCAGGTGTAGCGCTCCCTGTTTCCCGGCTTTGCGTTGGTGTCAGAACCCTCTAAGATTCTTCTTTTGCAATTACTTTTCGCCTCAATCTTTTTTTTTCTTTCGGTATTTTACTGGACTGGAACACGTTCCTTCCCCCCTGCATTTCGAAACGTGTCGAGATAGTCGGTTTCGAAGTAAACCGTTTGGAGTTATCCTCGAAAGACAAGTGATGATAGAAGATGAAGAGAAGTCTTCGAGTTCGATGTACCTCCAAGCAAAGCATGATAAAAAAGGATTCGGGCATGGCACCGACTTTCATACTCATATTTTTGACGACTTATAAAATCATCTGGAAATTGGTGATCGCAATCCTGCCAGACCCTATCAGCCCCGCCTTCTAAAGTTCCAGAAGCACCGAATACCATTTATTGGTAGCGAGTGTCGTCGCAATTTCTCCACAACAGTCTCACTAATATCCTCAGCATTACCGAGTCATTTTGAACCTTCCAAGAATAGCACCTACATATACAGAGGTTTGCCGGTTTCTAAAACGTAGCAGAGGCGGAGGTTTAATTCAACAAAGCAGAAATGCGACACTGGAAATCCATTTGTCGTATTATTGTGACAAACAGCATTCGCTATCTCTCAAGATCCTTCGACTTCGAGGCAGGCATGTGAGCTGCAACGACGACGACGACGACGATGATGATGATGGAAGTGCAAGAAGTCTGGGTTAGAAAGCAGAGCATCAGCGGAGGGAGAGGTATCCAGAATTTCGGAACGATCAAGGTATTTGTTATATTTCGGACTGCAAGATGTGCATTTCAATTTGAACACAATGGATATGTTTAACAACATGAGACTTACATTTAAAGGGAATTTCGCGTCAAGGGCTTTCGTTTCCCTATACTAAATATCTACCAGGCATATGCAAAAGGAAGGAACCGACTTTACGGCATGGAATTCTGTTCCATGTCGTCGTGCTTTCCCTCGTTTTAAATCGAAGATTTCTTCGTTGTCCTTAATACCATCCGAGCAAAAGGTTTGAACACAGAAAGATGTCCGCTCTATTTCGATGTACTGTTCAGCATCTGTAGAGTCGCATCTCAGAAGCAACGAATTCGGATTCTTAATACTGTATTCAACTCATCCTGCGTCATTGGACAGATTCTTAAATGACAAAACGACATGAAAATCCTCAACGCCATGGTCGGAGTATGATAACCCGCACATCGCTACATAGTTCGGTGCTTTGTATCAAAATCCGCGATAGTTTATGGGACCGGACGCATGTATAATTGTTTTTGATAACCAGCAGCTGGATTACCACGAATTGCGGTACTGGGTATCTCCATTTGAAAGCTGATGGGAACTCCCGATCAATGCTGGAAAATCGAATCACATACCCTAGCGATTTTTCTACCATTTATGTATGGACTTAACTGGTAATGCTTGCGACGGATATTACGGGACTTAGCTCAAGGTGTATTTAGGCTGTTTCCGGCCGGATACCTACTTGGGCTCGGCGGTCGGCACCTGGCCCTCTCAAGCATGTGCGGAAAGCATTTCTGCGCTGACAAAATATTGGAGCAATAGATTTGTGAAAGCACTGCCCAGCGTCAATTAATAACTAGATTCTGCGATGTTCGCCAGTTTTAGCGAGTGAATGCACAAGGAATGATCATACCATTTTGGCTAAGCAAAGTCCAGTCGTTCCTGGAACTCTTGTTTCCTGGGAGATCTCACTTGAGACAAGGTCAACGACATTGAGCACACCCCAGATACGTATTGCAACGGTGACCTCGGTAACTTGCATTGAAACGGGGATTGGACCACGCGAGTCCCCTTTTTGGGTTCCTCGGGTAGACGGAAATTGATTTCAATGCGGCCGGGTCATTTACTAACTGGGAAGCTCTGCATGTTACAATACGTCAATTTCGAACAAACTCCCAGGAGTCATAACAACTAGTTTGAAAGCACACAGCTGAACGTCTGATCGTTCGATGAAATCTGTAGCAACATGCATAATCGAAAGATGGTGCAGGATACATGTTAAACGACAAACAACATTCATTGGCCATTTCTTACGAGTATTGAATTCCCAAAAGAACTCAACATTATTCCTGTCCTTTATTACTTGCACGAGTGGTTCATAGCAATGTCAAGGATCAGCACGAGTCAACCAAATAACAACATTTTATTTCGTTACCGCTCGTACTGAAGCTAGAATTGGCTACGTTGCTTTCGACCTAATCTCAGAGTGGTTATTTAAGGTTTCAACAACTTGTACAGCATCGGGCAAATACGAGGCTCCTTGTGTTGGCATGCCAGGTACTAGACTATCAACTAATGACTTCATGGCATACATGGACTTAGTATCTCAGCCCACACCACGGTCGGGTCGACCCCGCGAAGCCAAGTGACCCGGTGAAGCCAAGTGACCCGATGACACCAACACAAGAATCCTTCTATATGCCAGAACGTTACGTTGTCTTTCGGGCCACGTTAGCTCTCGAACGGGTCAGCACCATGACAAAGGTTCAAAGCTCCCTCGGTCGAACTCATGAACATGATCGGAAAAATCATCCGAATTCGTTAATGCTCCGATTTCCCCCCACCTTGGGTATCTTTAATGTGCCTCATACATGATACAACCAGCAATTGCTACCAATTCTGCGGGAAACCAGCAAGCCACCATCTTGGTTACTCACGTTTGGCGAAATCCACATCGCCTGTGCACGGGAAAAATTTTTGTTATGATTTGCTAAGCTTTTAAATGCTTCATCCTGCAGCCAGCTTCAGCTCTAGGGTATTTTTGAATGACATACACGTGTGCATCGCTATCCTATAAAGGTTTCTGACGCAGCAGCTTATGATGTATCCTGCACCATTATTGGGTGATTTCTAAGGATATCACTATCCTCTTATACTCTTAGTCCATTAATGCAATGCACAAGTGTAGCATGATATATGCATGGCCATATTGACTTGCGAGATCAGTTCCTCAGCTGTGGCTAGCTTAAATGATCAATTATTTCTAGCGCTAACAAATTTCATGTCAAGCTATTGACAAAGTTGTATCAATCATCACGAATATCTAATCTTAGCTAGTACGCATTCAAGCCTGCTAAATGCTGTTGCAAATCACAATAGCAGTGAAAACTTCTGCAGAAGAACAAGCGCCGCCGGAAGGAAGGCTTTGTGTAGGTAGATATATTCCCGAAGCAAATTTTGGCGATGCGGCCAGCCCATGTGAATCTCGGTCTGCTGATCGATACGGTGACATTGAAAACAATGGCCGATAATCCTGCGAAATGGACCAAAAATGTTGCGAACCACACAACCTTTTAGGCGAGTGTCAAGATATCTTATTGGATGAATATGGGATGATGAAGCATGATTACACGACTTAGGACCATAGGACTATGAAATTATAAGTTTATTGAAGAACAAAATACCATATTACCAATTTTAGTCAAATGGCCTTTTATAAGTTAGAAAGGTCTTTAGCGTGGGAGAGAAAAAAAAATGATGTTGTGGAATCAAAAATGGGCCCATCTTTTATTTTTTGTGGTGGTTTTAAAAGAACAGGGTCAACTCCAAGCGTGGAACAATCAATGGGGACTATGGAACAAGTGGGACGGATTATAATCCTTGGTGGAACTCTTGCGAACACGCACTTCTGAACTTTCCATGCACATCATCTTTTTCAATTTTCTTAATTTCCAGTTTCCAATTTCCACAGCCATGTCGGGGTCCTAGCTTGCTAAGTTCAACATGGGCAAGAATTAATGCTCACTTCGGATATATCCATCGTAAATTAAAGCAATTGTAGTTCACAATTTTAGTACCGGATCCTCCGAATAGTTTCCACACATTCTTACAATTTTGCATAGCCTTGAAAAGTTTACCACAGGTCCCATGTTCCTCGAGTCGTCGCTAGAACATTTCAGAAGATTCAGCGAATGTTCCTTCTCGCTTCAAGCCCCACTTCTGTTTTTGTTATGCCCAACTTAGAGGTTATTTCCTATCAAACTTTACGCAATGAGGTTGGTCCCCTAGGGCCCTAGACCTATTCAGTTATATGTGCGAAGTTTTAGTCTCATGCCTGCAGGTAACTAGGTAACGGATTATGGTGTCTAATTGAGGTCCCTTCTCAAATCAAAGGCTTTGCTGTACAGCTGTCGTATTGTCTACAATGGTCTAATGTCGTTCGTCTTGTCCTTTCATCCCGTCCTGGACTTGTTCACTTGGCTGAAAGCAAGGATGTTTCAACTCCTTCACATTAATGCCATCTTAGCTATTCCTAGTCGCGCTACGATTCCAATGTGTGTCACGGGCCGTTGCGTCTAAGGGGTCATACAAGCTTCGTCATTATCATGAGTCCGTTTTGTTACGACGGAAACTTTATCTCCTACTGGTTACCATGTTCTGGAACTCCCATATGCACAATCCCTGTAGTAATTGATCCCACAATGCTTTGCTAAGTTGCTGGGCTTCTCAGTTCTCCATTGTCCCATGTCCATCTTACCCTTGGATGATCAGCAACCACTACCATGTCATGCCATCGTGGGTCTACACCGCTTGCTAATGTGTTATTACTGTTACTGCATTATAGTACTGATAATCTCTAATCTGACGGAAAGCAAATGGTAAGCTTCACGACAACCGTTGAGCTCCGCATTTTAAAAACGGTTGTTAATTGGCATCGCTCTAACCCTCTTTTGCTACCCTACCCTCATTGCAGATAGATTTAATGTTTCTTCAACCGAGGATATCCCAACCATCAAGTACTTAATTTGTCGAAGGTCCGAGAGGCTCTCCTCCATTCTCACATATTTATATCAGTTCTTCATCTTCAACTGGAGGTACTCATCACACTTCATCTCTTTTACCATTCATCGCAATATAGCTACATACACACTCAACACACTCACCACATTCAACACATTCATCATGGCACCTAGTCGACTTACAGAAGAGGATGAGGTAGCTGTCCCGGAGATCAGTTACGACATTAACGTTCCATATAACCATGTGTCCGATGAATACGATCAGAGCTCAAAACGTCGAACTGAATTTCCAAGTTACCTTCCATCGGTAAGTGTTTAGGTTCAATTCTATATCATCAGTCAGCCACTAACAACCACAAAGTGGGAAGACGATGTCTGGTTCGACGAGGTACAGCACTTCGAGTATTATGACCCAGCCCTGCGGGCCGATAAGTCTAAGCCAAACCTTTTCAATGGTGGTGTTAAAGCCAAACACATCACACCTAAAATGGGAACCATTTTGACTGGCGTAAAATTAGAGGAGCTCTCTGATGAAGGCAAAGATGAGCTTGCTCTTTTGATAACCGAGAGAAAAATCGTTGTTCTCCGCGAACAATCCGACTTTCTTCATTCCGGACCTCAGTTCCAACAAGAATTCATGTCGTATTTTGGACCTTTGAGCATTCAGCCTGTATCTGGTTCGGTCAAAGGACACCCTCCTTTCCATGTTATTCATCGCGATCACAATGAAGAAGAAATCGCAAATTTCTTCCAGAAAAAGTTGACCTCAACACTCTGGCATCACGATGTCAGCTACGAAAAGCAGCCGCCTGGATATGTTATGCTTGGCAGTAAGTTTGAAACCTAGCTATACAAACCGAGAAAATCTAACACCCAACCAGTATTAGCATGTCCCGATGTTGGTGGTGACACCGTCTTCGCCGATACAGTTGAAGCATACAAACGCCTTTCACCTACATTTCGCGCCATGATTCAGGACTTAAAGGCAACTCATTCGTCACAGAAGATGATCGGTTATGCCCGTGCTGCACGAGGAACCGTCCGAACCGACCCGATCGACTCCCTGCACCCAATCGTTCGCGTACATCCCGTTTCGGGCGAAAAGGCCCTTTATCTCAACTCGGAGTTTTTAACCGATATTGTCGGGCTCAAGGATGGAGAAAGAGAGATGCTTATGAAATTCTTGGTCGATCATGTTTGCATGGGTCATGATTTCCAAGCTAGAGTAGGATGGGAAAAACACTCAGTGGTTATGTTTGATGGGAGAAGTACTCTTCGTACGTTTTTATCTTTCTTACCATTCTTTTCACATGCAGGTTCTAACGAATAATCCAGACACCGCGACCGTAGACTATGATTCCCGTATCCAAGCGCGTCACCTGTTCCGCTTGGCAGCCATGACGGAAAAACCCATCTCAGTCGCTGAATGGGAAGCCCATCTCCATGATGACAAATCCTCCGAGACGTCGGAATCTTCGAATTCGAGCGTGAGCTCGGATTAAGGGATGGTACGTGAGATGAGACGAAAAAGTTTTTGTGTGATTTTTTTTTTTCATTGCAAGCAAGCGGGGATACCAATACCAAAACGTTTTGATTTTCTTTGCTATTTCGTTTTTTATTTTTATATTTTTCTGTCCATCTCTTTTTGTTTGGGGTTCAGCTATAAAGGGGTTTCTCTCTTCTCGCGATGTATGCCGGGATAAAAAATAATTCCCTTTCGCATCCTTGGGGTTTTTGGGCAGGGTTTTAGGGGTTGATGATATGTTGCGCTTCTACGTACTATTACTAGGATTGTACTGTGCAAGGCGATCTGGACTTGGAGTTCGTTTACTTTTAGGCTTTCTTATCCACTAATGATTTTGTTCATGAAAAGATTTACAAATATCATATTAGTACGATTGAAAGCTAAATTCGAATTCAGATCCGAAACCTCAAAATATACACATGTTTTCTTGATATTTATGGTGTTTGCATTGTTGCGATTTTTTTTTTCTTGTGTTGATTTCAATTTAATGAATTGGTGGCGTTGGTGCTCAATTAATTGAATTATATCGAAAGTTCCAGAGCGAGCTAGACGACCTCGTTAAGATCTTACTAAACGTGGAAAAGCAGCTATGGGTTATTTTTTACGTGTAAGAAACGTTCTTTCTTCACGATTCTGTATGGTAATGTGATAAATTGCCTGATTACCGGTATCTGTACTCCGTATGTTCGGCTTTCGGAATGGGGAGGGAATAAAATGGAAGGGAAGGAAGGAAGGAGAGACGGGTTCTACAGCATGTGTTAGACGGGTGCGCTGCAGATTGTATGCTTAGCCTCATGTCAGAAGATGCTAGGTTATCGTGGACCATTGAGATGGGGTACCGCTTTTTGGGCGCTTTTGGTTTCGTTGGCTATTTGATGGGGGAGTGGATGAGAAATGGGATTTTTGGAAGAATTTTAGGGGCGATTTTTTGAATCTTTTTTAGGGTTGTGTTTTTTCGGGATCGGGGCTGATTAGTGTTGGATGATGGTGATGACTGGAATTCGGATGGGCGTTTGGTAGAACTATGCGTATGTATGTGTATGTGTATGTGTATGCGCTTTTGATAGCTGCAGCCTATGATATGTATGGTGGATGCCTGTGCATGCGTTTATCTTTGCATATGTATGTGGGTGTATGTGCGAGCGTGGATGAACGATGAGCAGGAGGGATTGTAGATTTATTGGGTAAATAGGGGTCTCATGATGGATGGGGGTTTGAAGTCTAAAGTTTAAAGATTGATGATGCAGGGTTTTGTTTTATGCTTGCGAATCGTATGGTGGTGCTGGCTGGTATGGCTTTTTATGGGGAAGTTTGGTAGGTAGATTGGTAGGTGGCTAGGGACGGAGATGGTTGAATCAGGTACGGAGGTCACGGAGGTCACAAAGGGATGGAGGGACGATGAGGGGTGATTGGGGGTAGGACTAACTACAGACAGTTATCGCGTGCTTTCTTCTAGAGATTATAGCTAGCTGCCTAGCTGGCTAATCATACATATTAATTTGATTCCGCCATGATATTTAACAGTTGTTTGATATTGATGATAAAGAAAAGATCAGCCAATAACACACATTACCTAGCTTACCTTACGATTCCAACATTCTGCATACGTGCATGCATCACCAAGGACTTCCATCCAAACTGACAGCGAAGTTAAGACCGATCGACAACAAAACGGTATTGGCATTATCTTCGCATTGGCCACTGTCATTTCCATCTAATGCCACGCGATATATTTGCTGATCAACATGATGATGAATATGATAATATCTCTTTACTGCGATTCTGGATCTAGATGCTTGGTGTGACGGTTTGCCTATTTACTTGGGTCATATCGGTTTGTATGTGAGATCAGCAGATGAAGAGATTATGTGTGTGTGTGTATGTATGTATGTATGTATGTATGTATGTATGTATGTATGTATGTATGTATGTATGTATGTATGTATGTATGTATGTATGTATGTATATATATTTGTTATTTATTTATAATTTATTATAATCGATTTCTTGATTTGACAAGGTAAAGGAAGTAGCACGATGTTCCCCTAACGTGCATTTATTCATTTATTCATTTATTCACACAAGACGAAGCATATCCATTTAATTTTCCCAATTTATTTCTATTATCCCTATTATTAATATACTTTTGACATGATACATACTCTGCACATACCTAGGTACATGTGCATTCAAAAACCAGATCGCTCGGGAAATTTCGTCACCGTCTTACCCTTACCTCGTACCCAAGCCTTGGAACGAAATTGCCCCGACCGATGTATAATACCACCTCACATCACATCAAATCACATCACAAAAGCTCCGTAGCTCTCCTCCGTAGCTCTCCTCCGTAATTAATTCATTCCACGTTCTATAATTATCATCGTCTGCCTAGGTTCCTATCCTAGTAAACTGGACTTGTCATGATGATGATAATGATAATGATACCAGGTAGTTGTCGTATCTGTAGACTTATTTACCGACTGGCCAAGATTATGTACATGTGTATGTATTAATGATTTCTCGACCTCGTACTCCGTTCGTACTGGAGATGAATGACGAGGACACTAGAATTAGTAATTTAAATATTTAAGAGATTCGACGAATGAACCAAGATTTAATTTAAAGAAAAGGATAATGGGTGGAGGTCGAGGGTAGAGGGTAGAGGGTAGAGGGTAGAGGGTAGAGGTGGAGGGAGTGCTTGCTCCGGATATCGGGGTTTAATGATTATATTATTGTTATATCTACAGCCATAGTCTTTGGATATGCTAATTATTAATATCAGTATGAGTATCACTAATCGTAGCTATTTGATAATAATATAAAAGTCACAACTATACCGTACTATTTTTATTTTCATGATATTAAAATTTAACCTATACACCCCTAGTTTACCGCTGGACCGGAAATTCGATGGATACCTAGTCTTTAGTATCTAGTCTGTAATCTATTTCAAGTAAGACTTAATACTTGGTGACCTTACGTACCTATGTACCTAGACTCTTGGAGGCGGATGATACCCTGAAGTGCACAACGGGTATGGCGAGCATATAATAAGAATCCTAGAATCTAGTCACTTGCACACCATTTAAATTCGGGATAAAATCCCTGCAAAACCTAAATTAATTAAAAACTTAAAATATAATAATAAATTATAAAGGGTTTTTTTTTAAAAAAAAAAAATATTAAATAAATACATAAAGTTTTAAATATATAAAATATATTAAGATTATCAAAAATTATAATTTAATTTTATAAAATATAATATATAATATCATATATAACACTATATAACTTATGTATAACCTCAACCCCAAATCAACTTCCACAGAACACGCACACAACAAATAATATCCGTCTCAACTGCTAATTCACGGCACGGCACGGGGCCGGACTCATTTCTGCTCAGCTCAGCGGCGGGAGGAACGATTCAGATGATATGGTGACAAGATGAGATGAGATGAGGTGAGATCTTATCTCATCTTATAGTACCTACCTAGGTACATATATATATCATATCATCATATCATCATATCATATCATATCATATCATATCATATCATATCATATTCTCTCTACGAGTCCACGAAGCCAAGAATTGTTTCTACCTTCATCATGGCCGTGTGAGTGCATATATACAAACCTAGGTACATACATGAAATGAAGTATTTACTAATCGTGACCTCGGAAGCAAGAATAACGATGCAGATTTGCAGTCATGAATCACAAAAGTCAGATCAGCTTATTTGCAGCATTTGCTATGCATCATCATTCATTCATGTGATATCTTTATTACGTGGAATCGAACGATGTAAGTAAAGAACAAAACACGACTTGACCAATTACTTTTAGTTACTATTCTACTCATCCCCGAATACATCCCATCCAAAAGTATCTTTCAAATCTACGAACCTTGTTTCTTTACCCTCGGAGACTTTGTTCATCGTTTCGAATTCTTCTTCAGTCAAATCGATCAATGTGCCATTGGTTTTAATCCTTTCCTTATTCGAACTCATAGGAAGGACTACGTATCCTCTTTTGATACCCCAAGCTATCAATATTTGACCTATGCTAACACCTTTCTTTTCGGCGATTGAAATGAGATCAGTGTTTTGAATAACAGTTTTTCCTGTAGTGGGAACCTGGCTTTGGGACCCGAGTGGGGAATATGCCACTGGAAGGATATTCTTCGAGAAACAGTAGTTGATCAACTTGGTGTTAGGCCAGACCGGGTGAATCTCGACTTGGTTCATAGCTGGAGGAATCTCCGCATATTTCAACAAAGCTTCAAGGTTTGAAATGGTAAAATTGGATACCCCGATGGCTTTTGTCTTGCCAGCTTTGTTAAGTTCTTCGAATTTACGCCAGATGGGTTTTAAGTTGGCAGTGATCTCTTTCTGGATGATGTACTACTCAAGGTTATTGAGTTAGCCACGATGGAAATTTTTGATGTCAATTGGTGGATCATACCTTTCCATCATCTCCGAGTTCAACCTCATAGCCGTCGGTTCTCTCGGCCGCGAAAGGCCAGTGCATCAAGAAAGAATCCACATAATCAAGACCAAGTTTCTCTAAACTATAATTTAAACTCCACTCGACATCTTCAGGGGAAGTGCATAGATGAGGCCACACTTTAGTTGTGATGAAGATATCCGAACGTTTGACACTTGGGTTGTTGGACAAGAATTCCCGCAAGCCTGAGCCAACCTCTTCCTCGTTTTTGTAACTGCATTGTGTCAGTCTCAGACGTCAAACTCTAATACCAAATGAACAATCCCAAGACTTTGGCACCCCATCATCAAGGGATACGTTACAAGATTAGTGGATCGATGCAAGGGATTAGCCCGGGAGATTCCCATAAGACAGCTAAGAAGAACGGGTAAACATGAGACATAGGGGTTAAGCTTACTACCAAGCACAATCAAGATGACGATAACCTGATTGTAAAGCCCAAAGTACAGCATCGTGGCATTTCCCTGGAGACCCTTCGCTTTGGAAAGTACCAAATCCTAAAGCTGGTATTGTGGCTCCATTGTTCAATTTCAAAAAAGGGATTGACATGATGATGGATTTTATCAATTTCTTAAATGGAGGAATCAATTCTCGTATGAAGCTAGGATGGTAAGGGAAGTAATTTCTGAATTGGAAGCTATCGTGATATTTCGGAGGTCAAAGAAGATGGATGCACCGAGGGATCTGTGAAGGTGTGTTGCGTTGTGGCCACGGTTATGAAAAGGAGCCTTCGATGGAGAATGAATGAGTGGATGAGTGGATGAGTGGATGAATGGATGAATGGATGAATGGATGTTGAAAATTGGAACTTGTAAGTCGCAAATAAAGTGAAGAAAAGGTGGCTAGATGGAAATTGTGGAATCTGAGTCTGAGTCTGAGTCTGAGTCTGAGTCTGAGTCTGAGTCTGCGTCTGAGTCTGAGTCTGAGTCTGAGTCGGAATCTAGAATCTGGAATATGAATTTGGAATCTGGATGGATGGATGATGGATGTATGATGGATGGATGATGGATGGATGATGGATGGATGATGGATGGCTATAATTGTGGTGGTATAGGAAGAAGATGCATGATGTGTGAAAGTATATTTTGATTTTTGGATTTAGTTGTGGGTTTTTCTTTGCTTGCTCTTTCCCATATGAAAATATGAAACGTGGTACAATCCCGTAAATACTAGTTTTGTATGGGCCGTACCGAAATTCAAGAGTGGTGGGTCATCCTTGCAATCAATCCGTCGTTACACAAAATGTAAAATGTAAAATCCCGAAAATGCAATCATGTTTTCTTTTTCATGCAAGGATTCCCGTGGGGGGTTTTCTGGCAGATGAACCCTCCTCGATAAAGCTGACAAGGTCCGTACCCTTTTAACCTTTGACCTCATCAGACCTAAGCGTGCGTCTATCGGCGTCCTCATTGCCCATATACGGAGCATTTGCTACTCGTGGTTAAGAAAGGCTTAGTAATGTCCTGCCTGGATTTATGCCCAATAATGTCCTGGAGCAAATATATGCATGTTAGAGGGCCCGGGGAGAGGGGTCGTCGATGGTTGAAATGATTGGTCCATCCTCTTGTAGGACCTTGACTAGAAACGAAATCGCACTCATTGTTCCATTGTTCACGTAAAATACATACATGCCTGCTCGACGCTCGTACATACCGACCCACGCTTGTATCACCTTGCGGCCCGAGCCGCGCTAGACGGGATAGAAGTGGAGGAAGCCGAGGGACTTATTCTTCCTGATGCATATACCAAACAATGTGCGCACTGCAGTTAGAAAGATAGATGGGATATTTTGAAGCTTTCACCCTGCATGTAATTTACTTAGCTCTGTCTCGAGTCAGTTAAAGCAGGATATGATCCTCTTCAACATGAGATTCTGTTCGTTGTTGCCTCTGATCTGATTCGGATGCAGAGATTCGGAGTTGGACTTGAGCAATCAGTGCTGTCTGTATGACACGAAGCAGAACAATGACGCTGAATTGTGTAATTTGGAGTCGGTCATGTACAGTCTCTGCAGCTGCAGTGCAATGCGGAGGTAGTTCCCACAGATACACGCCAACTGCATTGCTAGTCCTATGGAACTGACGCAGATGAGGGATATTTTCTGTCTTTCTCAACACTCATATCTCCTTCGCTCCATCTCTTCTTTCCCAACAACAAATGCACCACCGACAGTTAATAATCCACTACTCAACTTAACCAACATTACACCGCCCGGGCAGCAGAGAATCCTCCATTTTCACCGACAAACTCTCTGTCCCTACTACCCGCAAGTGAATGCCGCGATCTCCAAAATCCACTCCTCCCTCTCTCCGTCTATTTCCAGCCCATATTACCTCCTGAGAATGGTTTGATAATCCATCCAAGTGTCAAGCTTCGTACGTACATGCAACTGCCAAGCTATGAAGTCTAATCCTTCGCGGGTCCACGAAAGAAATGTTCATTCATTTGCTAAATGGTCTCGAGCTACACTGCCTTTATTTCCTAGCAATTTGTTCATTGAAGGAAAGGCATGAATAAGTTCAAACATTCTCACTGCGCTCTACCTCCTACTTCTTGAATTACTGCTTACAGCCTAGCTGAAATGAAAAAGGTAATAAATATATGTAACAAATGGTCGACAAAATAATTATAAATGCATATTATAGACAAAAATAAGCGAAAGTAGTCAAAATAGTGATTCTGAGCTAACATATATATCACCATCGTAAGATATTATTCAACAGTAGGGTTGATTAAATAATGCTATGAAAAATTTACAACTAAGATTAACAAGGGGATAAAACATCAAAAGTCATGTCATGCTAGGTAATACAAGATCAGATCAGATCAAATCAGATCAGATCAGATCCAACGCAAAGAAGCTGAAACGACGGATAGACAATTACTATTTTAAGAAATGATCAGATTCCAGGAAGTGGCTCGGATGGTAACTCTGCTCTGACAAGTAGGACCAACCTAGCGATCTGATCGATCTGATCTGATAACAAACATCTTTAACTCGACGAAGAGCTCCAGAAAATAACTGACTCAATTGAAGGAAGGCACGTGTTTCAGCATATAATAACGGTAACATCCAAACATCTGTGGGGGAAGGAACCCTTTGCGTTGTATCAGCTATATGCATATAAAACTGATTCATTCCGCACGTGCACCAGTGGGAGGAAATACCCAACCATTTTTGGCAATCGGAGCTTGTGGCGAAATTCATGGTATTATTTTTTATTTTGTTATTCTGATATAATTAATTATAGGAAATATAAAATACCATCCGAGCTTATATAGGTACATGCATGTCTGATAATTAAGCTATGCTACTTTAAACATATAGATTCTCTCTCTATTACATTATCAGCTCCCTTCCAGAGGAAAATTCGTCGATACTCATTATGAAGTAATCTTACCTAGATAGTTGCATCTAAATTGGAGTGACAGAACACATGCTACAGTATACATATCTCCTATTTACAAGTCCTCATAGGCTGAGCCCATCTTCGCATTCTATACTCATCACTACTATATCCCTTCATCTACAAATAGAAAGAAACCATCAATTCCTACTCAGTCAAAATTACCAAATAAGTCTTACATAAGAAGATTCCCTGCTACTACTACTCCTGCTCCTCGTCCATCCTCATCTTCATCTTCACCTTGATCACTATCCTCTATATATACCGTAAAACAAAAAGTCGAAAAAGATCTTTTACAAATCATTAAATAAACTACCCAAGCTTCAACATTTACTATCTAGAATCTCCTTAATCTGCTAATCAAGAGGTAACCAGCGACAAAGCCGAAGAAGGGAAATCTCCCGCCCCCGGCCCAACCAAGTAACCAAACCAATGGTGCAATTAAGCTCATTCTTCCCTTACTCACCAAATCAAACTCTTCTCATCTCCTTTTCCCCCTTTTCCTCCCCCCAAACTTCCCACCACACACCTATTTGAATCCAAGAAAACACCACTCATCTTTCATCCCTCTTCCCCCTAGCCCCTACCCCAAACCCCAACCCCCAAACCCAAAAATTATACATACCAATCCCATCCACCCCACCCACCCTACACCATAAACTCTCAACCTTCTCACACACATCAACAGAACAACATAAAAGCCACAAGAAACCAAAGGATTAGAATTGTTGATTTGCTATCTATGCAAATTCATGACCATCCATCCATCCATCCTATTCATCCCTCCTATCATTCTTCGCTAAGATATGTAGACAAACCATCATCCTTACCCTTCTCCTCCCGCTGAGTAAACGTTCCATCTACAAATCAATCTACCATAAGCACGCTGTTTTAATCTAGGAGTTTTTCCATCCAACGCTGATATCATACTACACCACCATCTTATCCATACATTCATCAACTAACTCAGTTCGTCTAGAATGGGAAATGAAATAAAAGAAAACGCCTGGACCATGCATAATATTGTATCTTGTAGGAATGTCATCAATCATCGCTTCGCATTTATCATTTGCGTCATAAGTATTTTTTTCTCCTCCTTTCCGGCTCCATATAATACCCATCCCTTTACAAACACCTCAATCAAGAAAGATCAAAACCGGCCCCTGCATTAATTGCATACAACAACTTTTCCTTCAGCTTCTCCTTACTTTTATATCTCGGCAATTTCAACAGATTAACACACGTACTCGCACTTGGCAGTCGCTTCTCATCCGCACTACCATCCCTGATACTAAACAGTGGATTCAACGATGAGAATCCTAATAAGGGTGCTCTTGGTGTGCTCGTCACATACTTGAGTACTTTTCTCCTATCCTCATCTTCAAACTCTTCCATGACTTGCCAGAACATCATGACAGTCGGGTGTTCAAGTCCATCATCTCCAATCTGATATACACCGCCATATTGGGTGTTTCTACGTAAATCATCAATGTTGATCTGGGATGTTTCGCCGGAAATTAGAGTTTGAAGTTCGACTTGGTTAAACATGCTCAACCATGAAGGATTTATGATCTGGCCGAGACCGCGAAGGAAAGCTTGGGTAAGTTCGTAAGGTTGAATATGGAGCCGGTGCCGAACGACGTATGCGATGTATAGGAGACGATTTTCATTTGTAACAGGAATATTGGAGCCATTTGGCATGAGATCCCGGGTGATGATTTTAGGACGGACACCCGGTATGGGGCTGGGAATTGTGTCGGTTATGGTGAAGTCGAGCGAGAAGTCCTCGACATTTCCAGGATAGTTTTTAAGTTTTAATAGCCCTTGATATAATCCTTCGTCAAGGTCACGTAAATCGTTGAGATTGCCACGGCTTGTTGCTTCTGAACCAGAAAATGCAGCAGACCATTTGAGAAGGAAAAATCCGGCAAAATTGATATCGACGAGAATTCCCTCATACAAACACTTCCCTATTATGCGACCTAAGAATTGCATGCGATTGCGCAGCTGTGCGCTATATGCCTTCCAATCAGGGTTGGAATCGTTTATCCCATTCGATCTCAAAAATTCATAATCTTGTTCAGTCGCTGTTGGATTGGGGTAGAGTAGATTTTGATCATTCGTCACAAAAAGGGATGTGCAACTACCATAGTCTAGAGGGCTGCGAAATGCTTCATTTGTTACACTGGTGAGAAACTCTTTCGTCACTCCACCGCCGTCAATACCAGCCTCAACCGTACCGAAGCTGTCAATAAAGGTGATCTGAATTGGTTCTTTAAGCCCTTCTGACAGTGGATAGAAGGCCGCAAAAGCATCTTCAAAAACCTTTTGTCGACGAATCCGTGCATGATGCCTGCCAAGGATTTCTCGTGCAGCATGCATACTAAGTGACATATCTGCTATTCGCATTCGCCATGAATCCGGATCGACGACTCCTGCTCGTCTCTTGAGTTGATCCAACATGACGAACTGACGAAATATCTCAACACGAGTTTCAAAAGGGATAACAAATGGCATATTTTCTAATACCTCAATTCTTGGTCCAACGGCGGCCATGAGTTTCCGTTTATTGAGTTTTCGCTGCTGCCGATTGAAAATCTCCTGCTGTATCATCAAATGCGGTCGACTCAAGCGACTTATACTGAGGCCCTGGACAGGCCCAAACTCTTCTGCATCTTCATCAATCTCGTCTTCAGTACCTCCACCGTCTACAACTTCTTGTCGTCTTTCCTGCTCCTTAATAACATCAACAATAAAGCCTTTCATGTCAAAACGTGTCGTCATGAGCCAATGATCCTTTGGCAAAAATTGTCGTCTCGAATCTCGTTCATAGATCATTCGCATGACCCCGATAACAATTGTCCTCATATAGTAGAACGTCATGCCCGAAATTCCGGCGAATGGCCAACTTGAGTTACTTGTCGTTGGCCCCTCGCCAAGGCTCCTTTTTTCCTTTCCAGATTGATTGTTGATGCTGAGATAGGTGCTTAGACCATCTTCCATACCAGGCTTATCATCAGCAGAAAGTTCTGCAGCATTATAATAAGTAGTGAATGAGATGTTCTTCAGAAAAAGGGTGAGTTTCTCGACAGCTTCCAATGGAAGTGCACTCCCTCGAATCTTGGAAACAGTACCACTTGCTTGACTTGACTCCATGCTGCCGCCGAGGAAGTCCTCATCGTCTATGAATTTTAGGACAAATGTATAAAGTTCTAAGAAAAGAAGAATGGTTCTCCATTCTCGATTCCTTGACATAACTTCTTGAGATGGTTCATTACTGTGTTGCTTTTGATACCGAAGGATTTCTAATGCAGCTTTCGAATCCGCCACGATAGCTTTGAAGGTGCTAGTTGAGCTCATTGCCTGCCAAAAAAACTTGAGAGCCAGCACCTGGTCACCATTTGAAGCTGTCATAGAGCTAGAACAAAGCCACATTCTAATTTCATCCGCACGATGTGGGAAGATTCTCAACAGTGTAAGAGCATAACTTGCTAAGAAGCTTGCATCCTCCTGGCCCGTTGTCGATCTTTTGGCATAATCGCTGATGCCAAGTTATTAGCGAAGATTAAGAAAGTAAAACGTGCTTGACTTACATGTTAAATCTCTCGAGTAATCCTACTATTGAAGCTTTATTTACCAAAGATATTAACTGACTACTGATGAATGTGGGCAAGCTCCGTACAAGATGCACTTCCTTTCCTTCGCTTTCCTTTTTTTGAGAAGTTTTAGACGTTGGTTTGACGCTATCCACCTTGCCAATAATATCGACCGCGCACGCTGTTAGCTGGAGAGACAAGGCTCTCAATAGGTCAACTTCTTGTTCATGATGCTCTCGCATATGATATATTACAATGAAGTGAGCAAGCAGCCATAGCTTTGCCTCTGGGTTTGACTGCAAGGAAGAGATGTTTGAGTAGTCACGGACTATAGCTGTAGCTAGACGGTTGCCGCTCATCTTAGATGCGAGTCCTTGTAAATCTCCAAGTCTAGTCTCCAAATTTGGAATGGTAAGGAACCGAGATGCCATGGCTGAATAGATATCTAGTGAAATTGAAACTATATCGGATCAGTAACAAGGTATGGCAGGTTCACATAGGGCAGGGGAGACATACTGGACGAATCTCCTGGCGCCAAAGGAGGTTCTTCAAGAGGAAAGAGTGCTGCCGAGACAAGCTCTGCACGACGTCCATCAGTGATACTGCTGTTGACCACTGCGGCTGACAGAAAGTTGTAATAAGGAATTGAAATATGTGGGAGTATATCTCTTTTTTGCACTAGTATATTCAACAGGAGCTTGAATAGGGCTGTGTCGTAGCTGGGTAAGGAACTACTGAAGAGGTTAGAAGTTATTCAAGAATAAACACATGTGAGTAAGCGTACCCCATGAGCGCGCTGAGTATGAGCTTTGCTAGTTTCAGCAAATAAGGTTGATACTCTGCTTGACCTATAAGTTCGGCATTATTATTACCAACCAACTTTCTGCCAAGTGCCGTCAATTGTGCTATATCATCCTGCCGTTCGGAGCTGCAAAATGCAACCAACAGCTGTAATTGCTCAACTGTAATGGGCACATCGGACCTTTCTTCGTGAGTAGTGTAGGACAACTGGTATTGTCGTCTTCGTGCATCGGCAAGCTCGGTTCTGATTTTATGACCCCTCCATACTCTCTGGATTTTCTTCGAAGCGTTGAGCCTCTCTCTTTCTCTCTGACGCTGCTCTCTCTCTTGTTGCGCATGTGCCAATGTCTTCTGAGCAGCGGAAGGCGGAGAATTCCAGGAGCTGGCAGCGAATGGATTTGGATTTTGGCCAGAAAGATTGACTTGTCTTGGTTTGCGAGAACTCCCACTGAATGTTTGGAACATTTCGGAACTGTGATAAGAAGGGAACTATCTATCACTTTTTGAGGGATTCTTCTTTGTCTTGCACCGTAAATGACAGTATCATCGGCAAAGCAGCATACCGAAGCTCTATAGGTGATCCAAGTATAGACCGATCAAAGACTGAGAATAATGAATTTGTTGCAGACGGATATACTCGGAGTGGTTGATGATAGCAGTATTATTACTATTAAAGACTGGGGAAATAGTAGAATGAGACAGTTGAGGTGATTTCGTTCAAGAAGCTTCTATGAGATTCGCTCTTTTCGATTTTTAAGGTAGGTTTTTGAAGGCAAAAGTAACAAAGTAATATCATTCATTCATTCATTTACAGCCTCTCTGTCCCTCAGATTACGTTTGGTGGCAGCCTCACTAAATGACGCCGCTTTTGATAACACAAATGCCCCGATAAACTGCCCATTCGTTTGCCTTACAAATCAAATTCGGTGGAATGGATCACCAATCTTGATTGTCTTTCTTATCGGTTTGTGGTTACATAAGGATTACATAAACATCACATACATCCTCAATGCTGCAGCTGCTGCTTCATGATTGCTGAGGTCATGCCTTCTGTTAGTCCAAATGGATATTAATACAGCCCTCTTCAGTGACTTACTGAGTATTCCAAGGCCGTTGAATATCCCTATACATATCCTTGTATAATATTCTCCTTAAGGCAGGTCCTGGCTGCGCACGATTGACAATTGTCGAATTCATTGTTCACTTGTATGCTCTTGTTCTTCTACGTCGAGCGAAGCGAAAAAGCGTCCACGGCAGTGGCCAAAGCGGAGCGTCATGATAAATAAACGATGCTTTCTCCTTTAAATGTATAATGTTGCAGTGATTAATCATTAGTGTTTATGGCCTTCCTTCTCTTTTTAGATAGCCATAGGTCACACAAATCTAAAAGGATACTTCAAAAGCCCTTCCATTTGAGTAATGCCCTTAGTGATTCTACCTCCAAGTGTACCTACAAGAGGTAGGTACAGCTTTTCTCGTGATTAAGACTGGAGCTGGAAGACCTTTCTAGATGTCAATGAGATTACATAAGCCAATCATAAGATTCTTCATCCCTCATCTCTATCAACGGTCAACGATATTGATAATGATATGCATAGAAAAAAGCCCTACTTCAGTAATGCTAAGTCTGCTCTAGGTAAATAGTACTGTAGCTAGTCAATTTCAATTTCATTAGTCATTCTCTTTTCAGTGGTATTAATCTTTTGATGAATCAGCTGTAGCGAATCATCTGTGATTCTTCATTTAAACTACCGAACTAATCCCAATTTAGTATGGCTAGACTACGCACAGAAATTTCGAAAAAAGATGAACTAAGTTTTATCTGTTGCGATTGTGACTTTTAAAGAAATCTCCTTCCCTCCTCCCTTCTTCAACCATCCAAAAAAAAATACATCCCACCGAAAAGATCTTACAATAGCGGTTTAAGTACGAATAACTTCGTGCTTTTTTCGTTCTTCTTCGCCCTTTTCAAATTAGAAAACCCCTCTTCTTCAAGAGATACAAAAAAATTTGAAAATCAACCCACAGAAAACCCCAGATTTGCGATCGATACTTATTCTATCGAACGTCTTTTCGAAATACTTTCACCCTCCTCCCAAATCAAAAACTTCTACCTCAAAAAGTCAGTCATATTGTGCCTTTTGTCTCGCGACACTGATATCAGTATTTTCATTCAATACTTATCAGTTCTGAACAGAGTTATTCTCACGAATTTCTACCCCTCACCCGACCCTCTTTCCACAACACATCTCGACGTAAAGGTAGGGATGCTACTTAGGTAGTTCTCTTGCCTTTATACCTTCTCTCAATATTCCCTTTGTCATTCCTCATTATTACAAATTATTTCACAAAATGCGACTTTAATAATTTCCGTTCAACTGCTAATTTTTGTCTTTTCAGTAAAATTTACTCAAAATGTCTGCCGCAACCCAAAACGCTGCTGTCGATCAGCTCGCCTCTGACCTTAACAATGCTTCCTTAAATGGAGATGCAAATGGCGCCACTACCCTCAATACCGATGTTTCCAATGTCAACTCTGAAGACCAAGATACCGCAGGTCCTACCCCCACCAACGCCCCTCACCCACAAGCCTCGGCTTCTCTCTACGTTGGTGAACTTGACCCATCCGTTACCGAAGCTATGCTTTTCGAGCTCTTCTCTCAAATTGGTTCCGTTGCTTCCATTCGTGTCTGCCGTGATGCCATCACCCGTCGATCCCTTGGATATGCCTACGTCAATTACAACACCACCGTTGATGGTGAGAAAGCTTTAGAGGAACTCAACTACACATTGATTAAGGGCCGCCCTTGCAGAATCATGTGGTCCCAACGTGATCCAGCTCTCCGAAAGAATGGTCAAGGAAATGTTTTCATCAAGAATTTGGATGTTGCCATTGACAACAAGGCTCTCCACGACACATTTGCTGCTTTCGGAAACATCTTGAGTTGCAAGGTTGCTCAAGATGAGTCCGGAGCTTCCAAGGGTTATGGATTTGTTCACTACGAGACTGATGAGGCTGCCGCTCAAGCTATCAAGCACGTTAACGGTATGCTTTTGAATGAGAAGAAGGTCTTTGTTGGCCACCACATTCCTAAGAAGGACCGTCAGAGCAAGTTCGAGGAAATGAAGGCAAACTTCACCAATATCTACGTTAAGAACATTCCAGTTGAAGCTACCGAAGAGGAGTTCCGCGAGTTGTTTGAGAAGTTTGGTGATGTCACTTCAGCGTCCCTTGCTCGTGACGCTGAATCTGGCAAAAGCCGTGGTTTTGGTTTCGTCAACTTCATCAACCATGAGCACGCCGCTACTGCTGTTGATGAACTTAACGGCAAGGATTTCAAGGGTCAAGATCTTTATGTCGGCCGTGCCCAGAAGAAGCATGAACGTGAGGAAGAGCTCCGCCGTTCATACGAAGCTGCTCGCATGGAGAAGGCTTCCAAATATCAAGGTGTCAACCTCTATGTCAAGAACTTAGATGATGAGATCGATGACGAGAAGCTCCGAGAGTTATTTGCACCATTTGGTGCCATTACTTCCGCCAAGGTTATGCGTGATACTCCTGCTGAGACCGCTGATGCCGAGGATAAGAAGGAGAAGGATGAGGAGAAGAACAAGGAGAACAAGAAGGAGGGTGACGCTGAGACTGAAGAGGCTGCTGCACCAAAGGCAAAGCGTCCCCTTGGTAAGAGCAAGGGCTTCGGTTTCGTTTGCTTTAACAACCCAGATGAGGCCACCAAGGCTGTTTCTGATATGAACCAGCGTATGGTCAGCAACAAGCCACTTTACGTCGCTCTTGCTCAGCGCAAGGATGTCCGAAAGAGTCAATTGGAGGCCAGCATTCAAGCTCGTAACCAAATCCGCATGCAACAAGCCGCCGCTCAAGCTGGTATGCCACAACAATACATGCAAGCTCCAATGTTCTTCCCTCCAGGAGCCCAACAGCCAGGTTTCCTTCCCCAAGGTGGGCGTGGTATGCAATTCCCACCACAAGCCGGCATGCCCATTCCAGGCGCTCAAGCTGGCCGACCAGGCCAATTCCAAGCCGGTTTCCCTCCTCAACAAGCCGGTCGTGGTGCACCATCTGGTCAGCAAATGCCACCCAACATGTACGGTATGGGACCAGGTCAATTCCCTGCCGGCGGTCAATATCCTCAACAAAACAACCCACAATTCTTAGCTGCCATGCAAGCTGCGCAAGCTGCTCAACTTTCGGCCGGTCGCGGTGGGCCAAATGCACGTGGACCAATGCAAGGTATGCCACCAAACATGGCTATGCCTATGGGCCAACAAGGAATCCCACAATTCCAACAAGGTGCTAGACAAGGTGGTATCCCTGGTCGTGGTGCTCAAGCTGGACGTCCTGGTCAATTTGCTGGTGGCTTCCCTCCGCAAGCAGGTCGTGGCATGCCACAGCAAATCCCAGGTATGCCACAAATGCCGCAGATGCCTCAAGAGGGTAATGTTCCAGCTACTTTGTTGCAAGCTCAAGTTCAATCCGTTCCTCCTCAGCAACAGAAGCAAATACTCGGGGAGGCCTTGTTCCCTAAAATCCAAGTCTTGCAACCTGAGTTGGCTGGTAAGATTACCGGTATGTTGTTGGAGATGGAGAACCAAGAGTTGATTAATCTGTAAGTTATCCAAACATTCCGTTACATATTATGTTACTAACGACGATATAGTATCGAAGACGATGCTTCTCTCCGTGCTAAGGTTGACGAGGCACTTACCGTCTACGATGAGTACGTTAAAAACAGAGGTGAAGGTGAAGGAGAGGCTGGTGAGGCTAAGGAGGGTGACGAGAAGGCTGAAGAGAAGGCTTAATTGCCCACTCTCTTCTTCCACTAATGAATCTTTTTCTACACTTTACTTTGGCGTCTTGTGTGTCCAACTATTCTGCTACAGTACGGATCCGGAAAAGTTATCTATGCTTTGGTGGCGATATTTCGGTCCTGCTTTTTATCGCATTCGCGTTCGAAACGATATTTCTCTACTGGTCAATGAATATTCATCTTCTATTCTTCATTTATGGAAGGGGAAATATTTTAACCAAACACATGTACTCATAGATTACTCTTGTGCTCGACGGACCTTGCACTACTGGATGGAGAAACAGTTTTCCTTTTCTCATTGAAAAATACCTACGCTTTTAACGATTACAATATTTTTGCACGGTATGGCTAGTTGACAATGGAGGAAGAACAGCAAACTTCTTAATTTTTTCTGCTTTTTTATTACATTTTTCAGTCCGTCCGAGCGATTGAACCGATGACGACAACCTTCATGGGCTTTTTATCCCTTTCCTTATTGATGAATGGATGATGAAATGAAATGAGGGACATTGGCATGGCAATTCCGTTTTATGGGTGGGCATGGATTGGGAAAGTGACAGCGTGACCAGAATTAGATTAGGGTTCTATCATAGATAGATGGTGAGGGGTAGTAAATAAGAAAGTAAAAACATTGCAAATTATTTTGGGAAATCCTAGTTTTGTGAGTGACTTTCATATGTTTAAAACGGTGTGAGGCAGAGACGATTATGATACAATGAGAAAGCTAAATGCCTAAGTACTGAGCTTCTTTTGTTATCCCGTCGTGGAGCTGGAGATTTAAACAAGGCGTGGATGATTACGCTGGGGTCGTTCGATTCCAGTTCAGCGCGAAGGAATTGGAATGTATCGCGAAGTTTAAGTACATCTGTATTTGAGTCGGAGTTTAGCGTCTGACATAGAGAACATGAAGCTGGGCATCAATATGTACTGGAATAAGGGCAGCCGAGCGGTAGCCTCAGAGTGAAGACTAAAGGAATCGTCTGTCAGGTCTATGATTTTCATGCTCTTATTTTAGTTGTTTTTGTTGATCAAGTTGATCCTGCAGGGCTTCTGATGGTCAATTTGCTTGCATTCACTGTCATACCTGCTCTTGCAGTATTTGAGATCCTTTATCAACCCAGTGTGGGATACGTCTCGATAGCATGCTCTAGCGAAGACCACCGGCTTGATACCTCCAGCTCCTCGTCTGTTCTCGATGAATCGTAATCATTTTTCATAGCTGCCTACCCAATCAATGAGTTTGCATTGGATCAAGGGAGAATTGAAAACAGCTCCAGTAGCCGATACGGTGGTAACCAAGAGGCTGATAGAACGCTACAGAATGGAGTCAAGTGCTCGAGCATTTATAGCGTGTGTCTCGCGTCTTGACGGGCCCTTACAATTCTTCCTTTGTCATGAAAACACGGCGGATGTGATGGCCACGCAATATGCGGTCTACTTATTGGAATGCAAATGGGACGAAATTGACAGAGTTAAATGTGTTTTTATCTATGCGAATGCGTAGAGACAATTAGAAACCTCTAACTCCAGTTTACAAAACTAGTCTATCAAGTGCGGCAAAAATAAATCAAGGAACACAGCCCCGTAAAGTGAACATTCGAGAAGACGTTCTGAAACCGGCCGTAGAACGGTAGGTAAGATATCGAGTCTCCGCACATCCCTTGAGCTTCACATGTCCTTTTCTGTGGTATCACACACATTATCATGCATAAACTTGTACCAGTGTATCATGGTGACCGGCCCAATATACCACCCATTCGACATCCTAATAATCGTCAGTTGCAAGATATGGAAATGTTGGAAAGAAATATTAGTCTAAGAAGGATACAAGAGTGTGAGAAGCATAGCCTTGTATATGGTATGGAATTGAAAAGTATTGATAAGTTTTCTATGCCAAAGAACTGAAGTTGTGATGGCTTATGTGCAAGGCTTATTCCAAATGAATGTCAAGTATTCGGCAGAGCCAACTTTCACTTCAAATCACCGCTGACGTATGATAGCGCACTTATCAGTGAAAAGACTTCCAAGAAGATTCATGAGGCTATGAAGTTGCAATATATCTGCATTCCATATTGTGCACTTGCTCAAACTTGAGCTTAGCTACCACAATCTATAGACCCCTTTTGAGCAAACGAATCTAGAAGAATATCCAATATAGCCCCCACCAAGCAATATCGAACATGAACGATAAGCTCTTAATCTTTTATTGATCTACTAGCTATCACGCGTGGGTCTTATTCACAGAGATTAAACTCCGTATAGTATGGGATGGATAGCTGGCTAGCTAGAGAAAAGGGGGGCTACGCGCCCGCCCCCATGGCGTTCTCCGATAACAACTCCATTTTCCTCATTTTCCTTACCCTCTCTAATAAAATATTCCTAGTTCAACCAATTACAACAGTTATGATGACTATTTGCCAGCTTACTCAAACATGGGTTTATATCACTTGGAGATTTGCTAGGTAAATTTCTGACATCGTGAATCAAATAAACGGCCACTCTGAAACCCTTCAGCTGGGCTATTTATGCTACTACCAGGTACGTACCAACATAGCCCCGATTCAGGCAAACCAGATCATTGATGCCCGAGAAGGTAGGAACGTATGATATGAAAGTGTGTGGTGGGGATCGGTTAGGAGTCTTTATGGTAAGGAGGGAAGGCACAAACATGGTTGCACGTGCCTAGAATGGTTCCTGCCTATGAGGTACAACACCTCACCTTTGAGTTTGAACTTTCAAATTCTCAAATTCTTTTTTATCAACAACAACAACAGCCCTGCATTCATCTCTGGTTAGTGCAGCTTTGAACAACTTCATTTCCGAAAGAGAAGAGGAAAAATCGCATTCATCATGGCCGACGCTTCGATTGAAGCTTCGCACAAGCGCAAGTTTGATGACGAAATTGATGTTTCTTCAGACCTGTTGGCTGCTGCTGCTCCTGGCCCAGCTGCTACAGATGTAAAGAAACCTAATCTTGTCGAGGATGTAAACACTCAAGTGCTTGTTGGATCGAGTACGTTGCATCATGAATACCATCCAGTTTTTTTGGCCTTTACTAAATTTTTGACAGTTACCGCCGGTGAAGGTGATTCAGACGAAGGCGGAACCATTACCAATCAGAATTATTGCCAGCCTGCTGTTTCCGACGCTGAAGAATCAGATATCGGAATGTCAGAAATTTCGGAGATTATGTTTGATGATGAAGATGAAGATGATGAACTCGAAGAGGAGCACTCGTACGGAGATGAAGATGATTACGAAGATTCCGATTCAGAGCCACGTGAATATGCAGTCGAGGAGCGCGAGATTACTGTACAAAAGGATGGTACGGATCAGGTAGTCAAGTTGAGACTCTTTATGACTAAGGAAGAAGAGTTCGAGAATTGGCTTCAGATGATCCATGTCGCTTGCACCGTCGACGGCCAAAGAATTGGTTGTGCTTTTGGCCGATATATCCGCCGAGAAGAAATTCGAGAACATTTTTGGAGCGAGATGGAGGCTCCATGCAGTGATATGAGTTCAATTGCATTCGAGCTTTTTGATCGGTATGGGTACCTTAATGACCATCTTAAGAACCATTATGTGCAGAAGGGTACAGGCGTATGGGGAAGTGAATTAGACTTCGGTCCACTTTTTCTCATCGAGCATATTGAAATTACAGACAGGGAATGGAGACGAAAAGGTCTAGGACGAATTATTGTTACTGCCATGATAGAAAAAGCTCAAGAACAGCAGAAGCCGCAAATTCCAAGTCCTACAGAGATACCAGCAGAGAAAGTATTAGATGAAATATTTGCGGACATGTTTTGGCATGGAAAAAACCGAGAAAGATACACAAAGCTTCACACTATTTCATTACCTGGGTGGCTTCATCATGATGTTAAACCACTGTGGGAGGGTAAATCTGAGCTCGAACAGCGTGACATCAATTATCAAGCTGTTTATGCTGCTGTTTCATTTCATCGATCCCTTGGGTTTCGACGAATTGGGGCTTCGAGCTGTTTTGGTCTATCATCTGACCCTGATCACAAATCCCATTCCCTCGCAATCAAGGACGATTATGATCCCCCAGACCCAGCACCAGGGCCTGTGGAGGAACCGACAGAAGTCATAGTCACAATGCCAGGTAAAGAAGAAGACTTTCGTGCGTCTGCTTATGGAAGGGCACTGGAAGAAACGAGACTGAATAAATTAAAGGAGAGACCTACACCCTTGAACTTCGCTGCTGTTACGCTCCCTGATATGGAACTCGTGGAATTCTACAAGGCGTACCAAGCCGAGGACAAAAAGGAGTGGAAGCAGGCTGATCGTCGAAACAACACCTTGCTCCACATCACGGCATGCCAATCCAAACCCCAAAGCGTGAAATGGCTAATGGAAAACGCCAACGATGAGCAGTGCTTGACACTAGCTCGTAATCTGAAAGGATACACGCCCCTTGAAGCATTACAGGATGACCTTAATATCCTCAGAACACGACGCAAACATGGAATGATGACCATTGTCATCGCAGATAAGTTTTCTGGCTTTACTCCTGATGCTATCCTCTGCCAATTTATACTATTGACCGGATTGATGCCTGTGGATTATTCGGATATTCCGCTCTGCCTCCGTCTTAAATATGGTTGCACTTGTGGGGAATGCGTTGGAGGCTTTTTATCGCCACGCATGAAACTAGCACTTCTTTTTCAAGCCGAAAGAGAATATGAGATTATGGATGATGCACTTGAGATGTCGAGCCGTAGCAATAGCCCTACTGATTGGTTATATTTGGCTGAAGATGTTATCGAGCACGTCACGCCAGCTCTCCAGCGAGACTTTAGGACCAACAAATCACTCCGTCGAGGTTTCGTAAATATTTTCGACCATATTGCGACTTGCTTAAAAGCCAACGAGGCACCAACGAGACAAAATGTCTTACAAGCATGGGAGAAAAGTGGAGAATGGCCACCCGTAACTCGAAATTATCTTCAATGGGGTGATACTGTTGAGAATAAGGTTGAAGCTGTGTTGGAAAAGATATTCGAAGGCGCGCATTCTCAAAACGAAGCATTTGGCGACGGCGAGTTCATTCTTTGCATGGAGGAAGAGGTCGAGAAATCCAAGACATGCAGGAACGATCATGAATATGGCTTTGTTGCTAAATTGTGTGGTTTACCAGAGCGTAATAACAACCCAGCGGGAAGATTGGAGGGTATGTTCGGCAGAATTTTTTCGGGCATGTAATGATTTGTGCTAGATATCTTCGTATAGGTGCTCGACTATGGCTAATATAGTGTCGGATGTAGCAATTTCGCTAGATAGTTTCGTATATTGTGTAGGTGGATGGCTAATTGTGGCTATCATGTGCTTTTGTTTGCTTTCAATTTTACACTTTGTATGTAGCTAGCTAATGGAATTAAAAAAAAAGAAAAAGAAAAAGAAAAAGAAATCAAATCAAATCAAATCACAAAATCCCTCTCTCAAATATAAATAAGATATTACAAATACATAAATCCTTCAAATCCAACTTTTCAAAAGTCGAGTTGAACATTCATTATTACTGAAAAATATAATCAATCATCCGCTTAGAAATATAAATATTAATTATAAACAATAATTAAAAATCAGTATTATATATTATATATTATTTATTTAATTTAAATTGTCCTAAACTTATATTAAAAAAATATAATTTAAGTAAATAATAGTGATAAGGTGAAATAAATAGAAACCTTCCGTATGGACGAGTAGGGTAGAGGTAGAGTAGAGTTATTTTACACATGCATGTATGTATGAATGGATTTATAAGTAATTAATTGCATCGATCATTAAGCTACCTACTCGCTATTGCTATCGCTATCGCTATCGCTATCACTATCACATTCCCTTCTCTCTCCATCCTGTACCTGTTCCATATTACCCCATTCCTCATCATCGGGACGAGGGGGGGAAAGTTGCTAAAGAGTGGTGTGTTGAATAGTATGTAAATATCCTTTCGCAATCCCGCTTGCACGTATCCCTTAGCCATATTTGCAATTGCCAGCCGATATCCCATAGCTTCATTCCCATCCTAATTCCATGAACGCCAAACTCTGCTACCAAGATTTTGAAGAGCTAATGCCGTACCGGCAAATAAACTAGAAGCGCTTGTGTGTGCCGGTGGACAAAATAGTACAAAAAGCAAACCCAACGCCATTGCCTGTCTCAAATGACACATGCTTCTTCTACTTGATCAATCAATCTTCGCACTCGCCAATGATTTAACTATTGGATTGGTGAGATTATTTGCGAGACGTATGTTTGGAGTGCGCTTTTGCTTGTTGTGTTTTCGTAAACGCTTCCGAGCAACCATGACGGGGACTGATGATTTAGTAACCAGATAATTAGAGAAGGATCCCAAAATGACACTATCCATGGTTAGCTTCCGGTTTTCTCTAAATGGTTGACGGAAGTGGAAACTTACCCCTTTAGAGCACTTCTCCCACGGCTTCCCAAAATGACCAGAGTTGGATTAATGTAGTCAATCACCTCAGTGATTAAATGCTTAGGATTTTTACAATGAAGAACTTCAATGTTGACTTGTACTTGTAATTTCGTCTTCCGTAAAAGTTCAGATACTCTATCAGTGATATCTTCCACCGCTCGGAATCGATCTTGTTCCGCTTTGCTTCTCGAGTCTCTCCCCATTGGACTTGGCGCTCTACTTCCCGAATCCAATCTGAAGTTATGGTTCAGTGGAATCGGTCCTATACTAGGCGTTAGTAAAGGGGTATTGACACGCGATACTCTAGCAGATCTTTGCGCTGCAGCAATAGCAGATATTTGTTGTTTGATCTGGACATCATCACCACTATTTTCTGGAGTTATTATGCCAAGCTCTTCATCAACACAATATATGGCAAGCATCGTATCTCCATCCCTCAATACCGTTCCAATAGTCCATTCCAAAGCATGTGCTGCCTCATCACTAAGGTCTGTCGCGACAAGGTACTTCCTAGTACGGCGTTGATTGTCGCGGGCTTCCTGTTGAACTTTTTTGAAATCTCCACGATGAATAGTACGAACGCAGCGTGATGTGATTGGAGTTGACTTGATTGCAGACATAGTCAACGAGAGACTCTGAGCCTTTTTGACGTCGCCTCGATCAGCCTCAGTGTCAGAATCATGTGGACTAGGGTCCCCAGAACCGTCGGGGTCAAAGCTTGTATGCGGATGTACCACAGGCTTGTTGGCCTTGAGCCCGGCAGGTCCGGTCAAGATTATTTGTGGATCAAGAAGCGATTTGACTTTGTACTTCTCATTCAAAGCTTCCTTGGCCGCAACATCTTGTCCTAACACGTATGTGAGTCTATGACACCAAGAAAAGGAATGGTATACGTACGTTCTGCCTCAGCAGCAGCCATTTGACTAAGGGGTGTCCTTGGACCCTTTGCTCGCCCCATGCCTAAAGTCGTCTTTTCCACCTCGCTATCATCTCCATCAACACTTCTCGCCCTCTTCTGGCGCCCTCTTGATTCCTCATCATCCGATTCATCAGTGCTATCAATAATGCCTTCCTCGCCTTCCATGGGCACATAATCCTTCTTTAATCGAGCCCCATTGATGTCGAAATCCTCATTCTTCGCCCGATTCTGCCGGTTCTTCTGACTCAACGAGGATAGCTCTCCATTTGACCGTGCTAGGTTGGCATCAGATAGCCTTTGGTAGGCACTGTTGACGTCTATAATTTTGCCATTGTCCAAAACCGCATATTTCGAGGGATCCGCGGAGACTGGGGAACTAGAACGTGGCGAGAAGCGATTATGAGGTGACTTTGATTTTGTCGTGCTAATCCCAGTACTTGCAATGGAATTGTGTCTTCCCCTATCACGCCCTCCTTTAAAACCACTAAGATCCACGCCTGATCTGACTACCTCCGCCATTGAACTCGTAATCCTTTTCCCTGCCTGAGTATTGCGTTTCGGGACCGATGGACCGCCCGGATTACTCGGTAAATATCCAGAGAATTGGTATTCGTTGGGGTCGACCCTGGTAATTGCTCTCGGCCCAAAATTTACAGTGGGTTTTGCAGCTGCATCTGACGAACTTCTCGAATGTCTGGCATTACTGGCATGTGCCTTGGGATTTATTGTTGGAGACGTCTGCGCACTTCTCGAACCGAACGATTTAGTTGCTGGAGTAGAAATGTCGAGCATACTTCGTACAGCAGGTGCCGCTGGTAATGGCGTATCAACATCAAGCATACTTCGAATCGGTACAGGGATTCCCGAACTGGTGCCACCAATAGATGAGTGTCGAGGCATCGCTGGAGCGCCATCGACATCTAGCATACTGCGCACGGGAGAACGCGGATTAGCCGTAAATGGTGACTTGCTTCTCCCGCATCCAATTCTATGACCAGATCCCGTGGAGCTCACAGATCCTCTTGATCTACTACCCGTGGTGGAATGCAATAATGCGAGCACTTCCTGCCTCTCCTGCTCTGCCGCCGATTCCTGCGACATATTTTTGTTCGCCATATGTAATAATTATGATACGTTTAATCGAAAGTGCAATTCCGCAGATCCTCAGGAAATGGCAGATAGTAAAACTCGTTGTACTATGATTCTTCGAGGTTTCCGTTTGGGTGATGTAATGAGGTTAGTCTGTAGATTTCGCAGGACTTTGAATAAGGCAAGAGCAACAGAATGCTCATCGATCTGAGGTTAGCCGTTTAAAAACTTTCTTGATGACCAAGGAAGTTTTTGATACTGCATTGTGGTTGATGGAATAATCTTGGGATTCGCACTCAGGACATTGCTTTAGCCCCCGTCGTTAGTACGTGTAATATGAAGGATAGTAGAGGTACGATCTGTTATAATGGGAGGGTTGTCAGGAAGTGATGAATGCATCAACTGATCTTCCTAAAAGTAGTGTTCCTTGAGAGAAGATAATCTTGCAGATTGAATGAATGTTGTGTATTGTACTGTGTATTGTGTTGTGTGGGATTTGAAATCTGGGAGAAAATATATGTTGTGTTTTTTGATTGATTCTTGGTACGGGTCTGGGGGGATGGGAATTGATTGATTGTATGGGTATTCTGTTTGTTGGGATTAAATTAAAACAGACCAGCACCTATGAAAAGTTCTAGATGTTCAATAAAAAGGGACTAGATACCTATAAGACTAAGAATAAAACTGACACGTGCACCGCCATTTATTAGATCCAGAACGGCTTTGTTTGAAGTGAATGGAGGATGAAGGACGGATGAATGAAGGAAGGATGTATGTCCGATGTGAGTGTGCCTATTAGATAGATAAGTGAAAGGAAAAAGGGGGGGTAAATCATAAGATGAATCAAAATAAGAAATCAATCCATCATCAATCCATCAACTAATCGATCGTACAACAACACCTAAAATAATATATAAATTTTCGTCCCTTTTCTTCCCTTTTCTTCCCTTTCGTCTTCAATAATGAAGCTATGCCCTATCTTTCTCTAGCTGCGGGCCAGCAAGGCGGGGGAGGATGATGATCTTTTACAAAGCGGCCCAAACCGAACCATACGGAAACCAAGGACGGGGGTAGTAGAACAAGACCAACTGTTGAATTATATACTAGGTAGCAGGTAACAGGTATTAATGCTAAGTTTGACACGGATGTTTGTCAGGATGGAATAGGGGAACAGAGCAACAAGGGAGAATATTCGAACCACCAAAATGAGAGAGAAATTATCTACTTAGGTATCGTTATATATGAAGCTTTGATCAATGATCTATTCTATCTATTCCATCTATGCTCTGCTCTCTCAAAGGCTGTCAAAGCTAGATCGACCTCAATATGATAGATGATACTAGTACATAGTACATCCATCCCCAGCACCCCCGGACAATACCTACATACCTCTCTTTCTCTTGTACAACGAAACACCCCAGTTTCAGTTCCCCTCCACGAAAACCGCCAAGCCCCTTTCTTTCCCTTGCAAAAGCGATAGAATTTATTTAGACCGTAGCACAATCCCAGGTTCCAGTCTCTTATTACTCACTTTTTCATCCTCGTGCTATTCCCATCAGACGCTTATGTTCGTCACAAACCCCCAAAAGTCTTCCAAAACCCCAGCTTTAAACCTCATACAAAGAAAGACGGCTACAACCAAGGCGCAGTACCTTGGCAATATCAATCATCTCCTCTTGGCTCCACTGAATCGATTGTCCCTCCCTCTCAAGCTTTTCTGGAAACCCTCATTCAAGGACTTGTCAAGCACGACAAGAAAGTCTTATCTCTCGCGTTGGTTTACTCAACCACTTAACCCTTCATTTACCTCCCTCATCATCATGTCTACCCCGCCTCGCCCCGTTTTCACCCCATCCCATTCCATCCCCATACTCTTTTCACCCTCGCCCCTCCACGATACAACATAACATCTGCATGCACCATTCCCCTCCCTTGGCACCGCATATCGGCACATCGTTCATCCTGATTCTATCTACTTCACCATCAATCATTCATCTACGGCTGAAACCACACTTCAATATTTTGGCTCGGCTCGAGTACCAAGACTTGCCAGCACTATATACTATTATCTAACTAACTACCTAATCAATACCTTCAGACACATCAATCCTGATATTCCTCAACACATGACAAAGCATCCAAAGAGTCGCTCCATACTCGACAATCGAAGCCTCACCACAAGCCCTAAGAAACATGGTGCAAATCAATCTCACACATGTACATATGTACATTCCCTGTACAAGCTGTACACTCCCCATACCAAAACATAAAAATTTCCACAGCCCTCCGAGGTACGATACCTCGGATATCTTTCGGATATCTAATTAGGTATCAACATCGAAAAAGTTTCGGAGATACCGGCAGTCAATTAGCTATTCGAATGATCTAGTTGAGAGCACATGCTTGAATAGTACTTAATCTCAAAAACCAGCCCCTGATGTACTCCGTAGAAGATAAAATGCCGAGGAAGTTAAAGTCTACGTACTGTACAATAACGTCATACATAATTGCCAACATCCTGTAGGTATCAAGTTAATCGACATCGTCCGACTACCCCCTACCTCCACTCCATAAAACTACATACAGTACAGTACAGTGTACATACATATCCTAAGCGAAGTAAGCCATTACAGTACTCTGGACACGCCACACACTCACTAACCACCATTCCAATATCCAATATCCAGTTCCCAGCATCCAATTTTTAATTTTCAATTTCCTATTCCCATCTAGTTCAGCCCTGCCACCAGTACTCACTTCCAAAACCTTATCTCCACCTTTCTTTTCTTTTCCTCTCCTGATTCCCAGCACATCATCTTCATCATCCCATCATCCCATCATCCCATCATCCCACGCCCAACACCCAACACCTACCGATTCATTTCCATCCCCCCCCAAAAAAGAAAAAAAATCTCGATTCACGAATTCCGTCCGATTCACAAATCTTCATTCACAAGCACACGATCAAAACTTATTTTCCATAAAATAACCTAACCTAACTAACTTATACTTACTCTATTACTCACCGCTGCTGACCGAGTGGGTGGTGGAGTATGAGTTTAGTAAATAACTTCAATTGTCTGGATACCTACTAACTTGCGCGTGTATCTCCTTCCTGAACCCTCATTCCAGCACTCCGGCTCATTGCTGACATGCATATCTCATCTCTCATCTCTTATCTATCCCAAGCCTCCCCATCCCATCCCACAGTTAAAATCAACACCCAAGCAACCACTCACCAATAATTTCACATCCACCTACCCAAGTTAACTTCCTCACCGCCAAAACATATATCTCGTATCTCTACCATCTAAAAGTATTGCTGCAAGAAGCCGTCGTTTATATGATTGATAAGCATATATACATACATACACATATACATACATATTCCTCACCGCTCAGTACAAGCTCAGCTCAACCCAAGCTGCAAACGGCGCAAAAGGAAAGAAAAAGATGCACCGCGTCATGTTCTGCAGAGCGGGAAGTGGGAAAAAGGTGCGAGGGGAGTCAGCAAGCAAGCGAGCAATCCAAAAGATAACAAGAGCAATATATATGTATGGATAGATTTTTGAGCTCATATGCATCCAAGTACCAAGTACCAATTCTCTTGATGTCATAATACAATAATTTACAACCCCACCGCACGAAACATGCCCATTCCCATATCCATATCCATTGCCGTGCCCAATTTTGTAACCATTTATCTTCTCCTCCTAGCATAAAAGGTCAAATTTGCTCTTGCGCTTGTACCAGTCTTATGTACCAAATTCCTCTTCTCCCAAATCGAACTCTTGCCCTCTACCACACTGATAATCTCCTCGGCGAACTTCTGTGCAAACATGCCTCGTCCACTACCCCTAGATTGTTTCTTACTGGCTGAATCTAATATCCATTTGATTGCTTGTCTTCTTCTTTGTCTGACACCCAACGGGACCGGAATTTGAAGAGAAGCTCCACCTCCTGCGGCACCTTTCTGAGAACGAATACGTAAGAGAGGAGCTATGGAGTCGATGGCTGTAGCAAGATACAGGACGGGGTTTAAAGGGAGGTGGGAAACGGGGGGTGTGCCCGGAAGGAGGGGTTTGGAGGGGTTGGGCGTAGGTGGTGGAGCGGTGCGGAGATGGTTTAATATGTAAGACATGTTCTGCGATGAAGAAAATGGTAAATTAGCAATTCATTCTGCAATATGAAAAACGTAAATCCCATGCGTAGCAAGCAACGCAAAAGGAAAGAACTAACTAGCCTACCCTCTGGGCAACGCTCTTCTTGCCATGCTGCATCATCATATTCGTAACCTGTGAAACCACTGGATCATATCTATATTTGAGATTGTTGTTGGAAGGAATAGGTAGTTCTGGAAGTCCAAATTTGTGTCCGTCGATTGTGAGATCGGAGGGGTCAGCGCCGTTTTCCAAATGACCGAGACGGCCAAGAGCCATAAGATTGGCGAAGGAGATTTCTTGGGACAGAGCAGCGGCAGTTTGTGTGTCTTTGATATCTTCCTTGATAACCTCTGGGGCTTTGTCCGTTCCTTCTTGATCTCTCTTAAGAATCTATGAACATGGTTAGTAACTGCAATTCTCTACTTTCACAATTCTTCATTTCTTTATAAATATGATTGGTAGATTGATCTCTACAAATCAAAGTAAATACCTCTTGAACATTTGTGGTTTTTCCCATATCAGGAGGAGTCTCTCCAGTAATTTCAGCCATATCTCTTGCCTCCTCGCTGACGTGGCCAGCTACATCTTCATCAGAACCATTTCTTGGAGGTTGCTTCTCCTCAGCGAAACCTCGACGTGCTGCCGGGGTAATTTTGAAGAAAGCAGGATTTCTAGGTGCGACAATTATTCGTGGTCGAATGGTCAGTGACCTGCTTGCGCTGTAGAAGTTCAATCGTGGAGGCATGTTTGTGGCTGCTGCGAAATCAAAAATGGTTTCTCCGCATTTTGATATCAACATTGAGTTGATGCGCTAGCCAAAAATTCAGATTAGCTATCAATGCCTGAGGCCACAAATCATCTTTTGGGCAGTGACGATCTTTCTTGGGCGGAACCACAGAACCATAGCTCTGGGTCTAAAATATTCCTGTTTAACAACATGGACCAGGGTTGAAACAAAATACTTTTTCTCGTTCATGAAGTTTTTGATGTGTGCTACCTTGACGTTGAGCTTCACTTGACGACATTGACTACTTACTTTTAGAAGGCCCACGGTTAAGAACCTTCAATGAACACCGGCAGCGAAATTCAAAGTGCATGTGAGAATACTAAGAATCTAGCGCAACATTTTAATAATCCGAAGGGAATTGCGATCTCAAATTTCATTGCTAATAACAAGATCTGGAGCCAGTCCATGGTTCAAAAGGATAATCCATAACTAAAAACTTTTCCACACCACCTCCCAAGAAAGAAAAAATGTAACCAAAAAATGTTGGGAGTATATTTCTGCATTAAAACTCCAGCGCCCTTGCTGTCCCTGTGAAAATCCACCGCAAAACCATCCGACGCCTGAAGTATCATTGGCATTCGCCCATCCTTGCCTAAGCTGCAGCAAATGGCAAATCACCCTATTATCGACTCTTATCCTACAGGCTAAATCGAAACCATCGGCCGCAGTGATGATAGTTTTAGTTGTGAGGTTGACATTACCACCCGCCTCGACCTTGAATAGGTGAGGTTGGGCTCGATCCCGTCAAGCGTATGAATGCCACTTCTGCCGCATCCTCTTTCATGGTGTTGACGTTTTGCCCATCGTACCAGTATCGTGCAGGAATATTCTGGCCTGACACAAATACTGTGCTAGACCATGCTGTTCGTCCGCCTAAAATAAATGTTAGACTCGTATACTTTGAAGGAAGATTGAACTTCAGGGGAAGGTGGGATAATTTACCTCTTTTATCGGATACGATCTGGAAAATCGGGGGTTGAATCTGTGCCTCGCGACATCTCACTTGAAGGAATTTAGCAAATTTGATGTTTAGTGTTCATAACATGTATTGCTTACGGTCGAGCTTCTCCTGCCATGTAAGTGATTCAGAATAGTATGTTGAATAAGACATCTTGGATTGTGTTTGTACTGGAAGTGTTCAAAGTCTTGAGCTAGATCGATCTGGAATTGAGTGCTAGTGTGGAGGAGAAACAGTGGGGAGCGGGTTCGGGAATGGCGTTATACTCCGCAGGAATTGAAGCTGGTCTTATAGATGATCCGCATGTACCATTAACGAGGGAGGAGAAATATTGAGAATGATGTGAAACTCTGAGGTGGCAGTCAGATAAAGTTAGATGCCTTTGCACTTGCATACCCATGCAACACGACAGCTTGACTTTGCGATTGTCTCGGTATGATGCATTGGATAATGAGGGAAATGGATTTCAAAGGAGTAACGTCGATCACCCGTAAGTTAGGGCCGTATGTGCTGTCTTCATCGGTGGCTAGGACAACTCATGTGCAACCTCCTACTTATGACTTCGGTAAAGTGTAGAAAAAGCAATTTGAGGCTTGAGACAATGGCAGTGAGTGGAGATGCTCCGACCAGCACTGGAGATACTTGCAGCAACTTGCAGTCTCGCATCGTCATGGGGCATTGGGAGAATGAAATGAAAGCTGGCAAATGTATGTATGTATGTGTGCGTAGTGTGTATGGAAGTATGTGGGGTGGAAGGTAAAAGGTGCATATAGAGGGGTGGATCATATGCGAGAGGGTGACGATAGAAAAAAAAAAATTACTCCCCATAAAAGAAGCCCAATAAGAGTGCGAAATAGTGAACCTTGCCAGAAAAAATTTAACGAGCTGCAGGACGACGCACACGGGAAATCAAAAGTAACACTACGTACTTCTGTTACTAGCTGATTCCAGACCAAGTCGCCATACTACGTATACTGAGACTTGATATATCTCCTGCCAAATTTTGTTGCTGTTCCTTTGTTACTTAATCCATTCCTTAAAAAAAAAGCAAATGTAAATGTAGATTTTTAGAAGCCCAAATCTTCTATCCCAGCATCCTTCATCTTCAGAAAACTATATCAGAAAATGCAGCATAGTTCTTGGTAGTTGTACGATGTGATTGGTCAATTCGGGACATATAAGAAAAAGGGCAATGGTCTACCAGCGTTTCCATTATCAAATTTGCCTCCCTTTTCCACTACTGTCGATATCCGGGGAGATGAGATCGAGGTATCTGCAGGAACGGGTGCTTACATACATATCTATACATATCGATCAATGATCTTCAGGGTAGCTTCTGGGGTGAGAGTATTTGGCCAAGATGCCCCAGGCATAGTAACGGATAGGTACATCAGAACATTCCAAGAATCAAGCACTCAACTCTCAGCCCTGCAGCTTCTTCAACGGTGAGGCCACCGCTTCTTACTTCACCGCCCTGATGTACCAACCGGATTCCAGAAGTTTGGCTCAAATATCTATGGAAATTAACAAAATGGGTGTGTCTAGCTTCAGGCGATCCCGGAAAACGGATAGATACTTGCATTTCGTCTATAAAGACCTTAGGAATAACGGACGTACAGTAAGTATCCTCAGTTGGCATTTCTCAAGTGCACTGATCGTGTTACCTGGAGAAAACTTGGTAAAAGTACAGCTTGAAGCAAAGATAGCTCGCAAAATCTCTCAACAAGACACGATGCCGCACCCCGTCGGATGCTCCGCTTACTTAACCGCCACAGAGACTGTTGGATCTAGGGACATGTTCCGTTTAACAAGGGGAGTGATGATGAGGAGAAACGGCAAGATACACAACCTGATAATGAAACACTTTGTTCATAAAAATGTTGCGTGGCGGCGTGAGAGATGGACAAGTATATTGAAGCCTTGTCCATCTCAACACCTGAGCAGCCCTATTTTCGACAGCGCATCGACAGGATCTAGAATCTATTGATGCCCAAGTGATCGAATATTTGAGGACGAGTGAAGAGTTGCTCCATGGCTCCAGGAATATCATTCTATTGTCGGACGACATTTATTAGGGTGTAATTTATATTACTCGGCAAGTTTGACGATCAGGAACATTTTTCTCCGTACCGTCAACCCGTCCCAGCAAATTGTATCACCATGTGAAATTGGTTGTGCTCTCTTTTATGCAATTCACACGTGATTGTTTGGGCATATGGTAATTGGTAATTGGTAATTGGTATTTGGTATTTGGTATTTGGTATTTGGTATTTGGTAGAACTACATTACTAATAATTCAGTTCGTTATGTTGAACTGTACAGTGATCGACACTGTACGGAGAGGACAATAGTGAAGAAGAGGAGTAAAGCGGGGAATTCTTCATACTTTGTAGAATGAAGAGGAGGAAGGAGGTTCCAGGCTGCTTGTGTTTGATGAAATGGGGATTTCGGTAATCTCTGAACAGTGAACACACCCACCAGTGGGTGCACGGACTCGTGAGACACTTACCGAAAATCATAGAAATCACACCTAAAATGTACGTTTTCAAAATTGGATTAAAATTCAAAAGCTCAATGAATCGGTTTGAAATCGATATTATATATAGATATATATATAACCTATATTTATTTGAAAATCAAATATTCATTATCAAAATCAAAAGTTTTATCCATCAATTTATCTTTCCTTACTAAAAATTTTGATGGGGAAAGGTAAGCTTTTGTTTTCAAACACAAAATTGGAAATATTCCATTGGATTTTTATTGTATCATATTTTGATATTCAAACAATATATGATCCAAATTTCAAAATAAAATTTCATAAATTGGGATTTTATTTCAATTTTGAAAACGTATATTTTAGGTGTGATTTCTATGATTTTCGGTAAGTGTCTCACGAGTCCGTGCACCCACTGGTGACCCAAATGTACGGAGAACCGTACTTCTTATTAGTGTATGTGGGTGCACGGGTATAGCCTAGGCCCCACAAGGTAGTTGCCGTGCCTCGGTCCAAAAAATGTGGGGAAAGGAAATTGGTACTGTGCTCGGTTTCAGTACAAGTTATCATCTTCGTAACATATCCAACTGTTCGAGTTCTAATCACAATCATTCTTTTCAATCATTAGAAAATATAGAGAGACCCTAGGATAGACGCTTTCTACACTTCATACGCTCGACAAAGTACATAATTCTACCTCCCATAACATCATTCGTTAACAGTCTTCGACATCATGCCTTTCAAAACGAAACTTACCAAGGCATTGGGTATCGAATGTAAGTTACACCCCCTGTGCGCTCTCCCGACCGACATATCATTGATTCGGGTCTTGTAGTACCTATCGTCCAGGGTGGTATGCAGTGGGTGGGATATGCGGAACTAGCAAGCGCCGTATCAAATGCTGGAGGTTTAGGGATTTTAACAGCTCTCACCCAACCTACTCCAGAAGATCTCCGCAAGGAGATCCGAAGATGTAGGGAAATGACAAATAAGCCGTTTGGTGTAAACATCACACTGTTACCCTCGATTAATCCCCCGGAGTAAGTTCCCGCAGATCTCAATCTCATCTCATGTTGATTCGCCGTTTTCCCCGTGCCAGTACAACATGGCCGTCAAGCCACGAAAAACTTGCAAAACCAAACTGACTCGTGATTTCTTCCAGTTACGGTGCATACGCACAAGTCACTATCGATGAGGGAATTAAAGTGGTTGAGACTGCAGGGAACAGCCCAGGTCCTATCATAAAGATGTTGAAGGCTGCTGGAATAATCATCCTACATAAATGTACGACCATCAGACATGCAGAGAGTGCAGTGAAGCTTGGGGTTGACTTCTTGAGTATCGATGGTTTCGAATGTGCTGGGCACGTTGGTGAAACTGACATCACGAATTTGATTCTCCTTAGCCGAGCCAGACAATCACTGAGCGTTCCTTTCATTGCATCCGGAGGATTTGCCGATGGTCAGGGGCTTGCCGCTGCCCTTTCTCTGGGCGCCGAAGGCATCAATATGGGTACACGATTCATGTGTACTGTTGAGGCACCAATACATGAGAACATCAAGAAGGAGATTGTCAAGGCATCGGAGGTTGATACACAACTCGTTCTTCGAAGGTGGAAGAATACTTCTCGCTTGTATAAAAACAAAGTTACTGCGGAGGCAGCAAAAATTGAACAGGAGAGCAAAACTGGAGAGTTTGCAGAGGTTGCTCCATATGTGAGCGGTAAGAGAGGAAGAGAAGTCTTCACCACTGGAGATCCTGATTATGGAGTAAGTATCAACCTTTCAACATTAAAAATTCAAAAGCTAACCCTCCGTTTAGGTCTGGACTGCGGGCCAGGTCATTGGCCTTATTCATGACATCCCCACATGTGAAGTACTTTGCAAGAGAATCGAGAAGGAGGCTATGGAGACTTTAAACAAAGCTTCATCTCTCTTTCAACCATCAAGCAAGCTCTGATTGTATAGACGTTTCAACTATGTATTTTAGGATTACCATAATGATTGTTTTGACACTATTTGTGTCTTATTTTCTCATGATATGTGACTGGGAAGGTGTGCATAACTGCAGGGACCGAAAAGCTGCTTGGTTGACCTCCAATAACTTTCAATATCATGTTCTTGTTCTCTTCAAAATTGTTTTGATCCCTCTTCCCTTCAACCTTCGTAAAATCTCTACATGCGCCACAACGCCAACATATCTTCTGGGACATCACTTGCCTGCTATACTTGTGTAGGTTTGTACTTCCTGTCAATCGCTTATGAGACAAGTAATTGATCCCTTCTCTTAAACAATCGGGGAGTTACCACGATCAACAACAGGAAGGGTCAGGAGAACCTGCTGTGCGGTCTGATATATTCGTGAAATAGTCAACTGCGGCCAGATCACACAGTTGACTAGAGCTTTTTCTTTGATTCAAAGTTAGTTGTTGTGACCATAAGTTGTGTATTCCATCATCAGCAGGGCGTTGTAACCCAAAACCAAAGGGTTACTTTGCCAGTACCAAGGTCTTCTCGCTCAGTGCAAACGTTTGAGACGGATGGATATAGGGTCCTCCTCATGCACGCCGTCTCGGGAACTCGTCCTCCCGCGACTTGATAAAGAGTTTCGCTTGGCAGGAAAATAGATCAAGGGAGATGGTGCCTCCGGATCCGTGGATAAAGAGCCTCCTCGGACAAACCTCATTTCCGAAAGTACGTTTAATCTTCTGATATCTGACCAGCGGATATTAGATCACGGCGCATAGGAAATTGGTTAAGCTTCAAATGTACATTTTCAAGATGCTGATCTAGAGAGACCATCTGACCAGCGCCAGGCACAGTGATGCTGATCATGTGCCATCTCCATCACCAATTCCGAACGTCGATAGTTTGAATCTCGACAATCCTGTTCCTAATGGAAGCAAATTGTCATACTTCTAGTATCCTTAGTCCTAAAAATAACAACGGTAGCTCCTTCCCTTACGGATTCGGGGTCTGAGGATGGACAAATTTGAATGGGGAAATTGTAGAGAGATTTTTTAGTGGAAGAAACATAGGTATTAGGTTTTCTGTATGGTTATGGACGAGTTTCATGTAGAGAGGATATTCGCTTTGGATTATCAGAGGGCGGAATTTCATGTGGCGGAGTTCATTCCTTATGTGATGTGCGTTAAGGAGAAGATCTACTAGATAATTGGGTTTATGGAAGCATTTGGGCATTGATGCAAGATGGTTGCATAGACAAGCATGAAATGCCAGAAGTGCCTCCATGGACCGGGTTAGCAAGTATAAGCATTAACGCCTATGGATAGAGCCGTATGAGTCTTTGGAACTCTATGGTTTAAACTAAGAGAGGACGCAAACTCCATGTACAAAACGGCAATCAACACCAGTGTTCCCAGCCTGATAGAATCCTGGAGTACTTGGCTGCATCAACTGAGGAAGAGTCTTCTCGATCACATACTGAGCACACTTATTTTTGTTTCCTTTTCGTACCCCGGCCATAGTCTACAAAGAACACAAAGTTTCATCTGAGGAGGAAGAGGAAGAGGAAGAAATGAAGGAAACGGATAATCTCTTGAAAAAACTGATGCATCAGAAAATTGGATCGCGTAATATGCATGCCATGAAAATTGCCATTATTGATCTAGCATGACGACTCACAGATCATCCTAGCCTCATCACTACCAGGGGTGTAAGAAATGAGAAATTCAAATCGTGGGCTTTCGTAAGAAAAATCCTGGAATGCACTGAGCTGGCAATGGATACTTCTCATATCAATATATAATGTATTTTTATCATACTCCTGGTTGCTGTAAAGGTTTTCCCACCATACTATCGGTTTCGTTATTCGCTCATCTCCTATTCCCTCGTTCTCTCGTTGGTCTACTCTGGACCATGTCGAGAGTACAAGGTACCTATACGTATACTTCATGGCGAGCTCCGATTCTGTCATATCAGTGGAGTGCTTGGACTTCCACTTACAAGAGTCGACCAACAAAAACCAAAAAACCAGATGCAATGAGAATCCTAGTTTCATGATGTTGTACTGGGGTTAATAGCTATAGTAGATATATGATGTATAATATATATATCGCATTGGAAATACATCAGGAAATCAGGTAATCAGGTAAAGAGTTCTGCAAAATAACGGACTGGAGTGATATCAAGGGATAGTTTAAAAGCATGTGGTGCTAATGAGACGTACAATTTGCAGTGTGTTGCGTGTTATGTATAAAACTCTTGCTGCGCTGCTTCAGAGTTATTTATATCAATGAAGATATATTAAAGTATACTAATAAACGTATGCGACTGATATGCAACCGATGTATTGCATTGCAATCAAAGACTCCTCCGAGTCCTCCCTGGTGCAGATAGATTCTCGAGATGCAGTCCATGAAAGCGTTACCTTGCCGTTGATATTTCTTAACATTCCCCATCACTTTTCAGGTTTGCTGTTTATTGTTCTATAATCATCAGCTCCATTCCATGTAGAAGACACAGTGTTATATGAAACTTATATATTGAAACTATTGAAGGCATGTAATTGAAGAAACCCAATACTGTTAAACTTTTGTGCGCATGTGAGCCTTTCTTTTAACCATCCTTAACGATCGAAAATCCTTTGCAGTTCATCATACCCTAAATATCCCGTTATATATACCCACTATCTCTGTCTTGCCGCCTGATGCGCCACCATCTGTGTTCTCCGACCCATAAACGACCAATACCAAGTCGGCTGATCATGTTGCACTCTACACCCATTGCTATACTTCCCGAACGCACCATGATCCCAAAAAGCCCTATCGACATCCTTCCCATCCTTCGGCTTCGAAGTATTCATACAGTCAAGATAGAGGCCATCAAAATGATCCTGGACCTGCTCGCCGGTTCGCTCAATGGTGGAATCCCGCAGACGGAACGTGCATATGCTGCATGCATCTTTGGGGATATCGCATTCGAAATCGTCAAAGGTGTCGAGAATCGTCTGCCCTGACTTCTTCATGTAGCTTTCTAGGGGCCAGATGACCGTCTTAGAGAGTCCGATGCAGTATTCGAATAGGGATGCTTTCTTGCATTTGCATCTTTGCTCCAGGAAACAACCGACTGGTGTGAAGAGTCCTTTGAGAATTTTGCAGCGGGGATTGCCCTTGGCGCCATTGAGTGCACCTGTGTTTTGCGTTAGATAGTGATTTGGAAAATAACAATGAATCAACTTACTGATGATGGTATGCTCAAGATGAAGATGCTGATGCTTGGTCGGATTCTTATCCTTGATATGATCTGCCGTTCCATACACCAATTTTTTAGTCATGTACATGAACTCTCTTGGAAAGTCAAACTCCCTAGCAAGATAATATGAGTTCGGTCATTCCATCAAGCTTTAATGTCTTATAGTCCTGACGGTTCATCTATTCCCTCGCCCATCGTGAACTTCTCAGCTTGGAAATATCCCATTCACGGTTTCCACAGACTTCGATGGCCTCATATACCTCCTCAGTATTGAGGTCATACAACTCATCCACCATGGTATCATGGACAATGCGAAACCAAAGTTCCAGACTTTTCACTGTACCAAAATAGACCGGTACGACTGATGACTTGCTTACTCGAAAATGCTCTCGGAGTGAGGCATCCCATACTTTAGAGCTCTCGGTGAGAACCTTTCTTGAGACCTTGTAATGAGCAAGGGTAGCTTCTATGGTAAACTCCTCGCCGGTGACAGGATGTGTCTAGATTTCCTGTCCGATGAGTCGAACAATCAAATCACCTTCTGAATCAATGACTAACTTGGCAGGCATCTATCATACTCATTAGCAAAGCGCCACCAATAAATCTGATAGAAATACTTACCGCAGGAGGTTTTTGGCTTGTCATTGCTGTTTTGATTTTCCCTTTCCTTTTCTTGGATACAGTGGACTGAGTTTGGATTTGAAAGTGGGTGAGTAGGAGAGAAAGATCAAAGGTGGGCAGGTTGAAGAAGATGGACTGGAGTAGAAAGGCTCAAGTAGATGGATCGAAGAAGACGACCGAGTTGAAATAAAGAGCTGAAGTGAATAACAAACCGAAGTAAACAAATCAAAGCTCAAAGCTCAAGACTCAAGACTAAAATCGAAAAACCAGAACAATCGAAAGAGAAAACAGACTCAAAAAAAATCCAATCTGAACAACCCCAGCTCACAAAGCGGAGAATCCCAAATCCAAATAGCTACAAGTGAATACTCGAGCTAGAACAAAACACAAAACACAGAATTGGAAAGAGAGGGGCCTTTAGATAAAGAGAATAACAATACGAGAGTGAGTAAACTGACAAACAAACGCTGAGAAGAGAGCATAACTCAGACTAGGTAGTAAACGGAAAAAGGAGAGAGAATTCATCGATTGCTAACGCACTTAACATCTGAACACACCTACAAGAATATGAAATTCTATTCTATTATCCCATTCCATTTCCATCTTTAATCCATAATAACAATGCTACCATACGTAAGATACCTAGCGAAAAGTAAAAGCTGATATCTAAATAACCATACCAACACACCGAAATCCTTCCGGGCGTCAAAGATGCAATGCTGAATCTAGCAATGTTAACCAATTAATCAATCTTCACAGTGACAATGTATGTAGTCATCTCGTCAATATCAGGGTATCTCAAACACATCTATCGAATTTCCATCATCAATTACATCCATCCACCATCCACAAGCCATTTATTATCCTTTGCTGCATCGAAGAGAAATTTCAAACATAGAAAAATAGACTATCAAAATAGCGAGACTGGAAAACTGAGGCCGCTCCAAGAAACTTTGGCTCTCTGTATGCTTTTTTTAATACCAACTCATCAGGCTTTCATTTGACCGCGATCTAGCAAACCACACCATCAAGTCCGTGAGTTGATGCTGGTGCCTAGCAAATTTGCGTATTATCACTAGTCAGTGTGCATGAGTTTCATTCAATGTCAACTCTATCCTGCATTGGAACTTGTACCGCAGGAGCATGTTCGGCAGCAGTATCTTTGAATGCCGCTTCTGCCTGTGGTACTGAGTCCGATTCACCAACAGTTGCATCCTTCTGACGAACCGCATCCCAACTCCAGTTTTCCTTGACAGCTTCGGCTTCCGCCTTTTTCAGCCACTGTTCCCATTTCACAGTTTGTGGTGCGGCTCCACTAGTCTTCACCCATCCGATTTTCTTTGTTTCCCGGATCGCGTACCATAGTGTTCGGGTAAACGAAGGCTTTCCTTCAACATCGTTTTCATCCTGAGCCAAATGTGCTTCCCGTGCCGATCCTGGCGTAACGTCGTCCCATACATAACTGGACAGATCCCAGAATCTTCCCTTGTTCATGAGAGCTACGCCCCAGAATGCGCCATTGAGCACTATGTAGGATGCACCGATGGAAATTTGCATTTGGAAATCACAATTCCCGAGAAGCACGACTGAAACCATGAGTAAGAAGGTACCGATGCCGACGAGTACTCGGTAAGGATCCGTATCGACGTAGTATTGACATTCTTCAGTTCCGTTGTACAATTCCCGGGCAACCTCCTCATCACATCTGACTACGACAAAGGCGCCTTCCCTGGTGCGGATCACAACGTCACCCAATGGGACTTTGCTATTGTTATTGCGATTCATGAGTGCAGGTGACCAGCATGATGCGTAGCCTACAATAGATGAGGCAAGAGAGATAGTGAAAAGGGCAACGCAAGCAGTTCCGTCATGAGTTAATACCGCCCATATGAAAAGACCGATAGTCAAGAAAAATGATATAAGAGATAGACAGTTGAGAGGGGACCAGAGTTTAGCTGGCACGTGAGGTTTCTTGCCATCCAGGCTAGTTGCGCGATGGGTAATTTTGGCTGCGAGAGTGTCCCGACGCCGAGGTTGAACTTTTGTCCCACTTTCTAAATGTGCAGTTTCTACACTACTTGAAGCCGAAACCTGTCTCTCTTTGTTTGTAGATGCCGGTGGAGACGCTAGCTGCCGTGGGGCATTCCTATGCTTGATTTCGAAAACTTTGAACTCGAAAGGCTTGAGATCCTCTATCGGATGTATGATATTCGGAAAAAAGTTCAGAGATTGTACGTAAACTCCATTATGAACACCGACGACAGCCGCGTTGACCTGTGGCATTCGAGAAGGACGAGAGGATTTGAGGAGGACTTGTGGTGCGGGGATAATTCGAGGAAGCATGCACATCCATGAGGAGGTCATGGCTTGGGAGTGTTCGGCCATGGCAGATTCTCCAATGACTGCCAATAGCGACACGATATCTAATCTCCATCCATCACTTGGGTAATTGTTAGTTTGTGGTCAATATATGAGCAGGATGGGAAAAATGATGTCGAACATACCGAACCTCTTTCCCGGTAGGAAACCATGAACCTGCCATCTCAAGTCCTGTGCCGCAGGTATTGTCCACCGACTATCGTCTCGAGTCTCGGATCTTCGAGTCGAGTCCAACTATGAGTAAACGCGCCTCCGTCCCTTTTCTCTTTTCCCGAGTTCAATATCTTCACTTCTTAGCAAGTAGGTACGGCTATCGATGTCTTCTCTATCTATCCGTATCTTATCATTTTCTCTCCAGAAAATCAAGCATCCATATAATGATCTACAGAGCCTCAAGCAATCTTACCTACCTAGATATATGACATAGATTCTGTTCATTCCATGCCCCCCTCCACCACATAAAACAAGCAAGTCCCAATTCTAGCATCGCGTCTGACAAGCCCTTGGAGCTGAAAAGACGCTGATCGGGACGATCATTACAGGGGGTGTGCTAGTAGGCTGTGCGTATATTTACCTGGTGGTAAGAGTAAGCCTACGGAGAATAAGTGTGCTTTTTCGTCTGAAATGTGCTATGGGCCTTTAGTAGACATGAACGTAAACCAAAATTGTGTACATTTTCTTCTAAACTTTTTAAATATTCAAACTCCCTTCATAGCTACTACGTAGTTCAGAAACGGTGACGAGAATTTAGCGTTTAGAACCGCCTAGCATCTAAGTTCCGTAGTGTTCAGACCACCCTAAAGCCCCTAATGACTCACTCCCGTCCAAGCTAAAAGCCCTATGAGGTTTACGATAGCCCGAGCCAAGCCCTACAAGTGGATACCTATCACCCTAAGCACCCCATTCTCTTCTCTTTTCCAATCACATGTCCATCTAATTTATGTTTCGTTAGTCGACTTACCAGCCTCGAGTCTCCCAATTTGCTAAAATATACGGTGTATATATATTGGAATCCTTCGAGAATTTTCGTCCGGCGGCTATGCACGAAACTGGAGAAGAGAGAGGTAAGAAAGAGGCACAGAATAAAAGAAAACCGAGTTATCTCCAATCGTTTGGACTCTTGGGAATGATGAATTGTTTGTTAATGAAGGGGTTTCGCCCGGCGTCTGCCGTTTGTAAAATATATTGGTATTCTACGCATGAGTACTCGAGTAAAGAGATACGAGTACAGAACCTACTCCATTTGATAAATCTGAATGGTGTTGTTTCTATTTTGACATTGTTAGATTTACACCAAAGTGTTTAAGTAGGCGTGCGATAATCTATTGGATCACGACGGATATCTGATAAGTGTCACAAGTGCCACAAATGCGAAAAAGCATGCAATCCCATTACATGCATTCATTTGTAGTTGCCTATCCGCAGGTTACCTGCTGCGCGTGATTGATTGCATTGAGAGGCTGAGTTATAATAGTAATTTGTTTCTTAGTCGTCTCAGTTTCGTACAATTACAACAATGTACGGGGTTGAAAATGACACACGAGCCCTATCGATAATCGAATCATGAAATAATATAAAAATATAAAATAGAGTAAAGGCATCAAATCATAAAAATAATACACCCTAAACCGTAGTCATCAGTAGTCTCTCATTGTAAACTCTTGTGTCTAAATCTCATGCACCTCAACGCCCGGTATCATCTCGTTCCGCCCCATTTTCTTTTCCCGTCTCTCCCATCCTACTCTCACTCCTGTCGTTAGAAGACGGTCGTGGACATGAAACGAAAGAGCCTCAACGAGGCATAGTGCGCCTTTGGTTGCGATAACCTCTCTGATCATCTACGTCGCCAATCAATGTCGACCAGGCGCCGGTGTCCAACGATTCACCCAACTATATTCATCAACAATCCATTGACAGTAATCCTTCCATCTCGTAGTCCACTCCTTCGTGACGTCCTTTCTCTCTTCAGCATCCATGCAGCTATGCTCTAAACTCCATTTTGCAAGTTGTTTCCAGCCGTAAAGGGACATTGATTCAGAGCCAATCATTACTTGATAGAAGTCGTGGGATAAGGATGATCTGCTATTGATTAGTGGAATTCTAAATGATGAATGTTGAGGAACATGCCTATAAAATGTAGCATTATCACTATTAATCGTGCAAGGCACATCGTTTGCCAGCAATATTGGAAGGTTATGTCCTGCAATGTTGGGAGTGAGACCAAGGACCTCATTAGAAATAGGGCAGGACTCGATAGCGATATTCTTCTCTTTGAATATCTGCATGAGAATAGGGTGTCTCGCAACTGCATAACCGTGTCCGATTCTTTTTGCATTAAGTAAAATCGCATCGAAAAGATTACCGTCGACTTTGCCGCCAACCGATAATGTCTCCCCGCAATGAAATAGAAATGGGATGTCTAGTTTTTGGTCCCGGCATTTTCGACGGAATGCAAGAAATTCGGGCACGAAATGCCGAAGCTCATTACCCATTTCTTCATGGCCCACAAGATCGAAACCTATACTCCCATTAGTGGATGTGGATGGACTCAAAATTTGAACTAAACTAACCACACAGTAGTTTTTGATACTTCTTTTTTAAATCAATGCATTCATCAAGCGCTACTTCAATCTGGCCCCTGTCGAATGAGCGAGGTGTGCAGTAAATGACTTTCATGCCTCCGAAATACAGCTTATTCTCATCATTTCGAATTTCCTGCATAGTCCTATGCAGTTCTTCATCGATGATATTCAAAATCCCTTCGTTACCAATAGTCTTCGTGCCATCGTCAGACTTTAGCGAATTTGTGGCCATAAAATTGGGTCGTATCTCAGCATATTGAATATTGTCACTGACAAAATCATGAATGCACTCTCGGGTGTAGTTTCTGAATGCTGACTCGTAAGCAAACAGCCCTTTCATCATCTGAGTCCTATAATTGAATTTTTCCCAAATACTAGTATTGTTAGCTTTAATTGCCCGATTGAATGTGCATACATACCCGCGACCTGTTTGAGAACAATCATGGGCTTCCTCTTCCGAAATCTGCATTTTTCTCTGGAGCCATTCTTCGGCACCAGCTGTACCGATCAACTCGCGACCATTTTCATCCACAAAATTGAATCCCTTTTGGAACTCCTTGTACAGCATCCATCTATTGGAGACGTAGTCACCATCCATAACATTCCCCAAAGGGACATTAATTTCTTTTTCTTCACTCTTCACGTGGGTCGCTTCATGAAGTGTCATCACCATGAAAGAGATGCGTGACGCCGCGTAATTCCCCGGCGACGTTAGAGGAAGAGTGCTCCGGATGTACATTGCATCAATAGTCCTGGCCTGTTCTATCAAAAACTGTGCTGGCAAGCATGAATTGAAATGAATGTGAAGGTGGGCGCCTTTGGGCATTCGTTTCGCGATTTTCATCAACTCCGTACCATTGATGAGATCCAGGTTTCCCAAGAAGTGTTCTCCTTGAGTCCTCTTACCAGTAGCGAGACCTTTCGCGTCGACTGGTCTCCCATAAGTCTCGTCCCAATCATAATCTCTGATTCTCTGGACGATTCTTGCTGCCCTTTTCTCCGTTTCTGAAGACTTGGCTTCAGCTTCGGCATCAAATGCAGTTCTCCGTTCCGCTAGCTGAAGAGACTGGAGAGCTTTATCATAATCCTCTGGTGTGTCGAATTCTCTTTTTTCAATCGCAAGACGCCAACTCTCCTTTGCTCTTGTCCCTGGTTTTCCAGATTGAGGCATCTTTAAGATACCTGACCTCGGCTTCGCTCTCTCGGCCTCTTTGATTTTGCTGACCGGCGCTTCCTCGCCGTCTTTAAGTAGTGAGCACAAAACGCCCATCCCATCCAGCCTTACTATTACGAACTTCTATAAGCAATGCTGCCTGGCAAAATTGTAGAGCTAGAATGACGATGTGATAGTATCCCTACAGACTGTCATCGCCAGCTTGCCCACATATGTTGGAAATCTTAGTTGTGAAAATTATCACGAAGTCGCATGCTCGAAATGCCCTGTAAGAGCTCAGCCACCCAGTGAGATTACTTGTTGTTTGCGCCGGAGGTTTTATTGGCTGCGGACCTCGTGCTTGTGTGATAAGAGCGCTAGAGCCGCGTTAAGTAGTATTTTACCAGCGCAAGTTATTCAATAGAATTAGATAGGCCGCAAAAAGGAAGTTCTATTGACCAAATTTTGTTTACCCAAAAGAGAATTGAAAAAAGGAGAAACAATATCGTGGCTGTACTCCGTTGTATTTTCGAAAGGGTCGAAATGGCTGTAAACAAGCTTCAATGATTTGATTGTCAAAGGGATTCCAAGTCATCGAGATAAGCACGCTTATCATCACCCGAATGTAAGGCCGATTACAAGGCGATTTCTTGTGACCATTGCACCGCGACTACTACCTAGGTAGTAGGCATACTTATATAGGTATATCAAAGCTACGCCTAAGGATGTCATTGACCGTTGACCATGTCATTTAACGACGGCCGAGCTTTACCTATCACCAGTAGACTCCGAGTGTGGCAATAGCATAGTTAGCTGTCGACATGGGCTATAGGAGTTTGCCGAGCACCCACTAGCACATGTACAGCACATACATATATATGACTACTGTAGCTCCTCTCTGAGAACATTGGGAAAATTGATGTCATAAACATTGGCCCGGTCACTTCAAAATTACCACCCAAGTGGAGAATACGCTCTGCTGCGAAAAGACATTGAATCACCTGACAGAAGCCTGGAATTTGACCCTCGAGATGTGCTGATTGGGATGTCATACGGAACGTTCTTGGAGCATTCTTACAATGGAAGTTGGTGTGCGGAAGATGAATCGTGGAAATGTGTTATGTACAGAGGACAACTTTTGTATTATCAATGTAGCGAGGCTACTTTATCATATGAATTTACGCCAAACGCTCCTTTGCTACCCAGCCAATACTTAGTCACCTTCAAAGGCTTAAACCTCTCTCATGCTAAAAAATTGACAGCAATCAATTAACAACCTACCAATACAAGAGGTAGATCTCTAGTCATCGAATTTAATGCCCTTTTTACCCTCCACGTCAATGTAACCACCTCTGTAACTTCCACGCTTCTTCTTGTTCTTCTCTTTGGTAAAACCTTTGCCCTTTGTAATGATCAAATCCTCATGAGCCTTCTGAGCGTAATCATATGGTACATATGCATTACTAGACAATCTCGGGTCGACTTTGGTGTCTTTGGGAATGCGAGAAAATGGTACGTTCTGTTTCCTAGGAAGCTTGGCAGCAGGCATTGGTGGCAATGGTGGATCTAATGCTTTCTCGTTTGGTGAACCCTTGCCTTCAGAAAGTGTCTCGCTTGTGTCTGAGCTAGCTGCTGTCTCCTTCTTTGCAGTTTCATCGGCATCACTTCCGGAATCCGAGTCAGAACTGGAATTGGAATCGGAAGATGAATCGGAGTCAGAATCAGGTAATGGAGTTTTCTTTGCATTTGAGTGTGTAGAGGAATCGGAGTCGGAATCTGAGTCGGAGGAATCAGAAGAACTAGAGTTATCTTTAGTCTTCCCGGCTTTAGATTCGTCTTCTCCAGAGCTAGATTCGGATGAAGAGGCCGACGACTCTTTGTCAGCAGCAGAAGTTTTAGCCTTCTTGGCTTTGGGGGCATCTTCTCCTGAAGTTGAACTAGCATCGGATGAAGATGAATCAGAATCGGATGAAGATGAATCGCTATCTGAAGTAGCTTTGCGCTTCAAAACATTGACTTTTGGCTTCGGCGAGGGAGACTTAATGGCTGATGGCGCATCATCTTCATCATCGGCATCGCTATCGGAACTGCTGGAGGAAGAGGACGAAGAGGATGATGAGGATGACGAGGAAGATCTTCGAGCAGAGTTCTTCTTAGTTGGAGGAGCATCTGCCATCTCAACATCACTTCCCTCTTCACTGCTGGAGTCGCTACTATTGCTGCTACTGCTACTGCTGCTTGAGGTATCCGCGGATGAAGGCTTAGCTGCCTTGGGCTTTGAAGTTTCGTCCTTCTGAGTGGCTGCAGCTTTCAGTGCTGTATTCTCCTCTTTCAATGTCTGCCACTCAGTGTAGATATGTTCAAGAGAGAAAGCGGTGGTTTCAGCTCCTGCTGTTACCTCAGCTCTGCTACGACGTTCAGTCTTCAAGGTGCGACTGGTTTGCATGAATTCGTGCTGCTCGAGGAATTTGCCGACAAGATCGAGTAAATGGGAAGGAATTCCTGTCTTGGGAGGTTCGCCAGCATCGCGACGGTTGAGGAGATCTTGTGCGACTTGCTTGGCTTGTTTGTTCTTCGATCGTCCTTCGTTGCCAGATTTGGTAGCTGAGGCTTTGTTTGCATCCGTACCAGAACCAGCAGGGAAGAGCCAATCTGGTTGTGGTTGACTCGAGGGATTCTTTCTCTTTCCCAATGCCTGCATATTGGCATTGTCTCCCATATTGCGTTTATTTTGCTTCGGCCTCATACTTGTTAAAATGTTGAAAAAATTGTCTAGTTTGGGAATTGATCGCAAAATTTCCAATTGTCACAGCTTATCTATCGGCAAAAAAAAAAAAGTTCCCAGGGAGAAGTAGACAAAAATCCGCTTATCTAGAATAGGAATAGTGTAACTCACCTTGATGCGGTTTGCTACTAGATGGTCAAAAAAACCTTGAAAAAGGCAACTTCATTGCAAAGAAACCCATTTTCGAGCTGTCTTAAACTTTTAATGAACATTTTTTTATACTGTAGCATTTTTTATGTTCGAAAAATCTGTTAAAGGGAAAAATCACCCAAAAATACTCATTATTTTTCTGAGGTATCGGATCTTACATTTCCCGTCTCGAAGCCCTCGCTTATGTAATACCAGTGGTACTAGTGCTTGCTTGATGTCAGGGAACAGAACCTAGGAGCTGGAGTGTCAAACTGTAAGCACCAATAACCTAATATTTAACCTGCACATCATATGCTCCTTTACCACGGTGGGTTATGCTGTGACTTTTGAATACTGTTTACCAACAGTCAAAAATGATTCTCGAGCCAACTGCAGAACAACTTCCAGTCCGCCTTCGCGAATAAATGATTGAAAGGGATACACAGAAAAGTCGCCTTGATTTCAAGAACCTAGCTCTGCCTCATGGACGGCTCTTCACGAAATGGCTCTAGCGGGGTCAATGGCAGCGATAGGAGTGGCATGAGTAGGGCGGAAAGGTTTGAAGATGAGAAGAGACGAATTATCGAAAGCTGTTTTGGGAAGAAGGATCCGGACGGCTCTTGTGAGATTAGTTCACTTTGCGATACAGGTATCAGCTGTGCTAACCCCTCGGGCATTTAGTATTGGAATCATATATCACACATATTAGAATTATTGAGGATGCGGCATATCCATCCTCTCCACCTCCCACGGACGCCAATCCGGATGCTAAAAAACCTCGTCTTATAATCGTCGCCGTGCGCAAATCTGGACGGGTTCGGATGCACAAAGCTAGGGAGAATGCGAATGGGAGCTTTTCAATTGGCAAAACTTGGATGCTTGATGATTTATCCGCGGTAGAGTCTTTTAGTGGAGCAGTTCCTACGACTGCTGAGGAAGAACAGCGCAAACAATGGGCTGGGGGGATGGGATTTACTGTGACAATTGGAAAGCCCTATTATTGGCAGGCCAATACTCAAAAGGAAAAACAATTCTTCATCGCAAGCTTGGTCAAGATTTACACAAAGTACACTGGCGGAAAAGCGCCGGAACTCATTGGTTTTGATCCCAGAGAAAGGGAACAATTGTCTGGTATTTCATCTTCCACACGACCACAACAACCTCCCTCACAAGAATCTCGGCGGCCTCCGCAAGCCCAACAACTACAGTCTTCTGCATCTTCTGCATCTTCTCCATACGAACAGAACCAGAGTCGACCGTTCAAACGAGAGCCGTCCCGAGAACCTGTGCTGCGTAGTCAACCTAGTCGAGATGCTGTACAACGCCCATCAGGCCAAATGCCGGCCAATGCTAGTCCAGCTTTTCCTCCACAAAATTCCCGACCTCCTATGCGGCCACAGCGTGATGCCTCGCCAGGTTCATCTGCTAAGCCACTGGGTGTTAAACCTCAACAGAGCCACACAAGTCTGCGTAGGTTGGAAACCGCTAATCAGAGCCAGGAATCTTTTGGACGCAGTGACGACAGCGGAAGCTTACCGCCTCGTTCACGCGGTGGCGCTAATGGTTTGCCTAATGCACCTGGTCGCTTTCCTGATAGAAGCGTCACACCCATTTCCCAACGTGGCCCTCCTGAATCCGGCTTTCCAAGTCCGAAACGGGACAGGTCGACGGACCCGCCGCCAATGCCTGCTCCACTAACAATTCCACCCGAACGACGTCGACCTCCAATGCCAAATATTGGCGATGCGGCTCGCTTACGTGGTACAGATTCAATGGATAACATTGTGCCGGCGCCATTGGCTAGTCCTGGTATGCGCAGAGACGATATGCGGCCTCCCACTCGTAGCAGTGAACGATCAATACCTCGCGAGCGAGATACTAATGGAGATGGCAGTATTGACGCCAAAATCATAGAGGCAGCATCATTGGAACCACCTCGTGATAATTTGGGAGATACCGGTAAGGATGAAGTGCCGCCGGTTCCTGCATCTGCACCAGCTACTACCTCCCCTGTCTCTCCAGTCGTTTCGCCGACTACTCCCGTTTTGCTATCGGCGGAGGAGCAAGAGGACGAGGAAATGCGCCCTGGTCTTGGACCCATGATAAAGAAGAAATCCAAGGGCGACATTGCCAGCACCTTCCTTAGGGCCGCACAAAATGCCAATGGTTTCAAGCCTCGTGCTGGTGGCGCAGCTGAACGTCTTAGAGAAGCAGCACTGGCAGCTAAATCTCCAAACGGCCCTGATGGTATCACTGGTGTGGTCCCAGCTCCTTCCTTAGTCCGGGCGTTCAGTAATGATAGCGCAACTATGTTCAATGCTCCGCTCGCCGTTGTACCAGCTGCTACACCCGAAGTTCCTTCTACTCCGGTCGAAGCACCTCCAGAAAAGTCAGCTGCACGCAATGCCAATCCTGAAGTTATTCCGGAAGTCAAAATTACAGTCCCGGACAAGGATATACCAAGCACTGTTGGAAGTCTTCCAAAGGCATCAGATACTGGCTCACTTGACAAGCCAAAGGCTCGGGAACCTAAACGTCCGAAATCTGCTTCTGAGGCAATGCAAAAAGAGCTTGCATCTTTAGGTATCGATCCTAGCTTTTTGGATGGCCGAGGTTCTGATCTTGTCAATGCATGGGATGAATTTGGATGGGTTGGGGAAGGTGTGCATACAAAAGTTATTGATGCATTAAAAGATGATGTTGAGCGAGAGCTCAACAAAGTTCAAGCAGGAGGCTGGCTTAACCGATTAGAGGAAGAGGACGAACGAGTTGAAGCGATTAAAAGAGGGCTGGATACATGTATGGATGAATGTGACGAACTTGATGGTTTGCTCACACTGTATCTTGTGGAGCTTGGCGTGAGTTGCTTCATTGGATACATTCTTGAAGAATTTTGTAGATTAACAAATCACTTTAGACACTCAACGAGGACATTGCATACATCGAAGCCCAATCACAAGGTCTGCAGGTACAAACGGCCAATCAGAAGCTCTTACAAGCTGAACTTCAATCTCTACTGGACACGATATCAATTTCCTCATCACAGCTTGAGTCCTTAAAAACGGCATCATTGGAACGTCCTCATGATCTCGAGCTGGTTGAAAAGTCTTTGGTTGTTTTGTTCAAAGCTATGGTTACTATTGATCCTTCACTTAGTATTTCTGTTCCTAGAAGAAGTGAAGATGGTAGTGTCCATTCCGGGAGAACTGGAGGCTTCGGCAACAGCGAGATTGGAAGCATGCGGGTCTTACAGGAGAAGAAAGATGTCTACCGAGCTACGAGCGTTGAATTCCTTCAACGTTTGTATTCCTTTTTACAAATGAAATTCCGCTCTGCAATTGACGAAACAAGGAAAGCGTTAGACCGGGAAAAGGGTGGCAATATCGCCAGAACAGCTGGGAAGGGCAAACTTGACCCACGCCATCATGATCTCGCGAGGAATATACTTTGGAGATATAGCCCACTGATGTTGTTCTCTAGGGAAGTGGCTCCTGATGAATGGGAAAAGTTTTTGTTAGATTACGAGTCTGCATGTAAACCCTTATACCAGGACGAATTCAGGGACGCTGTGTTTGCCTGGAAGCGGATTGCTAAGAAAGCACACGGGGACGAGTCTGAAAACTTGTTCACATCACAAATTGAGAAACACACTGAAGGCCTCGCAACTACAACCGCTAGAAAGCTGACGGTAAAGCGAAGTCAAACGCTGGCAAAGATACGATCTCCAGCTGGCGACGGTGGCAATAAGTCTACCACAGACAAGGCGGATGGTCGACTACCTCCACATGAAGTGTTCACTGGAGCTCTCGATGAAATGGTTCCGATTATGAGCATGGAGCAAAACTTCATTGTTGAATTTTTTCATATCACGTCGCTAGAACAACATGATTTTGCAGATTCTGTCGCTGCTGCTCCCCCAGACTTGCGACGAGGCGGCGACTTGAGAAGGCCGAAAGTTATGGATCCCAATCGGATCTTGGCAAAACGTGTCGTACAGACCATGGAAGAAATTTACGCTTTTTGGGCAGGCGATATGGAAGCACTCGTAGACTGGTCCCTCCAAACCGATCCATTGTAAGTATACCTATTTAAAACAAATCGAAGGGAATAACTAATTATTCGAATAGGCAAGGTGTTGGTATACTCGTTTCAATTGAGCGCAAGCTTGTTGACCTCGAGGAATCAAGCCAGGAGTACCTGGCACGTACTCTCCAAAAATTACATGCTCGTTTACTTGGTCTATTTAACAAATTCCTTGATGAGCAGATTCGAGCCATCGAAGACACTAAAGTCAAAATCAAGAAGCGAAAGGGTGTTATTGGCTTCATAAGGATATTTCCTTCATTTTCCTCTGCAATAGAAACGATGTTGATGTCTGCTGATGGCCTCGAGGTTCGACAAATCGTAAATAATGCATATTCTCGATTGAACAAAACCATGTTTGAGTCTCTCAAGGTTATTGCGAGGGAAAATCCAAGTGCTCACACTGCAGGTGCAGATCCAGAGGACAAAGAAGCCCTCAATTATCAGATTCTACTCATCGAAAATATGAACCACTACCTGGAAGAAGTGGATGTCCGCTCCAACCCGGTGCTTGAAGAATGGAGGGAGAATGCTAGCCAAGAAATGGATGAACATATGACTTTGTATCTGGGTGCTGTGATTCGAAGACCCCTAGGAAAACTTCTCGATTTCTTGGAAAGTACAGAGAGTCTTATGCTTTCGAGACAACCTGGTGAATCGGCTTCGAAGATCTCATCAATGCCAAGTCACTCCAAATCGACCTTCAAAAAAATCCTTGCTGGGTATGACGCCAAAGAAATTAGGAAGGGCATTGAAACTCTTAAGAAGCGAGTTGAAAAGCACTTTGGCGATGCAGATGACCCAGGACTCAGTCGAGAACTTGTCAGCAAGGTGAATCAACAATGCGAGAGATTTTACGAAAACGTCGACGATAGGATTTTGACAATCAGCAGAGATGTGTATGATGGAGAAGTTATTGCTGAATGGACAAGAGCCGATATTGCTACAGCCTTCAGAAAGTAGGTGCCGTCATGAAGAGAGCAGGGTCCTTGGATTCTGACTACATTGAACACAAATTTCCTTTAAATGTAATATGAGTGGAAACGTATAATGAAATAGGCGTTTCGTAGGAGGGTGCAAGTGGTCATTATAATGGCGGCATAAAACCTTGTAATTTTAGGGGATATACCATGCGCTTGAAGAATGGAAAATGAAGAAAGGACCAATTTCCGTAGCATCTTTTCATATCTTGCCAATCTATATGAACAATTCGAGCATGAGCTACTGTGAGCATATCCCACTGTTCGTCTCAGTCCCTTGGCATTGGTGGTATGCACGTATGTACTGCTACAACAGCCGAGGATATTAGACGGGAATTGACGGATGAATACACCCACTCCTGAAGAATTTCGAGGCCGATCCACTAGATAATAATGTAGTAAGCACTTAGTACATATATTCCACTTATCAGGCTCCGTGTGATTTTTTGTTGTCGAGACGTCTTTGAGTCGTGATTGAACATTCAAATATCTAAGCAGACTAAGTGCTTCTTTTTACTTCACATTTATTCCCCATTCGTATACATATGTCAGTACATTTGGGCTCGATTAATCAAACTCAATTTAGATTCTGAGGCTCTTGTTCGAAATAGGCACATCGATGCATCTATGCGAATATGGCGGCTGCAACAACCATTCATCCGATCTTGGATTTCTCAAGTCATGAGAATAACGAGAGTTATGCAATGGGCGAGTTGGCTTTAGATGAACCTCGGTCTCCTCAAAATACCTTTGAAATGCGGCCAATAACCCGCCAAAGACAAATCATAATTCTCATCTCAAGCTTTTTGACAATATGTATCACGATTGGTCTCAATCAGTCTTATGGCGTTTTTCAGAGCTACTACATCTCCCCAACTCAAAACATGCTTCCAAAAACAACGGTCAATGAAGGTGCATTGGTGGCCTTTGTGGGCACACTCGGGTCTGGTCTTACTTGGGCCGGCAGCATTGTGGTAAATCCAATGATGACAAGACTAGGTGCAAAGGGTTCAAAATATATCTGTGTAACGGGAGTTGTCTTCACGAGCCTAGGATTTGGATTGGCAAGCGTGTGTAAGGAAGTCAGTAAATCACAACCAGCGCTTCGGTCAGTTACTCGCTAAACCGTTTTACTAGGTTTGGCAACTTCTGTTGACACAAGGATTACTATACGGCATTGGTTCATCGTTACTTTACTATCCAATTCTAAGTACAGCACCAGAGTACTTTAACATACACCGTGGGTCAGCAATGGGATTCATTCTGTCGGGCGCGGGAATTGGAGGGCTTATCTTCTCGCCCTTGATCCGCTTTCTTTTGACATCAATTGGGCCCAGATAGACACTCCGTTTACTTTCTTTCCTCGTGCTGGTCATAGCCCTGCCGATTGCTGCAACTGCAGCTCCATCATGATTTGTTGGAAGACGACAAACTCATGTAGATCTCAAGTTGGCCATGAAGCCGGCATTTATCTTTAGCGTTGGAGCTGGTTTCTTACAGGCGGGAGGGAACGGACTACCACTCACGTTCCTGGCTGAGTACTCGGTAGCTTTGGGATATACTTCGACTTTTGGTGCCACCCTGCTAGCTGTTTCGAATGGAGTTAATTCTATTAGTCGAGTGATGACCGGCTTCGCTGGAGATAAGTTTGGAAGACAGAATACGCTTATCCTGTCGGTTATCTTGTGTGTCGTATCAGTATCTGGATTCTGGCTAGGAAGTACGACTGCAAATGGTAATAAGGCATTATGGTTACTTTTTGTGATATTCTATGGAGTTGCGGGCGGTGGTTACAATGCTCTATTTCCCACGGTATGTCTCTCCATTCCTTCACTACATCCCATTCTGTGCAAATCGGTTACATACAAGCAAAGACTGTGGCGGAAGTATTTGGACTTCAGGCCTACGCTAGTGTAAATGGGTTTATATATTTTGTGAGAGGCCTTGGGATCATGTTTGGTAGCCCAGTCGGTGGCAAAATCCTGGGGGAGAGTCAATTAGGAAATTATCGTAGGGTGATTTTGTTCGATGCAGCGCTTTTGTCCGGTGCTACTTTTTGTGTTATCGCGGTGCGACTGTTTGATTCTATGGAAAAAAGATCTTGGAAGTGGAAAGCATAATGTGTTGCATCATTCTATTATTATATTCAGCTATTGGTATTTTGTTGATTGGTGAGAAATTTGCACAAGCTAAACAGTGACTCTACTTTATCCCGTTCTTCATTGATACAAGTGTGTATGCATACAACTTTTGCAACACAGCCTCTTTCGTTACAGGTGGCCGTTCCAACATCTGGCCTCGGAAATATTGATATGACATAGGCCCTGATATAATCGCGTGCAAATTTTAAATCAAGGCCAAGCTACCTTGGTATTACAAAACACCATCGTTATATACTCAATTTCTGCTCATCATAGAGCTACTATCTATCGCTTTTCACATACTAGGTAAAATTGATGGCATGTGCCCGCCGGGTAGTAGGAAGTCAACATTATCAAGCGCATAATGCTATTCACTGTATGATTGAGCTCATACCAATATTGAATAATGATAGGCCGGTCTAGAGTCCAGATGGGTCTATAGGGCTGAACATCTTTCCCGATATCGAAATTTCACTTTTTCTTAGTTTGGCCTCGATTAGGTCTTGCAATATTGATCTGTATCGACGGCCCGAGCTGGGAGTTCATTGAGAGGGCATATATCATTTTAGTCATATGTCCAAGTTTGCGTTCACTTTGTTCTAATAGTCCAAGTATTTGCTTTTGCTTGCATGTTATCAATATCCTTCCAATTCACGAAATATGGCAGCAAACCGTGCTCGTTCTGATTTGACTGCTCGTGAGCAGTCAGTAAATAGTTTCGTCAATCCCCTACCGCAAAAAGGCACCTTTACTCAAGACTATAGTAATAATCTTGTTTTGAAAGATGGTTCAACTATTAACTTAACATGGACATCTAACTATATAGTTACTTTCTTGACAATCAGTCAAGTTCTAAATTGTGCTGGAGGAGAATTGGGCTGTAATTCCAATTTTACTCTTCTTCGTGAGAGTTCCCTTCAATTGACAATTCAAAGTACTAACCTTACTTATACAATAGAAAGCATACCAAAATCCCCGAACATAGCATTATGGACTGTGGACTCTTCCCCTTACAATTTAAGCGAATCCAACATTTTCTACTTCACTATACATAATGGAAGTACAAGGAATTTTATAGCGTCATTTACCTCACGCTATTTTAACATCAGTACATCAAACGATATTCCCCGGATGACTGATGCAGCTCGATCGCTCTCAACTAAAAGACACGAAATAGCAGACCCAGTTCCCACCATTGACCTTCCTGTCGGGGCTGAAATAGGCATTGGCCTTGGCATTGGAGTGGTTTCTTGTGTAGTGGTACTTGCTGTTGCACTGCTTTTCCGATGTATCAGAAGAAGTCGGTATCGAAGGCACGCTTCGAAGAATTCGCCAACAAATATTGTTGATGCAGGAGATAATCTGCGGGTAAGCCGCGGATCATGGGTGCAAGCTCTTGGGATGCGGCAAAATACATCTGATGAAGAAAGTATATCACAATATCGATGGACTAGCCCGGATGATGTAACGCCTAGATATGAGCCTCCGGATTCTAGAAGAGAAATGGGTATTCTTGATGAAGTTCGTTTAGAGAATCCAGAGGAATCTATTCATAACCAGAATAACCAGAATAGTAATCCCAGTTCGAATATCCATTTAGCTCCAGTGGGCGGAGCAGCCAGTCACTTTATTGACGATTGCTGCGGCTCCTGGACGAGTTCACCGTCCTATATATTTCAGGTTCCCGGTGACGCATCATGCAATTTCCAACACCACCAAAATTTTCCTGTCCCTGCAGCAAACCTAGAATCAATACCTAGTCAATATATCCATCAACTAGAAAGATACATGCTCAGAAAAAACTCAATTGAAATCCAACACCCTCTGCCAACCTACGCTCCATGGCTTCATCATGAATTAATAAACAGATCAAACTCAATAGGGAGTATCCAACAAACACCTACTCAATTCCAATCACGATATGAAGCAAAAGAGAAACAGGAATTTAAACCTAATGCGAATAAACTGAGAGTTTTAAAGGAAGGATATACAACTAGCCATAGTACAAATCATGAACTTTCTGTTAGTACACATACGCAAGTTCCGAGAATCAAGCAGATTCTGGAAATTACCCCAAAGAGAAAATCGAAAGAAAATGCACCTCAACAGACCTCGCAACTCATGTCTCCATCTGTTCTCGAAACACTAAAACGAGAAAAACCTACTTCCCTCCGAGCAGAGCTAGAACCCGGAGCAACTCACGAAGCAACATATGAAAAGCAATATCAAAATCCAGAACAGGAAAAATATCAACTACCCCATCCACTGAAATCCCACCCTCAAGCTCAACTCCTACCTCCACCCCAAACTAAATCCTCAATCCAAAACCCAACATTGATACTCCCTCTAGTAGGCCAATGTCACTCAGAACCAAGCATGTAGTACCCCAGTATTTATACCCGAAGTTGAGATCGCGGAACTCCAACTCCAACTTCTGATTACTATCTCAACCAAAACCCAACAAAGAAAAATAAGGTGAGATAAAGCTAAAGACAAAGATAATATCAACCTGCAGCAACAGGACCATGGATAAAAGGAAGAAGAGTAACCACAAAATAAGAGAATATCTCCTCTAAAGTTACCAATCTACGAATTCCCACAGAATTATATCATCCATCCATCTGAAGTCCCAGTGGTCTACACATAAGAACCCACACCGTGACAAAAAAAACCTCCAGCAATAAAATAAAAATCACGACTAAATTATTTCGATCAAGTACTCCATAATCTTCCAAGCGAAGAAACAAGTACATAACGAGATAAATACTAAATAAGATAAGGGTATCGAAAAGATGTCACAAGCTACATACAGCCTATTGCCTGTCGCCTACCTCCAAAAAATCTAAATGATTTTGCTCCCGAGCTCCTCCAAACGATTGTCTGTTTAAGAAAAGAAAGTAAATATATACATTGAAGATTCCCTGAATTCGATTAACTCCCGTTTTCCCGTCGTGGATGTTGTAAGACGTGTATTTAATGAATCTGTTCATATCATGACGTTTGCATGTTCATACATAATTTCGTTCTTCGCCATCACACCCCGCCTCGCTTCACTTCTCTTCACGTCACCATACCAGTGATCTATGCATCATCTCAATGCGTCCCCTTCCGCCACTACACCTCATCCGGCGGTAATTCACCGCCTACACTCTTCAACCAGTTTAAAATCCTCCCCCTCGCCCCCTCCAACTCAGTGCCTAGTCCACTCCTCCAAAGTTCCTCTACAACCTTAACTTTCTCCTTCAAATCATCCGTCAATCTTCCATCTTCCTCTCTCTTCACCGCCTCCAACTCCCTTTCTACTTCTTCTTTCGCTTCTCCTTGAGCTATCCGCTGCGTGCCCATTAATCTACAATTTGCTGCCGTTACTCCCACCTTAGCTTCATGCAACAGACACAGTAAATTTGTTTGACTCTCAATAAATTGGTATGTTGATTTGCCCGCGTGGACTATAAGGGTATATAGATATTGCATTGGAAAATCATAATAGCTTGGATTTTCTTCGTATTCGTCTTTGGGGATCTGAATCATGAAGGCTTTCAAATTGCCATCTTTGGGTATTTGTTCAATCAAGCGACTTAGAGAAGGAGCAATGTCCCAGAAAGCACCAAGTTGAACTTCCACGCCACGAACGACGTTTTCTTCAATGATATCCATGAATTCTTCTGTCCGTTTGAGAATCTCGGATTCGAATGCTTGTTTGCGTTTTTGAGCATCTTCTGCGAAGAATGATTCTGCACCACGGACCTTTTCAACGTTGTTGGAGAGGCGATAGGGTGTGATTATCATTTCTTTGTAACGATCATTCCGATCCGAGAGTAGTTCGTACACTTCACGGTGGAGTTGTTCACGAGCTTCAAAAATCCATTTTAGAAGTGTTAATTTCTCAATGAGCTCTGGTTGTTCGTCACCTTCTTCCTGCGTAGAGGTAGGATTTTGGTCTTGTGAATCATTGAAGAGTTTACTTCTGAGTTGTTCAAAAAGATCAGTCGCTGATTGAATACGTGTCATGAGTAGCTCGTTAATGGGGAGGACGACTTGGGATTGAAAGAGTTCAAAGATAGATTTGGCGGCTTCCTTGGATTTGAGAGATTCACTAGCCACAGAATCTGCTTCGTAGGCCGCCGCATCAGCATATGATATGGTTCCAGCTTCGATATCGCGCTGTATGCGGAGACGCAATGAAGCTCGACGTTTGGAGGCTGCGGTGTTCTGATCCTCACGCATCCGGGCACTATCCCGCACGAAACGTTCTTTAGTAGCTGTTACTTCGGCAATGTCACTTAGCATACGAACAGTTGTACGGATACTCGTGAGGTCAGGATGATTATTGTTTACTGCTGGGTGATGACGAGGATAAGGTGGAGGTAAAGTGACTAGCCTCGAAACATCAAGGTGGTCCGGTTTTGGTGTGAATGGTGTCCGTGGAACGAGGGCTGGGGGAATCATTGGTTGAAATACGGGAGAGACTTGATTCGGTTCGTGGAAGCCAGTCTTCTCTCGGGGATATTCGTTGGGACCTAAGTGGGCAGGATTACTTGGACCGCCAAACGTATTCTCCATTGGCGATGGGTCTCCTTCTCCAAATTGTAAAGCCTCGCGCAATTCCTTTGGCATACCCATATACTTTGATTCTCGCTTTGATCTTTCAAATCTTGATGAAGGAACCCCATCTGATCCCTGTTGACTAACCTCCCACCATCTGCTTGAAGGCCTTCCTCTTGAACTTGCTCCATCGAGTGCCTCACTAACACTCATGCTAGGAATTGGAGATAAGGAGGGCATGTACCCAGGCTGACTCCACCATTGTGGGTTTTGTTGTGTTGGCTCCGGAGATGGTGGACCTGCTGAATTGGCTCTCGATCCAGGCCTTGAATTTGACCTTGAGCTAGGCCTTGTAGGTTGCCTTGATCCAGATCTTGGTTCGGAATGCTGTGACTGTAGATTTTCTTTGAAGGCTCCCACTAGCGAGCTTCTATGAGACCTTGGAGCAGCTGACGACTCGGGTGTGAACTCACTTCCATAGGACATCGTAGAGTCTCTACGAGCATTAGGGCGAAATAAATCTCGGGTCAGATCTAGAATTTCCGACCCCATTGCGTCTATCGCGGAGGCATAGCGGTCTCGACGTATTCTGGATTCATTAACAATAAATTCTGCAAAAATCCGAACACGGTCTGTATCATTTGTAGCACTGGCTTCTCTCTGAACAAATATTTCATGTCTTTCCGCGGCAGAGCGAGCAAAGTCATCAGCGAGTGTCATGTGGGACACTTGACTTGAGATGGATTTACCAGTGGCAGGTCGAGATGGAGTCGAAGCAGTAATGACTGTAAAATCATTCTTAGGGATGATCAATGAGGGCGGACGGCTATTGGGAGTTTTCTTAACCATTATTGATTGTGGCGGAGGTGTTGGTAAAGACTTTGGCGGAACCGATGGGGACTGGATTACTGTAGATGCCTTGATGGACTCGGGGGAGAAAGGCGGGGTATGCGCCACTGGCCTAGGAGTTGAGCCCCTAGAGCCAGTAAGAAACCCATTTACACGATCTGGAGTGATCAAATTGTGCAGTGTTGATTGAGATGACCCTGGGGTTTCAGAATAATTAGACGACCTCCCACTCCTCGGGGTTGCCCTAGTCATAGTCTTGTGCCTCGCTAGGGGTACATTGATATCACTGGGAGTAATGGCTTCTGCCCACGGATTATTTGATTGCTCAATTGCCGATTCAGGGTAAGCTGTCCTGCCATTTCTACTTTCACTTCTTCTTTCACGGATAGTTTTCTCTCCACGGACAGCTCGTGACCTTGTCAAGCTAGAAGAACTTGACCCGGAGACAGAATCAGTTGCTGTACTAGAAGTAACGCTTGCAGTATCGACGTGGAGCGCAGGACCTTTTAAGCGGTCCCGAGGAGGTGATGCCGCGGGTGTCTCATTGGGCCAATTTGATGCTGCTGCAGACGCTTGAACTGGAGGCGAAAGCGGGGTAGGCGGGACTGGACCTAAAGAAGACGTGGGAAGCGGTCTTCGAGTTGGGGGAGAGGTTACTGCTTCAGTGGCACGGGTCATACTTTGTGATCTTGGGGGTGGAGGACGGCCAGGTGGAGGTGGGGGTAAAGGCATCCCAGGCTGCCATCGAGTAGTAGACGGGTCTCGCGAGTGGGCCGGAGATGCTGAACTGATAGCTCCTGTAGATGCAGCTCGACGTGACCCTGGAGGTAAAATATTGACTGGAACAGGGTCCACAGTCTCTGGGCGAGTTTGTTCCACAGCTCTTCTTGGAATGGGCGGCACTGGTGGTATTGGTTCCCTGTTCGAAGCTGGTGACATTCTGGGGTTTTCAAGATGATTAACCGATCTCCTAGAGAATGCCAAGACGCCGAGTGGCCTATCATTCGACCCAGCTCTCGATCGCCCACCAGGTGGAGGAGGATAATTCGGGTGTGGAGTACTTGGAGCTGCAGTATGAGGGGTATGTGGAGCCTCGGGGGAAGAACGATATGCCTGTGGTGGAGCAGAAGCAGACGACAAAGGTTCATCTGATCCTCCTGCCAACCTATTGCTTCGCGGTGGAGAGTATGGAGGTGGGGCTGGAATCACTACTGCAGTTTCTCATTAGCTTTTACTACCCCGCGCATACTGTGCATACAATTCGAAAATTAAAAACAATTCTTGAAAGTAAGTACCATCTGGATCGTGAGATGGTCTGGCAGGAAAATGCGAACCATCTGAACCACCACTGACGCTGGGAGATGAAGTCCATTGTGAAGGGTTGTACTGTCGCACAGAGCTCAAAGGTGTATTGTACTGTGAAGGATTGTATCCAAGCGATGAGCTCAAATTCCCAGAAATGGTATATCCAGAAGTCTGGTGGTGGGGCGACGTGATATGTAGAGATGTTGTAATGGGATTCAACTCCATTCTCCTGCGGATGCCATGTTCTCTATGAGGGTTCATTGTCGCGTCTTAAGGTCTCCCGATCCTATAAATAGTAACACGAAAGTACTATCACGACAAACAGGACTTTTCCTCCACAATCAAGCACTCAAGCACTCGAGGCCTGGCTTTCGTCTTATTTAGACGATTTTGCCTTTAAACTCATCTGAACATAAAGATGTATTTGAGGTGAGTGTGAGATGAAGTGTTCCAAACCGTGAAGGATCACTCCTTTTTTTTTTACGGGATCGACCACCCCCTTAGGTCACGGTGGGATTTTTGTGATTCGAAGGGGCGAGAGGGCTGTTTTTGAAGCATGAGCGCATGAGCATGGATAAAAAAAGATGCTCTTATCCTTTACTTTTACAACACCAGGGTTCCAAATATGGTATGGCTCACGATTGGAGTCCTCGGAGTTGATGTGCATGATAAATTCTTTGCGCGTTTTTCATAATGGACCAATTATATGAGAATATGGTGATATTTAAACATGGATATAATTTGCTAGTCTCCTTTCGATAAGTTCAGCGCTTACAGTGATTCATGCGCAACCTGAGGGGCTCGACGGCATAGAAAGTAATAGAGTTCTCGGTGGTATGATATGTAACCTACGTGCACCGTTGGGAGTAGGTAAAAGTGTTTACCTAGAATATGCATCTGTAGATATAGACTGACTACATTACTGAATCACGAGATTCCTTCATATCGAGATTCTAACAATGTATCAAACCAACAATGTCTAGCCGAATCTTATTGCTTGTGGAACCGAGACTACATATTTGATAGAACTAAAAATAGCTGTCGCTTCCCACCTTAAACCGATTTAGCTTCTCACAACTGCTATCTCCTTACTTGGATACCTATATGAAGTCCTATATGAAGTCACTAATTCGGTGGGATTTTATGTGATAATTCTGGGATGATTAATTTGGACACATTTATATAAAGTGTGCATTCATAGAATGAAAACATGCTGTATATTGGGCGAACCTTAGCTTCAACTTGGTGAAGAGACATGTCTGAACACATTAAATGGTTATATAGATTTCGTAGTGGATCTCACTAAATAATGTCCCTGGAGCTCGACGTAGTATCCGAATATAATTTGGTACCGACAACTCGTCACCTCTTGGGTCTGCTTCTTGGCGTAAGTTAATGTTGTAAATGTCATTCATATCTGTAAGCTAGACTACTGAATGGAGCCTGAATTTTCTTTACTTCCATCACTGATTCAAGTCGTGTGGTGAACCTCATTTTTCGGCACAGAACAGCCTCGTAATATTGCGTGAATGAATTCCAGCATTATCGAAACTGGTGACCCCTCGTCCATGTATATGCGTCGAAGCAAAACAAAGATATCCTCAAAAAGGTGCCAGATCCCAGACCTCCCGATAGAGGAGTCCAATGATAGCCTACTACCAATAGTCGTAGATAAAATTCGTATGACCTCCGAGCAAGTTGTATATGCAATGCTGCCGTTATAATCGCTAAAAATCTCATTGCACTTTGCCTCCAGTGCCCTTCTCCCCATACGAAAATTCTTCCGGCAAATCCATTCCTACCCTCCTGGCAGTCAAACGGACTCTTTCTTCTTCATCCATATTCATCCCTGGGTTGTATCTCTCAAGTAATGTAGCATACACCCTTTGTGCCTTGACATATTGAAGGAATTGCTCGGCTTGCTCGATTGGTGTGTTTGTTTCCGAGGCTATGGTTTTGCGAATGCGGGATTGTAGTGGTGAGCGGGAGTTTTGCGTGAAGGGGCGAGATGGAAGTTCGCGGAGGAACGATCGATAGAGTGACCGCAACTTTGTAGGTGTAGGAGTAGACATCTTCCTGATTTCCAGCGCCGAGAATGAGGTCTGAGGAAAAGTTGATGAGCAATGAGAAAATGACAGGCTCCTCGTCGGCATTAACAATTCCGACATGTTTTCAGCCTCGTAACTCTTTATACACAGCCTTGTCTCAACCTTCCAAATTTTTGCATTTGAACATTGAACGATTATTCAATGTCAACGTCTTTGAAGGCACAGTCATGGCCTCGTGTAGGTATAAAGCGATTTCAGGGATTCTCTGCGAGGGATGCTCTGAGAAGAATCACGACAAATTCTCCAACTCATGATCGTCCTACACCTCAATATATGAATTTTCCATCTACCAGACTTTGCTATCACTGGGACACTTTACCACCTACAGAAGCCCAACTCGTCCATGCAAATACATTTTTACTAAAAGCCTTTCAAGCACTTATGGTCTACTTCACAATTCTACTCCATGGCGTTTGGAGATAGCCCTGAGGTTTGTTTCTTAGGACGATCAAATGTAAGCATAATCACCCCTCGATGTTACAATTGTGTTCGTTGCTTTCAGTTTTTGCATCATTCTTCGTGTTCTCCATGGCTCTTTAGTATGACTTGATCAACAAGGAATATTGCAATTGCAAGTATGTACTGACACTATCATATTTCAGGTTGGCAAGTCATCTCTTCTCAATGCTCTGCTTAACAACAAAAATGCGGCATACACCAGTTCGAAAGTCGGGCGAACTCGGTGTATGAATGCATTTGCGATTGGAGGACATGAAGGGTCTGAAGATAATAGTGATCGGCTAGTGGTACTAGATATGCCAGGATATGGGCATGGTGGGAGATCGGAATGGGGAAAAGAAATCATAAAATATCTGGAGAAGAGGAAGCAGCTCAAACGAGCCTTCGTACTAATTGATGCCCAGCATGGAATCAAGGAACTTGATAGGGCGATGTTGCAAATGTTGCGGTCCGGTAACGTACCCCATCAGGTGGTACTATCAAAGGTCGACAAGATTTTGTTCTCTTCGAGTGCGAAAGGAACCCCCAGCAGTGATGCGTTGAAGAACAGAATTAATGGCCTGGACAACCTCCTTCAAGAAACTAAAGCAATGATCGAGGCAGACCCAGAATCTGATGATGCTGATTCCTTGATTGGGGAAATACTAACATGTACATCCGAGAAACGTGCTGGGAGAAGATATGGCATTGATGCCGTCAGATTTGCAATGCTGAGAGCTGCGAGCCTTGAAATCCAAGCAAAGGTCAAGCTAGCCAAGCCTGTTGATATTATTTCCCATGAAGAATTGTTTGAGAGACGAAACATTGCGGATTGAGGAGGTATGTGATGTACAGATTTTGAACAAGCACATACCGAGGCATTGTTGGAATACTTTCTACCTTCACTGGTGACGGGCGACTCGTGATTGGTCACGTCCCAAGTGGATGCTTTGCTAGAACCTTGCTACAGGACTTACATATTGATCAACCTCATCATTGCTCTGTACAGGTATCAACAAGAACAATGTTTGATTGGGGATGGGGCAAAAAGGTGGGATGGATCCAAAAATCACAAAAGAATTGATCTTTGATCAACACATTTGGTATCCAGTAACCTTAGGAGAAGAAGGAATCCAGAAGACACGAAAACAGAATGATACCCCAAATCCCAAACAGATATCTAAATCTTTCTAACATCTATTGAAGCCCAATAATCGATCGCTCAAAGGTACCTGACATGGACTTTGAATATGTGTCACATGATTGTGTTATTGTGCCTGGGGTTTGTTCCCGCTAATCGTCATAACTGTCTGTCCCCGTGTAGCCCGGACCTGGAACTTTCAACTTTTTTTTAGGTCACTGCACTCTTTTGAAATTGTCGCAACTTTGACCCAGCATTACCTACAATCCTGTCTCGTCTCGTATGCTTTAATTCTACATAATAATAATTATAATTTGAAACTACATAAACATAAACAGAATCACCCTTATTTTACTGAACCTCAACTTCCGACCCTGAAGTGACAATCACCATCTTCCATCTTCAACCAACCTTTTTTTTATACATTCAGACATTCATTCCCTTTGATCAAAGAACTGAAAAGTGCGGGGCCAATCGAAGCACAGCCTAGCCTAGCCTAGCCTATCCTACCTACACAAATACAGCCCCGGGGTATTCATTCATTAATATCGGAAATTACCATATCAAGCGAATTACATAGTGATTACTTACGACACCATATCTCCCTAACATCCATCATCATTACGCCGCCGCCATCTTCCATATAAAAACGAAATCACGATTGGCTTCCTTTGATTTCGCATCGTAGCTGGGGTAGCTACCGAATCTTTGATCTCATCTCAGACGTCACAATTCATTTGGTCTTGAACTCAGGAGAGATCAAGTCGCAAATATGTCGAAAGTCGTACGAAGCGTCAAGAACATTACAAAAGGATACAATAATGTGCAAATTAAAGTCCGGAATGGTATGACCTGTGTGCTAAAGTCACAAATTATATGTTGACGGATTATAGCTACAAGCAACGATCCATGGGGTCCCGTTGGATCAGATATGGCTGAAATTGCTCAACTGACCTTTAATTCGTGCGTACTTTCATTACCTGCAAATATATACAGAACTAATTCAAGGAATTCAGGGCGGAAACATTTTATCAGATCATGGACATGCTCGACAAACGTTTAAACGACAAGGGCAAAAATTGGAGACATGTTTTGAAGGCTTTGAAAGTGTTAGATTACTGTCTACACGAAGGTTCCGAGTTGGTAGTGACATGGGCACGAAAGAATCTTTATATCATCAAGACTTTGAGAGAATTCCAGTACATTGATGAGGATGGAAGAGATGTTGGTCAAAATGGTCAGGATTGTTATAATGAGAATACATGGAAGCTTACTAACTATGTTCCTAGTCCGAGTTTCCGCCAAAGAACTAACATCTTTAATTTTGGACGAGGATAGACTTCGAGCTGAGCGAGCTGACCGCAAAAACTGGAAGTCTAGAGTTACTGGTCTGGATGAATTCTCCGAACCTTCAGATGCACAGCCACGACGACAACGCCCACACCGAGCGCAGCGCGCCGATGAAGAGGACGCGGAATATAGATTGGCTATCGAGGCTAGTAAATACCAGGAGGAAGAAGATCGCAAGAAACGTGAGAGCAGGCAAGGGCGTGGCGAGCCAGACGATGAGGATCTTGCTAAAGCTCTTAAGCTTAGCCAAGAGGAAGAAGAGTTGCGCAGACGTGAATTAGAAGAGCAAAATGCGCATTCGCTCTTTGATGATGATCCTATTCAGGTAGCACAACCCACCGGTTTCAACGGAGGATACCAGCAACAAGGAGCCGTCGACTGGTCGGGAAATCCAATTGATATGCAACCTACCGGATATTTGAACCCTTACACGAATTACCAAAACGCGCAGCCTACCGGCTACCAAAACACAGGTTATCAAAATGGCTTCGCCGCCCAGCCGACAGGTTTTGATCCTTATGCATCACAGCAACAGCAATCATTTCAACCGCAATCTACTGGATTCAACCCCTATGGCCAATTTCAACAACAGCAGCCGCAACCCCAGCAGCAGCATCTAGAACCAATCGCTCCCGCCGGAACAAATAACCCTTGGGCCACAAACCAGAGCCAGCCACTCCAATCTTTACAACCAATGCCGACTGGATCCAACAATCCTTTTGCACAATCTTTCGCCCGCCCGCACACCAGCTCCGCTGCATCCAAACCCACCCTCGCTACACTCCAAGAACAGAAGACCTTGGGCCAGTTCAGCAACACGCCATCGTTCAACAACACACCATCCTTCAATCCAACCCCATCATTCTCACCGCAACCACCCCAAAAAGAACTATCGGAACATGAAGCCAGGCTCAATGCCCTTCTGGCGAGTGGAGATGGAATGGACACTTTTGGAAATACCGGAAACCTCAGAATTCCAGCGCAACATACTGCACCAGGAACTTTTGTTAATAGTGCAGGTGCTGGCTTAGGACGTATCCACGAACAACAAACCGGTAACAACCCATTCCTCCAGACACAATACACGGGTATGCCACAAACGACGTACCAGGGTAATCCTCAAAATAATGCTGCTGGTGCGTTCGGCAACAGTCCATTTGGTCGCCAAGTCCCAGCCGCTACTGGACCGGCTGGTATGAATGGTGGCATGAACGGTTATGGTCAATCGAGCAACCCCTTTGGTCCAAGACCACAACAGGGACAAAATGGTCAGGGCGGGGATTTGATTCAATTCTAGATGGCATGTTGGCAGGCAGGTAAAGAGGGTAAATGGTATTGTGGAAAGACTGGAAGCGGAAAGTACAAAGTTTTGCATTTTGACATGGAACTTGTTTGGGAGCCTTGGATTGGTTTATGCATCCCCCTTTGCTCAACAGGCGTGTGGTGGCTTTTTAAAACTTCTTCTATTGTTATTACGCTTCTTGCAATTCAAAATTTTTTCCTCCAAAAGAATTTCAAGCGCATTTGTGAGGTGAGATAACATGATATACAAATTGGACCGGATATGGATGGAAGGCGGGGAGAGGATAATTTTTGGGAGAGGCTCAGGGTACTTTAAAGCATGGGCTTTAGTAGGTGTAGTTAGAGTAAATTGGGTTTATGGAGTGTGAATATAAATGATAATAGAAGAACGTTTTATAAATGATTAATAGAAGAATATTGTTAGCCTATTCATAGAGAGAGAGGCCAAGCCATATTTTGAGGTGACTTCTAAACAGATTACTCGAAAAGAAGCAATAATGTTGTCCCATTGTAATATCCTGAAATTGTACTATAATTATGCATACCTACATGAAAGTAGTTCCATACCTGCCTCTTTCCCATTGTGTAACCCAAACCAACGCCTGCACTCCTTGCTTTACTCCTTGATGTGGTGGTGGAATGACAATGTGATATACACATAAAACTAAAAGACTAAAAGTGATACGATAATCAAAACAGGGCTTTTTCTCCTGTCCTTATTCTCCAAGTGTACGAGCTAGGTGGTATAGTTTTTCGGTGCGATGAAATGATGGAATAAAAGTCGCGTCGCTTCCTGAGATTTGGAAAGGTTGTAATCCAACGGGTATGGTATGATGTTGATGGGATGAAAATGAAAATGAAAAAAATGAGTGTGGTGAATTTATCCCATGCATATTTGGATAAATTCTTCCCTCCCCACTCCGCCTTTCCCTTCTAAGTCAAATTCCTCAATCATAGCTCGCAGCTCATCTTCCTCTAGTCCCTCTCCCAGTTCATGCGCTACTCTCCTCAAATCCTCTAATGATATCATGCCCTTGTCATCTGTGTCGAATAAGGCGAAAGCCCTTAGTATTTCGTCGCGCGGATCGCGTTGCGCTATTAAGTTACCGGCGATGGATTGGAAAGAGGGGAGAGTGAGGAGTAGACGCCCGGGAGAAATATTGTGATCGCGTGCGCCGGGGCGGGAGGGAGCGTCGGGAGGAATACCGTGTGCTGTTAAGAGACTGAGGATTTCGGGTTTGGGGAGATCGAAGCCAAGGGCCTTGAGAGCGACTTTGAATTCGTGGTAGTCGATTCTTTGGTCCTTGTCGTTGTCGAAGAGTACAAACTGTGGGGTTGTTTAGCGCATTGTTTTGGGTATGGCTTCGAATCAGAATTGAAGGAGGGGAAGTTTGCGCCATTTGCATATTGCAGTTTGGGTATATGAGAAACATACAGCTTCATTAATCTCCTCCCTCTGTTCATCACTTAGGATATTCATTGGAGTAGTTCCAGGCGCGCCAGATTGAGTCTGCGCTTGACTATCCTTCGGTAACCCACGCTCCAATTGGGATTTCTGCCTTAAAGCCAGAGCCGGTTGCGATTGTGAGCCAACAACAGAACCAAAACTAGTCGATGGGGGATTGCGAAGATTATTGTAGGGACGCGCGGGGAAGCCAGAATGCGGTTGACTTGTCGATGCCATCGAACAGAACACAAATCACTGTGCGCAAAGGTGGGAGCGGAGAAAAAAGTGGCAAATTTTAATGGTAAAATATCAAGTACTGTTCGCTCTGTCAGTGGCTGGGAAATCTACTATTATATTTGTTGAACAGGGTGTCGCGTGGGACGGAGCGATGGGAACGATTTTGATGGGTTGATGGGGGGGTAATTTTTGAATTGACGCGTTAAGCTTTTTGAGAGATTGGACGCGTTGATGGGATGGGTTCTCGAGAAAACGGCTTAGGATTAGTCATCGACGTGTGACCGGAAATAAGTTTGAGGCCGGAAACTGAAAATACAGGGGGCTGGGGCCAAATCGTCGCTGTTAACGTTACCGTACTCTGTACTAAAAAGATGAATGTTCGAACAATAAGAATAAGAGTCACGCGCCTTGCATCATGTGATCATATATATAAACAACTGTATACGAAGAGAGCCCTTGGCTGCGAGTCTGTGAAACTCCCGGTATCAAATGATATCGGGTTATCCTTTGTCAACTGTGAAGAAAGAGTCATATCAAAGAAAGCCTAACATGGATTCTTATCTGCCTGGAAATATATTCAGTATTTGTGTGGCTAACCACCTACTCCGTACATACAACAGAGTCCAGAGTCCAGATTCCTAAGATGCATCAACAAGACAACATAATTTCTACTGTAAGATCTGATTCTTATAGTCATGTTACCTTATCACAATATGCTCCGTAGTAAAATAACAATAAGATCACATAATTCCCAAGGCAACAATCTCATGAAAAGTTATCTCAATCATTCACTGGTCAAAATCATGTTATCTTGAATTTGATTGGTCAAAAGAGCTCGAGGTCGTGTTGTTCCTAAAGCTCTTGCTGCCTTTTCATGTACCGTTCCCTAGCCGAACTTTCTTCCAACCTACCATTACAATTGAGGCGCGTTCCCATACAAATTCTCTATCTATCACCAAAACAATTTCAAAATTTCCCAACTTCAATTCTTCGTTCATACATCATACAACTACTTCGTCATTGATGGTTGTTTTGGCATTCTCTTTACCGTTCCTAATGCATGCGACGCTTTCTCGACACTGAGCGCAATCTATCCGTTTTTGCGCGTTCGCCTTTTTTTTGCGATCGTGATTAGTCTCACCTTTGTATAAAGGAAGATACGACTTTTCATTTTCGCCATCTGCTAGATTTAGCAACAACTCAAATATACTTCGTCTGCTGTCGATAATCAATAAACATGTCGTTCGGGGGAGGATTTGGCGGTGGCTTCGGCCAACAGAATAAACCTACTGGATTTGGAGGAGGCTTTGGTAGTACACCTGCGAACAATACTGGCTCAGGTAGGTCACCTCTTAGCTCTATATTCGTATTTGATCCCGTGGGTGTCTGGAAAGACTGGGAAGGTTCCGCGAACTCGTCGAACTCATCGCTTACTCGAATCGTCTGCTGCAACAGTTTTCGGTTCTGGTGCCGCCAATAACACTGGCTTCGGTGCAAACAACAATACTGGTGGTGGTATGTTTGGAGGCGGCGGAACCTCTTCAGGTTTCGGCGGTAACACTGGTAACAGTACTGGTATGTGGATGCTCTGATGCTCTGGACTCTTTGGATCGTTCCGCTTAGCTTGATAGCTCGTCGTACCTTGGATCGGATTCTTGTCGCATTCCCTCTTGCTCTCGAATCATCCATCATAAATCAATGACGAGCCATCTCAACTACGAAACCGAATTCCTTTCAAACCACGCGTTTCAACAATTTCTTTCGTCCCATTAGCGTCTTGGGTTGCTGGTGCTGTACTGATATATTTCACAGGTTTCGGAGGATTTGGCGCAAAACCCGCAACTACAGCGTTTGGGAGTCCAGCCGCAACAACAGGTAGTAATATGTTTGGAGGTGGTGCTACAACAGGAACAGCTGGTGCATTTGGTGGTGGATTCGGAAGCAGTGCTGCACCTACATCAGGATTCGGAGCTGCCAACACTGGAGGTGGGTTATTTGGAAACAAACCTGGTGGCTTCGGTTCTACTACTACCACGAACACGCCTTCAGCTTTTGGAGGAGGCTCTGGATTTGGCAGCACTGCAGGAACTGGATTTGGAGCAGCTGCTTCAAGTACCCAATGCGAAGGCACCCAAGCTGTCCCTTTCACAGCTTTTATCGAGAAGGAGCCAAATTCATCCATGCAAAATGCCTACCAAAGCATATCCTTCCAGCAACCCTACAAGAACTTTTCTCCGGAGGAGCTTCGATTGGCCGATTATTCCAAGGGTTTGAGATACAATCAGAACCAAGGCGGTGCATTTGGCACGAACACGAATTTTGGCGGATTCGGTAGCTCTAACCAAGCTACAACAGGAGGTTTTGGGTCTACGAACAACGCTACAACAGGTTCAACAATGTTTGGTGGTGGAGCAACAGGTACAGGTTTCGGTCCAACTCAACCAGCCAGCACAGGATTTGGATCGAATACTGCTGCAACCGGCGGTGGACTCTTTGGGGCTGCGAAACCCGCGACTGGGGGGCTATTCGGTGCTCAGCCGCAAGCGCAAACCGGCGGAGGCTTGTTTGGATCGACTACCAATAATGCAACTACTGGAGGATTTGGCTCGACGAGTACTGGGTTTGGATCGAATACCAATAACAATACCGGAGGAGGTCTCTTTGGTAACAACAACGCCACGGCGGCAAAGCCTGCCTTCAGCTTCGGCAATACACAACCAGCAGCCAACACGGGAGGCTTCGGGTCAACAGTGACTGGATTTGGAACGACCAATACCAATACTGGAGGAGGTCTTTTTGGAAACAATCAACAGCAGAGCACAACAACTGGATTTGGTGGCGCCGCTCAGCAACAGCCACCATCGACCAATGCTTTTGGAGGCGGCTTTGGGTCCAACAACGCTAACACCGGCGGGGGTCTTTTTGGAAACACGCAACAAAAGCCAGCTACTACTGGCCTTTTTGGCGCGCAACCCGCTGCTTCAAACACTGGACTATTTGGTTCTCAACCAGCCGCTACAAACAACAGTCCATTTGGTGGTGCGAATAACACCAACACAGGAAGCAATCTGTTTGGTGCTAAACCAGCTACTACCAGCGGTCTTTTTGGCCAGCCCGCGGCTCAAACCAATACCGGCGCAAGCAGCTTATTTGGTGGTGGTTTTGGTGCTGCAAATCAAAACAATCAACCCCAGCAAAGCACCGGTCTTTTTGGTGCTAGTCTCGGAAATAATAGCAACCAGCAGAAACCTGGCGGCTTGTTTGGCCAGCCTCAGCAGCAGCAAGGAACAAGCTTGTTTGGGAACTCTGGTACTCAGCAGCAGTCTAATTTGTTTGGTTCATCTGCAATTGGCCAACAGCAGCAACAACAACAACCTGCTCAGTCCCAGGGTTCCATCTTTGGAACAGGTTCCATCTTCACCCAATCACAACAGGGTGGGACGCCACAATCATTCAGCACTAGTCTCACTGATCCCGGAGCTTATGGCACGAGATCTATGTTTGCTGAGGACAAGTCTCAGGAAAATCTCAAGAACCCTGGACCTCTCGCAACCCCACTCTCAAGTGCTAACAGACAAAAGAAGACAGCCGCTCTTCCGTTGTACAAGCTAAATGCATCTGGTTCTTCACGATTCAATACTCCGAGCAAGTCGCTTCGTGGGGGTTTTGGTTTGTCTTATACACCGGGAAGCGTCTCGACTGCAGGAAGTACTCCTTCGATGTTTAGCAGCAGCTTACTTAGTGGGAGCCGAGCATTAAGCAAGAGTATGTCCACTAATAGCCTGCGTCGGAGTTTCCACAGCGACGACAGCATTTTAGCACCTGGTGCATTTTCATCAAGCACCAGCACGAAGTATGGAACCAATGGAAGTTTCAAGAAACTCATCATCAACCGCAACATTCGTTCAGACCTTTTCAAGAATCCAGTCACTCCGGATCATCCAGTCGAATCTCCTAACAAGTCCATAATCAAGAAGCAGGTAACTTTCGAGGCACCGAAATCGTCATCTAACACCAGCACTAATAGCAGTGCTAATGGTACCACTGATTTTGATGTCAATGGCACCAGTAATCCCAATGGAACTTCACCTGCTGCTCCTTTGCAACCGGTTACCAACAATTCTGTGAAAACCCCTGAAGTTACTTCACCCGAGATGACAGAAGTCAATAAGAACAAGCAACTCACTATCGTTAATGATAATAGAGCCAAGTCACCTAAATATCCTCGCGACCTACCCACTGGCGAATATTGGATGACTCCTACAAGGGAAGAAATTGAAAAGATGACTCGCCAAGAACGTCAAAGGGTATCGGGTTTTACCGTTGGCCGCGAGGGAGTTGGTCATATTAACTTTGATACTACTGTCAATCTCGATGGCATTAATCTTGATGATATTTTTAATAAGATTGTCATTCTCGAACCTAGACGCGCGGAAGTTTATCCAGACAATACATCTATTCAAAAACCTCAGGCTGGTCATGGGCTTAATGTTCCATCTACCATTAGTCTGTTAAATTCATGGCCTCGCAATGCTTCTAAGAGAGGAATCGACGATATACGCTTGAAGAAGCATGTCAAAAAACTGCAGGCCGTAGAAGATACCGAGTTCGTGAGTTACGACGCCGGCAATGGTACTTGGGTATTCAAAGTTCCGCATTACACGGTATATGGGCTTGATTATGACGACGAGGAAGATGATGAGGAAGATGATGAGGAAGATGACATGGAGGTCGAAGATGAGGGTGATTTTGGAAATAGTACTCTCACTGCTCCTCCGGACACGCCAACTCCGCGAACACGTACACCTAAGGCGAATCCACAATACTTCAATCAATCCTTTGCATCTGATATGGATTTCACACAGACCGAGTCAGACCCTGAGGATACGTTTGAATTTAGAAAGAGAAAGGTCCTTCCAGGCGCATTCGACGATGAAGAGGTCTATTCAGAGGAAGAAGAAGTTGATAATTCATTTGTTCAGAACCAGGAGTCTTTTTTAGATAATCGCTCCGTGGGTTCACAGTCAGAAAACGGCGTCGAGGAAGCAATTGACCAAGACGACGTCTATGAGGACGATGAATCTGTCAGTATTGTGGACCAAGAGATGGCGGGCTCTTATCCAGAAACTGGCAATACCGCGGAGCGAATGGAGGACTCGCAAGATGAAGATGATACTGTGGAATTTGGAACACCTGGTGCAATTGTGAAGGCTAGGGCAAGAGCACAAAAGCTGGATACACCATCCAAGCTCAGATTTCCGGCGGCAAATGACTGGGCCGCTACGTTGAGAGCAACTGCCAGTCCAAAAAAGCAGGATCGTGCTATTCTAAAAAGCCTCATTGATGTCCATGGAGATGAGAAGCAGTCTGCCCTGGCACGAACTGAAGTTCCAACAACTAACGAGAACTTTTCAAGGAGGTATGGTTTTGCATCGGTCATGGATGTTCACAATGACTTGTTTGGGAAGGTCACAAGTCCTATCAAGGTTTCGAATTATAAGAGAGGTGACAATTTTGAGGTTGGTCTTCCTTGTTAAACATTCTTGTGAAATTGTTAATGGGGCCGTTCGTTGCGCCCACTCATGTACCTAATAATCACGTAGTACAATGCTAAGAAGTCATTTTCACAGAAACCTTTTAACAAGAAATCCAAAATTGGTGATGATGAATCGGAAATGCCCGAAGAGGACCGGGCGTTCCATGACTCCGTGAAGCCAAGTTGGGGCCCAGACGGAACCTTAGTCTACGCCGCATCTGCCGGCTCTAAACCTTTTACTAAATCGCGTCTAGCTCGTGAGAAGGATGGTCTACTCACGATTCAAAAGAGTGGCATTGCCGAGGCTAGTAACGTTAGATTTGCTAAGTTTTCTAATGAGTCTTCAGCGGATGCACTCAAAAAACACCAATCCTTGACAGTCATCGGAGACTCTGAGGGTGTTCCATACGCAACATTGCCAGATTCATTTTCCTTCCTAGACTTCTTCGACGAGCAAAATGCTCGAGATCCGTCAGTCGTACATGAAAAGCTTGTGTGGGAGCTCGCCAGCATTCTTTTCGATGCTATTGAAGTTCCGCAAGAACTAGATCACATTGAACATGCGGTTGAGCGCCTTCGTAAAGACAAATTGTCTGTATTTTGGCAAAAGTTGGTTGGGCAAGCATCAGCCCAGCATGTTGCAATGGCTAGATCGAACGAAGAAAAAGCAATTGCATCATTATCCGGCCACAACATTCCAGAGGCTTGTGGACATCTCATCGATGGAAAGAACTTCCATTTAGCTACGCTTATTGCAATGATTGGTGGCAAGGAAAGTCTGAAGAGAGATATTGGCGAGCAACTATCACAGTGGCAAACCACAAAAGCCCTTTCTGAATTTAGTCAGCCTATCCGAGCTCTCTACGAGCTTCTTGCTGGTAATGTTTGTGTCTGTGATGGCAACAAAGCACCCCATATGGAAGATCGTATCGAGTCCTTCATCATTTCTAAACGCTTCGGGCTTGATTGGCGACAAGCATTTGGTATGAGACTGTGGTATGCAATCAAAGTAAATGAGGAATTGGATAGCGCAGTCAAAATCTTCGCTAATGAAATGGCACAAGACAAGGAGACATCTCGGCCTCTGGCCTGGTACGTCGAACAGAAGATTCCGAAGCTATGGCAAGATAGCCAGCTTAATGAACGTGAGGATCTTCTCTGGGGCCTGTTGAAATTGTACACCTACGATGATGCTGATCTCGAGGCAATTCTGCGACCTGAGAATTCGCAATTATCCCCCTTGGATATGCGCCTCTCTTGGCAATTGAGTCGAGCCTTGACTTCGTTTGGTTCCCTAGACTATCAGGGAGCTGCCGAGGAGAAGAAGGATCAGACTACCTTGGCTTTCGCTTCTCAGCTCAATAATGAAGGCTACTGGCTTGATGCAATCTTCGTCCTACTTCACTTGTCTGTGACCAACGCTCGGGCAAAAGCTATTCAAGACCATCTTGCTCGACATGCCGGGAAAATTGGATCTGAGGATAGCCAGAACTTTATTACCTTGACACAAAACTACAAAATCCCTACATCATGGATATGGGAGGCAAAGGCCTTGTACACTCGAAGTGTTAGGAAAGATCCACTAAGTGAAGTTGAATGCCTGACCAAAGCCGGACTGTTTGAAGAAGCTCACCGCACTTTTGCAAAGGAAGTTGCACCCAAGGCAATCATTGAATTCGACTACGCTACACTTCGTAATATCCTTGCAAGCTTTCAGGGCAAAGAAAATACTATTCTAGAATGGCATCTTGGTGGTGAGATCTATCAGGATTTCCTCACTTTAGTTGAATTTCAAAAGAAGAACCAAGAACTCGATCTTGCTGTATTGGAAAGATTGTTGGCTGGATTACCGGCTGTTGTGGAAGAATCGCGCCACCCCGCTTTTATGGAGACAGTGGCAATCGAAACGATTAGCGGAGTAGTGGCGAAGGCCGTGGTGGATATGGAGAAGAAGGGCGAGGTAAGAGCATTCTGGCTGGCCGCTCTTTGGACTAGTACTAACCACATCAAACAGAATGTGGACTTACCAAAGGTTTTGAGACTACCCCTCACAGAGGATAGATACTTGAAGCATACAATTGATTTGAGTTTGGGATACTACAGGAGTGTAATGGCGGGTGTGAGATGATGAGCCTTGATACTTTAACACGAATTTGCATGGGAATATGTGAACGGTAAGGGATGGAGGATTGGGGAAAAAGCCTTGGGAAACCAACTGTAGTAGTATATCTTGTAATCAGCATAGCGAGTAGGTAGCATCTTTAGATAGTCACAACATCATGCATGAAATGGTATTTGATGTTCTACAAAGCAAAGGAGTCTGTTCATGTACTTGTTCACTTGTATCTCCCGGGGAAAGGGGCAAAAGCAATTTGTGATGTATATGTATCCTTGAGAGTTGTACTTGTCAGTTTCTTTTCTTGTTTCACCACATTTTATAAATAAATAATTCGATGGCCGGTTGAGGTAATATTTAAAAGTTCCAGCCAGTACTCTTCCTGTCATAATAAAGCAAGCAGCTTCAAGTAAGGGACGTCGAAGTTTACACACCATCACTATTAGGTAGGTAGGTAGGTCTACAATAAAGACAAGTGCTTTGATCGGCCGATCTCGTGTGAGTGATCCCGGCATGGATGTGTGTTTCATGGATGTATCTCCATGTATTTCAGTCCGCACGATGATTGGATAATTTGCAGACGAGAGGCAGGGAGGGGATCATAAAAGTGGGTTGTACGGCGTGGCTGGACCAATCGATTGATGCGATTTCTCTGCGGGCAGATGAGCTCATGCGAGAGGCTTGGATGATTGGCTGTTGTGAGGGGAGGGAGGGATAGAATGTGGAAGGGGTGGATGGTTGGTAGATTGATGGAAAAGGAAAGGGCATGATTTAAGAGAGGGAGGCTTCAGGGATAGGGATGGATGGACAACGCAGCAAGATGGGGATTGGTTGATGGAATTAGGAATTGTGGATTGGGGAATGAGGGGAGAGGGAGGGAGAGGGAGAGGGAGAGGGGTGTGCGAGATGGAATGTATGTACTAAAGTCGATAGATGGATGTGTCGACGAGTCTTTTCTTAACATGGTGATGTGCAGATGGGGTAACATGAATAAAGAATGTTGTATATATATTTATTGGATTGTGGGAATGGGAATGGGAGTGGATGTAGTGGATGTAGAGGGATTGGATGTGTTGCTGTGTTGGATGGCTGGATGTGGTGAAATATCTGGGTGATAGAATATCCTACTCCGTACTCCGGATAGTTTACCTGGGTATCTACATCCATCATATGATGAGTAGGAATGGGCATGATGATTCTCGACGGGACTTATAGTTTGTACTAATTTCCATCAAGAGACAATGTGACGAGAGAGGTCAATTATCCTGGCTATAGGTCCTCCCTACCGATCAAAAGTACGTCGATGCATTTACGTCCCTTTTCCTACAAGGACAACGAAGTCGGTCTGTTTTAGCTCCGTACTTTCCATCTAGAGACCAATCAATGGAATGCCCTTGTGCCCTCGTCCACAACTGCCTGGTGCGTAGCTTTTATGCCATTTCCCCGCTAGAGGCCCATCACTTTAAACACAATGCGCAACGGGCCTTTGTAAGTGCGAAAAAGAACCCCACCAAAAAGAACTGCCTGCGACCTATCACCTTGCCAGCTACCCTCTCACCTACTCCCAGCTATCCTATCACCTCCCACATCCACCCTGACCCACACCCACGACCCATCACCCATCACCCATCACCCATCACCCATCACCCATCACCCACATCACCCATCACCCACATCCATCCTCTCACTACCCGCTCTAACCTCTTTCCCTCTTATCGTACACCCCCAACCCACATTCACTCCCGCCCATTCACTTCTCCCACTTATCGATTATCGCTATCAGTCACTCACTCACTCCAGATAAAACCAACAGAACTTTTGATTCATCATTCGCGCATTCATATATCCAAAAGAATAAGAGTCGCATGCTTATATGAATTGCACTCATAAATTCCACACGTTGACGCGACGGTAAACAATTACTCTAAGCCAGACCTGCGTTTGGATGGTCATGTCCATATTTACTATTCAAAATCAACTTCATTTCACGCTGATCAACCTCACTATCGCACCTAGTACATTCTTAGTCGTCATAATCATATCGTTCGGATATCTCTACTGTATACAAATCGGTTCATTTCCTATACCAACTTGGAGCGCATCAACCACCGCAGTAGGGAACAACAATAGGAATCATGGGTACAACGCTAGAGGAGCTAGAAGGAATGTTCGACGACCACCCCTCTTTAAACGCATCTCTGCAGGACTTCGAGCAAGGAAGCATAGAGATAGATCCCAACCCACCTCGCCGCTTTGGTTATCCTTCCCAGCATTCGGGCTTCCGCAGCGACACGGACTCGGAGGACGACCTAAGAGACTCGGTATCCAGAGGTGGTTACAGTCCGCCAGCATGGAGACGAGAGGAAAACGGCAACAGAACCAGCGGCTTTTGGAATCGGCATAATAATATACTGGGAAAGAGGCACAGGGAACTTTCGAGAGAGAGTAGTCCAGAATATGAGAGTGCTGATGAGGGTGCTGCATCGGATCCGACTCTTGCCGCCGCGGTAAGGACGAGGCTACCAACTGGTTCGATATCGCCCGAGAAGAAGAGAAGTCCGTCGCCTGATCGATATACTTCGGGAAATGGTGATTTTGGAAAGACATTTGGCGCAGTGATTAAACAAGAGAATGACCACGAAGGTACACTAGTACCTTCGATGGAGAACTCGAACAACTGTATGAAACTTGGTGTAAATGTATTGGTTCACAGGCTAAATCGATCAATAGTTATTCGATTCGCATTCAAGACGGAATTACAACATCGTACAGAACCTTTTGAAGTTGCATTTTCATCCCTGAGTCAAAAGTTTGAAAAGATAATGAGTTCATGGGCCTCAATGTGCAGCGCCCTTGTGGTAGCCATCATTTCTATTTTAACACTACGAACACTATTTCAACCTTCACAATTACCACCAGTTCCAGATCTTATCAAGGTCGCGGGACTCGCAAGAGCCTTTGAACCTCTAATATTCTATTCCGAAAATGGAATTCAGCAAATCGGTGATATACAACAAACTGGTATTGCGGTCTGGGATCTTTGTGAGAGTGTACGTTCAACAAATATGACTTCTGCGCCGGTTATTGTTGCGGAACTTGATGAACTGAGTGAAACTCTCAAAACTTTGTCTCTTGAGTTAACTAGATTCTTTGCTAATGTGGATGGAGACGTGGATGGGTAATATTTTCTACTTCTGTGTTTTGAAATCATCTGACATATCTAGTATTTTGATCGTTATGGATTGGGCGAAGCGAGAACTTGCTCAACTAAATCATCTTCCACCTTCTCCTCTTAATTCAGCTTTTGATAATATACACACGTTACTAAGTCGAGTAGGGGTTTTTGAGACTCCAACTGGTACGCCCACCAAAATAGGGGTTGTCGCAACAAACATATTTGGCATGTCATCGCCTCAAAGGACACGTCAAACCCTTCAAAGAACATTCAATGAATTTCTTTCGGTTCTCGAGGATGCTATTAGTTCCGAGCTCAATCATGCTCTTCATCTCTTTGCTATCTTTGAGAAGATCGATCATCAATTTAAAGCACTATCTCGCAGTGCTTCCCGTGAACTTGATACACAAGAAATGGACGAAGATAAACTTCTCTCTTCACTTTGGACCAAGCTTCTCGGTCCTTCTTCTAGTACTCTCCATAAATTCGAAAAGAATAAAAAGCTCCTCGCCAATATACGCTCCAAGACTATTCAAAACAAATCCGTTCTTCTCGATCATAACGGCAAATTGTTAACTTTGCGAGCAAACCTAGACTACCTAAGAAAGAAACTAGTCAGTCCTCTCGTGAGGACAAACAGTAGTACGATTCGAGTTGAAGAGCAAATCCAAGGTCTAGAGGAAGCGAGTGGACACCTAGGAAGGGTTAGGGAAACGCAAAAGGGGAAGTTGATGGAGATGCTATATGGAGCTGGAAGTGGTAATGCGAGAAGATTTGCCGGAGTTGGAATTGAGGGGAGATGAGAATAATTTTGTTTGATTTCCTTTCCTTTCCTCTTTTCTACTTCTCATCATCGCTCAGGAGTATAAATGAATGGTTGGAAACGATTCTATCGGTGAAGGAGGAACTTACTACTTGCGTTGCTTGCTTGCTACTAGGAAGGTGTTTTTGGTGCAGTAACTGGAAGGTAGATAAAGGAAAGGGATGCATGGACCTATATCATTGGATAGGATTGGATTGGTGGCGCTGTCTTCATCGATTTGTATTCCTTTTCATGGTGCGGTTTTGCATGGAGGACTTAGGTGTTGGGGTGTCCTTTTTGGAGGAAATTTGATTCATAAGGCGTGGCGTTTGTGGGGATGGGATTCAATGATTCGGTCATTCAGTGATGGTTTTGGTAGCTTCTTGGCATGTATTTACACCTCATGTATTCTTCTCTACTATTCTTCTCTTCTTCTGTTTTTTGGCGCGTCAGTTGGTTTTAGTTCTTTTTGGTGCTGCATGGTGGAGTTTTAGTTGGATAGGGGTATGATGGATGAACGAAGCGGGATGGGATGGGAATTGTGGAGTACATAGCTTTTTAGGATTGTGAGGATTGAGAATTGAGAATTGAGAAATATAATTATCTATCTATCTATATGTCTCATAGTGAAAACTTGATTAACTCTCAAGTACTAATGGTATTACTAATATTATTCTTTATTTATAAAGTCAACTGAGTGAGGAAAAGAAAGAATATTAAAAATAAAAAGATGTATATAATATAAATAAAGAATATAATATAATATCTTATATTTATTCATAGCTATTTAATAAATAATATTTATTTATTCATTTATTTAGACTTTTCTTGTAAGAATAAGGATCTGAAAGAATGATGATAATAATAAATATAGAGAGAGAGAGAGAGAATCCTCCCACATAACTTCATTCTTCCCACTAAACACACTTGACCATGACTCCTACTTTATACAATTGTTGACTCAATAATACTAATACTATTCACACCCACCACCTACTACCCAATCGATCTCATTAATGTTCACCATGACTTTTCTTTCATCAATCATCTTCACCATCATCTTCGATGATCTCTTCTTCGGTTTCATCCTCATCCTCCTCATAATCATCCTCATTAACATCACCCGGTTTCAAAAGAGATTTCTGAAAGGGCGCTTCGACCGACCAGTCGGTTGTGCACTATATATCATTAATAAGGGGTTCGTTAGCTAACCCTTCCTTAATTATAAATTATAGTTGGTAATTATAAATGTAAGTGAATTTGAGGTTGGAAATTAGTATTTCAGTATGTATGTATGTATGTATGTATGTATGTATATGAATGGTAAGAAAGATGCTAATAAAACGAAAGGAAAGGAAAGTAGGGTGGGGGGGATAAGATTAGGGACTGATTTAATTACCTTGATGTCTAAATTTGGGTATCTATCTTTATGGATTTCCCATTTTCGGATCCAGTATTCTTCGACTTCTTTGGCGAATCTCTGGGGTGTGGAGAATGTTAGTGCGAGGGAATCTCAATTCAAAGTTCTGCTCTTACATAAATAATCAAACCAAGCAAGCGAAAAATATATATAAAAAAAGTTAAACATACCTGCTCAACCGCAATCCTCAAAATCTCCTTCATCTCCCCTTCTACCTCCTTAATCGTCATCAAAATCCTCCCTTTGAGCTCTTCACCACGTACACCTCCAACGTTAACCCTCTTCCCCACATACCCCCTCATAACATCCCTCTTTCCCCTCATCTCCTCAAATAATCCTACCAAAACCTTAATCCATGCACCCTCCATCATATCCCTCCCAATTACACCTTGCATCCTTTTCCCATTCCCATTCCCATTCCCATTCCCATCCTGCCCTTCACCCTCTCCTCGCCATCCCGTCTATTCGTCCCTTCCCTTCGCCTCCCCAAAACCCCATCAACCACCCTACAAAACTCCAAAACCCCTTTTCCCCGCAAACCCAATAAAATCACAAGTAGCAACCGGATAAAAGAAGAAATCGCCTCGAGGATATGAGATGTATTCATACACCAGAGACGTGCCCAGGGTCGATAGGTAAGCGTTGGACGGGCGTAGATGGAGAGGAAGGAGGGAGGGAAATCGAGGGTTTTGTATTGGGTGGGGTGGATGACGATGCCGGTTGAGAGGAGGAATTGTTGGTCCGTTGTGGGGTGGGGGATAGGGGGGTGGTGGGTTGTGGACATTTTTGTTTTGTTTTTTGAGATGGAGGGGACGCTTGATGGTGTTGGAGATGGGTTTTGGGTTTTGCGATTGCGGTATGTGTTGTTGGTGGTTGATGGCTGATGGCTTGTTATTGGTGGGTGGTGTTGATTTAGGTTTTGTAGCCTGTTCCTTCTATTCAAGTTTGAGTTTGAGATGGTGTGGGATAAAGGTTGAGGGTATGTAGTTCTGCAGACTTAACAAATTCTTGAGTTATCAAGTTGGAGATAGAAGGATCTTTAAGAAAAGCTTTGCGGGTTTGTGAGGTCGGAATTAAAAGGTGGTCTGACTGGTCTTGGTATGGTGATTCGTAGATTAGGAAATTAGACGATGTGCTTGCTATTAGGTATTCACTTGCACTTGGCCGGACTATTTGGTACGGTGAGGTGGTAGGTGAAGCAGTGAAGCAGTGAAGTGGATGATCTGGTGATATTGAGTGAGGGGAGGGAGGATAGAATCTGACTGTGTAATGGATATTCCTATTCACTTTTACTTCAACATCTGCATTTTATTAGCACGTAACAACTAATATGCTATATGATATCCGTACCATCCATCTCACAAATTCCTATACACAGCTGAAAGCAAGTAAATCCATCCTCTCAGTCTTCCCATTCTATCCATCTCCTCTCATAACTACTCACTCACCAATATAACCTCATATTCAACTAATTTTTCACCAAGAACAAAGTCTATATCGCTTATTGCATGTTACACACATAAGTCTTTCATAGCTCTCAAATGGAACTGACTGTTGCTTGTTGTCCGGAGACCTTGATTGGAGACTTGGTTTTTCTGGTTTGGGATTATATCATGCTTTTAACGTGATTGCATTTGAGTTTTTAGGGGGTTTTGATTTTGTGTAGATGGTTTTGGACTAAGGCACTGTTTGGAGTGTTTTATGGGATAGTTCGGTGAAGTGTTTTTATGGGGTGATGTGAAAAGAGGAGTAAGGCGAAGTATATGAAATCATGTATACTTTGATAGGTATCATCTGTGTATTTGTGGGTAGTTGAAGAGAGTCCTCATGCAATGGCATGGATTCAACATCTCATATGCTCCAGATAGCAGGAATATCAATATCATCAATACCATCTTATCACCTTCCATGTTCCAGTCCATTAGGTATCCAAGATATCGATATGCCTACCTACTACTTAAGCAACACCTTCATTCACTCACTACCGGTATAGGTAATACCGAATGGCAATATCTTCATCTCTTGAAATTCCAGAAATAGCTGGCTGTCATTACATACTCCATCATGATCACCCATACCTAGCTGAGGATCCGAAGTCGTAATGAATAATCGTACAGTGAGAGCATGAGGATTTGTACATGAGTAGATGACAATCATACTTATGACTTTTGAACACCGGTCAAATCATTGAAATAGTAATCGTTCACACAGAGATAAAATAGTAAAAGAAAGAGTGGTGGCACGTGTTAATCAGATGAAGTGTACTTGCCAATAGGTCGTACTTTCCTCAAGTACTTCCTTCCTTCAATTTAGCTCTAGTAAAGGTTACTAAGCTACGCTCCTGCATCTTTTCAATTTTTCCACTTTCTCTTTCACTTTCACTTTCACATTCCCAAATTTTTTCATCCAAACAAACTCTCTTCCCAACATCAAAATAGCCAAAATGGAGGTCAATGATGTTGCCAGTAAGTTATCTTCCTCATCCTTGAATGGTTTTGGAGTCACTGACAATTTGGCAGGAAAAGACACACCTGGACCTGCGAAGAAAGCCGAAGTTGGAGTTCTGGTCAAGCAAACTGTCAAGATGAAAGAATTGACATTTCATCCATTTCCAAAGCTAGCTCGCGAAATCCGTGATATGATTTGAGACTACGGCATTGATCTTACCACTTCACCACGATTGTTCATATGGACGCCAAGCACCCCAGTTTTCCACTTCTCACTCATGTCTGCCGTGAAGCAGGAGCAGCTTGCTTGAAGAGATACTCGGCTTTCAGAGATGCCTGGACGGTGTCGGTGCTCAAGGAAGTGGGAAAGGAACCGACAACTCAGAATGCAAAGCACTACTTCGGAGCATGCCAATACATTACATTACATGGATCGATTTCGACAGGGTATATTGTTCATGCATGAAGACATATTCCAAATGTGTAGTGCCAGCCATGAAAGTGAAAGCTTCCGACAGCTTATTCGAAAGCTTTACAAAGTATCAGCTGACATTCGTTAAGAACCTCGTTAGTATATCCTTTAGAGCACATTTGGGATTTCGCTATGATGCCAAGCACCGGTACTAACTCAGCATAATGGTCTAGGCCATGGACATATTTATTGCCGAAGGTTTAGTGTCCCGTCATTCTAAATTTTGGCAGAGCTTAGCTGTTCTCTGCCCAAAGCTCATAGAAGTCACTATTTTTACAAATGGCGACCAGTTTTCGAATACTCATTACGATTTCAGCACAGCGAGTCGTAATTTCAGTCGCATTACTAAGAAGACGATGACTGAAGAATCGATGTATTTTGACGTGGTAAAGAGATCTTTAAATGATTATGCCCATCGACAACCCAATACGCCATATCCCGTCCCACACAATCATCAACCCCATTCCCCCTCTTTCCCAGAATCAAACCAGCTACTAGACCAGTCCACCGGTTCACCCTAGTAACCACACCCTACCACCCCACATCCTACTTCCCAGCACACCACATCTTCTTATTATAAACCCACCCTCCACATCCTCCACCGTATCAGGATTAAACCAAAATTTCTCCCCGTGCGCTCTATACGTTACGCCGCGGAGTCCGACGCCTAGTTCTGCGGAATAGGATCGATCCTGTGTGGGTTGTTAGTTTGAGGTTAGGTCATATGGGGTGAGGAGAATGGGAGATAGGGGTGATTGTGAAAGGAGATGGGGATAGGGATGGGGGAGAATGGGATGATATACCGTGGTATTGGGTTTCATTTTGCCTTCCCATAGTTTTTTGGTGCAGGTAAAGGGCCATGGTTTCCACTGTTTTTTTGGATGGATTGGTTAGCCTTTGTTTTGTTGAAATTTGGGGGTTTTTATTGTGTCTGTCTGGTTTTGCTGTATTTTGCTCGTTTTATCCCTTTCCGTGGATATTCTCCCTACTACTACTCCTTCCTCTCCCCTTTCCCTTAAAAATCCAACCCCAAACCCTCGACCCCACCACATACTCCAAACTCTCCCTCCCAAATGCCAACCTCCTCATACCCCAACCTTCCCATACCCCAACCCAAAAAAGAACAAAAAAGAAAAACTCACAACCCATTCCCTCCTCCCCCAATCCTTCTCATTTTCCATAGTCTGCCATTTCCAATGTTCATTATACGACATATTGATCCAGCAGGTTTCGATGCCATTATCGATAATCTTTCCTATAAATGGTTTGTCGTTGTCGAAGGGGAATTCGGCGTGGTAGGTGAGGCATGCTTGGGTGATGGGGAGGAGAGAAATCAGAGTGATGAGTGAGAGGGACAGATGGAGGAGGGGGAAGAGATGGAGTTGCATGTTGGGTGTGTTGGAGTGGTTTGCTTGCTTGTATGATGTGATGTGATGCGGGATGTGAGATGTGAGATCTAAGATCAGAATGTATGTATCTCACGGTCCTCACATTCAAACATACAACAATTGAACCAAACGTATAATCCACGCCCAGGTCCAGGTCCAGTTCCAGGTCCCGTCCACAATCCCACAAGATTCTCTCTCCACGCTCAAATATCAAATATCACAACCCTCTCCTCAAAAGCCTCCTATCGTAAATATAGCGTAAAGTCGTTTCCGCGTCGAACTATCGAATGCCAGTTCCACTTCCAGTTCCACTTCCAGAACAACAAATCCCCAAATATAATCGTCACAAAATCAAAACTATCCAACTTCCCCAAGAAAAACAACCTCGAATCCTCCCACAACGAATACATATAATCTATACCAACCCAATAAAAGTAAGATCTAACTTTCCACACTTTCCACACCTATTATAAACTCTCCAAATCACAACACAAAAACGCACTTTTCCGAACAATTCTTGGCAGACCCATAGAAGAAAGTAAGATAAAGTAAAAACTAAGGTCTCGCAAAGAGATGGATAAATCATAAAAGAAATTACACCATTGATCAAATTAAATCAAACTCAATCAAAAACAAATCTCATGCATCTTCCTCTAATATCAGTATATCCCTCCATACCTTTTATCCCACTAGTTCCTCGCAGCTCTTGGCGACTTCAGCCTTTTGGAGAGAGGAGCGGGAAAAGAGAAACCTAACCTAACGATGCACTGCTACAGTACTCGTAGTTACTCATCCCTTCGTTTCACGTTTCACATTACCCCCTCGAGATTCAAGTCTTCAAGTTATCAGAAATAAAAAGATCCTCCTTCCAAAACATAACCAGCTGAAAAATATGATAAATCCCTGATACTATCCCCCGTCCACTCTACCACGAATTCAAAATCAACACGCACATATAATCTTACAAAAGAATCCCAAATCCCCAATTCCTCATTTCCACACATAGCGCCCTCCCAAAGCTCTCCCTCCGAAAAAAAGAAGAAAAGGGCGTTCCTCGCTTAACATCACTGGACAGATTACCCAAAAGAGTAAAAGGATGGCTGAAACATACATATACACACTCCTTAGCATTCCAATCCAAGACATGACCACATTTTCCCCCTTTTTTCTGATAGTTTTAGTTACCCTTGGGTGCTCTGTAAGTACAATGTGAAGAACGAGATGGGGTGGGTACCTCTTTGCAAACTCGAGATGATAACATTGAATTCTGAGTTGAATCAATTAAATCTTTACAAAAATATAAATTTCCATTGGAAATACAATCAATGGAGTGCTAGACTTCCCGCCCCTTAGTATATGTAATATACACGGTTTATTGGGATCACACATTGGCATGTCACGATAGGCCAAGCAGTATGAAATGAATTTGTACTTTACTCCTAAATAAATGAACTTTTCTAAGCTAAAGCTATAGCAATCAAAGTTGGAAAGATAAAGATAAAACCAAGAAATTTGCTGCAATTCACGGATGCGTGAATAAAAACTGCTGTGATTCTCAAATGAGTTAAAAAAAAGAAAGGAAACGATCTTTTGCTCTCGATAAACCGCCACAACTGAAAAATGCCTGGACAAATGGAGGGATAGGAATTCGCGTCTGCGTGCTGAGATCAGATGAGGAATAACACGGTATGCGGAAGGTATGACCAGGTTGTTAAGGCAGAGATACAGGTGTTTTGACCGGGAACATTTCGTGATGCTTAGATCCAGAACATTGACTCTGCAATGTCAGCTTGTATTGTGACTCGATCTTGGCCTACACCCAGGGCTGGTCCCGCTCCTGGTTGCGGTGTAGTATTACCTGTCGGAGGGTCATATTGATCTGCAAGGTACGCTCTCATGCGCGTGCACAACAAGTCCGCATAGTATGCAGGTGGGCACAGACTGACAGCCTTGGTTGCTCGCCCGAAAAGATGGCACATGTTATGCGTTAACTCCTCAAGAGAATCGGCTGAGCTCTGATGAGAACCCTTCACCTTCTGGGCTTTAAATATTTCGTCTAGGATGACAAAATAGTGACAAGGCCTAGCTGTTCCCATCAGACATTGATGAGGTTGGAGGAAAAAGTCCCAGTTGCGAGATTCGGTAACCCCGCGGTCGACGACGGTTCCAGCAGGACAGTTTGATTTAGAGTCAGCACTTTCGGCATCCTTTGGATAGAATCGTGTGTGATGACGTTTACCACAAACTATGATCGAGATTCTCGGGAGGTTTTTCTTGGTCAAATCAGCTGGGTACTTTTGACGACAAGCATTCCTAATCTTCGGTAATTCTTGGTCGAGCAAAATGTTGTATTGCCCTTCCGAAACACCATCTCTGTAAATTAGGATGTTTTCAGGCCATGCTTTGTTTTTCTTGCTCCAGATATCTAAGAGCCTCATGAACATTGATTCAAGATCTGACACCATCTCTTGTCGGGCTTGGTTCTGCAAGCGACAAATACCTGACCATTGGCCCAATAGTTTATCAGTACTTGTTACCATGGCAGCAACACTAGGGGCTGTCTCTTTCGATCCAGGGGATGGATGTGTAACATCAATGCCGACAACCATCGTCTTCCCTTCATTGATAACGCCGAGTTTGTCGATTGTCTGATTAATACCACCCGCCTTGAGATTGAACTTCAACGCAACATTGCCAAAATATTGTAAGTCTCCCTTTACAAACTTCGAGTATTGTACGCAGACTGTATGTATACCAGCTCTGGTATCTGCATGTCTCTTTATCGTGTTATAAAGCATCACATCGTTGACCGGAAGGATACAGAGAACAAACTTGGGCTTTGGACGGATTTTGGATGTAGTCATCATTGTGAAGGCACTCGAAACATTGTTAGAGGTAGCCGTCTCATTTCCCTCTTGGTGCATGACAGAAGGTGCTGGCATATTCATGTAACCTTGAACACCTATACCTGCACCATGAAGGTGTCTCCGGAATTGATCTACTGTTTCTGCCACAGCGTGCTGGTCCACTCTAGCACTAGCACGGCTTGTAGATTCAACTATCATGTAAGTCCACGGGCCCAAATCTCCACAAGTATGAAAGCGCGTGTCTCTCATATTCCAAGAACCATCCCTAGGCATCGTCGTCATTGGGCGAAGTTGTTTGTTCTTGTAGTTGATTGCGGGTGGCGGTAGCACACGGCCTTGAACGGTTATCAGACTGTTACCAACCTGAACTCCGAATTGAGCTAAAAGGGGATTGTCCTTAGCATTTAGTCCCAAGACCTGTTTTCCAGATGTGATAATGGACATAGCATTGGGCTCGGGCCTTCTGTTTGCAAAATCTAACATCATTCGAGTTTGATCCCCCAGTAGAGCCTTTTTAACAACCTGACCTGGTTTTATATTGCAGACCTCCGCAGGCAGATAAGATGGTTTAAGGTTGCTGCCAACGTTGACCACCGGAAAGTCTTGGTTCAACTTAAAACTCGGATATTTTTTTTTGAAATAATCAAATACTGAGATGTACATATTGACTTTAAGGGCCGGCGCAGAAGCTTTTTTTGATCCGGCCTTAGGTGGAGCCCCGCCTTTCGTTGATGGTGCTTCAGCAGAAATGTAAAACTTGACGTCTTTTGGTCCAGCGCCATACCTTGCAATCTGTGGAGGGTGTTCCTCCGTGCTACCGTCACCTGGGCGAGCCAAGTCCCAAATGGATCTCTCCCGCGGAATGGTCGCACCGTTCTTAGACTTTTTTGCAGGTAAGTGATTCACTTCAACACGCTTCCTTTTAATCTTATCCACGACACCATGACCATGGCCAAGTTTCTGGAATAAATAAACCAGAGATCCAGGCTCAAGAAAGACGGAGTGAGTGACGTTTACGTTCAACAATAGTCGACCAGTGGCTGGTCTAACACTCTGATAGAAGCCGCGTATAGCCTCCAGTCCCATACTGAGGGCCGTAAAATTATGCTCGTTGCCCTTCCGGGCCGTGGAGAAGTGTCTGTTACCGGCAATGGAAACAGTTCCTTTATCAGTCTTTGCATAAAATCCGAGAAGCGTATTCATGGCTTGGATAGTCTCCTCTTTTTGCTTCTCTGATACATCAGTCGCAGGATTCTTGGATAAAAACTTAACGAAATCGGAGATGTTGAAAGAGGTCGGGGAGCTGATCCGAATGTGGTAAACTTGGGCATTTGGAAGTGGATCGTCCTCCCCTTCGTTTCGCCAAGGGATATCGAAAATACGCTCATCTGTGAAAGGCAGCTTATTTGGTGTAATAAGCATTGAAGCGTAATCCGTGGCAATAGGAATGTTTGCAAACTCAGGCAAGTCGAGCACGAGCCTAAAAAGCTGGGTTCGTTTCTTTTTGGCAGCATCCATGTTTGGCGATATATCTACCATATATCGACCTAAAGTGAAGTTGGGTCTGGTATTCAACGAGAATGAATTGGTAAAAAGCTGGATCTCTCGGCCACTAGTCCCGTACCCCGGACGAGCAGGATATCTCTGGCTGAGGGACATCTTACTAAGAGCACCGATTCCCGACAAGCTCTGATGGTAGTCATTTTCCATCTTGGCGACATTCGCATCAGGGGCCTCCGCAGGGTAGTTGGGGTCTCTGGAGAGTTCATTAGATCAACACCAAAAATAGTGAAGTGAAATCCTTACTTGAAGACGACTACTGGACCGCCACGACCACGTCCACCTCCTCCCCGGCCACCACGATCCCCGCCACCGTAGCCCCGTCCCCACCTCGATCTCCGCTGCCATAACCGCCCCCTCTTCCACCACGGTCTGAGCTACCATAACCACCTCCCCTTCCACCACGATCTCCACCTCCCCTTCCACCACGATCTCCACCTCCCCTTCCACCCCGATCTCCACCACCACGGCCACCACGATCTCCACCACCACGGCCACCACGATCTCCGCCACCACGACCACCACGGCCACGTCCGCGTGCTGCTGGATCAAAAGACATGGAAAGGGCTAATGAGGGTGCTCCAAAAAAAATGCTTGTCGAGTGTATCTGAGAATGAATGTTAGAAAGCAAACTAAAAGGACGAAGCGTAGACGGTCATGAAAATGAGTTGATCTAGTCTGAGAATTAGGGAGTAGAAGAATACGATATTAGTAGAAAGATGTCGGTTGTAGGAAGCATGTGCCACTTGGCTAGTAAAACGGAGTTGCTTTGTAAGTCAAAGAAACGCGATGTTTTATCGAACACAACCCAAAAGTGCGAAACAATATGATGTCTTATGACAGTCAGACAATGGAAGGTGATGGATTGCCATTGCTAAAAGAAGGTAATGAAAATGTGGTTGAGAACGATGAGTAGCTGTCGATCAGGTACAATCTTCAAGCTGAAACTGTAATCTAGCGGGAGATAATTGTGCCACGAGGAGGCAGGCAAGTCATCCATGGTTGGCATTCATAGAGGGTAATGAAATAAAGTTGAAGCATACTCTTTGGAAATTGAGCAATCGATAGCTGGAATATCTAACTATGGAGAGGAATACTGACAGTTGATGGGATAAAGCTAATTTTCAACTCTTGATAGTGTATCAAATTCTTTGAGCGATAAACTGATGAATTGTGGTAAAAATTGAGATGGGACCGACGGTAGGTTTTGTTGTTGAGGTGGAGTGAGATAAGTAGGCCAGGCGATTTTTAATAGGTGAGGGGTTGCTTTACTGCAGTAGAAGTTCAGATTGGGAAAAGATCATATGGTAGCTAGGTGTTTGCTAGCAATTGGAAGGGACGCATGCATGAGCTGCTACTATGCATGGAGCCTCGATGCGTAGCAGGACTTGCTTGACCACTTACATTGTAATTTTAGAGCTTACAGCAATAGAGCTGGAAGAGAATGTACAAACGCTGGGGATTAAATATATTTCCAATAGCGGATATATGATAAATTAGAAGAATATAATGTGTATTTGTGAGGTTGAAAGAAAGATAAGGGTGAGAAGGAAAGAGAGGGAGATGGAAGAGAGGAGGGAGAGGAGAGGAGAAAGGTTGCAGCGTCAGCTTAGCTTAGCTTACTTTCGAGAACAATTGGTAGAAGGAGCTCTTGAGCCAACTGCGATTGTTGCAAGCCAATACTCGTATTTTTGTCAATTACCCCACTTTCCCTTTGAGAGTGAGATAGTTTGTGTACCAAGAAAATCTTCTCAAAGAAAGAAGCTTAAGGACAAAAGAATGTCAGGTTAGAGTATTCAAATATATATTCTCTCTCCTCACTTCTAGCTATTGTAGAGTTGAAAATCCTGAGTATATTTCACTTCAAACTACCTAGGTATCATGCAATTCTGCATCTAAGGAACTTGCTGCATTGTTCAGGCAAGGACAGAAAAAGCGTTACACGAAGAAAGAGTCATTTTTGGTTGTTCAACATAACCTTCTGCGGGCCGCTTAATCGGTGATGAAGTGAGTGATGATGGTCAGCCCTTTTAAAGCAAAAAGATCTAGGCAAATATATCTGCCACCCAAGAAAAATGCTGCTATTTACATGACAAGAGCGGTCCAAATGAATTGTTCTGGGCGAAACATTGGCTTTGTTACTTTCTAACTTTAAGCTCGAATCATCGGAAGCATGCAACTAACTTCCCTTGATAGTGGCATACCAATAAGCCTCTACTTTCCAGTTCACCCATTTAAATTCTGTCAACAAACCAAAAAAATCGTGGTTATGTAAGAATGCATAAATTGGCTGTATCAGAAATTGATGTTTGTTCGAAAAATTGAGATGCCCAAACTAAAAGGAGCCGCCCAAATAGTTGGCCGATGAGAATGCTATGCATAAGTTGTGGCTTTCACTGCCGGTTGCCGTGACGAATCAAAAGAGCTTTCAGATATGGAATGAATCATAAGGATACAATAACAAAGAAATCAGTTTATTGACAACACCCTCAATTCTTTGCCTCATGACTTTCCATAGTCATTGAGTGAGTCAGCAAGTTAGTGATGCTGCCATTGTTTTTGGGTTATTCTGTCTAGCAGAAAGGTTTTGCTGTTTCCTTATTGAGACTAAAGTGTCTCGCCGAAACAGCAAAACTTGACTATCATCCAAATTTACCAATTTTTTCAAAGGAAATCGTCGTATCTATGATGTCAAAATCAATATCATCAACAGCAGACATGGATAGCAGAGGCAAGCCCGTAGTGGAAGCACCCAAGAACGAAATTGATATATCCAACGCATCGGATTCGCTATCCAAAGATAACATACCAGAGGAATCTGTTCCAGCGGGCGCACCTCTACAACAAGGATCAACTTTGAGCCCTGACGAGTTAGATGGCGAAGAGGCAGTTTATCCCCATGGTTTAAAATTGGTCGTCATTCTGGCGGCGCTATGCATCGCAGTCTTTTTAGTAGCTTTAGATCAGACCATTATCGCAACTGCTATACCGAAAATAACAGATCAGTTCAATAGCATACAAGATATTGGATGGTATGGCAGCGCATACCTCTTGACCACCACCGCTCTGCAACCGACCTTTGGTAGGATATATACTATATTCAGTGTAAGCAAGAAAGTCTACAGATACTAATATATTGTGCGGAAACTTATATAACTCTGCAGATCAAACTCACCTTCATCGTAGCTATAATCATTTTCGAAATCGGGTAATGTGATGTCACAAATATAGGGATGGAATATATGAATTGATAAATGGGACAGTTCCTTGGTTTGCGCCACTGCGCCGAATAGCACCGCGTTGATAGTGGGTAGAGCTATAGCTGGAATAGGAGTTGGAGGTTTATTTTCAGGAGCAATAGTTATTTTGGCATATTGTTGTAAGTGCACAGATTTTAGCCCGGTGGCGATATAAATGGATGGCTTCAACCGATTGCATTATTCACATTTAGCCCGTTTTTTATCTATTTATGTATTCTGGATGATCCTGACTCAACAAATAGTACCTTTACGAAAACGACCAGCTGCGTTTGGTTTGATGTAGGTGGATAAACTTTTGTAAAAAGCAATTGGAGTTGCCTGTTTTTGTTACAAGCACTGACATGAATACTATTCAGTGGAGGGATGTGGGGAATTGCTTCTGTCGCAGGACCATTGCTTGGGGGTGTATTCGTAAGTCTAGTTCGGAATTTCACAAGGCAAACACTGATCAGGGCAGACCGACAAAGTATCTTGGCGTTGGTGCTTCTATATTAATCTTCCTATCGGCGCCGTCGCTATAGCTGTAATTGCCGTTTACCTCAAGATCCACCGCGTCAACAACCCCGAGAACCTTTCCATTCTCGCTCGTATCAAAAAGCTCGATCTCATCGGCACAGCCATTCTTATCCCAGGCGTCATATGCCTCCTGCTCGCGCTCCAATGGGGTGGCACAACATATCCATGGAGTTCTGCTAGGATCATTGGTCTCCTCATTGGATCGATCTTGTTATTCATCTTATTCATAACCTCACAAATCATCCTCGGTGATAAAGGCATTCTCCCTCCCCGCTTCTTTAAAGATCGCAACACTATACTCGCATACGTATTCGCGTTTCTCTTTGGCGCCGGTTTCTTTTCTCTGATCTTCTACCTGGCAATCTACTTTCAATCCGTCAAAGGTTCCTCTGCAACCAGAGCCGGTATTGAGCTTCTCCCTCTTCTAATATCTACAGTTCTATCCTCCATAGTAACCGGAGGGCTCATCACCGCAATCGGATATTACACTCCCGTGATGATTTTCTGTATGATATTATTCGCCGTCGGCTCCGGTCTTATCACCACCTTCTCCCTCACAACCCCCATGTCCCGATGGTTCGGCTTTCAAGTCATAACTGGTATTGGAATTGGCGTTGGTTTTCAAGGCGGTGTTCTGGTAGTCCAAACCGTTCTTCCACTCGTCGATGTACCCGTCGGTACAGCATGCGTATCATTTTTCCAGTCCCTAGGCGGTGCCCTCCTTATATCCGTCTGTCAAACCCTTTTTCAAAACGGACTAAAATCTGGAATAGAAGAACATGCTCCCCAACTAGATCCTCAATTATTTTTACACAGCGGGGCAACAGAAATTCGACAGTTGCTAGCACAGCTGCAACAAGAAGAAGCCTTGAATGCTGTGTTGCAAGCTTACGTAGAAGGACTTACCCGTTGTTATTGGGTGACTACTGCCTGTGCGATTGGCAGCTTTATGGCAGCATGCGGATTGGATTGGAGGAGTGTGAAGAAGGGGCATGGACAAGAGAAGGAAATAGAGAGGGAAAAACAAGAGGATGGAATAGTGATTGATAGAGGAACGAACCAGCCTGGAAATTTGTAAGATATGGATGCGGCGCACATATGATTGCTTAGACAATACCACACACTTGTAAATCTTGTTTTACTAGTAGACCATCCACTCAGTTTAGCATTAATTTTAAGTTCTTTTTGGCTCTTTTGCAAATCAACTCGATTAATTACACCAAAGACCATATTCGCACACACACTGGACAGCAATCGAAAGAGAAGAGGAAAACAAAATCCAACAAACTCCATTGAAGTTCAAGGCCTAATAAATCCAATGATCTACAAACCCGTGCACACACCACCAAAACACCCTCAACCCCCCCAAGCCATCACTCCTATTGGCGCAATAATGCTCAGCCGTTCCCCGCACTAATTCACACCGGCTTTTTCTAGAATCCCTAGGATCGATCACCCCAAAGTATTTGCATTTCCCCGCAAAAGGCTAGGTAGATCCTTTTTCTAATATTTTCAAAACCTTTTCACATGTTGAAATTGTATATCGTAAGTCGCAAGTCGCAAGTCGCACAAGTCGAAGAAGCCAAAATCGGCAAGTGAAAATTCGATTACTGTGCAAAAGCTTAAATACCTTTTGCTTCCCGGCTCGCTCTCCTTAGTCTATTAAGGTTTATGTGAAAGCTTGCATGCGGTGTATCATAATGTACTAGAGTTTACCAAAACTTAAGTTAAGGGGTGATTCTAGACTAGGTGCCTACCTATTGCTTTTCTCCTTATTAATACTTATAGATTTTTCGGTTTTCGAGTGGAAAGAAAAGAAAATCGTTCGTCTGAATTCTTATCCTTGCCCGTCGTAATCGCATTTCTTGAACCATGCTCGAGCCAGCCATGCTCGAGCCATGCAAACTATCATCGGTGTGTACCTAGATATCTAACACCTAGCAAACAAGCACTCTAGTCTTCTATGCAAGCTTCTCCAACAAGGGGTACTCATGCCGCCCAAAAGTATGAACCTCCGACGCTAAAGAAACCAGGTAGTGACATTCCTCTTGTAGGTTTCCATCTTGAGGTACGTGCCCGTAGCTTCGGGGTTAAATACTTTTTGACCGCACGAATATTTATCTTCACGCATGAATCTTCAACGGCTTTCGGCCAGAAATGATGATAATGCGGAAGTTTGTATGTATGTATAAGTCGGTGAGATAGGAGAGCGTAGACATGGGTGTTGGATTATTCCGAAGCATCGGCAATCTGCAATCCACTTTCTGGATGCAGTTAGTAATACATACATCAAGCTCACTCGCATTTAGATATAAAGTAGCCCTCCTTCGTGTTTCTTTTGAAAAAGTTCCTTAATATCAATTGACATTTCTATTTTTCAATTGACCGTTCAAAAAGTCCTCAAAATGGTCCGCCCATTAGTACTTCTAGCTTCTCTCGCTCCTTTTGTCACAGCCAGTTGGAACATCAATAACCAGCAGAATAGACATGCCTGTCAAAAACAAACCCAAAATCCTTTGGATGGATGTGATTTGCAAAGGACGAAGTATGTAGGAAGTAGTTCCAATTTCAAGACGGTGCAGTCCGGTATGTACTCGGATCTCCCATAAGAGGTGAAGTGGGATGTGGTAGAATTGCACAAGTTGAAGGTTTGAATTAAGGCTAATGTAAACGATGCAGCTGTTGCGAGCTTACCAAACAATAATGATACATATATTATTCTTATTGCATCGGGCAACTACACGGAGCAGGTGAGAATTATGTTCACTTTGTCCTTTGCTCTCTGGCTTGTGGCATGATCGTTAACATCGGAGCGTAGGTCAACATCACTCGTCCGGGTCCTACATATTTGCTCGGTGAAACCGCAAATCCTTACAATCAATCTAAAAATGCCGTCAATATCATCTGGAGCGCTATTGCTGGCAAAGGGGATAACGCTTACACATCCACTTTGACTGTTGCGCCTACTCTCAATGCGTCTTTGACTGGAAGTGGCCCGACCGGGTTTGCCGTCCCACCAGGAACGCCATTTGGATGCAAAGACTTTAGAACATACAATCTGAATTTCATCAATAATTTTGCGCCATACAGTAAGTTGCTGGCTTTTCTAACAGGAGGAAGAGGGTGACAAAACGGTCGGGCTTTGGGCGGAGTATCGGAATAAACAGGAGAACGTTCTAACAAGATAATAGGTGATGGGCCTTCCCTCGCATTGAGCATAAGCTATGCAAACGGTGGTTTTTACTATACCGGCTTTTACAGCTACCAAGATACTGTATGCCATCCACCGATTGCTCATTTTTTTTCTTCTCCCGCAAACTAACACAACCAAGATCTACGTAGGCAAACTATCCAATTCGTACATATCTCAATCTGTCGTCGCCGGTGAGACCGACTTCCTTTACGGTTTCGGGACTCTCTTCATTAACAACACACTGCTCTCTCTTCGATCATGTGGAGGTAAGTTCGTCCTTTTGCCTATTATCCACGTTCTTACTTTTATTAACTCAAATTGTTTCAGGCGGAATTACAGCTTGGAAGGGAACGAACACGACCTTTGAGAACAAATATGGAGTATACATTGTAGATTCATCAGTACAGAAAGCAAACAGTAGTTTGAGCATCAAAGGAGCCTGCCCACTTGGCAGACCTTGGGTATATTCTCTCCGTCCTTAAGCCATTTATGGGAATGATCTAACAATCGCCAAACAGAACGCACAAATGCGAGCAATCTTCGCCCACACCTACCTCGATGATTCTATCCTTCCCACAGGATACATAGACTGGATCCCTGCTCGCTACAATGCCACCAATGGTAATTACAGCACTACCCAAGCTGAGTATAAGAACTACGGACCAGGTTACAACGCGACTGCAAGGGCCGCTTCGTTGTTCGATGTGCAACTCAGCGACTCGCAATGGGAGCCTTACAGTAGTCCCGCTAAAGTATTCCAGGATCCTTCAGGAGCTTTCGGTGATGTAAGCTGGGTTGATTTCAGCGTTTAATTGTGTTTGTGGGGAATGATGTCGGTAAAATGAGAAATGTATGTAATGTTTAGAAATGATAAGTCCAATTGTTGGACATCAGTGACTTCGTTTAAACGTGACATACTTTCCGTAACATACCAAAATCTCAATTGATATCTGTAAAGTTCATTGATATTTCGAGCTTATTGAAAATTTAAATTGGAGGTCTCAAAGTAGTAAACTAGGTAAGAACAAACAGCTAGAATCAAGTGAAGGCGAGGACCTGCATAGTATGTTCTTGGATGTTTGTTCAAATCGGGAAGTGCAGTGTGCCATGACTAAGCGGCACCTCTCCATATTCCAATTCTAGTGCACTCAGAACACTTTACGCGACCTCCATATCAAACGCGTTTCCTCGAACAAACAAACATACTAGAGCATCGTCTCAATTCACCATTATTCTACAAAATTTCAACAACGATACCTACACATATCTGAAAATGGCTACCCAAAACGATGTTGCAGATGAAACCCCTCCTCAAATCAATCCATACGAAGTTCTCGGTATTGAGAAATCTGCCTCTGAAGATGAGATCAAACGTGCATATCGTAAATGCGCTTTGAAGCACCACCCAGGTATGCCATAGTATTCTTCATTACTTTTGGAACCTATAAAATCTATGCGATTTTTTTCACGGGATTATCACTTTCGATTTCATGAAACACAACCATCTCAAAAGTCAATTACACAGCTAACAATATCCTAGACAAAGCTCCAGCACATCTCAAATCTGATTCCCATACCAAATTCCAAGAAATCGCTTTTGCATATGCCATCCTCTCTAATCCTAATCGTCGCAAACGCTATGATCGTACTGGATCTACCTCTGAATCTGTCGATGCTGATGGTTTCTCCTGGACCGATTTCTATTCCGAGCAATACAGAGATATTGTTACTGCCGATGCCATTAATGAATTTTCCAGTATCTACAAAGGTTCTGTTGAGGAGAAGGATGATTTGCTCACAGCTTATACCGTACACGAAGGAAGATGGGGGAAAATGTACCAGGTTATTATGTTAAGTGACCCAATCCAGGATGAAGAACGATTCCGCGGGATTATCGAGGAAGCAATCAAGAAGGGAGAGGTTGAGGAATATGCTGTCTTTAGACAGGAAACTAAGGCTTCGAAAGCTAAGAGAATGAGGAAGGCTAGGGAGGAGGAGAAGGAAGCTGCGAAGGCCGCGAATCAGTTAGGTGCTGATAAATTATTGAAGGGATCTAGTGGAAACGGAGCGGAGAAGAGTAAAAAGTCAAAGAAACAGGTCCCTGATCATATGGATGATTTGGCTGCTATTATCCAGGCCAGGCAAGCCTCAAGAGGTAGTTTCCTTGATGTATTAGAGGCAAAATATGCGTCAGGTGGAAAGAAGTCGGCAAACGACCCAAGTGGATTGGATGAAGAGGAATTTCAGAGAATTCAAAACGGTTTAGGCTCGAGTAAGAGTAACGGCAAAGCCAAGGGCAAAGGGAAGAAAAGAGGAGTCGATTCCGAGGATGATGTTGAGGCAGATAAAATACCAACACCCAAGAAGAAGTCATCAAGGGGCAAGAAGAGAGAACCTGTGGTAGAGGAAGAAGTTGAGAATGAAGATGAAGATATAGAAATGGATGACGGTGGTAATGATTATCAAGCAGAAGAAGCGGAGGAAGAAGAGGAAGAAGAGATCGAGGTCGAGGTCGAGAAACCAGCCCCGAAAAAGAGAGCGATGAAACCAGCCACTCGGCAATCCAAGCGCAGTAGAACTACTCGGGCATGATGATATGATATCTACATAAGGAAATGGAGTTTGGTGGAGGGTTTTTCTTTAGCACGGCCGGATGGATATGACATGACATGCATAGAAGTAGGCGTTGATAACTACGATGGTTTAATATGAGGCTTTATCCATTTTCAATACAACTCCTAATCAAAATATGCATTTCATTTGAGCCTTTTGACATATTTCATATTCGGGCATGGGACTTTAATTCTTTGATTGTTTGAGACGAGCTATTTGAATATTCTACATCTTCAGCGCAAATCCTAGTCTCGTCCGAGCTCTGGACTTCCCATCGATCAACCGAGCAGTAGCGTCAATCACGTGACACACATCCCGGACGCGTGCACTTCGCGATTTCCCTTCGCCTCGGTCGCATCTGAAACGCCCATTTCAACAAACATTTCATTCATATATATTCCATTTCAACAACCAGCTACCAGCTACAGCTAAATCAGCATTCGCCCGATCAAAACCTCACTTTTAAAATCTGCTCTGCTCTGCTCGCATAGCAATTGAAGAGCAGCAATTACTCTCAACATCATGCTCCATCAGAAAATGTCATGACAACCCCCTCATCGACATCTGCATCGACATCTGCATCCACACTCACACCACTCCTCCCGCTAAATCTATATCATCTGTCGCCTACTATTCAAAAATGGTGCGCTTTAAGATGTGCGGATATCGCTACTTTGAATACCAGGGGTGTTTATTATGAAAGTTTGTTGTTTTCTTTTTCTTGTTTCTTTACTTTACTCTCCCGTGTTGCTCTTCTCTTTCTCTCCGTCAAGGAGGGAATTCATTATCGAAATACCATTTGCATATAGAATAAATAGAATGAACAAAATCATCAGCTAACGGAACAAACGCAAGATAAATCAATTCACCATTACCTCAACCATCCAATTCGGTACATAAAACTCATCGGTCTTATTGTCTCTATTGATGATTTTGCCCGTCGCCGCATCTACACTATCGATGATTCAAGCGGGGTATGTTTAGAATGTGTGGCACTCTTACCTCCACCGCCACCATCCAATCCCTCTTCATCCACAACCTCAACCTCAACATCTAAAACCAACCTCCCCACCACCCAAACACCAGCTCCCAGCGAACCCTCAATCACCCAGCCTCAAATCCCCTGGGACACCATCTCCGAATGTAAAACTGTACGGATTCTCGGAGTGATGGGAACATATATGTCGATGCCGCAGCTGCAAATTGTGAAAATGGGAGTGGTAGAAAGTACAGATGTGGAAAGGAAATGGTGGGATGAATGTGCGGGGTTGAAGGATCCTTCCTTGGGGATTTTGGGTAGGGATTGGGTGCTGAATGAGGAGGAGATTGAAAGGTGGAAGAGGAGAGAGAGGAGGAGGAAAGCTCGCGAGGTTGAAAGAGGGAGACAAGGGGTGCGGGAAGGACAAGGACAAGGAAAGAAGATGATTGGCAATAGAGAGGGTAATAGGTTAAAAGATGGAGGTGGAAGAAAGCAAAACACCGATAGTGTCAAAGAAGAACGGGCAAAACAACAACAAGAGAGGAAAAGAAAAGATGATCCACATCACCTCCTCTCAACCATTCCCGTCAAACCCCCACGCGAAACCTCCCCCAACAAAATAAACCCCAAATCCCCTACCACAGAGAAGAGAATTCTCCCAATCGCCCTCTCTGACCTCTCTAAATACGACACTTTCGGCCTATAGCCTCTCAATACTCACGTTATCAAGTCCGCTTACTTACATAATTAGCTCTAGAGTCTGTCTGTCTGTCTCTGTCTCCTCGAGATCCCAATTTTCAATTTTTAATTATGAATCTTCTCTCCCCTGTGTGCGTGAGGAGGAAGGGAGAAGTCTTAAATCCGAGTTTGAACTTTCAAGAGAGAAAGAGGGGAAAAAAGAATGAAGGAAAGGAAAAGAGATACATGTATATATACCTATATATATCTACTCCCTAAATCCTTATCGACGACTTGCAACTTTGAATATGTGGCGTCGATAGACGCATAGGCGGAACGGTGTATATTTTCTGTTTGTGTTTGTGTTTGGATCATCACGGGTTTTAGGTTATATATAAAAATGAATGGATGGATAAATGGATAAATGAATAAATGGCTTTAGAAATAGAAATATGCATTTGCGCTCAAGGCTGCGCAGGCATTAATAGCGCATTTATTGAGTTGTATTCATACTTTTGATTAGGTATCTACCTAGTATGTAGCATAGCTGTAGTATACCCAGGAAGGAATATATAACCTCACGATACCCTATTACCCTTGTAATATAAGTCTTACAAATAAACACACGCACTCACCAACATCTATCTGCCCAAATAAACTCAACGTATTGTATTACTCGCGAGGTATCATATACATACATACATACATACATACATACATACATACATACATACATACATAAGCAGGTATTAGCTTCGCAGCCCCACCACCAACCCCCTAACTATTTTTACAATTCATCCATCCATCCATTCCATTTGCATTCCCAGCAATCGCTCTCATAAAAATTTCCCAAAAAATCCCATAATGTTTTTCTTTTTCGGTAATAACGAGCAATATTAAAAGTGCCACCAACCTTGTCAATCGTCTCCTGCTATGAATTCTCAATATCTGCCTTTCATATCCAGCGCTGAAACGCTTTTTGTTGCCACAATTTGATACAATTATTATCAACCACGCGTACCACATCACAATCTCGGACTAATATCCTGCCAAAGACTTGACTGATCTGACCACATTTTCCCCAATTTCTCCTGCTCCGGCAGGAGCATCTGGATATACCAAGAATGCGAGGCCAATTATGATGTAAAGACCAAGAAGCTATGTAAATGTCAGTGAAAAGGTGTTGAAAATCCGGAATTTGATGAGGACTTACCATACAACCTTCCAAGTAATTACTCTTGCCATCTTGAACAACATAAGTAACAACCAAGACACTCAAGAAGAAAACCACTGTCTCAAATGTTTCAAAATGTAAAGTCATAGGCTTGTCCATGATCCATCCCAAGATCACAAGGAATGGGGTGACGAAAAGTGCAATTTGCATACTTGATCCGATGGCTACACCCATTGCAAGGTCCATCTTATCCTTGACAGCAACCACAATAGCTGTGACATGCTCGGCGGCATTACCAACAATGGGGAGTAGAATAAGACCAACGAATGTTTTGGAGATATGAGCACTCTCAACGATCGAGTCGATGGAATCAACCAAGTAATCAGCGCAAATAGATACAGCGACTGTGACAATCACGAGAACGGCGGCGGCAGCCCATGGGCTCATCTGTGGTGTTTCTTCCTCCTCTCCTGCTGCTTGGCTTTCAGCATCGAATAGATTGGCATGTGTTCGAAGCTGAAAGAACAAATAGAGACAATACAGAATTAATAAAATGATTGCTGTTCCGTGAGAGAGAATCAAAATGTTGGTTTCAGTGTCTGCTGATGATTTCGCGAGAACAGAATAAAGCTTCGAGAAAGTCAGCTACTGTTGCAAACAGATGAGAGTTCAGCTTACAGTTGCAGGGATAATCAAAGCGCATGCAGCAAGAACCATAAGGGATGACATGGTTCCTGCAACAGTGTCGTTAAATTTCTGCTCGATACCCATAGATGTACCAGTTCGTGTATTGTGGATTCCGCCAGCTATAAAGCAACATCCCAATACAAGTAGAGAGTTCGACAAGATACTACCTAACATACTCGATTGAACAATGCGGATTTGGCCTTGCTTCAATGCTATAATGCTGACCTGCAAAATTCATCATTAGCCCATAACCAACACAATTTGGCACCGGTACCTACAATAAGTTCCACAGCATTGCCAAATGTTGCGTTCAAGAGACCTCCAAGTGTTTCTCCTAACTTCATAGATATTTCTTCTGTTGCAAAAGACAGGATGGAGGCCAATGGGATAATAGCGAAGAAGTTGAGAGTGAAGATGACGACCGGATCCCAATGTGTGAGACCTGCGATTATACCCAATGGTACAAAGACCAAAAGGACGTTGACGTAACTACTATACAATGTAACCTTCCCTACGTGCCATGTCGAAGCCGAGTAGCTAACAATGGCCCTGTCGCTGTCCGTTCCTGGTGTATGTTTCCTGCTAAGAAAGAACTCGTGAACGCTGCTCTTGCGTCTGTCATTTCCATGTCCGTTGGCGCCCAACAGCCCCGTCCTTTCATCCGCTTGAGTCGACATATTTCCTGAATTGCTTTCAGAGGTCGGGTTGCGTTTGAGGGACCTTACGCGTGCGATTTCCCTTCGAAATTGCGTTTGTGCTACATATCAAGCAAGATATAAAGTTAGCCCAGCCACTCCGTGTGATGTCCGATATTGAAATTGCAGAGTGCGCGGCAGCCGAACTAAGCTTCCAAGAAGTCCCTTGGCATTTTGCTGGCAGATTGACAGGTGGATCAAGTAGACAACAGAATAAAAGAGAACAAGAAATATGGTGTAAACAGGACGCCAAAGGACTAATGCTTGGCTTCAAGATTTAGGTCTTTTGGACTCTGGGTAGCTGTCCTGTGATGAAGACGGAACAAAGGTCAAGCTGGATGTGTGGTACCATTCAAGTGCAGGGCAAATGTGAGATGTAACAAAGAGATGGATCAAAGACCCGACTGTATGTTTCGACTTCTTACTTGTGATACAAAATTGGCGAATATCATCGAACTTTCCAACAGGAAATAATGTTGTGAATCGAATTGATAGATGGAAGATCTTCAAAACTGGCAAAGGAAAGCGTGAGGATAATTTGTTTACTTACAAACCATCTTAGCAAGATTCTTCCTCGGAAACGGAAGAGGAGAATGCTAAAAACTAAAAACTAAATGCCAAATGCCAAATGCCAAATGCTAATATGAATTAAACCTCTGGATTTCGGCGCAAGTAGGACGAAAAGGGCAGTAGGTTGAAGGCAAAAGAATAATAGGTTGGGATCATGAAGGTTGTTGTGCGCGTAGTTATTAGAATCTCGGACACAATCTGGTCAAGGTAGCTTTGATGTGCGGAGGAAGAGATTTCCAGGTGCTGGGTGCTGGGTGCTGCGCCTCCTTTTCAGTGGAGGTGGTCTCCTGTTGATGATGAGGATGATGCAGGCAGGTGTGTTGATCAAGCGCATCAAAATGTGATGAATGGTGGGTGCGTTTCAAGAACAAGAATTTAATCGCGTATTGTATTTGCTTTGCTTTGATTGATGAATTGAAGAGAGCTTCACCATCAAGTGGAAAACTTGAAAGGAGAGAAAGCCGATGTGCTGTGTAAGAGAGAGGAGGATATATATAAATTCAAATGGAACGGCTGGAATGGCTGGAATGGCAGACGATACGATAATAGAAAGGGTGACTGAGGTTCTCTTACCTAGGTAGTTTTAAGTTTGGGTGTACATGTATGGGCGATTGGAAGGAACGATGTTATGTGTGTTATTGTCGCGAAGCTCTCCAGCTGGGCAGGTATGATGATTGTTACTTCTTTTTTGAGACGTTGCATATACCAAGATAAGGATATGGATATGGATATGGATATGGATATGGATATGGATATGTGCAACTTTTATCTGCCAAGTAACTTAACTTCGGATGTGCTGACGCCACTATAGCTCCAGTCGTAGCAGATGAAATAGTTGAATCTGTTCCTTGATTGTAGTTGACCAAAAACATGTGTTCTGTTCTGTGTTCTGTTCTGTGTTCTGTTCTGTGTTCTGCTTCGCGTTCCATGTTGTGTTTGGACCTCATCAAAAGAACGAAACCAGAAGCTTAAAACCCTGAAATAAAGAATAACAATATTATTCCTAACCAAGATTCACCAATCATCATCACATAAAAATCATTCCAATTCTACAATTCACATCTAGACTCTCACTGCACTCTGATCATCCATACCAAGAAATCAGATTATCCCGACAAACCAAATACCGACATCCAGTACACCCGCCCAGCCACCCACCAATACAATGCCCTTTCTCCTTTCCAGCAGAATAATCAGGTACTAGTCGGGAGGTACCCCATTCCCATGCGTCGCGAATCATGATAAGACCCATATAAGTAAGTGAGTGCATGGGATACCGGAATGTACCTGTTACTGATACCTAGGTCTTCATGGAAGAAGTTGGAATTATCAATTTTGATACAATTGTTGCATCAATCAACTTTAATCATTTTGGTACAACTATTACAGTACGTACGTGCCTTTCATTTTGTCCGCCGGAGCAGTGCTTAAGATATGCCCGACTCGAGCTGCCCTTCAAGCCACAACTTCCCCTTGAGCAAAATACGCAGTAAATGAATTAACAGAAAATGCCAAGGGGGGCTGTGCAGTGCAGTGCTGTGCTGTGCTGTGCTGTGCGATGCAAACCTCGAGTGGATTTTCCACTTCCCTCAAAACAAACCAAAGCAAGCAAAGACAAACCTAAAACATCCATCACATACGTTAATTGGTGGCGTCATTTTGATCGTGTGGGTGGATGGGTGGGCTACTTTTGCTCCTGACGCAGTGCTACTCTGGCATTTACCATGGTGTGTGTCACTGTTAGCAAAATACTACGTGCATGCCTGTAAGATGATTGTGATTTGTGGCCATAGCTCCTACCTCGAAAGGGAGAGGGAAAGGGTGGGTATATCGCGATGCTGATTAATATCCTATCCAATTACATCCTTCTGTGTCTAGGTACCTGGGATCTGATTGTCCTGGAGATATCCCGTTGTAACTTCCAAGTTATGTTATTCAACCGACTAATGAAATCAATGGGTGGAAAAATGCCTCAAATATTCTAATCTCTTTTGTGAATATGTCCAAGACAAGACACCAGACTACATATTCATACCCTCCCCCGCCCCCGCCCTTTTACTTATCCATCTAAGATCAGACCTCATTCTTTCCAGCAAATAGCCAATAAATTTGATTACCTAAGATTACCATACGATCTGAAAATATCCTTGAATTTGGGCCTTACCTTAACTTTACCCTATTATACAATGTGATATAAACGACAGTATGTAGGTAGGTCGCGCTCGTAGGTTAGTTGAAAGAAACAGGTAGCATGCTCAGTTTTGATTGTGGTAAAAATTGGACAAGATTAATTAGTGAGGTATACTATGTGTTGATGAGGTGAAGTACCTATAGATACATATTGGAGTCAATCAGCAAAAGCATTTTGGGTGATGAGGGAACCGACTTCGAATCGTTTCAATAATGCATCAAGAACCGGCACACGTGAATAAACCGGACATGATTTTCATTCCGCGGAGGAAGCTGAAAGATATCCATCTACAGTGGTATTTCCCTCCTGAACGCCCACGCTACGCCTGGCTAACAATTTCCCATCCCATCCGTGTCAACCCACTTTGTCTATACTATGACCTTCCCTCAAATTACCCAACCCAGTGACTTTTCGATTTCTTCTTTCTCTAGACCCGTTTCCTTTCTTCATCTTCACTACTATACGCCGCATTTTCTTCTTCCCTCGTCGCCTCACTCTGTCTCCGTCTCGTTTGCCCTCTCTCCTTCATTGCTCCACGAATCTTCATACTAACCTCATCAAAGCTTGCTTTCCCATCCAACGCACTAAAGCTCTTCAACGGAAATCCTGCTGACCCTACGACACCACCACTGCTACTACTGCGACTGCGACTCCTAGAAGGTGGTCGCGTTGCAAAGAGTGCGATGTTACCTAGATTCCCGAATGATTCGTTACGCGGAAGATGGCCATTCATACTTGAGCCACCCCCAATAGATGCACCTGCAGTATTACTTCTGTGAAGAACACGTGGTGGTGATTCATCCGAGATACCAGATTGATTGCTATTGCGACGTAGATCACTTTGACGAGGTGAAGTAGGAGTCTTGAGACCATCGCGGTTGAAAGGATCAGCTACTATTCTGGAAGCATCGAAATCGGGAAACATCTCTGGGCCAAGAGTATTGATAACGTCCGTAACCTGTGCGCTGAGTTGAGCTCTGCGCTCACGGAGGTTGAACATAACGTTACTTGATGCTGGGTTAAGAGCTACTGTTAGAGGTCGCAACGATTTGGCAATGTCCATGCCTACTTCTCCGAAACGAAGAGCTGCAAAGGTAATAGCTGGAAAGAGAATGTATCCGAACACGAAGATTGCCCACAATGGGACCCATTCAGGTACATACCCTTGAACTCTATTTCTGTAAGTCCAGTATGCAAGACTGATGGTGTAAAAGTTGTATAGAATCGGTGCAAAGGCAAGGGCAACCAATAGTTTCCATGTTGCCATAACATCCCGACCTTGAAGTTTGACTGTAGATGCAGCTAAAGCTTCTTTTGATTTCTTGATGCTGATAATTTTCGAAGCTATGAAAACTGGTGCAAATAAGAAGAGTCCTGGAATAACGCCAATAGACAAAACAGCTAGCTTTCCTAGGCGGTAAAACAGAAGAAATACGGCTCTTGGAACAGAGAACTTAGCGTATTCGACTTGATGATCTCTAAGGTTCATGTAGCGTAGTTGTCTGTTATAATCCAATACAGATTTTTTGAGTTGTACAATCCTTGGGTCATCTTTATAATGTGTATAGCCTTTAACCAGTCTTCGATTTAATTCAACTACCATTGGAAGTGGAAGTTTCTTTCCAGTTGGATTATACAGTCTTCGGGCGGCTTGAATAAGCATGAGGGTATCATAATCAGGGCTTGTGACAGTGACAGCAACAAGAGCTTGGTATACAATATCCAGTAATTGACTGACTGCCCCCCTTCGGTCTCCACTTTTATAGAGCTCAACAAGCTCTTTTGGAACTTCGATAGGATTACCAAACTCAATTACGGCTCTTGAACGGAACTTATGGGCGTGGAAATAGTTCATACCACATGGTACAATTTGAAGGCCACTATCAGGGTTAGCGGCCAACGATCCGAGTGCCATAATAGCCACACCAGCCTTAAGAGGAAGTAATTCGGTCCTGTCGTGGCTACCACCTTCGGGGAAGATTCCAACAGCTCCACCACCACTGAGGCGATCAAACACGGCATCATACACTTGGGTTTGATCAACTTTCGGAGCGGTCTTGTATTTCGATCCTCCAAAACCTTCCTTGGTACCCTTAACAGACTGATTAGCAAACTTGCCATTTTCGTCAACATCGTCTCGCCCTGTGAGCTGTATCATAGCATTTCGGCCTTTGAAAGGTTTCTTCAATCTCAACTCCTCGGCGCTAATTACTTCCGCTATTTCGGTATTGGCAGCGGTTCCCTCCATGGTAGGCAAAACCAATAATCCTCCAACTTGTACTTCTTTCCCATCAAATTTTGTACCAACTCCACGTATGAGAAGTGGGTCGTTGATAGGATCTGGTAGGTATATTGTACCAGATCCAGGCTTCACCATATCCAGAGCTCTTCCGACAGGAACCGCGCCTACTTTACGCGCAAACCAACCCACGATGAATCGACCCATAGATTTGGCGGCGATAAGAAAAGCGGCGCGACGATGGCATTCATTTCGGAGCGTGCGCATTAGAATAAGGGGGTCGACAAACTAAAAGGACGTGTCAATCAAGAGCTTCAAAGTTTCAAAGCTTGCTGCCGCATACCTGGTTTGCATGAGGGGCTGCTACAAAGATAACCGGCCCGCGTCTTGGAACTTTCCATGATCCTCTCGGATGGACTTCTCGGAAGAAAAGATCGACGAGTATTGAAAATGTCCACAGAAATACATCATATATCCAATTTGTCATAGGAAATTGTTCCTTGTGCTTGGCCTTTTGAGGCATATGTTCATGAACCTGTTCCTCGCTGGCCATGATGATGGGTGGGTGTAGATTAGAACAATCAATGCAAACAAATGAGAGATGTTCTGAATGAGTGGGGGGTTAAGGTCCGAGTTATTTATCTCGTGTGCTTGTTAAACAAGATAGGACTTTACTAGTCTAAATTATTCAACCACAGCTCAACGAATTCATCCGAGTACCAAAGACGGGGTATTTTCGGAAGGTGATGGATGAGTTTGGTTTTTCTCACGTATTCGTTTTGGTAGGCCTGACAAGTTGTGAAGATCCAAAAGTCATATCGACCGAAAATAAAAAGGATTAATAGTAATATTTATTAATTGGGAGAAGTAATGCAACGGCAATGGAGTGAGAATGAGAATGGGTTGATTTCTTTCTTGACTTTATGAGACTGCATTTTTGCTTTTTCACGGAACCGGATTAAATTGCATGCCCGCTCCATGTGCCCGATGACAGCCGCGCACCATAAGCGGCTAAGCGACAAATACTGGAGTTCTCAGTTCCTCGAATATCGATGTAAAAATCCCCGTGAAGTCATGATGGATAATAGATATAGCAACCAATTTATCAATCATGATATTTCTTCAGCCTAACAGTAGGAGAATTATTCCTCTTGAACGTTGAAAGATTCGTATCCCATTACTATTAGCTGTTGTATCAATACTAACAATACCTACCTACCTTCAAACTATCATCGATATCCGAACGACAATTCCATTCTCGTGAGATTTAGATCACGTGTATCAGATGCAAGAACATGGAAAGGACGTAAAAATATCAGCGAGCGTTTCCAACCTTCAGCCAGCGTAAGAACATCAATATGAAGTAAATCACAATGGAGGATTCTGTACTTTCTTCGAATATGTTCCTGCAATTGTGGATTCAAATTGACCTCAGCTCTTCCTGTCTTGTGGAACGAGGCGCTTATGTTGGCTATGACTTAGTTTGTTTATTTTAAGGAGGGAGCAACAACCATGTGCAAGTTACTTCCCAGAATTCCATCATCTTCAGAACAAAGTCATCAATTGACCCCCAAAATTATATAAAATGGGATTACCGCCGTGGGAGACAAGTGAAAGTCAAACTTTTGCTTTAATAACAGGCGCAAACAGGTATTACCAGCCCAAAGTGTCCACATTATTCACAACGGGCTTCAAGGTTCTCGGTCCAATTATTGACAAATTTCTAGTGGTTTAGGCTTTGCAATTGCTTCTAGATTAATCGATGAATTTCTAACTTCATCCGACACTCCTCCTACGAAACATCTCATTCTTATCCTCTGCACGCGTACTCCACTGAAGACACGATTCACAATCTCGCGTCTGCGTGCCCATCTGCGGAAACTCGTCGACTACTCTCAATTTGCAAACTCGCAACGTAAGAAGGCTAAAGCACAGGGAAATGTATATAAATGGCAGGATATGGTGGCTCGGGTCCATTTCCTTGGAGTTGAACTCGATCTATGCGACTTAAAAAGTGTATACGCGGTCACCGACAAGCTGGTCAATGGGACTGTTGGTAGCCCGGATGCTACTACCATGGATGGTCTGAGGTTACCTGCTGGGTCTCCTGGAACTGCTTCGTATTCTGCAGATGTCCAGCAAGATAGATGGGCATTGAGCCAGAAAGAAGGGTCTGATGGGCAACAGAGGTCTTGGGGATGGGGATTGAGCGGAGTCCGCGTACCCAGACTGGATGTCGTAATTTTGAATGCAGGTATAGGAGGATGGTCAGGAATCCATTGGCCAAAAGCTATATGGACTGTCATGACAGATATGACAGAAGCTGTAACATGGCCAACTTACAAGCTTGCGGAAGTCGGAGCTGTGGCAAAATCGCAACTATCCTCTACTATCCCGAAAGAAGCGACAACGTCCGATGATGAATCCACACAACCTTTACTCAAAGGCGACAGTCCACAGGAGCCGCCTCTTGGCGCGGTTTTCTGTTCTAACGTATTTGGACACTATATTCTCGCACATGAACTGATGCCTCTACTATCACGACCTGCTTCCCCTTCAGCCACTACCAGCGGAAGAATTATATGGGTATCCAGCATAGAGGCGCAACCACAACACTTCAATATTGATGATTTACAAGGTCTGAACAACCACGCACCATACGAAAGCTCAAAGCGTCTTACGGATGTTCTCGTCCTTTCAAGAAAACTACGAGCAGGTGGAAAGATCTCTTCTTCTTGGTTCGACTGTTCCGACGTTCGCGTGAAGGAAGACCAAATAGAAGGAGAAGAACCTGAGGATCAACCACCAACACAGTTGATAAAACCCAAAATGTTTGTGGTGCAGCCAGGAATATTTGTCTCGGAAATCATGCCCTTAAATTTCATCTTGGTATTTTTCTATAGGATGATTTTCTACCTCGTGAGATGGATGGGTAGTCAATGGCATACCATCGAGCCTTACACCGCCGCTGTAGGGCCAGTCTGGTTAGCATTATCCCAAGATGAGATTCTAGACACTATGGACGCACCAGCTTCAAAGTGGGGATCGGCCACAGACTCAAGTGGAAAAGAACGTGTCATTCGTACGGAAGTTCCAGGCTGGGGATGGGAAGGCAAAACTCCAAAAACTATTGATACGGGGGAGAGAAGGAAGGGGAGAAAGAGAGATGCGGTACCATTGACGAGAGAAGCGAGAGAGGATTTCGAGGTCATGGGTGTTAAGTGTTGGACGGAAATGGAGAAGTTGAGGAAGGAGTGGGAGGAACTTTTGGGGGTTAAAAAGTAAAGCGTTATGGTGATTGTTTAAAGAGAGATTGTATGTAGATTGATAAACTATAATTGGCTCTAATTACATCATGTACAAGTATATATGACTAATAAACACTTCTTTTCTACCCAAGGTTTTTGCACATACGTTACATTATTTCGCTCTCGATAGTGCTATAAAGAGTGTTCAAAAATGAGATATAAATACACAGGCCAGAGTACACACGTTTCTATGAATATGTAGAGACGAATCTAGGTATTTGGATTATCAAACAAATTTGGAAAAACGAAGTTCAAATTCAAATCTAAAGTTCAGAAGGTAAGACTTACAATCTACAAACTCACATCCTGAACCACTTCTCAAGTCAACACTATCCATATTCTTCATAATAGTAGATATATTAATTTATTCAGAGATAGACCATAGTTGTCGCGGATGCATACACAATAATTATAAAGAGTTATCATCCACCAGATTAGGTGTCAGAATTCAGCATATACGAGTACTTTTTTATGTTTTATGTTTTTTGTTTGTTGAGGGTTACGGGGATTTGGATTTGGATTTGGATTTGGATAGATATTGGGAGTATGGGTTTGAGGATGTCTGGAAGATGCTGGAGATTGATATCTTTGGGAGTTGTGTGAAGGAGTTTTAGGGTTGGGCTTGGTTTGAAGTTGGGATTTTGGGAGAGGAGGGGGGAGGTTTGTTGGTTTTGAGGGGGAAGGAGGAGAGGCGCAGAGGTGGATGGGAGGAAGGGAGGACGAAGGTTGAAGGTTGAATTAGTTGTGTAAGTTATGGGTTACTTATGATGATTTGAGTTAAGCGAAGTGAAGTGGAGGTGAAGCGGAAGAGGTAGGTGTGAAGGGTATTGTATCTTGTATCTCCATTTATTTTCTTCTTCATTAACTATCTAATTAATTGAAGAAATATAGCATCTTCATTCTATAGGTAATCAGGTAGTCTAGTAGTTCATGATACAGTGGCCGAACTTCTAATGTTTAGCTTGATCACTTATATATAATCTGGCGTGTCATATGCATCAAGCTGTTATTAGATTGTAGTATTGCAAGCCTCATGGTGTTAGCAAGAAAGCAATAAGGGTTCTGAGGGCACTTACCCTAGTGGAATCATTATATCCTGTGGTTTATGTGATAGGATAGACAGTTCTCTCCACGATATACTGTGAAGTGCACGTAGTCCAGTCTTTAGGAAAGCCGTGATTTTGGTGGATGTACCGGTATATATATTTGAGCTTTACGGTGCCTGAGCAGCGTGTAGATATGCCATTTAACTATTGCAGAATCCATTGCGTCTAGATGATAAGATGTATGGAAGGCAGTATGGGAGTCGTATTATACGAATTGGCCGGCTAGATATTCATCTTAAGCTTGGAAGTAAACGATGAAAGGATGTAGATGTGTGTTATGATAGTGAGGAATATCAATATCAGTAGAGCAATACGCGATCAAGGTGTCTGCAAATAGTAAAGCGTGTTTTAATAGAATATCGGGGGATATCAACAAGACAACACAGAGACAAGTTGTCTAGATTTGCAGATCCACCACTCTCCAGTTCTGACGTCAACTTTCCTAGTTTCCCCTTATTTCTTGTCTACTCTACTTTGCATTCTCTCAATTAAGCTTTGAAATTCCGGTATTCATATACGTGTGTCTTGTATATACACATCTTTCTCCAATATTCATTGCAGCACTCTCGTATGCATCTCGTCCACAGAATCGACGAACCGAAGCGCCCTAGTAACACATGATTCGGATTCAAAGTAAGATCTCCAATACTGCTTCACAGTAGGCCACCATCAACAAAATTCTCCGGATTCTTGGTTTAACCTCTTTCAATTTTCATCAATGACTGATTAATATAACGAATAGTGGCGTTCAAAGTACGTACCTATTTCTACTTAATTAAGCTTCCCATGCTATATTAGGCGGAACTTATCGTTTCCCGTCTGATATGCATATAAAAATATGCACATATTTGTATGCAAGTGTGCCAACGCCAGTGCGGGAACTCGCGTCGTTGCCTTGTGTGGCGATATATGTATGTACTATGCCAAGGGAATTTGGATGTAAGACGTCGACTTAGATTTTAGGATTCAAACTCAAGGTTGGGCTTTTAGGTGTAAGGGAATACTTAGCGAGGGTATTCATATTATGTTTAGCTAGTATAGAATCATAGACAGATAATTAACAAATATATATATAGATCGATCACGAAAGCTGGTATATATCAAATTTGTTGCGGTATTTCATATGCATCACATAAATTTCTGCATATTCAATCCCATGGATTTAAGAAGTTGACCTGCAATTTATGTCGTCGTATGTATTCTGATATTGTAGTACTGTGGTGTTAAATAAAAAATGGCTAGCTGAGCTGGAGTTCGGAAAGATACTATTTATATACTCTATGTGTAACCAATGGCTTTTGTGCTTCCTTTTATAATATATATAGTATTACTCATAAGCTGGAAGAGCTGTATTCCTCTAGTGTGTACATAGATTGAATCCTTTGATTAATATACGCAGATATAACGGATATGTATGTCTATATAGTTTACGAGATGAAATAGATATATCCCAAGCATTGAATTCAAAATGTCACCACGGACATGCAGCAGGCCATACTCTATACAATGCATCGTTGATTACCCCATGATACTTAATCCCAGATAAATGTAAGTCTGATATATTAACACACAAAAACTCATAAGGTTGACCATAACCACCATAACCATCATCATCATCAAAGACACTTCCTCACTTAGTTCCTTCCATCCTCCCTCCCCTCCTTGCATACCTCCTCACTTACCTACCTACCTAGTATTTCCTCCGCACTCCAATACAACTCCAGTCCAACAACAACTAACCCTAGCCTTAACCTTACTCCGTACAATACCCCACAACCCGAGAGCACGCATACACAGCAACAACAGCCACTTAGCCACTTGCAGATAATATTCCATCACATCACACCAAAGTAACGCAACGCTCAAACTCCGGACCGCGCAATCCGCGTAATTCAATTCTAGAATTTTTATATTGATTGGAATATTATAATGCAGCGGGCATGAAGGTGGGTGGGATGTGTTACGATTTACGTTTTACGTATATGTTATATGTTATATATCTGTAAAAAAGTACATAGATGTATATGGATGCGTGTTCAAGGTTTGTACATATATCTATGTGTATGTATACGGTATATATCTCTATTATATAACATCTGAATATCTCTATAAACATCATCAAGATAGATCGATATAAGATTAATTTTCTAATTTTCTAATTTGCTAAATTTATAATATACATATATAAAGATAATTCAAAATATACACCAAAAGGAGCAAAATACAATATAACAATACCAGAATCGAATAAAAGAATAACTATGCGAGTACTCGGATATGGCTTATGTGGCGCGGGGAGAACTGTTTTGTGTTGTTATTTTTGTGTGATGTGAAGGGTGGTGGTGGAGGTGGGATGAAGATTAAAAGAAGGATGTGGTGGAAGAGAAGTGAAATCGAGAGAAGAGAAGCGAAGTGAAGCTGATTACTAGGGGCAATCTGAGGTATGTGGTTTAGTCAGGGGATTAAAGGATGAGTGGATGAGTGGAAGGGGTATCAACTGTGATGGGATTTAAAAATGCACAATTTTGAGTGGGGAGAAATGGGTTTTTTGGCAGGTTGAGACAATATAGGTGCAATTGTCTAGATTAATCTACCGCTATTGTCTCCCTGTACCGTCAGAAAAAACTAATAAAACCATTGCAGAGATGAAATAATTACATGGTGGGCTTTGCTTGTATGGTAATAAAATAGAGTAGGACAAAGATTTGCGGTAAAATATCTAATGAGTGGGTATTGTTACAGATTAGCAGCTCTCTATTTGAAATCATATTCCTATGCCACCTCCTCTTCCCCCACAGAGTGTCTTTGGAGCACGATGGATGCTAATTAGTGCGAACAGTGGAATGCGGGGAGATTATTAATAACTATACTTCCTCCGTTAATGTCAAAGACTACTTACTCTATTGATATATCCATTATTACCTTCACTAACTTTCTATCTTTCGCTTAAGACTTTACGTATAATAAGCTACATATGTTATATATAAAGATTAATAAAGATGATGGTCATTACAAATCATCCTTTATCACTATTGTGCCACTTCCTTCAACTGTCATATGGCTACTGTTGTAGAGAAGGATGCTGTCATGCTATGATTAAGCAGATCAAAACTCCGAAGGAAGTGGCTGAACAAACATGGGGGCACTGACCAACATCACAACATGGTCATATCACCAGAACTTTGTACCTAGTGATGATGTGACATCTGCGTACAAGCCGCTTACGTGGGGAAGGAAGAGGTAAGAACCTTAGCATTAGCGAAATTAATACCCGAAGTTTTGAGATTGGATATTTGGAAATAGATCGTCTTGGGGGCGATAGAAGAGACAAGTTGTTTAGCGACGATAGGGTAGTAGCCGATCATGCAATAAAATTATGGGCTGAAAACTTTTGGTATGTGATGGGAGCTAGGTAAGAAACGAATGCAATAAGAGGATGGAGAGAACAAAGGTTCAAAACTGTTCGTTATTTTATTTCTCACTTTCTGTGAAAATACCTCAATACGTGTTAGTGAATTGATCTTAGAATAATTGACTAACATGCTGTTATCAGATACACTTACTCTGAAAACATTATTTGCAAAAAGTCATCAATTTCTACCATTGAAACTAGAACCTTGTGACTGCACTTTGGAATCGCCTCGACGTGTCTGACTGAGATGGACGATGAATAACAGATCTATACCAGTAGATGTTTCAAATGTTCAGATCAACTAAATGAAACTTGCTACCAACTATCCCATTACTGTCCATGTAGGAACACGTGAACATATGGAAAGGAAGTGGCGTGATGGAGGAGTATCAGGCATCTGACTTTGACGGCCAGTATTGCCATCCTTAATAAGATGCGAAATGATATGATGACCAGTGACCTTAAATCACGAAAAGGCTTGATAAATCGGTCCACTTATTGATTACGAAACCCAAGGTTTCAAGGCAAAAACCACTTGGTTTGTTAATCGTTGGAGTAAGGTTAACCTTAACAGTATTTTCCGAATTGCTTCATTCCTTTCTGAAGCTGCGCGATGCTAATGCATGAAACAATAGACGCGCGAGCGAACCAAGAGAATCAAGTAACGAATGCATGACAATATATGGTTCGTTGTTTTAAGCAAAATCAAATATCGCCAAGATTAAAATAAGATCTTGATAAAAATAGATTCGAGCGCTTGATGGGACAGCTAGTTAATTTCAAGTGCTAAATAAAGCCACTTCCGCGCGTTGCATGTATTCAGTAGCCGCCAGTCCCATTTTCATGAGACCCTAGAACGGACTCGTAACGCTTCAAAAATGTTGTAACATGCGCATCGTATTTTTGTGAGATTATAATAATCAAGAGAAGAACAAATCGTTGAGGAACATCAAGAACTCAAGGGCCAAGAGAAATGTTGCGCAATTGAAGAAAATCGTTCAAAGCGCTGAAAGAAAAAGGCCCGGCATGGTCGCATGATTAATGTAAGACATCTGTTGCATTTCCGAGAGTAATGCACATTTTGGAAGTTGATGATTTGAAAGATTTGAGATCTTTTCAAGTTTTATCGCATTGCCACACCATTTGAAGCTTCTAAAATGTGGAATTATCTTCTCGTGACATATGGAGAGTCCGGATGTGGTATCGTCTGATAATTTACTTGGCCATCCATGGATTTTAACGGTGTCGAAGGTGTCGAAGGTGTGAGAGTTCGAATGAACACGAGGGAACTAATGGCTTGCTTTAAATCATCTTATCGATGAGTATACGGCTCATAGGCTGAAGCTACTGTAAATCATGGTCTGGATCTACAGTACAGCCCGTTACCCGGGATGTCAATGTCAAGGTGTCGCAACAACTCCGGAGAGAAGGGGATAGATGATGATTTTCCGGAGGAGATAATGTGGCAGTGGAAGGAATACGGAGTATGGATATTTGAGAAGGTTGCATGTTTCAGGCGAAGCCATTTGTCCCAACCAATACAAATCGAGAGTATGAATTTCTACAGTACAGACTCCAACATCCGAAATTCATATCAAATGTGAAGTTTTGAGAGGTTTGTCACGAAAAAGTCTTTCGATCGGCCTCGACTTTCTGCCTTTCAAATCGTCCTGGCCGATGTTGTTCGTACGCATAAAAATGTATGCAATTGGTAAGTAGTCGGTATTCATGATGACTTCTTCTCGTTAACAAAGGGGCTGGGGTCGTATAGTAGGTAGGTTATTATTAAGTATTAAGCTCTATATGCGATTTCTGCCCCCCAACTAAGATCTGGAAAATCTGGATCTAATTGGATCTACACGCCATTATTAAATCCGGCTGAAGTTACTTGAGAAGTAATATCGAATGAACTTTAGTCCCCAGAACCCATAACCCCATCACTTGGCTTTTCATAGCTCACCAATCTCTCCAATAATCTATCACCTATCATGACAGAGCATGAATCTTTTATCGTCACCGTCGTCATTGCCATCATGGACATTGGACATTTCCATCAAACTGAGCCTTGCCCCGTAATCTTTCATAAACACAAGCGTGCATTACTTTCGGTATTACCAATGGTTAGTAGGTTATGTTTGGAGCCGTACGCATAAGGGGGCATTACTCGTTACTTGATTCATATAACCTTGCCTCAGCCATCTCTCAGCCACACAACTTGACAAAGTATCGCAACTTCGGTGAAGAAATCCATACTTCTCCTGTTCCCTCGACCATCTATGATATGATATCGTCTACCAAAGTTCTCCGCATGTATGATTCTTGTTGGATTTTCCTTTTGGAGAGGTTGGTATATGGTACGGTTGGGCTGTAGATATATGGGTATCTGGGCATCATGTCAACGGGAAAAGTTCGTCATTCCGGTATTGCGCATGATGTGTTCAGTGCCCAGGTGGAAGTAACAAGCATTATCCAACCTTTCCAACCTTGAAGCATTGATTGATGAATGATCAGCCATCCACAAATTCCAAAAATTCTATACTTCAGACTCATTTTCTATATCTACAGGGTATATTTGGTTGTGTGATCGTTGCCAAATCATGGGATATCCACTGAAGTGTCACATTCACCGCTTGCAATAGAAGGGTCGACACGTATATGTTGATCCATTAATATACCGACGTTGACCATTACTCGCAAATTCGCGATGCGGAGTAAGTTAAGAAAGTTACTAAGGTTAACCAGTCATATCTGCGACGTTTGCGATATATTCGAATCATATTGATGCTTTGCAACATTTCCCCAATTTATCATCGTCAATAAAGCTTCCCTCTTCAGTACTTTCCCCTCACGCCTCATCCCCAATAAACAATTATTGGTGTTGAGTTAAATATCTTCAGGAAAATCGAATTCTTCCGTGGTTTCAGGATATCAACTTTTGATCTCTACAGCCTTACTTCAGCCTTTTGATCGGCACTCGATTAGAGGAATTCAGAGTAACGAAACCACCCGAGCATCGAAAAAAAATCGACAAACGACATCTGGAAAACAGACGAGAAGGATAGAGCTAGATACACGGGAAAGAAGTGCAATCCTAGAGGTCCTGATACGGCATAGGGACCAGTGAAATTGCATATGCATATGCTCATGCTTATGCTCCAGCTCATATACACACATCTTAGCTCGTTGCCTACACTTAACTACTTCTTTTACACATTCCTCCTATATGGGAAGCGTAGATTCGCATCTCGACTCCTGTTTAGTTCTTGGTACATCGTGGTACTGCATCTTTGTGAGATTACTTTCCTCCCTTTGAATCTGTCCGACAACATCTCTGAAGCATCACGGACAAATCATTCATCGTTACCTTGGAGGTATTCTGGTTTCAACTTAGCCCTTGTACCTCTACATCTTGCCATCTTATCCTCGGGCGCAAGGTTGCTGAACCACTCGCTACTCCGTACATCTGAAACCTTTTCGAAAAAAGACCCGCTGCATTTCGTCCGCATTGGTCCATCCACGCCTGCACGCCACCGAGCCTGACCCTTTGCTCAATCATCGCCTATCCTTTCGAAATCGCATCCACCAATAATTTCCTTGCTAGTTGTTATAGTTATTATAGCTTAAAGTAACCCTTGTCTTCCTGAACGATTGACCATTTCGACACCATTGAGCCACTTTGCATCCTTGGTTCCTTGGTGCCTTTTTGAGAACGAGGGGCATCAATCCCAAGCATTCCTTTCCCAGCGCCTAGGGCTCTATTTGGTATTTTCATACTGTACCCGTTCAATCTGGTCCAATTATTGACCGACAAGCTTGATATTTCCTTACTGGACGAAAATACTTTGCTCCTGGCAAGGAAGAGTCGGATACTATAGGGAGAAAGGTATTGGAGTGTATCAAGAACAATATTATACATATCTCCCTCCAGCCTTGGGATCGACAGAGGATATTTACATATATCGTCCACAATTCTCCCATACATCATTTACATTTCTCATCGGAAACTTCGACATTCTTCCTGTTATAGACTTGTTAAACTTCTCAGTACCCTCAACCCTCAACCCTCAACCCTCAACCCTCAACCCTCATCCGTCAATAACATTTTGGAAGAGGAGAACCCTTGACAGAACGTACCGACCGACAATCCACACCCGGCACTGTAACCGATCGATTCACTGGGGTCAAATCGTCAATTAACCTTACCATCCATCACCACTCTTTTGAGGACAACACAGGAGTCCATTACGACCACGACTAATACGGCCTTGACGAAACTAAAACGAAACGTAACAAAGCGGCAGTACTTCAATTTCGATTTGAGTTGAATTATCAGCTCATTGGATTGAAAGAACGGAAGACACAATCATACCGTTTCACCAGTCGGCCATATAAATAAACCAAAGTGGTTACTTACGTTGAATTGCTTTGACCCATTCGCTGACCATCTCACCTCTCACGAGAATCCTCCGCGCCTATCTGCATATCATCATCGTCAGCATCCATCTTAAATCTTTGTTATTCTTTCGAACCTTTTGGCCCAATCTTCGGCCACCCTTACCCCAAAGACAAAACCCCTGCTTCTTTGGTCCACCCTAAGAACGCCTTTGTCAGGCCTGAGGTCAAGGCAATTCCGGAATTTATATAGCCATCCGATCCTCCCAGTGCCTCCACGCATAGTAACCAGCTGCGCCAACTTTACTCCTCTATAGGATTCCGCTGGTCGGATTTTTCTCACTCATTCGCGAAATTTAGATTCAATATTACGAGCCCGTGGTCGTCATTATTTTTCTTAATTTCTTTTGAAATTTTCTTGAAATTTCTCGAAAGATTTTATTCACTTTTATTGTGGATTTTTCTCTTCGACAATTTCTTTTGCCCATTGTCCTCGACAACCGAGCCGTATTTTAAACCTCAGCCAACATCCACAATAGGATTGAAGCCTGGAGACAATAGAAACGGTCACGATATTTTTTTAATACAACGAATACCATTCAGGACAATACGACTTTTCTTTTGATGACCTTATAGCTTGGTGTATCTTTATTTTTATCTTTCTGTTACAAGATCATTCCAGTTCTCGATATCAAACGTTGATCAAGTCTCGATCGACAACATTTCGACATACAAGTCAACCGCATCGAAGTACAACGACTACGGCAATTACCAATTCACACACGACACCATGTCGCTCAATTCAAACGTTCCTAGAACCTCCAATGAGGTGGCTTTAGATCACTTTGTTTTCCAATCAGTTACTCAAGATATGATCAACTATCTTGCCCAAAAGGCGAGAGAAGTCATTCAGTGCGAGCCCACACAGGTATCCTCAAGTCAAGGTCCCTCGCCGCCTCGAACTCCTCCTCAAGAGAAAAGATCACCATCAGATTTACCGTCATTAGAGAGATTCATCGCTTCATTAATAAATAGATCCAACGTTCAAGTACCTACACTTATGACCAGTTTGGTCTACCTCGCTAGACTGAAGAAGAGACTACCACCAGTTGCAAAAGGTTTAAGATGTACAGTTCACAGAATTTTCCTTGCAACATTGATCTTATCGGCCAAGTTCCTTAACGATTCATCGCCGAAGAATAAGCACTGGGCCGAGTACTCGAACGTTCGGGGTTACAGTGACTTTTCATTTACCAGGACAGAAGTCAACCTTATGGAGAAGCAATTACTTCAACTACTCAACTGGGATTTGATTGTTAGCCAGGATGATCTCTACATTCATTTGGAACCTTTCCTCACACCAATCCGTTTTGAGTTGGATCGGAAGCAAGAGCAATTTCGTCTCCACGAAGCACGCCAACAAGCCATCCGCGAACAAGAGGCTCTTGCAATGCAAAATATGTCCTTGGACCCAACAGGAAGATACTGGATGCCAGCAACCGAAGACAAATACATGTCATACTACGGTGAACAACAATCGCTCTTCTCAGCCAACGATGTATACGACTACAATTCGCCACCTTCCTCGTCAGAAGTTCCCGGTCTTACCCGCAGCGGTACTGCTGACACCCTGGACGCCATGTCATCTTCTGCCTCATCTTACATCTCCGAATTATCTCGCTCGGGCACACCTCTATCATCCGTCAGCAGCTACGCCGACGAAAACGATGCTATGCAATGCGATACCTACTCCCCATCAGGTGTTGCCCGCGACGTCGTCACGGTCCAAGTTGCTGGTGCTGATGGAAAGCTCAGGCCTATGCTTCCATACGAAATTGACAACATGGCTCATCACGACAACATGATAATGGCAGATGAAAAGCGTCGCACAGCTAAGAGATCAAAAGGCAACTTCCTAACAAGATACTTTGGTGGCCAAAAGAACTTTTCCACTGCGTAAGATGCTTTTGAATCCTCATTCTGATTCCTGCGTGGGGGACTTATTTGGCGGGACACTGGTGAAAGGATGAAAATAGCCCGTGTGGATTACGAATTTTTTTGTATCATTTGATGAAACTTTTCCTTATTTTTTTTTAAACCTGAGAATGAGGTTTCATAAGAGTCTGCATTATATCAGATCAAGCATTGCAAGGAGTTTATTGGGCGTTCAGATTGGATTGGAATCGCATTACATCACGAATGGGAATGTGGAAAGAGGTGTCAAAAAGACGGTCTTAATCCTTAGGATGAGGAAAAAAATCTGGATTTCTTTTGCCATCTGGATAAGATGTCTTTTTGATAGGATCGGGATAGAATAAATTTGGGCTTGGCTTGGGAATACCCTGACGCATTAGGGATGGCGAAGAAACAAATGATAACTTTATATTACATAGCATGGAATTGGTAGCATAGCATATGGTTTGCGGTCTGGTTTGGACATGATCGGATTTGATCTGATCAATCGCATTCATGAAGGAATACAAAGAGAGGTGGATTTTAATCATTAATATGTTACACTACTATATATTCTACCTGTCTTTCCTTTCATGCGTGACGTTGTGATGAAATTGCGAATAACCAGTGAATTCAAATCGCTGTACATTGAGTTTATGGTTCCATTGCCTTGATACATTTCGTCCAAAACGTGCTGCTGCCTAGGTAGTAACCACGTGATATCGCAATAAGTATTCATACAGTAAACAACCTTCACCCCCGGCATCAAAGACCATATCCAAATCCATCAAAAGACCTCACTAACCTCTAGGAAACCCAAGCCCCTACCTAAATGCCACTCAAACCCAAGCCCACATCCTCACCCTGCACACACCCCCACCTCCTCACCACATCCCAACCCTCCGCATCCACCGGTACCCCATCAATCTTCTCCCGCGCTTCCCCATCCCGTCGCGCAGCCGCCGCCTCAAAAACAGGTATTCATAATCCCGAAATTACAGATACGATCCTCCATCATTTTAAGTCGGATGCAGAATGTGCTTCTACGTTTCCGGGGCCGTTGGTGTTGGATGGGGATGATTTGGTGAGGGAGCCGAGGCAGTTGGGTCAGACGTTTAGGGGGTGGGAGAGGGGGAGGTGGAGGAATGTTGTGGAGGGGTCGAGGAGGACTATTTATGTTGTGGCTCCGCCTGGGGTGGATGGGGGAGGGGTGGAGGGTTTATGAGGGGTGGGGTGAGGTTGTGGGGGGGGAGGGGGAGGGGGGAAGGGGGGAAGAGAGGGAGGTTATTGAGAATGGGAGGGAAGGAGGGGAATGGGAGACGGGTAATTGGGTATCAGATATTATTTCATATCTTCAAGCATTCTACCACGGTCTCCCAGTCAAACAAATGGACCCCTCAAACCTACATTTCACACCCTGGGAAGACACCACCCCAAACCCATACAAAACGCGATCTAGCCCCAAGAAAAAGAAACCCACCACCATCAGTCTCCGCACCTCCAACTCTAAAACCCGTATCCGCTACCGAGCCACCCCCTCCGCACCATTTTCCCACCAGCTAAATCTCTCCGATGTCCTAGATTCCGCTATCGATATATTACCTCCCGATGCATACGCATTACTAATGCTCGTAAACCATGATTTGTACGAAGATGACGATGATGAGTTTATTTGCGGCAGAGCTTATGGGGGGAGTAGGGTAGCGGTTGTGAGTACGGCGCGCTATAATCCGGTGTTGGATGAGATGCAGGGAATTGAGAGGATACATGGATGGCCTGGGAGCCATTGTGCTGAATACATAGATAAAGTATGCGGTAAAGTTAACCCAAAAACCAATACTAAAACGAACACCAAAACAAGAAAACGCAAACGAACACACGACGATAAAAACCTCACCTACGCCCTAAACCCAAGTCCGCTCCACCACGCCCTAACCCAACAAACCAGTCTCCCCCCTCTGTCATCATCCCCCCTCCCACCTACCACACTCCAAACCCTCCACCTCTCCCGCATCTGCCGCATCGCCTCCCACGAACTAGGCCACTGTTTCGGAATAGCCCATTGTGTATATTACGCATGTAGTATGCAAGGAAGCGCATCGATTATTGAAGATGCGCGACAGCCTCCGTATTTGTGCCCGGTGGATTTGCAAAAGTGGTTACGGCGACTGGGGGATGTTAGGGGCGGTATGAGGCTTTGAGGCGGTTTTGTGGGGAGCATGCGGAGGGTCATATGTTTTGGCTTTTGGGGGTGGATTTTGGGAGGTTGGGGCAGGTGGGGAGGGTGGAGGGTGGAGGGCTGAGATCGTTTGTGTGGTTTATTTTGTGGTGTGGTGTAGGGGAGTGGAAGTTGGGTGTTCTTAGTCGATTGTTGGGATTGGAGTATTGCTACGGGGTAACAGGGAGATGGCTTGATAAAATTAGATAATTAATTCGAGATCGGGTTTGAAGTTCATTGATTTGTATCTATGGGCAGCTAGAAAACATACTCACGAAAGATAATGGAAACTTCAGGTTCATTATACGGACCCTGGGATAGATAAGAATGTGTCTTTATAGCCTACCTCTGGTCCGTAATTAGCATTAAAGTGATTTAATGTTAGGTCACCTGAAGCGACATTTGATTGACATGTTTTAAGTTTTAAACAATTGGAAATTTCTAGGTATTCCATGAATAGAAAAAAGTAGCCTTGGGAATAGTCAGTCCCTCAAAAGACTTCCGAATGGCCACATAAATCCATCACTATTATCTTCTTCCAATCTTATGGTATCGTTGCGTCCCGTATACATATTCTGTAAGTTCCAACCCAGTTTCAAGCATGCCAGCATTGATCTTCAAACTGTAAATCGATAGTCCTCTATCATCTCACTTTCCCTCCTCAAATCATGGCGAGCCTCCAAGTCCTATAATCTCATTAGAACGCATTCTACCTCACCAGACTGGGAAAAGACATAAAAGAACGAGAGAAGAAACATACCAGCAGCCAAAGCCAAATACCACGTACGACTTGCTCCTCCATCTAACCAACTTGCATCAAAGCCTGCCTGCGCAAAGAAATTCCAAGAAGTGCGAGGATCGATAAGCGCTAAATTAGCATATAAAACGCCCTTCCAACCCCCAACTACCTGATCAGCTCTTCCATTCGAGAAATACGTATTCCATTCCTCCGTAACGAATTCTTCCGTCCTCGTAAGTGTCGAATGCGGAAGCAGAGGAAGCATATGAATTCCTTGGACGAGCTCCGGCGCGCCTCCAAAATATGTGGTATGGTCAATTTTATTCTCGAAAAGAATTCCAGATACTTTGTTTCCGATGAAATTAGCCGGTTGAACTGTGTTTGAGGATTCGTATAGGAAGTAGTTTTGCAAGGAACGGGCCGTAACTGCGAGTTGTAGATTTCCTCTCGCTTCCATGTTTGAGTCTCCTATTGTGCGCCCCCACATTTTAATTGCATAGGCTGACAAAGAGTCCTCGGATGAGGATTCTTCGTCTTTTCCATCGAAAGTTTCATAGAGACCATGGGCCCAAGAGTGTCCGTGGTACCAATCGAAATTTCGGGAAACGGGAAAGTAATTGTCCGCAGTTGAAGGATTGGCGTAATCTCGTACCATTGCATTTATATAGGCTTTGTTACCTGCTAGCCAGCTCGGGTCAAGGTATCCAATAATGGCAGCTGCATAGACAAAATAAGAGTAGTGGAAATGATGGTCATTGTAGTATGTGTTTCCGAAATCAACACCTGAATCTCCAGTTACGTATGATGCGGTAGAGACAATACCTCCCCACGCGGCTGATCTAATTAGTTTCCTGCATTGGATTGAGAGCGCAAATAACTCACTTTCGTATACGAGGGGAAATTGTTGCTGATTATTAACAAATAACGCGAAGTTTTGCTTCAGGGTATTAAGACCTGCTTGTGCCAAAGCTTTATTTCCAACGAAATCATGAAGTGCATATACAATCCCAGCGAATTTGGCAAGCGCCTATACAAGGTTAATAAAATGGTAGACGGATATCGTTGAGGCATACATACCTTTCCACTATAATACATAGAATTCAAGTCCGTTTGCGCCGTCATATTTTGCGATATCTCGCTAGCAGCAATACTTGCGATGGTAGAAATAGCAGCTGCTGAAATTGAATTCGAACTTCCTCTTGCCGGACTCCAGGGCGCGAAGTTCAAACTAAGCGGTAGGTCCTCCTCCAATGTCCAGGAATCAGCCAGGATAGCTGTCGCCATACCCTTAGTTGTTGTAGCTAGCTGTACTCCATTGATCACACCGCAAATAGTGTTATTGTCAAAAGACTCCAAATGATGTGGCAAAGCAAACATTGCCAAGGTTGTACTACTCAATCCACCCTTGTTGAAAGCAATGGTGTAGGAACCAACAGCACCATTTACATGACCCGAGAGGCTTGCAGAAAGTGGATAAGCACCACATGCTTCATCAAACATAGCTTCATGCGCAGAACTTCCGCTCTTTGCAATCTGGATAAGTCCGTTGAAGCCGCTAGTAGCCTGAACGAGTCCATTGTTTACAACTGTAAGTGCAAGATTTTGTCCAGAGGGTGAATAGGCATATAACAGCCATGTCTTTCCATCCTCAAGCATTATTGAGTATTTCGTGATCCCTGACTTTGGAGGTGTTGGATCTAAAGTTAATGTTCGGAAAAGAATTCCACTTTGTAAAATTGGTGTAGCACCAGCAAAGATAGCTGTCACAAAACCCATTCCTTGAACCAAAGGGAAAACAATAGCAGGGTCAGCTCCTGGAGACGGACTTAAATTAACATTTACTGACAGAGCAGTCAGAGTGTCGGTTGTCAGAGTCGTCGTTGCACCCAGTTGGGTCGCAGAAAGCACCAAAGATTGTATGCCAATGGGATTTATGAAGTATGAAGCAGGATACGCTGCAGCATTAGGTCCAAACACTCTTTGGTCGGCATCTATATGAACAATAGTCATTCCCCAACTTTTGGTCGCGCCTCCTCCTTTGGACCACGCCACTGAATATGGATGCGTCCAGGCTGGCGCTGTCTGACTCCCAAGAAAGAAATTAGCGTAAAATTTGTTGGTATCACGAGGCGCACGCTGCGATTTTATTCCTAGGCGAGGTACTGGATGATCCGAACGGGAGCCTAAATTAGATGGTGGAGGTGAAGTGTCGATTGGTTGGAAGATATTCGAGTCTGCTGCAACTGTATTCATCATATGATTGACAGGTGTTGGTGCAGTGGGAACGAGTTGAGTGGTAGGTGAGGGGATGGAAGATGTTAGAATAGGAGGAACCGTAGCGTGGCCAGAAGTTTCAAGACTAGAAAGAACAGATCCTGTTGTGGCGGGAGTTTGAGTGCTAGGGGAGGGAAGAACTTGTACTGTAACTTGCACAGTACCCAAAATAGAGGAAGTGGTCAACACAGATACCAAAGGAATGACCGCGGTGGTTGTTATCGAGGAACTCAGGATTGCGCCCGGCGGAGAGAGGAATATGAATCCATCTGAAGAAGTTACGTCCGGGAAAATAGACTTGGGTTGAAGTTCTTGCTCCGTCGTAAGCCACTGGGGAACTTTAATGAGAGATTGTGGAAACAATGGGGCACCTGGTCCAAATGTCGGTGCTTTCCTGGGAGGATTGTGGTTCTTTTGCTCCTGAGGATGAGGATGAGGTGCACCGCTTGCAATCGCGGCGAGGATGTGAACAAGAAGAACGTTAGTTATTTGCTTCATATTTGATAGAATTGCGGACTACCAAGGCATTCGTGGTGTAGAGAAAGTAGGTAAAATAAAAGAAGAGGATAAGAACAAGGAGTCTTGACGGACTTGAGGGCTTCCCTCGAAGGCATATAACTCGAGTATAATTTTAGGTATAATTTGAATATCATTCACCCTTCACAGTAATATCACCGGCAAATTTAACGTGATCTTACAACGAGGAGAAACTTCCCGTCCAAAGTATGCTTGTTATTATTATTAGATAAAAACAATTAAAGATGCTATTAGGTGATAGGGTAATAATTCGAACGTGAGTAGTTTAATAGGGTTGTGTCAGAATAACAATCACAAAGCACGCTGGACAAGATTTTGCAAAACAAACTATAATTGAGGAATGATGAGAATTTTCGGTAGGAAGGTACATTCGGTCCGTTGTGCATCATCAGATTCATACTACCGATGAACAGGACCCCATTGTGGTAGGTAAATAACAACTTGAATTATGTATGATCAGTGTCGGAATGAGGTTTTACGTACCAAAAGGGAGATATTGTAATGATCCAGTAAGGCGCGTGGATTGCGTGTGTGGAAAATAGGAGGAATGTCTTGGGACCGGAATTCGAATCTTACGGAGAAAAAATCGAGGAATGCTCATCTCGACCCGCCAAAAACACCATAACTCAGATGTAAACCGGGGTAAAAATCAAGGAGAGTACAAGATCTCTTGTAACATATCCCAAGTAATTCCCGATAAGTATCAGATGAGCGCGACGTTGTGACCCTTCTCCATAAGCTAAGTACGCACTACGCACTTCACAGGAGGCTCTAAGAAATTGTCTTACCTTCATGCTCAGGTGCACCAATATATACGTATGATTGACTGATGAAGGTCTCTCGAAACTTTTCAGAGAGATATTGAATACAAAAGAACTTCCAAGATTATAGACCAAAACTCGAAACAAAAATGATGAAGGGATATTACCACTCATCATTATGTCAGGAAGTTGTTTAATTTCTGCGAGTGACAAATAGATTAAAATATTCTTTCTCGCCTCGGCTCAGTCATTCGTGAAATGATTACCTAACCGATCCGATCCCCATGACCTTTGCAATGGGAAGTGTTGTGATCAGTACTCATCAGCGCCCTTTTATTTGAAGAGAAAAAAAAGGTATTTTTAGAGATAAGAATAAGATACCCGCTTGATGATTCACAAGAATATGGATGCAGATACTCGCAGAATTCAGAAGGCGTGGCCGAGGAAATACAAGAGGAGGACATGAGGTTAAGGTTAGAATTTCAAAAGAATTCTGCTGTAATGACGGGTGAATCTCATGTCTACACGAGACTTTTCTGTATATAGAAGACAGAATATGTTGACGTTCACTCACTCTAGCATCAATGAATTAAGATATTAGTATCATGCTTTGAAGATTGATTTGATTTATCGGAGGGCATCATAAGAAGCTACAGTAACTTCGTGGCACTAACCACGGCCGGCCTTATAAAGTGCCGAAAACCTCTTGAGTTGCAGTTGCACCAACGCCCCGTTCAACAAGTTGAATCTTCGGAATTTCCACGACAGCTCCCTCTTGTATGGGTGTAGGGGGCCACTCGTTGAAAAAACAACGCTCCTGCTCCTAACTCCGTCTGGTCTTGACCTGATTTTATGGTAACCGTTAACGATGTCGATACATCGACTCCATTAGGCTTTGGCACATAGGCGGACCAGTGCAAAACTATGGCTAGCTGTACGCCTGTTCCACCCTTGATCAAAATGCTACTAGAAAGCCTGAAGCTACGATTTTCGCTGATAGCATAGAAGACTTTAGCTTGATCACACTGTGTTAATTGACTTTTGTGTCGTGATGTTTAAATGTGCATAGTTTTTTTGGCCAAACGAAGTAAAACCCTTCAATCCAGGTGCTTTGAAAATCTGTATAGCTACAAGGCTCATCAAAGATGAACAATCTTATACCAAGATTGGCGATTTAGCTGCATATTTTATGACTGCTGGTGGCCTAGGCTTAAATAACAAAAAGATCAATGGCAGCTATAACCGAGGCCATAGGAGAAGCCGAGCCTTCTTCAAATGTCATCGTAACTGGGATATATATGACAGCTGCAAAGTCACTGACACGATCGCCGACTTTGAAGAGTGTAACGCCGTCCCCACCAGCAACCACAACATTTGGGTACTTTCTATCAAGGAGGTCATAATCTTGGATCTTCTAGTCCATAGGATTAGCAGCAACAGCGTGGTCCCGAACTAGAAGTTCCTTGAAACCTGGTCTTGGGACTTGACGCTCCATCTCACTAACTCTAGCTTTAGCGGTCTCTAGGACAGCCACAAGATTGGTTTTTGGTCTCCAAGTATCCATTGCGGTTGTTGCCACTTTATTTTTCTAGGTACTATTGACTGTGTCTATGTATATTTTCGAAAGAGTTCGCGTAAATAGCACCTAATAAAAGACACAGGACTGTATGTACTCTGTGCCGCAATATGACGTGGATAAACCGGGGGATCTCAAATTTACAGCTTCATGGCAGTTCCAACCTACAAGTCTTCGAAGGCAGCCTTGAAAATGCTGAAAGTTTGGTATGCACAATCCTATGCCAAAGAAGGACTTACGTTCCTTGCAGTCAGTCCCGGTTTAGGTTATGTTTTTCTACCTTCCGTGACTCTTGAGATATATTCCGGGTCAAACTTGAACAGGCTGATTAGACAGTTATAATGGCTTCGAACAGAGCTAGGAGGTTTTATGGTTGATTTTGACGTGGAGACTGCCTAAAAGGCTGTCATCGAGGTGATTGGCACTCATGGGAGGAACTCGAACGGCAAATTCTTGAACATCCGAGTAGCAGGCTGGGAAAATATTAAGGGGCTCAACTAGTACGATGGAGAGGTTTTGCCTTTGTAAAAGTTAGCGAGATGTAGCCAATTAAAGTTGGTTGGATATATTAGCAAGTCCGAAATCAAGGGCGTATTTTAGATGTTCGCTTTTACTATTTTATCAAGTGGGATCCGCAAATGAACCATAATCTCCCATTGGATTAACCGTCAAATTATTTAACACTCCGACAGTGACACCCTAAGTACCTACTGTGGTTCCATTCGTTTTCTGGAGGATGGTCTAAGGTAAGGATAAACAATGCAGGCGGTGTCGAATGATTCTCTTTGCTTATAAGGAACGTAAATATGATCCGGAAGCCAAGCGAATAATTAGCGGTACATAATACAGCAAATATGTGAAGAAAGTAGCTCTCGGGATGATGGTTAGAGCAGGAGTGAGTTCGCCTACGCCCAAAATAGTCAAACCCGAATCCGAATACTAACAAGTATGGCGAGCCTGCTCATCCCCCGGAGCAGTAGGACATTTCATTGGCCTCCAATTGACTTTTAATTTAGTCTTTTACAAAACCTTATAAGATAGATATTCCCATTTCGTGCGTTTATCAATACACCCTTCCACAGGAGCCGTAAAATGTCTATACTACTTATGATACATAGTAACGGTGAGTTTCTAAGGACACCATGGCATTGCACAATTGCTATCGGTATCGATGGCTCTTACCTGACAGTGCATGCCAAAGAGGTACGCGGAAAACATCGACTCGTATATGTAGGAACGTCCATACTATTGTCATGGGAAATCGGATCTCTGGGACTGGAGAAGGATATTGCGGTGTTTGAACCGTAATACTCAAGGGGACTGCTTATTCGACCGAAAATTGCGATGCAAAGCAGGAAATGGAAACTGGAGCTAGACCGTATATGCAACTCCAAAAGCTTGTAGATGTGTACTGTGGACCGGTTATAGTGGCAGGGTTTTGCAATATTTTGCAGTTGTGCTCTAATGGGGGGATGGAAAAGGTGCAAGGTTTACAATTTTGATGGAATTAATTACTGCTTGCACATTCGCTCGTACATGACTTTATTCTCGTACCTATCGTCATATTGAACCTCCTCTTTGGAGCTTTAGCTACAGGTCGGGTGAAAGATAAAGTGAGGTGTTTTGAATGAAGCTCTTCGGAGCCTTGCAATCTAGAGGCAAGACTAAAGGGTGTCCTTATTTTTATGAAGAAGTAAAAGAGACCAGCTGATCAAATACGCAAATGGTCTGGGAGAGAAGTAAGGTTTGAGATTTCTCAAAAGACTCTGACTATTTACCAAGGTCAAGGAGTTCAATGATGCGACTAAGCCATAAACACTAGCTTGATGCATTGAGCGAATCCAATAGCCAGCCTCTTCCAAATAATAGTAGTTATTGATTGGGTCCCATACAAAAGTTGGATTTGCTATAAGATGTAATTAGGGTTTTGAAAAGTCACAAATCAAATCAGTCCAATACCTGATTCAAAAACCATTGGGCAAGAACAGCACATGCTTCGTGCTACGATTTTATTTCTTTCATTGAGCTCGAGTAAAACTTTTCGTGATACATGTTTCTATGAGGTACGTAAGTTAGTGGACATGGTACCTTAACGTGCGGTGTTTCTTAACCCTGGATCTTGGACTGACAGGCAAGCACAGCACATGTTATTAAAATTATGATAATTTTGGACCCCACATCCATCAGTCTAGAACAAAGGCTTTGACATAGGAGCAATAATGCCTTGCTTGACCATGACTCTCGGCTTGGTCGAGTCCTGGAAAGTCTCCTTAGTGGCCCATTCTGGACCAACTGGCAGTCGTAATGAACGCTCATATTGTTGGCGGTTCTCGAAAGGATGAGGTAGTTGTGAAGCATAGTATTTGCCATTCTGAATTCTTCATTAGCAAATGTAATCATGGCTAACGGCGGTGAGATACGTACCTTCTTGACACGTTTCTCATTAATGATCACGCGGTCAAGCTTTGCATCTTTCCTGTTTTGCTCCTTGATACCCTCGGACTTGGTAAGGAATCTTCCCTTATTCTTTGCCTTTTCTCTTTTGCTCACGCCGTCTCCTACCCAATTTCCCCAACCAGGTATGGTATTATCAATGACTTTTTCATCGTCATCCTCAATCGTCTGTTTTTTCTCGGCTTCAAAATCGCCGACAACATCAGCTCCAGCGAAAGCACGCTTGATAAGCTCTTGATCTTTGATAGCGAATGGGAGGTGAATAGCACCATCATCCTCACTGTCTTCATCAGAAGCCTCGAGAATCTGGGCTGTTTTGGACTTGGCCTTTTTTGATTTGGGCTGCTTGGCCATTATAGCAGCTTGTGAGAGATCAAGCTCTTCGACATCCATGGCGTTGTTGCTTTTATGTCTGCGTTTGTTTGCCTCCTTCTTGCTGACCATACCGGATTTGAGGGGTACCTTCGACCACGCTCCACCTTCAGTAGCTACCTCTGCTTCCTCCGCAGATGGATTTCCAAAAGTTTTGGTCGCGCCATTAGTCTTCTTTGATTTTGGTGCGCTCGCAGCTGTTCTCGGGTCATTATCAACCCCTGTGAACTCTACATCCATATTTCCCTCCTCATCCTCTGAGTCTGCAGCTTCTTCAAATTCATTAAGCTTCTGTGGTTTCGGCGTAGCATCTTTGGCTTTGGACCCAGGTCCAAATATTCTACGCCCAATATCACCGTCTTCATCCTCTCCACTAGCGCTCTCCTCTCCTGCGAGCTCTTTCCGCATTTCCTCTATCATAGCGCCATTTGCCTTTCTGCGTGATTCCTCTGCATTACGCATGAATTTCATATTTGCCAGTTTTGCACCCGGTGCGGAGTCATCGATAACATTGTCTTTCCCGACCTTTTCCAGGCGTCGAAGTAGTCGCTTCTGCTCCATTTCTTCATCGTCGCTCAGAAGATCATCAGAATCAGCCATTGATTCGTCCGAGTCATCTTCAAACTCTTTTCTCACCGCCCGTCCTTCTACCCTTTTTCGTAACTCTTCCTCTCTTCGTGCCATTTCCGTGATTCCATCTCTAGCATCTTCATCCCATGCTGCCCGACCCATAGCTTTTGTGGCCTTGGCCCATTTGCTATTTCGGTGCTTTGCCCCCATTCTCTCAGTTGCACGCCGTCTGTCCTGAGCCTCTAGCTCATCTTCAGAGGGAACGAAACCTCCCTCCTCGAGAGCTGCTCTATTTTTCGCCTCTTCCTTTTCACGCTGTTTTCGATGGACTTTGCGGTACGACTTGCTCTTAATTTTCTTTACTCGCTTTGCCTTGAGCTCTTCTCGGTAAAGGAGCTCTCGCGCCATTCGTAACTGATCTCTACGAGCTTTCACTTCCTCCATCGACAGTTTGTTCATTTCTAATTCCTCAAATTCTCGAATCTTATCCTCGTCATCTCTACCACCTGCAGTTGCCAGTCCACTCTCCTCAAGAATACTCTGGATAGTTGCTTCAAGCTCATTAAATGGTTTAGACTGTATTGTTGATTGAAGTCGGGTGTTTGCGCGTGCAGAATCTGCATCTGGATCCGCCAGAGGGAAAACCAAATGATCTGCTCGTCGATTATGCTTTACGGTATCCGTCCATCTATCCAAGGTTTCTTTACTTTTATCGTAGGCTACGCTGCGATCGAGGCGGTCTTGTTGACGTCTTGCAAGGGGCACTTCTAGCTTGCCAGCAACCTTTTTCTTGCCGTCGCCTGTTTCTAAAAACTTTAGAGACTTTTTGATTTGAGGGTCACTGATTTTAGGTAGACCAAGGTCCTCTAATGTAAGTTTGTTCTTCGATGTGAGACCAAAGTCCGAGGGAGTAGCATATTCGCTTGCCCCATCACTCCGCTGTTTTGCAAGGGCTTTGCCTTCATTTTGCGGAAGGTTCGCGATGAGATTTTGCAGTGCCGCCAGTTTTGATGGATCTGTAGAATCGTCTTCGTCTTCATCGTCGGCAGAGGATGCAGAAGACTCTTCGTCGCTTTCTTCATCCTCATCGTCGAAACCAGATTTGTTCGAGCCTTCAGCCTCATCTTCGTCATCATCGTCTGATGAAGCATCCAGCATATCTGCAAGATCAACCGCACCCTCTCCTAGGTCACCTTCCTCCAACTCTGACCCCGAGTTTTCGCCATCATCGTCCTCATCCAGGTTTAGGTCTTTATTCCGTGAAATATGTTTCTTCGCACTCTTGGTACTCGAGCTCCCTGAAAACGCATATCCTTCAAATTTCTCCTCATCACTCTCTCCAAACGCTTCATCGCTGTCGATATCGCTATCGTCATCACTGTCCACCACTCCCATTTTCCATGCGTTTCCTTCACTGTCGCTTCCCTCGTCAATATCTAGCTCATCGAATCGACCTTTCTTTGGACCCTTTTTTTGTTTCTTCGCACTAGACTCTTCATCCTCGTCGTCTTCTTCATCATCCTCATCCCTATTTCGCTTTCCAGGTCTGTTCCCACCTTCAGCATGGCCCAATCGACTTTGTCTGACTTTGTGACGCTCTCCAATTTGTTGCTGCGCAGCAGAAAATGCATCGACCGACTTCTTCTTAGACTTTGTCCTCGTATTGGGCTGCTTCAATAGCGACCTGCCATGCGACTGTCTTCCAGGCATATTTGCAGTTTCAATATTCGTGTCACAATTGTGTGCTAGAATCGCCGATCATCTTTTAACAATTTTATCGGGAACTTTTTTTTATCACCACCGGATAAACGCGGCCGCCGGGCCAACACTAGCGTTCCAAAGACAATTTTGGAGAAGCATCACTAGTCTGCAAAATCCAATATCAAACGCCTATAACATCGATTGCAACCATGCAGCCCACACAATGTCTGATGAAACGGATAACCCGACATGCTCTGAGCACGAAGAAAGCAAATAAGGGGTTCTACAAGGGTACTGGAACCGGTTCAACGGGTCGACACACACAGCATGGAGGGTATATAATCGAATGGGATAAAGTCAGAACATACGTTGTGCCGCCAAATCTCAAGGAGTGCAAAGTACGAATTCGCAGATATCAATTTTGAATATTTCAGAGAGTGCTGACGAAGGTTTAGCTCACCCCATTTGTCACAAAAAAGATTCTGCCGCCGAGAGGAAGATTCGAAAATGACCCTAAAGGTGCTTTCAGTGGAGAAGCATATCTGCGGAAGTGGAAGGAAATTTCTGACGGAATGACATAAATGGTTGGTGTGGAATGTTATGAGTGCTGGTATCCTCCTTTTACTAAAAGTTCTCAGGCTTGCATGGGAAAACGGCGTTGGCAACTGTATTAAAAATTGTATCAAAACGATAACGATGAATATCATATCTCTCGAATCCAAAAGCTGGAGTGCAGAACGAAGGAGTGGGAATGTTTACTATCTTTCGGAACTAAGTTCATACTGTGAATTGGACATAGTCGACAACACCTGCCAAATGAAAACGAGGGCGGAAATTTATCCATTGATTGTGAGAACTTTTAGCCCCAAGCCACAGAAGTGATGAAGTTTCATGGACATCTCTCTAGTTATGAGCTTCACCTGGTTTGGTCTAGGAAAGCCAAACCGGGCAGAAATTACTGCCTACTTGAGCTGATCAAGTTATAATAATGTATGCTAGAGTTTACAATAATCTCAATGGTGCTTTTTACCTGTTGATGATACTGGATGGCCGAAGAGTGGCTCAAGTACTTGATGTTTCAATAGCTGCTTTCTACTGGAATATTTTTCTTGCCTGGTTAAAGTACAAGCATGTCATCAAATCCATACCTACCTCATAATGTATCTACACTTGGATTTCCATGTCTATTCGTTATTTTGTTCAAGCCAACTCTCCTATTATGAGACGTTTCATCACTTCAGTCCATCCTCATTTTTTTAATTCACATCATACAATCTTGTCGCAAAGTCCCCTAAAATCATATGATCGGCATTCTTCGTTCTCGCCAATCAAATCTAGCCCACCACTCTCGCACCCTTTATTATTAAGACCAAGCTTAAAGTCCATCTAGGAATAAGACTGCTGCTGCTTTGGAACTTGTAACCTCTACCCCTCCACCGCAATGCATTCCCCGTTGAATATACTTGTTAATGTTGGAGCAGAGGTTTACCATCGCTGTACTCTTATGAAAAACGATTGATTCGATCTCCTATTGCCATCTTTGGGTGTCCAATAATGTTGCATTCTTCGGTCCGAACGGCGAGCCAAACAGTTAATCTGTGATTTGACTAGACTACTTAGGCTGCTGAAGAAAAATTCAAGATAAAGAATTAGAATGAAAAATCTAGCTCAGCTAATCTAATATGTAAAGTTCAGAATAGTACTCGATCATCTACCTTCTCCTGGCCCGGGCATTCCCATTGACTTGAGCTGTTCGACGAGCAGCATGTCTTATCAAGACTCCCATCACCAAAGTAGCCTGTAACGGTTCTAGCCATGGCATGCAAAGCTCTACAGACTCTAATAATGATGATGAGGCCGTGGCTGTCCCAAGATTAAAGGTGTAACCTTTTCGCCATGTGCATCTTACGGTGTTCCCTTCTTCTATTCGCATAATTTATCATTTCAATTGTGCATCCGAAAGATTTTTGGAGCTAGTTTCCGATACATGTTCTCTTTGCGTTCGGATTTAGTAGCTGATTCTGATTTTCGGAAGGATATAGTTGACTTTTTAAATCGGAGAAGCAGATTTATAAAATTTCGTTGTCATTGTTAACTTTTTAATTTGTAACACGGTCTTGAACATGTTTGTTTGATATCTAACAAAAAAAAGAAGAGTGGTATGGATGTTTGTTTATACCCAGGTGCATTTGACCTTAAGATATGATATGTAAGCATTCTTGTGCATTCTATACTTTATTTGCCGAGCTGGTGTCGGAGAGTGAGGGGTACTGATTCCTGAGTCCATTTGGTATATTCAAGCCATTTCTAAAATTCAAGTCATTTGAGATACTCAAGCCAGGTCATAAAAAAATATTCAATTTACTTTTAAGAGGTATTCTAACTTTTTAAATAATGAAATCGTGTCAAATCGTGAATCGTTAAAAGCGTCGCATTTAGCCCGCTCTTTCCAAGTCTCTGGCTTGCTTGGCCTCCTTCTTTTTCTGCAGCTTTTCAGCTCTTTCCATCTTCCATCTTCCTCCGTGGTACCACTCTACCATTAATAATGGAGTCAATGCAAAGGTTGCTCCAGCAAAGATCAAAAATGTTACTCCAGATCCCAACACATCAATAATCAACTGCACAACGGCCACACCAGCTGCTCCCAATAAGCATCTAATGAGATTGTTCACTGCCGTAGCGCTTGCGGATTTGCCTGGGTAGAGATCAATGATCAATGCGCTGTTGAGAGAAAACACTGCAGTAGCTGCGTATGCAATGAAGAATTGCAGGATCAGTGGCAGAGCCATGATCTCGAGCTTCAACGAGTAGCCGTAAAGAGCTGTGGCTACGATGAAAACGAGGACTATCCACCAGATGTTCCTCATTCTTGCGACTTCAATAGGGAAATCCAGAAGCTCATTAGCCTTGATAGTGACATCTGCAGGAATATTGTGTTGTTTGCGATAACGGGATTCAACAACTTTGTAGTCGTAGTCCATCAGCATGCCTGTGAGATAGGAACCGGTGATGCAGCCGAAGCCATTTGGCAAGAAGATCAAGCCGAGTTCCAGATTGGAGAGAGTGAAGTGCTCTGAGAATAGGGCAGTGGTACTGGATGTTACCATAGACCAGACAGTGTAGACAACTGCACCGAAAAAGAGGGTAATGAAGACATCCTTTTCGAGGAGAAACTTGAAAGGGGCGAAGACTGAGGAAAATGTAATATTTTTCTTTGGGGGAAGCTCCTCGTCTGATTGTGCCGTAGATGGTGGTGGTACGTAGAACAGTGGTCGGTGAACACCTTTGAGAACAACGGAACCGTTTCCTGCCACACTTCGAAGGGTTTCGGGAAGAAATGCAATGATTAGGAGAAGAGCTAGCGATCCCAAGCCAAGAAGGAACCAGAAAATTGCGCGGAAGCCGAGATATTGAGTTATGATACCTCCAAGGACAGGACCAACAGACTGTCCAAGCATACGGATACCTCCAAATACACCAATTAGACCTCCTCTCTCTTTGGGTGTGGTGCAATCTGCAATTGCGCCGGCGCCTAGTCATATGAGGTTAGTCAAAATACATCATCAACTCATATGGATTACTAACCGACAGCAATAGTGGCAGCACTACCGGCAGCTTGGATTGCGCGCAAGACCATAAGGGTCGTGAAGTTTTTACTTAAAGCAAGTCCAATATTCGAAGCAAGATATACAATAAATGTACCCATGAACGTGATTCTTCTTCCTGTTGCGGCAGGAGGTTAGCTTATGTGTCACGTCATACTAAATAAGAGAGAACTAACCTTTTGTGTCACTAATCGGTCCCCAGAATGATGGAGCAAGTCCTTGAACAATCATATAGACTGTTACAGTAAGACTGACAAGTGAAAGAGAAACGTGAAGGTCCTAGAAGGGCATTAGACTGAGATGGCTTTAGTTTATGGGGTCGAGTAATGTACATACGGTAGAAATCTCCTTTAGAGATGGAAAATAAATGTTACTTGATAGTGGCGAGAACAAACCTGCAAAGGATACTAAATATACAAGCTGTCTTTTCTGTGCCATAGAGAAGATGTGGTAAGGAGGCTCTTCTGACTCTCTCTTCACAACATATAAACTGTTTGCGGAAGATGTAACAGCACTATCTTGCTGTTCCTTGTTGTCGAAGAACTCGGTAGATCTCTCTACGTCGTCTTCAGAGGGCTCTAGGTATCTTGGGTGGTTGGGCTCTATGATGAAAATACCATTGGGTCGGCTGCTGAGGGGTGCTTCCATGGCTTCGGGTCCTTGTTGAACCGAAGGATTTGAAGCTTGTTCTTGTGGGCTCAAAGGTTGTGGCTGGTCTGTAGCTCCGTGTGCTTGATTGAGAAGCAATGTTGGTTTGCCATTGACAACTGGGCTGGAGCCAACTGATTCCATTTTCGAGATCTGGGCTGTTATGGAAGAAGTAAATGAATTGAATGAAAGACAGTGAGTTGAATAAATCTGGGGAGAGAATCTGTCTCCATGTTTATAGTCACCTCCAGGAGAGCTGTGGATCACCTAAATGATGGATGGCAACGGCGCAAAGTCATCTATCACTTCAAGCATGCGAAAATACGGACCCGCAACCCACTTGACGGAGCAGACTTGAGGATCCGAATATTGTGATGAAGCACTGATGAGCCATGCTGGAAGGCTTGGCTGGAGCAGACGAAAATACAAAAAGACAAGGATAAACCAAAAACCTTGCACCAACTGTAGATCCATCTCCTGTTGTGGTCTTGTTTGATAGTTAAGATTGTAGCATCTGATAATCCAGATAAGATAAATGTTTAATATAGTGTACCCAGGGTTGAAAGAGTGGTTCACCAAACACGCTAAACGGGGTTCGAGAAAATCACATAGAAAGAAATCCCCTGCAAGGCATAACCATTCTTCCTTATCTGGCAATTATGGACACAAAAGAGCAGGCACAGATCTTGGCAGAAAAAAACACGGCCCTCGAGCAAGACAAATCGCGAAATTATTAAATATAACTTGGAGCAAGACAATTTATGACGGCCTTCAGCGCTCGCCCGTGAAGCCCCTAGCAGTAATATGCCACTCAAGAAGAAAGAACAGCAGAGAGTTAATTGGCTGGAGCCTGAAGGACTTCTTCTTGCTTCATAAGAGCCAAATGAGTGGTGAGCTAGACGACCAGAAAAGGGGTTTCAACATTCATGCATCACGTACAAAATGATGCAATGAATGAACCGCGAAAGACACAGCGAAAACAACTGAAGCAGTGAAAATGCGCAGCTACTCTTGGCACTGAAAGTATATACATGATTCGTCAATGGGACTTTTTCCTAAGAGGAGAAGAATCGTATAGGAGGAGATCGACAAACACGGACAAGGCGATCGAAATATCCCCCGACATCCGAATAGCCTCAAACTACACATGTTGGGCGTTCAGTTCCAAGAGTTTGCCAAGTAGAAAGCATGGACCCGGAAAGATCCGGTAAATGGCTGAGAAAGCTAAAGGGACTACCGGTGGATCATGGATTGCACAATAACACAGACTGGTTGGATGGATAATGTTGATTGTCGAAGGTACGCAACAGTAGCATTCCGGCATATATGAATAAGTGGGTCTCCCCTGAGCGCCCGAGTCGAGAAGTCTAACCATAAACGGCTAGCATGTGCTTAGGACAGACATATCCACATCTCACTTCATCTGAAGCTTGAGATTGATTTTTGAAGATATTCGCTACGATTTGAAAACGCCTTATCAAAAGTATGCAGCGTAATCAACATCGCTGCACTCATGTGAATACTGCATATAATATGTAGCCAAGCTCTTTAGTGAGAGTATATATATTTTCGTTGTATTGCCGACATGTATTTCACAGCATCACCATGCAGTCGTCAAGAGCCAAGAAACTCATGTTTATAAATGAGCGAAGTGGCGCCGACACTCTTATTTCAATCTTTGTGATGAGAATGAGCTGGGCGTCATTAGAGACCTCTGGAAGTGAGGTCCCATCCCTCTGGGGAACCTTTAAAAATTCGGTGCTCAGCTTTTGCGCCGTCAATGGCTGTGGGATTGAAAAGACTGTGTTCGTCAGTTGACACAGATTGTGGTCTTTTTTGAATGCAGATGCTATATATCCAGAACTTCCTTATCATGAGATTTTCTGTGAAAGTTTTATTTTTAGGTCTCACGGAAGCTATTGGCCTGGGGACAGTACAAACTACTCATCTACGATAAGCTATGTGGACCTTTGATATCTTCTGTTACTTTGGCATTCAACCTCCGTACTCCACCACACAACTAGACCGATCGATCGATGCACTCAGAATATACTTCAGGCGAGACAGTAGGAATGGAATGCGACTTGGATAGATGACTATTACGATGTTGCCACATTGGTATTGATACCCACAAGTTATTGGATGCATATGCTCATGAGAAAATTTTCATCATACCGCAAGCATTGCGCATCCTCTACTGAGCGGGTTATCACAGCCCAGATTTATTTTCTTTTTCTGATCCTCATTTAAAGTCTTTTATTTGCGAAAGTTGAATGACAGTATGAGATTTCCTGCTGCAACGATTCTGTTGATTGAAAGGTCCGGAATATACAACGAACTCAGTCCCATGCTTGCATGAAGGAGCTTGAATTTTGAGGGAAAAATGCCAAAATAACAGTAAATACATATGGTGCTTGTATTAGGATTCTGCTACGAATGTGTGCTACCCAAACATGGAGATCTGATTAGTGTCGTCGCTCTTCATACTGATGACAAACAGAGTCCACCTCGTCTCCAAATTTATTTTCAAAAACCCAGGGTGTCCAATAGTCAGTCTAGATAAGGTTTCAATGATCACAAATTCGTTGAATGTTTAAATTATATAATATCAAAAAGTTGTAAACATTTGAATATAATTCATTATTTTAACTGATGTAAATGTCCTAGATAAATTCAGGAATCCAAAAGTTTTTCAACATGAGACTGCAGTCAGGACTATTGGATACCCTGGAAGAAACTTAGGAAATAAAGTTCAGGCTGAAATCCTTTTGTCGGCGGAAGACTTACAACGTAAAACGCCCGGAAGAGTCGATCACCCGTTATCATTCAGACTGTTAGGGGTGTCCCACAAAAGTCATTTCAAACACGTCAATAGATAGGAAATAACACAAGGGAAATTCTGACATTTTCACTGTCAGTCTCTATTTATAGTGGTGCGAATCTAACTGGCGTTTGTTGAAGAAACAAGAAAGTGATGCCACTGTTCTTCCTCCTCTGTTTTTATTGTACAATGATAATTGAATAATGGGATGTGGCAGGGCTTAGAGGCGAAACTATACTTGAGTGAACGTCCGACGCCCTAGGACTATCAAGCCTCTGTCGCCAATCTATTAGCGAAATTTCAATATAATCATGCAGCCAGAAAGTATGTCACGCTTAATTACATACGTCGCTACTATTCTCTAAGGGTGGAGTGTGACATGCTCTTCAACCGCACGACTAGTATGCACATAGGGATAGAAGCCTGACTAGGAGAGGAAACAACCATATCTTTTCATGACTAGTTATCATATACATTTCATCAACCTTAAATGTTAGATCCATAGTGCCAAGGGTCTGTGAGTACATCGTGGCGGAAACGGCGGAATTGAGGAGCCACGATGTGTTCGTTGTCTTGTGAAGTCATCAAGAGCCAAGATACCATCTCCATTCATATGTATCGAATGAAAGGTTATGAAGCCGGGATTGCAGCTTCCGTACTTAAAATAAAATATACCGTGCGATTTTTCGTAACCTCGCGCCATCTAACATACTCGTGCGGCCAGCAGCTCCGAAGCTAGAAGGGGGCACGTATCTTAAGATGGTAATCTGCGAGAGGGATACCTATGGCCTGGTTATGTGGTGTCGGAGTTTCAACCTTTCTGGTGGCACGTGGGCCAGATTTAGAAAATCTGGTGACGCTAAGCAGGGATTAGAATAAGCTTATATATGCAAGGTTCGGAGCACCTTCGGAAACTGTTTCGATTCGTTCAGAAATTAAATTTGTAAGCAATATTTCTATTTTCAATCGCGGGGATCTACAAAATGCCAATAAGATTTGGCCTAAATTAAGCATCTTTACTAGGTACTTATAATTAGCCTCGCCGAATTTTCCAAATACATACTAGGTAGGTACGATCAACATCTTTAAGTACCTCTCTCGGATATGATTTATATCTAAACAATAAATAGGTTATACTTTAAGACATATCGCTGGCGGTCAGAATCAGTGATATCTACGAAGTATAATAGATTGCATTCCTTTGTCGTATGGTTATTAATCAGACGATTCGTAAGCAGAAAGTGATGGTACATAAAGTAGAAAGGTCATGGAATTCCACCCCAGATTCTCAACCCAGTTTCAAGCACGTTGAATGCAGAATTTGGATTCTAGACATATGATTCTTCTCTAGAAAGAGCGGAGTACGGTCTCTCGTACACTTACTTACCTACGTCGAAACACACGTAACCATTTCAAATAAGGATCAATTGAAATGGAAACTTTCACATCCGTTTTTGCTTCAACCTGAAGCTAAGGATCGAAATATGGCTCGTGTATATTGCCGTAGATGAGATAACAAGATATTCAGCAAAAATCTGAAACATTGAAGTGGTAAGATCTGCATCGAGAGCGCAAATGAAGGAATTCATGATATCATAGATTGGACGTGGTAAATTGCTGTTCCCTCAACGTGATATACGGATGGAGTAACATGAGTAGTTGTCCGGAAGTTGTAAGATTATGTTATATAGTGATTGAAGAGATAAGTAACATATAATAATTTTCATTTACATTAAATGTTTTCCATGTATTTTTCTAATACATGGAGAGGCTTGAGTAGACGTCCGACTAGTTTCTTTTAGATTTAGGATTTTCAAATTTTAAGATTTTTGATAAATTTAAAATAAACCTCTATTAAATTTCAATCAAAAAGAATCTGAATAATCTAAATAGGAATTTATTAGAAAACTATAAAACTTTCGTCTGATAGTTCTTATTATATAGATTTTATATTTCCAACCAACATAATGAAAACTATTATCAAAATCTATAAACTTATTTTATGACGTGGCTTATAATACTCTTGTATTCATCTCTGTATACTGAATTGTTTAGTTAGCTAGCGTGCATTGATAATATCAAAAACCATAAGCTGCATATATAGATTCTGGCTTGAATTTGATGGCAAACTACACTATTGTTTAAGAGAAATGAAGATCGGAGAGGTCACTATCGATTCAAAGTTAATGCCTTCACTATCACAGACATGTAGCAGGAAATACTTTGATCAATAGATTCCATCTCTCAACCGCATCTCATCCTAAACTCCCCATGAACATGAATATCGTTAATTTTATTGCTTTGCTTGATTTGCTTGATATGTACAATGGTGGACCTATAGTCTCTAGATAATTCTTTTCTCAAGCTATTGAGTTGATGTCAGTATCAATGCGATATTCATAGGGAACGGAATACAAAGCCCGGGAAAGACTTACTCTCCATGGGTTGTTCAACTCGAATCCTAGAGGGGCACTTGGGCTATCGGTTTGCCCTCGAAGGAATCCGGTCAACCTCCTATCGCGGTCCATCACTATATCGCAGTCAGTGCCATACATGACAGTATAGGATTATGTAAGGGTAGAGGTTACTTTGCTACAAGAAAGATTAGCTTCTCTTCATTAATGTTAGACGAAGATATATGAGTACTGACTCTGTCCCAGGCATCTACAGAATGTCTGGCTCTCTTTCCACCGTTCTGCAAAGCTCTCACTCCAGACAATCCAGCACCGGTGATACCGAACATCTGCGCAGTACTCAGTATTATAGTTCTTATAGTAGAATGGGGTGGTGGAAAGACGTACGGCAAGCATGATTCCATACGGAAGGAGAGCTTCGAAAGGGACACCCATCGTGAAAATTTCGCAATTATCTATCGAATTTTAATTGGCATGATAATATCAGCATAGTTTCGCGGGTTAGGTCGCACCTTGTATTTGTTTTTGGCTTCTCAATTGATTGATAAGGCTTTCTGAAAGCCTCAGAATTGATTGACGACGTTGGTTTGCGCCAAACAGGAGTGGAATGATGACTAAGACCCGACAGGCGCCCCGAACGACGAACTTTGGGGTACTAAGGGCTAGGAAGCAATAACTACACCACCAGGAATGATTATCAATTCGAATTAAGCTTGATCTACGCGTCCAAAGGTGGCACGCGCATACATTCGAGGTTCAAATAATTGTTTTTCGATAGAATTGGTTCAAAATATCGCGTTCACTTCTTTGAACTGCAAAAACCTACGAAACAAACAATTCATCCATTATTTATCTGCATGACTTAACTTGGTCTAGTTAGTATTATACGTTTTTTGGCTCTAATAAATCAAGTTGTGCATAGAAATCGAATATCATCTCACTTTCTACTCGATCATTTAACAGGAGGCAGAGGCAACGGTTTCAAAATCCACCCAGCCGCCTGGGCTTTATTCTCCTATAACCCCAAAATTCTTCTTTCACTCCGACAACCGACACATCTACATCGCGCATGAAAAGCAATACATGAAAGATGGCGGGAGCGGCAGAAGCAGCGGTGCTCATGGATGTGGAGCCTTCACGAAGCTTGGCTACTTCAGAAGATGATGCTGATTTCGAGGAGGACGATGACATGATCCCCGACATAATTAATGAGGATGCGAATGCATATGCTGCCAATATTCAATTACAGAATGGGTTGATGGGAAATCACGGTGACATGGAGGATGATAGGGAGGGTCTGGAAGGTGAAGGAGATATGTTAACAGACGAAGATGCAGACGGAGAGGAGGACGATAGAATGCTCGACGAGCGAGGAAATATGGAGCATACAGAGGAGGAAGACATCGACGAAAATTTAGAGCTAGGTGAAGGTGATGAGGATGATGACGATGCTGAGGGAGTTGGTGCTGTTAAGATACAGCCTGGCTTAGAGGATGACGATGACGAAGATGCAGAGAGTGGTTCAGACAGCGACAGCTCTGCAGAGATTGAAGAGGAAGATGACGAATCTAAAGACTCTAGCGATGCCGAGGAGGAAATTCGATGGCAATCTAATGGGGAAGAAGGAGAAGAGGAAGAGGAAGGACATGTAAATCCTAATCGCTGCATGTATGCATCTTTTTCTTCACTTAAAGTCTTCACTTTACTGATAACTTTCTAGATTTTGCCAGCAGGATGAAGATGATGATCCGAGTGAAGAATTCGAACTTTATTTGGCATGTGAGATGTGTGGAGACAATGGTATGTTGACCCAGTATTTTATGATCGGTAAGGCTGACGAGGCTGTAGCGCATCGGCAATGCGCCAGAAATTCGGATGCACTCAAATCCGACGAAGGTATGTCCTGTTCCACCGTACAGGAGTCGGCAACCCAACTAACAATCTTCCAGAGGCGGAAAACTGGTATTGTCCGGGATGTCATAAAAATCGTCTTGTGCCTGGAAGTCCAAGTGCAGACGTCGATATGCTTGAAGCCCCAGATGAAGAGGAAGATGGAGAAGTAGAAATAAATGATGAAGATCTGCCCGTTGAAGCGGCCGAAAGGAGAATTTCAAGGGACAGAGTCCCGGGAGATTTATTACCGCCAAGACGTGGTACGATCAAGTCAGATTCACATTCGGTCTTCGAGCAACTAATAACTCCAGAAGATCCCATGGATGGCTCACGTTTGTTGCGCAAGAGGAAAACCTCTTCGGTGGAGGCTGATGAGGGGTTGGTTTTGAGAAAGAGGGCCAGGGATCGGGATACTCTTTCCGATTATTCCAAACCGTCGCTTGACGAAGCACATGATGAAGCTAAAGTCGACAATGATAGTAATTTGCCATTGACTAACGGTAAAAGAAATAAGAGAAGGGTGGACGGGCCTGCAAGTCCACGTGTCTCAAGATCCCAGCGTCAAAAAACTTCTTCGTCTTCAAACCCGCCTGCCAGTATCGTCGAGAAAGTACCTGGCACTCTCAAAATTTGCTTTCGCATTGATCCTTTGGAGTTGAGACATATTCTCTCACTACCCCCTAGACCAAAAAAGAAACGTGGCGGCCGTGGTGTCTCAAAAGCTCGATCCACAGCTGCTTCCACCGCCCTTGTACCCTCAAGTTACTCACAACCGTTCTACCCTTCCATTCATGATAAAGAATTGGAGGAACTAAAATCTAAACCCTACGGTGGCATTCTTTCCGAAGCCGACGCCGACACATCTTTGACACTCCCTAGAGCAGAACATCGACGTCAGTTTGAAGAGGCTCGTCAAAAGGCAGAAGAGGATTGGAAAGCAAGGGCTGCTGCAGCGGCTGAAGCTGCTGCCAAAGCAGGGCTGAGAAAAGCACGCAAGGTGTCTGGTCCAGCCAGCCAAATTGAATATATTGATTTCGGCGCATATCAGATCGATATCTGGTATGCCGCTCCATATCCGGAAGAATACAGTCGAAATAAAGCACTTTTCATATGCGAGTTCTGTTTGAAGTACATGGAGTCCGATATTGTTGCTTGGAGACACAAAACGAAATGTCCATGGAAGCATCCTCCTGGTGACGAAATATATCGAGATGGAAAGATTATGATCTTTGAAGTGGATGGACGTAAGAACCCACTTTACTGCCAAAATCTTTGCCTTTTAGCAAAACTTTTCCTCGGGTCAAAAACTTTGTACTACGATGTTGAACCTTTCCTCTTCTATGTCATGACAGAATATGACGAACTAGGCTGCCATTTTGTAGGTTACTTTTCAAAAGAGAAGCGACCTAGCAGTCTCAATAATGTCTCATGTATCCTCGTGCTACCTATCCATCAACGGAAGGGATATGGCCACTTGCTCATCGACTTCTCGTATCTTCTCACACGCGTTGAGAGGAAGACTGGCTCTCCTGAGAAACCGCTTTCCGATATGGGTCTGGTCTCTTACCGCAATTACTGGCGACTCGTTCTATGTTATTACTTACAAAAATTCGAGCCCTCTGGACGTGTCCCGAGTATCAAGGCTATTTCCGATGAGATGGGTTTGACGCCTGATGATGTTATCTCAGGCCTTGATGCCATGGGCACTCTCGTCCGCGATCCCATGACCGGTACATATGCTATGAAGTTAAAGCCTGATTACTACAAGGAGGTCATTCGTCAGCATGAAGCGAAAGGATATGCCAAATTGAATCCTAAAGGGTTAGTCTGGACGCCATTCGTTATGGGTAGAGGGAATGCTTCTGCTTACGATCATGCACCGCCGCTGAACACCGTCGCACCGCGAGAGGAGGATGAAGATGAGGTACCCAGCGTTGAAGGTATATCCAATGCGAGTGTCCAGGGCGCTGCATTGAATGGTCTTACGAATGGTGACACAGAAGAGATGACAGCATCGTTAGGCAAGATGACTACTGAGGCTGGTGACGGTGTTGGAGTTGCAAGTTCAGAAGGCAGTGTCGGGAAGTCAACCGTGTCGCAGAGGCTCAATGGCACTACCAAAAAGTCATACTACGACCTTGCTTCTTCAATTCCTCCTGTACGATTTGTAGTTTTTCCCCCCTTACCTGGTGCTCGAAGCCGAACTATCTCACGCCCTGCTTTAGCGAGACCTTCTCCACGCGCAAGGCCTTCTGTCTCTTCATCTGCTCGGCCTAAACCTCGACGGGGAAGCGGAGTACCCATTCGTCGTGCCTCCACTACATCTGCGTCTGCATCAAAGCCACGGGCTGCAGCACGTAGGAAAAGCGGGGGCACGGGTCGCGGACCTGGTAGATGGCCAAAGGGGACTAAGAAAAGCGATTTTGGGAATGCCGAGAGTGGTCCGGGCTTACCCCCTAGATTGTTAAAACAGCGAAGCAAGTTAGGGAATGAGGTACTACTCGGTCAAGAGGAAGAAAATGATGATATGAAAAGTGACCAGGATGAATCAGCAATCTACGATACTCCTGCGCCGAGATCGAGAAGAGATAGAGACTCGTCACGCAAGGGCGCCGGACTAGGGAAGCCTATTATCCTGGGGAAAGGCAAAGGCAAGGGACCTGCTACAGGAAAAGGCAAAAGTCCTCTCGTAGATGCCGAAGGAAATCAGGAAATGACTGACGCGCCAGTTGACGAAGTAGAAGCTTATCAGGATGGCAATGCGGATGCAGATGCAGATGCATATGCCGACGCAGATCCAGACTTCGATGCGAGTTCGGTTCGGGGCGCTGGTGAGGATGTGGACGCCGACGGCGAAGATGAATAGGACGTGGCCTGTATGCTGTTTACGTGGGGTATAAATTTGTGCAATTAAGACGTTTGGACGGGTGAGCAAGGATACCTAGCTATGAATGGCGTTTGGAAGGGGATATCCATGAATTCTGGAATTTCAGCATCGGCAAAAATGTCCTTTTGCACTTCAGGGCAAACATGGCGTCAACGAGAGGGTTTTTGGTGAAAATTTCTTGATGTGTAATTATTTATGTATTATTAGTATGGTGCTTTACGTAGGTATCTAGGAAGATACTACAGAATGAAATATTTCCTGCACAACTACCTAATTATTGGGGAATTGGATGTAGTTATATATAGGACGAGGACCCATTCAACATTGAAAGATGCATGAAACAGGAGAGATAGTTGTCTGGAGAATTGAGCAACTGGCTGCTAATGGAAGACATGTCTGTTATCTGTCGTCTGCTAGAGAATATGCTGTCTGATTAGATTGTATCAAAATTGTATTAATCATTAGATGCGTATGTATCAAATATTTGATGGAAAGCAAGATTACAAAAATGAAATAGATTTAGGAGGGTCAGATGAATAACAATAGTATCATATTATGCTCGTTCATTCCGGCGTTATAAATAATTGTTTATCTAATATGACTACTCTATAAACCTATATATTGTTAGACAGGTTGTTCCTAAATGTTCGGAGTGTTTTGAAGAGGACAGGATATAGGATAATTACAAAGTGAAAAAGCATGATGAGTACTATTAGATCTGTATATTCTAGTTCTAATTATCAGACGGAATATCATTTGAATTTGAACTTCATTTCCAAACTTCGAAGACAAAATTCAAACCTTACAAATGTACTTTCTTTAAACAGCCACTCAGTCAAAACTCTCAAAATTCAAAATCGCAGAAATCAAAAATCAAGAAATTCTTGAGCTAATTACAATAAATTTGTATTACTATAATTCTATTTAAAGATATTCAAGATGTCACAAACGATAATCGCGAAGAAAGAAATGTTTTTCATTTACGTCTAATATGTACTAATTACGATTTGGGCTATAATGGATTAGTGCCCCTTAAATATCCGAAAGGGTCCGGAGTAGCAGAAAATATATAACTGCTAGATCTATATCTAACTGTAGCGAATATATCCGGGTCGAGGTATCTTCTGATACGGTTGGCAACAATGACGTGTACAAATTAATCTCAGGTCGTATAACAATAATAACAGTGACTCCTCGTCTCATCTTAATCTCAATCTCAATCTCACACCCAGAACCATTCAAGCTTACCAAACTTACCAAGTTCACTACACTCCACCCCTCCCTAGATCTCATTTCTGAAAACAACCAACCCACAAATTTCCCATAAACCAGAACTCAAAATCGCTATTATTACAACTTACCTTTACTATTCTATGAACAGAAAACTAACTTAGACATGATGGTAGAAACTATCTCCTCTACTCATTCATTCAAGGAACGTGGAGAAGAAACATCCTAAGCGGCACCAATAGTATGACTATCTACGGCGTGACCTGAAGCATGCTATTCAATGACCGGCCTCAATGAGAAAGATTGCAGACGCCCGCACAATATTCTCACACCTGTCTAATAGTTCGTAACTACAACAATCAAAAGCGGCCTTCGCTGCGAATCATATGGAGGAACTTCATAGGGGTCCAACAGTCCGGAGTGCAGTCTAACAACGAAATTATTTCAACTTGTGAATTTAATTGGAGCATAGAAATAGATTCAAACGATTTCGAACATCAAAAATGGATCTAAAATATCCAAAATATTTTAAGTATTTACGACCCTTTAAACCAAAAAAGTCTAGCAGTTGTTGCGATCATAAAATAAATATATATTTCACTGTCAATATGATAGCTGAAACGACAGCAATCATGGTATACGCCAAGACCAAATGACTCCTGGATTCCCAAACCAGACTCCTCGCTAAAGTAAAATAATAATAACCCAAAGACCAAAATAAAAACATATCATCCTATGGGCTAGGATTTCCAACAGGCAAGGCAGGTAAAGGTTTTCGCTCAATATCAGGTTCCTCTTGAGTAAGCATTTGAGGGGCCTGAGATCCCCCGGTGTCATTGACACTTCGTTCCTCCAATGTCTCGTGCTGAACGCCTGTGGGTGCAGAATTCACATCATCCATAGGATCGTGACTGTCGTTATCACTCGGCGGGGGACTAGCCAAACCACTAGTAATTCTTTCTTTACTACCTCTTTCCTTCGCATCTGCAACAGACAAGAAAGAAGCAGGTGATGAATTCTGCGATCTAAGGGAAGGACCGAATGATGAGGTGCGAAGGAGTTCCTGTTCTTTCGATGCAGATAATAAAGGGTTGGAATATTGGTACCTCATAGAGATGCTTCTACGAAGGCGAGAAAATGTACCAGTTGAAGCTGCAGTTATGGTGTTTGCGGTGGCGTCGTCGAAGGACCGTGGAGGAGTGAGTTCGTTATCAGAACGAGAATATGTTGATATAGGTGTTGGAGGACCCCAACCTCTTGACCGTGAGCGCGAGTTGACAGATTCATCCGAGGGTTGACGTCGATGCTGATTGTTCCAGGTGTTTACAGGAAAGTTAGCGCCGCCGATATAATCTTCGCGATCCCGAGATGTATAGCCAGGAGTATCATTTGGACTTCCCATACTATTGGCGCTGCGGCGCAAGCGTCGATTATGAAGAGAAAAACTGAGAGGCTCCGCGCTGGAGACACGGGAGAAAATTACTAGGCCAAGACATAGAAGAAGTAGTATGGATTGGATGATAGACATGCGCTTTTGGAAGACAACTTCATCTGCGAGGATGTTAAGACGAGCACTGATAGCCAAGATTTCTCGACGAGATTCTTCTCGCTGACTTTCAAGCGATATGACAGTAGACTGCCAAATTTCGTCATATTGTTGACGAAACACGCGAAGTTCCGTAAGAACTGTACTATTCAGATTTTCGAGAAAACCAGTTGTCTTCTGGAGTTGCCTCTTTTCAACTTTCAAAAAAGCTTCTCGCAGCATCTTCGATTGCTCTTCAATATACTTCAATGATAAGGTTGAATTTGTTTCCAACAGCTGCAAACGCCTCGACACAGCTTTGAAGAAACTCTCTTGGATGGTGGGGAGAGAGGCAGAGGCAGAAGCAGTGTTTGTACTACGGGTTTTATTTGTACTTGTAGCATCTTGGAGCTTATGAATGCTAGTAGTTGTGTAACTTGTCGGAGTTGTTGAATGTAAGCTGCCATGGGCGATCCTAGAAGATTCATGGGTTTCCTTGGTGAGTGAAGTGCTTGCTAAGGATGACCTATCTTCGGACAACGTCTGCTGTGCCGAGGGTCCGGTAAAAGCTGACGATGAGGACGTGATCCAGTTATCTGTAAAGGCTGTAGAAATCATTTCAGGTGATGGTGGAACTTGCATGGTCGTTTTGAAATCAGTTGACTCATTTTCAACAGCAGCTTGACTTGTGAGAATATGTTCTGGGGCATCTGAAGGGAAGCACAAGCCCCTAGCTTGACCAATAAGTTTCTCAGATTGCCCGACAACAGACTTCTTCCAAGGAGAGGTTGGCGTTGGCGGTGGTTTGGAATATGTCTCCAATGGCGTCTCATCTTTCTGAACGTCTCGAGGTACATATGATCCCGTGGTCTCTTTTTGGCCACTGGCTGTTACATGCACTGTCTGTACTTCAGTTGATGTTACCTGAATGGCGTCTGCCACAGCTTCTGGAACAAATCCGTCCTCGGGGTCCTCATCTGCCTCCTCATCCTCGTCATTGTTAGCTTCAGTATCCTTCCAGCTTTCAAGCATGCGAGTGCCATGAACCCTCACGAGTGAAAGTGGGCAATAGTACTCCTTTCCGTAGTGTGTCAAAAATTCGATGCGTATATACCTTGCCCAGATTTGTGGATTCTCTATCAAAAAAGCTTGTATTTCTCTCGAGTTTCGAGCTTCATAGATACCTAAATCTTTCCACTTGTCCGTCTTCACAGGCCAACGATCGCTGACACTAACACGGAAGGTCCTTAGCATGCTGGAGAAAAATTCGTAATTTGCTAGAACTAGAGTGTCAATCCAAATGTCCTCCTAATTATTTGTTAGCAATGTGAACTCCACTGCAGCTTTCTAAAAATCGTACCGAAAGCTCAATTATCAAAAACTTATTCGGTGTCTTGCATTCCGAGAGCATATAGGAGTCCTTGTTCTCTATCAACACAGCTTTCGAGTTTTTTGCACCTTGATGGGTTTTCAGAACAGTGGCACCGGCATCAAAGGATGCATATGAAAAACGCTCCTTGCAGGTCTTGCCAGCATCCTTGCTTCTGTGTTGATCCCTCCGATGTCCAGAATCGCTTTTCTCCTTTCGTGAACCTTTAGAAGAATCCGCATGGTTGTCTTCAGTCATCCTTGAAGTTTGTTCTGCCGCTCCGCTCCTGAAAGCACGAAAATCCAAATCGATTTCCCCATCCTCGCCCAGGGACTCAAGATTATTTTGGAAAGCTTCCGACTCCCTTTTCCTAGCCGCTTCCGCGGACCTTCTCTTTCCAAGATTCAAATCTTGCTGCCCAGCCTGCTCTAATATTTGTTTTTTCCACTCCTCGAAAGACAAGAATGAGGCATGATTAAGCTCTCCTTCGTCGACGGTATTTGAAGATGCAGCGGGAGTCGGTATATTTGGAGATGGGCTTGATGATGTGGACTGTCGGGGCTCGGAGGTACGGCTGGTTTCCCTTGCGGCTCCTCCGTCATTCGTTTGGGCAACGTACTCGCTGAAAGAAGGTGTGTCCGTCAGGCCATCATTGCCCTGGCTTTCGGAGGCTCCGACCGCATCGGTAGCTCTGGCCACTGTTGTAAGTGGAGATTCTGTGCCACTCCAAGAAGAGCGGAGGCATTGCTGAGGTAGAATATCTGTTATATAGTTGATGGTCCTGAACTCGCATGTTCCAGTAGTATTTGGGACACTTATTATTGAATTTACGCTGGTGGCGGTTGTCACACTGCTCGCAATTATCCTGCTAGGTAGGTTGCAAAGAAATAAAAGCGCAGTTGCTGCCACCATACCTCGATGACCTGCGAAGACCATTCTGACTCGGCCTCATAGTGTTCTGAGTTGAAGGAGGGATGTTTGGGAGGAGCGAGCGAGTGAGTTATTTCGACAATGTGCCAAGGTGTACCCGGATGTGATGCAACTGCAAATTTGGGACAATGCACAATCATGAAATTTTGTGGACTTAATTTTGCGGTGAGCGGAATCCAACAGAGAAAAGCATAATTAATTTTCTTTGATTCCTTGTTTCTTCTTGCTGTTCGTTTCCTCAAGCCTGGGCAAAGTCACTGTTAAAGCTAGACCTTGAAGTGATCCATCAGCTGGCCTTTATTGGTTCCAGGGATGTTATATGCACGTGATCCTTGCAACTCATCAAAACTTTCTCCATGATTGTGCATGAACTTTGGCCACGAATCGTGACCCACGGTAGTTTGGGAAGTGGGATGTTTTTAACGCTATTTTCACGATACAAAGCTTTCCACAAATTCAATATAGTGGAGTTTCTTCATTTGATGCAAGTACAACAGTGAAACCTTCTGCACTATCAAATACGCTGTAAAGTAAATATGTCTGCTATGTTGTCAGGGGATGTCTCATGCCCCCTTTCGTTTGCCCACTGGCAATATACCCCTCCATGCACATTTACAACGGCTCAATCTCCCGCTCTAGCCAACTCATGGTCAATTCATCTCCCTTGAAGAAATCCTTAGTTTTAGAATAGATGTCGGCATGATACTCGTTCAACCAGTGCTTTTCTCTTCGGGTCAGAAGAGACTCATCTATGAGTTTTCGGCAATATGGCACCATTGTGACATGCTCAAAGCCCAAATATGGCTTATCGCCAAATTGATGTTTCGTCTCGACCTCTTTCACCATGATAATGTTCTCAATCCGAATACCAAAAGAGCCATCCTCGTAGTATCCAGGTTCGTTCGATATGACGTTTCCAGGTGCTAACGGGACCTCTGAGTATTGAATCCTAGTTCCAATTCCTATTGGCCCTTCGTGGACGTTCAAATAAGAACCGACTCCGTGGCCTGTTCCATGCCTGTAGTCCAAACCTTCTTCCTATTCGATTGTTAGTACGATAATAACCATGTCAAATATTTGGACGACTTACCCAGAGGAACTGCCTAGCGAGTGCGTCGAGAGCAAATCCACTAGTTCCTTTAGGAAAAACTGCGACGTCTAGAGCAATGTTTCCTTTTAGAACTAGCGTATAGGCCTTCTTTTCCATTTCTGTTGGCTCACCGAAATGAAGTGTGCGAGTAGTGTCAGTAGTTCCATCAAAGTACTGAGCCCCGGAATCGCATAGATATACAGCCTTCGGATCAATGATTGAGCAGTTACCGGGTTCGGGTTTGTAATGAATGACTGCTGCATTGGCTCCTGTAGAGGATATTGTGTCAAATGATAATCCAACAAAATGCTTCTGTTTTGACCGCAGTTGCTCAAGTTTGTCAGCCGCAGTAACTTCATCCATCTCTACTTTTCCCACTACCAGCTGATGCTCAAGCCATGCGAAATACTCGATAAGTGCTGCTCCATCTCTAATATGGCAAGCTCTCATTCCTTCTAATTCGGTCTCATTTTTGATAGATTTAGCATCACCGATTGGACTTCGGACTTCATCGACTTTAGAGTCACCGCCAAGAGCGCGTTTCAATGCCCATGATGCCCTACTTGATACCAAGAACTTCTTAAGCTTGGCGTCTTCTGAGTCCAAAGATTGGCTCAAGACCTCGACGTCTCTAAATATCTTCGAATAGTCTCTGATGGACACACCGTTATCATTGAGATGTGCTGTGCATTCTTCGCTTAACTTGCTTGAATCCACATAAAGAGTGGCGGATGACGGTGTGACTGAAGCGTAGGAAAAGAAAACGGGGTTGTAAGGAATATCACTTCCACGTAGATTAAATAGCCAGGCTATCTCGTCTAGCATGGATACAATAAAACCCGCACTCTTTTTCTTCTGCAACTCCTTTCGGAGATCCTCTAGCTTCGTCTTGACATCTTTCCCGGAAAATCCACGCGCCAGAACCTTAACAGACTCCTTCGGGCGGGAAGGTCGATTGTCTCCCCAAACAAGGTCCACCAGATTTTCTTCCACGGCAACTAAGTCGCTTCTAAAACGATTAAGTCAGCATCGCTCATATATAGATGGAGGTAAATGAATTTCTCAAGCTTACCCGCCACGCTTTTTGACCTTTTCTAAGAGCTTTCGAGCGTCAGGTGCAGATATGATAGTGGGGTCAACACCAACGACTTTCCCGCTCTCGGACTGTTCAGCTGCCCACTCTTGCCATGTAGGTACATCCTGTAGACCTTGTTTCAAAAGAAGCCAATTGCCTAAATGCCACGATTAGTTTCCCAGTCTCCGTGGGTTATAGTTGAGCAATGTTACCAAATTACTTACTGTCAAGCTGGCGCGAGGCTTGGTTGAAATATCGACCTACAGAATATTCAGTAGGGTCTTTACGCGGACGGATTATCATAGCCTACCATCCGTGGCCAAAGCAGCTTTGTCCAAGGTCACTACGGCGCATCCAGCGGATCCTGAAAACCCCGATATAAATTCCCTCCGCGCATCACACGCTGCGATATATTCCGAGCTATGGCTATCTTCTGAAGGAACGACTATATAACGGTTAGGCAAGGTTCATTCGTAGAAGAGTGGTCGCTATGGTCACTAGGTGACTTACATACTGTAAACATCGACCTTGTTCTTCTTCATAAGATCCCTCAACGCCGCCAAGCGCTCCGTAGTATTGATAGTCTCCATATCTGTTTCTAAGACCTCGTTAGCCCCAAGCGACAACATAGAAGAGCGCTACTTGGATTTGCAATGCACGTACTGGCGAAAGTAGATGAATATCGAATGCGAATGTTGAGAGTTTGTGCGAAGGGTTGAAAAGAGGTACAAGAACGAATTCCACGTAAGCAAGTATTTAAAGGACGAAAGTATCGCATCGGTTTCCCAAGGAGGTAGGTAGTGAAACAGAATGAGTGGTTAAGGAAGATGGGGCAGATAACAGCAAGGCTCGGTGTAACTTGAAAGAAGTGACCGGTACGAATATAGATCGATCGGCATCAGGTAAAGAAAGTAAGGCAAAATAAAGTAAAGCACCTAGGGAGAGGTGAGATTCTCTTATAATTTGATTATTGGACAGCCAGGCTAATTCATGACCTTCCTATGTTATCTTGGGCTGTTCAAATTCCCTTATGGAGCTAGTGTTGATGTTTGGATAGAGGCATAGTGCTGGATTAATCGGCGAGGCTACTACAATATTATCACAGCATTGGCCAGCGGGGTTGACATGACCAAGTTTCTACAGGAATTATCTCATCCAGATAAAAAGATAAATGCTTGTTCGCAATTGCTACAATATTCTAAGAATAAAAGATCAAAAATAATCAACCATCGAGCTGTACCTAGATAATTCATGAAATTTCCTTTTTTTACTCTATCAATCAAGAAATGGGAAATCATAAGGAACAAACAGCCAACATAGATTTGTTTCTATTTAAAAGGATTTGTTTGATTGATTGATTGATTGATTGATCGATTTGTCCACTTTACGAGGCTTGTAAGGCTTCCTTTCTAGTAGGTGTGGTCGAGAAGGCTGGACCAAAGATTCACCGGCCATCAACAAATCCATTTCTAACATTTATTTCCTCCCCTACCACATCATAAATTCCAAAATTCTGCAGGAAGATCTCCAGAATCTATAAGTTCGATAGTTTGGCTCCGGCCATGTATCAAAATCAATCATCCTCCTAACCTGTGTTTCTTTAGATCCCGTTTTGCTTCTGGTTTGCTTGACTGCTACACAAAGGATACCTTTGGAAAAAAGATATGGAGACCGAGATATTACCTTCGTCACTTGATGAGGTAGAAGCTGTAAGTTTCACTCGTTCTACGCATTTATAGTACTTTGGTTGGTTGCGAATGGTGACTATTGGTTCAACAAATTTTCACTGCAAATCCGAGGTCACGAGAGAAACGAGAGAAGTCAAGATATTCTCTACCCGGCAAACACACTCTTATTTTGTTTGATCCCCAAATTACAACATCTACTAACGTATCTATAGCTCATCTATCAATTGTACAAGCCTGGTCCTCCTGAGAGAGTTTTAAAGGTTAACGAAACTCTCCAAAAGCTACAGCGTTCTCCTGCTGGTTGGGATTTAGCGGATGGCTTATTAGGAAGAAGCTCGGAAAATGTTAAATTCATTGGAGCATTAACCTTCACCATCAAGCTTAACACGGATTCGTAGGCTGATTCCTGTTTCTCTTTTACCATTTCTTCTAATGTCTGTGCTTTAGGCAATCTCTAAAAGATGAGGATGCACAAGTTGTGCTACAAAAGATCATCGGATGGCTTATCAAGTGCCTAAATTCTGGCTGTGGACCACTTGTGATCAGGAAACTGTGCACAACATTAGTCACTTACTTTCTTCATTTCTCTGGCTCTTGGGCTCGTTGTATTTATCATCTTACATATTGCCTATGCCTTGGCGAGGCTGTTCCTTACCATAAACTCGAAGATGCTCCTACTATGGACGCCCTTGTCCAGAGTCTATCAGATGACAAAAATATGGCAATAATATGGTTCTCCGCGACCTTAGTAGAAGAAGTGGGAAAGACGGATTCAAATTCAATGAAGCAGTATGCATACCACTTTTTAAACAGCGTGATTAATCACTAACATTCCTTAGACATAAATTCCACGAGCATGTGGTCCAGAATGTTGACGATATTGTCACCATCATGACGAAGGGCATTGTAAATACGACAGGAGCTCCTCTCAACAATAAAATTCGCCAGGAATCAATGAAATGTTTTCAGGTCAGTCTCAAGTTCCTATGCATTGCTATTCATTACCATGAGACGGACATTATGACTACACATTTCATATATTGTAAGGCTAAGATATGCTGAAGCGTCCCAAGGCTGTATCATAACCATACCCGAAAGTCTTGAAAGATCAATGAATTATTGAAATTACTTGTATAGCTTGATCTTTAGACAGGACTAAAAAGCCTCAATCGTGCCAAAGCATGTTCCCTATCCAAGAAACCAATGTTCGACCAATTTCGGAATCATCACTAACATGAACAGTCATGGGTTCTTTACTCTCATCGTGCATTTCTCGATGCCGCCATTGTTCTTAATCCTTTGAGAACTCTCACTCAGCCCGCATTGATGCTAATTATCGACGATGACCTTTACGAAATCACTGTAGAGCTGTTCGCGGACATCCTTGCCAACTATTCGTCCTTCCTTTCCGAGAACGACTTCACTATGTTATACGATCTCTTTAGTAGCTCTTGGGCACAGGAAAGATACACGAGATTGATCCAAGGTGATTTTGACTTTGACTCATTGCAATTTGGCCAATTTCTGCTAAGCTTCGGCGATGCTACGGTGCAAGATCTAGCCCAAAATATCACCACCGACCCTCGAAGTCAGCAGATACTCTCGGCTCTTGTAGGACTACTTGGTGCCGATGGTTACATTGTCAACGAAGACAAGATATTTGTCCCAGCGGTAGAGTTTTGGGCTATTTATCTTGAAACTGTACTTGACCTGTCATACAACGTTGATGCCTCGCCTGACTGGCTGCCAGCAGCTCGATCAATGCTGATGCAAGCAATTGAGAAGTGCTGGCATAAAATGCAATTTCCGCCACAACATATATTCAGCTCATGGGACTCAAGCGAGCGTGCTGGCTTCAAAGATGCTCGAAGAGACGTGGGAGATTTAATACAGCAATCTTACATGCTACTTGGTTTGCCACTTGTTTCATCCTTCGTCGACCTTATCCTAAAATCGGCTGAGAAGGGAAATGCTTGGGGCGAACTTGAAGCTTCATTAACCTGCTTGGCTGAATTTCAAGACTACATCAAGGAGGAGTCAGACGATTACCTGGATAAAGTTTTTGGATCCCCGTTATTCTCTATGCTCACAAAGTCCGACTCGAATGTTCCTTCACGTACAAGGCAGGCATTTCTGATGGTCATCAACGGTTATCCGGACTACTTCGAACGCCATGTACAGCATCTTCCAAGCGCCCTTAATCTTATGTTTAGCATGCTACATTCACCAACGTTGGCCAGAGTAACATCGAAGTCCATTGCCATGCTCTGTTCATCTTGTCGGAAAGTACTTGTTCCTGAACTTGCTGCGTTCCTACAGCAATACAGCGAAATAACTCGAGAAGATTCAATGGAAAGTTACGCAAAAGAAGGTGTCATCGGCGCGATAGCATCGATCATCGAAGCGATGCCAAATGATGAGTTGAAGCTAGATCCTCTCAGCCAATTATTGGATTTTGTCCGGAGGGACCATGAACGAAGCCTTCATTTGTTGAGCTCACAGTTCACAAACGTGGCTTCAAATATACCTGTACCTGATAGCCAAGTTGCAGCCGATGAAATTGCACTCACTGCAATACGATGTCTAACGAGTATTGGAAAAGGTCTTCAAGTACCTGCTGATACGCCCGTTGATCTCAACACTGATGGAAATAATTATTCATATTGGAAGAATGGTAATGGCAGAGAAATTCAGATCCAGGTGTTGAGCATTCTCACGGCAACTAATGAAGCTTTCCCTAGCCACGGCGAAATCATTGAAGAGATCTCTCATGTTTTCCGCACTGGCCTAGTGGAAGATGACGGTCCATTTGCTTTCCCTCCCGAGGACGTCGCGAAGTAAGCTACGCCTGTGTAGATTCTTATGGTTTGCCTTGGTACTAACAACGTTGCATAGATTCATTTTTAGATCCAATTATCAAACACCTCGTGTTATCACAGTCATCAATACGGCCTGCTCACTTGTCAACTCTTGTAACACAGCATCAGGGAGGCGTGGTGATGAAGTACTCAGTGCCTTATTGACATGGATCTCGGGACTGATGGAAGCTATTAATCACGGTAGGTCCTCATACTCGAATCCAGAGATTACAATCTAGCAAAATAGAAGAGAAGAAAAGAGCTAACGTTAACAAACTATAGAGCCCAGCAATGATCCGGAAATTTCCCAACCAAGTATCGAATTTCTCCATCGTCTAATCTCTACCCCAAAGAATCTCAACATCCTCCTAAACCACGAACCCAAATCCTCCCTTGAACACATTTTCATGTTCACCCTCAAAGCCCTCACAGGCCGCGATCCACTTCCCAAACAAAGCGCCGCCGAATTCTGGGTAAGAAACACGCCACCATCCCCAACCCCTACAAACACAAGAATCCAAAAACTAACCAGCTTTAAGTCCTCATTCGTCTCCCTCCCCATCAACAACCCTGACCCTCACGTCCAACAAGCCATCACCAACGCACTGCAACATCTCGGTCCCCTCCTCTCCCAAGCCCTCATGTACAACATCGGTGGTGCAGCTGCTCGCAGCGAACTCGATAAACTTTCCGATCCTTTGCGTAAACTTGTGGTTAGTCAGGTGAGAGCGAAAAGTTGGTTAGAGGCTGCGTTGATGGATGGGAATTTTCCTAGTGACAAGGTAAATCAGAAGGAGAAAATAGTGTTCTTGTCAAAGGTTATTAAGTGAGTTGTCTATCTGAAGTTTGTGTGATGAAGGTTGTAAATGTGAACTGACTTTATGAAGTCTTCGTGGTGCCAAGGGAACAAATGCTGTGGTTAGGGAATTTTGGTTAGCATGCAGGGGATCCAATTTCGCGTATGTTTCTTGAGGTAGATTGGTAGAAATATTCAGAATAAAGATGAATGATGAAGTAGGTAGACGTGGAAAGAATTATTCCACAATCGAATATACATTTTCCACATGGTTTTGTATTGTACAAAATTGTACCCATTCATCAATTTTAAATAGAGACAATCTTCTTTCCAATATAATTTTAGGATCTTACTTTTCCACGCCTCTTTTTTATCTCCCATCCTAATCACAATAACTTCTTCGAATCTCACTCCAGAAGTAGAAACCTAGAGATATTAAATCTAAAAACGCATAAAAGCCGCCATAGCGAAAGTCGTCCCGAACGAAACCTTAAAAGCAACGTTTTCTTGGATGGCAGAACGTAAATCAACGTGTTTGATGTAGCGTTGGATACGGTCTGTGGGGATGAGGTCGAGGCCGTGGGAGGAGGCCCACTGGAGGGGGTTTGTTAGATAGGGCTGGCTTGGTGTTGTTAGGATGGGGATGGGGAATGGGGAATGGGGAGCGGGTGTGGAAGTTGGTGAAGGGGTCGCGGAAGTAGGGGTGGGGAATGGGGAGAATGAAAAGAGATGCTGGAGAGATGGGAATAGAGGAAAGAATATGAAAGCTAGGAAATACACGAAGAGTAAGAAAGTATATACGCACTTGTAGGCCAACAATCATTAATCCAATTATGAGGGCTAATGAGCGTGAAAACGTACTAACTGCCAGTCCGGCTCCTAATCCTGTGGTTTGACTGTGCGTTAGCATCATTTCTTTATATAAAAGATTTCCACTTCATCGTTTCAATTCCCTTCTTTCTCCCCACCTAGGTATCTTCCCCATCTCATCTCATCTCATCCCATCGATCTCATCTCACCCCCAACCAATCTCCTTTCCCCCCTCTCAAATCCGAAACCCCCAACCCTCAAAACACCAAACACCAAACACCAAACGCTCAAAAACAACAAACACAAAACAAAAAACATACCAATAATACTCCCACTACTAATCTGCCTCACAGACTTAGGATCCAATCCCCCACCTCTCTTAACAATCGGCGTAGAAGAACGAGAGATGGGCGAAGAAAGGGAATCTAATCGTGAAGGAAAACGATGCGATTGGTAGAGTGTGTAGGAACTGTATGTTGTGAGGCCTAGGGCGGATGCTGTGAGACGGGGACGGAGGAGGAGGAGACGGGACATTTTTTTTGGTTTTGTTGTTGCTGGGGTGGGATGTGGGATGTGGGATATGGGATTTGCTGGAAGATGGTGAGGTATGGTATGGTGAGGTACGGGATGGGATGGAATTGATGGTTAGTGGTTGCTCGGTGATGTTTGATGTTTCTTTGATTGATTGTTTGCTTGTATTTCATTGATCATGAAGTTGACCTTTCTGATAGTTCTAGTAAGTTCAGTGACGTACGTACGTCATGATATCGATAACGATAAGGAATGAGGGGCAGATGAATTACTTTTGATTTTTACTCGAGTCTTGACATTTTTGATTTCTCCCTACTAGGTATTTACTTATCTGTTTAAGACCTACCATCTTATTTCTGCACATGAAATTTAAACTATACTCATGATACTACCATGATGAAAAGATGAGACGAGATAGTTAGGATTCCTATTATCAGCAAAAACTACTACGTACAGTACTCTCTACTTGAGTAGTTTGAATCCGAGTTCTAACATCCGGGAACTCCCATACCAAAGAATCTGACCACCGGACAATATCCATATAATTTATTCGATTATCGATTATCGATTATCGAGCATCGAGCATCGTATTCGTATTCAATACTGTTAGCTAAGCCAAAATGTCCAACTCCTAAAACCGGGGCTCTTTTTTACATCTATTACATCAATATCAACATGACCATCTGTCTCCGCGAAACATCTAGAGATATATTCTTACTATATTCTTACTATATTCTTACTACATTGCATGCATCAATCTCGCAAACTCCTGCATGCGCCCTTGGGAAAACATCCGATGATATAACCTACATATACATAATACATATCTACTATCTACATCCACTTGTCCACAACCCTCGCACACAACCTCGCAAACTCCTTCCCCGATTGCAACCGTATCTACCCACAATGGCACCTACCCCTCGATCGCGCACAAGAAACTCGTAGATGGGTCCGGGTAATCATACCCACCCCAAGATGATACTAGACCACATTATATATGTAACTCTACCCATCATCCACAACACAATATACACAAAATCCTATAACCTAACCATAAAAAAGTGCAGCAAGTCAATTGAGTGCCAAATAAATCAGTGAATAAATAAAATGAAGCTAATAAATAAAATATACTTTTTTTCCCTTCGTCTCGTCTCGGCAGCACTACCGATCGGAGCACCACACCTAGCCCAGATAGATGTGGGTGAATTTTACGACTAATAAGCTTTAACCTTACATTAAGACTTTGGAGATTTTGACCTACCATATACAGTTTGGAAGATAAAATGGAAGAGTCATATGCTAGATAGAAAGCTTGGTTGTTGGTGTTTATTAGTAAAAAGTATTTTCGAATTGGAATTTGGAGTGCTTAGTGTACTTTTTCTTTCTCCGTTGACCTACTTATTGGACTTTAGCTGAATACATATAATCTTGGGATTTGTGTCTATCTATTCTATTCAATTGACTTTGCTCTTGTACTTCCTCTCTTCCTCTCTTCCTCTTTCTCTCTATATTACTTTACTTCTACTTGCATACAATTGCATACGTCAGAACTCTCTTCACTTCACTTCACTCATCACAATACTAAACCATATCAACAGAATGTCCAACGAACTCCCCACCACCGCCACCAACGGAAATGGAAATGGACACGGCAACAATGTCTCCTCTACCTTCACCGTCAAGGCCGGTCTTGCGCGTATGTTAAAGGGAGGTGTGATTATGGATGTCGTCAACGCCGAACAAGTACGTATACACTTTACCCAATAATAGTATCCCACAAACCCAAAAACCACCACTAACAATCACCTCAAGGCAAGAATCGCAGAAGAAGCAGGCGCAGTAGCAGTCATGGCTCTCGAACGTGTACCGGCTGATATCCGAGCTCAAGGGGGTGTAGCCCGCATGTCTGATCCTAAGATGATTAGAGAAATCATGGAGACAGTTACTATACCCGTGATGGCCAAGGCAAGAATCGGTCACTTTGTAGAATGTCAAGTTAGTTACCCTCCCCTTCCCTCCCCTTCCCTCCCCTTCCTCCCCTTCCCTCCCTTCCCTCCCCTTCCTCCCTTCCTCCCTTCCTCCCCTTGCCCCGATTCTCTCATCCAAATCTAAAAACTAACACTTCTCCCTCCTTCCCACCAGATCCTCCAATCAATCGGCGTAGATTACATCGACGAATCCGAAGTGCTCACCCCAGCCGACGCACTCCACCACGTGGAAAACACCCTTCACCATCCCCTTCGTCTGCGGATGTCGCAATCTCGGCGAAGCCCTCCGCCGCATCTCCGAAGGCGCAGCCATGATCCGCACCAAAGGCGAAGCCGGCACCGGAGACGTCATCGAAGCCGTCCGCCACCAACGCCAAGTAACCTCCGAGATCCGCGCCGCATCGCTCATGTCAGACGAGGAACTCCGCATCCTAGCAAAGGACATCCAAGCACCCTTCGAACTTCTCAAAGAAACCGCACGATTGGGACGACTCCCCGTGGTAAACTTCGCTGCGGGCGGAATCGCAACCCCTGCTGATGCGGCTCTCATGATGCAGTTAGGATGCGATGGAGTGTTTGTCGGGAGTGGGATATTCAAGAGTGGGGATGCGGCGAAGAGGGCACGGGCTATTGTGCAGGCGACGACGCATTTTAATGATGCGAAGGTTTTGGCTGAGGTCAGTGAGGATTTGGGTGAGGCGATGGTGGGGTTGAATTGTGGGACTATGGATCCTAAGGAGAAGATGCAGGGGAGAGGATGGTAGGTGACTGATGTTTTGTGAGGAGCCAGGAGTGAAGAGGAAATGATGGGAAGACTGAAATGACCTGAAGAAGATACAATGATTTGAATAAGTGGAGGAAGGTGTGGTTTTTTGTTTGTGCGATCGGTTCTATGGATAAAATAGGGAAAGATACAAAGGTCTATTCGGCATAGCATCACGTCAATTGGCACGGTATGCATAGAGGCATGGAAGATAGGTTGTGTGCATACCTAGAGATTCTCAACTCATCTCCAAAATGTAATATTTAAAAAGCTCTACAGTAGAAAGTAGCCAGCACATAACTTTTCGTGTCCTTCAAGTGTCTATTTTCTAACTTCATGGTATTCCTCAATCCTTAACGCCATTTATATTCATGATTCCTTCCATCCCATCGCTAATCCTTCATATGTTCTAGTGTTGATCCCAAGAGTTCAAGTTCTTCAACTCACAGCCTTCCCCTGATCTCTTCACCAGCCTTCCAATGGTATAAACCTTCTCGCCAGACTCTTCCAATTCGCTAATCACCTGTTCCACATTCTCCTTGCTAACAACTGCCACCATTCCAATACCTGTGTTGAATGTTCTAGCCATCTCGCTAGCTGTGACGTTACCTGCACTCTTCAGCCATTTGAATACTGCAGGTAATTGCCAAGTAGCAACATCAATCTCGGCAGCCAAGTGAGAAGGCAACATTCTAGGGACATTCTCGGTTAAGCCACCACCAGTAATGTGGGCCAAGCCCTTGAGTAAGTGCTTTTTGGTAACTTTAAGTAAAGAGCGCACGTAGATGCGAGTAGGTGTAAGGAGACTTAGTCCAGCGGTTGTTGAAGGATCCCACGGAGCAGTGGCTGTGTAAGCGAGCTTTTCTCTTTCAAGGATTCTTCGCACGAGAGAGAATCCATTGGAGTGGACCCCTGCAGATTCCAACCCAATAAGGATATCACCTTCTGCCATGTTCTCTGTTTTCGGTAATCTGTATTCCTTTTCCATGACTCCGATGGCAGTACCTGCGGCATCGTAATCGTCTTTTTGGTACATACCGGGCATCTCAGCGGTTTCACCACCCACGAGTGCACAGTTGGCGTCTTTGCATCCGGCAGCAACACCTTCGACGAAAGCTGCTGCGTTCTCAAGATTCAACTGGCTGCAGCCATAGTAATCGAGGAACATTAGTGGTTCAGCACCTTGAACAACTAAGTCGTTCACATTCATACCAACCAAATCAATACCAACTGTGTCATGTTTGTTCATGGATTGTGCAATCATGAGTTTGGTACCAACTCCATCAATGGCACCAACCATGATTGGAGCACCTGAATAACCCGCAATATGTTGATCGACCTCTCCACCAAAACCACCAATCTCAGCATCAGCTCCTGGTCTTCGGGTGGAAGCGACTGCTTTCTTGATACGCTCAACGAACTCGTTACCAGCATCGATGCTGACACCTGCGGATGCGTATGTAAGTGCTTCCTTGGTAGCAGGAGTAGATCTAAATGCGCGATGAGCAATATCCTTGCGGTAGAACATTCTGTCAAACTTGATGAAATCGACAGTGGTGTAAGCGTCCTTTACGGCCTGTTCCAAAGTCTCTGCGACTGCTTGTGCTGCAATAACACGTCCACCAGATGTTTGTAATTGTCCATCTTTGACGACGGTACCAGCATGAAATATATTGGAACCGGCTGGAGGGGTCTTGACTTCCATAGGCGTACCTTTGGCATATGAGCCTGGGTATCCGCCAGCAGCTACCACGATAGTTGCACTGAATTTCTGATCGACCTTGATCTCCACTTCATCGAGGCATCCTTGAGTACATGCCAGCATGATTTCTGCAAGGTCCGTGTCTGCACTCAACAATGGTAACAAAGTTTGTGTTTCTGGGTCACCAAAGCGAACGTTGTACTCCAACGTTTTTGGTCCATCCTTGGTTATCATCAAGCCAGTGAAAAGGGTTCCGATGAAATTGGTACGCTCCTTTCTCATGCCGCGAAGTGTAGGCTCCAATACGGTCCTTTCGATCTCTTCAATCAATTCTTTGGTAGCAATATTGGTAGGTGCATAACACCCCATGCCTCCAGTGTTTGGACCCTTATCACCATCGAAAATTCTCTTATGATCTTGAGCAGGGGGTAAAGACCGCATGTTGTAACCATCGCAGAAAGTGAGAATACTGAGCTCATCACCCTCCAAAAACTCCTCGATGACAACCTCATCTCCAGCATCTCCGAACTCCCTATCAAGCATAATATCCTTTAGTGCCTGGTGGGCTTCTTCTTTCGATGTTGGAATAATAACACCCTTTCCAGCTGCCAATCCACTGGCCTTAATGACAACATTATGACTTATGCTATCAATATATTTTCGCGCATCTTCGTAATTCGTAAAGTTCTCGTAAGCTGCAGTTGGAATGTTGTACTTCTTCATAAAATCCTTCGAAAATGCTTTGCTTCCTTCCAAACGCGCAGCAAGTTTTGACGGTCCGTAACAAGGTATGTCTGCCGCACGGAAATAATCTTCAATCCCACCAACGAGGGGCGCTTCTGGTCCCGGTACTACCTACACGGGAAAGTCAGTAATCGCTTGCCAGAAAGGCTTTCGAAGGGCAATAAAATATCGAGTAGAGTCGACAGTCAAAAGGAATCGAATAATCATGTGGAGTCAAATATACAAATGAAACTAAACACTCTCGAGACATTCTTGTAGAATTGAGTCTAGGGAAACGGCAGCAAACTCACCAAGTTAACATTGTGTTTCTTAGCCAATGCAACAAGTCCAGGATAATCATCTCCCTTGACGCTGGAATCGTTGGAAACCTTTGGGCAATTTGCGGTTCCTCCATTTCCTGGAACTGCGATTATGGACTCAACGCGGGGAGACTGGCTGAGTTTCCAAGCCAAAGTATGTTCCCGACCACCATTTCCGACAAGGAGGATTCGAATGGGCTCCATTGTGAAGTTTTCTATACGGTATTGAGATATTTACTGTATGAAAAAAGGCTGGAGACAAAAGAAGAAACTCCATCAGGGTGCAATCATTTTGTGCCCGCTAGTGCCACCGCCTGGCAAAATTCTCTAACCCCGCCAATATCCTTAACCCACGTTACCCCTCCATGATTTAACCGATTACATTTGAAGTTACTTGAGCGACTACGGTACTAGGTAAATACTTCAATATATCATCTTAGATCGATACAAATATCCGAATTAGGTTCTTATGACAAAATCTTTAAATCCAATTTAGATCTTCAAGCCTCTGTCATTCGTTGGAAGAATGTATTATATCACCAAAATATACTACAGGTGAATGTTGAAAAAGCTCATCTAATCATGCACAGTGGGTAAGAGACATTTTAAATGGGTCCTCAATGCGCATCAGCATGGTTGATAGCAAGCGAACAAATCATGTTATTTTTATCCTCATTTCAATGTTCTTGCTGCAAGTCTAATCGTGACTTGTCATCAGAACGGAATTTTTCTCGGGTTATAGCGATATCGGGCAAGGCTGATGCAAAAGGTCACCGTGGGGTTGTTGAATGATTCGATAACACTTGATTTTTGTGCCCAACCTCGAATTTACCTCCAGTCTCGAACTTCTAAACATCTTCATCAAAATGATTACCATAAGTCCGTCACCTCTATCCCTCATTAAACCTCGCACAAACCACCGTTCACGTCATTTGAATCATTTCTATCGATGCTAGACATTCGAAACTGACATCCAAATAGAAGTACCCTGTTCCTCGGCGAACATTGGCCCTGGATTCGATGTTATAGGTCTCGCTCTCTCCATATGGCTCGAGTTAAAGGTCGAGGTCATACCATCAATCACATCCCAAGCACCTCTTAATTGCAAAATCACGTATGAAGGACAAGGCGCGGAAGAGGTTCCCTTGACCGCTGATAGCAATCTCATTACACGAACAGCACTATATGTTTTGCGATGCCACGGACAGAGAAGCTTCCCTTCCGAGACTTCGGTTCATATCATTAATCCCATTCCATTGGGGCGCGGACTTGGGTCATCTGGTGCCGCGGTGGTAGCTGGTGTTGCACTAGGCAATGAAGTCGGAAAGTTGGGGCTGTCGAAGGCTAGGATGTTGGATTATTGCCTTATGATAGGTATTGCGCCATTGCCTGTCAAGCTCGACATATCTAACACCTCATACAGAAAGACATCCAGATAACGTAGCCGCAGCATTGTATGGAGGATTTGTAGGAACATATCTCAACGAATTAAGCGCTGAAGACACAGAACGCAAGGAGATCCCACTCAGTGAGGTTTTACCTGAACCAGCCGGAGGAGTAGATACCGGTTCCAATCCTCCCGAACCACCAGTTGGAATTGGGCACTACATGAAATTCCCTTGGGCGTCCGAGATTAAAGCTATTGCAATCATTCCACAATTCGAAGTCGCTACAGCAAAGGCTAGAAGCGTCCTACCATCTTCATATTCCAGGTCGGATGTCGTTTTCAATCTTCAAAGAATTGCTCTTCTGCCTTCGGCTCTAGGAATGTCACCGCCTGATGCAGAGCAGATCTATCTTGCAATGCAAGACAAGGTGCACCAACCTTACAGGAAAGGCCTGATTCCAGGTCTACCAGAGATCCTGCAATCTGTCACTCCTAAGTCGCATCCAGGCCTCTGTGGAATATGCTTATCAGGAGCTGGTCCAACTATTCTTGCGCTTGCAACTGAGAATTTCGATGCAATTGCGAAGGTCATACTGGATACATTTGCGAAGAACGATATCAAGTGCGATTGGAAACTGCTAGAACCTGCACAAGATGGTACAACAGTAACGTACAGCTGAAAAAATGGATAATAGCAAACTGCTAGGTCCTACAAAGTAAGTTCGTTTGGAGACATGAGGAAATCTCAAGACACAGATGCGCTATCTTGGCTGAATAAGCCGAGCCTCATGCTAGAGAGGCAAGAATTACTTCACCTAGCATAGAATATCAATATCTGTACATCCTAATATAAATCGAATTCCACCCAGACTTGTACAAGCCATGAACCATATACGCCTTCCCTATAACGAAAATGGATTCCCTATCCAGACAAGCTAATTTGACAAGATTTTAGAAGCAATTCAAAAGTAATTACAAAGCGTTCTAGCATGTAATTATCATAGTTCAACCCAAACCACCCCATGCACCTCGGATACGTCTAGCGAGCTGTATATCCTTCTGCATAATTGTAACTCTCTTGGCATGAATAGCACACAGATTTGTATCTTCAAACAGATGGACGAGAAACGCTTCGGCAGACTCTTGGAGTGCTTGAATAGCTTGTGATTGCCAGCGCATGCCCTCACCTTGAGGACGCACGGAGAGAGCGATTTCCCTCACCTAAAATCATGACATGTTTAGATCCCGCCCCGCAATGTTCGGTTGGGTATAAATACGTACCAATCTTGAGAAGGGAAGTTTTAGAAGTAGCAGATCTGTGGACTTTTGAAATTTGCGAATTTCCTTCAAGGCTAGAGTACCAGGCTTATAACGGCGCTTCTTCCCTTGGGGGACTGGATCTCCAGCTATTCAAGTCAATTGTGTTAGTATACTGAGCTTGATAAGAACAACCTCCTTCTCTCGACCGGAAATCCGAATTGAACCCTTGTAAACCGGGCGCGCGCATTTCTTGCAAGCACACAATCGCAAAAAGAAAAAACAAACCCCAGCTTACCTCTGACAGCACTTTCTCTTGCCCTCTTGCCTACAGCTCCTTTCCCCGCGACGGATTTTCCAGCCGGTCTGCCTTTTGTGCTCGCTTGTGGGCTACCTGCTGCTGATTCTTCGTCCAGCGACAAACCCTGCTTTTTTTTCTGAACTTGCGACATAGCGACTTTTAGTAGTAATCGAAAGTATGTTTTACACAGATAGCGCAACTTGATGGTTGTTATTTCGATTGTTGGAAAATAGTCTAGTGGCTGGAATGGGCTTCGAAGACGCGGTTTGGCGCGACTATGCGCGTTCGAGTTGTGGATGGGTGAGAAGGACGTTATAACAATCCAATTAAAGCCAAGAGATCAGATTAGATCTGAGCGACTTATATGCGCCAGGAATTCGAGTCCGCAGATTTGGAGAGGAATGTAAATCGACTATCAGGTTTGGTCTAGTCTGAAGTTGAATATTGATGTAGGAACCACAGCAACCTTGTTTACAGAGCTTGGACCAATCGGTCGAATCATGGCACAATTAAGGCTAAACAAGGCTGAAACTCTTAGCCTCGCATTATCAATTAGGGTTATCGCCCGAAGTGCCGCAGGACGTTTTAAGATTAACAATTGATAACTCCTTAGTACAGGACAAGTTGCTCAAACAACGTCATGACCTACAAATCAGAGCGCAACCCACGACAACATCTTTGAGGGATAAATCTACTAAAGAATAATATCTAGAGTCTCCTCAAATCATAGCAAGAAATATTCAAAACTCTCCAACACACTTATCTCAGGACTTGGAAATACTTAACAACTCGATTACGCAATACACCCTCGTCTTATTTTCACACTCAAAGCCCGAGCCTGATTGTCGCATTACCGCCACCAATCCCCAAATATCCAATTATGGATCAGATGATGGGAAATGGAGAGGGAGGAATAGGGGGACAGGCTGGATTTCCGCTAGAAACTTGGTTCTGGGAAATGCCGGTTTGTACTAGATGGTGGACGACGGCTACGGTGATTACGAGCGCGCTGGTTCAATGCCAAATCGTTACCCCGTTTCAGTTATTCTATAGCTTTAGAGCTGTTTTTGTTAAATCGCAGGTAGGCTTCTCCCTCTTTGCTGCGCATTCGAATTCCATGTTGAGAGCTTCGCTGATTTCATATACCAGTATTGGCGCCTCCTAACGACGTTTATATACTTTGGTCCTCTATCCCTAGATCTTGTTTTTCATGTCTTCTTCCTCACCAGATACTCGCGACTCCTTGAAGAATCATCCGGACGATCAGCGGCGCAATTTTCATGGCTACTTCTTTACGCAACAACATGTCTCATCCTTATAAGTCCTTTAGTTTCAATGCCATTCCTAGGACACCCCTTATCCTCGACTCTTGTATATATTTGGTCGAGAAGGAATCCTGATACACAATTAAGTTTTCTCGGATTACTAGTTTTCACGGCTCCATATTTACCTTGGGTCTTGATGGGTTTCAGTTTGGTTCTGCATGGGACAGTGCCAAAGGATGAGATGATGGGAGTTGTTATTGGCCATATTTGGTATTTCTTCAACGATGTTTATCCACCTCTACACAATGGACACCGTCCATTTGATCCGCCAATGCTCTGGAGAAGATTGTTCGAGAGACAGCCAAGGGAGGAAACGGCCGATGCGATTAACAACGATATCGCAATGGCCGCAGCACCAGCGCCGGAAGTCAGATAGGAAAAACATCAAAGATCATGTGGATTAAATTGCATTGGAAGGCGTTTGGTAATTAAGAAGAAATTGGGAGCGAACAATTAGCCTTAGCTGGCACATCGTTAAGTCCGGCTGGATAGGTTTGGTAGATGGGCTGGCAGCGATGTGCTCTATTCGTATGTTATATTCTTGCGCCGAGGCTTCAAGGATATCTGATCATATTGCAGTCAGAAGCAAGAATTATTGTATTGTCATTATTATTAAACTTATTGATAGAGTATTTAACTTTGTCATGAACTGCTCTCTGCATCTGACTCCCCTTTGGATGGATTTGTTGCAGCCCGCACGATAGCTCGATCCTCCTTCTTTGTTCTCGCAGGCACATCCGCATCCCGAGCATCGTCCCAATCCTCTTCATTATCAAGATCATCGGGCGCTACAGGATGATGTAAATGCTTCCAATCCTCCAATTCCTCTATAACTGACCGCAGACGATCTCTAATACTCTCTATAGCATAACTCCCCAATAGTAATCGTAGAGGAGGGTAAGAACAATGGCCTAACTGCCAAACCAACTGGGCGCATTTTTTGGCGCTCGTAGGCTGTTTATCTCCTAACCATTGAACCATCCTCTTCGCATGCAGTGCTGGTGAAGATGGATCAGAATATGGTTCACTTGGAGGCTTGATCAGAAAATGTCCCCAAGTAGGAAGCGGGCTCGAACCCGATTCCTTTTCATCTCTCCTAACCAAGCCTGGCTCTACCAATGTAGCTTTTATATTAAAAGCGTCAATTTCATAAAGCATCGCTTCGATCATTCCTTCCACCGCGTATTTCGTCGCGCAATATGGTCCCAATCCCGGAACACCCAATGCGCCCGAAGTACTACTGAAAATTAAGTATCTCCCCGCTTTCTGCTCGCGAAAGTATGGCAAACTCAATTGGATTATATGTACTGTGCCCATGAAGTTCGTCTCAAATTGATTGCGTATCTCGTGCTCGTCCTGATCTTCGCATGCGCCGATAACGCCGTATCCTGAGCAATTGGCTATAACGTCGATGCGTTTAAACTTTTTAAGAGCTTGGGATATCACGGCGGAAACAGATTCTCGTACGCGCACATCGCAGAGGGTATTAAAGCAATTTGATTGCGGGAATGTGGTCTGCATCAAATCAAGTGTATTTTCATTGATGCGACCCACGGCAACGACCTTGTCGTCTTTCTCAAGACATGTTCGCGTGAGACTCTGACCCATATGTCCGGTGGCGCCAAATACCTAAGACTCAGTCAGTAAATTAGAAGCTGCGAGATGATGATCAATGGATAATCTATCTGCCAATGTGCAGTTAAGTACACTCACCACCCAAACCTTTGACTTCGGTGGTTTATTTGGTAGCGGAGGGTCACAGCTCAAGGGGAGTTGTAGTTTGACTTTTTTACTACCATCAGAATTGGAATTATTGTTTTCGACGCATTTGGTATATGAGGGAGACATGCTGTCGCGGGGATGGTTCTGAGGGGCATTCTGTCCTGATAATGGCATTGAACTCTTATAGTCGCGCTCGACAACGGGAGTATCGGCAGGGCCTTCCATTTCCTTAATTTTCCTTTCTCTCATCTGCCTTTGTATAGTTTTTTGGTGCTGGTTTGTAGGTCATGACTGACAATGTCGTGTCGTGTCGTGTTACTGCTGTTGGTGGTGATGCTGAGGAAACTACGTAGCCAATAGCGGGGTAAGCTGCCTTTCTCAAAAGGTTTGTTGCATATCTGACAGCTTTTCCAACTTGGAGGTTTTTGAAAAAAGTTCAAATATTATTTATTGCAGATACGGAGTCGCAGAGGTTACGTGATCTTATGCAAAACTGTCCCGGGGAATTTTGAGAGAGATTTGCAAAAGTTCTGCGAAGGGGATTTTGGTAGGAATCGCTATCGATTTGTTTACAATCTCTTATCCGTCCCCAAAGATTTCGTCTTATCTTTCATGTATTCATTCACCACAACAGCATGGCATGACCAACCTCGGCATGTTCTTCCGCCTTGATGGTTAATCCGCGATTGTGAAGGCTGTCGATGGGATAGTAATAGACAGGTGGAATGATACTGACGAGATGGTGGTTTGATAACCAAGTTGACTTTCACTATATAGAATTTGATGCGACACAGTACAAGTACTATAGCTGTACCTCATATACAAAATGCTTTGAAAAGCTCGAATGGTATTTTCGCTGACTGTCATAATATGCTTTCATATCGCCCGTTTGTTGTGCTCATTTCCTCATCATCGCCATTCTCTTCCATAGACAACCATCCATTCCACCATCATCCACCCCGCTCCATATTACCCCTCGCTACTGGCTGGCAATTACAGGAACAGTCTGCAGGTACTCCTTGCGGTATGGATTGACATCCACTTCTGGACCACGGTTCAAAGGTGTCCATTTGGGCTCCTCCTTGAACAGTCTCATTGCTTGGATGTACTACTCCCCCGTTAGTAATGTCAAAGACAGGAAGAAGAACATCATATAGGGAACCTACATTCTTGTCATCAGTAGTAAAACGATGATAGATACCAGCTGGGAGAATCTATCCACCAAAGTCAATCCATATTCTGACGCGGTTCGAATGTATTATGATCACTCACGATCAAATCGTCCTTCTCTAACCTAATGCGCACCCACTCATCGCCCTCACTTCTAACATCGAAAAATCCCGCACCGTCTCTTATATATCTAATCTCCTCATCCTCATGCAAATGCTCATTAAAGAACATCTTGACCTTCTCCTCGTAAATATCGCCCATTTTCTCTGGTGAAACGGTAATTACATCGCGATTCTTGTAGCTTCTGTCCGAGGCGAGCTTGTCGACATCCTTTTCGTCTGCGAAGTGGTAATAGAGAACGCCGAGCTTCTCCAAGTATTCAGAATCAACGTCGCGACCAGAGTCATGAAGTTCGCGTTGGTCGCCCTGTAGTGAAATGTTTGTTAGGAGTGATCGGATATGGAGGGGCAATGTAGTGGGGACGAGGGGTAAATCACCTCCTTGTTGTCAAACCAGTAAGCTCTCATTTTGGATCTCAATTGATTAGTGAGTAACTAGTCCTTGAATCTAGACTCGACGGAACTGAGCGCAGTGTTATGCTTTAATGTAAAATAGAGATATGAAATAAGTTGTTTCCTTTGTCTTCTGTTGGTTGGATAAATAAAATATTAATGCGGAGAGCTGACTTAATATAGAAATCCCTACGAAAAGTCTGCGCCCGATGAGGTTGACGCCATTCCCTCACTCATCCACACAGATCGTTGCACAATCACATTGCATTTCACCGGCGCAGTTCATTCAGACTATAATCCTATCGATAAATGTATTCGAAAACATTCACCTCGTGGACAATGGATGAAAAGAGGCTATTAATCAGCAACTATATTTTATTTTATCTCCAACTGATTTTCGGCTTGGACGTCATCGTCATCGTCATCACGGATTTAAAATGCTTGCAGGGGTGCTTACCGAAATCTTCAAAGCCCACACAGGCAGATCTTTATTCCCACCTTTCTATCTACCCATCAACGCAAATGCAAGTGCAGATTTAGATAGCTCATTAGGAAGTTCATCGACTGTCACGTACGAGACGTCGAACAGAGATGCAAAGAGGAGCAAGTTCTTCATATCCTGCAAGCAGAAGGATATCTTCAGTAATCTCGCTTTCTAAAGGTGCAGCGACGACACAAGTACATGGTGGATTTGGGATGGTTACTACATGTCATAGTGTTTCCCTCTTACAAGCTTTCATTCTCCAAGTGAAATGCATACATTGAAGATGCATTCCGTACGGAGGTGGCAGTGATGTACTGGCCTAATTCCTTAAAGCATAATTCCCTAATATCCACAATAACATATCAATTGCATTTTTAACGGATATTGATGAATCTTAACCTACCCCAGAGAATGAGGGAAGCAATTATTTCTGGTTGATCCTGGGGGGTAGAAGGTGTGGAAAGGGTGGGTGGGAGACGCAGATTGAGTTTCATGCGGAGGTTATAGATGCAATTCCTTTGATTCTCAAGGATTATGGAAGGTACTTTAGTATACTTTATTTACACGAATCTACGAGTCAGGAGAAAGGAATCCAACCATCCTTGGGGTTGCGTGAGTAAGTGCTCACAATTCTCGGTCAATTTATTGATTTGTCAGTCAGGATGATTTCCTGTAATGTGGAATTGTAATTGTTGTATACGCGAGCTGCCAATATACAGTCACCAGAATGTCTATATCAAGCCTTTCCGGAGAGAAAGATGTTAGATTACTATATCAGTCTGAGTACGAGTGAATATTCGCATCAAGTCCAACATTCTCATTCACAAAATATTACCATAATGAACGTGACGCAGTTCAACTTGCCTTACATGTAGCTGACTTAGTCGGTGTGCCTCTGAAAGATGGTATCAGTTGGTAGGCGGCGTTAGCGGTGAAGCTGCAGAGAGGGACATACGCTGGCTTCGGAATACCAGTAGAGCCTGGTGTATGTAGAATGAGGAAAGGTTTGTCCTCCACCTCGGCGAACTTTCGGCGCCAAGATTATTGTAAGATAGCTAGGCCAGGGTTTTTGAATAAGTCCAAGTCCGGCGGTGACAATGCCTTCCTAGGTCTGACACTGCCAAATTTTCTTGATCCTGCTGGAACTCTATCTGGGACAAATACATGATGACAGTTTATTGCTTCAACAAGAGGTAAGTGCGCCTCGACACCATTTGGCGAGAACTGGGAGAAGTCTACATAGGATTAACTTCTCGTTCGCAGGGGATAAGAGTGGTAGAAGCCTACAATGTGTCCCATTTGCACATTCCTAATATAATTATGAGGGAGCGAATATCCACAAGGTCCTGTGCAGAGAACGACAATGGGTCCCCATGCCATCAGCAGCGCATCAACCAAAAAGGCAAATCAATTCACGATCGTGGAGAATGATTCGTAATCAATGTCGATAGAGCCTTCTTCTAGGTATGCAGATCTCAGAAGAGTGGCATATTCGTCTAGTATCAGAATATGCGATCTCATCGACTAGCTGGTGTAATAATCGCCGTCTAAGGTCCGGTAGATTGGCCGAAAATTCCATCTTAGAAGTTGATGCTTGAGTTCTGGCGGGTCCACTTGATCCAAAAACTGCTATCATATTTGAGGAAGAACACAAGCTTTAATATATCCACAGTCAGAAAGGGATTTAAGCTTTGAAGAGAGAGGGGTAAAATCTTCAACGTAGCCCTGTCACAAGAAGCTCCATCTGTCCTGCAGTGTAACTAAGAATGGATGAATTAAGCATTGTGGCGAAGTATCGCAATGCTATCAACTTGCATATCGAACCGGGGTGTGCAAATACCTAGCATAGTCTATTGGTAATAATACATCCTTTCCTGGTGACGCGGCATTGGACCCCTGGAGCCATTGTACTCAGTATTACAATATGATCTTGACGGCGACAAAGCACACATTCCTAGCGATTATTCCTTTCTCTAAAAAGAATGATTCAGATCCCATCGTAAGCGACGATAACGATGATCAAGTTCTAAACGCAGGAAACATTTGAAGGATTCTGAGCGTGGCGCGTTGGTGGCACAGCGCTTAACCCATTTGAGTACTAACCGCAAATTTCATAGTGTAAACAAAAGTGAATTTTGGAGCGTGATCCCAAATCTCATTCCCTTCACATCCCTTACTTTTCAATTACCAAACAACAATATTATAAATTGATTTCTTCATCTATTCAAACCAAATTGACTTGCGACGACAGATTATTGATTATATCAAATTGAATTGAATGTTACTTTGCTGTTCACTGCTACCGTAGCAAACACTGAAGCGAAGCTCCTAAAACCCTTGGTCCACTTTTCACCCAGCCAACACCCTTGCGTCATTGCTTTTTGTTTACTGGGTATTGAGAGTCCCTTCATGTACTCACATTTACAACGTCAATTGCGCAAAAAGATTGCTGATATCAACGAAACATTAATTGCCATGGCTCTTGATCCGCGATTGATGCCGGGTGTGGTATCAACTGCATCTACTCCTTCTTTAAGATCAAGGGAAGGTAGTGTTGTATCTTCGGCCAAAGATGCGGGCGGAAATGTTAGAGTTGTGGTTAGAGTTAGAGGATTTCTTCCCAGAGGTGGGTATTTGAAGTGGAAAAAATGCTGTAACATCTCACTAATTTTATTGCAGAAATCAATAGAGGAGCTGAGTGTCTGGTTGAGATGAGTCCAATTTCGCAAGCAACCACCCTTCTCGTACCCAATGATACAGACCCTGCAAACACTCGTTCAAAGATGCGCAGAGTCATTGAAGAAAAACACTTTACGTTTGACAATTCCTTTTGGAGCCACAACATATCTGATAAACACTATGCGCACCAGGAGGATGTTTATAATAGCTTGGGGGAGGAATTCTTGGATCATAACTTCGAAGGATATCATACGTGCATCTTTGCATATGGCCAGACTGGATCGGGAAAGAGTTATACAATGATGGGGACAGAAGAGCAGCCAGGATTAATACCAAGGACTTGCGAGGATCTTTTCCAGCGGATTGAGGCAGCCCATAATGAAAGTCCAAACATTTCATACAATGTTCGTGTATCTTATTTCGAGGTCTATAACGAGCATGTCCGAGATCTCCTTGTTCCATACCACCCCAATCAACCACCTTACTACCTTAAGATTCGTGAATCCCCCACTGAGGGACCTTATATCAAGGATTTGACCGATGCCCCTGTTAAGAATATCTCCGAGATTATGCGATACATGAAAATGGGAGATGCCAGTCGAACCACGGCAAGTACTAAGATGAATGATACAAGTAGCAGAAGCCATAGTGTTTTCACCATTATGCTCAAGCAGATCCACCATGACATGGACACCGACGAAACAACAGAGCGTACTGCTCGGATACGACTCGTGGATCTTGCAGGCAGTGAACGTGCAAAGGCAACAGAAGCAACCGGTGCTCGTCTACGCGAGGGAAGCAATATCAATAAGTCTCTAACTACTCTTGGCCGTGTCATTGCTGCTCTCGCAGATCCAAAACAACATCGTACCGGAAAGCGCAACAAGGATGTTGTTCCCTACAGAGATTCGATCCTCACCTGGCTGCTCAAGGATTCACTGGGAGGAAATAGCAAAACCGCAATGATTGCATGTATTTCTCCATCTGATTACGATGAAACTCTCTCCACCCTTCGCTATGCCGATCAAGCCAAACGTATCCGCACACGTGCCGTCGTCAATCAGGATCATGTTTCCGCTGCGGAGCGCGATGCTCAAATTGCCGCCATGGCCGAGGAGATTCGTATCCTACAACTTCAAGTTTCGAATTCTGACTCGACGCGCAAAGAGACAGAAACCAAAGCACAAGACGAGAAGCTCGAGCAATACCAAAACAAGATCGCCCTCATGCAAAGAATGATGGAAGATAGAACCATGATATCAGAAGGCAAAATTCGCAGCTTGACAACCGAGAATGATGCTTTGAGATTGCATTTGAAATTAGCTCTGGACAGCTTGAAGAACCCAATCAAGGTGGAACCTGCAAGAGCTGTTAGTCTGGGCAGTCCTGATTTTAGTGGCGAACATGAAGTGGAGCAGAGCAAGGAGAATAGATCTCCAGACGAAGCGACTGCAGAGGAAGGAGAGTATGAACAGGAATACACGGATGAAGATGAAGCTATTGATGTTGGTATTCATCGGGAGAGAGCAAGTGAGGTTCAAGGTTTCATGGGTGATTTGTTAAAGGACTTGGGTATGTTCAGAAAGAAGATTGGTGATGATAAAGGTCGTTTCGGTCGCGAAATCGGGGTAATTCAGGTTGTATGATTATAAGGAAAAGGGCGAAATTTTTATGGATGGATGGGCAAGCTTTACGAAGGAAAACAGGACAAGCTAGCGTTGGTGTTTGGGTGTTTTGTTCTTTTATTATACCAAGGGTGGGACTGGGGGGTGGGTTGGATATGTAGAATTATGGATCATGGCATGGTGTATAGAGTCTAATTAGTCGATTGATTACTTTTTTAATACAATTATCTTGTCCGAGAGGAATAGATTTCGTACTATCATCGCTACTGGGCTTCGAACGACGAATAGTGTATGATACCCATACTTGTCAGGATAAGACCTGTAAGATAACAATATAGATATGCAACATTAAGACCCCCGAAATCAATTCAAGCATTTTGAGTGGTGGATACAGTTAGTTTGTATTCTTAGTTTCTTAGTTTATTTTTTTTGGTAGGAGTTACTTATAATTACTATGATAGGGCGGGTTAGTGTGGGTTATTGGTTTTTAGAGGCGGGACCGGCGGGAGGTTAGTGGTGATGTATGGATGTATATGGAGGGGAGTTGTACGCTTGTGCTGTAGATGGTAAGGTTTTGGTATTTGGTATTTCGTCGGGCTGGCTGGGCTGGAAGAGGAGGCGGGGAGAGAAGAGGTTATTGAGATGTAAGTTGCTGGTTTAAGGACTGGTGTTGAGGAAGTGATGGAACGTTTTTTCATGTCGAGGCTGCGAAGGAGGGGTTTGATTTGAAGTGCTTAGGTAGGTGTGGGTTTGATTTCGGGAGATGGGGACTGGGTGGATGGGTGGATGGATGGATGGATGGATGGATTGGTTACTTGTAATGTGTGTAGCGCTTGTGGTGTCTAGATCGTTCATATCACTCACTACATATTTGCTAGAGTGTGGGTCTTAGGGTGGGATTGTGGATATGCTAATAGAGAAAACATATCTGTTTCTGGGGCTCTAGTTGGGCGAGCTAGGAGATAGGAGGCACCGGGGAATGGGATTCATGGTCTAGATCTGAGTGTTGTAATCTCGTTTCTACTAATAAGTTTGGGATCAAGAGACTAATGCTAAGTGAGCCTCGTGGTTTCCCTTTTGTTTTCCCTTTTTATCCTTACGGGCCAAGGCCGTCTAACCCATCCATATCCTGAAGCAACATTTTATATTCCTTCTATGAAACGCCGTATCCAGCCAACTCCAAGTATTCGAAATGTTCGGACGAAGAAATTCGATCTCAATTTATACAGAAAACCCAGATAATCAATCCATCCCACCATTTCAAAGTTCTTCAATTCCCGCCTTCTTTCCCTCCCCCATCCTCCTATCCCCATCCGCATCTTTCTCCTCCACTTCACTTTCACTCTCATCCTCACTGTCCCCATCCCTCTTCTCTTCCAAAACGCCTAGTCCTAAATTCATTTCCACATAACTCTCTCCCTCCCTCACATCCTCCAGCCCTCGCTCTTCACCCCCGCTAATTTTCTTCATCAATTCCTCATTCGCTTCTTTCATCTGCTTCAAAAAATCTGGAAGATTACCTAAGCCTCCTGAACCGCCAAATCCATTGAGTTCGGATACACGCATGACGGGACGGGCATTTAGCGGCCGTATGAGGGGGATCTCATCTTCGGACTCGTCTTCCGAGGAAGATTCTGATGAGGAGACTTCTACTTCTGATGATGAAGTGGCTTCCGAGGAAGCTGGAGTTGACGAGTTAGGTGGTTTTGTGTAAGTAGATTTGGAGGTAGTGATGGATGGTTGAGTAGTATTTGTGGATACTTTTACTAGAGCGGTACGTTTTTTGGATGGGAGTTTGGCATCAAGGATTTTCCGTACGGATGCTGGTTCGGCGTCCATTGCTTCTGTGGGAAGGGAGGAATCCTTTGTTGACATGGTGGTGTGTCAGGTGAGTCCTTGGGTTGAGGTGAGATTGGAACGATGTTTTGAAAGGTCTCAGCTCAGTAGTAGGTCTCAGTGGTAGGACCCAATCGTAGACCCAAGAGTGAAAACGAACGAGAATGAAGTTTGAAAAGTATATATTCTTGCGAGTATGAAACTTTTGATGGGTGATGTATCTAGTAGACAGGGTAGTAGTAGTCTTATGTGGTCCTGGAAGTTTTGATTGGGTGGAGCGAAGATTTGTATTCCAAGGGCCCAAAAAGACTTGTGAAAATGTTTTGATTAACGGGATGTTGTAAAAAGAAATTCACCAAAAATATAGCAACGATGAAGGGTGATGTATTCCTTCTTTGAGAAATTGATTGATTTGGCGATTAGATAGATGTAGAGTGACCTCACTAGAAAAAACCCATCATCGAAAACTTTCAATTTTACACGTGATTTAAATCACCGATCATTTTTTTCTCGGACCGCGCCGGCCGCGTCTCATGCCTGCAATTCCGTATAAGCAATTGAACCAATGTGAAGTCCAAATAGCCATTACAAGGGGCATGTACGTAGGTCGTTCGGGCGCTTGTTTCAGGGTTTCATAATGGGTCCGCTGTGATCTGCTGTGCATTTATTCCCTTGGCGCCCGCCGCTTCTTATCACTTCATCCTTTGTACAGTACCATTTGTTTTCTCTTTCATCCTCTCTACTATCTTTCTCTTGTCTATCTCACCCATTTCTTGGCTGCTCAATCTCTTCGTATCCTGCCATTGTTCTTGGAAGTGACAGGCGCATTCGAATATTCTCTACATCTTCAAGTCTTCCACTTCCAATATTACAGATACTATTTGATACAATATGGCGTTACGACCATCACTCATTACACGAGGAATTTCCACCTCAGGGCCAAGCGACACTGGATCGCCTGCGCGAGATGATGCCAAGAAGAATATGTTAAAGGCGATGCGTCCATTGCCTACACAACATTATTGGAATATATACTTCGATAGGTCAGTGCTCTTCTTATAGGATGTGTGCATTCTGCGGGTTATTGACTTGGTACAATTGCTAACGGAGTACCAAATAGGCAACAGAAGGATCAAAAGCCAGCTGCGGATGGCACTTATAGTGCTACTCTCGACAAACTTCCCACACAAATCGAATCGATCCAGGACTTTTGGCGTTATTGCAACAACACTCCGTTCGATCAGATTAAAATGAGGGAGTCGATTTACCTATTTAAGCAAGGATTTCAGCCAATATGGGAAGATAGAAGAAACATTAATGGGGGTAGCTGGACATTTAGGGTTCCAAAACAAAATGGTCCGGACTTTTTCACTAGAGTTCAATTGATGGCTATAGGAGAGAAGCTTCAAGGCTGTTTGGAACTAGGTAAGCCGTTTTATACACATCTCTTGGTTGAGGAAATACCAGCTGTTTACAGACAATTGGGGATCTATCTTTGGGGGGCTTAAAGACATGAAATGTTGATTTCTAGCGCACCTGAATCCTCCACGGACAAGTGTTTCGCTTGTTGGGTTGGAAGGGTCAAGTTTTTGAGATAAAATACAAAGTAATACTAACACACAAGTAGGCGATCAACTTTGCGGTGTTGGTCTCTCTGTTCGTTTCAACTCTCATCTCGTCTCAATCTGGCATCGTGATGCCTCGAAGCAAAAATCCATCGATGCGTTACTCGCTACGGTCTTGGAGGAACTTCCTGAAGAACTGAAACCCAAGCCCGACAACTTCTTCTATAAGAAACACTCAGACCACGCCGGATTCAAGGCTCCACCTCGGGGAAGTACATCCGAGTCCGCACAGACTGAGGTCACCCCGCCTAAAATTCAGACGGAGGTTCCAGCAGTCTAAACTGGTTGTTTCAAGATATCAAGGAGGTTATATGGGAATTGGCGTCACAGATATATCAACAAAGGTTCAAATAATTGAATACTCAGAAGGTGGAAAGGTGTTTTGTCGGACTGTACCGGATTTTGCATAATCTACTCGAGGCGTTGACATCAAGAGCAACAACTAAATAAATGAAAGATATGCAACAAACAACGCTATGCTAGACTTCTTTGTTGTCTGTGTATGTGACTCCATCCATGGTAATATCGAATTTATTCCCAGAAACTCTACGCCAGGAAGCCTCCTGAGCACCATAACTCCAAACTCAAATATGTCATGCACTCAAATTCCCAGGCCATGTATCAAATGAACTCATTCACCCAACCCTCACCTCCACATCCCCGCTCTCCTCATAACCGCCTCGAACTCATCCTTCTCCACCCCCTGTCCTACCCCTTTACCCCCATTCGCCTCCAACAACATACTAGCCAACAACTCTTCATCCACATCCTCCTTCAAAATCTTTGCGACTCTCTTCAACGTCGCCATTGTAATTCTTCCCATATCCTCTCCACCTCCACTTCCGCCCCTCTTCTGTCCCGCATTCGTAAAAAGTCTAAACGCATCATCCACATCTTTCCTATGCGAATCCGACGTCCGAGTCCGAGAATGAAATTTAATGGCGCAAATGGCAAGGAAATGGCGGTAGATAGTATAGCCTTCGTCTTCGGGGTCGAGAATGCTGTGGTATTCGCGCAGTTCGGAGGCGGTGGGCGTTAGGCCTAATGCGCTATTTTCTTGTTAATATATACTTTCTAGCATCATATTTCTTTCTATTCCATGGATTGAGGACATAGGTGAAAGCTCTTCGAAGCGCAAAAGAATAACACATACATCAACGCTCTCCTCACATCACCAATCGCTATAACTCCCTCCTTTTCGCCATCCATCTTCTGCGAAAATAAAGAAAATGCTTCTTTAATCTCTGTTTCTTCCGCGGCGGTAATATTATTCTCTTTAGCTAGCTTGGACCGCGGTCCTGCTGCTGGCGCGGAGGTGTCTTTACGTTTTGGGGGCTGGGTTTTTGTTAGTTTTGTATTTAGGAGGGAGAGTTTGGGGGGAGTACCATTTTGTGTACAAAGCATGCGAAAAAAAATGTTGCGTAAAGGATATTTCTTATGGGTAGAGGTGGACTGGCAGTAAAAAGTTAAGTTGGGAGTTGATTGATCATAAAGTTCGCCCGCCATGAATGGCGCGAAATGCCTTGCTGGCGAGGCTGAAGTGGGTTTCTTGGGATTGACCAATTGGCTGTACCTGAACTAAGCTAGTTTCTTACTAGCGTTTAAGCTAAGGATCTCTATGAAAACCTCGAATTTTTCTCGCAAGTTCGGTTTTCTCTTCATCAATAACACAATATTCGTTGATTCATGCATAAAGTACTCTCCAACCATAGGGATATCATTTGAACATATTCCTGTGTACGAAGTTTCCTTCAACGAAGACAGGTAGGTAGGTATTTTCCCTTCCCGCATTCTCATCATCATTCTCATATATCCATCCATCCATCCTTCCCTTCTCAAAAGGAAATAACCAATAACCCTCCACATCGCTTCAAAATATTGCTAGAGCTTGCCGAGTCTCAACCCAGAGCGAGCAAGTGTGGACAGTGAAGCAAGAATAAAACCCGGGTCACGATTTTGATTCTTCGAGACTTTTCCCTGAGGTATCCTGGCTATGAGACTCGTTTCGATGAGTTTTGTGTTTGGTTCCTTTGGGAGACATTTTATGTTCGGTGGGAGTGATGAGGGGGGAGGGGACGGGTTAGAGGGGGGTAGTTGGGATTTATTAGATTAGTCCAATTTATTTATGTTTTTGATGACTTTTTGTTGGCTTGCTTGGTGTGATTTGTTTCTTGTGAAGTTACCTTCGGGCTCTAGTGGTCGTATATGGTGTGAGTAGGTTCACTCTGCATCCGGACTTTGGATATCAATGCCCCCTGCTGTCGTGCTTACCTATGCAACATACACAGTTAGCAGTAATAGCATGGGCGTCATAAACCAGTGTACTTCTTTTAACCCGCAGTGCTAGGCAGCCATAGCCATCCAGTCATTCTACATCTCGCGGGAGCAACATCCGGCCCGTAAAATAGCTCCGGGTGATAATCCGGGTTCAATATCAAGTACAACCCGTGGGTAAAGCCACGGACTACATACCCACACAAAAAACCAAATTCATGTAATTTCTTCAGTCATAAGCTTTCCACTCCTTGATTACCTTCCCAACAGACCAATTGCAACACCCCCTCCATTTGTCGAGGCGCATACTTCCTCTCCTCTTTTCCACACGGATGCAAATTACGATATTTGCACGTACTGTCGATATAGACCTCGCCTATACAACTCAATCTTTTTACCCTTTTCTGAGATTGAGTGGTAGGGATTCTATGTTGCGGCGCTAGAGCTTCTTTCCCTAAGATCACGGTTTGGTAGTGCTGGAATTGTGCAATGGCAAAGGGAATGATGTCGTACCGTACGAATGGAAGTGGATATGTCAAGAAATTAGTGCGTTGATGTGCGCATGCGCGATATGAGACAAATTGGCAGAATGTATTCTTGATAACTTGAGGAGATTTTAGGGGTAGAATGTTGAGATTTAGAGGGAAGATTATATCCGAGAAGATTCACTCAGTGGTCCTGAGTAATGGTGTTAATGGATTATACACAAGATTATCCATGATCATTTGAAGCCTACAGGTTATGTTAATATATTTTTCCTTTTGTGAGTAATTTGGGTTATTTTTGTTAGACTGGTCATCAAATTATCACAATTCTTCTGTGCATCATGTTTTCGGCAGCTTTTTTAATTTCTTGTTCGTAGAGGAAAAAAGTCAGGCTTGATTATATCACTTCTACCACACCTTTAAAGGGATCCTAAAACTGCAAATGAATGTGAGGCACCGAATCCTGCTAGAGAACAACAGCCTTTGAAATCCAGTCACTTTCCAGCTCTCCCGAGCTTAAGTCCTCGGGACGACTACCCACTTCACTTAAAAAAAATCCCCTACTCACATCTTCGTCATGGATCCCGTCATGAAATTCTTTCAGCGTCGTTTGATCCCAAATACTTGTGAGAAGCCAGAAAGGCGTCTTTACCGGAGGAGGATTATCGCCGTCGACGAAAGCATCTTCGCCCTTGGCTATTTCCCATTTGTGCTTGAGATCCCGGATAAGTACATCCATATATCGCTCTCTATAGATGTTTAGGGCCTCGCTAAGAAACTCTGTGGCATATTTGCAAGGGGCACAATCCCTCAACGGACAAAGGTCGCCCTTAAGTTTGTATTTTGGACGTCCTGGTGCATCTGTAAGATCCTTTGGTCGAGAGATGGCGCATCCGCAGAGATAGACGTCCCAAACCATCGGCAATACCTCATCGCCGTGACCATCATAGTTAAGAATGACTGGTGGATTCGGTACGGAACGGTTCGACATCTTGTCTGTGTGGGTTTGAAGTTCGAGACACTGTAGCTTTCTTCGCAGAATATCTATTAGCGTCAGCTAAAGAACAATAGCAAAACGAAATAGAGGAACTTACATGGTAATGCCCGAGTGCTAAAGGTTAAAGGCAAGCGGAAATCGAAGAACGAATAAATTGCAGTCGTGGATAAGACGACGTGATGTTGTAATAATGAACAGCTATGACACAGCGTGGTTGCTTAAGTCTCTTAGTAGTATATATATATATGGTATGAAGGTAGAAAAAAGAAAAAAATTGAATGGGAAACGCTCAAACTATATAGGCATGGATTAGCATGATGAAATTTATACTCCTATATGTTGTATAAATATGCCCGGATTTCGGGTCATTTGGAGCATTACCTCTCAACTTGAACAGTTAGTAACTTACTATCATGCATCATCGACATCTCAATTTCGGCCGGATACTCGTCGATTCACTTTCACTGTGCAATATTCACACTAAACCCAAGATTATGAAAAGTAAACCACCATTTGTGAAGTTTCTTTCCATCTCGCCAAACATAATGAGACCAGTTCATCTTGGAATCATCAATTCATGTGCTTGTATAAATATATTTGATTGGGGTAAAGTCCTATGGCTGTTCACATCTTCCAGAAACCTGCATCTCGCACAACCGTTGCGCCATCTGTAAAAACAGCTTATGCATCGGGTTAGGAAGAGTGTTGAAGTTGGGTGGCTCGATCTTTACAACCTAGATGATTTCAGCCAAGTGGTCAATATCAATATCGGACCGTGGGTGAGGCGCCTAGTTCATCAATACTAGACTGGTACATTAATCTCTTCCACTTCCTAGAAGGGATTCGAAATGTTCAAGGCATCGAAGATAGTGATGGGGTACTTAGGAAGGATCAAATCATGAAAAACAATTCAGGGGTAAGACGAAAGAGAAATGACTAAGTGACATGGTTACTTTCCCTGTTAACCTCCACTTAGTTGACAGCAATCACCAATTCAAAAACAATCTGACGTAGGTTCGAACTTTCCGAAAATATGAGACGTGGTATTTTGGGGACGGATCATTTCTATGACTTTCTGAACGGCGAAACCTTGACGTCCACCTCACCGCTAAAGATGTACCTGCCCCATCAAGGTCGTCCACACTCTCAATGACTACCAAGTCAAACCAATCAAAAAAAAAAGTAGTGTGTGATCAAGCCCCTCGATTATTTGATGAGAAAGATGTATACATACCGCAGTACAGAAAGGCCGCCCACTAACCAATTGCCCACCTGCTAATGAAGGAACAGCACACATTAGCAAGCAAGCTTTTGTTAGGAACTCATAACCAGTAAACGACAAGAATAGCAACGCTTGCTAAGATATCATTGGGTATTAAAGGAAGATCATAGAGGGGAATAAAAGCTGGTATTGAATGTCAGCGAGATTGTCATTGTTTGGAGTGGAAGCTAAGGAGCTTGACCACTGCACTAGATTGTGATGTTTGTTTAATTCGTGGATAGATTGGATTATAACGTCGAGTGGGAGCTCTGTATGAAGGTCCTGAGAGGGAAGGAGGTGAGGGAGGTTGATGCAGGAGATGTTTGGAGAGGAAAGAGCTATGAGGTGATGCGGGGATGGTGTGGATCAGTCTCTTGAAAACCTTGAATGGATACTTCAGTGTTCTTACCAAATCAAACAACATAAGAACAATAACTTTAAAGCTTAGAACGAGAAACCTGTAATATGCATATAGCCAAGCAATAAGACATGCTGTTTTCTTGAATCTTCATAGACAATACCACTGTATTGTCCAATTTCACATGAAAATGTAGGGAGTGCCAACCGATTCCATGCATGCGATAAGCGAGTACAATTCCAAGTCCAAGACCAGTGACTTTCTTCGTTCCTTGGACGTGGATAACATATAGATAGATGAGTTCTGGATGACAAGACTCTGGCAAAGGAGAGTTGTCCGTATCGAGAACATCAAATACAATGAGATATGAGCCTTGTATTTTATTTGGCAATGAATATCAAAGTAAGGTATTGCCAACTCAAAAGAGAAGAAGTTTAAGAAGTACCTGCGAAGAGCATACATGCTAATAAGTTCTGATTCATACCTAACGAGGTTGTTGGGATTATTCGACCCAATATCCATCTGTGGCTTACAAAATAATGGCCAAGTAGCTATTGAACGTATCTTTACAGATTTCAGTTTTGATATCTGAAGGACATTATCATATGTTTGCTCGAGAATTAGGCCTTTTGTAGACTCATCATCCTCCTTCATTTACCGAGTTCTGTTAAGCTCAAGGCCATGAGTACTATGATCGATTATCTTCGGAGAAAGCTGTGAAAAGGAGGTACGCTTCCTAGCCATGGCCCTAGAATAACTATTTTGTAAATGTAATCGATGTCTTAAAAGCGAATTTTGGTGGCCAAAAAGGGTTGAAACTCGTTCCTCCGTCGTTAAGAAAGCAGTCCAGCCCCACTATCAAAAGGTTAGCACGTGCTTTCGTGGTTCACTTTTGGCGCGGTTCCCCGCGTTACTCTTGCCTTTGTGATTCTTTTACTTTTGTTTGTAACAAAACCATTTCAATATTTTACACACCTCACGATCTGGAATTTTTACACCCGCAATCGCGTTCGCTTTTTTTTACAAGTTACTCAATAACAATTGATAGTTATCGCCAATCAATATATGCTATCGAAATTCCAAACTCACCTTTTGCCTTCTCACTAATCTCGCAAGCCTTACGATAAAGCGCTAGAGACAATTGCAGAACAAACCCGCATCATTCGAAATTGCGACAATGAGTTCGTCAAATATATCACGAAAGGAGAGGCGAAAGAAACAAACACGTTTGACGTTCGATCCGATCTCCGCTGGAGTACCTTTAGCTTCGCCTGCTAAAAGTCAAGGACCGTCGCCTGCGAAGGTCAGATATGGGAAAGTGAATGGTAGTGCATCTGTTGCAAGCGGAGGGCGAGTTACACGGAGCGGCATGTCTTCAGGGTCGCCATCGAAAGTAATTTCTGGTATTAATGGAAAGTCTGGCGGAAAGAGAAAGGGAAAGGATACGAGAAATGGAAAGATCAGTTTTGGATCGTTACCGACGCCTGCGAAGAGCTCGCAGAAAGACGATACTATTGTGAATACTGGAGTAGTCAGCGGTTCGCGTCGAAGCACACGAGGATCACAAGTGAAAAAACCAATTGCTGAGGACGCCACTGATTTGGCAGATGAATCTACAGTTGAAGTCGAGGCAACCACTCCATTGCAAAAGGATAAGAAGGAAATTGCTGCTATAGAAACCACGGACGATGAATCGGATGTCGATACCAGAGCTTCTACGAGAAGAGGTTCTGGAAGTGGTTCATCCAGGAGACGTTCACTCACCGGTCGAGGCTTCATACAAGGCGGAAGCACATACAACGCCCCTCTTCCTTCTTTTGGAAGTCGAGGAAGGGCGCCAAAGGCTCTAGTCCATAGCCCCTCGACTCCTCCGAAGAGTACTCCGAAGAGAAGATCGGTAACTTTATCAGACACAAGTGACGATGACATATTTACATCAATGCCAAAGCCTTCGCAGCGACCTGGCCTATTTAGTCAAAAACTAGCTGCACCAATGCAAAGTAGTGATGAATCTTGTGAGGAGGCTGACAATGACTCCGAAGAGGATATACTGCCATCTTCTACCAGACGTCGACAAACAGCACGGATAATCCCTCAAGTCCTGCTTGAGCTCGATTCGGATGACCCAGATGATGAGCCCCCTACCTCACCCATGAAAAGAAAGCGTCCGACGATTATTTCCGACGATGAGGATAGTGATGTTGAATCGCCCGTGAAGAAAACGAAGGTCATGAACGAGTGCGAGTCGGATGATGATTTGCCACCTATGACTAAGCTAGCTAAGACGACGGTCCCTGAATCCGATAGCCCGGTTCCTTCTCCACAAGTCAAGCGAAAACTTCCTGCCAAGAAGCATAGAACTGCTAAGCAGAAACAATTAGAGATTCTTAAACGCAAGCGTGCTGGGGAAAGCAATCCCATTCTTACAGATTCTGAGTCTGATGAGGAAGAGGTTGGTGGTTTGTATGATTCAGGTAGTGACGCATTGACTACCTTTGAAGATGAAGAAGATGAAGAAGTAGAAGAGGAGATTCAAGAAACACGCATCCGAAAGTCACCAAAAAAGCCTGTACAAGAGAACGAGGATAAATACGATTCGGACTTTGTTGATGACGACGATGATGGTCTTATTGGAGTTCCAGATTACGCTATGATTCCTCTACATCTCACAGCTGCCGCTCACAAGCCTTTGAAAGAACATTTCGTTGAAGCGGTTGAATGGTGTGTCCAAAACAAAATTAATCCTGGTTTTAGTCAAAATCTCATGCCTATCTACAAATCAGCGTGGAATAAGCTCGAGGATGCGTATAGTGGGCTTTCTGGTAGCAAATTCGTCTCTACTTCATGGACTCGCGACTTTACCAAAGCTCTTTATGCCCGTCCAGAATTCCACACTAGGAGGCTTTTATCCGGAGAGGCAGTAGATCTGTTAGGTGAGGTTAAATGCGAGGCATGTAATCGTAGGAAACATGTACCGACGTGGGGTATTTCATTGAAGGGCTCCGCATACTATAAGGATAGTTTGGCCGAGGTGGAAAAGGATGATAGTGATACCGAGGAAGATGAAGAGGAAGAAGATTCTGATGGTGAGAAGGATACCCGGAGTTTGAACAGTAGAGATGAACCTCTGCCTTGTCAAGACAAAGAGTTCATGGTTGGCTCGTAAGTTACTTTTACCTACATGTTTGCGATACGTATTCAAGGACTGACCCTCCTCGTGCAGTGTGTGTAAAGAGAATGCCGAGAATGCTCATACACTTATTCATTTGAAATTTGCACTCAACCAATGGGTTATCGGCAGTCTAGAAAGTCAAGGCCATCTTACCATTGAAAAGCTTGCGAAGAGAGATCAGATGAGCGCAAAGAAGAGACAGAAGGAAGTGAATGGTATCGTGGATAAGTGGAAGGAGGAGAACGAAATCAAGGAGTTATACAGCATCTGGAAACAACAATTGGAGACGGCGCAGAATGCCAGTACGACAGGAAGACGTTGAAGTTGCATATGGTGTATTGAAGAGGGAAAGTGAAGGCGAACATAGGACAGAGGTACATTTATGGTGCATAATGGAAGCGGAAACAGGATCATTTGTATTATCCTAGCTATTGGCGATTTGGGAGTAAAATCTGGGAGCAAATGACAATGCATTGACGATATAGCGAGATTCATCGTTAACACTTGGGAATTTGCAGCAAGACATAATATAACATTCAAATCGGTGGAAGAGCGAGGTTCTACGAGTAGATACCCCGATATTTAGAAAGCAATAGTATTAATAAATCATCAGCGATAAATATACCCATCATCTCATCATATCCACATCCACAACCATACCTCAATCATAAAATGATAAACAAGCATTATTTACTGTGTTCTAGACGTCGGACATGGGTTTGGGGGTCGGCTACAGGGATTTCGGAAATGTATGATTATGAAAAAGGTACATCTTCTGTGTGAGGAAATTGATGGGCGGTTGGATTGCTGGATTGCTGGATTGGGTGGTTGGGGTTTGGAGGTTGTTGGGCGGAAACGAGGGATGATGAAGTCATTGTTTCTGTTGTGTGTGTGTGTATGTGTAGAGCATATGGAGGATAGTCCTGGATGTAAAAGCGGCGTTGTGGTTGTGGTTTTGATGTGGTGTGGTATGGTCGATAGGTATAGTATGATAATATGATGAGTGCCGGGCCGGGATGAGCTGGGCAGTGTGCGCTGCAAGGAGAGAGTGTTCCGATGGATAGAATGATGGATGGATGGATGGATGGATGGGCGGGTAGAACTTAGAACTCAAGTTTCTGGTATGTACTTAGTTAGCCTAGAGGTTTGTACTTTTTCCTTGGTTGCTTGGTTGCGGTTGAGACATGCATGTTGTGATGGATAGGGATATGGATACGTCAGATTTCTTCTTTTGGATCGTGGTGAAAGGAAAGGAAAGGGAGAATGGCATGATTTATGGTGACTATTTACTAGGGTGCTTTTAGTCGAGTAGGTAGTTGAAGTACTGGTAATAAATAATATATATCCTAGGTAGCTAGCTGGGTGCTAGTTGCGGTAGAGTAATGACAAAGAAATGGAATTGTGATTTTAGTGAAGGGGTCATTGGATCCTGGGTAGGCAGCCATCCATATAGACCAAGAAAAACCTCCCCAGTCGTAGATCGCGCCCTTCCCACCCAGGTGCCTAGCCATTGCCGAACCTCGAATTAATTCTCACATGATCCAATCAATTTCTTACTTCCCCGGAATCCTTTCAGCCTTTCAGGCACAAGATTACTCCTGCCTCGGACAGAACTCTCACATGATAAACTTTTTATTTAACAGAGAACTCTCCTGTCATTTTACATGGATACGTCGTGATGGATACGGATTACAATTCTCTTTAGGTAGGTGGGTAGCGCAGGGCCATTTGAAATAGTGTCTAGTACCTACTACCTACGTATGTGGATACATTGGAATCTAATAGCACGAAATAGGATGCGGAAGAAAATAAATGAATGGATGAGAATCCCGATAATTGTCAAAATGAAGTCATGACGCGTTGAAAAGCCTTTGAAAGAATCCAGATGTTCATGCAATTTTAATTGGGATCTGGAATTTATATACTATATTCGTCTGAAGATCATCCGTCTAGTCTACTTAAGGTAATAGTGACAAAAGGCACGGGACGTGGCGTTAGTGGCCGCCAATCAAATGGTTAGTTCGTTAACTAGGAAAACTTAAAAAAGTGACGTAGCAACAGGAAAGTGCGATTGTTCTCATCCGCCACGTTAATCCAACTGGTAAGCACAAACAAGGCTCCGGCTCAATTAGCTCTATCAAGGTAACGTCTTCAGATCAGAAGTAGGACGAAGCAGGTGAAGACAAGCAAGAAATAGAAAGGAAAGAAAAACAAGGCAAGAGAAGGCAGGAACGTAGGTAAGGTCAAGGAGGTAGGTACGATTCAAATAAAAAGAAATGAATTCCCCTACTCTTGTCTTAATTCCTCTTCTCTTCCTTTCCTCATATTCTTGATAAAATCAAAACAACAAACATACCATAATCATACATGCATACATACATACATACATACCTTACGACAACACGCAACAGATACACTTTACCCTTCCTTGACTTTCATCCTCCCGATTTATCGACTCGAGAGTTTTTGATATCAATACTATACTAGGACGAGTATTCACGTCAAAATAACATCGTCATCGTCTGAACTCACCTTTATTCCCTTTCGTCAGAGAGCCAATCAATTTACTGTTTGCGACCAACCATCAGGTTCAAGACGCCTTCATTACCTCATAAATCATACCTACATCATACAATCAATTCATCCTTTCACCACTCCTGCAAGTGTCATACTCGAATAGATAGAAGCTCTCTTTCTTCTACTTTCAACTTCTTTTCCCACTTTTCTTTTTCTTTCGTGATACCCAACACCCAAGTTTTCAATCAACAAAACCGCCATAATGTCTGTCAACGTACCTACCGACCCGGATAAAAAGGAAGCTGATATCGCGCGTAAATTGCAATTTTACGGAATCTACAAAGGTATTGTTGCGCTCTCCCATCCTACCGGCATATCTTCAACAATAGATTCATACTGACAATAAATTCCATGTAGCATTTCAAGCAGGAAAGGTTCCAGATGTAAGTACTTTGTTTCCATCATCGTGCTTGCATGTGCAAATGACTAATTCCTCGTGTCCAGAATGACCAAATCGATGTTGCTCTCAACAGCTTCCTTAATTTGGATATTCTAGCGTCACCACCCGATAGACTTTCCGATGAAGGTAAAAACCTAATACAAGAATTTCGTTCCGTTGTCGAACAGGCGAAGTACCTTCTTCTTACCAAAAATGATGGCGAACTCCTTCAGGATTTCATTTGGCAATGTCAACAGATTGATGGTGGAGCAGCAAGAGCTCCAGGAGCTCCAGTCGACCAAGCAACTGCTCAGCAACATGGCAGAGATGTAAAGGAGGGTCTCAGAACTCTTGGTCAACTCATCCTAACCAACGGACAATTCAGGAAGCTTTGTGAGTGAATATAATGCCTCGGAGTTGTGTCGTATACTAATTTCTGAATCAGTGAATGATGCTGTCGTTCTTTTACGCGATATTGCCGGTGATGCTGCCACTAATATCGCTGGCAGAGTGAACCCTTCTGGAGATCAATTGAGCCAAATTGATCATCCCGCTGAGGATAATGTCTGGCATGATAGCCCAAATATGTCATCTGGTAATATCAAGAACCAGATGAGGCAGGCATTCAAGAAGAATCAACCTGTTGGTAGAGACGATGTTAGAGATGCTGTTGGTACCGCTAGTCAAACTGCCCACCCAAGCGGCTCTCGTGATCCAGCAGATACTGCTCAATTGGCTGGTCGTGATCAACAATACAACGCTGCTTCTGGAATTGATGCTCAAACCGGAGCCCAAGTTGGTGCTGACACCTTGAAGCAACGTGCTTCCGAGAACGTCCCTGAGGAGACAAAGCAACGTGGTCGCGAGACGAGAGATAGAACTAAGAATTACCTCCAACAAAAGATGCCCGAGGAGCGCCGTGGGCAACTTATCTACAGACTTAAGAAGATGGTTGTGGAGATCCAAGGTCACCCAGACTGTAGGTTTACCTTCAATTTTCTAGCCAATTCATTTCAGTACTAACTGCGGGCAGATATGCAATCTATCGACACTCTTCTCGACCTGGCCGAGCAATATGGAGGCCATGCACACAATATTGGCCAACATGGTTCTGGAGCAGTCAGGGGCGCACGTGGCGACACCTCTCTCAGGACTGCCGAGAGAGATTTGAAAGTTTGTAGCTTCATGGAAAAATTAGAAGTAGTACTTAGGCTAACACAATTTAGACACTCATCGAGCGGTTTGCAAATTACACGTCAATTGACGATTTTATAGACTCTATCAATGTTATCTATCGAGACGCTGATAGAGATGAAGAACTGAAGAATTGGTTCAAGCAAATGGACACCTTTATTCGCAAATGTCTTAAGGAGCAAGGTTATATCATGGAAGACAACTCCACTGAGCGTTGGAATGAGCTTTACGATAAGGGCAACGATCTTCTCAGGCATCGCTATAAATCTCATACTGACCGCGTCGTTGATGAACTCAAGTTCTTGGCCAAGGAATTCGATAATGATGCACAGAACAAGCGATTTGCGGAGACGTGCCAAAACTTTTTCAATCATCTAGGCAACGATGAGAACGGCAAGCCAAAATTCAAGAAGCATTTGCTTCTCGATTTGTCCAATGTCATCATTCCTACAATTATTGAAGATATTCGATATATGCCTATCCCTAGACTCGAATACAGAGATCCTAAGTTGGAATTTGCTATTGAGAATCTGGTGATTGAGAGCAGCAACCTTATGCCGAATCTACTTGAGATCCATCAAGGTATGTGCTATTTACTTTGCTATTGTTCCTTCCGACAATGACTGACCAAATATTTAATATAGAAAGCACCATTCGCTTTGGTCGCAAAGGCCGCGAAGCTGGAAACAAAGGATCGTTTCTGGTTGCAGTCGAAGGCATCCAAATGGATTTGAGGGATGTTTCTTATTACATGAACAGAAGGGGTAGTTCATTACTTGGCCAAGACCAAGGCGTCCTCGATATCCTCCTCGGTGACTCTGGACTCAGTTTCAGGATGAAGCTGTCTGTAGTTTCGACAAAAGCAAAAGATCGACAAAGCTTTTTGAAGGTTGACAGTGTGAGGGTTGACATTAAGAAGTTGAAGCTTAAGATTAAACAATCGAAGCATAAGGCTTTACTCGCTGCGGGAAAGCCTTTCTTGATCAAACCTCTTACTAAGGCCCTCGCCAAGTCTATCGAGGCAGCTATCAAGCAAAAGGTTGAAGAGGTTGATGCGTTTGCATATAAAATCAAGCTTGAAGCCGACCGAGCTAAAAAGGAGGCGGCGAACAACCCAGAAAATGTTCCAAACATGTATCGCAACTACGTTTCCGCTTTCCAACGAGAACTCAGCAAGGGTAAAGAAAAGGCTGAAAGGGCCCAACAGTCTGTGCAGAACAAAGAGTTCAAGATGGTTACGACAACGGATGAATCAATGTTCCCCAATCTTAAGTTACCCGGCGGGATCTCATCCAAGGCAACTGAATATAAGAATTCTGCTAGACAAGGTGACCGATGGAAATCACAGGTCTTTGGCATTGGAACTGCCCAAAGATCTAACGACATCCCATCCCCAGAAGAGATCAGGAGAAAGCCACATTCGGTTGCTCAAGGTGGCGTTAGAGATCCACAAGATGTCGGCAACACCAATCCCTCAACTGGTCCATCAGGCTATAACCAAGGTGCTCAGCAGGGCTCTTCTCAACAAGGTTATGGTCAACAAGGTGCTCTCCCTCATCAAGGCTATGGTCAGCAAGGCTTCAATCAACAAGTTGACGTGGCTTTCGCTAACGCCGGTGCACAACCTGGCATTTTACAAGGCAACAGTGCCGCAAACGGTGCCATTAACGGTGGTGCCGGAAACCAAAAGAACACTCCTACCGGAGGAAACACTCTATTGGGATCAGACAACCCAGTTTACCAAGGTAGAGTTTAGTCTACTCAATTCGAATCTCTCTTCGTTTCCCATATTGTTTTACGGAACGCAATTGTTTTCTTCATAAGATACCACTACCGCGGATACCACTTGCATATTTGGGGTTTGGTGGGTTAAAAAAACACATAACTTGATAATGTAATGGTGGAGGATTTCATTTGTCTTTGCTTTGTTTGTATGGGCTTCATTTTTGATACCTTTTGATTGTTTTAATTCCTTTTCGATTGCCGATTAACTTGGTACTCTTAATATACCACAGCGTTTTAGTGGATTGGGATAATGGAACGTAAGTGATGGATGGGTATTGAGGTTAATGATTATTCGTGAGAGGGGGATGATGAATCATGATATGATGGATTGGACTTTTCCGACCATGATGTTTTGGTACAAAATAGCGTTTTCTTATGTGACATTATTAGGTTTATCATAACAAATGAGAATACCATAGCGATTAATTCGAGTTGTTTTTCCTGACGGTGTTGAATAATGGTGATGAGGTGAACCAAATTATTATACACGGAAATTTGAAATATACGTTTAACTATCTAATTAGTTATGTAGATCTATCTTACTAACAATATATCGAAAAATAGGGCGTTAAATATCTCCTTATGAAGATAAAGTCCATCTATTTGGTGATAAGGGTATTAGCAAGCTTCAGCTGCTTGGTCAAAAATAACTATTTCATAAGGAAGTACAGAGACTACCTACCTTACTACCATCGTACTAAAGTATAATCGAAATCGATTACTTACTAGGTAGTTAGCTATAGGTAGGATGTGTAATTGAAAGAAGAAAATAAAAAGAGGGAAAATGAAAGAGAGAAGAGGGAAGAGAAGATATTAGATGAGGAGATGTGAGATGAGATGTAGATGTAGATATAGATATAGATATAGAGGTTTAATATAAAAAAAATTAATTTATTTTTTATTTTTTATTTTTTATTTTCCGGAAATAAGAAAGTAATTAACGAGTAAGTTTATCATAAGATGAATATAAACTGAAGTAGAGGAGTTTATATAGTAAGATTTTATTATTGTTTGTTTATATCTTCAAGTTAAGATAGGGTATATAGGCTGTAATCTTCAATCATAGCTACCCCACATTTCGTCATTGATTACTTATCCATCTACTACCTATCGTGCCTACCTAGGATATTATTGCATGAGAGGGGTTCTTAGGTCATTGACGAATAGAATGGTGCTGATTTGATGATTTGATTGATGATTCGATTGATTGCTAAGCTTTCTCCGCCTCTATACGTATTCTTTTGTTTAACAGGTAGGTTAGGACAACTTTTCCTCAACGCAAATGCTATCTCGATCGCTTCTTGCTAAGATCAATAGATCCGTTGGTTTGAATTCGTCTTTTTCATTGGTATGTTTGTGTTTTTTGTTTGTGTTTATGTTTATTTGGGGAGTATGATGAGGGGGTTGTGGTTTGTGTGACGGGGTTTGTGTGAGGGGGTTTGTGTGAGGGGGTTTGTGTGACGGGGTTTGTGTGAGGAGGTTAGATGAGGGATTAGGTGGGCTCTGCGGGATTTGGTGGATGGGAGAGGTAGAAGGAGAGGGGAGGGAACAGTGGTTTCGGGGAAGACATGATGGCGGGGGAGATAAATAGGAGGAATGGAAAGAAAAAGATTCAAGAATCAAAGCTAATCATTTATATCTCATTAGAAACTCACACCTGCAAGAACGATCTCACAAACACATATTCGCAAAATGCATATTCAAAGTATTTCGATGTGGGAGGGTACCTCGAATAACTATGCGTATTTGGTGGTGGATAATAAGAGTAGGGATGCGGTGATTATTGATCCGGCGAATCCGGAGGAGTGAGTTTGGGTTTTTGTTTTTGTTTGGTTTGGTTTGGTTTGTTTTGAGGGCGTGGGAAGAAGGGAAGGCGTGGTGGATAGTTGAGATGGATGGGATGATTGGCAGACGGAAGAGGGGAGAGAAAGGGGACAAAATTTGATGAGGAAGAAAGGAGAAAGGCTAATTACAGTATCAATAGGGTCGCTCCTGTTTTACAACTACAATTGAAGGATAAATTAATCAATTTAAAAGCAATCGTCAATACACATCAGTGAGTTTATATCAGACATCCATCACCAAGGCATTACACCAACAATCATAATTTAGCCACTGGGACCACGCAGGTGGAAATAAAAAACTAGTAAGCTCCTTCATCACCACCCTCCCCAACACATAGCTTAGCTGACACCATTCATTCAGCTCGATTATCCAGGATTTGAAGGCTTACCAATAATTGGTGGTAAAGATTGCGAGGGAGTTACACAGACACCGAAAAATGGAGAGGGGTTTAATATCGGAGTGATCAAGGTCAAGGCACTTTATACACCGTGTCATACACAGGATAGTATTTGTTGGTTTATGGAGGATGATAAGGGTCAAAAGGCAATTTTTACGGGTGATACACTATTTCATGGAGGTAAGTATATTGACTTGATTGATGGAAAAGGGATATGAAATCAGGCAGGGATAGAGATTATGATAATGCATGGAACTGACATGAAATAGGATGTGGAAGATTCTTTGAAGGAACGGCTGAGGAAATGCATACAGCTCTTAATAAAACACTTGCAGCTGTACCGGATGATACAATTGTCTATGTAGGTTCCTTTCCTTCACATTTATAAAATACAAGTATGCGATCTTATACTAATTTACCTACCATCTGCCATAGCCCGGACATGAATACACAAAGGACAATGTAAAATTTGCTGTATCTGTTTCACAAAGTGAAGCAGTAAAAGCATTGGAAGATTTTGCAAAGAACAATAAGTATACTCAAGGAAAGTTTACTATTGGGGATGAGAAGAAACACAATGTTTTTATGAGAGTAGAAGATCCGGAAATTCAAAAGGCGACGGGAAAGACGGATCCAGTGGAAGTGATGGCGAAGTTAAGGGAGCTGAAGAATAACTTCAAGTGAGTAAGTATTGACCTTTTCTGTAACTGGATAAAGGATGTATACTGATGGGGATTTTTAGAGATCCAATAGCAAAGATCTAATGATGTTGATGTTGATTTCACATGTGGATTTTCTGGGGAAGGGGTCCAACAAATTGGCATGCAGTTACCTAGGTAGTTGGCAGTTATCTATGAAATTTACAAGATCCTACATTTATATGCAATGAAAATCAACCTGGCAAACCTAAATGAATCATCTAATCAGAATCAGATGAAGAATGACTAGGTACCTAGGTAATTAAGGATTTATTTCTACCCCTCACTCACTCATCATTCATTATACCAGGAGAGAAAAGTCCGGAGCACAAATATGAGCTAGGTGATACATGCATGCATTTGTGTGTATGAATGATGTGTGATGTAATGATCCAAACATTTTCTTGATTTCGGAATCTTTGCTCCTTCATCCTATTGTTGCGTTTAGGGTTGACATCAATCATCGATCGTCAATCATTTATCTGTATGCCTAGGTATTGGGGATTAAGATTGGGAGTGAGATTAAGTGCCGAGTGTTAAATATCACATGCAGCGCGATGAAGAGGAAGATGAAGATGACATCTCGACGAACTCTTTCTTATACGATTTAATCTTGGTTTGGTTTGGTTTGTTTTGTTTTCATTTAATACATCCATAAAAAAGATATAATTGAAGTGGACCTTGGAACTTGGAATTTGGAAAGTGCACGAGTGTACAAATTACTATTTACTTACTTATTGCTTAAATACCTGGATCCCTAGATACCTACCTATTCGACGAATAAATTTAAAATGGCACATCAAGAACAACAACATCAACATCAACCCTTCGCTCATGGAGCACCGGGTTCGTCCGAACTCAGTACGAAGGATAAAGTGTTGGAAATGGGTGCTGGTATGTATTTTATTTTATTGTTATATGTTTTTATTGTACGAATCTCAATCTCAATCTCAATCTCTATCTCTATCTCTATCTCAATCTCCATGTCCATATCAGAATCAAAGACATTTAATAAAATAATAATAATAACAATACACACATAGGTATATCGCAAGATTTCGCACCTATAAAGGCCATTTGTGCTCATCTTAATGCGTTTCATGTTTATGTGGATGAGCCGGGGAGGTGTGTCGAGGCTAATCATTATTGTACGCATTTGAGTAGGGAGGTGAGTTGGTGGTTTCTTTTTTGTTTCTAGAGGTTTCCTTTTGGGGGTTTTGGTGATTGTTTGGGGTGGGAAGGAGGGAAGGAAGGGGTTTGGGGGTGGGGGTGGGGATTGAGATGAGGTGACGAGAAGGGAGAGGGAAGGGGTTGAGAGAAGGGGTTGAGAGGAGGGAGTGAGAGGAGGGAGTGAGAGGAGGGAGTGAGGAAAGAATGCAATGTCGCAAGATGCAGAGCAGCTATCAAGCTTATGACGAAGTCGTCACCGAGAACTTTGATACCTAATGAAACTGCTCTGCATTAAAATGCTAGGAAACAAATCAGAAAAGAGGAGGTTATATCACCGAAAGGTCAAAATTACTAATTCCATCTGTTACATATCATAGGTTCGTCAATGTCTAATCTACGATGCGCCAAAAAATCCAGCCAGATTAATCGGAGTCGAATACATGATCACGCGAAGATTATATGAGAAATTAGGAGAAGAGGAAAGAAAACTATGGCATTCGCATGATTATGAGGTAAGTTTACTTTTTACTCTTCTTCTACTTGATCTTCCACCTCCCCTTCCATTTCTCTCACATATAGTTTTCTCAGTATTCCAAACGAAGTGTGCTGCAGTATATATAGATGACTAGTTTTCCCTTTCTAATACTACTTACTCAAAAGGTTAAATCTGGCATGTTGATTCTTCCGAATCCTACACTCCCAGATGCAGTTTGGACGATGGCGGAAACGGAGGAGATGAAGGAGATTGTGGGGTTGTATGGGAAGACTTTTCATTTTTGGCAGACAGATAGGGGGGATGAGTTGCCGCTTGGGATGCCGGTGTTGATGGGTAGTTTTACGGGGGATGAACAGGTATGTGTTTTTTGATTTTGGGGTTAGGGTTGGGTTTTGAGGCTGGGGTTGGGGTTGGGAATAGGAGTTTGAGAGAGGGAGTATGAGAGAAGGGATTTAAAAACGGAGAGATGATGATTTGAGAGTTTTTAAACTTTTTCGTATGTATAATTAATTGACTGACTGATTGGATTAGGTTCCATGGAATAAAGTTAAGGAAAGAGATGAGAGATTTCATGTTGATACAATGAAGAAAAGGGAGGCGAGGAAGGATATCGAGAGTGTGGATATTCATAAGGATGCTGATCAGGTGTGGAAGAAATAGGGAGGGAGAGTAGCCAGACAGATGGCTTGTCTTCTTTTCGAATTGGATGCTTACTGGAGGTGATATCAATGCCTTTATGAATTCAGTTTGGATGTTCGAAAGTGGATGGCTACTAATTCTACTTGACACTAATTATGGGTAATCTGGGGGGAACGAAAAAGGGTAAAAATACATATACTCAGCACTCATTCAATATTCTTCACCTTGACTTTGATTTTAGACCACCCTTCTTTCTCTCTCCATCTATTTATTTATTATTCATCACCAAAAAATCCTCAAAAAAAATCAAAAGAAAATATACCTCAAGTGAACTCAAGATCGCAGAATGCGGCTTCTGTGGATCGAACACAGTGCCTCCAGATTTAATGAACCGAAGTGAACTTCAGTCTGGCGCTCTCCCAAGTGAGCTAAAGCCGCTTTGGGTGAATGTGTTGTTTGTTGATTTTTGGCGTTGGGTTTAGTATTATAATTCAAGTATAAACGCTAGGAGTTTGTGAGAAGAGAAGAGAAGAGGAAAGCAGAAGGTTTGTAGCTGGGATGGAGGTGGGGGACGGAACTTAAAAAAATAGATGTGGAGATGAGTGGATATCAGGTGTCTAGAGCTATTTAGGTAAATACAGTAGTGAGGAAAGGTCAAGGGAAAGAAATGTAAGCAAAAGGCTATAAGTGCTGTTTTAAAGAAAATACGACCACATACGACCATAGACTGAAGAGAATTGGGCATCCCGTCCGCTCTGCCATACACAAGCTTCAGATCGGTAGATTAGTAGTTGGGTGGGTGACCACCAGCGAATCCCTACTGTTGTATGTTTTTTGCACTTCCACCAGGTGGTGGTGAGGGAATATGAGATGGAGATGTTGGAGGAATTATTAAGCGAGCGGAGTTGGAAAAACTGGTATTTTTAGTCTGGAGCGGATCTCCACTTCTTAAGGAACACACTTGTATAATGAGGATTTTGATTTTTGGTTGTGGGGATTTTACCCACTATTGTTAGTTGTGGATAAGTCTTTGGTTCTTCTTAGCTTTGATTTTGCTCTTGTGATCCTTGAATGAGTCCTAGGTTTTCCACATAGTAACAGATTCATAGACCAAAAACATAAACTTCTAATTCCAAACCGTAGGAAAGAAAGAAAACCTTGGAAATAAATCTAATCTATCGCAAAATTACCTCTTATCTCCCATCTCCTTGTCTTCAATATGCAGTACCTGATAACGGATAAAGGATAGCTAATACACACCTACACATAATGAACTAATCAACAATCTTCCATCAGTCTTCTCAACTCTAGTCCACTTATCAAACATATAAAAATCATATCTCACTATTAATAATGAATATATCCGCTTATGAGATATTTATTTATTAAAAATAAAAATATTATATATTATAAAATATAAAATAATTAATTGAAAACTATTTAGATTTTTGATTTGAATTTTAATATAATTATTGATTTTTTATTATTAAAATAACATAATTATACTTTTTAACTTTCTATAAAACATTTATTTAATCAATTCTCAAAAATAATTATCAAAAACTTGAATTTCAATAAAATATAAAAATATTAATTTTAAATATATTTTTATTTATAATTTTATTATTTATATACTCATTCAATTGATCACTTAAACTCAAATAAACTTTCATTTAAAAGAACATCTAAAAATGTTCAAAAATCCCCATAAAAATCAAATCTCCACAAAATCTCCACAAAAATCCACAAAAATCCACAAAACCATTGAATTGACCTACGCAGGGATCGAACCTGCAATCTCGCCATCGGGCAACGGTTCTGCAACATCGATATGAAAAATGCCAAAAAGAGTTTTAATATGACCTACGCAGGATTCGAACCTGCAATCTCTTGATGCCGGACCTCAGGGAATTGCGATCCCTGCGAGTCGTAGTCAAGCGCCTTGCCATTGGGCCAGCAGGCCATGTTGTTTGTTTGTTTGTTTTGATGGGAAGGCGTGGGGTAATTTGGTATATATTTAAAAGTTCAGGCTGTACAAGGGTAAAGTCAGCTATTTCGTATACTCAATACACCTCCTAACCAAACATCTCATTCAACCTCTTTTCACATCAAACAATCACATCATCATAAGTAGGGCATTTGCAAATAGGTAGATAGACATTGTATTTATATCCTATTCCATCCCATTCCTTTTCCCTAAAAAAAAATGCATAATCCACCACTCCATCCATCCATCCATCCATATGCAGTCGGACTGCTGCAAAAAAAAAAAAGACTGCGCTATTCGCATGCTGCAGGGTTATCTCAAAAGAAGAAAAAAAGAAGTAAAAACGAAAAAGATTTACAAAACATATAATATTGATTACAGGGCGGAAAAAAGGAAAAATTTTGACTGCTAAAGTCCAGGTGATGGTATCTCAACTCTCTCTCTCTTTCTTTCCCTCTTTTCTTCCCGTACTCTTCCTCTTTATGACGCAATTCAACATAAAATCACTAATGCCCAATTAGAGCCTCCATACGTCATAAAATCCTGCGTGAAGGTTTTCCTTCTAAGATAAAAAAAAATGACAAGTCAAGGAATGAGGGGGAGGTATATTAACAAATAGTGACTATCAAAGTCGTATGAGAAGAATTAGAAAATTGAAATATTCTTGTTCAAAGGAGTGACGATTATGGTTATTATTGTCCATAGGCTGCCCAGTGGCTATGAGCTTCTCGTAGAACTAAATTTGCGTTAGTAAATATGATCAAAATTAAATAAGAGAATGCAGTGTACCATTTAAAGTGTTTCCCTGGCTAGCTCGGTCTTCGCATGCAATTTGTAGCTCACCACCTTCCAAGAAAGCTAACACGACACTATTTGGTAATTCCTGCATATCAACATCAGGAATTTCAGGAGCTCTAAATTCACCGAGATGAAATCTTCGCGTTGCACCTTTATCATTTGCACCGGCTGTGATGATAAGAAGCCCTTGAGTATCTAACACCATTGATCTACGCTTCCATAAAAGACTATCAGGGAATTGAACGTTGACATCACCAAGATCATTAGCAATGGTAGGTGAAGCTGCTAAGGATGGTTGCGATGCAACAGATGAAGCTTCCTGATCGGGAAACACTGGAGGTTCCGATTCCTCACGGACCGTAGGTGAGATGGCATGTGCAATTGCCTTGCGACTTGAAGATAGAGATGAAGACATGCGCTTCATGATACGACTTGCACGACCAGACTTTTTGTCAGACTTATCATCATTTACAGGAGATGTTGAGCTAGACGATGGCGGCGGAGAGAACTCGGAACGTTCAATACTGCGACGACTGCTGACCGAAGAAGGGCGAGATCTCCGAGCAGGGGATGTAATATCATTGGAAAGAGGTCGTGATGGGGACATAACGGCCGGAGAAGATGCGGAAGGTTCAATAACAGAAGAACGTCGGCGCTCAGAGAGAGAAGAGCGTCGGTCATTGATGAGGTCTTTGACCATTGCAATAGATGATCGCCTCTCGTTATTAGTGGTTGCGGTGGTTTTCGAGGACGTTGATAAACGCCTCTCGCATATCGTGTCTTTCGGAGGACTAGAAACCGCCTTCTGGTGATCTATGATCAGTGGTGATTCTTTCAACGCAAGAGAATTGAATTCCGAAGGATCTTTGCCAATTTCTGGCATTTGAGGAAATGGTTGATTAGGGTCTCGAATAATGCGAGCAGTTACTTGAACAGATTCAGGTCGAGATCGAGTCGTCTTGAGTTCGGAAGCGGGCGTAGGCTTCAACAAAGCAACTCTTTTCTGAATAGAACTTGCTCTTTCGCGCCCTCTGGAGATCTCTGGCGACCCCTCTTGTGAATTAGGATTTGGTGTATTCTTATTCAAGGAATTTGTACGATCGGCAATGGAAGGAGCTCGTGATGGAACAAGAACAGTACTTCTTTTGACAGAAAAGAATGCAGGTGGAGCAGTTGGACTTGGCCCTAATGTTGATGGTGCTGCAGAAGACTCGGGTGCTAGATTTTGAAATTTCTCGAATGCTTTAATCCTATTCGCAACACCAGACCCAACACTGATCTTTTTAGGGATAACCGGTGCGGCAGCAGGTTGCGCGTTTATACGGTTTAAAAAGTTTGCCGAAGCTGACACGGGCCGAGAGACAGGCCGGTCACCACCAGGTCGCGCAGAAAGAGGTGAGGGATTCGCATTTGCTAATTGCAACGGACTTGAGACAGTTCTTGAAAATTTCATCTCATTCTGCGTGGGTGGAGGAAACAAAGGACTAACTGGAGATTTGGCCACCGACATGGGCTTTGCATCTTCAATTACAGCAGACTGCAGTTCATCCATTAGTTCGTCATCAGAGGAGAAGTTGTCCTCCGAATTATTGCTAGTCTTATCAAAACTAGTTCGAATTGGCTCAATACGGTGGACTTTCTTCTTTTGTGATATAGTGTATCCAGGAGCAAAAGGACTCTCCATCAAACTTTTCTCGGATGATTTGAAGATAGGCTCACTGGTAGAAGTCTGCAAAGACCCAGATTGAGTACATGCAGCAGCACTTAAATCTTGAGCACTGGACATCGTAACTGGGGCTTCTGACGATTCCGATTTGACCTCAGGTACGACTTCGGATTCGGGATATTGTTCTTGTTCGTTTGACACAGTGGTACCCGTTAGATTATCCTTTACTGTGTCTTGGGAGACAGAATAAGAAACATCTGTAGCCATTTCCTCAGTGCCTTCGCCTTCTATTTCTGGAGTTTGCAGTGATATTTTTACAACTGGCCCCCTTTCAGTAATTTCCGGCGAATCAGCAGCGCAGAATTCTTCGGCCATGTTATCGTTGTTCACTCGCTTAGTAGACAGCTCTTCTTGGACAGTTTCATCTGTCAGCTCTGAAATAGAAGATGCCCTTGTCGATTCTGCTTTTTCTGAAAGCCCAACGGGGGATACTGGGTAGGAATCGCTTCTTGTAGCATCCGAGTCGTCCGTTTTTAGGGCGGAGCTGGTGTCAAGTGTGGTTGCGGATTTGTCTGCTTCGGCCATATTAGTTAGCAAAGCCAAGGTATCTTGAATTTCCTGCTGGGCGCCTTGGGATGTTGTTAGGCTTAGTGCGGAAGGTATCTCGAGATTTTTGGTGGACGCTGAGGACTTTGGAGAAGCGGGCAATGCCTGTGCAGGTGCACCTGTACTCATCTGCCTCTTCCGCATTTCCATAGCCTTCATTAGTCTTGCCTTCTCTGGAGTAATTGTTGGGACCTTTGCACTGGGAGCAGCTGACTTCGTTGATAATGTTGATCGAACCGAGGCCCCGGAGCTGGTGTTGGGCCGTCCACCACTTGTGTGAGGGCGCAAAGGGAGAAGCGTGGGTAGGGTTCCATTTTCAGGAATAGAAGGTGGTGACAAACTCATACTGGGAGGCTCTCCAGAGTCCTGCGAGCTTAAACTCGCCCGCCCTTTTCGATCCCCCTTTGTAGATATTTTCAATCCCTGTGGAAGGGTTGACACAGGACGATAGGTAGCGGTTCCTCCAGCTGTGGTGGTTTTGCCTACATCGAGAGAAGGGCGAGGTCCAAGTCTGACTTTAGGTTTGCCGTTAAACTCGTAAGATGCGAGACTGTACAAATCAGGTCGTGCCGACTGAGATGATTTACGCGGAACTTCGTCGATTGTTGTAATAGATGACGACGATCCCAAATCAATTTCGCGCGGCTCCCTTGGAGGAGGCGGAGAAGTATCAAGATCGAAGCTCAAAGGTACTTTATTACGTGGAGGAGGTGGTGTTGTTTCGAGAGAGTTGCCCCCTTCTGCAACCATAGGAGAGAAAGTAAATGAATCTGGTAGATCGGATGGCAGGGTGGTCGGATCAACTGTTGGCTGGGTCCCAGATGTTGAGGTAATAGTTTGTGCGGTAGGGGGCCGCTCCTCCTGAACTGTGGATTGCCTTTTTATTCTAATATCCTCCTCCTCATCCTCTGCAATTTCCATTAAACGTCGTCGGCGCAATGAACTGGTCGAAGATGAGACCGATCCGGAGGCAGTATGCAGTGAGCATGCGGCAGAAAGGGTCGTATCACGGAGCTCTTTGGCGGTGGTTATTTCGAATATAGTATGGTATGGAGCGAACTTTTCGGTAACAGCATTAAAATGAACCGTGACACGAGCTATCAGGTTATCAGATTTTTAGATTTCAAGGTGAAAAATTGAGATAGAGATCAACAAGGGGAACCCACCTTGAACCAACCTTGAACATCCATCTGGTACATATTTGATGACTACGTTCCGTCGCCTATATCGTAGAAACCCGAACAGCGGTGATGGTTCCTCATATTGTCCAATTTTATTTCTTATTTCCACAATTCCTCCGTTGCCACGGCCCAACAACTCTATTTCGTCTCTCGAAGCATACTTTAGAAGGAACCTACAATACAAGCACAATATCAGTTCACCATATCACGGCACAAAATGGACGAACAAAGATACAAGATATTGAATATAAGCATACCATCCTCCCGGCTCAGCTACCGCAGCATCGTATGCTTCTTTGACCGTCGCATCATCCAAGCCATTGAGCGACATTTCCTTGCGATCTGCTCGAAATTTGTGGGTGGATCAGGCAATTCTACCAAGCTTTCCAGTGTTAAACATTCGACTCAGGGGTAATCGTATCTGTACATGATATATCGTAATGCAGCTTCGTCCGCAAGCCCGCAGAACGAATCGCAATCGGCAACCCAGATAACTGGCAGATTCCAAAAATGCCCCCAAAATTTCGGAAGCAAGGAAAGCAAAAGGAAGGTATTGAAGCCGCTGTAAGGCGTGTAAGGGACTTTGAAGCAGGTAGAATGATTATCGGAAATTATCAATAAAAAGCTTCCAGAATGCGACAAAGTTAGAATTCGGGGGGTTGTTAAGTTGTTCTGGCGTCTGCGCTTAAAATGGCTAAAAGCTTCTAGTCGCGAATTGAAGATCTTAAGGAATTCAGGAATTAGGGAAATAAGAAATTCCCTTTTTGAGTATATGTGGACGAGGTCTAAAACCTAGGTCATGTAATGGGATCACTACTATATTGATGTCGTCGATGACTTTATAAGATACAATAATGCAACAATTCCCCTTTTCACAAGTGAAATTTCCCCCCGCCTTTCCGATAAGTATTTCTCTTGTTTATCTGGGGATTATTATTCATGCCACCGATGAACGTATGACAGTGTTCACCGGGAGGTGCTTTCTTCTCGCACAGATGAAGCAAATTGACCAATCATTTGGATCTGATTTCGATGAAGTCTTCAATGACACCTTGCACGTCTTCTGAAATGGGATGAATGATAAATTGGTTGATCGATCGTACTCTTTACTTTGACTGCTCAGGTGGGTAACTCCCAATTTTCTGAATCGACTTGTTATTATAATTATTAGACTGGTAGATTGGTATATTGGTATATTGCTTCTTACCTGTTCACTAAACCAAGTACAACAGTACACCCATCGTAAGTTATTTTAACCTCACTCACTATCCACTCACTCACTATCCACTCACTCACTATCCACTATCCACTTACAACTTCACAAGTACTCTGTACAGTCCCTGCCCCGTACCTACTAATAACACAAACCTCACCCGATTCAATCTTAGTGATTATTTCAAATCACCAATAACCACGTTATTTCCACGAGAACCCCTGCAGCTAATGATCTACAACTCGGTAATTGTGTCATTTCTCGGTTGGTCCACTTCTGTCTATCTGCAACTTTTAAAATAACATCATTTTGGCTGTTGTCCGGCTTGACAACTTGACTACGAGATCTAATTATCTACCGGGTACTAGGGAGGATATACAAAAGTCCTTCATCCAGTAAGCGTCGCTTTCAATTTCAATGGTGGGATGTTAAAAGTGCTTGTGCGATGTTGCGACAGTACGCGGGATCCCCTTTTTGTAATATTGTGCCAAAGCGTTGCTAATACATCAGCTGAAGAACGTTGCGGGAACACCGGTCGAATGCTGATAATATGCTATGCACAAAAATCTAATGCCTGAAGACCTTGCAATGTCTCTTATACGTTCAATATTTCTGCAAGCTATCGCATAGTAGCAATATCTTACCGAAATTTGAATGGTACCGTCGTTACAATCACCTCATCTCCACCTTGCTTGACGGGCATCTTCATAAGCAGCCTCACTGCGATCTGCCCATTCTACCTCGGGGTCGATGCGTGATTCTTGTGGTCGATACATTACTTTAAGCCCTGTGAAAGTACATTTTCCGGCAAAATCACACGTGAACGTGCCAGAAAGCGACTTTTCCTTATCGTTAAAAGTGATGCTTTCCAATGTTTTATCAGAGCCAAGCTGAATTTCTCCTTCACCAGTCTCCTCCCCACGCCAACGGTACTGCCAAGTGGGTAGCCGAGCCGAAGGTTTATCGTTGGCTCCTAGAAAAACTGCACTTTCTCTGTAGCTATTCGGATTATTACCATTGACATCATATTGAGGGATATCGCTCATTAAAATATCTCCATCTTCATCCATGTAAGCATCTTCCCGTTTTCTCTTCCCATTACCATTCTGCGAACGTGATATAGGATTGGGCCTTTCAAATCGCATGATACCCTAATGATTGAATCAGTTGGTGGACACAAAAAATGAGTACATGATCACGAAATACCTTAACAACTATAAAGTGAAACATTGCAAACATTTGTTGTCTACCGTTCTTGTTCTCGACATAAATATCAAGAGTAAGTTCCGAGTCTTTTTCTCCCCACTCGTCCTCAATATTTGGGCATTCAATCACATAGGAACCTCGAACATCCCATGTCCCTTCTGAATTGGTAGCATCTGAAATACTTCTGGCACCGCCGACTGACGTCCGTGCTCTTTTTGTAGCTGGCGGTTTGGCATCATCTCCATCTTCACCATCCGAAAAAAGGTTAGCGTGATTGCTAGTACTTGGTACAGTCTTTCTAGCTGTCTGTCTTCCTGGTCGTGGGGTAACTGGTCCTGGGCGTGTAAAATGAGAATTACTGTCGCTAGACAAATCATCATGAATGGCTGTGCTTGGCGCGTTTTCCCTAGCTGTCTGTCTCTTTCGCGGCAGTGGTAGAATTGGGCGTGCCGCATGAGCTTCCGTTTCGCCAAACAAACTATCATGGGTCCCTGTACTTGGCGCGAATTTTCTGGCTGTCTGCTTTGTTCGACCTCCAGGAGGTTTCTAAGATAGGAAGACTTAGCTCTGTATTTATGATAATGAATCTATCGACGATAGCATGGTACCTTGTGGAAGCCAAACACCTTAGATAAAACCACTCAATGCAGAAGGAGTGGAACATGACAAAGATGAAGCAAAACCATGCCAGTCAAAATGGGGGTATCTTTGAATTTGCACACTGATGCGAATATGACCTAATAGGGCGCTTATCTGAAAGTCTTTTTAAAGCAAGCTATCTAAATGTCTAATCTCAGCTCAGAAATTGGAAGAAACTAAAACTTACAGATTCAAATAACTTTGGTGGTGCTAACATCTTAGAAGGACCAACCTTTGATGTTTGCTTTTCTCTAACTTTTGGCACGTCTTCTTTAGGTCGAGCTTCTCGCCGCTCAATCTCACGCATTTGATTCCAGACAGCATCTCTGCTTCTTCCTATTACGATCCAACGATCTGGAGAAGGCCGTACGTTGCCGACCCAAGGTGCATCCACCGATACAGACTCCAGTCCCATCTTATCAGCAGCTGCAGCTAAGGCAGCTCGACGTTCAGTTTTAAGAATGACAATATCCAGATTTGCTGGCCGGCCTGTGGCAGTTTTCGGAAATGCTTCACTAAGGTATTTCTCTGGATTTGCTTCAGCCTTCTCCTCGGCTGTTTTTAAGCATTTCCATCCGCTATCTCTCGCAATTTTATTTTGTTTCTTAAAGTCCTTGTTCAGTTGGGATTCTGCAGTCTTAAGTTCCGGAATCATTTTCGCCTTTGCTTCCCTCAACCTCAACTGCAAATCGGCAATTGACCCAGACTGGTTTAGCCCTCTAAAAGCGCATTGAGCTCTCCACCATCCTGCTGGCTTTGTTTCGATACCTTTAGCATTGCCTGGCTTGGGGCTCTTTGGGGGTAGCAGTTTTTCAGCGTGGGGATCGTAAGAGTAGCCATCTTTATGCAGTCCCTCTCCGCTACATGTGTAGGTGACAGATTTGAATTTGTGCTCGAATGGTAGAATGACAATAGGATGCAGATCTACCATGGTGCTAGAGATTTGGTTGGTTTAATTATTTTGATGATTTTACCAATGGCTTGCAGTGTGCTTCGGTACTAAACGTCAAAATATTGCTGCGAGAACTTGAGTATGAATGTCAGAAAGTAAATGAAATAAATCAATGACCCTAATTGAACCCGGACGACTGGAATTTTAATGTTAGGATGCTCAAAAAACATGTACAAAGAATTAAGAAGAAAAAAATAAACAAAATTGTTGCTGTTACCTAGGTATTGAATGTAAATACTAGGGATTGTATGGAAACCACGCGTTTTGGGGGTTCGGCAGCCTGACGTCGTTGACCAGCCTTGCCGCTAGCGCGTGATCTTAGCGTGGCGGGCACCAAAAATTCATCAGGCCCGCCCAGCTAGAAGGCAAAGATATATTAGCATCAACAAATTGGATTCAGACTGGTACACAGCAACTCACACGATATTACTCTCCTTTCTCTACGAATATAAAATATAAGATCTCCCAAAGATGGTTGAATTAACAGAAGTTGAGGACGAGTCCTTTGAGCAAAAGCAAGCCGGTCCATCTGAGGATGATTACTACACTGATACTGGTTAGTCCTACCATTGACTTCGATGACCTCTACGTTTAGCTAATATACGTGAATCAAAGATTCTGAGATTTCCTCCGACGAAGAGGACAATGTCGCAGACGAGGAGACCTTGGCAGATCGCATAAGTGCCCTGAAAGATATAGTACCTGCGTCAACTCGATCTTATATTTCTAGCAAGGTGGATACAACGACAAGCTGGATCAAATCGAGTTTAATGTTCGGAGGCAAGACTTTATGGGTTGTGAGCACAAGTGCTTTGTTACTGGGAGTTCCATGGGCATTGGCATTTGTGGAGGAGCAGCAGGTAGTTGAAATGGAGAAGGAGATGAAGATGAGAGAGATGGGTGGAGAGGTACGTCATCCCAGCCCATTGCATACAGATTTGTTTTTGATATTCATACTAACATCTACTTGCGATAGTTACTTTCCTCGGGCACAGACACAGCGGGACAGTTGAACGCACAGCTCGGCGCACAACAAGGGAAGCCAGCATTGTAATGAATGAATCTGCGACGATACGATACAAAGGAATGGGCCCAATGGATGGAGATATGATAGCATTGTACATCAGTGAGTGGCTTTTGAGGGGGTTGCATGATTCAAAAGGTTTATGGCCACAAAACCTGTATTGTATTTCTAGTTCTTCTCACCTCATGAACAAATAATTTCTTCAGTAAATACTCGAGTATATTTACAAAATCCAGTTCAATGTCAAATTCAATATTCAAGGTTCGGACTGTCAAAGCTTTTAAATTTTTCCCAGGTTTATCGCTTTAGCCGCCACTCGCCGTTATCATGAATCTGCTAGGATCACATCCTGGTGTTGGAGTTGATATCATGGGTCCACTCCGCCATACTATGCTTTTCAGCAATTCCATTATTGTACTCATAAGTGAATATTCAACCTTCAACCTTCAACCCCTCAACTCATAAACCGCAGCACTTTCTCTCATTTCTCCTTGACCCGCAAGGTTGAACCTGCAAAATGTCGAGAACACCATTATTCCTGAACTTCGGTGGGGATTCAAAACGAAACCGTCAAATGTCTTGGTTATTGGCAAGTTCATCCAGAAGGAAAGAGCGAAGGTAAACCTAGCATTTTCAACCAAATCGATATGAGCTGATGATGAAACAAGGTGGCCTTTGGTTTTGAGATTCTGGAAGGGTTCCATCCACTCCGGTACGACGTTACACATGCATCAAAGTCTGGAGACGAAACTAACCAATTATCTATGCAGAGGTCCTCTGGCCGGTTGCCATTCTCTCTGCTATATCTGCTATTGTTGTATATTTGAACCAGCACATCAGCAGTGATGTTACACTTCCAACCAGTATCGTAAGTGCTCTCCTCCATCTGCGACTAGAAAGCGGAATCTAACTAAACCAAGGTCCCTTCACTATCCATTGTCGTGGGTCTAGAACTCGTTTTCCGCAATCAAACGGCATATAATCGTTTTTGGACCGGCAGATGCCATTTCAGCACCCTCACGACTTCAATTAGATGTCTCACACGACATCTACTTGTACTTGTGCCCGCACCCGCTCCGCCCGATTATCAATACGATTCATCAACACAGGAAGGCAGTACGAATAGTTCAGCATATAAGGATTATGATGGTGCGGCGGACGTAAACCATCAGCCAATATCCAAAGCCCTGGCAGCAAAGACGATTGAAACAGTAAAGATTATGATTGCGATGCTCTATACTGTGAAGAACCATCTGCGAGCAGATTGGGGCGTGGAACTCAGTGCTGGGACCATGTTAACGGAAGACGGTGAGTTTTTCTGGCCAGAGGAATACAAGGAGCTGTTACCGCAAGGTTTTAAAGGCCATGAACATATGGGATTGGGCTTGACGTTACAGTTGGCTACGTATGTCGAGAAATTCATCAACATTGGTTGTAATCTGTAAGTCACAACCATAAAAATTCTCAATTTCAATATCTAACGAACATTTTGCACTCAGGAATTGGTTTAACAATTCTTCTTCATCAAATATGCTTCAAGAATTGAATCAGTTCATCTCCGCCTATGGGAGCATGGAGGTGATTCGACTCGCACCTACGCCCGTTGCACATCTCATCCACTCCAAACAAACACTCGCCCTCTTCTGTTGCATTTTACCGTTTGCGATGGCGGCTGAGATTGGCTGGTGGACACTTCCCCTCGTCGCATTTGTAGCCTTTGCTCTTTACGGTATCGAAGGAATTGCTCAGTGGCACGAGGATCCATTTGGAAGGGACAAGATCGATATAAATATGGATGACATCGTGGATGACGCTAGAAGGGAAATTGAAGTAATGTTGGAAGCTTGGAAAACTCAAGGGCTAAATGGAAAAGGGCTTTTCACACCGAACTTGAGTGCACCATTTACGCCAAGAGCGGAATATGGTACTCTAAGCTGAAATAAGTAAAAGAGACATTTGAGGTTTGAACATAAAGGGAGGATATGAAATTGAGTTTTACATCCTTGTTTGCTTCACCAGCGGGTGCATGGATTTATGAACCATTCCGAAATTTTTGAGATCCCATGATTACTTCAATCTACAGATGATCCTATTCCAATTGAATAATTCATTGTTTGATATAAATTGGATGTTGTGGCCAGGCCTTAAAGTGTGCAACAGGTATTGGCGGAAAATCAATCTATTCAATGTAGATTTTATCCTTCGAGCCCGTTCACCCGCTGGTGGTTACTCGCTGCGGGCGTTTGCAGGATGGCAGATTCTCTATTTTGTACCATCTGGTTTCTGGTACAGCAAGAATGTTTGATGGTTTTCGAGGTTTTGGTTGTTATCTTGGAGTTTGTTTCATTTGAGGGATCTTTTTAAGGCACGCACCATCTCCTTCCCAAATTTGTCATCTAGAAAGCCCACAGAGTTTAGAAGGTTCGAGGAATATTACGAATAAAGTCCAGCTAGTATTGCAGTTATTTATAATCTGATATTGTGCTTTATTTCGTTTGGTAAGCCGAGAGTTTTACTCGAGTAGAATCGGTTAGTTAATATGCTGCTGATGATCTCATAAGCATCCTCGCATTCGCTTGGCCCACTCCTGGAGCTTATATTTTCCAAATCGTGTTGAGGTGCTGAAGGTACATATATGACAAAGCGACATGCATGCATCTAGATTATCGCTTAATTGTCTGTATTGCGTTTGAATAGAGTAGATCATTGACTCATTAGTCAATTAGAGAGCATGTTAGTTTATATTGAAGTGTTGTTTCTGACTATGTTACGAGAACGAGAGTTAATAATCCAGGCTTACTTACATGGCTATATGTTATATAAAAGACTCATTACGCTCTGAAGAATTCGAAGTAAGAGTTTACTATCAGATTTTGAGCAAAACAAAAATGTCCCGAGAAATCATGCGTGCAATTGGTAAGCTGGCGGAAGTCGTTATACTTGTGTGTATTAGGAAGTAATATAACTTACGAAATATAATATACAGATATCGAAAATGGGAGCGGACCAATCTCGAGTCTTTTTCTAAATGAGAATGTTCCTAAACCCACACCTTCGACTTCTCAGGCTCTGGTTAAGATTCATTCTTTTGGTCTTAATCGGATGGATTTGATGCAACGTGAGGGGAAATATAATGTACCCTCACAGGCGGGAAAGATTCTAGGGGTGGAATTTTCGGGAGTGATTGAGAGACTTGGGGACGGAGATGTGGGGGATTTTAAAATTGGGGATGAGGTTTTTGGGCTCGCGTATGGAGGTATGATGTTTCATTTATATGGACTTTTAGATGCTGATTGTTAGATAAATAGGAGCATATGCGGAATATTTGGCATCGTCAACGAAGATGCTCATTCATAAACCAGCTGAGATGCCTTGGTCTGTAGCTGCTGGAATTCCAGAGGTATGTATCATTGCCTCTACGTAATCAAAGCTAAGTCTAACATGATACTAGACATGGATAACGGCAACCCAAGCTTTGCACCTCGTAGGATGTTTCAAACCAGGAGATAATATCCTCTGGCACGCTGGAGCATCCGCTGTATCCATTGCCGGGATCCAATTATCTAAAGCTGCTGGCGCCAACAAGATATTCGTGACAGCGGGTTCTGATGAGAAGATAGCGTTCTGTAAGAGCTTGGGGGCTACACATGGCTTTAATTATCATACGGAAAATTGGGTCCAAGGAGTGCTCGATGCGACTGATGGACATGGAGCTGATGTAATTGTTGACTTTATTGGCAAGAACTACGCCCAGGGAAATCTTGAAGCAGCAGCTATGGATGGAAGGATTGTCCAACTGGCTAGTCTTAGCGGGTACAAACTTGATGGCTTGGATATTGGTCCGCTTGAGAAGAAGCGTTTGCGATGGGAGGGCAGTAGATTGAGAAGTAGACCTTTGGAGTACCAAGGCAGACTGAGAGATGTGCTGGCTGAAAGTGCGCTGCAAAAATTCGCTGATGGAACTTTTCAGGTTCCTATTGAGAGGGTTTTCTCTTGGAAGGATATTAGGCAGGCACATATGTTGATGGAAAGCAACCAGTCGAAAGGGAAGATTATCTGCATGGTCGATTGATGACGTAATTAGGCGCAATGATAATGGTGGTACAACAGTTGGTCTCCATGGAGCCGTGATGAATGGACCAGATGTCTAGGCAACACACCTTGTTGGTGAAAATGAGTCATTGGCAAGAATGGTGACTGGACGAATCTAGTAGACTAATGCCAGAGCACTTGATTATTTAAAGTCAAAAGTCAAACACATCCCCAAAATACATTCCCCAGACACACTCCACAATCGCAAACCACACTCTTAAACCACTTTAAATTTATCGCAGTCTTCAAAAAATAATCCTGTCAGAATGGGTACCAGTGGGCTTCTCGTCTTTGTCCTCGGAACACAACGTCGAGCAACTTATTGTCATTACGATTCATATCCCACCGGTCTCGGTCAAGATATCGTCGACTTCATCCTCAAGTTGAAGCCTGAACAGTATGCTATTATGAACCAAAATCTTGAAAAGCTCGAAGTATGTCTAACTCATCTGGCGTCTTGAACTGCATACTCTTGTCATGAATATTAGCTGACAGAATATATAGTGGGTCGGGAGGGATGTCCAGGTTCCCAAGGATCTTCAAGAGAAATATCAGAAACTCGGCTACTCCGAACCAAGTGGCGACGAACGAGCGACAGAATGGTATTGGATTCTTCGAAAACTTCAAGGAGCACAAGCACTAAAGCCTATCTTGGATGGTGAACTTGAGCATTTGGTGGAAGTGAAGCTCAACGATTATATACCCGCATTCTCCTACTTTGTCGATTTCAAAGAGATGACCTTGGAGACACGCACCTACGACAAAGTAGTGGATAAAGTGAGCTTTCAGACGTTGGCGGAGTTGAAGAGGGATTATATGAAGAATCTAGAGAAGAAGTTGGATAATGAGTAGGAATTGAGGTATCAGGCCAATAGGCAGTGATGTGGAGTAAAGTCCGCAGATTTTGATCGCCATAGGGAGAGCTTGTGTTGGAAAGGGGTTTCAAATTGCGTTTGTTTGTAATGTAAATCAAATGGGTTCAATATCTGCCTCGTTTCTTGTCGCCATAGGTTACATTCAAGGAGACTGAAAATCGTGCGTTTGTTTGATCCGCAATACTTGTAAATTAACTTAAATGCGCCAAAATTGTACTCGCCACTTGACGCGTTGTATGGGATTGAAGTGTATGAATGCATGGAGATTGGAGATTGGAGACTGGAGACTGGAGAAGCTCTTCTCTAGATATATAGAATGTCACTTTCGGGTTGCAAACACTTTCCAAGAGCATATGCAGAAAGGCCTTTTAGAAGTGGGGCCATAGGCTCAGGCTAGCTATACTTTTAGCTCCGTGCACCCTTAACCTTCACTAATTTCAATCTTCACCTCACCTCACCTCATTCACGAATCCATAACACAGCAAAGGAAGCGATTCTTGAAAGTCCTTAGATCCAATAGAGTCACAATTACCACTCTCCTTGCCCCTAATAGGAACTCTTCATTTCACTTCGATGCGAAAAGCATTTCACCAACAGCTCATAATGCTACCAAGATTCACCCAACGCCAAACTCGCAATGAATACTGTCCACGAAGGAAATGAAATCCATTCGATATCGGAATTTGGGGTAACACTCAGTTAGTAAGTTAAGATGGATTCTGAGAATTGAATCAAGTGTCATCTCATGTTCTCGAACTTGCTGGCCAGCTCCATAATGCTCGATACCGCACCTCAATGGAACCACCAAACTAGATGAAACGGCCCATCCCTTGGAAGTCATTTGAAGCACAGTTTCGCATCTGGGTTGTGATGCTACAGTATCAAGCAAAAACGACGTTGTTCGTCTGATGCTCCATTAACTCCATTTGCAACCTCCAATCCATCTCTGCTTTGACGTATACTTCTGTTCTCCTCGGTATCTAAAGTGGATTCATGCGTAATGCTCAGTTGCATTGCAATTTCTCTTTCTTCGCGGATCATCTCATCCAATGTTTGAAGGCGGCCTGAGGAAGGCTCGACTGGAAGTTGTACTGATTCAGACGAGTGTCGAGATTTTCTACATGAATTCGGGCCTTCTTTGTGTAAATTCGTCGCAGCCACATCTGATTTAGGTGAAGCTTGCTGCAAGTTTGTGGTTGAAGATATCGTTAAAGCTCCCTCTAGATTTTTCTGGATTTTTGCCGGGTGGTCCCTCATTGTAGAGGCTTCTGATGCCAATTTGGTCAATTCCCTTGCTGCCTTCTTTGCCCTTGCCCTCTTGTTCAAAAGATTTTGCTTTAGTTGTCTCTGATGCTCTATTCTTCGTTGTATTGTCAGGATCTCCCAATCTATGGCTCGCTTGTCATTTGTAGTGTTTGGCCGGTTTCTATCTACAATATTATGCCTTGAGCGCGATCGCTCTCTGGATTTAATGATCTTTGGTGGTTCCTCTGGTTTGGAAAGAGGTTGTGACCATAGTGATTCTGTTATTTCTTCCTGTCGTTTTCGACTTTCTGCTTGGTTCGATCCCTGATTTATTTGAACAGCAATGGTTTCATCTTTATCAACAGCTTTTCCATCCTTTTTCATACGTGAAATCCCCGTTTTCTTCCCAGGAAATTCTTCAGCTGGCCCTAAATTCTCTGTCAGATTTCATCCTGTTCAATGATACTTGGCCACTCACAGAATTGACGCCAGAAGCATTGGTCTGCTTCATAAAATGTCTTTTCTGTGCTGGCTCTGACATATCCTCGACTGTATTTCCTATAGCAAATCTCGTATAGTCGTGTTGCTTTCTCTTTCGTGTAGGCGGGCTTGATATTTTGATCACTGACAAGCTTGGCTATCATATGGTCGCCGCACGATATATAAACCATACCGAAAGAGCAATTGTAGTAGTCTCGTAGCGATTTGTTTACTGTGTTTGACTTTTGTGATTATGTTTGTAGTGGAAGTAATTTCAGTTGGAATATGTTTTATATGCTAAATAGGTTGAAGCTGAGAAAAATTGGGTAGTAAATTTCGAGTTTCGAAATATCATGCACTACCTAGGTACGTACTGAAGAAGAGAGTAAAAAATTAACCTTAAAATGTTTGTATTGTTTTCAAGAGGTTGATCAATGACTCAAGGCCAATTTCATCGTCTCAGGTACATCAGAAGGCTCAACAAGTGCCTCTTTACCAATATCTTTTAGAAACTCCTGTGTAACTCTAGCTGCGATGTACAATTATGTGCAGAGTATCATCATATTATCCCAAAACCTCGTAGTAACACGGAAGGCAACGAAACCATCCTTTTCAAATCAACTTTCTACTCCTCTGTATCAAATCTCAAGTTGCGCCAACGCCTGCAAACCTAATTTTCCTTCGTCATCCTTTGCCTCATGGTCCTCAGTCTGTTTTTCCTTTTGTGCCATTCGTGCAAGCTTATCCCCAACACTCTTACTCCAAGCCTGAGCTTCCTGAGCATAAAACTCCCGATATCTATATTGTTGCTCACGAAATATCTCCTGTTCCCTAGCACGAACACGAACATTTGCAAATGCCCTATAAATAACTTCCTTATCATGCGAATCCAAGAGACAATTCTCTCTAGGATATTCTTCCTCAGGCCCTAGGTTTTCATTAGTGCTTTTCTCAAAAGTACCTAGAGAGGGAATATTTCGATCATGATACGTACAGTGAGAACGCCAGAATAATTTGTCGGCCATGAATGTTATTGTGCTTTCACTTGCTCCTGCACATACTTCTTCCATCTTGTTGCGATGACGCGCATAATCTCTCAGGGCTATCTCCATGGTGCTAATATGCGTTGCTTCGTCAACTAATCTGTGTACCATGAATTCTTTGAGAGATGGGAGCGACATGAGGGAATATAGCATTGTAGTATTTGGTCTAGATGAATAGGGAATAGGTGGTCCTTCCGTAGTTGCATGAGGCATGTTGTGATATGAATATTATGATTGAGTTGAGGTTAGAGCTGTGTACAAGTTTTCTTGATGTGGATATAAAAGAATCTGAATCTTGAACTCGAATGAAAGAAGTCAAGCAAGCAATAAATACCCAGATAAATAAAATTTTAAAGTCCAAATTCAAACTAGGCACCACACAACACAAACCGTACCATATTCTTCCATCATATACGAATACCCTTAATTACGTACCTACGTAGGTAGATAAAAGACAAACTTCCCCGCATAAATACATATAAATGACCGATCAGTAAAATAAAAAATTTCCAACATCCGAACTATCCCGTCACTATTAAATCCACGGCCCGTGAATCACATTTATTATTAGTTATTATATCTAGGTAATAAATTACCACCATTGAACCAACCAACCCCGCATATCTCATCCCATCTCATAAACTTCTCAAAATACCCGCCATTCTTGAAATGTAATCTCCGAGTAGGTACTCGGGTTATTTATTTTTAATCCTGTTCCTGAAATAGGTACTTTTGAGAAGTGTACTAGGGAAGCGGACCAGTGATATCTATTGAAGTGTTTGATTGGAATATCTAGGTACGTACTATAAGATGTCCCATTCGTCATATACATGGGCTTCTAATTAGATTCGAATCGGGCTGGAGGTAAATGTTCTTGGTTGTTTGAATCGAGGTTGAGTGTGCTGATCTGGATTTTGGATTTTGGATATATAGCTGGAATATTGAATGTGATGTGATGTGATTTGGATCTGGAAAGTGCTTTAATTTTGTTTTTACTGTAGTCTGCTTACCTAGGAGGAACCTGGGTGTGTAAGGCTGGATTGGTGTTAGAGGATTAGGATATAAGGTGATGATGCGGTTCCAATTTGATTTGTATCTCATCTTCTAAGGATGAGAACTTGAGGGAATGAAGTTTTGTGTACCTACGTAGGTATTGAAAGTCATGGATCCCTTCTATGTTCAGCGGTTTAGTAAAAGATGGGTGGGAGCGAATGGTCATTTGGTTTATCTTTGATGTGTGGATTATCCTTTATTGTTTGGTGAATTGTGATGACTGATTGATTGAGAATGGAACTCTGCGGTTTAGTAAAGTTGAAAGTTGTGAAGATGAACAAGACGTGTGCGCAGATATGAGTATTGGATACGAGGAAGAAAGGTAAGGAGATAATATACCCTCTGATCTTGGAGAGAGTATCTATCAGTGATTTATTTACCCTATTTTCCGGTATATTTCAGAAGTATCTACAAAATTGGAAGATCATAGAGTTATGACTTGGATTTATTTATCTCTTCAGATAACCCATGCTTTGTATGTGTCATTTACGTGAGACACCCCGCCTGTGTATACTATGGGTGGCATTCCCATTATATCACATACGATTTAGTTGCACCTTTCAGAGATCACGAAATTGGAGCAACAATGGAAGTAAGGATTGTGCCATGCTTAAATGGGTTGATACTAAAATCTTGATTAAAGGGAAAGACAATCCCGCGCACTCTAGGTGTCTTGCCTATCTCTTTGTAGTCAATAATACACGCTCATCGCTGGCCTGACTATTGCAAGTAACAAACAGTTGCATCCTAGCTCGTTCTTTGGTGATAGAATGACAACAGTGGCCAATCGGTATGAAACCGAGACACAACCGGTAAAAGAAAAGGGAAGAGAGAAATGATCGGGAATCATAATGCAAGGCGCCTGTGCAAAGCCTGCTGAGTTGAAGTGAGACCGGCGATGTCAGACGCCAGTCCCAAACATCTCGAATATATTGGGAATTTAGCTGGAAGGAAACAAATCGTTGTTGGACTTAGCACTGGAAGACGGATGGCAACTCCTTTTAATTGTGTACTCTCTTTAGGTTGCCACATAAGCCGCTCGGCATAGTTCAGATACAATACAATACAGAATACTGTCTGTGTAAGTAACTACGATTATGTAGTAGATCGATTGATCGTAGCGCAAAGACAGCCAACCTTTAATGTTGAGTTTGTTCTTGGACGATACTAGCCAACGCAGTAATAAGTGACCTTTCCAATATTGTACGTGCTAAAGGTTTTGTCACACGAGACGGTTCGCTTTTAACAGCAGCTTGGGCATGCTCAATTGCGATTTGAGCACCACGACTAAGGCATCGACGCTCAAACATCTTCATGGTGATAACTTCACCAGTGGTGGGATCTTTGTAAAGTAAATCTGGGTCCAAGAGAGGAGGGAGAGACTCGAATGATGTGGGTGGTGCGGAACGTGCTACGGTAGACACCGAACTAGGACTAGGCGTACCAGGGGAAGCAAGCCGAGCAGCTAAGAGTGATGAAGGGGTTTCAATTTGAGGACCGGATCTCATAATTAATCCTGGAGTTTCGCTGATAGACTGTGTATTTCGTGAACTGTCGCGTTTGAGTGTCTCTTTGGCTAAATCTTGCGATGCTTTTGTGGGTGAAGAAGCTGATGAACTTTTAAGTTTGAGATAATCCCCAGTGTGGTTTCGGCTTGGTTCTTGGGGTGGCTGATCGGAGTGCTGGACAGATGGCACGGCGGGGAGATCCACTCGTTTTTGGGCAGGTGCTGGAGCGGGCGTTCCAGAGGTCGCAGGCACCTCTGCGGCTTGTTCACGGATCGGCTCAGTAGGCTTCACAGTGCGCCTTGGGACCTCCAATGTCTGTTGCAAAGAAGTTGGAGCTATCCTTGAAACTTGTTGAGCTGATCCTGGAGTGGGTGGCAATTGGATGCTTCCGATTTGTTGTTGAGTGATATACCCGGGACCACCATATCGGCCAGGAAACTCGCCGTATGCACTAGACAATTGAAATTTGTCCCACAGGACTTTCTCAGTCCAGTAGTAGCAAAAATCCAAACTACTTGCTGGATATTGTGAAGCGACGGAAGAAACTTCAGCAATGTAGGCCCGATCGAAGCCATCTGTATCGAAGTATGGATAGATGCTGCAAAGGTTCAACAGCATGGACTGATAATGCCTTTGGTAATGAGGGGGACGAACGTACGAATTCGACATATTGTAATTGTAATCGTGTGGTATTTCTGAGGGAGTTACTGATTGTAGTACTTTTGGCAGAATTTCATATGATTAAAAACGCTCTGCCTTGTGCGTGAAAGCTTGAAAGTGCTTTGTTTTACTGTGTGACTTTCTGTCGAATGGCTTGAGATTTATGGAATCAAGGTGTTGAGATCTGGACGAACTATATACAAGAAATTGTAAGTGTGGTACGGATTGTGCGGCTTTCATTTTAGATAACTCTGCTAGTGCGAACGAGTTAGCTCAACCGTATCAGCATAAACACTCGAGAAACGCCGACTCCTTGTGAACAAATGAAGATCACACATGATTGTTGTACTACGTAATAATATACACCTTCGTACGGTAGCGAACGGTGTTAAGGAGGCGGTTCTAAATCGCTTGATCTTTGATAGCATTGAAATAACTGTAGGTTGTGGTAGAAAGGCTTGCTTTCTTGATCAAAGGCATATTGGGCCCCTACTTTAGAGCATGGTGAATCAGGTTAAACAAAATCGGAAAATGAATGTCCTTGAAAGTGCGCATTTTATCTGTCATCATCCCATAGTGCTGATGACCCCATTGAAGACTCGCACAAATTCAAGAAACTTGACACATCACCGCAGATACCTTGTGCTAAAACTATTGTGTTCATATCCCCTTCTTTCTTTGATGATTGTCATTATTCATGATACATCAGGTAGTTTAACAGCCTCGGTGTTTCTATGGCCAACCAACGGAACATAAAACTTTCGAGCCATACATTACATCCTCCGAGTCACTGAGTATATCAGTCTCCCCTTTCAGAGCAAAGAAATCGATCTTTCTCGTAACAGTATACCTACTCCACAGCACCGGACACTTTGGTACAGTTCACATCTCACTAAAGACATAGAACGACAAATTTTGAATTCATTTTCACGTCAATGAAGATAACATTGGTTGGTACATAGGATGACTTACTTTCATATCAGTTCGAAATCTTAAGGATGTGATTCAGAACGTCGGAAAATCTATTTTCCGGCCGAAATATGCCACTACGGACAACGGTTTATGGGACGGGGGCTACGTAGGATTGATATTTTTTTATGCGGCCGGAAAGGACGAAGCCATGCTGTTGTGTCAAGATTCAAGATCCAAGAATGATTGACAACATTTTCTTGTTACAAAGCAAGTTCGTTCAAATGTATATTTACTTGTAAATGTATCATTCAACTTGAGCTTTCATATTTATCAGTGTCTTCATTTGATTTCTTTCCGTATCACACTCATTTAGTTCCCGCCAGAGACTTTGTTCTCCACGAGCAATAAACGCCCACAAAGCAAAGTCTACTTCACTATCCGAATGTAAAGAAAATATGAGCGGGCTTAGAACGAGTATCTGGGCCCCAGGAAACTATCGCCCTCCGAGTTCCACTGGCTCTAGCTACAATACTTTGCGGGAGAATGTACCGGTATCTACTCACTCCCATCAGTCGCGAGAGACGAGTAAGAATCGAGCAACAGAAACTCCCCGCAAAATGATCGTAGACAGAGGACTGCCGCAGAATGAGCTACGGAAGAGTTCTGGTGGGCTGAGTACCAGTCAATGGGCACCGTGTAATTACCCTGGCAGATCGAAAGCAGCAAACCGTGCGGAGGTTTGGACTATGGTATGCATTCACATATTTTGCTTAAATAACATGCTAATCTTATGATACTCTATAGATTACGCCAATCTTACAACCTTCGCCGATGCGCCACGCGTATAATGCCTCGAGTCCTGCACACTCCTCCCAAGACCTTGGCCTGCCTTACGAAGTACAACATTACATTCTTGGTATGATGCAGCGGATCATGGAGGAGGGATGTTATACCTTTGCATCGCGATGGATCCCCGACCTACTACATAGGAACAATTGGACATGCTCGGAAGCTGTTGAATTGTCCACGTGGAGAACTTTCCTTCCACAAAACATCCCAGCAGAAGCTCTTGCCTCACACAGTAAACCTCTCCATAGATGTCTGGCTGATGCTGTTCGAATAAGAAACTCTGCTACTCATCGCCATATATGTTCCAGTCGCGAACTACAACGTATGACACAACAAGCCGAAGACCTCATGAGTCTGTTTTCGGATCAAACGAGGCAATTGAAGTTCCAAAGACTGTGGACTGAGCTTAACGATTGGGAAAAGTTTAGTGCAATGGATATGCAAGCCGCCAGACACAAAATGGAGTTGGCACTTCAAGAAATTGGCGAACGACCCATGGACGATATGGATTGGACCACAAACGAAATTTCTTTGCAACAAATTCCCGCAAAGGAAGTAGAGCTAGGAGGTGCCGATGATTACGATGTTTATGACGAAATGGAGATAGACTAGGAATGCATTTCAAAGGAGTTACGATTATAGGGAACTGGAGTTAGATTTATCGTAGGCTGCGAAACTGGCAAGAGTGTGGCTTTAGGAGTACTTAAAATGGGTGGTAGGATTGCGAATACCCATTCTGTTGCTTTTTGGAATATCACAAGCGCATTTCCTCAAAGAGATTGAGTTCATAGATCAGACCTTCTAAAGAATTTTACAGGCAAAAAAACAAAATCAAATCAAGTTGCTACACAGCTCAGCACCACAGACAACTTTTGCAACATCATATGTACGAATATATGTTCAAGGCTTCGGGAAGCCCAAAATAATACGAGTTATATTTTAAAGAGGGTTGCCAAAAGAAATCGAACAACTTGTTATACACATGAACTAAGCGCATGACACCAAAGACAAAAAGACTAATCTAAAAATCTATCACTAGCCGAACATTAAAATCCAATCCAATCCAATCCCGTCCCAGCGAAGCAGTCATGCTTCTCTTCATCATAGTCTCAACTCTCGGCAACAAATCCTTATAATTCCTGGTTCACAATATGCCGATGACCATGCGAATTTTGCTAGCATCTGCTTCCTAGTGAACGAGATATGTTAGCGAAAGACTGCCAGGAACAGCGCGAGGACTCGAAACAGTCAGGTGTGTTGTTTTTAATGGGATGATGGCTGCAAGGGCCGATTATTCGGAGAATTTTTGAGGAGATAGATTGTCGCTGTTAGTATTGCTGATTTCCGTAAGTGTCGCTCTTTTGTCGCATTGAAGAGCTTGGAAATTAGAACAAAGTCCTTGACCTGCGTAGATTTTTCATCCTCGGATCACAGTACTGGGGCCGTTTGACCTTGGGCATGTATGTATCTAATTCTTGGATTCAGAAAGATCAGACATCTGAAATTTCCAGTGCCTTTGTGCTTTACGAAGATCGCGCATGGGAGGTAGTCTTCTTCAGTGAAAGATTTCGAGAATATTCGGTAACTAGCCATGCTTTTTCTTCGGGTACGCGCTTCTCGGCTCTTTCTTTTTTGTATTTTTTCTCCTTTTGAACGGGAATGGCATCATTTTTCTTCCTTAGTTTCTTTCAGAGCTTCTCTTTTTCTCGTCTCTTTTTCTCGTCTCTTTCCCGTCTGTCTCTTGGCTTCTTCAATTCTCTTGAAGTCAGTGCTGCGATTTATGCTGCTATTTTTGCTTCTTCAGGAGCAGGTAAGTATTGGTTCCGAAGAACACATGGTGCTCGCGTTCTCTTGATTTACTGTGTTGGTGGTATAATATCCGTCTTGTAGCTCAAGAGAGCGGTCTTTCATGTCTTGATCTAGGTTCCCGTCTGAGTGGAAGGAAGAACTAGTAGGTTCCAGGCCTTAGAGATCTCGGATTTGGAGGCGCGCTCCGGGAGATGGAAAGGATAAAGCAGGAGCCAATGGGTGGAGGAACGATAATAGCGATAGATACGATGTGCTGTTGTTTTCGCACTACTGTCGCATGAAATAAGATTTCCTGCGGTAGAAAAGTATAGTTAGACGATCGAAAGAGCTGAAGCGAGATTCTGACGAAATGGAGAGATACAGATGAAGGCTTGAACCACAGCAAAGAGAATAGACACTTCAAAGCCACATTTTGAAAGTCATATATACTACATGTACAATATGATCTATTGTTTAAAGCGTTGTTATCGTTTTGGCATTGTTGTCGCTTATAATTAGCGACAAGCGAGGTTCAAACTTTTAACAATAGGAGAAAAGTAAATGGCTCTCCGAGGTAAACTTCGAAACTGAAGTCCATTTTTGATTGCGGCGGCACTGGCGATTGGCCACGTATGTCTATCTTGAAGAAAATAGGTTGGGAGCAAAGCAATCTTACCCGAGGTTTGATAAAATAAGCTTCATCTTTTGATCATACCAGCCTATAATTAGTGGCTAATTCTTCGAGAGAATAGCTGGTTTGGAATTTGAAGTAGTCGCGTGACTACATATGATCTATATGTGATGAAATGGGCGAAAGTGATTTTATAATTGAGTGCTATTAGTATTATATGCAATATCGTATATACTTTACATTTCTCCGAAATCTCAAGATTTGGATAATATCTGTAGTGTCCATATGTATTTCTAACACAGATTAACGATATGATTCACCGAGCTTGGTACAAATGAAGTAAAAAATGACAATAGTAGAATCATCCTGAAAACCGAGGATCCTCCCAGAACATAATGTCATCATTGTAAACCAAATACCAAATCAAAGGTCAAGGCACGACACTACTAAACCCATCGCACAGCCCATCATCAATGCATAACCACCCACAAAAGTCCAGACCCCCAAAACCCAAATAAAGTTTTCATTCCCGCCAAGACCCAAGAACCAAGACAACTCTAAGAATTTAGAATATCTAGGATAACAGCATAGATAACAAAGTTACAAAGTTACAAACAAACACCATCCGTGCTGCCGACAGATTCCAGAATGTCCGTAACTCGGGAACTAAGGTAACTTTGGATATTATGCTTTTTTAAAGGTTACTCAAAGGTCTTAATCATACTAGTACTAGTTATAATGGTAAACTTACATTAGTTGCGGAGTGATTGGCGGCAGGAAGTAGGAATAAGGTAAGTTTACGCGCTTCTAGTTAGTACCTACACGGTGTACTAAAAGTTTTGTTCTTAGTCTCTAGAGGATGGTATGTGCGGAAAGTAGCGGAATATTAGTTTAGCTTAGCTTTAATTCTAATTCTATCTTTAGAGTCTAGCGGTAGTTCTAGTTCTAGATCCTACTTGGCTAGATATACTATAACTGTTTATTTAGATAAAGTTGGATAATCAGCTAAAGAAGCTGGTAGTGGGGTGTAGGATTGGCGGGGAGGCTAGTGCTTGCGCAATGCGTAGTTAGTTGGTTAGTTGGTTGGTAGGATAGGTGTTTATATTTTTGTATATGCATGCTAGATGGGTAGACTAAGAAGTAGATAGGTGGATTAGTTAGGTGGATTAGTTAGCGGGTGAATAACTTGATGGTTATGGATGTGGGCAGGCAGGCAGGCTCTAGATTCACTAAGAGAATGAAGACGTGATGAAAATGAAGAGAGATTTTGCTGGTGGAAGATACATTCACATGGAACTGGGATAGAATACGAGAAAGTAACAGCGATTCACACAGGGCGAAAAAAGTTCATCCAGGAGAGGTATATGGATAACTGTGTCTGAAATTGAAATTCGCAAAAGTGCATTACTATCGTATACAATTTCCATTATTCATCCTTGAATCATATTATAAGCCAGATATCTGCAATTTTTCCCACCCCTCCATTATGTGTCCAATCATTTCATCATTTCATCCTATAAAATGGAATGATATATTGTGATGTGATAATCAAGTCCACAAGGCCATACCCTATACCTATGCCTATGCCTATGTCCATGCCATTCAACCCACGAACACCGATACCTAATGTATGAGAAGTGAAATAGCAAACCAAAACATATGGGAGTATCCCGATTCCCACACCATTACATCCTCCCCTGAATTATCCCCTCATTAAATACTTCATCGTCATAAAAAGAAGTATGTTTGGTTCAGAAAAAAGTATTACCAAGAAATGAAATTTGTTTCATCGTGTGATGTGTATGCTTGCTGATTCTACAAGAGAGCAGCAACGAGACCAATAACAGCGGCAGCTAAAGAGCTACCAACTTGGACATTGTTGGCAGCGCCAGTGTATGTAGCTTGGGTAGCTGTTGCGCTGGAGTAGGTAGCGTTTGTTGCGGTAGGGGCTTGGATCTGTCCATCTGGAATTTGGGAGATGACTGGACCAGCAAGAGAAGAAGTGCTAGTTACGAGTGTGGCGGCGGTGGTGGCTTGGATTTGTCCATCAGGAATTTGGGAAATAACTGCTGAGGAGAGCGCAGCCGTAGATGTGGCGCCTTGAACTTGCCCATCAGGGATTTGACTGATAGGAGCACTGGCTGGGGGTGTTGCGATGGAAGTGGCACCTTGAATCTGACCATCAGGAATCTGCGTAATTGAAGCACTAGTAGGTGTACTTGTTGCACCTTGAATCTGACCATCAGGAATTTGTGTAATCGAGGCACCAGTAGGGACATGGGTAGGCGCTTGAATTTGTCCATCACCGATTTGACTAATGTAAGTAGCAGAAGTCGCCGCCTGTGGCTGCCCATCTGAAATTTGAGAAATTGATGCAGTGGACAGGGAAGCGATAGCAGTGGCGGTTGGTTGACCATCAGATGATTGACCGACGACACCAGATCCAGCTGCAGAGTTGCATGAAGCTGTTTGGATCAAGATTTGGGAGCATTGTTTACCCTGAGATTCGGTGTAGAGATTGTAAAAATTGCCAGACAAGCATTGATAGAAGACTGCAGAACCGCCGAGAGCGAGAGAACCGTTGGAACAAATAGACCAGCCTCCGGTGTATATGGCTCCTTCCTGAGCTGGCTTGTCGAACTGGAATTGGGAGTTTGCTGCAACGTAGCCTGTTCTGTCTTGCTGATCTTTAAGAATACCTCCGTTGAGTGTGATTGCAAGGGATGATGAACAATCGGCACGCTGTGGATGAGTTAGCCAAGTCTTGAATCGGCAGTCTAGATTGACAGAGATATGGATATATTTTACCTTTTGCTGACGTCTTGCTACACTACTGACGTTTACAGCAGAGATTTCAAAAGAGCCAGAATAGCTAGTGGCACATCCTGAAGGTGCCGATGCTGTTGGAGTGATGAGAGCTGTGACCTGAGCAGAGGTAACTGACGCCAAAGTGGCAATAACAGCGAACGTGGTTTTCATATTGACTATGATGTACGAACGAATGCGTGTAAAGGAGAAAAATAATCCAAAAGCGAAAGGGAAACTTTTAAAGATCAGGAAAGATTTGAACAACAGAATGTAACAATGGGAATTTGAATGGCGGGATGCTATTGTTTATGTAGGGGATTGAATAATAAGTATCTACTAGTATCTAGCTACTTAGTGAATGCTAAAGACCAGATACCACGCGGACCGTATAATTCCTTGATATTTATTGAGATCCGCGACCTAATTGAATTACATCCTGCCTAGTTTGGATGTTGCATTACTTGATAAATATTCCAACAAGTGACAATTCGAATGGTTGAATGGACCTATCAGTCGCAAAATCAGACCTAAAGGCCAGGTGCAGCCTCCAAATCGCTGGATTACTGAGGCATAATGAATCGCTAGTCTACACCATCGGATGGTGATTGGCGCCTAGTGGCGGGGTACGCAGGAATTGAATCCTTATGGTGCATGAGCATCTTTTATGGGAATGGCTGTACAATCTAAAGTATGCAGATCTTCAGGTCTGTGTCAACAGAGAGACGAATGGCAGGCAGGCTAAAAAGCAGCTTGAAAAGGGGAGAAGTTTATAGACTAGTGCTGAGAGGGGAAAGGGATAGTAAGACAGTGAAGCGTAAATGTGGGGTAAACTTCTTGGGTATTCAGACCTTGTACCGGAGAAATGATTTTAGTGCTTATTGGCAAGACTACTTGCGAAGTGCGGAGTGGTGGGAGTATCATGGCGAATTCCCATGGGAGAAGAAGCATATGGGAATTGTGAGGGAGAAGTAAAAGCGGTACGATTGGGATGTGGCTCAAGAAAGAGGAATTGATCATCCGAAGGCATGGTATGGTTATCGATTACGAAGATGTCACTACATCTATACGTTACTTGGCGAATGGAAAGGTTATATCCAAATTGATCAACTTTAATTAGTGGAAGTCGAGAAAATGAGAAGAAAATTAATATCAATATACGACTATTACTCCTTCATCATCCGATACCGAAGATTTAGTTTAGCGCCCATTTGAGTAAGGGATAGACGGGAACCTGATGATTGTAGAACCTTGAGCCACTTAACTTAGGAACGACATCAGCACCAAGAAACTTCAAGGTGGAATTCCCCATGATGGTTGGATTTAGTACAGTCTCGTATATTCAACTAGATGCTCGGCAAACATCAGTGTCGGAAAAAATGCTCCACAAGATTCTATGCACGACATCATTGTTATGACATGTGCTTATGGCATCCCCTTATCTTTCCGTCCTCGGACACTGATTCATGGATTGAGATTTTGTGAGACAGACATATAAACTGTACTCCATGGACCGACAATTGCATGATTATGATGATGTTATAAAACCTTGTTCATTCCAATGTTGACCGTTGTGAAACAGAACCAAACATGCAAGATCTTATCGGTATTTCCTTTCTATCACAGATCGTCATCTTTCGTCTGATATGTATTTCCAATGACTTCATAACGGCAGTACATCCACAACGATGTTGGAATCCCTTGCGTTATAGGTATGGCATGCTGATTTAGTTGGTCAAACCTATCGCAATAATTAGCAAGTAACAGGAAGTATCGACATGGAGCTCAAATAACCCTATTGAGACTAATGAAACAATCAATCCATTCTAAAGTTGTTACTTATTTCTAGATTTTTCTTTAAGCGCAAAGAATTCCAAAAAAATTCGAACTGACACTTCCGCCACTTTATTTGGCTTCGGGTGGCTTAACCTTTATCCATCATCTTCCGACACTTTCTAGGTGTATCATGACATTTCCGTTCTTCGCATATCGGTTTGCAGATAGATAATGAAACTTTTATCTTTCGCACCAAAAATTAAAGCTTGAGACGTACATATGTGGCGAAAATGGCATAGGTTAGGCATGGAATATCGTTATATTGCAAAGCCTATGTGTCTAAAGAAGTCTGACATTATTTGCATGTATACGAATAAAGAATGGATCGATATATATACACCACTCGCCCTCGTTCCTGGGATACGTCTATGCTAGTTACAGCGAAGAAAAAAGATCCTAACCACGACAAGTGCCCATATCCAGTCCTCTCTTAACCAAAAACCACAGGATCTGGTAATGTGACGGGAGTATCCGTCCTCAACTTATTCGTAATCAACTTCTCAAAAGTACTACTCCAGCCAACTCGAGGTGTCAATGGCTCCAATCCCCACAACTCATCCAAAAATCCAATAATACTCGTATGTGTGTATTCGCCTCCCTTATTCTTCCCCTTATTCTCCACCAGCCCCTTACCAACCCACGGACTGATCAAAAGCGTCGGCACCCGGAGGCCCAAACGTGTGAAATCAAATGTCATGTTCTTTCCGTCCGGTGCTTTTTCAGTGTATGTGACACTATCCCCAGCGGGGACGTTCGTTGGTGGAGGAACATGATCGCCGAAACCGCCGTGCTCGTCGAATGTGAGGATGAAGAGCGTTTCGTTCCATTGTGGTGATGAGCGGATAGCTTCATAGATTCCTTTTATGAAAGTTTCCCCTAGGCTGATGGGCGAAGGGGGATGATAGGACTGGTAGGAACAACATTCTGGGTTGATGTATGTGAATTGTGGGAGAGTACCTGCAGCCGCGTCCTCGTAAAATTTTGTTAATGGTGCGATGTTAGTTTTGTCTTTACCACTGGTCTTGGTCCACGTATAGAAGGCTGCATCAGGGTTGAAACCGAGACCCGGGCCGAGGGTAGAGTTCTGGTAGTTCATCCAGGTGATGTTGTTTTCCGAAAGTTGTTCGAAGATGGATTTGACGGGTAATCCATATGTGTTAAAGGTGTTATCATTTGATCCCTAAATATATAATGAGCCCCTTGTCTGCACAATTCTCTTGACGTGTAAAAATAACAACTCACGTGTCCAAAAGATGTTCCACTCGTTATGTAGGCACGATTGGGGTTGGTAGGACCAGGTACAGCGGCAAACCAGCGGTCGAAGAGTACGTAGTTCTCGGCCATCGTGCTGAAGACTTTTATCTGCTCGGGAGTATAGTAGTTGATGACTTCGGCAGCACGAGTTTTATTGAAGGTGTCGAAGGTGAAGGATTGTTCCGTCACGAAACCACGCATATTTTGGGGCTGTGTTCCATCCGGATGCCATGTTGTGAAGACTTGAACAATTAGTGGGAGAAGCAATATCAAGATGGGCGGTCATACGTTGCATGTTGATACCACTAATACTATGATTTGGATCATCTGCTGCAACATCTTTCGCACGAGGTCCAGCACAAACATCCGCTTTCTGCGTGGGGTCTGATGCGTTCCTTTCATTGTGTCAATCGAAGTCTAACTGTGAATGTGAAAAAGCTTACATTGAATTGCAGTAATTGTGGTGCAATAACCCATCAATGGATGGGTTATAACTAAGACCACCTGCGAATGTGTCGAACGATCTATTCTCTTCAACGAGAACAACAACATTCTTGATCCGAGTTTTCCATGAATTATCCGTGGATTCATGGTTCTGGATGTTCTGAGGGGCAGCCAGAGCAGATCCAGACAAGGCGGCAATAATTACCACCTCAAGGCTTAACATCATGATGCCAATGAGAAAATTGCTCGTTTTTGAGATAAACTGGTCGACTCATAGATTCTCGCCATTCCATATATACTCCCGGCCATCATCAATTGCCGTGAAACCGCATTTGACAGCAAAGCGCCAGAAATATGCACGTGTAGCCAGTGACAGGACAATGCCACATCAATCTTCATGGTGTACAGGAACCTGCATAATGAATATACCCTCACCATAGATAGACCTTGAACTTGCAGGTATCTCGGGAAGTAGAACTTTCTACCTTCCTATCTTTTCGATCATCCTGCACATGGTGCGAGTTACTGGTTACTAGTATGCACATTTGAATCCCCTAGTGTTACTACTTCCCAGCAAAGGTTGCAGAAGAAGCATTCAATTCCCGTCGACCTCAATCGACATTGGACAGATTTCGACATATGAATGTGGAAGGTGGGGTAAGTGGTGGTGATCTGCGAGAATATATTTTCGGCTTTTAACCGGTTACCCTTCATGGCCAGTCGAACATCGGCAATCATTACACGTGTGAACTTTAAGAACAAGTAGCAATTCGAGAATTAGTAAACAGGAAAATTGGCAATACCATGCAAACCAAGGATACTCTCCTAGAGATTCGAGGCACCTAGGCGGATATAAATGGTTCTGCATACGCGGGGAGAACAAAGGTCCCAAATGGCGAAAACGCTATAGAACTATGCAACCATGCAACCATGCAACTATTTTCTTTTCTTCCAGATCAAAGTTTGATTTCAAGTTTGGACCGGACGACGACCCAGAAGCTACATTGGAGGAAAGTGTAAAAGAATTGTCTAACCATCGTCAAAATTCGAACGATGCAGTATTAACGAGTAGATTGATGATGGAAGGGCTTAATGGCAGAAACTGGATGAGCCTCTTTTAACCCCTTTTGCACGGTATCGGGCTTCAGTTTCCATTAACTTTGTACATAATACCTATCACACACTGAAACTGACAACACCATAGACAGAATGCTGGTTAAAAAGGAGTGGACCAGATCTTCGGAATTTTTCGCCGTGTGGAATCATGTACATATGGTTACTGTTCCAGCAAGAATCTGGGATGTGGATTGCCGAACTCGGGGATTTTCTTATCGCATATCCATATCCATATCCATAACGCGTATCATATCAAGGATGGAAGGAATCCATAGCACTGAAGTACTACTCACGGTGATGTGTAAGACATCAAGATTACATTTCGGGCTTTTCATACCTATCAGCGAGGTACATGTGAAGGTTGACTAATAAGCTTCTACACTTATCACAGGAGTCACTAATCCAGGAAGTGCATGATCTCGTAGATGTTTTTCACCAAAAGTTTTCGAATGACATCTGCCGTCCATTATCATCCCACCTTACTTCATCTAACTTTATCTTATCTTTGCGAGCAATCTTGTCCAAGATGAGACGCAATCAAGAATTGCTGAAGAAATATGGATATGCAGGAACCGATCATCGTATCGTGGTTTTCTTGGCCATCTCCTCGTTGAGATATCCTAATATCAATAAGTATACATAGCTACGATAACATGCCACTCGTTTTGCCGTTGTTAAGACTATACGTATTCGCTACATTTCACTCGTTTTTGGCTGATTGGCAGGTATTTTGAGTGGCTGATATAACTTTAGTGTTGTTTTCTGTGACTATGGCGTTCAGAATGTTCAAATCGGCTTCTGTGACAATATCCTTAATGAGCTTAGCAAATGCTGCTATTTCAATCTCGAAGACTGGAACGACCGTTGACGTCAATGGCATCAGCTATTATGTTGGCGTCGACGCTGTCACAACTATTCTGTCCAAGCCAAGCACAGCAGATTTGATCCCTTTGACGGTAATGGAAAGTTCAGAAGGCAATTTCACGGCTGCTTCATTCAAGTCATTAGTTACCAATTATACTGCCTCCGATGATGTTTTTAATCTCGGTTTCTTGGAAGGTATGTACATTTTCGAAACGTAGTGGACCAATTTTAACCTGGGTAGCTGTCCACCTGGTTGGTTCCACCAACACAACTTCGCTATCATCCATTTGTTATGAACATGGTACCAAAATTTTTACCAGCGATACAAACAATCAAGTGCTTCCAGGGCCATACTTTTTGACTCCAAACACGGGCGAGCTTTTCAGAGCATATCGTCTATACTCTGATGTACAGGATGCTTTTACGGAAGGAACAATCGAGAACTCAGACGGAACCTTTTCTATATTGAGTGCATCCATTCCCGGTGTACAGAGTTCTACTATTGGTGTTCCTTCCAGACTCTATTATACCAAAACTGCCGAAAAACCTCTGGCTGGAGTCCGACTTGGTGTTAAGGATATTTACGATGTTGCAGGAACCAAGACCAGTAACGGAAATCGTGCATATTATGAGCTTTATCCACCAGCAAATGTTACAGGACCAGCCGTTCAAAGCTTGATTGACGCAGGAGCGATTATCGTTGGGAAGATGAAGACATCCCAATTTGCTAACGGAGAAAGTCCAACCGCGGACTGGGTGGACTATCACTGCCCCTTTAACCCACGTGGTGATGGTTACCAATCACCATCCTCTTCTTCTTCAGGCCCTGGTGCTGGAATTGGTGCTTATGATTGGTTAGATCTCGGAATTGGTTCTGATACTGGCGGAAGTATTCGTAATCCGTCTCAAGTGAATGGATGTTTCGGTAATAGACCATCCCATGGACTCGTTAGCTTGGATAACGTTATGCCTTTGTCCCCAACTTTGGACACTGCGGGATTGCTCACTAGAGACCCAGTTTTGTGGCATGAGGCTGCCAAGGTCCTGTATGGGAGCAATATCACAAGCAACTTCACTGAATTCCCCAAAAAGATTTGGATAGCCGATTTCCCGAAAAATGATACAACAGAAGCTGGATCAATCTTACTTGATTTTCTGGCGAAGCTGGAATCTTTCCTCAATGCGACAAGCACAACTACTTTAGACATTGAAGCTTTTTGGAACGAGACCACGCCCTCTGGCGCAAACGACTCATCAATTGAAGATTTCCTTGGTCTCGTCTATCCCACTCTTATCACTCAACAACAATACAGTCTGCTTGCAGAACCATTCTATGAAGATTACGCTGCTGCTAACAACGGCGCTCGTCCCTTCATTGACCCTGTGCCATTAAGCAGATGGGGTTGGGGGCAGAATAATATCAGTTCTGATGCAACTGAACAAGCTATTCACAACAAAACCATCTTCATGGATTGGGTTGCCGAAAAACTCGTCCCAGCTAGTCCAACTAGCTGCAGCGATAGCATCCTCCTCTATCCCGGTACATTAGGAGAAACCGATTATAGAAATGTATACAGAAGGTATGTCCACACGTCCAAATATCCATACAATCAAGAACCGCTCGAACCTTTAAACTACACCATACTGACACACCACACCCAAACAGTTCCCCCGGAATCCCCTCCGGCTGGGATCTAAGCCGCATATCCAACTTTGCAGAAGTCCCCGATATGGTATTTCCAATAGGTCAAGCGGCTTATAATTCTACCATCTCGCTGCAGACGGAATATTTACCCGTGGCCGTGGATATTATTGCAAGGAAGGGATGTGATGGGATGATTTTCCAGTTAGCTGAGCGATTGTTAGAAGAAGGGATTTTGATGGTTCCCAAAGCTGGGAGCTTGATGTATTGAGGTTTACGGTCGGCTGTGTTGTATTTCTATAGTTAATTTAATGTCCATATTTCATATAATCTTCATGAGACGGTGATTCAGGTGCCTCCATCGTGGTAGTCTTATTAAAGGCACATTTCGATTCTGCAACTAGCCACTCAGGAGGTCGTTTTCTTAAACATGAATCATTTCCTGTAATTATCTCTGTAGATTGTGTGCCTCCGCGGGACCTTAATTTGACTTTCTCAAAATCCTCAAAAATAAATATTTCTTTATTATCTACTAACCCAATAACTCCTCCACCTCATCCAGCTCCTCGAAACTAAATCTCGAAACCTCTCTCTTCTCGTCGTCCACTTTCACTATGCCAACGACGACGTACGGTCGAAACATGACACCATCGCAAAAGTAGAAAAGAACAACTATTTATCTCGATTCGGAAAGAAAGGCAAAACTTGCATTTTTAATTCACCCGTTATCTTAGCAAATGTACCGTAGCAGCAAGTAAAGTACAGCGATGAAGTTATACACACACTAGAAAAAAAACGACTGAGCATGTATGAAAGAAATCAATACAAAAATAAACAGGAATTAATAACTAAAGACTTCACCCCTCTCATTCCGCCTCTCTAAATTCACCTCGCTCCACAACCTATCATCCAAATACAATAAGTACCATTCCATCTCACTCCAAATCTACTAAACATACAGTCCTTACTTGAATATAAAATTTCTCAAAAAGATTAATCAACAAAGCAGGGTTCTAATAACCTTATACTTTTTTTTTTTGCAAAAAAATTTCAACGCTACATTTCGCTTAGTGAAAAGATCCCCTGCGAAGCTCCACATAACGACATCCACATGCAAAATGCAAAAAAGAAATTTTGACCTACGCAGGATTCGAACCTGCAATCTCTTGATGCCGGATCTCAGGAAATGTAATTCTGAGAAGTCGTAGTCAAGCGCCTTGCCATTGGGCCAGCAGGCCGTGCTATTTTACATATGATATGAGGGTTTTTGCAAATATATACTGAGGATTTGGAAGCATACCTGTGTGAATGATATCGATTGGAGTAAGCTAGATCTAAGTTCGATTGTTCTCTTTAGATGGATGGATCGTTGATTTACACTTTTCCGTACCTATGAAATGTCAAAATTTAGCAGAGTACATTGCCGAACGGGGCCAAATAAAAGTATGAAGTTCTGAAAAGTTGATGGAATTGCAACTAAACATTCCCGTTACGAGCCCTTTGATATCAGCTTAGCCTTCTTCAGCCCTACTTAAATACTTTGTTAAGAGGATTGAATGTCATCTCATAACAGAGCTGGGGACTTTAGAGTTTAAACCTTCACCATGGTGTTCTCTAGGCATATCCCAGTGTGATTACGCCTACAAGATAAGCCTACCTTAATACCAGAGCAAACGACTGAATTTTTGTCTGCAGAGCTGAACCTGTCTACCAACGTGAACATAGCAATCAAAGTCCTTATAAATACATATCGTATGAATTTGACACTGGCCTCAACGGGTTAACTTCCGGCTTTCCATTTCGTCCTGGCCATCTTATTACATTGCCGTCTCTTATCATAATGACTTCCAATCATCAACATTCTATACCAAAGATTGCTAGACACTCGTAAGATATAAGAGGCGCAAACGTATATGGAATTAGTTCCTGTTTTATCACCACACTCCAATGTCCTTTGTTAACTAATTCGAATCCAGGAACAATTAAACTCTATTCTCCCTCTGTAGATATCCTCTAAAAATTTTGAACCACCAAACGCTGTGAAATACACCCCCCCTCTATAAACGTAACCTTCCGTGCCTGTTACCCAACCGCCATCCCGAGCCTGTCATGCCGAGCAATGAACCTCACAATTCAACGATCCCGCTCCCATAGACCCGTATCCCCGCAGCCACAGGGCGGGAGAGCGGAACTTGAAGAGCAAGGAATATCTTTATGAGTCGAGATGATGAACAATGGGTTGTTGCGAGTGGAGATGAGGGGACAGCAATACCCTATGGTGAATAGAGGGACCGATGGTACGGTAATATGGTCTGGCACAGCTCCCGAAAAATTGCAAGGGATTAGGGAGCCTCAAGTTAAGTAAAGCTAACGGACCGAAAGTCTGACTTAGCGATGGTTCATGCGGAATATGTGCCGTCGCGAAATTGATGATTTGCAATCGAGGTGGAAACAAAGAGTCAACCAAATGTATCATAGGCGCAATGATATTGGCTGCTCAATTGGAAGGGGTCTTTTTGAAAAGAAATTGGCGCAAATTTTGGTCACATGATCGGATTTGAAGGATACTGATGTCTTTCCGGTTTGAGCACTGCTGCAAGGAGCCATCCTGATAGGTGGCGATCTTCAACGTTATCAGATTCAGAGCCTAACGCGGTCGGGTACTTTTTGTCTTCATTCTCAAATCGAGAAGGAGCCAGAGTCCCGTTTCCATGGGAGCAGTAATGGGCCCTTTGAATCTTTGCTGAGGAGAATTGAACGGCTTTGTGTAGGAGTATATTCAGTAATATTACCACTGCCAGGCACTGAATTGCAAGTCTCAGGGAGTCTCGTCTTTGTCTTGTCGTCCCTGAATTGTACCCCTGTAGAGCTGGTGAATCGAATATGGTGATGGGCAGTTTGTCGTTGGACGATACAATGTTGGGCCGTGATGCGTTCATCATGGTTGGAATACTCAGAAAACTGCTACCGGGATTTCGATTATAGAGATACTGTATTGTCTGAATTGAGGACAGTTGAACTCTTGTATGCTATCAACAACGCCAAGACAATGTGATAAGTGGCAGCCGCTCAGCATGCCATACGAAAAAGCCGAAGCGGCGCCTACACTTGTAGGATTCCAAAATATTATACTCATATCCTTCAGGATGCAACATTAGATGTGCTAATCCGAGATTTGAGTAGAGGTCGTATATTGTCAGGCATAAACATATTCATCACTTACTAATATCCATAGTTTCGGCGACAACGCTAAATACCCTGAAAAAGCAGCACATTTTGGGGCTAAAAAAACACTTCTTTCCATTTTTGTCTCCCTTCAATATCTTCGTCAGGTTCTTTTATTTGCAAGATTGTCAGTTCACTCGAGTATTCAACTGTTGACGACAAACGCTGGACTTCGTGGTGGGCTTAGAGCTGCCGCCTGCTTGGTACCCACCGAGGCGCGTGGAGTACACGAAAGAAGCGCAAAGCTAACTTACTGAGAGATTCACTGACTCTATGCTCACCCATCCATCATATCTGCAATATCGTAGGACAATCAGAAGGACTTCCAAGTCCGACACAGGGTAGAGTAGATCTGCTTGTGTTTCTTGATGACATTCGAATCGACTGATCAAAAGTATCATTGCTCGGACCACTGTAGTCTTGAAAGCTCAAGGCAATGAAGCAATTGTGACTTTCCGACCACTTTTCACACTCAAAATCATAAAAATCTACATTTAAAACTTTCTTATTTGTGGATAAAAAAATTGTAATTTTGAATATAGATTGATTATATCTATAATTAGAATCTCCAAAAATTATATTTATAAATAAAAAAGTTATAAATGCCGATTTTTGTTATTTTTGATGAGGAAAAGTGACCCAAAAGAGGGGTACTAGACTGAAATTACTATTGACTAGGGAGCAAAAGTTGTTGATCGAGAATCAGTAATTTATTGATTTCATGCTTCTGCAAACATGTCTGCAGAGGGGATTGGTGGACGTGATGTCAGCACAAGAGGCTGAGCTATTTTCACGTGAGCTCCTTAGCCTTTTGTATATTTCAATGTTGACCATTCAAACTCGCATCTAATCGTTTCTCTCTCTGAGTAACGTACAAAACAGATTATATGTCGTCCGGATTGAGATGTCTTGTATTGCATGCCTAGGGAACCTTGATCCTTATCCCTACTTATTAGCCACACATGATACTGCACAGCTGTGCCTAACATGCCAAATGTGTCGCGATGGAATAATTCAGTATCTCGACAGGTCTGGCCCTATGATGAGGGAAGGAATAATCTGCACGACAATCGATAGTGATTTAAGAAGCATAGAGATCTCATATGATCAACGCTCTCCTACGAATGATAAATATTTATCATTGGAGATGTATACACTGCCCGGTAGGACTTGCCTTAGCTAAACTGCACGTCCTGAAAGCTTTTGATTAAACTAGAACCTGCCAGCTACCCAGGAACGGACTATCGTAGGTACATTAAATATGGAGATTTCATCGTTTCACCACATGTTAGCGCGGCACTCGCTCTGGAACAAGCTATATATTTGATAAAGCCATGGCTAGAAAAATGCCGCTCGCACAAAGAATGTGAACCTGTGCCAGGAACAATATTTCCGCGTCGTCTTCTAGACATTAGGGAATCCATGACGAACAAGAGGATTCGCTTGCTTGAACTTGAGTTGGAGAATGTTGAGAAACGTGCTGCGATTGAATATACAACATTGAGCCACTGTTGGGGAACAGCTGAATTCACTAAGACTAACTTAGCTAATTACAATGATCATGTTAATGGATTCGACATATTCATACTTCCACGAACATTTCGAGATGCTATTCTTTTGGCAAAGGGTCTGAGTGTCGATTATGTGTGGGTGGGTTCGTTGTGTATCATACCAGACGATATTACTGACTGGCAACAACAATCAGCCATAATGGCTGATATCTACGCGGGCTCATTATTGAACATAGCGGCAGCTACTGGTCATGATAGTTAAACTGGCCTTTTCAGCGTCAGACATACACATACAAACTCTGAGATCTATGGAAAGATGGAACGAGAAGCTGCACTACCTTTTGCAGAGCTAGAAGTTCTTCAGGCCTCCGGATCAGCACACAAATGGAAAGGCAAACCAGTTTTTATACGTCCAAGTTTACAAGAAACTCACAATGGACATCTGCGCATGTGGCAGGCAAAAGCTGGTTACCGAAAACCGAGACCATCAGCACCACTTGATACACGAGGGTGGGTGTATCAGGAACGACTCTTCTCAGCAAGGACAGTCAGTTTCTACTCTAGCGAGATCATTTGGGAATGTAGGCGGGAACGATGGTGCGAATGCGGTATGATTCTGCAAGATGAACATGATGCTGGGTTCTGGGAGAGAGCTGAATCTAAATACGAACCCGTGCAGATATCCCGCGATTGGCTTTACGAGGCTGATTTAGAACTCCCAATGCCTCGAAATCAGGAGAGAATGACTATAATTGTGAAATGGTATAAGCATGTTCAGGATTATACTAGTCGGCGACTGACGAGGGAGGAGGATCGACTTCCCGCCATTTCTGGAATCGCAAGTCGCACTTTCGAGTCCCTGATCCACAATTGGAAGTTAGAGTGCTGGGAGCAATCTAAAACCCTGCAAGCTCCTCGCTATATGGGCGGTCTGTGGCTCATCTGTAGAGCAGACGGTTCTCTCTCATTACCGGGTCTTACTTGGTCTGCAGGACAATATTTTTTAAACAAAAACTTTGTCTGTAAGATCAAGAGAAAGCACAAGTTTGTGGCACCATCATGGTCGTGGGCTTCGCTTGTACCTGTTTTTACAGATGATGGAGATATCAATGCAAGATGGCCCTACTTTCCCTCGCTAAATCATAGCGACTCGCGGGATGATGACAGACTCATCGCTCTAATAACCGGCAACTATTTCGACTACAACTACAGCGAGCACGACCCTTTCTTCACTATCGAGGAAGTTACTTGTACAGTAGAAGGCGATAATCCCTTTGGGAAAATATCATCTGGCGTATTAAAAGTGCGCGGAAAATTAATATTAGCCCGAAACGTTCGCTCATTCTATACCGAGAAAGGAGTTCTCGAGTATTATTCGCAGACGCCTGATCCATTTAATTCCATAATAATGGACTATCAGGGAGAAGATCTAGATGCTGATGGCTGGCAGCCGGAATGCGCACGTGGAAATACATACGGCTTGCAAATTACTCGTGATAAATATATTGAAGGGGATAGGCGTGGAGTAAGTAGAGTGGCGTTGATTTTGCTGGATATTGGGAGGGTTAATGGTAATTATGCGGTTGGTCCGGAGAAGAAGTTTATGAGAATTGGTCGGACTGTGGTTTATGATCATTTTCGTGCTGGGCGGAGTCCGTTTGAGGGGGTCAGGGAAGCGGTTTGGTTAATATTGTATAAGATGATGATTTTCGTCTTACATTGTTATTATAAACTTATATATATATATATTTCAGAATTTACTACTATTTATATAATATATATGTCATTCAAATTTTATTAAATTATAATCATTTATTATAAAATTATTTATAAATGAAAATAATAGTTTTAAAAAAAAATTTCCAAAAATAAAAAATAAAAATAAATATATTTTTTGGACTTATTTCATTAAAAGAAAATTACGAGAATATTGAAATTTTTAGGATCTATATATATATAGATTATTCAAAATGAAATTTTTAATTAATTTTATATATTTATTATAAAGTTATTAATAAATAAAACCATAGCTTTTATTGTAAAAGAATGACCGGAGTGATGCCACGGACCTCGTATAAAGGACGATCACGTGATTCCAATTAATCGACAATTCCTATCGGTGAGCTGCTGTGCACTTGAGTTCCGATTTACCCTTTTTAGTATGGGATTATGGTCACCTTAATAACCGATGTGCACAACCGTGCAGCTGCCGTATAGGTATTTTGTATATAAATATGGATGCTCCCTACGAGCCATAGTTTTCAGTTGTAGATTCCAAGGAATATAATTGACCCTGTTTACTCAGCTCTTATGAGGCTCTTGTACGTCACAAGTGAAGGATGGCGGGAATGTGGGGTAGGGGACTTTAATCCCCAACAGCTTGCGACGAAACGACTTATCCCTCAATTGGCAAATGTTTGCACGACCAATGTTTGGCACATCCTGCTTGATGGAATCCTGCCATAGCAGGGAGGAAGACAACCATTTCCATACCATCAACAGTAATGGCAGCTTAAAGCTGATGGTTAATGATGGTGGTGATAACGCAAGTGTCTTTTAGGCGTTGTATGACAACTTTCAGTGATGCTACTAATGGAAGGCTACCTCATACCGATGGCTCAATGGTATCTTGCTAGGTATTACTAACTTCCCCCATGAAGAATTGGATCCTCTTATCCATCAATTCACATTGCGCGTGATGCCGAAATTTCCCAAGTTCTCATGGAGGTTCCTGTTGCATATGAATGTAAGCAAAAGCCAGCCTTTTGCCCGAAGGCTGCCCCCACTCTACAGAGATTGAATCGCTCATTGTGACTCTTGTTTTAATGAATTTTTTTGGTTTATATATCATCATTGCCAACAGACGGTTGGACAAAAATGGCGCCCCAACAGATGCTGGTTCGGGTGTCGATGCCAAAAATGGTTTGGGTGTAAGATGTTCTACGATATGATTTTAACGGCTTTTTGATAGAACTGCAGAGTCCTATCTCCATACCCCATCATTGCGCCATGCGCCATTTCTAAGGGAGGTGGTTTTAGCATTGGGGTTGCGTTAAGCCTAGTAGCGAGCCCCTGGTTTGATGGAGCATACGATTTTCGAAACAATCACGATGCGTGCAATCTAATTAGGTGGAAAAAATAATGACTCAATTGAACTTTCCACCTATCTCGACAAGTGATATATCAATGCATCACTTTTTCTTCCAGATAACTTATCAGCCTCATCCTACTCTAGGACTTAAGGACCCAATCGCAGCCCCATAAAATGATTTGCTGTTAGTTCGGGGCTGCCCGAAGTGGAGATCACATGCTCTTCCTTGTTGGTGCTGCCATGTCATTCCTCACCGATCCGTCGCTTTCAGCCAATCATGCCAATTCAGTGTTGCATTGCTGTCTCCTCTAGATCATGTACAACAAGTTTCCACACTCGCCTCGCTACACCCACGAGGTAGCTCTCTCCACTTTACTACACCGGTTTTTAAAATTTCATCGAAATTGTGAAAATGTGCTTAAGCCATAGATCCTGATCTTTCGACTTCAAGTTGATTTGTATTCCTTCATTACGTTCAATTCTTGCACTTTGCCAAGAAACATTCATTATACCGAGGCTGGTTTTCCTCGCCAAGACAAAGATATCACAACTGCAGAGGATTTCAGGGAGAAAAAATAAGAAGGGAAAATCGCAGCGGAAGAGCTTCTATTAGGTTGGGAGCGATACCTGTGTCGCTGCGGGTGACTCATCGTGGAGGAATCGATTTAGGAACTGCAGGACAGGGCCTATCCGAGGGATTGAACTTGCAGCTGGACTGTTTTATGATTTTGGTGATAGCAGAACATCAGTATAGCAGCACAATATTGAACACGAGGAGCCACGCACAACATTCTTACCGGAGAATGGATACATACTGACACGGCAAGACCCTTCAACGATTTTTTGCCAACTACTCCTGATGGATTCGGAGGAAAAATTCACATACACAAAACAAAATCAGGAGAGCTTAACGACGCCATTCCAGATTTGCTCGACGACATCGACAATTTGATAGAACTTGACTGTGTCACTCGTGAAAGAAAATTATGAAAAGTTATTTGAAGCATCTTCTTCTGCCTCTTCAAACACCATCCCCGGGTACGAAACCTCGATCTCGGTCCGAATCCCGGTCTCAATCTCATACTTCATCCGAAAAGAACCCCGAAGTTAAATCCAAGCCGAAACCTGGAATCGAGCCCCAGTTATCAAGTCAAAAGAGCAGGATACCCGCATCTCGTCGCCCAAGTACCTCACGGCCAAAGATGGCTTCTATTTCCAGATCCCGCTCAGTGATGACATCCGATGAACTCACAGCCCAGAGACTCCAAGCCCAATGGGATCGCGAGAATGATCTTCTTCGAACGCATCTACTTGAGGCTCAAAGAATGCAGGCTCAAATTGAAGAAGAGCAAGCTGCGTCTCTGGCAAGACGTGCGGCCCGTATTAAGAGGGACATGGAGGAGGCTATCAGAATCGCTGCCGAGTGGGAGAATGAGGACAGACGTGCTGCCGCTCTAGAGCGAGAATTAGAGGAGCAAGAGAACTTTGCGAGGGAATTGCTCCGAAGGGATGAAGAGGATTTAGCTGCAGCGCAGGCCGCTCAAGCTCAATGGGAAGAAGAAATTCGGGAACAGGAGGAACAAGCGAGAAGAGCGGCTGAGGATGAAGAAAGAAGAGCGAGAGAATCAATGAGAAGAAGAGCGAGCGAGGATGGAGAAAAAATAGCAAGAGAAGCGAGGAGAAGAAGAGCGAGCGAGGATGGAGAAAAGCTTGAAGTGGGAGAAGAAGAGCTGCTGCTGCCGGCTAGAGCTACGATGGAGAAAGAGACAGCAGCTCGAAAGGAATCTGAAAGGAAGATCAGGCTCGAGACAGAACGATTGCAATTACAGCAAGTTGAGGAGCAAGCCAAGTTGGAACGAGAACGACGAGCAAAGGAAGCCGAGAAAGAAAGCTGCGCAGTACAGATGCCAACAAGGCGCGCGAGCTTGCGGAGAAAGACGAAAAGGCAAAACAAGCCGATTGTGTATCCGTAAGCTCCATCAGTTCATTAAATCCTTTAGTTTTGTTACCTAATGCAGCTTTCCGACGTCTGACCCATTTTTATGTTTCCTTACACACACTCCTTGTACTTGCTAATACAGCCCTAACCCCTCGGTTCCTCATTTGTCTTCCTTTGATAGGTAGTACTGATACTAAGATCATGCAGTGCCTGGAGACAGGAGAAAGAGCCAACATGTGTGTCCTGTCTTGTAAACACGCCTACTGCGGAGAATGTATCGCGGGTAAGTAAAATCCAAATATCCTCGCACAGACACTGACATGAACAGCGGCCTTCCAAACCGCCTTCTCATCCAAAAAGCGATTTAAATGCTGCAAATTGAATGTCCCCATCAACCCCGCTTCTCGCTGGCTTAAAAAGACCTTCATCGCCTCCTATAAAATGCTAATTCTCGAGCAATCTACCAAGGATCCCCGTTACTGCTCCACCAAAAATTGCGCAAAGTTTATCCCACCCGCAAACATACATGGAACCATCGCAGTTTGTCAAGCATGCAAACATCGTACGTGCGCACCTTGTGGTAATGCAGAGCATTCTGGTGTATGCAAAGAGGATAAGGAGGGCCGAGCGGTACAGGCTCTGGCGGATAAAGAGGGCTGGAAAAGTTGTCCTAGTTGCAAGTTCGTCATTGATAAGAATGAAGGTTGTCTGCATATGACTTGTAGATGTCTTTTTGAGTGGTGTTGGGAATGTAAGAGAGAGTGGAGTAAATGCAATAGCACTTGCAAGAGGAGATAAGGAACGCGGTGACTATATATATATATATATATATTCCATTTTTGGAAAATGAAATGAGGCAATAAATTTTGTTCCAAATGATTAAATCATTTCCTCATTTTTGTTGCTATTGTCCCTAATTGCCAAGTCATAATGGCGCTTGAAAAGTAGCAGTGCAGTTCAGATGCAGACACAATCAATGAATGACTAATATAAGTTTACTCGAGTAAATGTAAAAGATGAATACCTACCTACCAAAGCATCATTTCTTACCTATTGAAATCACTAGGTATCTACCTAGATATTGAATAGAATAATGGAAATGAGCCTGAAGTACTAGGTAGCTTACAAAAAGTCAAATAAATAATAAACGGCTCTGATACGTTATGAAGAAAAGCTTTTCAAATGTCCAATATATATTTCATCAGCGAGATGACTCCTTTAAGTACCTAGCTAGCAAGTTAGGACAAGAGGCTTCGGGTTATCTAGAGGATAGATCAAAAATTGAATAAGAATACTGCTACCGATGGTGAGGCTTATTGAAATCAACTTATGTTCAATTATTCCATAAGCACAAAATTGATGAATATTTCAGAATTGTCTAATTATGCTTGCAGCCAAGGCCAACCAAGTTAAGCAAGTCTCAACTCCATCGCTCAAACCTCAGTTCGCCGTTAACCCATCAGAATTCGATCACCATCCGCCCAATCCTTAAATCCAAGGCAGACCAACTACCAAATACAAAAAAGATATACCGGGTCATATGAATGCGCTGGTTATGACAAAGTATACTTACTCGTGTACTTATGAGCTTCCTTCCATCTCATATACGCAACCCCTCGGCTCAGTGAGTCCCGTTTGCTTTCCCACCACTTCCACTCGCTCTCTTCGGGCTCCTTCCATTGCTCAACTCACTCAGAGCACCATCATTTCCATCATCCTCATTCCCTACTAGTAATTTGTCCATAAAACTAATGTAATCATATTGCGGCATACCCCTGTCTTGCTGTAGGTCAGGGCCTTTATGCAGCGGTATGAATTGAGTCAATTTTTCGATAACCTCATCCGGCACCAAACTATGTCTCAAATCCATTTCCGTGACGTAAGGCTTGCCATCCGCAACGTCACGGAAGGATTGGAAAACTTGTTCTGCCGTGTTTTGATCTTCTGTAACGTCCACCATAAATCGGATGAATTCCTCGAACGTTACATAGTCTTTTCCGTTTGATGTATCGAGGAAATAGTCGTGCATTTCTTCTTCCGAGAAGACGAGACCGAGTGACGCCAGAGCTGCACTGAATTCCAATTCTTGTAAACTGTTGGTAGCGTCACGATCGAAATGTCGGAAGACACTTTCGAATTCTTCAAGTTGTATTGGCGTCAGATTCGTCATGTTCCGAGCTACTACTTGATTGTCCAAAAATGCCAATTTCTTCGCAACCGAATTTTTCACTAGACTCATTTCATAGCAGAGCTCATCGTAGGTGTAAGTCGTAAAGTCGTTTTCCTCGATGTTCGCTTCCTCGCACTTCTTGTCTATAGCCTCAATTTGATCCAAAAATTGGTTGAGAGGTGGAAGGTTGTCGTGCAATCGACGGACGTGAACCAACTGATCCTCCACGTCACCCTCCAATCCTGATATTGCCAGTTGCATCGTATTCAAAGTCGTTGCGAAATCGTTGGCTTTGTCGGCAAAAGATCTTCGTAAGGCATTTTTGATACTAAAAGCCATTAGCATAATTCACTTTGCACATAAGTATTAACTGACTCTCTAATGGTCTCGTTTATTAGTTGACCTCTAGCCATTTCACCCTTCATCAATTTTGCCCACTCTTCATCTAGGACACTCAATCTCAACTCCGGAGGTGGGTCGTAAGCTCTAAGACGGTATGTGCTAAGCTTCGTCTTTATGTTCCCTAATAACGCAGCAAGGTCACTTTTCTCGGCAACCCACTCTCTTTTCTGGCCTCTTTTATACGAACTAAAATGTGACGCTTGTTTCTTCGCATCCACATATGTGCCCTCGAAAGTCGCATCTTGCCAAGTAATCACCTGCTCCTTGATGTTCTTCAATAGTGCTCTCATCCTCTTCTCGTAAGCACTTTGCATCTCCCAAGCTCCTTGCATGTTGTTAACAAACTTTTCCACTCTTCGGCCAGCGTTTTCGACTTTCTCCATCTGCGAAAAGGCATGGAACCAATAGGCTATGTAAGTCATCAAACTCCTCTCATCCGGCTTGGCCACATCACAGACATCCTCAACATCCAAGAGCGCCGGGATACCGATTTCCTTGGTTGCAATATCAAAAGCCAACTGCATATTGCCTCTATGATCATCCTTGTCCAAAGTATCATAATCGATTAGATCCGGTCGGTGGATATCGAGCAGTGCACAAAATGCTAATCCATCATTCCAACTGTCTGTAAAGTTTCGAACATCAACCTCTTCGTAGCAGGCTGTTTTTCTTTGACACCATAACAATAAACCCTCTTTGGCAGTCATACCCTCCAAGTTGATGTCAGATATAGTAAATCGAAGAATGAGCGTCCAGATCAAACCAAGGATGATTTTGCGATTCCCGTCTACGACATCTTCGGCCCCGATGTTTGTCATCTGAATGCCCCTAGATTTGATGAAGTCCAGCGATAAATTTGCGTTCTCAAACCGCTGTACTCGTAGTTTAGGCTTCGCTGCATATCGGCCGAGTGATTCATTTGAAAGACATTCGAGAAGATGGATGAGAATGACCTGATACGTTAGCACTCAACAAGGGAAGTCCATGGCCAGAAAAACTTACTCCATCGCTCAAATCTTTAACCAAATCCACTACCTCCAATTTCCTGTGTGCTATCTTCGTGTTCAACCTATTTTTCCAGTAAGTATTCGTTCATACTTTGCAAACATAAACCACCCAGCTTACCATTTTGTGAAGGTTTTCTGTTGCACCGTAATCCACTGCTGCTGTTCAGCAAAGGCCATTTTTCCAAGCTGATGCTCATGCAGCGGTTCGACCGCTTTCAACGCTTCTCCTGAGCCTGCGTTAGACCCTTTGGATTTATGTCTATGCTGATATCTCTTTCTTCTTCTCCCAAGCCCAAGGTTTTCGTCAGTCTTCTCGGGCTTCTCCGCAGACCTTTGCAATCGTGCTGTCTCGGAAAATTGTCTCGATCGTAGGATCTCGCGTTCTCTTTGGCTGGCAGATCTTTCGCGCCTTACTACCCTAGGTGGTGTCGCGGGTGGGGTATCCGGAGCGTTTATCTCAAAATCTGCTGTGGAAGAAGAAATCCTTTTCTCTTGATACTCTGTGTGACTGCGATTTTCAATTGGAGTTGGTGAAATTGCACGCGAGTGACGTGGTGTTGTGGATATGCTGGTCTCCTCATTTTTGTTTACTTCTGAATCAGGATTGGCGGCAGTTACCGAAGATGACCCCACTAAGCAACGATCGTTGCCAGGGGTTGTTGAGGTTGAATTAATTTGTTCCCTTTCGCTTTCTTCATCTCCAATAACATCGTCACCAATTTCTGATGATGGTGGTGATGGAATTCCAATGTTATTTGTTGAGTTCGAAGTTATTGTTGGCTCTTTTTCTTTTTGTTCTTTTTCCTCCTCTTCGATTTCCTTCTTGGCATCTTCCACCTCCACTTCGATATCTTCCATTTTAACATCTTCCTCCTCTTTCATACCTTCGCTTTCGACCCTGACATCTAGATCTTCCTCCCCCTTTATATCTTCCCCCTTTTCAATATCTCTCGCTTCCTCTTCGGCTCTCGTATCTGGTTCCTTTTTTACATCTCTCTCTTCCCATCTGGCATCTAGATCTTTTATCACCAAAACATCTTCCTCTCTAACATCTTCGACTTTTTCCGTCTCCGCTTCTTTTCTTGTCGCGTCCAGATCTTTTACCACAATGATATCCTCTATCCTAGCATTTTCAACATTCTCCTCTTTCGCGACTTTGTTTGGAGTGACGTCTTTTGGCGCTTCCACCTTTGGCTCTATTCTCAAAGATTTTTTCAAGGCGGAAAACATATTGAGAACAAAACCGAATACAAGACTTACAGCTGGATCTAGAATGGAATAATTCGAGAACCTCTTAAGTACCTAGAAAGCTACAACTACAATTGCATCTGTACTTGGATTCAAGGATAGGGTTATTTCTGCATGATGAAACAACAATCATTCACGTTTCCAGTGAGGATCCCACAATCTTTTTATCAAAGCGGAATATCACTGGTTGAAGAGACTTAGGGTTCCCTTACCAGTGTATCATGTTACCCATGCCATACAATGACTTTATCATGCAAACATCAATCTCGTATTTCACCAATTTATCAATTGAATCTATTTGAGATTGATGGCATTACTGAGTAGATCTTCTCATCACTCGAAATTCATGATTGATATTCTCTTTGCCGCTTTTTTTATTTACGAAAAAGTTTACGTACGGGGAAGCAGGGTATCCCAATAGTCCGAACTGGATATAAATTTTCGATGTTTGAGAAGGTCTAAATATTTGGAGCATAATTCATCAGTCAACTGATTCGAATGTTCCAACTAATTTCATTGTTTTAACTGAATTATTTATTCTGGATAATTTCATCATTCTGGAAGATTTGCTATTTCAAATGATTTAAATATTTCGAATAGATTTAGCAATTTTAAAGCCTCATAGCTGGATTGCAGTATAGACTATTGAACACCCTGCGTAGGAAGCAGCATTTTTTGAATGACCGTGTTTAAAACCGACTGCATGAATTAAGAGTTTATTGGAAACATCTCCATCAGTGCCATCAACGCTACGACATTTCAGGTAATTTAGACCTCAAACTCCTATAAGGAGCCATAGCAAATATGTCCAAATTTACGATCTCATCCTTCCTACTTTGCTATTTTATCGCGTCCGTCATCCATTAGGCAGCACAACTTGCTTCAAATCAATATCCAAATGCGGCGTTCGAGCAGCTAGATTTCACACATTTTAAACAATAAAGCGTCAGCTTTTCGCAAATTGTGGTAAAAGTACTACATGTCTTCAAGTTCTTCCATCCAGCAGTCGTGGCACATTTCAAGGTGTCTGAATAGCAGGCAGCTGCCGATTTTTGGCATGTAAGCATATTGGTGAAAGGTGAAATCTTGCCACACCAATTTCCTGCTGACACAGCGCATGTTGCGGCTGGCGTTGAAGATTTTGTTGGTGTCGCTGCAACCGCAGAAGTCGGTTGCTTCCCCGTAGTTGAACCCTTTAGGGAGCTTGTTGAGGTTTCTGCAGAGCTTGTGGATGATTTCAAGGTTGCTCCCGGAGGCTTTTGTGTTCCAGTCGAGGAAGAAGTAGTAGTGGCGGATACGGCAGAAGCTTTGACACTGGTTGTCGCGATAGAACCTGGCGTCGTTGAGGTGGATTTAGTGTTGAGAGAGCGATACCAATTGGTCCTATCAGTGTCTCCCAGGCAGTCCCCTACTGTGACGCCCTTCCATCCTTTGGCCTTGATTTGATCGAAATAGTAGCTGGAAAGGTTCCCTACAGATTGCTGTACAATATCGTGTTGAATAGATAAGTAGTCTACAACGGTTGTTGAAGCAAGTGCCTTTCGCACAATGTTCTTGGAGTTCTGAATTTGTGATGGTAAAGGATTCAAATAATCTTGAGTGTCCAAATCGAAATAGACTCTGTGGTATCCCAGAGTCTGCATATCTGCCCAGCATCCTGACGCTTCAGTGCAATCAGAATAAGGGGGTCTCATGTAGGTTGGCCATTTTCCAATGATGTTGTTAAATGCCATCTCATTCTTGACCATCTGCTGCATTCGAAGGCCGTGGGAAATGTTCGAAAGAGAGTAATGACTCCAAGTATGAGATGCAACTTGATGACCCTCGGCAATCATACGTTGGATCAAAGAAGGATATGGGGCAGTGATATCGATTTCCCCTTTTCCATTATTGTTGCCCGTGATAAAGAATGTCGCTTGGTAGCCATATGACTTCAAAATATCCAGCAGATCGGATGTGTAGTTGTATGGACCATCATCGTAGGTCAGAGCCACCACACCTGTTTGCACACAGTCATAGATGTCATCCTTGTAGGTGATAGGCCCCAATAATGGTCTTGCAGCATCGAGAGTTGATACACCAGCAGGCGTCGCATCCGAGTCGCACCTTCCATATCCAAGTAAGCAACTTCCCGGGTCAGCACAATAGTCCTGGGTGGTTCCGCAGTATCCAGAAACTTTGAGCAAATTAGTAAGAATACTAGTGTCACCCGGCCTTCGGTACTCACCACTACAGCATTGATTTCCTCCACAAGTTGCACCACCAAAATTTGGACCACAGGTTCCCCCTGTGGTCGGCTCGCTAGCACCTGCAGTACAAGCTCCATATTTAGACTGACACCCTATATCGCAATAATCGGTTGTGTTCCCGCAATATCCTGGTCCAGAACAGCAGAGTCCTCCAGTGCAGGAAATCCCTGCATTGCTGGCTCCGCATACGAACGAGCTATCCGATGGTTGAACTGTTGCGCCTGAACAAGTACCAAATGCTGATTGGCATCCAGTTCCGCAGTAGTCTATACGGCACAAATCAGTACACATCATTGTGCATATTCATGATGGGAATTTGAGACACACCTGTTGTGTTACCACAATACCCATATGCTGAACAGCATCCTCCTGTGTTTGAAGTGGCATCACAAAAATAGCTTTTGTTAGCTCCTGCAAATGAATTTCCACAGGTGTTGTCTGGACTTGTTATGGCTCGTTTAGAAAGAAAGGCTAGAAAGCCAGGATCTTGAGAATCTGTTCCTTCCAACGGAAACGCAAAGGCCATACCACTGAGTGATAAACCCGTGGTTATGGCTAAGAATAATGACTTCATCTTGGTTGTTAAAAAAATTACAAAATCGTTTCTGAAAAATGTACACGGAATAAATGGAGGCGACAAGAAATAAATGAGGCGACTCCGGGAAAGTGAATTATATGCTGGAGATAGACGAAAAAAGAAAGAATGCCAGCTCGAAAAAGAAAGTCAGCGGTCTGATATGCCGACATGGAGAAGGTGGAAAGGAAAAAGGAAAGACATTGGTGAGAAGGGGGATATATGTACAACATTGCCACATCACGGGTCGATATATCAGAAAATGACTCGACATGTCATAGCCAAGCTACAAGAGCATACTAGGCAGGAATCGTCTGTTATTTGACTACATTTTTTGAGGACGTTTATATCCAGGAAGAGATTCCCGGAATTATCGCCAAGTTATATAGCCAAGAAGGCCATGGCGTCGACCCGTCTTCTTGGAAGAGCTTGGGAAGAGTCCGTGGAACAAAACGAAAACTTCCCCTCGGAACGTTTCATAGATTTGATTCGCCCAAAAAAATATGAAACATCGGTTAGTGGAGAACGATGAATTAAAACTTAAGGGGTACTGGCGGGAGCTTGGAATTGGTGTGAAAGCCTGTCTCTTTTCAGCAACACTTATTAATAGTGCTTATGCGCACTTACTCTTTTTCCTTGGGATATCATCCCAACTTCAATGAATAGAAAGGAAACCTCGACCAGGTGTTCCTAAAAAAAAAGTTCTGGAATTTTGTATTGATATACAGATAATTTAGCAAGCGCTCGTGCGGTCAGAAAGTACACAATTCCTTCCTAAACGAACTTGGATTTGTAGGAAAAAGCTGTAATTTGATTAATGAGATTATCATTATTTTTTTATGTTTTAGGATTCTCAGAGAATTCTAGGGACATATAAATAAGTACCTTGTTTTTAATAGTTATATAATCTAATTTATAATTTTATTACATTGAATATAGATATTAAAATCTACATCCATTTCAATCAAAAATGATCCTATTTAGAAAGGGGTTCTGTACTTTCTGGCCGCACGAGTAACACATTTTCTATTGTTAAAAGACTGTTCTTATTCAAATTGTCGCTTTGATCTCCGATCAAATATTCTGCACAGCATTCATTGTCCAAGCAGGACTAAGGGAAATTTATCTGAATTTGAGTGTCAAAGCAGAAGGAACATTGTCTATTGTCTATTGTATTTTTCTATAATTTTACACCTTTACCCAAATCCAAAGGAGTGTGCCCAATCGTATTCATTATCATCAGCCTATTAAGTCATCATCCGTCCAATTCCTTTGCAAATTTTTCCGGCAATCGTCATCCATTACTAATCATCATCTCGCAGTTGCTATCATCCAAATCAAATCCGAAAATGTATAAACATCATCCTCCGTTCAGTGCATTAATTGATCGAAGAACTCAAGCTGTAGAGAGAGTTTTCTAAGCCTATTTTATCAATGTCAGCTTCTTTCTTGATTACTCGTTAGTGAGAATGGTGAGGCTTACTTGGCAAGCATAGTCAGTGTAGCATTGCTCTTCGGCACTTGGCTGATACAAGACGAATCTTGTAAGACGAACACAAGACAAGCTTGAGCTGGAAGTGCTGACGGTAGCAGAACCAACAACGGTACCTGCCTTGGCAGTGTAAGAATCTTCGCCGATGACAGCAGTTAACTTGAATGGGGTGGTGACAGTCCAGGTTCCATCCTCAAAGTCAATAGAAGCGGAAGGGTTGAAGATAGCTGTCTTGGCAGGCTTTTGACCGGTGAGAGACAAAGACTTCTCTGGGTAGTAGTCAGCCTCAGCATAGGCGGCGAAGGTCTTGTTGTTGAAGCAGTTGACGAGGTAGTAGATTTGAGTCGAGGTTGAGGTGCTGGCCTCCATGGCTGCTGGAGCGGCGGTTGGAGCGGCGGAAGTAAGAGCAGAGAGGAAGAGGAGGGGGATAGAAGCAATCATGGAGAAATGCATTTTGATGGTTTTGAGGTCTCGAAGAGTGAGAAGTTTGAGAAGGTTTGGTAAGTTGTTGTGAGAGGTGTTTGAGGTGAATGAAGTGCTGTTGAGTTGTTGTAGAATGTGTGTGAGTGAAGTTGTTGTGATTGATAGAGATTATTTGTCGACGAAGGCTTGCCTTTATATAATTTCTCTTCTCAACAACATCGTCCCATTGACGAAATGCTTTTCTCGAGTAAGCTTTTTCCTATGGACCGTTGTCTGTACGCAAACACACCCATGTGCTACGATCGTGGAACATCACCCTTGTGAACCACTTCACCATTGCCAGCCACTTCACAAAATACGACCGACTTGCGGCATTTGCATCGATGTTTACTGGGCCTCAACAACACTCGGCGCCAACACTTGTTTTCGTCTTGAATACCCACAGAAACAGCCATGATGAAGGCGGTGATGATGGTATTTCCCAGAGCCCAGAACCCATTTTTGTGAACCACTATCAGTACAGCACCAGATTTCGATTATCCCATGTAGAGTAAATGAGCTAGTTTTATGACCTGCAGTCAAGAGGTAAGACTTTTCCATCCAGATTTTCATACGGATTTCGGGCCATGCCGGAAATGATACCTCATTAGGTAGATCTTGCTGGACCCAGGGTCTTTCCCCCACAAGCTTGTAATCGGGCTCTAATCGTAGGCTGGATCTGCCCCTTTCACTCGACCCGCCCCATTATATATTGCAGGGATAATAGATCCATTTAATCATTTATTCAATTTTATATATTTTCCAACAATTTTGATAAAGTCACAATGATGTAAATTAATACTAAAATCGAAAATTTAAAATTTGTACTAGAATTCACAATTTTATTTGAATTATAATAATTCTGAGAAAATTGTTCGACTTTAGATGATATTTGGAAACATTTTAATAGAATCTTATTATTATTATTATTATTTTTTACAAAGTTGATTAAAAGAACTTGTTATTTCTTTGACTGACTGGTGCTAAAAGAAATGGATGGGAAGTGGAGCAAACAGGAAGATGCTCGTTTGAGTTTACCGATTACACCTGAATCGAGGTTCTTTCTCTGATGATCCTGACTGAGCAACGGTAAACGAGGGCCCACTAGACAAGCTTGCGGGTCTGCAAGTCGATCATAACGGCGACGCAGGCCACTTTGGTACAACTGTTAAAGAAAGATCCTCCGAAGTCGATCTGCTGGCTGGGAAGATGAACAAGGGTGTTAGATCGAAATGTGAAAATCTTTGCTAACGCGGATTAGACCCCTACTTCCAAGACTGGCTCTTTGAGGCGGTCAATACGCCACATCATGGATCATCGAGACTTTTAATGTTCATTACAGATCTCCCATACCATTCAGGACCGAGGTCTACGACATGTTGAAGATTTTTTAATGAAATTAGATTACCTGCCTACTAAGGCATAGTATTTGACATAATTTACAATACATTATCTCATCTTTTTACAAACTTCAGGTATGGCTAGAGCAGTGATGCAAAGTTTCAGGGCAAATCAAAGGCCGTGGCACTTTTTGAGTCTCTCGTCTGAGAATAGAAGCTATTTCATTGAAGGATCAGATATCCGGATTGTATCTTATCCATCGCGCGAATGCGAGACATTCCGGAAAGACCCCGAGACCTAACATCATGAGCTTGATTTTCTGAATTACTTATTAGGCAGCCCTACTGGATTCTGTGGGGAAAAAAAACAGTACGATATTTCAAGATTTGAAAACACAGATTTTCTTCCTCGGCAATCAACTTATTAGTGGGTCAAAAACTGTACCTTGGAGGCAAGATGGAGGATCCCGAAGAACCCATAATGATGATCCGCGATTTTGCACAGTGGAATTCCGTTCTAACATCCGCCAAGTCCATCCCTCATATTTTGCAATGCAAAAGAGGATTACGTGAATGAGCACGTGCCCATAGGCGTGCTGTGGCTCCTTGGATATGAAAATTAGGTTCATTGAAGCGAATGTGGGAATAGCCTCAAAGTTAAAGTTACGTACATACATTCAAAACTTTGTTCCTGAGCCTTATTTTCTCATATCCTTATCAATTTCACGATATACCTACTAAGCTCAAAATGGATCTCTACAAACTTCAGGCTTCAAAGCCTACAAGGCCTAAAGATAAAACATGGTTCGATGGAAAGAAATGTGAAAGCATTTTTTCGATGCTCCTACTTTCCGACAGAATCGACCCATTGTTTTTACAGATTCCGTCCTGTTAAGTTTAAGTTAAGTATCATATGCCCATAAATATTCCGTTGAATTGGGTATCAAAATATTATGACAAAATCCGATCTTTTGCAATCGAACGATTTTATCGGGAAACAATTCGGCAGAAGAACGGATTGCTTGACGACTTGTGTTATGTTACTCGTGCGGCTATGTGAGGCTCTTTCCTATATAGGTTTAGAAAAGGGGAGAAAGATAGAGAGGATTGCCCAATCAAATCAATATCTTTTATGTATTCCACTTTTTAACAGAAGATTTGCACAAAGAGACAACGTAATCCCAATTAAATATTCGCTTATGTTCGCTTCACTTTGTGGACTTTCCTACATTGGATAAAGATTTACCACACATAAACTTTTTCGAAACCTAGAGGATTGTTCCTTCGCAGTGTTTAAGCTTTTATCGGAATGAGCCCTATAATTTTTAAGCCGCACAGTGTACTTGTCGCAGTCTTGCCGGGAACCGAAAATCCTGTATTTTCACATGCTAAATATCGGCTGCAGGACTAGTATGTATAGGATACCCACTAATTCCAGGGCATCCATGGATAGCTGAATCGGACCTGTTTGCTGCATTGCATTCCTCCGGGCATACTCAAGTTCATCCAGGCCTCGCACCGCCAGGCCATATTATGAAGGGCATAAACCTCAAGTCTAGATCTCACTTATTTACGTATTCAGTACATATGTTCAAGCCAGTTTCCGGACAGTTTAATTCGTGGAATTTGATTTCGAAGGGAGCATGTCAAAAAAAAAAGAAGAGAGAGAGAGAAAACAATGTTTTTCCGGCGTCAGGCTATGCAAGTGGATACCATGCCGCAACTACATCTCTTCTGTAAAGAATTGCATATCCCAGACCGTGTCCATCTTTTCATCTCTGTTGGCAGTTTTAGAATCGCTACGTCGATACAATATCGTATCATTTTGACGTACCAGCTCCGGGGGTTTCGATTTTTTATCTCTTCTCCTCGTGTGGAACTTGGGTGATTGATTTTTTGCTCTTTCAACTTATACTTTTGGCTTATCAGGTATTTCTATGCTGCCTTGAGATTCTATCACATTGGATGAAGTATACCACCAGCCTTCGCCGTAGACCTTGATGGCGCTCTTTTCGATGCCAACGATCTTCCCTATAAAATCAGGTATCACCAAGAGGCGAAAAACAATGCTAAAGCTTGTGCTTGGGGTAGAGATGTAGGATCTTTCATTCATAGCCCACCACGTCCCGTTCCGGGAAAGACGTTGAGCTGTTCATGCCAGCTGCCAACCCACATTCTACAGTGCAACATGCAAAAACAGCAATTACCATCTTCCAGCTCGTCTCCTGTATGAGATTTGTTACTAGGACTAATTCATAACTTTAGATCCGGCAGCGAAGCTGCCGTGCATGTAAGCAGTTAGTTCGTATGGCTACACCGCACTAGTAGCGCGGCAGAACCATTACATCGGAAAGAGCCAAAGAACAAGCAATGAGTCTTGAATAGTGTGGTTTATCGAGTATGCTTGAAGAGCGGGACCACAGTAAAACTTGTTTATTCCGGATTGCAAAACCCGGCCAATCGGATCAGGTACAGCGGTACCAATAAAAGGTATGCATAAAACTCTGTTTAATGTTATATAGTTTTTATACTTTAAATTGTATCCTGGACTGAGGATTTCTCCACTGCTTTCCCCCGAAACATACTACGTGATAGCTCCGCATTGAGAAGGTTTTCCCAAGTATCCGGAATAATTAAGTCCCGTAAACAGGTTTTACTGTATGGTAGGGAGCGCGTAAAGATCCTCGAATCCTCCAACGTAGTGTTTTTGCGGTTTTGTGGCATGCTAGTTTTTGAAAACTACTTATTCCCAATAGCATAGCGCTCATGATCCCAGGACTGTAGTTACTGAAAAACTTGTGACTACTGGTGTTAGCTAAGTTCATACAAACAACCAAGACTTGTTAACCGTAATAGACAGTAGCTCCTTCCACAGTTAGTAAGAACAGCGTAAACTGCTACTGAGTAGCATTCAAGAATAATCATGAGGCTGCCGAAGAGTGAGATACTGATTGTGGTGCTCTGCAACTTCACAATATTGGTAGCTAGAACACGCGGGTGAAGTTGATAGGTTTACCAAGCTTATAAATCCAAAATGTCATCTTAAATCTCTTCGTATTGTATCATCGTGAAAAGCTCTTGAGTCCAGCAGAGTTGACTACTGAACATTTCCCGAAGATTTACAGACAGTCTTGTAGGGTATAGAGTGTTTATGTTCATTAGTATATGTTTACGGGTCAAGAAAGAGCTTTATTTTTTCAGTTGGAAGAAGTGATTCCCATCTACAAAAATCTACACACGGCATAGAGCACCTGGCATGGATGAGTTACACGAAAGTTAAAGAATATTTGAAAATGTAAAATGATCCTATTTATAAAGCTATCATGGACCATCATCTATTACATACATTAATCGTTGAAATTTTAATATTCCAAAACAAAAACCACAACAAAAACGACAACAGAAACAGCAACAAAAACAAAAACGAAACTTGAATGAACATTCGCCACGCTGTCTGGTATCTTGTTACTCCATATGCTCCTTCGCATACCTTAATGATCGTAACCAGGGTTAGAGCGCTGGAAGAAACAGGACAACCACAAAAAAGCCCAGAGGGTATCCACCGAGAAGCAAAACACAACACCATAACTCCAAACACCCAAGTAATTTCCAACCACTCCTAACACCAAAAGACTCCTGCATACTCCCAGCTCCTCAGACATTCACTTCTTGTAATTGCGGGAAACCACGATGACATTAGGAAGAGAATGCCTTAAGAGAAGCTGGCGCCCTCAGCACCAAAGAATGTATACGTGTTCGGCTTTCTTAAAAAAGTGTTGAGCTCCTGATGTAAAAAAATTTCATCCTCAGATAGGCTAACGAGGATAGGAGGTGAGGCGGCAGAAGATGAGGAGCCAGCTGAAGTGGCTGACGACATGGTAGGAGAAATCACAGGATAGGAAGGCGAGGAGAAAAAGGCGGGGCGAAATGAGGCGGGTCGAAAGGAGGGAGAAGGAATTGAGGCAGGAAGGAGGGAGCCGCTGCGTAAGGAATCTGGTACCTCAATGTGAGGAATCGGGATGTCAGGAACCAAAACGTCAGGAACCGGAAGGGATGGAGCTTGGCCAAACGCAGCGGCGGCGATCATACCGGGACCGGTCGGACCAGGGGTGGCGGACCAGGGGCTAACGGAGGCTGTGGTTGTGGTTCAGCTCTCCTTTTTGCTGAACCGCTTCCACCGCCACCGTCAACTTCTCGTCCTCGCTTCCACGATACTAGTAGTCAATTTTTACAAACGTCACAGCAATCAATCAACTTCATGACAAAGTTCTTGGAAGCCTCCTTGTTTCTTCGGCGGATATGGCTCCATACGTAATGTCTCTCCCATGATGATGTTTGCCGGATGTCATATGAAATTCAGCGAACAGGGCGAAACACTCTTCGAATGGAGTAAACTCTTCCCAACTTTTTCCGGACTTCACTGTTACGATCTTCGAAGGCAGAACCTCGGCTAGCCGAAAGGGGGGCCGGTGGTTCCGGAGGTTTCACGCTAAATGGAAGAGTTTTCACCTATATAAAGGGGATCTTGAATGGTATTAGAAAGGCAATGAAAAGCTTTGTATCTCTCTTTTGGTATCTCTTTTGGGATCTCCCTGAGTTCCTATTGGCCTATTCGAATATAATCGATTCTTTGCAGTATGACTCTAACATTCACCATGACCCTTTGACCGTCAACACGGTAGTTCTTGCGTACCCTGTGTTTCCACACGGCTACTGTTCCAGGAAAGCCAGAAAGCTTTCCTATGGAAGCTTTAGGATTGCTGGTGAGCTCTCTTGCGTCATGGGAGATTCTTTCGATTCGTGCCTTCGAAGGAGTAGTAGACTTGGCAGGAGCGAAGCGAGGAGTATATGTTTTACCTTTACAAATTATAAACTTTTTTTGGATCCGGTGAGATGGGGGGGAATTGTCGCATTTTGCTGGAGGAAAGTGTTCAGCAAATGTCGTGGATAAGTCGGATTGGCAGAGTAAGAGGGTTGGCGGAATGGGTGAAATTGGGGATGGCGAGTTAGGAGAAGAGCGATGTTCGTTTTTATTAGAATGTTGATACAGGGTAGGTTGTACCTATCTTGAAACTGAAGTCGTGAAAGTATGGAGATGACTTTAAAAAAAATGTAAAGTCTTTCATAAATAAACTAATTTATTCACAAATATTTTTTGATACCCTATTATAATAATTCAACAAATAAATTAAGATTTACTTAAAATTGTCTTTAAAGAGAGTCAGGGGCTTAACGAAGTATGATTTTATATCAAAAATCATTTATTTCAAAAACTTATAAAAATTAAATAAACAAATATATACTTTACATTTCAAAGAAATAATAAATATTTATTAAATATTATAAACTTTATTTTATTTTATATACTAAGTATCACAGTGGTAGATAGGTCTTTAGCTAATATGATGATATTCTACAAAGAGGGAAAGAAGGTGCTAGGAGGAGCATAGACTATATAAGGTGAGGAAACCGTATGCACTCATGTAGGCTAACCAGAACGGGTTAAACCCGTGATACTAAGATACACTTTATAATAACAAGAATTAAATTAAATTTTTTTAATTAATAATAAAATTAAAAATAAAAGTTTAAAACGCGATGATAATATCAAAAATATAAATAAAATTAATTTATTTATTAATAAATCAATAAATCTAATTCACACATAAACTCCCTCAACCTCTTCTATTCAAACACTAACAAGCTAACTCACTTCACAACCTAATCAACACACCCAGGAACAAAGTAAATTGATTTCAGACTCCCCATATTACGCACTGTCCCGTACCATACATAACAAGTAAGCAAAAAAATTCTAATTCTTAGGGTGAAAAATGAAATCGTGCCGGGTGACTGGGAGATTTAATTAATGAGTTTATTTCAGTTTGAATAAAGGTGCTGATTACTTAGTAGATAGATAGATGACTAACTTCTAGCTTTCACATAAAGACATAAAGATAGACGCATATAGAAAGGAAGAGACAGACAGATAGAGAGATAGAGATAAAAGCATATAAAAATAAAGGAAAATCTATACTGATACATAAGGCGATGTATGTATATATATAAAGATATAAAGTCGAAACAAGTTATATTATAAAGGATCTACTTGATTAGTCAAGAAGCTAGGGGTTTTATTTTCAATATCGATATTCCTCACTCTAGTCCATATATTCACTCTCTTTAAAATCACTAGATACTTCCAATCTGATTCCGTTTATCATGAGTAGATCTCCAGGTGCATGGTGGTATGGTGCACATCGACGGACATGGATTAATCCCGCACTTTCTACTAGGCTTGGTAGCTGCAGTATAGTAGCTATGCTCTGTGTAATTCGGAGAAAAGAGCCCGTGTTGCAGTTGGTAGGGTGTAAAATTATGAGACGGAACATATTAATGGCGGACAAAATGTTTTTATTTGACTCAGCAATAGTTTATTAGGAGAAATGATTCTCAGATATGCAAAATGCAGCGAAAGCTGGCTGTCGTGATTCTCTATATACTGCAAAGTTGTCATTATTCCACAAGTTATTTTAGATGATACAGCCTGAAGCTATTTGTTTTTCTACCTGATCAAAAAAGGCATGAAATTGCAACAAAGTAGCTCGGTAATAGTGCATTGTCTGGTTCCTGAGACAAATTTTATGTATTTATTCGCTATCCGAGTCCAACTGCATTGTAAGATGCACGCTAACATCTGAATCTGAATCCGACCCTTTAGCATCATCGTAGCTCATGACAGTATCAGCATTTGTTGTAGTTGGGGCTAATGACTCAGTATTAGGGAACCTAACGCTAGGGATAACCGAAAGAGGCGCGGATGCTTCAAACCCAGATTGGCTAGGCAAGTCCTGCTGGGCAATAGTACCTAGTCCAACATCGAACTTTTTCTCTGATGGGTTTAGCACTTCGTTTCTTGCTGACTGAAAATCTGGTGCATCAACAGCATCTGCTCTTTGCCTAATGGCGGCGGCATCATCTATGCTATCCATGACATCGTCTTCAGAATCGTCTTCTGCAAGATCATCAAGCGTGGAAGTGCCATGTCCTCCAGCAGGTATGATCGGCATGCGGGGACGTAAGAGGATCTCCACTGTATCGTCATTTGGAAACGCCCTCGTGATATGGGGAAGAATACTCGACAATGCTTTTCCGTTCTTTCCAACGAATGGATTGAGTATGCTTGCCAACATTGCTTCTTTATTACGTCCGAGAATTGCTGTACGTTCGAGTTGAGAACGCATGGATATATCAAGATACCCCTGCGGAAGGTCGGACAACAATACAGGTAAAAGAGAACTAGCTGCTACAATGACATTCGGATCGACAACGACAACCGTGGATATGGAGCCGTGAAGTAAAGTATCTGCATTCTGACTTGACGAACCCTTGGGTTGAGACTTATTGGCTTCAGAGCTGCTGATGCCCGAATAACTTGTCTCCAGATCTTTACAGCATGCTCGCATTAGTGGAACAAGCTTTGCGACACGTGGTTTATCTAAGCTTTGCCTGACCAACGGCAGAATTTTACAGGCTAAAGAATATGTCGATGCACGAAAGTCTTGGTGATTCCTCCCCGACGAAAAGGACCAAATCAGCAAGTCGAGACTTCCTTGGGCAAGGGAAACGAAACCTTGTTCTAAAATGACAGACATCGTGCTGATCAAATGCAATACAGAAACAAAAACTTTTGGCAGGCCAGTCCACAATCCATCTCTCTCATCACGGTCGATTGCAGGATGCAACCGCACACTTCCGGAATTCGAGTCCATGGGCGAGGGCAAAGAAATAGACAAAATCCTGGTTATTAAGTCGAAAATAGATCCGACCGGAATTGTGACAGCTGAAGGGGTGGGCCCTCCTAAATATTCATCCAGAAATTCGAGTAAGCCTATCAATCTTTCGATGCCAGCGTCAATACCAATCCAGCGAGAAAGATCCTCAGGTGTCCGCGCACCACCGGAGAGCTCTTCATTAACATTTACAGGTTCAGCGATATATCCAGCAGTCGACTCCCAGTCTTCGACGACGGCTCGAAACACTTGGTCGGCAGTTATGTGGATGTCTTGTACAAGGTCTCGAACTGCCTTTCCCCACTCCTCGCCTCCACCATTCTTCGCGACTGTCTGGTGCAGAACGACCACCAGTTTACGAGCACTCTCTTTTACCGATAACGGAACAAAACACTGATCACAAAGTGTGGATGCTAAATATGGTCTGGTGGCAGCACGTAACTGGGATGCGAAAGGGCGGAAGATGGTAGTATGGCGAGGCAGCAACATGGCAAACGAGCGGAAGACTGTCTCTACTAATGATGGATTTACATCTAAGATATTCATCGATGTCTTGGGAGATATTACATTCAAGCAAGACGTTACAAAGGTGGGTAACGTCGGCGTGGTGATTTCTCTGACCAAGGTTTGGTATTGATGGGTCATGCAATAGATCTTGGTTAGTGCTATAATACTCAGCTCTTTGGCAGCACTTGAGTCTGGTTTCTAATATAATCATTAGTATGCGACTTGAACAAACATGGTACCGGTAAACGACAGAAACAATCTTCACACGTACTCCAAGAACCGAAAGCAATCCTCGCACCCAAGACCCTGCGTCGCGCAAAATCTCCCAACCTCCAACTTCGACCACGACCTTGATCAAGACGATAGCAGCGAATCTTCCCTCGGCGCTCTTGCCATTCAATAAGGTTGTCAATTGGGTCTTTAATTTGTGGACCAAAACTGCCGACTGCGATGCATCCGCCTTCCCTGAATTCACACTAGGGTTTGAGAGGGGAATTTGACATTGAAGGGCATGTTGAACAAGAGTAGGCGTAAGATTCGGAAGATCTTTTGGAGGAGTAGATGTAAGACGTAGGCAAAGAATGCGCAGTTCAGATGGGATAGACATCCTCTTAAATCTTGAATTGAGTCTCCTTCCTTTTGATTTTGCGAAAATCTCTAAAAAAAAGGAAAATATAAGTTTTACTTTTCGCCAGCGAGACTCGTATTATTGCGGTATTGGAGAACTTCTTGGAGCAACTGAATGTGTAGGGTGATAGGAAGAAAAATTGAAGTTAGAAGGGAAGTCGATTTATCATAATCATATCACCATTCAGACTGGAAGATCTACCTTTATGTGGTAGCGTTCGCATGTGAAAAAATCTCTGGTGCAAGTTCTCGGGATATGCAAAGACTGGGCTATGATTGGCTCATGAACTTTAGTACAAGCATTACCTAGAGGCTAGCTCAGTCAGTCGCCGTATTATGGATTTATATTCTTCCGAAGCCGCCTCTCAGGAGAATATGTAGTAGATAGGAACATATTTTATTCAGCCTTGTCTGGATATATCCACAACTCAATTCATGTTATTCTGAATCGGGATATTAAAACAAATCAAAATAGATTTATATGAGTATGTGTCTAGTATTTATACCCTAGTACTTATACTATATATCCTCAGTCCCGTCTTGACTAGCATTCATGTGAAGAATTACTAAATAGGGATGATGGATTTATATTAATCCGGTCCGACCGCCAAGAGAAATTAAACCTGATTGCTGAGAAACCCTGAACCGCCAAAATGTTCTAGGGAAAATGTAGCAGGGTACCTAGACAGTAGGTATCCATGGTTCTGTTCAAGAACTGGTGAGCCAGAGAACTCTGTAAATTGATATGAATAGCCAATCTACCTAATATAATAATAACTACCTAATTGAACTGATGAAATACGAAATATCAAGATCTTCAGCCGATTTACCATTCTTCCAGTACATTTATTTACTTTCATAATAAACTCCTGATTTCATCCAATTCCACAATTCCATTTGAGCTTGGCTCCTCGTACTTGTGACCGACCTCCTTGACCATGCTGTCATTTGCTTCACACTGTTAACCATCCCCCATTCCTTCTTACACACATTTACTGCTTGCCCAGTAAATAATAATACGTGCGAACATGAGTGTAAGTAGAGTATATCTAGAAGGACACAATGCTCTATACATTTGCTTACATAGTTTAGCGTGAACAATCGAAAGCGGCCAATTATATTCAACTCCTGGACACGGCTCGTAGTGAAGGGAATTGGGATTCTGTGCCAGAACTTGTCAGAAAGATTAGGAAACATGCGCCTACCCGAACATGTATGTTCTTTTTACCATGTTCCTTGAATCGATATTTTATTCTCAGGATCCTGGCACTGATGTTCGGTATTAACCTGTTGCAATAGGTCTCACGTTGACTGCAGAGACTGAACATGCGGTCACACAACACTATCTTAATACCCGACCATCGACAGCGGGCTCCACATCCTCGAACCTCTCCAGATATATACAACCACTCCAAGAAGCTATAGCGAACGAGCGGCAACATGTCGAGGATGATTTCCAGGCGCAGGTCTGTATTGCTTGGATACATTGGCATATGGGAGAGCACGAATTGGCAGCTTCGAGTTTACCTGCGAGTATAGAAGGCGAGTTTTCGCAGCTTGATGGGACCAACAAAGAATCGAACGAATGGACGAAAGTGTGTGCACTCAAGGCATCATTTATCAAGGGGGATTCGCAACGAAGAATTGGAAATGTGCCAGAAGCATTGGAAACGTTTGATTCGGCTTTGCCTATACTTGGAAGCATATCAACTACAACACAAGCAAACGGCCGGAAGGAATTGATCGGTTGGATTGAAGAGTTATTGGCAGGATTTTGCATGCTAGCAAGTCATGCTATCAGAACAAAGATAACCCCTATACTCGAAACCGAGACGTTGTCATCCTTTCGCGCTTGGTCTCGATTCTGGGAATGGGCTCCAACCAAGCCGGTTGGCCGCACAATGAATGCTCAAGTCTCAAGGCGAGAAGTCTGGAAAGAATACTATATCACAGTATCCGATCTACTCCAAAAACAACTACCGTTTCCCACCACAGCCCTGACCATCGCATACCCTGACTTATCATTGAGATCGGAGCAACGAGCAGAATTAAAACGAGTGGAAGCACGCTACGAGGAATTGTTATTAATTGAAGTACAGTTTCCGAAGGCGGAAGAGCCGAGTGAGGAAGTCGAAACATTTGTGGAATTAGTCATGCAAAACTGGAGAATTTTGTGTGGGAATTCATGGGAAGAACATGAACTTGGCGAAGGGGGATCAGAAGCGCTTAGCAGAGGGGTTTTGGACATCCTGTATAATGCCGCAACCAAGACATTCCATTCCACGCCAATTTTACGGCATTTATTCACTGTTCATATTGCAGTCGCGGAATTTGATTTAGCGTTCAAAGCATTTGATACCTATTTGGAGATTGTGAAGAGAGGGAAAGCTCGGGTAGAGAAAACAGGGGAATTGGAACACGGTTTAGATGACGATGAAACAGTGTTAAAAACCGCTGCTGAGTGTATCAGGGCTCTATGTCGATATGGCTCAAGAGAAGCCTCAGAGAAAGCGAAAGACCTTGGTCACTTTTTTGAGGAGTGGCTGACTAAACACCATCCACTCGAACAGCGGAATGGAACCGAGCGGCTAATCGAAAATGGCACCTCGGTGGTGTCAAGCACTCTTATATCGCCAAAAGTATTTGCTATTGCTTGGCGGTCAATTGGAATTGGCTATTCGCAATGGGCACGATTAACTTTCGATACATTTTCGAGAGGGAATATTCAACTGAAGGCTATAAAATGCTTTCGGCGGGCTCTTCTTCCAGAATATGAAAGTACAGCAGATGTTGAAACCCTTTTCGCATTAGGCACAATCCTTGCAGAGCGCAGAGAAATATCTACCGCGATTGAAGTTGTAAAGGTCGGACTTGCTCCTCTACGTCCCAGTTTACCAAATGGCAACGGCTCATTTGTTACGACCAAATTTGCACGAGAAAGATCTTTGATACCTTTATGGCACCTCATGGCTTTACTTCTGAGTGCACGTCAAGATTTCATGACAGCAGTGAGATCTTGTGAGGGGGTTTTTGACCAATTTGGAGAACGAAAAAACCTGTATGGAGAATCTGAACTTGATGGTTCATTTAGAAGCGACCACCTGAATTTTAACGAAAAGCCCATGGAAGGAAATCGAGGCTTGGTGGATGAAATGGATGACTTTGAAAAAGAAAATCTCTTAGAGGTCAAGATGACTCAATTATCCCTCATAGAAGTCCTTGAGGGCTCTGAAGTTGCAGTCAACTGCAGTGATGAACTTCTAGGCCTATACACAAGACTATTCGGCGACCCCTCCAAGGAAGTTGTTCCAACAATAGTTCAACCTGTTGCATTGGTACCTCCGAAAACCTATGCAGGAACTATTAGGACTATGAAAGGAAGTATATTTGGACGGTCTCTAAATAGGTCAGCGCGAAAAGATATGTTGGCTTCAATAGAACAGAGCACAATTTCTCAAAGACCAAATACCGCGCATTCCATGGTCCACAAGGCACCAACTATTCAAGTGACTCATGAGAATGGTACTGCCGGAAGACAACAACGTCGTCGTTCTGTAGATCATCATGAAAAGCTGCATAAAAAGGCAAATCTCAGAAATCCTTCTCAAGGGCCAGATAGAAGCGCCAGTGTAGGGAGAACACAGACCGACGGAGCTACGACGGAAATAGATGGGCAAAATCGGGAAATTCGTTTTGAGGAGAGCTCAAAACCAATACCTCCATCCTCGCAGCAAATGGAGCAGAAAGAACCGGCTCTCAAAGCAGCAAATCCTAATCATGTCGTGGTTCAAGACAATCGTCTCCCAATTACTCCACATTCATTATTACCAAGCCCCACGACACGATTCTCCAAAGATTCTGAGAGGCGACGAAGAATATCAACATTAGTCCGAGTATGGCTACTGATTGCTGGCTTTTATCGACGAGCAACCATGTACGAAGATGCTAAAGGTGCAATTGAAGAAGCGCATAAATTGGTTAACGGGTTAGAGACAGATATTGTCAACGACCCTACCGGATTGGCGTCGTTTGATCATCCTGGCTGGGGAGGCGGAAAAAGTGTGGATGAATTATGGGGTGATGTTTACTCCGAGGTACGTTGAATCAAACAAGTTTTCGAAATTTACTAATGTCTTTTACAGCGTGGCTATCTTTTTGTCGATCAATCTTCTCCATATACGGCACTTGAAAATTTCGAGGCTGCTTTGAGCCACTCGGCAGATCACCCTGCTGCGACTGTTGGGCTTTCCGATATTTTGCTAGACATATATACAGAAGATGTTCTGCCCCCACCGACCATACCATCTCTTGTTCTTCCCACAGTTTCTGCTAGTACTCCCTCAACCTCTATCCTCAATACCTCAGGTCAATCAAAACCACATCAGTCATCAACACTCCCTGACTCGACTACAGGACCTCTTGGTCTTCCACTTCCTACTTGTCTCAAACGAGATATTCTCACTGCTCCAGAGAAGAATGAAGCTGCTCAACTTGATCGACTTGCAGCTCGCGACCGTGCCTATGGACTTTTATCCGGCTTAACAAAATTAGGTTCGGGTTGGTATTATTCAGAAGCATGGTATTCATTAGCCAGAGCTTATGAACTAGGAGGCCAGAAGGATAAAGCGAGAGATGTGCTTTGGTGGTGCGTGGAATTGGAAGAAGGTCGAGGCTTGAGGGCTTGGAATGTAGCAAGTAGTGGTGGTTATGCTCTCTAGTTAATTGCGAGGTTGGGAAATTCTGGGCAGTATATTGTGCATAATTGGAATGATAGAGGATTTTTGGTTGTAGATATCAGATAGAGGTTTGAGGTTTACATAATGTGGATTATTAATTAAATTAAATCCGTTCAAGTATCCGCCTTGCGTTTCAGTTGGGCTTGTAATAAGTGTTGGATTATAGAGGTAGACAGGTGTATCAATATCTATTACCTCTATCACACCACATCATATTTCTCTCCAAGGAAAAACCACAACCCGCACATTATAAATTATGTGCATAGCACATATATTTCCTTCTAAAATTACCTCTTCAAATCCCTCTTGTAATACTGGAGAAAAAAGCGCATCGATAAACTCCTCTCAATGCTCTGTCGAAGTCGCTAAAGAAATATGAGATCGCTCCAGCTGGTGATCTGGTGAGCTGGTGAGCTATTCTATGCGTATGATATACTTAGTAGGTATATGTGGATATGGATGTGGATGTATAGTATTAGTACTTTAGTTGGGAATTATTTATTGTTTATTATTTACTATTTAGTAGGTCTGGAGGTGGATTGGTGACTGGAGACTGGTGATTGGTGATTTGTTGTATATAGTAATAACCGTTTTTGGGGGGAGATAAGGTGGATGGGTTTCTAGGGGGGAGGTCGATGTGGTTGGGCATGGGGATGGGGTGGTGTGGGTTGGAATTTGGAGTTTTGGGGGGGGAGTGAGAACGGAAGTGTGGATGGAGTATTGAGATTGCTGTTTATGAAAGATAGGCTGAGGAATGTAGGGGTTAGTATGGAGGGGGTGTGGAGGAGTGTGAATTTTGGTAAATGGCTAGTTGTTTCTGTAAAGACTCTATTGTGTTTATTCTTCGGGTTTGGCCTGGTTATTTTCATCTTTCTTTATGGATGCGGTAGTTTGCTGATTATAACACCCACTCTAATCTCACTCCATATGCTATATACTGTCACCCATACGCTGAAAAGGTTATCATTAAAAGAAAACAATCTTGCTATATATATTCTCTCTGCCATTCCGATATTACCTCAAATCCCCGTGATCTTAAACATCAATCAATGACAAGATAAGATTACATATACCTCTCTTCAGCAAATCTCACTCCCCATCTCCATCCTACCGCTTAGACCGCGAACCACCACTCTCATTCCCACCATCTGCGGTATTCCTATCTTTCTAAGTGGATGAGTCGGATGGTACCAATAAACGTGTTGAGTTGGAAGCTCGTGAGTCTGATTTGCGGTCTGCTTTTACATGTGGCTTTGAAGTTGATGTTGAGTTTGAACTGCTGCTAGGTGCACGTGTTGGAGCTTCTGTGATGCGGATCTCGGGGATGCGTGTGCTGCTGCTGGATTTCTTGGTGGTTTGTGGTGTTCCTCTACTGGGGGTTTTGTGGGATGAGGTGGAGCTGGTGCGTGTGGCTGGTTTGTTTTCGCGGGGCATTTTGTTGGTGTTGGTGTTTGATTACTTTTTTGGGTTGGGGTTGCAATTGAGTTGTGAAGAGATGAGATGAGATATAATTTATCAAAATATATTTAAGATGTTGTTCTATGATAATGAATTGTTGTTCTTGCTGCTGATGATAATGATGATAATGAAAAAATACTCGAGAAGCTGGATATACTCAAACTTATATACACCTATCAAATAACACTTTCACACCAATTATCCAACTTTTACCAACGAATTCTATACCGGTCTAGACCTAGGTAGCAATGATATCCACTCGGTCTTCAATCACATTATTAGTCTCTTAGGGCTGGATGTGGAGAAGGCTGGGGTCAATTGTTGTACATGAGCAATGTTGTGATATTTATTGGGTTCGATTCGCTAATTTGGGTTTTGCGGTTGAGTATTTGGCTAGGACGATTTATATACGGGCAGGCGAGGGAAGACCTGGCCTGGCCTGGTCTGTAGCCTAATCGATATATTGATTTTTTTCATTGTAGGTTTTATGTTATTATCTCTATTTGTAATGTATAGCATTTTCTATTTCTAGGCTTTTAGGATGGAAATTTATATTAGTATCTAGGTGGGATGAGTATAGATATACATGTTGAAGACTCGCTAAAATCAATACATCTACTAGTAAGATTATCTAAGAATACATTTATCAATCGTGTACTTTAAAGGAGTAGATCACTCCAATCGCTTTATGGTTTTTTAAAGTTTCATCGCTATTTCATTTTGTCTAGATCGTAGTATTAGATCTAGATGATTAAATACCATTATTCGGTAAAGTATAATATAAGAATAATGTATGCGGGAGAATTAAGTTAGACTCCTTTTCGCAAATGTTGAGATATATCTAATGGATATATCAGTATCTTTAGTGAATATCAATGATTTTTTGTATTTTCTGAATTTGATGTATAGACGATTATGTATATGGAAATGAATATTGGATATTTATTTTCCGGAGAAAATATAAATATCCAATCAAACACTCACTTCTATATAGAAAATCTAGAATTTGAACAAGTCTTATCAAATTAAACAACTTCAAAATTCTAAAACTATATCTGAATTAACTTAATCAAATATTATATTATCATTCTTTTAATAAATTATATAATAAAAACTATATAAAGTATCTCTCTTTTTTAATATTTTAATCTCAAAAATATAAATAATTAAATAAATCTATTAAACTATCTCAGATAATCTATAATCAAAACTAAAGATAAATATATTAATTTAATGTTCAAGATATTATTTGTTTATTTATTAACTAACTGATGAGCATACACAAGTATATATATACCTTAATCGAAAACAATATATTAACTAAATTAAATATCATAAAGAGAGATTTACAGTATAGCTATTAATATTCATAGATATTTAAGTTACACCATTACTACTATCCTAAATCATAAAATCATACAATTACGTATATAGCCATCTACCCAAATCTCCGCTCTCATTCTCCCAAATAAATAACCCTAGAAGAAACGCTGGTGCTCCAGGTATCTAATCTTACAACCATCCATATTCAAACAGAAAGTAACATAAAGCAACATAATCGAGCATCTATGCTTCTATGCATCTTCAAACAAACAAGAAGTTCTAGTCCTTCCCTATCAACTCTTCTAATAATTGCAATATCGATATCCCAAATGCACAAATGTATAAATGTACAAGTCCATCTTAGTTCTTGACTTAATACCAATTCTCTAGCACCACACCACTCGACACCACATATCAACATATATGATTCCCCCAACTACACACCACACTCTCATATCTAAATAAGCAAACTTCCATCTCTGTCTATATTTATATCTATAAGAAGTTTGTTATTTAAAGCCTTGCAAGTAACGATTAGAACAAGTACCTGATCGCCTTTGAACGTATCATCACTCCATTGAAAGCAGCAAGTGCAAAACCACACAGCCAGATACTGGATCGATGCACACGAATCTAAAATCCAAAAAAAGCAATCGAGTCGGTACCAATATATCCATCGTGTCCCCTTTGAATTCTAGTGACCCGAGTACGTATCATTCAGCATCACCGGTAATAATCGCTTCGGGTTGTTCGATACCGTAGAGAAGAAATGCGTTTGGCGGGTGCATGTGTTGGAAAACTCCATTTCCGAGAATGATGAAGATGCCTAGGAAGAGGGTGGTGAAGAGATCGAGCATGGTAGGCTTGACGCCGATGTGATTGAAGAAAGTTTTGATGTATTGTTGTACGGATGATTGTTGGGAAATAATTAGAAGCCAAGGAAACCAAATATCTCTTCATGCTTTATATCCGGGGAAAAGGGCCCTTATTTGCTGGCATAGCTGGAGACCAATAAAACTTGATGTATCACTTGCCATTGGCTGTAAGATTAGCATGAATAAGATATCTGATCCTGTATTTGAGTCCAATTGAGAATCAATTGATGGTAACATGGGTGTATGACGGAATCTGTGTATCATGACAGATGTTGTAATGTCAGGTAAGACGAACTTTTGGGCCGTTGATAACCATTTCAACATCAAACAATTAGAATCGGAGAGGAGATATTAAGAGAAAGCCTCATAAGTATGCCGCGGTGCAAAGATAGGATTTAATATCTTCGTCACAGCTTCCGCCATTGTGAACAAAACACCACCACTAAATACAGTCCGTGATAATCTCATGACTGTCCCTCTCCAAAAGGCCCTCACACCACCATCTTTCAATATACCAACTATAGCTTGAGCAGTCGTTGTTACTTTGGAAGATTGACTTTTCGTTTTGATTGTATCAAAAGGTTGTGTAGCCAAAGTAGTGATGACACCTGCTGCTGCGCCATTCGCAAAGTTGACAACAGTATTCTGTGGAATCTCACGTACGACCTGAAAATCTTTGATAATATTGTATGAACCCATCCTAAAAAAGGTTGCCGATGCTTGTTTGAGTGTTGTGCCAATGAAACCTCTATACAAATCTACAAAACCATCTTCTCTGACAACGGTACGTATACAATGAATTGTAGAATTGTATTGCCTCGTGGACCGGGCATCACCGATCAGGGCAGTTTTTATCCGTTCCGTGGGTTTGACAGCGAAAATAATAGCTGCGACTCCAGCTGCCATGCCAGCTAGCATGTTACGAGCAGGAGAAAGAACACCACTTTCGGGATCTCGAAAGACGTTTTTGATGCTATCAAACGAAGCGAATCGGACGGCATCTTTTGCAATGGATCCAGATACCAATGCACCACACCCGTTATATAAAGCTCTTAAACCTTCTTGTTCTTATACTTGTAGGACGATCCGAAATAGATTCCGGGGTAGTTTGGATGGACCAGTATGCAGTTGGACTCGAGTTTTAGCAAACCCCATAGGATATGTAACTGCGCCTTCTACTCCTCCAGCAATTCCTCCAGAGAGTATGGATACAATCGATGGTGTGGAGTTATTTCCATGGCTAGTCATTGCGATTGTCTCTATGTAATGTTATTGTTGTGCGGATAGGAAGGAATTCAGAATCAAAAAGAGAACTAATTCAAGAGGTTAATATATGTATATATCGCCAACACTTTCCCCACCACTATTAGAGATTAATACGGCGATTATTACTCTGCTGTATATATAAGAATATCTTTAAATAACAAAACAACCTGTCTCTACCATTAAGAATTCATTTTCATAACCTAAAACTATGACGTATTGTTAAACAAACTCTGTACCTCCCTTGCTAGAGGGACAACATCGGCTTGTCGGCAATGAGCCGGTCATCCACATGTCTTCGGATGAGGAATGATAACAATTTCGTATGTTAATACAGTGGTGCAAATGTCCGGTCGATAATCATTACCGAGGTCAATGTCGAGCAGGTAGCATAAATAGTACATCAATATAATCAAGGGCGAAAAATTAAGCTAGCGGTCGGGATGTTATTTGTACAGAAAGCCATACGCAATGCTCGTAGCCAATGTATTCCCCAAATCTGTGTCCGCAACCCAGGTTCAACTTCGAAACTCCTGCAAACCACCTACTGTCATCAAAGAGCAATCATTCATCAAGTCTTCATGATTTTTTCTTTTCTGACCACGTTAACCTTGTCCATGAAAGCCTTGGCCGAACAAAACCCAGTTAAAAACTGTGAGGCGGCATCGTGAATCCCTTGATTAGCAGGATCTGTTTCTTTTCTTACTCTCGCATCATTTAACGTGCTTGAACAAGCACTGTTAGTTTTAGTAGAAGACGTAAGACTCCGAGAATTTCCTATCGCTCTTTGGTTAATTCCTGTTTTGCTCACATCCTCTGATGTCCGATCGCTGAAATTCGCACTGTTTGCTATTTGTTTATTCGCTAAAGCTGTCTGGCTTCCAAATAAATCACTGCCAGCAACAGAATTCACTGAAATCTGATCTCTGATCCTCGTGTTATGTCTAGGTATGTCCTGTTGCAACTCAGCATCCATGAAGGATTCTCCAGACTCTTTCAGATCGTCAAGTATCTGTCTACGTTTCGCCATCTGCGGAGACCTTGACTGCAGATGGCGGTCAAGGTTGAAGTAGGGCGACTGAGAAGCGTCAGGCAAGCGCTTTCGACGAACTGAGCCAACTCCTCCTCCTGCCGGCGCTACATATCCCGGTAAATATTCTAGAATATCTCCATCGCCTCGTGGTCTCCAAAATTGTATAGCTCGTGCGTATGCCTGTTCTATTGCCAGGGAAGCAGAAGGCTCCTTGTACCATGGATGGTTGAGTGCTTGAACAGCAGTCATGCGTTGTCCTGCATCAATAGCCAAAAGTCCCCGCAAAAATGAACGAGCTCTCGTGTGAAGGTAAGACCACTTCTCTGCTGCCTCTTTTTCGTCGGACGAAATAAAGTGCTTTGTAGCTTCAATCTCTTCGAGTTGGGACAACCGACCTCGAGGAATTTCGCTCTCACCAGTGAGCAAACTCCATGTCAAAATTCCGAATGACCACATGTCCGCTGCTATTGTATAGCCACGATTTAGAGTCGAATCGGAACCTACAATTTCACTGTTATAGTCAGTACAAACTTTTATTAACTATCCTTTCCAATGACAACTTACGGTGCAACATAACCCTCGGTGCCTACACAAGAGAAAAGTCTGCCGGTTGATTTTTCTGTGTGATTGGCAAGACCAAAATCTGTAAGAATGACCCGAGATCCAACATCTGTGTTTGTGATGAGAATGTTCTCCATTTTTATATCCCTGTGTGCGATTCCTTTTGTATGAAGATATTCCAGAGCTAGAGCGATTTGTCTCGTAATCAGGCGGGCTTGTCCGTCTCCAAGCCTATTGTCACAAGAATCGAAGTAGGTGTATAAGTCTCCTGCTGCAGCAAGTTCTGTGAACAGATATCTAAATGATAATCAGAAGCGAAAATGAACATGTCATAGTCAACGTACAATCTGTCGTTGGAGAGAAAGGCTTTCTCGATACTAATAATATTCGGCTATGACCCATTAGTCTTGATCAATTAAGCAAAGAGTGTGTGACTGCGTGATTGACTGAGTGTGTGACGAGGCTCCGACTTACATGATTAAGTCTGGAAAGTATGCAAACCTCTCGTAGGTATGTTTTCCTCCTCAAGTCGGCCTCATATTGCTGATTTGATTCCGTTTGGCTTTGAGAGCCGGGGAGTCCCGAGGAGCTTAGTTTAACGACTTTACAGGCTACTTGCTTTGATGTGCCAACACGATTGGCAAGGAATACTTCCCCAGCAATACCGCTACCAAGAACATGGTTGGAGATTGTAAAGCGATCTCGAAAGTACTAAACAGATTCAGTTAAGATGCAAAGAGATATTGGAAGGGGATCATGAGATGACCTACTTGAAGTTCAACATCAGGCAAAGACATATGGGATGTCATTCTTGACCTTGGTTGGTTAAATCGAAACTTCCAATCGGGTCGGATCTCAATCAAATCTCCATCAGCGAGAAGATGTCCAATTCTTTCATTACCAAGTTTTCCAATCAGTACATCATTCACATAGGTACCATTCATGGATTCAAGGTCCTCGCAGTAGATAGAAGGAGGGTACTCATCCAGTTTTTCTGCGTCATATATGATGGCATAGATGCGAAATTGTTGCTTGGAAACAATGATGCTGTCAATGGAAAAATCACTAAATTTTTAGCATTCAATTGATTGATTGAAAGAAGTACATACATACCACTTCGGATCCCTCCCTACACGAAGGAAGCCTTTAGCAGAGATAGGAATGGCTATATGAATCCATCAGATAGTGAAAGTTGACATGATGAAATGATTACAAACTGAATTTTTGGCCAGTTTGTGCGTTCTCATGACTGAGCATTGCGATGGGATAACTATCTAGATCATGTTTCTCCTTGCCATGGAACCTCATGAGAGATTGGTCGATGTTCTCAAGATGCTTTTGGCCACTGGGCTCGTCAATAATAAAGTCTGTCGCCTCCATCGTGGGTAATCCAAGGGTCTTGAAGGTGAATATGAGACAAATGTGAAAAATAGGATTTCATATCAAGCAATTGATTATAGATTTATAAGTATGAGAGAAGGTAACCAGATGAGGAGAGAATGAATATTCGGAATGTGATGAGGTCGAATGATGTTGGTTAAGTCAAGTAAGTGTTCGCATTGGTTTTAACACTCAAATGCATGAGGTGATTCTCATCATCACTAGAGAGACAGTAGATCTAGAGGACTCAGTAAGAAACAATGTCACCTAAGAGCTAGGTTTGATACTAGTTAAGGAATGATGGTAAGCGAATACGAGTTGAAATATTTGACGAGTATTGAAGTTGGGAGGGTGAGGAATAAAATTTAAGAATGTGGAATGGTGAAATGGTGAAATGGTGAAATGGTGACCTATTCTGAGTTTGGCCAACACGTGCCTCCATAGATGGAACCATCGTTCATCAACCAACTCCATAATCTTGGGGGAAAACGGGACTTATGTAGTTTCAGGTAGTATACGTTTGTTTGTGGAAGTTTGAATACCTAAATACTCAGATTGATGTGGACTCTGAAGATGTATCTTTGGATTTGTTTCAATTACTATGAACATTGTCATGTACATACCTTAAACCAAACTGGCGCTTCTTCTCCCCCATGATGAAGCCTCTCACATCCGTACTGATGAGGCTTCGATTGTTCGAACACACATGAGATAATGGGAATCTTATTTTAATGGTTCCGACAAAAGTTTGGTTTCTTTTAAGCACCACATCAAGCAATGAAATACTTTACCCGAGCATTGCGCGTCTCGACGAATTCATGTTTATGTGCTGCTCATTGTCTATGCATTTCAGCTATAGAAATCAGAATCCTCAGTTAATCTCATATTATGATATACTTAATAGACAGTCCACAACTGAGAACATTGTTTGCGAATGAGCAATTATTCCCATGACCTGCAGGGCTATAAGTAAGACTTTTTAGATGTTTGAGTCGATATGAGATATTGGAGTGCCGTTTTGGTGGTTTCTTTAGGTGAGGATCAAACCAGGAGCGATTTAATGTAGGTAAGGCAAAAGATACTTTTTGAGAAGAAGAGGAGAATAATGATGTGGAATTTATGGGCACCGCATCGGATGGAGCTACCGACATCGACCTACTCGGACGAGCTGAGCGAGATCGAGGATGACGTTGAAAGTGACTTTCACACGAGAGCGACAGTGAAGAAAGTGACGAAGACGACGATGAAATTGAGGTTACACTGAGGACCAAACAAGAAACCATCTCATGCAGACAAAATCGAATGCAGCATCGTTAAAGGAGACAGAGTTGGAGAACTTCACATCTGAACAGCAACCAGATGATATACTCGTTATGAGATAGCTCTTCTTCAAATACCCGCAGAAAAAGTATGGGTAGATGAGTTTAGATAATGAATCGTTCCTTCATTTCTTGTATAAGAAAGTACAGGGGGAGAAAATCCTACATTTTGAACGTAATTTACATACCTAGGTACTATTCGATATTGACGGATTCCGATGGGCGTTATCAAATCAATGGATGCTAATATATAGATCAGCCCTTGCTGGACAATTTAGAGCAGCTAAAGAAGGAGGTGTGGTTTACAATAAGTTCTTCATGTGTCGTGGGTATGCGGGTATTAAGATAGGGGGATTCTTTGAATATTTCAAATTGGTATTGAATATGTGATATTGTTTTGAAGGCATTTCAAATGTGACTTCAAATGTTTGAATTGATATTCGAGATTGGGAGGATAGTACCTAGTAGGTAGCTAACTTGCATGCTAAATTATATCACATGATCGTGCCCAATCCTTTGCAAAAACAAGCGCCTTCGAAGGGAATGATCTCCGTTGACGGAATGTTATATTGGAAAACCGCAGTAACGTACCTGAGGTCGGGCCCGACCAAAGGATGTTGAACATCAGAAGCTGAAGGATAAGGTGCTAAGGTGGGTACAATCATGTGACTAGCCCTAAGATCTCCAATTGCGCTAAATTAGCTCGAAAATTAAGCGAGGTTGACCACCATATTTTGAAGCTTCAATCAACGGAATTTCCTTTCTCTCCCTCACCACACCAACTCACATACAAACTTACAGTCAATATGTAAGTTTTAATTCCTCTATTCCTCCTTTAATTGTCGTCAAGAATCATTTCATGCTCTTGAAAGCTCTTGAATCATCACAATCATACAATTACCCCTCATTTTCATGAAAACCACCCGTTTTACCCCTCTTCTCCATTCACGACACTTTCACATCAACTTCAAGTTCTTATAGCTAACAACTGCCTTTAGGAGAGCCAAGTGGCGCAAGAAGCGCACTAGGCGCTTGAAGCGAAAGCGCCGCAAGACTCGTGCCAGATCGTAAGTTTGCATCTCCCTCGTTTGCTTCACGTCGAAGATTTGCCTGTAGGCGGTCTTCGCTGTGGGGTAAATTCCTATGGTGAACATTTACTGATCCCTCTATAGCAAGTAAACAACTCAAAACAACTCGATCTCGATTCCCCTTACCTCTCGAATCATAACATCATGACAACTTAACCCTTTTCGGATGCGCCATCTCTCGCACCAACGTCTTCACCTTTTTCAGCATTTCAGTATTCACCAACAAGTTCGGAGTTCGCGCTTCGTTCGTCGGCGGCTGGGTGTTCAAGGAAAGAGCAGCATGGTGACGCACATCCAATAGCAAATGGTGGATGTTTTTGAAAGGAAGCAGGATCGGTCAACAATGCTATGTCGATTTGTTCATTGAGGGTTTATAAACCAAGAAGCTATGGGAAAGAAGCTGCCTTTGATGCTAAATGCCTTTATGACTTCAAACCTGATAGGAATGAATAAAAAAACTGAAGTTCTTCTTCACATGTTCTCTTTTGCACATCGTGAATAGTTTTAAAAGTGATCGAACAACTGCTTGCTGATAATACTACACTAACAGTCAAAATTTCCAGCGCCATGTTTTTGAAAGCTGCTGTTGATATATGAGCTTCCCCGCACGTTAATAATAAATAAACGCTACTCATTGTGCAGGAACGAAGATTGAGAGCGAAGCTGCATGCTCACGATCTTCAAATCCATCTCCCTCCTCCACTTTGCTCTTAAGAAACACTTTTGGCTATTCTACTGAGAATTTCTATTAACGGTCCATTTTATCACACTCGTTAACTGACAAAATGGAAAGCTGCAATGTTGTTGCCACAAACACCAGCCACAATTCAACATCTCAGCCTTAGCCTCGCCGGCCTTGGCAAAAAGTCGGAAAAAAAAGTTTCCAATTGCCGACCGTTCCAAAAATTTATTTACTTTGCGATAGAACAGACCGGGCAGCTTCATACAATCTTTATTGCAATAGAAAATGGCGGACAACATTGAGAAGAGTAAGAAGCGTAAGAAGAACGCTGATGGATCCTCGAGACCAACCAAAAAGGTTGCAATTGAGGGTAACAAAAATCTTGAGATTTCTCTGAAAGATAGTGGTGAATGGGCACCTGTGGTTGGTATGTTTTTCCTTTTGAATTAGGAGAACCATTGTGGTGTCAAAACAAGTGATCATAGCCATGGGCAAGCTGACTCTTTATAGCATCAACTCCTGGATTGTCTATGCCAATATCGATATCACTTCAACCATTCACAAAGCCTCGCAAGAATGCCTCCCAACGACCAGGACGTAGTGGTGCAATTGCTACAACAGAAGTCCTTCTTCATTCCTCAGAACATCCAAAACTTGATTACATAGCACGGGAGGAAGAAGAGGGTGAACCCGAGACATTATTGAAGCATTATGTCGGGGTTTACGATCCAAAGACCGGGAAATTAGAGGTTGTAGAAGCGCGAAAGATGGTGGTTCGTGGAAGCGTTAGAGCACATCAAGCTACGGAGGCAGAATTTGCGAAACATGTATGTCTACCGGGAAACATATTAAGATAGATGCTAACATGTCTCCCCACAGACTATCCGAGAGCTTCGAAACGACCTTGGAGAGACTTTCGGTACTAAAAAAGCGAAGAAAGCTATTGCCTCTGTCACGGAGAACGCCATCTCAGCAAACAAAGGCTCAAGATTACTCGCAGATGGTGCTAAACCTGCGAAGTTGGATGCTGCGAAATCAGCCATCATTGCATCTATGGCAGAAGCTACATCTAGCATGGCATCCAGGAAAGATCTTGAGGAACAAGCAGATGCAGCTAAACCACGACCAAAAGCAGACCTTGCTGCAAAAGACATCAAAGATGTGTACACAGTGGACAGTCTCATTGGAAGTGACATTTTCAAGTCGGTGCCGGTTTTGGAATGGGAGCAATCAGTCAAAGCAAAGAAGAACATCACTACCAATTCGAGATATGTGTCGGCAAGGATCGTCACTGCAGCTACCGCAGGCGTTAATAAGCTCAGAGTTTTACGATATCTCCTTCTCTTGTTAGATTTACACATGGCTTCTCGACCAATGCGAGGCGGTAGAATGCTGCCCAAGCGCGAAGAAATGAAAACAAAGTTGGGTGATAATCTACCTCAATCCGTCATTGAAGATATTCGACGCAAATATTCTGACGCCGGTGTAATGTCAAAATTCAAGTCTGATCTTCTGATCACTCACGTGTGCGCACTAGCATGTCTAGTCGATAGCTATGAAGTCGATCTGTATGATCTTCAGTTGGATTTGAAGTTGGAGACGAAGGATATGACTCAATATTTCAAGGAAATCGGTGCGAGGGTTGTAGGACTTCCAGAGGCTAGGAGAAAGGCATTGGATTTGGACAAGGCGACTGCCGCACAAAGGAGGACAGCGAAGTTGAGGTTGCCGCTGGATTTCCCAAGGGTACCCTTTGGAAGGAGAGGATGAAGATAAGTGTCGGGGATAGACTAGGCTGATGACTGTTATTGGCGAAGCGGAGTCGGGCTTCTTAAGATTAAAAATGGAGATAATGAATTTTTATGGCTATTAATAATACCTAGGTACAGTGGTCTGTTTATGAATCTTCTTGCCTACTAATAATGCGAATCTCGATCCCGATTGATAACAAATATTTGGGTAGAACATTCTGGGCCTTTGAAAGATCTAATCATCCCAGGACAATCCAATGATTAGAATGTTCCTGATACTCAAATGACACAAGACATTCACAACCTTTCGGCCCTACTGTACTCAGGGACATTACAATGAGCAGGTGGGGCAAGTGTCTCCTTTCAAAGTACTGAGCTATAGCTAATGTACACCAATGTTCCCCGATATACGGCAATTTTCTTGAACCTTCCTGTACAACGGACTCAAACCCGTGGTTTGTCTGAAAGTATCTAGGGTCTCGGTAGAAATTTTACCCCAATGCTTTCTTAACACCCTGGGTTGAGATTTGAAGGGCATATCGAGGGTTAGTGATCTAGTTTTTTGGTGAGGGGGGGATCTTATATGGGGGGTGTTTTTTCATAGACAAGAGATATAAGAGTTCCTCAAATTCAGGCTAAGGCAAATTTAATTGGAATGGAAGATCCGAAAACTGTAATAAAGTTTATATAAATGGTATTTGTGGTAGGGTAGGTAAGCTCAGGGTTCAATTTCTGATTCTGTGATGTTTGGGACGAGGTTCATTTTTGGTGTCGGTGATGTATGGATGGGAGGTTTGAATTATGATGTTGATGGTATTAATGGTATCAGGGTTAACCTATGATGTTGTGCGGTTTGTGGTGAGAAAGATGAAAGTTTATTGTATGAGGGATGTAATGGGAAGGAAGTAGGGTAAGACTTACCTTTTTAAGGATGCGGACTGTGGTCTAAGTGGAAGTGAATTGTGAAGGAAGGTCTTGGAAAAGCAGGAAAGGCCTTCAAGTATGGGTTGAGATGAATTTTATATATGGCCAGTACATACCGGAGGAATTGTGTTTACTTTGTTTACGCCGTGGTCGTGACTGCCTGTTTTGAGTATTTTCTGTTTACGATTACTTTTGCAATTTTTCTATCTCTTCTCTTCTTCTCTCCTCCTCTTCTTCTTCTCTCGACATCATTAATCTTTTATTTTTAATTTTCCTATTTGTTGCAAGTATCTTTATTTTCCTTTAAAAAATGAGCTTGTTCCTAAACGCAATCTTCTGTTTACGACTACTTATGCGATTCTTCAACCTCCATCTCTTCTTCTTCTTCTTCTTCTTCTTCTTCTCTCAATATCATTAAACTTTAATATTTTAATCAAAAAAGATGGAGTCATTCCTCAAAGCATTCAGACAGGCCGGAAGGGGGAGGGGGAACGAAGGCGTATGTTCCACATACCTATACTTAAATGCAACATAAACTGACGTTCAACGATTTTCTCCAGGGTAGCGGTGTCTACCTCTGGTTCAGGACCCTGGACCACCTTGCCAAGAACATAGCCGCTGACGGTTATGCTTCTGCTGAAGACGCGCTCCGGTGGGCTTGGGACAGTGCAATGGCAGCACAAGCTGCTCGTTTGAAGGCCCGGGATGATGCCGCTATGATGAGGGAGAGACACAGAGCGGAAGTGAAAATTTTCATCCTGGATTGATACTCGAGCAGAACTGGAGATAGTGACCTCTAGCTCGAGCCTCGAGCCTCGAAGCCGAAAACCCCAAAAAAGTTGAAAAGAAATTAAATTTTGAAAAACAAGTAACATCCACAAAAAAAAAAAAAGGAATGGGAGTTTGAATTAAGGCCTCCGGGAAAGAAATTTTTTTGGAACTGTGATTTGTGGTGTTTATAGTGTTTATTGGGGGATGGGAGTTTGAATTATGGTGTTTGTGGAGTTTTTGTGTATAGAGAGATGTATGGACTCTGATTTAAAGGCGTTCAGTTATTATCCAGCAGATAATAGCTTTGCAGCAATGCTTTGTCAGACAGCACAGAGATGGGTGTTCGAATTATGGTGTTTGTGGAGTTTGTGGCGTTTATTAGAATGGGATTTTAAATTATGGTGTGGTGGTGTTTAGGATGGGATTAAGATCAATTATTTGTTGTATTGTGTGATGGTGTTGATAGTGTTGATGGAGGGATATGGTATACTAGATGTGGAGATGGAGATGGAGATGGAGATGGAGGTGGTGGAGGTGGAGGTGGTCAAGCACTTTCGCTGTACCGCATACGCATAACACAAGAAAACATCAAAATGGCGACTACGCAAAGAGTACAAAAGCTCAGAACTCTATTCGCGATGCCCCAGTAATGAACTGGGAGATCAGATCATATCCTGAAGCTGGTGCGTGCCAGGCTCGTATACCTACGAGGGAAGCCTCGGAAGCAGCTCACCAGGGCACCTTGGCTGATTATGATTGGCGCGAGAAAGCGACGCCTTGGCAATACATCTCCAAGACAGCTCGAATCAGAAGATCTTCAATGCTCGAACATTGTGCCATTTCTTCGAATTATTGCCAGTGACTTCTTCGGTTCCCGTTACTTCACCTCAGCTTTCAGAAAGCTCTCGCCAGTTTTCTAATTGCGCAATACTTTCCAAAGCTATACTAGTTGTGCTTCCAAACCTCAATATGTAGCGAATTCTCCTATCGGTATCAGAGAAGTCGTAACAGATGTGTCGAAACACATCCTTGTGTCGAATACATTTCATTTCTAGTTCAAGTATAATTTAAGTATTATTCTTTGTTCGAACTTGTTTTGTGAGTCTGGAAGCTTGAAGTGTATTGTATCATTAGCAAATCGTATTATCAGTAGCAATGAGTGAAGCCTACACTAACATTGAGTATGTAGCAAATTTAGTTTCTTCCGGTTATGGTTTGGAAATTTTTATATGATAAAATTATTGAGTAGTTGTAAGGCTTGCTTATGTCAAGCTTTTTGTTAGATTATTTACCGGAGTATTTTAGACCAATCAGATTATCAGGATCGCAATTCACTTAAACAAGTTACTCATTTTCTATAATTTATACTAGGTAAATTGCAGTACATTATATATATAGCAAGGTTTTAGTATCGATAAGTCGATAGTTAAAATATATACTTAAATAATTTATATAATATTTAATATAGAAAGTTTGATTATAAAATAAAGAAATAAAGATTAATTTTTTAATTAAATGAATATTTTGTATAATATAAATAAATTAAAAATTAAAAATTAATCTTTTATATTTTTTTTTAAAAAAATAAAATAGATATATAATTCAAATTTAATCTTTAAAAAAGAATATAAAGATTATAATTTGAAAGAGTTTTTATAATATTAAAAGAAATAATCTTTATATTATAAATAAAGATTTTAAGTTCAAAAAAACTAAAAATAATACAAATTTATATTTAAAGGTATTTGATATAAATATAAAAGTTATTATTGATTTATTGATATTAAAAGTTTATTATAAATTATAAAAAATAAAAAAATAAAAATTTATTTAAATAAATTGTAATCCTAACAATCGAATTGATCTAATAAAAAGTTTAACAAACCTTAAAATTTTAATACCTTAAATATATCTCATTTAAAACCTCCTTCTATTCATTCTATTCATATTATTCATATTTGAGCGATGCGACCAACTACTTCGCTTTGGGCTTTAGGCGTTAGGATTGCTATTCTATAAATCATTGAACTCATTCCCTGATCATGACTTATGACTTCGGAGAGAACAGGAAAGTAATAGATTAAGCTAATAGCCAATGAACTAGAGTTTAGATACTATTACCTGAACGACTCGCACTCTAAGAAATTCTCAAAAATAACGAAGAAAAAGTTCTCTTCAATATCTACCTACCTTTACATGTCACAATCTCCTAAATACACTTTACAACCTCTCAATCCTTCCTTTCGATACGAACAATGCAATCATTGAAACCTTTATTCCAGATTCTTCTGCAATTCTGACGATCCAACCATCCATCAATCACCATTCATCAATCATCAATCACGGGGACGGGTATAATTGGCAAAACTATTTCTTTTGCAAAATTTACAGTCTGTGGTACATTTCTGAGTCTATCAGATTCTTACTACTCCGGGCTCATCTATTACAAGTATATAAATCCTCAAGAGCCTCCCAAACCTCTTGGTACAAAAGATGTAATTAGAACAACAATCATGATGATGTGGTTATGGCGTTATGATTTTCCGGAATTTTCCTTGGGTGGTGTCAAGAAGATGGTGGGCTTTGCGATAGTTTATCGTTTCAGCGAGGGGATTTTCGAGGAGTGCAGAGAAGAGTGGAACAGGATCAAGAAAACACCGGGAAACGAAGTAGTAGCTTCGGAATCGGGTATGTCTCGTGTTACTGATGAGAATGTTTCTCTTCGATTACTGACTGGTATTGTTAGGAAAATGAGACTACATCACTTGATGGAGTTGAGAGCTTCTAGTACCGACACTGTATCATAATGATACACTTTAAACATTTGTATGCTAGAGTAGCTGGCGGCCGGACAGGGTGGATGTTATATTACAAGCCCGTCAGTACTCGAGCAGCTTTTTTGTTGGTGATCCTGCATGATCAATTGTATACTAGTACCCGGCGTAGCAGGACAAGGCTCCCGTTAGTTATAGCTATAGGGAGCACCATAATTAATACAGTTCTCCTACTCCTTTAATCAAGTAGGACGACACATTCAAGCTTTCGAAATCATGCATAGTCTCGATTGGGATTGATGATGTTGACGTTGACGTTGAGTGAGGCTCAAGACAGGGGTATCGGTAGATCATACTCTCGTGACATCGTATTTCTATATTTGGAACATAAGTTACATAAGGCTATCCAATTCAGAATACGAACTCCAAAAAACCTAACCGTCGGCCATTTACGTCCTTCCCCACTTGGCTTCCCCACGGGCCACTGTTACCCAACACTTCTAGCCCCTTGAAAGGAGTTGACTTCTTTAAAAAGTTATTTTTCTCAATGAATCCTTATAAAATATATAAAAAAAATCATGTTTCTGTATAAATATTGTTTAAACATTAAAACCTTTTAAATCTTTAAATTTTTAAATTTTTAAATTTGATTTTATAATACTAATATAACTATAATTTCTTCAAGATTCTTCAAATTACAATATAATATTTATATTGTCCATAGTATAAAATTATAAGAATCGATCAAAAGAAAGAAGTCAACTCCCTTTCGAGGGCTGGAGATATATAATTGATAGTGGAGCTAAGGTGGGACCTTGGATGACCAACGGCTAGGGTAAGCAAAATTGACTACCTAGGTATTTGTACTTCTCATTTCTTCTCTTTTCCAAACATATTTATAAACAAAAAGCCACTCTTTATATTCTAATGCTAATATCAATTATTTTTGTTGTAATCAGTTTTATCTCTTTTTCTTATTGTCAATCGTTACACCATGTCTAATGCCGAGGCGTGGAAAAGACGTTCCATTTACCAAGTTCTCACCGACAGATTCGCTATAGAAGAAGAAAACCGTCAAAATTCAGGTCCAGATAAAGGAATTAGAGATTATTGTGGTGGAACATGGAGGGGTATAATATCTAGACTTGATTATATTCAAGGAATGGGTTTCGATGCCATATGGATTTCACCCGTATGTTTCTTCAGTCTCATCGATGTATTAGCTTTACTCGCTAACGGCTCATACAGATCCATAAGAATATCGAAGAGGTGACCCAATATGGAGCCGCCTATCATGGATATTGGCCAGAGGATATTTATTCAGTAAATCCACATTTCGGTACCGCGGACGATTTACTCGCTCTGTCGGATGCGTTGCACGCGCGAGGAATGTTTTTGATGATTGACGTGGTTGTCAATCATATGGGTTCTCCCCCTACTGTGGAGTATTCCAGATATGTACCTTTCAATGATTCATCATACTATCATCCAAAGTCGTTCATCACAAATTATGACAATGAAAAGGAGTGCCAGGAAGGATGGTTAGGCGATGAACATGTACCATTACCTGATCTAAATACCGAAGATCCTACTGTGGTGCTCACTCTCCAAACTTGGATCATGAAACTTGTCCAAAAGTTTAAAATTGATGGCCTGAGGATTGATACCGTCAAACATGTCAGGAAGAATTTTTGGCCGGATTTTGTTCGGTCTGCTGGGGTCTGGTCGGTGGGTGAGGTATTATCAGGTGATCCTAACTACCTAAGCTCATATCAGCCATACATTGGAGGGCTTTTGGACTATGGGACATATTATCCTTTGAAAAGAGCATTTCATAGAGATGGTGGTAGCATGTATGAGCTCATCAACCTCCTCACTCCTGCGTACAGGTCAAAATTCCGCGATATGCAGCAAATGTCGACTTTTATGGAGAATCACGATATGCCGCGGTTTACCCATGACACAAACGAGGATTTGGCCGTTGTGAAGAATGCTATGGCATGGACTTTACTCACAGATGGTGTGCCGATTATTTACTACGGACAAGAACAATCTTATTCAGGAGATGGTGATCCTGGCTCCCGAGAGCTGATGTGGACATCAAACTATAATATTACACCACTATATCAGTACATCGCACGTTTGAATCAGATCAGAAAGCTGAGTTGGGATGCAGGGTTTGGTACACATCTAACGACGCGTCTTTATGTTGACGGCAACGTTGCTGCCACGCAGAAGGGTCCTTTGCTCATGGTACTGACCAATCAAGGTAGCAAGGCGAAACCGAAAACGGTCTTCGTACCTACTATGTTCAAGAATGGTACCACAATAGTCGATATTCTCACGAGGGAATCTTTCACAGTGAAACGTACCACGAAAATCATTGTGACAGCCGGCGAACCCCGAATCTTTCTGCCTCTCCGTCTAGCAGAACACATCTGCGAGGATATCATTCCACCATTTCAAAGCGCCCTATCTAGATTATTCTCTAACATATTCAGCTTCATGTCATCCTCGAAAGTTGCCGATGAAATCACCACTTGGCCACATGGAGATGCAGTTTCTACTGAAGATATTTTACTTGCCGAAAAGGATCCGGTTGCAGCTCAGGCAGAGGGCAAGATTTTAATGCCAAGCGCTGAGGAGAGTTCATCCCCGTGGTCTATATTCTCTACCCTTGAATAATTGAGCAATTAGAGCATGTCTTGTCCTTCATTTACTTTGAACTTTCAGATTGCCTGTTATTTAGAACTTACCATGGGCTATTGAATCGTTGTTTAGTTATTGTATTTTAATTCCACGTCCTGAAAAGTTAATGGACGCTGTATTTTTTGGTGAAGGAAGATGGAGTTTTGTGTACCATGGCATCAAGGCCTGTAATATATTAGACAGAAGGACAGGAACTAGAAGGACATACTCTTCAACCTGCGTTGGAATATTGATACCTTTTCATATGTTGAATTGGATTGGATTTGCGTTTAGATTAGATTCGTTTGGTAATCTTATATTCATTGTATACAATAAACCATATTGAGTCATTTTCATTTATAAAAGTTGCTTCAAATATCGGAGTGTGTGATTATGAGATATTCCCCATCTCTAATGATGAATCATAAATCATAATTGATTATAGCTTCTCACTCTGCGGTTCAAAATGCTTTTAATATCTCCTCTTGGAGCTTATACTCACCAAGTGTAAATATTTTTATTATGTTTAATATATTTATTACTTTTATTAATTATAAAAAAAAAATTTATATCTATCATTTTTTTATATTTCAGGAAATCGATCCGAACGCGCCCTAAGAATCCAAAAACGTGAAAAATCGTCAATTTTGATGTGATTGCGCTTAATGCACTGGTGGTGTGCGATTTATTACTTAGATTGGGAGGAAGATTGCTAATACTGAACAAGGAATAGATCGATATGTGCTATATAATGATTTCTGTCTGTACTTTTACAATGTAAGGGGGAAAAGTCGCACATTCAGGTCGCATAATACCACTCCGGTGAAAACCTGCTGTGGCCGCCATATGTTTGGTCTATCACCTGCAAAACATTAGTTCTCTGCATTACAGTATTGCTTGTATGCGCAACCTACTCATTGCCTCACGCCAGTGGGCCATGACGCCTGACGACCTGGCCATTGCAGCTATAGCAGTGATTATCTCCGGCTCAAATCCCCTGAATGATATGATACCAGCCATAATTCTAGTCTCAGAACTTTCCACGGGCGTAACTTACAGAGCAGAAAAAAACGAAGCAGCCATACAAGTCTGCATTCGCTTTGAGGTTCCTAGACGTAAAATAGGTATCCTGAGAGGCGATTCGATCGATCTCCATTGCGATTGAGAGAAGTGGATTGCTAGCGGCTCTTCCAGCAAGATCATCCATCATCTTGCGTAGATGATAAATGCGTGGGTCGACTGCTTTGTAGATTCGATGCCCATAACCGAATAATCTTTGTTTTTTGGCCTTTACATCCGCAATCAGTTTTGCGACGTTTTCCTTAGGCCCAATTTGTTGAAAACTTCGGTATGCTAAATCGCGCCTGCATGGAGCGGCCTAGATGCAGAAAGTAATACAACCGGAAATTGGATCCGCGAGCGTAGACGTAATGTGGAGGAATGCAGCCGTGGAATTAGTCATTTCATTATCTGCATAGATGATCCAAAGTTTGTTGAGTTGCCTTTTTGTCCATGATTCCGGTTTTCCAGTCTTAGGGTTCACTATTCCCATCATGAAAAGTTGATTGCCCACGAATGAATTTCTGGCATCTGGTGGTCTGAATTGCTTTCCTTGTTGATGGCAGGATGTTAACGCAATCACCACTGATAGTGCCGACATAGTTCGGATGATGCCGCTGTCCACGGCGTCAGGATTGCCCAAGTAGATATTCTTGCCAGTGTGTATTGGGATGTGGTCTGCCGAGTATGCAGCCCATGCTCATAGGCCTGCAACAATAATGAGAAAGTTCGGAGTTCCGCGTCTGTCGTGTGAGGTGAGCCATGTCATGAAAGGTATATAGATGGAAGTTCCATTTAAACTTACGGAAAACTTTTGACCACCTTTATTACAATATCCGGGAAGTTTGATTGTTTGAAAAGTTTGCCTGCAAAGTTCTGCGTTTAGGCGCAGGAAGTTAAATGTCCCCAAATGAGCAGATATGCGACTTCAATAAAGTCATGATGCTCGAGTAGATAGTCTAGCGAATACTGCCTGAATTGGATCTTGCGAAGGTTCCCATCTCTATGGTTTTAAGGGTCAGTACAATAAAGAACTCATTATCTGTGCGCAACTGATTGAACAAGCTGGTCTTACATATGAGTAGTTCGTGATTTGCAGACGGCCGTATTCTGAAAACTACATCCAAGACTTTCAAGCCTTTTGAAAAATGCTCCAAGGTTGCATCGACAGCCCTAACGTCCTACCTGTTGAAACTCACCGAGCAACAAGCACTCGCTGCTTTATCTCAAGCTTAGCAAGATGGAAACTCTCTCAGAACTTTTCGGCAAGCTCAAAATGCTGGACCCCGCAAAGGATGGGCAGCAGCATGCAGAGGATGCCTGCATGCGCGCAGTTCATTTGAATATGCTTACTATGGCGGGCCAGCCCGGCGCCCCATCCGTGCTCAGCGCATCGCAGTGGGAGTTTCATCACGCCATTATGCAGGGCAAGGATCTCGTCGTTGCTCGTCCCTACAGAAGTTGGGTCATGGAGAGTGTTTCCTTCAATTTGTTAGATGAGTGGAGTATATAGTACCGTTGACTACGTAGATACTTACTTTGCCGTTTATATATCCAAGTAATATCCGTGCAAAACATTCCCTGCCAAATGTGAATGTAACAGTAATATTAATTTTCTTCCCTTGTACGGTGCTTTGCAGCGAAATAAGAGGATTAGTCCAGGAAAAGTGCCTACCAGTAGTAATATTAAATTCAGTTACTGTAAAGTAACACCAAATTTTCTGAAATGCCAGTGAAACCGAGTCTTTTCTTTATACAATCGAGTATGACATCACGCTGTTTGTAACTTCTAATTTCTAAGCTCACCACGACATAGGCCTAGTAATACCGCGGTACTGATAAGGGAGTCGATTGATCATTATGGACACAGTATTTTGCCAATTTAGAATTTAAAAAGAGGCACTGTGCCATGTTCGAGTAAGAGTTTGATGCTGCAACTGGTGAATTCAATTTTCAATGAGTTTTGTTCTAACAACTCTGATATCGTAATATGCTACTTCTCTCAAAGGAGCTCTACCATGAAGTAAATTCGTCTTTCAGAATTGCCCACGAATGACCTGTTGCTTTTCTCCCAATCTGGGTTGTCTCGAACCCCATGCTCTCTTTCTTTGATTTCTTCCTCATCATATTCCGCAGTAGCTTTGACGCGGATGTTCAGCTTCTCCGAAACTCTTTGCCAAAGTTCGACCAATGTTTCTGCGCTGTGCCGGTAAATTGTCTTATATTCTCCAGGCTCACACATAGGTGGCTTGAGCACAAGTTTACCAGGCTGCGTGGTCCCGGTTTGAGCACCAGTGATGAGAGACCCCGCTTTTGGGCGTAACAACTTCAAGGCATTGGCGCAGACCTGCTCTGCATTTGGAATATTGAAAAGATGCAAGAACATAATCATATTCACGGCAGACCAACTGCCGGCAGTTTTGGCTAAAGATGGTGAAAGATTGAAGATATCTCCAACGATATAGTGATCAGGCAAGAAACGATCCTCATCTTTGAATAGTGCATGTCCAATGGTTTCAAATTGTGGAATGGGATCTGTGCCATAAAGAACAGACAGAGGTACACCATCGTTATGTAAAGCTCGTAGATCTTGGCCAATGCAGGTTCCAATATCGAGAAACTTCGGAAGATTTTCGGACGTTTGGGTAGCGTCTTTGGAACTAAGGAGCTGAATTAGTTGTTGATACTGTGGATGTCATGAAAGACCGAATATTATGAACCAAAATTCGCCGATACATGCCCAGGGAAAGACATCCCAAGCAAGATCGCGCTGAGTAGCACATTAGCAAAGGAAAACCCTAGTGTTTATAAGCCGTGCAAAATTACAATTTTGCAGATATGTGATTCGACTTCAGACGGTGGAATATTGCTGCACTCTTCAAAGAGTTTTCGAGCAGCCAGGGTAAGTCTATCGCCAATTGTTGGTGAATACCTTGGGAGTACTTTCTTTCGAGACGGATGATCCAGAGATCCGGCAACCTTGAGGAGTTCTTCGGCAGTAGGCATTAATGTAGATTGGATGTTAAATCTTACCTTGCTCAAGAAAGTATCAAGATGTGGGTTGTTATCTTTGTTTGCACAGTCAGGAAGATTGGAGATACTAAATGTTGGAAGTGGATCATTGCATTGCTGTGCCGCAGGGTCAGCTTTCAAACGCAGCCTTTTTTGGTATTATTTACTCGGTTGAATGTAGTGTCATAACCATACATACAAACGCCAAGTATGGTTGGTTTTATATGGGGTATTTTGGCTTTACAGGTTTGGTGACCAATTTTTACTAAGGATAAGCCATCATGCGCCCAACCTCTCATATTGTCCACTGAGAATCAGGAATCAAACTTTTTGGAGCGAAGTTTTGAACCATAGCGTTGTAGAACAAATGGTATGGAAATCATGGCAATGCAAATGAAGGCTAGAAGCATAGCCCCCGTTGCATTTTGTTAGCACGATTACTATTTAGAAGGAAGGGTGGCAAAACTCACCAGGCGTAGCCCAATGTCCGGCAAAGCTGGAACCCAACGGCTGTGGACACGCAGGAATAACGCATCGAGTCATAATTGCAGCTGCAAGTGCGCTTGCGGCGTATTCTTCAAAGGCATCCACAAGATACGTTTGAATGCACACATATCTCATTAGCATAACTAGTCCAAATACGCACACTCCTAGTAACGGTACCACCCAATGTGTCTATTTCGCTGCGCTCTAACCAAAGATGACTAGTCCAACTGGGACAATCATCATGCCAACTTGTAAAAATGGCAATCGAAACTCGGGAATTGACGCTGCGGTGCCTGTTCCCTCTTCGTGGCGAGCAGCTGCGTAGCGATATGAACGATTGAGAAATTTGGCACAAATAACGGTGCCTAAAATTGATCCAGAGCAGCACCTAGATATGCGAGATTTGTCGTTCCATGCGTCTAACGTAAGAAAACTAACCATAAAAAGGGTCTTAGATCAAACAGAAGAGTGATTGTTGTGAGGTGCAAATAGAGAATGACATATATTCGGGTGTCATGTAGATTAGCAGGAGTAATACAAGGAGCAATTTGATCTAGGGGACTCACAGCGCAAGATAGAGGCTTATAAATGTACAAATAGGCGCCTTGAAAAGTAGTCGCATTGGACGGGTAAGAGATGTCACGAAAAGATCCCATGGCTGGACATCAAATTCTGTGCGGTATGAAATATTCAGATTTTTCCTCTTGAGTTGCTCCATTGTCTGCCTTAGAAGAAATGACCCATACTTTTCTCGTTGTAGAAGCATGCAAAAGCAGGCTGGTGACAGCAGAAGATATCACAATAACCCAAATCAACCAGCGCCAGCTACCTGTGTTGTAAATAATAAAGCCTCCCATACACGCCCGCCCTCCCCGTCGCTCTATATGTTCTTGGCTTGGGTATAGAGTCTCTATTACTGGCATCCTTTCCGAGTTACATGGCAGACGCATTGTATATTTATTATGCTTTGCGGTCTTCACGGTTCTCATTGTCGGCTGTGCCCTCGCACCTAACATCGCTGCCTTGTCTACACTTCGTTTACTCCCGAAAATGGCCGGATCTGCTGGCCCGAGCCTGGGAGGAGGTAGCATCGGTGATGTGTTCTCTCTAGAACATCGAGGTAAAGCTCAAGCTTTGTATAGCTTCGGTCCAACATGTAGTCCTATAATAGGGCCCGGCATGGATCATAGAGACCAAACGCCAAGGCGACATCCTCTGATACTAATGCTAAGAGGTAGAACATATTGGGTACAATGTTCCCTGCACAGAAACTCGAAGAACATTGATCCATTTCCAACTATTTGACCAGTTTAGAGGGTTGTTACCATCTAAGAGGCCATCCCAGGTCTAATGATCCAGTCAGTATCGATCTTTTAGTTGGGTTTAGAACACTACATTACCACAGTGATTGTGCTTTCGTATTGCACCGAAAGATTTCCAAGAGGTGTTGTTACTGGTGTGGTTTGGTCGTTGTAATTTATCCACTCGACATAATGAAGCTTGAGCAAGAAAAGGCACCCTGGTTGATTTAAAAAGAGAATTTTCCAGTCGTTAATTTCAACTCCATTCACAAGATATGATAACAGTTGGTATTACAAAAGTATTGAATGCCAGATATGGGTGGTTATTTTTGGTGCCGTGATGCTGCGCCGTGCGAAGATTACGCAAAGACCTGTACAAAGCACCTTTTTGCGTGTGGTCTCCTGGCGGAATGAAATCTCCAGTTTCTAAAGAATTTAGCATTATGGATTTTTCTCCTTTTTGCAGCTTTTATTAATTATTCTCTTTCAAAATGGCCAATTCAGCTCTTACAGGCCAGAAACTTTTATCTGCCATGACATATTGATTGCTCGCGGACTCCGTATTGTTACACCTGCTCAAGTAAACGCAAACATCTTCTGGAACATCAAGCACCCTCGTCGCCTGAGATCGGATGCGCACTTAGGTCGACATGCTGGCTCTGTTGAATTGGTGGACGAAGAATGGAGAAATAAATCTTCACAGTCAAAGGCACTCCGTGTCGAACAACCCACTACCCTGCATCTTTCATATAAAATCTACCTCTTGAGGGACAACGGTTTGTTTTTGAGGAGGCGGGATAGATAATTTGATAGTGGGTTTATGCTCTTGAATGATCGTATAGTTTATTGAGAAGCCGAGCTTGACGAGGAGAGAAACTTCGGTGCACGTGAGAGTGAGTCGAAGATTTTGATGTGGTGGTCAGGCGGTCTGTGCTGAGCATCTATACATACCTACCTAAACAATATCCCAAACACTAAACGTCTTTTATAATTATCATCCTGAATTACATTCGAAAAGTGCTTGAATCATAGGTATAAGTTTCTCAGTCAGTATTAGGTATTGATAAGTACCTTCAACCACATATTACTATTGTCCGATTGATATCAAAACATTGCAATGCTTTTACAATAATCATTTTCGGCTTGTTTCTTCTCATGCAGGTGAGAGCATCCCATTTCGGAGGATTCATCAAGGGTCTTAGCCATGCATGCAACAGAAAAGAAGAACACAATATTTTGATGCGCTTCCCCAACCCCCAGATTGATCCTCAGAGTAGTTGTGCCGCCCAGAACTTTCTGTAATCATGAGTACTCATCCTGTCGCTCCAAACGAGCTGCCGGAAGCTACAATGATGGAGATTTCTAGAGATTCTATGCAGATGCGATTACAAAATTGGTCGGAAACGATCTGTTGCTTTAAGAGATCGAGATTTCTACTGAATTTTGACAGAAACGAGTGTTTTAGTCTCAAGTTTTCATAAGGTATAAGGATGTTCCGAGGTATTGAATGTTTCTAGCCCGTATGACTCATTTTCCAGTTTCATTCTCAATGAGCCGCAGCGTTAGACCATCATATTTGTATGTGATATAAGTCTATTTAGTCTACTAGATGGGACAGATCTCTTCAAGTATGCTGCATTTATAGACCTCAAAATTAGATGCTCGCTTGGAAAGGAGTCCTTCGCCCTTCGCACCTTGACTTTATTATCATGGACCCCTCAACGGCATCATCACCTGCGGCCAGTTCAAATTATTCCAAGGCTAAGCCTCTATCATCGCTCTTGGAAATGTGTGATATGGAGCTGAACAATCAAATAAAGGATAACGCTAAATGGAAGAAGCGGTCAGAAGACACCACTCTCAATGTTCATTTCCCAGAACTAGACAATCCGTGTTCAAAAGCCTGCAATATCCTTCTCATTGGGTCCAGCATGCTCGAACGCTTCAAAACTACAGGTCACGATCTCAACTTAGGCTTGAAGCCTCACATATTCAACGCCGGAGTTGGTGGCGACACTATTCCCAATGTACTTTACCGCATGAATCTAGGCCTCCTTCAGAAAGCCAAGTACCAAGCGAAAGTAGGAACAGTTGTTGTTAATATCGGTTCTAATGATTTGAAGAAACCAGGTCGGAGCTTGTCGGAGGTTCAACTCTACCAATTCGCCCTTCACTTGGAGGCATTGAGAAGAACCTTCCCGAGAATCGTGGTTACCGCACTATTCTACAAGAAAGATGTCCAGTTATCAGATGTTGATCGAAGCAATGAGGATCTGCAGAAGATAGTCTCTGGATTTCCTGGTGTGGAATGGCTAGCAGCACCGCAGATGGATCTCATCCACCACTATGAAGATCACGTCCACTTGAACAGAGATGGCTATGAGGTATGGGATAAATGGCTGGTGGAGAAACTTGGGATATAGCAGCGGTGATAGGTAGATTGTATTTGACAAAATCTCGCAATACGAAGTCTTGGATAGGGGGTCGCTTGGCATATTTACAGCCAGTATGCCGGGACAAAACGTACAATATGTCAGGAGTCATTCTACTTGCAGTAGGCCATCAACCCCAGGTGCGGGTCGGGTAGTATACGCGGAACTGTCAGTTGTCTACACTGAAGAACTAGAATAGGAAACCCTTGAATGGAGCTAAGGTGACTATACTCTCAACGCGATAGCATCTACTAAATAGTAAACACCAAATAGTCATCAGTATTCCGTGCACGATAGACTAAAGTAAAACGCATCTTAAGCCTTCGATATTAACGTTCCCGTCACAAGTAGCATGTTATTGAAAGTGTAAAACGTGGAGCATTCAAGCTAGCTGTTGCTATTTGTAGCCACGATGATATCAACCTAAGCGACGTATGTAAAAGCTCCATCGCTATCTGACAGAGAATCCCTATTTAGATACCTAGTAGTTAAACTCGAGCAGCGGCAAGTACTAGCTAGTAGACAAGTGAAACACCCACTGGCGACATTTTTTCTACTTTTACTCCGTATTTTACTCCGTAAAACAATAAGAATAAGATTAAAGTTATCATGCATCATTTTTAAGCTTGGAAATCTCTTACGTATCAAGTGGGATATAGTGGATTCTGCAACCGAATCAGACTCATCTCCCGCGCGTTTGTGTGGCACTCGATGCTAGTCATGTGACAAACTTTGTTCCCCTCTCGTTTTCGAATCATGATTAGGTAAAATCACACACAAAGGGGCTTATCGAAACGACAAACCCGATAAATTCAATCTATCTGAGGATATGAGATGAAAATCCAGCCGCCTAGTTTTTCTTGGTATAGATACCGCCATTTTTCCATCTATGCCTTCGCCTTCCTTCATGATGAAATCCGTGGTTGTTTGAAGAGTGGACGAAAATAACTGACAAGACGAAATATTGACAGATGGAAGTGTGTCGTTCCATTCAAAAGGAGAAAGCAATTGAAGACCTAAGCTTCTCTTGGTGAAATGTTTAGTGTCGTAGAGTTCGTGAAGTATGCACGTATCCGTTCATTAAGGTTGCGATCTAGTTATTGATCACGAACTTTGGCAGTGCCAGTTCGATCAATCTCATGTTCGTTCACTTTTTCTCCGAGGGGATTTCCTCACAGTGGTGTTGCTAGTGGAAAAGCGCCTTGGCTTTTGTGACTTCGCACAATACCAAGCAACATCCCCAAAGATTTGGGCATGGCATACAGGGTGTATGATTCTTGGCCTTCTGCAATTGCAGTAAACGATTTCAACATCGGTGTCTCGAACGATGTTTCTCTCAAGCGCCTATTCAACGTAGCCACACCGTTAAACGTCTTGGCCGTCAATTTCGATATGCAACTATTTCATCGTTCACCCCTGGATCTTCCACCATCCAGATGCTCGAATTGATGACGAAATGCCTGGTGGAAAGATTAAGGAGAACTTCTAGATCCTCTTTTGCATTGAACTAGTAGGATGGGATCAATAGTAGGTAAACTTGGCGGCGTCGAGGTGTACTTCGTGATTTCACTATAAAGTGAAAGGTACATCCAACGATCTAATAGCATCACTTCCATCTTCACTTCCACAGTTCTCTACACTTTCAACTACTTACATTCTTTAAACATTTCTTTATCTCCTAGTGAGCCATTTCAGTCTTTTACCATTATTCAATATGAAGTTCTCAGTCATTTCCGCTGGTCTTTTGGCCGCATTCGCCGCTGCTGCTCCAACCCCAACATCTGAAGAAAGTGTCAACCGCGCTGCTATTGCCAAACGTTCCACTATTACCGACGCTTGCAACATCGGATACGCCAGCACTAACGGTGGTACCAAGGGAGGAGCTGGAGGAACCACCACTACTGTTTCCACCTATGCTCAATTCACCAAGGCAGCCACTGCAGGAAAGTCTGTTGTTGTGCTTGCAGGCCCTATCACCCAAGCTGCACCCCAGGTCAAGGTTGCTAGTGATACCACCATTATTGGTAAAAACTCCAAGGCGGTCTTGACTGGTTTCGGATTGTAAGAGCTCACTCGCCCGTCTTGATTTACGATGATCTAACAATGTCACAGGCTCGTTAAGGGACAAAAGAACGTCATTATCCGCAACCTTGGTATCAAGCTAGTTCTTGCCGCTAACGGTGATGCTCTTGGAATCCGTATGTTCTGCTTCCACATCCACTCACTTCAACATATGAAACTAACCTCCACATTAGAAAAATCCACCAACGTCTGGGTTGACCACGTTGATCTCTCCTCCAACCGCGACCATGACAAGGACTACTACGACGGACTCTTCGACGTAACACATGCAGCCGACTTCGTCACCTTCTCCAACTCCTTCATCCACGACCACTGGAAGGCCTCCCTCATCGGCCACTCCGACTCCAACAAAGCCGAAGATACCGGACATCTCCGCGTCACCTACGCCAACAACTTCTGGCAAAACGTCAACTCCCGTGGTCCATCTATCCGTTTCGGTACTGCTCACATCTACAACTCTTACCACAACAACGTCGCCGATGGTATCAACACTCGTGATGGTGCTCAAGCACTTGTTGAATCTAACGTCTGGGTCAACTCCAAGAAGGCTTTGTACAGCACCAATGCTGGATATGCTGTGGCCAACGGAAACGACTTTGGATCATCCGCCAACGAAGCTACTAAGGGTACATTGAGTGCCAGCAAGTTGGGATACTCCTACACACTTTTGGGAAGCAACAAGGTCAAGGCTGCCGTTGTCGGCACCGCTGGTGTTACCTTGAGCTTCTAGATGTTATCTTGAGTCAGCAGTACTTTTGAGTGCTATTTTTGACATGTGAGGACTTTCTGGGAAAAGGCACGCTGCTGCAGCGCGGATTCTTTTTTAATTCTTATTTACATTTTTTAGGTCATGGACTGTACATACCCATACGAGGCTAGACGGACTGGTCAATTGAATATTATCTTTCGTATATTTTCCAATGGTGACTTTTGTGGAAATTATCCAACCTCTGATACCCTAGCATGCATTAATCCATAATTCAGATGATCAGTGATTTAAACTCTCGATTAGACATGCAACAAAAGGTTTCTTGCTCAATAGGATAGATAGACCCGAGGAGCAGATAAATGGATCGATCATTCAGGGGAGAATTTTTCTTCCAGAACGATCTACCACCCAAACTTGATATCAGTCTACCAACAACGAATATCCGCGACAATCCTCGAATCTGATGCCTCTTTCTCAGACTTATCGTATATATAAAGATACTAAACAAAAGACAAAAGATCCATTATATTACCGAAGAGAGAGAAACATCGATCGCCTCTCCATCCTATCGCCGCCTCATATTTCAAGTCCATCTTCACCTATAAAGAATCCTATCAACTCCAAATTGCCATCCTCATTTCTCTTGCTGATACCTACCAAACATCACTTACTTCATACACATTCCTTCCCTAACCTATCACAGTAGAATCTAGAGATGAGAGGACATTTCCGAAGAAAAGGCGGCAGTATTCACGCTGCAAAATCGGTAGATAGCATTTAGAAATTGAAGGACTTGCGTTCTTGTTGCTGCTGTGGGATAGATACCTTACTTTAAGCTATTGTTTCTGCATCGTGGTGGTCTAAGGTCTCGGATATAGATAGATATAGTGAGAAAGAGAATAACTAGAGAGGGACAGGGAGAGTAGGTTATTATTACATGAGCTCGGTTGTGGGTGCCGTTCGGTTTCTGGGGTTAAAGTGGATAACGAGGGGACGGTATGGCTTTAGAGAGGGGGTGGTGTGACTTCAGAGAGGAGTTGGTGAAGCCGATTGACGCAAAGACCAAGCATTTGAGAACTACATGAGGTCAACGTATAGAAATAAAAAATGATCGTGTTATTCATAATTAAAATTTTCAGTGCAATTGGGTATCGCAGAAGAAAATGCTAGAATTACTTGTGAGCCCACTCGGCTGTCTTTTTCTCTGCAAAAGCCTTCATTCCAATCTTTTGATCCTGACTTCCAAACAAGCTGTGGAACACTCTCCTCTCATACTCCACGCCATCTCTGAGCGGTAGATCCTGGCTCTTATTGACAACTTCCTTTGCAGCCTGCACTGCTACCTTACTGTACCCTGCAATTGTCTCGGCCGTACCAAGCGCAGCTTCAATTAACTCTTCCCAGCTTGTATATGTCCTTGCAGCGACTCCCCATTCTCCTGCTTCTTTGCCGGAAAAATTCTTGCCCGTCAGGATAAGCTCCATAGCTCTAGCTTTACCAATTGCCCTTGTTAGTCTTTGACTCCCACCGGCTCCAGGTATCGTTCCAAGTTTAATTTCTGGTTGTCCAAAATTTGCATTCTCCGTGCAGTATAAAATATCACACATCAGAGCCAATTCGCAACCTCCGCCCAACGCATGCCCTGATACGGCCGCGATTATAGGCTTCTTGATGGCCGTTGTGAGGTTTGACCAGGATTCAATGAAAGAAGTGGTGTACGCTTCAGAGAAAGTAAGAGGTGCCATTTCTTTAATATCTGCACCGGCTGCAAATGCTTTTGCAGACCCGGTAAGAACAATAGCAGATATGGAGGGAGATTTGTCGAATGCTAGGAGAGCATCGTTGAGCTCGGTTATGAGTGGTGTGGAAAGAGCGTTATATGCTTTGGGTCGATTTAACGTTACTTTCAATATATGTTAGTAAGAATAATAGCACAGAAAGTAGAATGAAATACTTTGTCCTACTCCAGGTCTTGGTTCTGTGGTTTGGATGAACTGATAGGATTTGTCTGAGTAGGCTCGTGAAAATGCGGGGAGAGTTGAAGCTGTGAATCGCGAGGCAAAGGGCCTCAATGCTCTGACTGGATTCATAATTTACTGGCTAAAGTAGAGTATCGTAAGTTAAAGCTTGAGGCTCGAATGTAAGAAGGAATTGTATGAACTTCTGAATCCTTAAATAACAATTGAAGAGGTTTAATGTTGTTAGTTATAAAGAGCAGTTTGTGTACTTTTCCATTGAAGTTAAGCATCTCGGATACAATCGATTATCCTCGGGACATCAAAAGCGAGTCTTGAAGCTTACCCCTTGTCAAGAAACCCAAAACAAACTGGAGGCAAATTCTACGCATAGGGTTGAATCACGTGAAAGCAGGAAGCAGGTTGTACGCGCGCCACTATCTAAGCCACGACGCTTTCCTTAGGTAACTACCTAGTGCCTACTAGGTGATGATTCTAATTCTACCTATCTACTAACAGGTGGTCTCGAGTTTCAAAAAAGTTCAAACTCAATTACTGCGCGCCGCCTACCACTAAACGTCACTCTTTCTAACTTTAATTTCTTTGATAAATTACACATCTGCACGAATTCTACACTCCTTTCGATAAAGAACTTACGTCAATCAACATGGATTCAATGGAACCAGAACAAACCCCTTTCGAAGCTGTGAGCGCGCAAACTTCGAAGATAGGACGTGTAAGTTCGTCTGTAAATGCGATTTCTTGTATCGCATCATTTCGAAAAGAACTATGAAGCTAATTCAAAGGCAAATAGCAATATCAAGCTTGGTTAGACAAGTCAACACCATATGTTCCTTACAGATGGCTGGCCACTTTCGCGCTTCTATTGATATTTTTCATTCGCATATTCGTCGCACAAGGATGGTATATTGGTATGTCAAGCCTCGTTCATTTGGCGCATTCTCAACTTATAGATCTCGATAGTGGCATACTCTTTGGGAATCTACCTCCTCAACCTTTTTCTCGCTTTCCTCCAACCCAAGTTCGATCCCTCCAACGAAGCTATCGATAATGATATGGAGGATGGGGCTGCTGGTGGATTACCAACCAAACAAGACGAAGAATTTCGCCCATTCATCAGAAGACTTCCCGAGTTTAAGTTCTGGCATTCTGCGACAAGAGCGATCGGAATCGGTTTCACTTGTACATGGTTTGAGATCTTCGATGTACCAGTCTTCTGGCCAGTTTTGGTTGTTTACTGGTTGATTCTGTTCATGTTGACTAGTAGGTTATTCCATTTACACGACAATAAGGAGCACAGTAGTGTTTAAGCAATTACTGACATGTTCCATAGTGCGAAGACAGATTCAACACATGATTAAGTACCGATACGTGCCATTCTCGTTCGGAAAAACGAAATACACCAAAAATAGCTCGTGAGCTCAATTGCTTTATGGGATGCAACGATTGAATGACCTGCTCTGGTGACGACGGAATTGAAGGAATGATAGCTTTTCTATCTAGTGTACAAAACAGCAGCACCCCATATATGTTCATGAGAGATCTGGGAGCAGGAAGTGAAACCCTTAGAGAATTTAATTACGCCTTCTATGTTTTCGGTGTACTCGGGGGGCCATCTGGGATACTCAGGGTTTGGGTATAGCTGAAAGCTATCGGATAAATAGATTATATGAGCGAGTCAAAATTAAGAACGACATTATCACCTGTATTCGCTTCAAAGCATTTTGAGGTATGGTGAAAGACTGTATACCGAGATTTCCAGAGAGCTGCCTTCCAAAACCCCAGATCACTTTGGACCGTATCCCAGAATTTCGAGACACAAAAGGGGAAATATACACTCCAACAAAATTGGCTTTCATACTTTGTCTTGTCATCTATACTGGACCGTTTAGTGTATTTTGAAGATGTTTTCCAAATACATATTTCCGAGGCTGCATTTCTAAGACGTCCTTCTTTCCCTACCCTTTCACTGACGACGCTTCATTCACATTTGTACAATAGGCTCTAGTTTGAAGGGCTCTAGGCATCTCTTCTCAATTAACTTTCTTTCAAAACGATGCGAGTCAGTGATTTGCGTTAGTTGTGAACGCGACCCGCAGTAAATCCTCTTGCACCATACACCAGCCACAGTTCTCGTAGTACTCTAGATTTCAGCCTCGTCACTAGTGCTATTCGCCCATCTTGAACGCGACCGCCCCAAATTATTGTGATTTCGAGCTCGAATTAATAAATTCAAGTATATCCACGAAAACATCATCGAACAACAAGATGTCATCCTCAGCATCGCGAATTGTTCATCAGGAATATATTGCCCGCATACGATATTCCAATGCCTTACCACCACCACCAAATCCTCCCAAGCTTCTCGATATTCCAAATACTGGCCTCGCCAGTGGTCAATATACTACACCTGGATTTGCTACGAGATTAGCGCGAGATCAACCATTAAACATAGAAGCGGATGCGGAACTTGGTATGCCATTGGACCTGGTGGGAATGCCAGGTATATTTGATGGAGATGAGAGTTGTAAGTTTCGCATATCCTTCACAACTTGCGCAATCGCTCACCTTTACTTCCAATAGCTATACAAGCGCCATTACATCCTCCACAACTTCACCCACATGATCGTGCTCTCCTAAGACCATTGGCGACGTTAGGCAAACCAAAATTTTCCGACACGGGAGTATCATTTCTGCGGCGCACTGAATATATCTCTTCCGGCTACAGCTCGAAAGCGCGGATGGATGGCACCACCTTGGCTAAAGGTCTTGTCGATACACGCAAACCGAAAGCTGTTCAGGACTTATCAGCTGATCGTGAATCTCCTACATACATCAAATCACAGGTCGAAAAGAGCTTCGAAATCGCCGCTGCTAATCTTAAAGATCGCACGAGAGTCCGCCATCCCACAAAACGGAATGTCAAATTGGTGGACGCAGTTCCTCTTTTACCAGATCTGGATTCATTCCCGGACGCGGGCGGATACGTCCTGTTGAAGTTCCTCACAAACCCCGTTCCTCCAAGCAATATCTACGATACTCGCGTCGAAAGCAGTGTTTTACAACCTATTGATCCTAGCGAGGCAGAGTTAGAACTCAAAGAAGCCGCTAGACAATCTCATGAACTGGACCCACACAATAATCCAGCTCCGGATGAATCGATACAATATCAAATGTTCATGCCAGAGACTGTTACTGATGCCAAGAATATCAAACGAAAATGGGATGTCCTGGACCCTGAGCACGATGATAAGGATCTGTATTCTCGCATTGACGAGGAAACAGGCAAAGGATCTTTTAGGTTGAAGAGACTGCGTGCGTATGAGACCGCTGTTACGGATGGTGGAACAGATCGAAAATATGATGAAGTAGTGGTAATAGCCATGCACGATGGAACTGATGGACTACGCCAAAAAGCTGCTCATTACTATCCTGTAGTCCAACGCAACTCGATTCGACCACAGAGGACCAAGAATATCCAGAAAGGAAAAGGTATTATTGGCAACGAAGAAGAGGAAATTACGGATTTCGTGGATCTTAGTATTGTTGACGTGGGAGCGGAAACGAAGCAGGTGATGGATAGTTTCAAGGCGGCGCCATATGGAGAGGATCACGAAGATGTGGCGGAGAAAGAGGTGGCCGAAGATGCACTTTCCGAAGCGGATGCAGAAGGGGAGGATGATGAGCCGATTTCGCCTCCAAGACCCAGTCTGGGCGGAAAGACGATTGCTTCAAGGGTGCAAACTGATGACGACGATGACGACAATGAGAGTTTACATTCTGACGATTAGGGAGGATGTTGAGCTGGGAATGAGGGCCGGGATGATGACACAAATGTGGTTGGATGGAGAGATGATGCAGGCAAGGGAAATGTTGAGAAATAATGGGAATGGCATTTATTTTATTGGCATATCAGATGAATCTACCGAGAGGAAGAGAGAGGCCAAAAAAACCACATGGAGACTACTTTAGTTCTGCATCCTTTGAAAATGATTGTGATTTTACAACAGAAGAAACAGAGGAAGAGAAAAGGAGAAAGAGATGAATAGAATGATACCTACATATACTCGTATCATAAAAAAATTGATTTCATGCGTGTCCTGATCGAAAAGTGTGAATGAGAATCGAATTGTTCAATCTGAAATTATGTACGTATGTTCATAATATGTATGTATATTAACTAACTAGATACTCCTATGTTATCCTATCCTGTCCCGTCCTGCCCTTCCCCATCCAAACCAGCCTATTCCAAACTCAAATCCCATAAACAAGAAAAAAAAAGAGGCAAGAAAAAAACGCCTCTGCAAAATCATGCATGCTATGCTATGCTATGCTATGCTTGTATGTATGTATGTATCATGCCTCTAATAAATTCTCGTCTATATCCTCGCCTATTGACTTCCCCCTCCCTATCTTGTCCATCATCTATCTGTCTGGTATAGAAAGACTGAGTGAAGGTTTATATGTGTAGAAAATCGTGGTTATTTCAGCAACCTAGTGCCTGTGACGTGATCCTCCCTCTACAATTCCACATCCCATTCTTTACATCCGAACCACCAATTCCTTCTTAAACATGTTTCTTTGTGCTTCGGTGACGCACTTGCAGTTGGTTTTCCATCCGGTGAAGGATCGACACAGGCGAAACCAAACCAGTTTTTAGATGTACATGCTTGGCTTGTGGTAGGTCCGTTCGAGGTTGTGGGAGACGGAAGAGGTGGTGCGGAGGTTATGGCATGGGGTGGAGGCTCTGTGCTGGAAGTGGATATGGGTATGGAGGTTGAGATTGAGGTGGAAGTGGGGTCTTTACAGCCGAACCATCCTGGAGTCTTGCAGGTTGTTGTTGATGAAGTGCTTGTGGAAGAAGACGTTGAAGTGGCTGTGTGTGGGGCCGAAGTACTGCTGCTACTACTTTTAGTGGTAGTTTTCTCATCGTTACAACCAAACCAGCCAGGGGTTTTGCAGGTTGAGGTTGAAGTCGACGTAGTAGTTACTGGCACGCTAGTTGCAGGCTTAGAAGTTGTGGATGTATCTTCATCTAGGCAGCCCCACCATCCTGGTGTTTTACATGTGGAAGTGCGACTCCGTGTATTTGTGGTCGAGGTTGATGAGGGTGGTGATGTGGCAGTGCTACTGCTGTTGCCTTCCACCTCTTTCCAAAGCGGACAATCTACACATTCCGGCGTAAATTTGCATACTGGCACTGTATCGTAGATCTTGATAATCTGCTCAATCACAGTTATGATTTTGTGTGACCAGATGTGTACTCCCCATCCGTGATCGGCTACGACATCATATACACACTCCATGCCGGTATGACATGAACTTTCCAATGCATATCCTGCATACGAGCAAGAAGCAGTAGCTCCATTGCAGGTTCCCAAGTATATTGGATCGGCAGTGTGTCCAAAATGGTAAGCTCCAGTAAACTCGCGCTTTTGTGGCATGCCCGGATTGTGACCCGGTGGCGCTGGTAGACCCAAACGACTTGCGGGTAAAGCATCTGGGACGGCCTCAAATGTAACAACAGGAATACCATAAGTTAACCCTAGCATCGAACTCACAGATCCACCAAGAGAGTGCCCAGACATCCATATATTTGCATTTGGATAAAGAGCCGTTACATTGGAGTAGAGATGTCGAGCCGCGGTGTAATATCGATTTTCCGACCTCAAGCTTTTCTTGAGGCAGGATACATTGCAGGTATAGGTTCCAGTAGCGCAATCGCAGACTTGTCGGTAGAACGAAGCACCTTGTTGGCCACAGCAACAACTAAAGAACAAATTGTCATTCTCCTTATCGTTTGTAGTTGTCCCGTCTCCGTCGTAGACCGCAAGACTTGTTCCCTTCAATCCTATGACAATAGTCGAATTCGTCTCATCCATATAGATGTATCCTCGCAGTCCGTCGGCATCCCAGCCAAATCCATAATCATCGGTACGATTGAAACCCCCATTAACGTCCTTCCAGTCTCCTGTGTCTGGTTTATTCACATAGGCATTCGCTGCCATTTGTGCCAATGTTATGACAGTATCCTTGTCTGTAATATCCGGACCGGCTAGTTCGTCAACTGTCCAAGCCGATGGTGATAAGGCCCATACATCCCCGCTCTCTCTTGATGCTGCTACCATTGGATCAACCACTGAAGGTCTCCTGTCTTTTAACCGTTCTATCTTCACTGGACTCTTCTTCATGACCAGTGGCCTGGTTACTTCTTGCAATGTTCCCTTTCCATCTTCGGATTCCAGCCATACTGTTGACTTGGACGTCGAATCTAAAATGTCGAGCTGTTTATGTAATTGAGGATTTTCGTAAGTTCCATGATGGAAAATGTGGCGAAGAGCCTATTGTTTATCATTAGTATTATTAGATATAAAGCGGTGAAGAAGTATATTTACAAATACATGGCGTCCAGCTGAATCCTGTCGATTATGTGATTCTGGAATAGAAGGTGGTAATATGGGTAGTATTGGTTGCTGTTGCTGTTGATGAGTTGAATCCAATGCACTTATCGGTGTCGATAAGGCTAAGAAAGATAATAGTAATTGAGCTGTAACTCTGCCAGCAGAAGAACAAGTTGTAGATGATTTATGCCTCATCATCTTTTCAAAGTACCTAGTACTCGATGTAGAAATTGAACGGAAAGAAATCGGTTTGATACTCTTGAAGTTGTTTTGTTGGGAATACTTTATGTTTTGTTCAACATGCATATCGGCATAAGTGTATAATAAATGAGAGATGATGGATGACGATAGCCCCAGGTCATAAGAGGCGTCACGACTCCCAAGCATCAGGCGGAAGGTTTATGGTCGTGTTCACCGGAAACATTGGCAGGGGTAAAATAAAGAGATCCTATTGGTTAGTTTGTCATTGCATTTCTCAGCCTTTGGAGGTCGTCTTACCTAATCTGTGCACGTGGTCTAATACTCCGTACATAGGAGCTAGCTAGACATGATCAAATATACCTAGTAAAGCTGCTCGTCATACTTAACCTCATACTTCATACCTCGAAATTTCAATTCCAAAATATACGCCGGCCGGAATACAAACCACCGCCGTTTAACCAACCTGGCAAATCCGGCGTCTACGAGTGAGTCGTCCGTACCATAGAAGCCATTGTTGTCTTGACTTATCTAATTATAATTGATCACTTGTAGCTTCAAGCTAATCACGGAAGCTACTCAACCTACAACAACATCAAGTACTTCTACTTCTACTTCTACTTCTGTTCCGTTTCCTTTATCTCAATGCCTTCTACTGTTCTATCTAAAGAAACTATTCTAAAGCTTTGAAATGTGACTTGATCTCTTCCTTTTACATTCATCAGATCCCTCATCTTCCCACTCTAGTTTACACAACGATCCCCGGTTATTATTTGAGCAAAGTAGAGTTTCACGCGTCATCGCATTCATGCAATTCTAGCGTGATACTTTATAGACAGGTACCAATTCATTCTCTTCTTCAATTCTCTGATTGATTCTGGAATCCAGACATTTACTGACAAGATGCTCTTCACATTACCAGGTTTCATGTCGTCTTCAGCAAGAAAGGGCGATAGCCAACGTCCTCGTACATTGCAAGTCTCCAAGTCGTTTTACCAGGAACCACCCTCTAGTCCCGATCCCTCATCCCGACCTCTCAGGGCAAATACTATACAGAACGGCACTATTCCATCCGTGGCAATGTCGGACAGAACAACGTTGAGGGAAAATAGGAGACCTGGGACACAATCGGATATCTTCGAGAAAAGCTCCGAGGATGAAGAAGAAAATGGAGGAACGACTGGAGTGTCTGGAAAGTTGCCTGCAGACTTTGATGAACTTCCTATAGAGCTTGTGAGCTTGGCAGATAGGTCAGTCAACCTTTGGTATAACGGAGCCAACACGTTTGACTAATATCTGATGCAGTTTCATTGATTCTTTATCGGCGAAAATCCATCCTACTCCCCCTTCAGTCGACAAGTTATCCGGCCTTTTCCAGGATTTTTATGCTGTCGCTGCTAATCATATAAACACTCATATCTCCGCCTTATCCTCCAGACAACATCGTTCAAGCTCTCCGGCTCCGTCAGCCTCATCATTATCCTCAACAGCAAGCAAGATCAGAGCGAAAGCTGCTTCCATGAACAAGGAACGTCCCAAAATAATAGAAAGAAAGTCTTCTGAGCAGCAGATGTTGACTAGCGAGGAAATCAATGAGCGAAAACGTGCTAGGAAAGCGCTTGAGCATAAGCGGGTAGCCTTAGAAGAAGCAATCGAGAGGAGAGTTTGTGAAGGGATATATGACAGGATATGGCGACACAGAAGTTCGCAAGATGAAGCTCAGGACGAGAAACTTCGATCAAAAACTGCCGCTTTGTCAGTGGTTGGAATTGGATTGGTAGATTTGGGAGTCGATTTGGGTATAGAACCAAGTGAGGAGCCAGATGCTGCAGGAAAGCGAGAACTAGAGGTTCGAGAGTGGTTAGAAGGTGCTAGAGGAGAGTTGATTGCGATGAATGACGAAAAGTATCCTCTTGGGAAGCTCAACCATTTAAAAGCCGCCCACAAATGTATCGTTGATACCTTATCTCACTTTCATCCATCGTCATCAGCGGATGAGATTATGCCTATGCTTATTTTTACTCTGATAACATCTCGACCAGAAGGCATTGATGTTATAAGCAATCTTTACTTTGTACAACGATTCAGATGCGAAACAAAAATTGATGGGGAAGCTGCTTATTGTCTAACAAATTTAGAAGCTGCAATTTCATTCCTTGAAACCGTAGATCTTGCAAGTTTGAGGGCAGACGAAATCCCCTCAGGACCACTCAAAATAAGTAGTCGACCCGGCACACCGAAAATAGATAAACCCGATCCTTTGACAATTGGTATTACACCTACAGGTCTGTCGGCTCCAGCGACTGCTTCGGCAATCCCTAGTCCTTCAGTGTCTAAACCTACACCCTCATCTTTGTCCTCTTTCCGGCCTACTGTTCAACACGCAGATCGAAGGCTCAGTGATATTTTTCAATCACCGGCGGCTTTAGGGGCAGCTGGAGATGCATTTTTAGACTCGGCTGATCAGGGATTCAAGAGTATTGGTAATAGCTTGGGAGATAGTTATAAATTTTTGCTTGGGAAGCTAAAAGAGCGTGATTCCACGGGTCAGGCTCCAGAAATTACAATACCAAAAACCCTGGATGATGCTCGAAAACTAATCAGCACACCTCCACCGGAAGATGAAGGATCTGTGAGTGGTGGAAGTACTCCTGAAAGCCCTAGCGTCAAGGAACAGAAGAATGTGCCCAGCGCAGAGTCAAAGCCTGAAGGACGTAGTCGGAGTGATTCATCTCAAAGACTCGACGATAGAGTCCTGAGCTTCATTGGTGGTCGCAAAATGACTCGAGAAAGAAGCGCTGATAGTAATCGAAGTGGTGGTAGCTCGAGTAAAAGAGTCTCATTTCTTCAAGATGAAAACGGAGAGAAAGGCACACCATCTCCACAAGCTCCAGCTAGCAATCAGGCCATTGTTGAATCGATGCGAAATCTTGGTAACTCACTCAATCCAATGAACAGGATTGCTGGTATGGGTATGATGCGTGGATTTGGACGTGTAACAACTCCTACGACACCCACCCCGACTAAATCAACCGCGGCAGATGGAGAGGTTGCAGATTCGACTACTGTATGTATTTCACACTTTTTTTTAAGTGGCTTTACTGACCTTTGATAGACATTCCCTGATTTGGTACCTTCTTTACCAGCGAAAGAAATACCAAAAATTGCTCCGCCGAATAAACGATTTATGGAACTTCAGAATCCAGGAGACCTAAAAATTAGCGAGGTAATGGAGTTATTAAGAGATTATAGAAGGTTAGCGGGAGCTTTGAAAGATCTTGGGGCTGTTTAGGTTCACTGGTACCACCATAATTTTCTTTGTATTTGTCGCCTACATATCTTCGGATACCCACGTTCTTTCTTTTTCTTCTTTTTTTTAGTGTCTGTGTTCTCATTGGGTCATTGGGAATTGAGAAGGAATGGCGTTCTTGACGCGTGGATACGGGAATCATAGAATTGGATGGGTGTATGGAATCGGATTTGAATTTTGAACCTACGACGAGTGGGGAATGTCCGAACATAGTGGAACTTGGTACAGGAATGGATGGAGTGGAAGAGAATGGATGGACTATACTTGAATGAACATATTACTTTGCAAGATTTTTCTTAAATATGAAAATCATTAATACATGCGGTTCATTAAGTCTAATGGTTTGGGTTTGGAAGAAATCGGCAATTATTGATATATTTTATAAGGGAGGAAATAAGGGTTAGATATACGGACTATTTTATATAGACATATAGACCTGAAGATCTCGAATATATAATACTGAGTATAAACAAGCAGTTATATCCTTATACCGCCATATCATATTAAATCGTCCAAGTCGAACTTCCTCATCTTAGCCAAAAAGCTCTTTACTTAGCAATTCTCCATACCCCTCTAATATCTACACTATGAAACCATAAACCAATCTTCTCCACTCCCGTTTCCTATTTCCTATATCCCTTCTTCAGGATATTTATAATATTTATTTCCATCAATACCGCAAGTAGAATATTCTCTGATAGTTAAAGCAGGCAAGACTCCGGTTCAATTTTGGACGAATCAAGAATCATGTAATATGAGAATCTGAAAGATAAATTAAAGATAAATTAAAACGATGGATGTATGTTGTAATAATCATAATAATGACAATAGAATTACAACAACAACCTTTTGGGTATACAAATGAAAGGACTTGTCATGACATACATCATTTAAATAAAGGATATAATTCATGTATCTATTTAATTTTTATTTCCTGATGATTTGCAGGTTCTGGGATACAGTTATTCGATATCTATCTAGCGTAGCTACCCAGTACCTCCATCGATGGGGACCAAAAAGTATCGCCAGTATGACTTGACGAATCTTAACATCATAGCTGCATCTTCACTTAAGGTCATATTACATATTACATAAATGAATAAACATACAAATCCTACTATCAATACCCTAAATAGATAAATATGTGAATAGATTTTAGATTTTATTCCACAACCTTGGTGGCTTAGATACTAGAAAGCCTGTGGTTTAAAGTCTATTTCCGCCCTGTGGAGAACGATGTGCAACAATTTATTCTTTTCGTGTATCACGGGATCGGGATCTTCGGAACGGGTTGGAATATGGTGAGTGCTGTGATAGGGAAGCCCTGAGGAATTAATGAGTAAAAAGGATTACTGCTAAGTACTTCTTCTCCGTGGTGGGAGCGTAGCAAATTTTCCCATTCTATTATGTAGTCCTATCTGCATGGTAAGAAAAAGTTTGTACTACTACATGTCGCTAGACAATTAAACCACTGAGGAATGCATGCATGTTGGTCGGAAAATATCCAGTCGAATATATCGAGTAAATCACCTATACAAATATTACCAGGACTTCCTCGGCACATACTCATAACAGATATCATGTCTTAGTACGACGTCAAATAACTTCCAACTCAACGTAACATCCACAAACATAAGCATCGCAACAACGTTCCCTCTACTCATTAAACACATCACTCACTTGAGCTTCATCTACTTGGTCAGCCACAGCCACATCGAATGATCCAGACCGTAAGTTACTCGGCAGGACCGAAAGATGGTGGAACCTGAGGCGTGAGCATCGGTACCTGAATACCAAGCTTTTGGTTTCGATAGCCTTTTGGTGTGACATAAGCCATCGGCAACCCATAAGGCTTGATAGATACTTCAAATCTCAGATTCTCAGCTAGTAGTTCATGGATAGGTGGTTCTTTTCTAGAAGCCTGTTTATAGCTGACACGATGTTAGCAATTTGGAGTATATTTCGGGAATGAAATGTGAGCATAAGGGTCTTTAGCTCTTCTCGGGTAGAGCGGGTGATCAAAGGGAATCGGTCCCGAGATAGATACTGTAAGTTTATTTCCTTGGTTCCGGAAAGGATTTGTTTGCAGATGAAGAACAGCACGCTCCTATTACTAACAAGCTTTGACGAAGCCGGTAACATATCGTTCCGTCTTTTCCACACCCATCAACGATAGTCAACAAAGGATATCATGACTCTTCCAGCGGAAAAACCCTACAATGCCGTCAAGGCCGTGAATGCCCGGATATCTTGGTTGAAAGCGGAAGAATACATATTTCCTCGCCGAGGTGCAATTCAGCCTTATGTGTTTTCAACGTTATGATTGATGCATCTTCATAGTCGGTAAGATAAGTAGATTATGCAATGGAACATGGGCGCAAGTAGGTAGGTGTGTCAGGTACACCTTGTCAGCCAGATGCTTAAATGGCGGTCGGAAGAAGAGGAATGTGATTGTTGTTGTTGTTGTTGCATATACCTACACGCACGTGATCAGAGATTATCCTCCTTTTCCGATCTTATTTTTGAAGCGGATGAAAGCTTCCTCCTCGGTAAATGTTGATGGATGGGGATTTTGAGACATGGAGAGTGTTGTCTGAGATGTGAAAAAGTTGGGGTTTAGAGTTGAATGATCATCACATGCGGTTATCATCAACTTCGTCAATATCTGGGGCTGTTGGCTGATGTTTGTTTATCCACATAAAACTAGCAGCTGAGCCATATCCAAGTGCTCTTTTCTCTCCGCAAAAGCATATCACTGACCAAACTCGTTCACACCAACCCACCCTGATATTCCATATGAAGGAAGTATCAGCATGCACGCAAGACAAAACATATTCATACAACACCATCCACCAATCCATCCATAAACGACATATACTCCGTACGAACAAAGCGTAGCTAAATTGCCCCCCCTTCTATCACAATCAAGTAGAGTGCAAAACTCTCACCGACTACAATCCACCACACACGCATCTGACCCCAAAAATCATCGCACGACCCCTCGATATCTACCCCACCATCATGCTGTAACACTTACTTAGCAATGTTAACACAAGCAACCAACCAACCCCTCCAACAAATTCCACACCCTCTTTCCAGCTGCCCATTTCTTCTCACCGTATCGCACCGATATCGTCTATTGGCTGATATGTACGCTCCATTTCCCTACATGAAAGTGGAATATAAGGAATAGGGTATATTCCGATGATTCACAGTAGCTGCATATGTTATGAATATACGGTGTGTTTGAAGTTTGGACCTACTGGATGCAGAGGAGCATTAACGTTTCCCGTTCACCGGTACTTGCATACCTCCCTAGTAGGATGGCGACAAACTATGGATTCGATACTACTGTATGTATGTATATAGTATATATGTATGTAGGATGTATGTACACTGTATGTACGTATATAGTATGTATGTATGTATGTATGTGTATATGCCAGATTCGCCAACACATCTCACATCTCACAGCATCCATCTAAATTTTCACACTCAAACATCATCTCGCAACCTATCAATTGTGAAGCCCAATGATCTCTGCCCCAATATTTCCACGACAAGAGCACAGTTCAAGATAAAAAAAAGCTTGACCGAGTACCCATTTCATACGAACTTTTGGTTAAGGGCGCATCCTGCGGAAAATCATGACTGATTCTCCATCACCATCTGTCTCCATCTCCATCTTCATCTCCATTTCCATCTCATCTGCCAACCACCCCTCCTCCCTCATAAACCTTTTCTTCTCTCAAACTTCCATCGCATCTGCCCCGCATCCTCGCATTCGGCTCGTTTCATCTTTTCTGTTATACATATAGAATACACAAATACACCATTAGGAATAAAACAACGACTACTTCAAAATGAACCCGGAAAGAAAAAAAGAAACGAAAATACGGACTACAAGGTTTACTTTCCTCACCTTACTCTCACTTATCCATCTTCACAATCAGCATAAAATATGTACATACCTAAGTACATAAACATAAACATAACGGAATCTCATATCCTCCGTACACCGTTCTGTTTCCACGGATAATTTACTGGATTCTAAACACCTACAACACAAGAAATCGCAAAACCCGAATTTCCCGACTTGGCTATTTCTTGTTATTTCAAAGTTCCTGGTGATCGATCATGAAGGAAGTGGGAAATCGTGGACTTGCGGATTTCGGATCACGGATTATATTGGAGTGCGATGCGGAGTATACGAGTACGAGGATGTTGTTTATGTGTATGGATTGTGAACAAGTGTAGAGAATGAATAAGGGGGTACCTTTCTACCCTCCGAAGGTTACGGAGTATGGAATTACATGTCCTCCGTAATTCCCTGATTATTTCTACAGAGTATATCGAAAATCTAGATGTCATGTCTTCTTCTAGGATAGAAACTTGTTGCGAATCTAGAATCTTTAAAGTTGGTTAGTTCGCTTGAGGAAAGAGGAATATTCTTAATTCTTCATTCTTCGTTCTTCGTTCTTCGTTCTACGTTCTACGTTCCACGGAATACTAATCATAAAATAACACCATCTATATTACCAATCCTCAGTATTTAGATTCTGGATTTCAAAGATCGAATGCCCAGTCACTGTGAGATATAATATATAATATATGATGTATACAATAAGCAAAGCAAAACAAAGCAGAAAAGACATGATTTGAAATCAGCTCTTCAATCTTCAATCATGACCTAGTTAGTCAGTCCCCTTATCGACTTGAAATTTCAAATAGACAGATAACTCCACCTCTCTATCTTTTGATCAACTGATAATAATACAATATGTTGACATCTGACAAGATAGAAGTTTAATAATATCAAGATTTATAGAAGGAGATAGATATTTATATAATAGAATATAATCAGTTAATCAGTCAGTCAGTCAGTTAGTTAGTAAATAAATACTTTTAATATTAAATTCAAATTCAAATTCAAATTCAAATTCAAATTTAAATATATATTTATTTCATTTATTTTATTTATTTTATTTATTTTATTTATTTTATTTATTTTATTTATTTTATTTATTTTATTTATTTTATTTATTTTATTTATTTTATTTATTTTATTTATTTTATTTATTTTATTTATTTTATTTATTTTATTTATTTTATTTATTTTATTTTAAAATAATATATATATATATATATATACATCAATTTTTAATAACAACAAAACAATTCATTTATTTATTTCATCTATTTCATCTATTGTTTTATTTATTTTATTTATTTTATTTGTTTTATTTATTTTATTTGTTTCATTTATATCTATTTATTACTTTATATTATAGATATAATCACCAGAATCATCAGAACCATCAGATATGAAAAAAGAAAGAAATGAAAAAAAACTAAACTTTCACAACACATTCTACCTAGGTAGGTAGTTTGATGTGATGTGATGTGATGTGCTGTGCTGTGCTGTGTTATGTTGTGCTGTATTGTGTTGGGTTGGGCTGTGTTGTGTTGTTGATACCTACCTACATCCATACCTATATTATGCAATGAGTGAGTCATGTGTAAGTAAGGACCTAGGTAGGTACTTGTAAGTGATAATAGCCATAATCAGTCACAAGACAATCAGTCGCAACAAGCAAACAGACAGATAGACAGCCAAGGCATAATAAAAGAATTTCGGTATTTTTTAAGATTTATCATTTTGATATTTGTTGTACTATGCTATGCTATACTACCTAAAATTCCTAGACAGCTCAACCAAAAAAAGTTGGGAGTTATCTAATCCATCCATTGATCCATTGATCCATTGATTCATCGATCCATCGATCCATTCAACCGCCATGCCAAAACCCTGATCGGCAATCCTTATCGCATATCCGATAAGCCAAATTATCCCTCCCCTCTGTCTTCCTCCTGATGCTCTCTCAAAAATAAATTCCAAATATGAATTTCTCCCTTCAACTCCCAATGTTCCCGCATGAGTGGTGTGAGTATCCATTCTGAGTCTCTGAATCTCCCTTCCATTCATCCCTCCATTCCATCCCATCTTATCCCATCGTAAAATCAAAAAACCCCGTAAAGCAAATAAATATCAAGTAAGAAAGGTAAACCGTGTGGTATTTGTGTATCATGCCCCCATCAAATGCCATGCCATGCCCAAAACTCCAATGTCCGCTCGTGATATTATCGCTCAATTCCAATACCCATTATATGTTTAATAATATACAATCCGAAACTCGTAAAACAATCCCCGAAAGGAGAAGATTTAATAAACGCTAATGGCGCTTATTAAACTTGGTGATTGTCGAGGAGGTAAATAAAAACCTTCGTCGAAGAAGGTTTGTTGTTCGGATGGTGGTATCGATGAGGATGGAGTGGATTTGCTGTAATAGGAGGTGGTAGCGATTTGCTGTTTATCCGAGAAACTGGGGAGGGCATCGGATGGTGGAGATGGTGGCATTGATTCATCTTCTGAAGAATCGGAATCGTGGTCGAGTTCTGGGGGATGAGATGCGGAATGTGATTTGGCGAGGTGAAGTTGAAGACCTGAGAAATCTTCCTCACCGTCATCTTCGAAATCCTCTTCGACTTCTCGTGATGAGACTTTGATTGGGACATTCATGGTGTGTGATGGTACTCGCGTTAACGAAGTCATGGATGGCGCATCCATTTCTTCATCTGAATCGTATTCACTGTCTTCATCTGAAGAGGAGTCGTTGTCAAGGTCGGATGTTTCCCAATCCTCCTCGGGTTCTTCGACAACGTTATCGGCCCATTGGATGTGTCTTGGATCTTCTTGCTTGGTGGCAGTGGCTTTTCGGACGGATTGGTTGAACCAGCTCTCTTGTTCTTGTTCAGCTTCGGCAAGTTCAAGCATCAATGAATCGAGAAGGTTTGCATGACCGACAAGAAGACGAAGGTTGTGATCTGCTCGGGAAGCTTCCGAAGAAAGCTTGCCTCGAGCCGTGTGGGCGAGGTAGTAGGTTTGAGTAATAGACATCTTCTTTCTCAATGGTAATGGTGATTGTGATTGAGGTGTTTGGGAGGAAAAAGGACTTCTGGAAATATTCGACATTTTGAATTAATCTTATACTTCAATGCTGTGCTGTGATGAATGACTCAAGGGCTCAAGGCAACGTTATTTTTTTTAGACGAGAGCCGAGGATCGGTGACTGATTATGATGATGATGTGTGATGTGTGATAACCGGGATTTGTATGTATGGCTTTTGATTGCAGATGGTAACACTGAATGTTGATGATGGGTATGGAGATGAAAGTATTCTCGAGTGTATATTTGGACTGATGTATGGATCGAATGTATTCTTATAAAGTTATTTATGATTGATGAGGATGTGGAGGAATTATAAATGATCATGAGGGGGAATTCGGGCAGTCTTTGTATCCAGATGATTTTTCGTAAATGGCCATGTAAGTAAACCCCATTAAGCACATAAGGCACATAAGGGCTGATTCATAAGACCGCGATCCGGACAAAACGGAGTTGTGGATGTAAAGCATGTCAAGGCTTTCATTGATGGATGGGTCATCGAGCCCATGTCATGGATGATGAATGATGGATGGATGATGAATGGATGGATGACGCTAATCTAGATGTAGTAATAAACTTATCCAGCTGAACAAGTTTAATAAACTTATTTTTCGTAGTTTTTCGTAGTTTTTCGTAGTTTTCGTACAATTTGTTATGCGAGTAAAGTCCGCAGCGGTAGCGGTATGAATTTTCAGCCGATGGGTGGAACGGATAGAGTCCTTTTTCTTTCTTTTTTAATCAAGGGATTATTATTATTATTATTATTATTATTATTTATTATTATTATTTCCTGCTGAGAAAGCAAAACAATGCGAATAAAGAAAGAAGACAACCTACCCCGTACCTAGGTATCTCATCACAGACAAGACAAAAGAGGTAATTAGTAATTCTGATAGGTCCGGATCTACTGAATTGGTAACTCCAGCTTACTAAACGCTGGGATTGACTAATCCAACAACTCCGAATCGTATTCCCACCAGCCAATTTGGATGAATTTTGGATGAGCACGATGATAATCATGGAGGGAGAAGATTCAAAGGAATTTTATGAAAGCCGGAGAATCTGTTGTGGCCTTGGCCGGAATCCCAAGATGCCGAGTCAATGGATTATGGATTATGGATTATTCTTCTTGGTTACTCATCTCTCATCTTCAATCTTGGGAGGGAGTACTGTCGCTACTTTCTATGTCGATGACCATAGCTAGAGAACTTTCTTGGTTTATTGACACGATGAACTTGATTCTCTTCATTCACGGTAATCCAGGTAATCTAGTCAATCTGATCAATCCAAGCACTAAACTATTGCTTGCTTTGATTGCCATGTAGACCCTCTACTTTCCTCACTTCCTCTCTCCGGTCCAAGCCCAAGATATCTCCATCCCCACGATTTTCGATGTTCTTTTCTCCAATGTTCCTGATGACAAACTCGCATCTCCTTGGCTCCATGAGCATCCATCTGACTTGCCATGTATGACATTTTATTATCCGGAGTAGGTATGGAGATATTACATTGTGATGCTCGTTAACCATAATTTCTTATTCCCTCGCTGCTCTTTCCTCTTTCTCCCATCTCCTACACTGTTATTACACTCTTGTTACGAAGCACCAGCAAACACATGGTACAATTTCCCCATGATTCACAATTCCAGGTGCTTCAAACATCTCATCTCTCAAATGAGACCGCATGCATCAATTAAACCTTGACGAAAATCAAATAAATAATATAGCAAAAACACCAAAAACATCAAAAACAGGAAATCATCGTCGGGTTTCATCTTGTTTAGTGGCATGCATCGTGATAATGACAACCTATACCGACATCTCATCTAACAAATCTGTAGAATGTCTTGCGCGTGACAGCGTGATGTCGATATAGTGATATACGCGGCAAAGGATTTTAATCATTGCCCATTCATTTATCTCGCCGGTGTCCAGAACATACTGTATGTACGTACTGTATGTACCTATGAACATCCATCTAACCAAGCCTCCACCCGAATCACCAAGTCATCAAGTTAAAATTGTTCAATCTGTTGATCCGATCCCACCTCAAATCCAATTTTCATAAAAACTTCACAACGTGTCCACGAAAAGTGCCACGAATCCGAATCCGAGCCTTAAAATCCTTTGGTTAGTTGGCAGCCTGAACTTCTCTTACCTATTCAAGCAAAACCTTACGCGGTACGCTCTGGAATTTCTGTACCCGTGCTCTGCTCCTCTCCGTAAGACTTACCCTAACTCCACTCTCGATCATTTTATTATTCCTATTATTCTTCCCCTTCTCCTTTCCTAGTCGAGTAGATGCGCACGAAACCAAGCAAAGTTAAACAGAAGTAAATCATAGCAGAAAAGCGCAACAATCTACTGCGTACAGCAGTCTGCAGCAAAGGAGAATTACTCCGTACAGCGTAGTAAGATGGAAAGGAAAGTGTCACACCGTGCGCCTTGGCCAAAGTAACGTGTGGTTCGTCAGGCAGCCCGCAATCATATTTCAGATCTCCGCCTTTCTGCACCTTTCCTGCACGTCGAAAGGCTTGGATCCCCTTGTGCTACTCGCATTCTCAGATACATGCCTTATTTGGATGGCAGTTCACCGACACCGAGTTTCCGCGTAACCTCCCCTCTCCCCCGCCGGCATGCAGAGTCATCGATCAAGTGTGAATGTGTGTGTTAGATATTAGACGACTCATACACTTTTTAAGGTACAGAAACACGGTATGCATAGAATTTCAACTACCTACCTACCTACCTACCTACCTACCTACGCAGAGACAAGGTCATAGTGTTGTTACTTACCGATACTGTATCCTGTACTGTACCATATTTTCCGAGGATGAATGAAAGCCCTCACACTGCCCTTTGACCTTTGACGTGCCTTCAAAATGCCCTGCATATTCGGCTACTACTCGTCGCTATCTCGGTGTTCGTACCAGAGAGCTAGGTCCCCCGCATCGCCATAGATGGATGTTCATTGTTCGTTGATATCTCTCAACCCAAAGGGCGCATAGTGCGGCGCACAGAGAAGTCCCTACAACTTCCGTTCGAACGCTTGATGTTAATCATCATCCTGACCGCTCCACATGGTTTGCGTCCCGAGATACTAGATAGATGTTCGTAGAAATTGTTCTTACTAAGTTACGTGCTGTTACCCTCCTGTTCGTTCACACTATCATCGGTTCTCCATAAAAATCTTTTTTAGTTTCATTTCTTTAAATCTTTTTTTTTTCCGTCGTGAGAGCTGTCAGTCAAATGCACATATGGAATTTTTCCAACCCACCCAGTGGCATCCACCGAACAGTCATAGTTTGTAAAAATCTTTCTTCCCCAGTGAAATATCCACCCCATTCGGTCCATTCGGCCGATTCTCCCTCCTTTCACCAAGAGTCATATCGGTGACTCGGGTTCTTTTCAGTTTAAACAAACTGCATACCTCTTTAGGCAATCAATCAATCAATCATCCATCTCGTCAATAAATCAATTCCCGGAACTTCGAATGAATTCTAATTAATAAGCTGAGAAGCTAAGCCTCTACCATCATATCATATCCTTTCAAGCTTTCACTCATTACTCACTATGAGTAAACATTGAACAGAAAAATCGGGAGCATTTAAATTCCTGGTTCCGACGCGGCTTTTATCAAAGCTCTGTTAAGCTTAATTCCTTTTCTATAATTTGCCTAGGTAGCTATGAGCTTTGTATACGTGCGTACGTAGCAGATCTTTCTGTCCGGAAGATTTTATTCATCCATTCACAAGTCCTTACATCCGGTATTTGTAAGTCGGAATTGTGTGATGTGACCTCGAACGGAGATAAATGGGATGTGGTGATTGGTTAAATGCGAGGGTGATGAATAATCAACATTCTCTCCTTTCATGATATTGTGTAATCGGTCAGATAGAGTGTTGGTGGGTTGCGTGGGTGTTTCTTTGTTTATAGATGAATTCAACTTTTAGGGATCATGATAATGTGGAATGTAATGCGGAATAGCGTTCTGGGGTTTCAGTTAGAGATCTCGGTGAGTCTGGGTTCGTAAGATGAACGAAGGTCTGTCTTGTCTGTCTTGTCTGTCTTGTCTGTCTTGTCTGTCTTGTCTGTCTTGTCTGTCTTGTCTGTCTGTTCATGGTCTATCTTACATGAACACGTCTGTCTCCACGAGACATTTCGTTGTTTATTATATTAGCCTTTATCCCCAACAATTTGCTCAATTGATTACCTCGCTACCGAGTCCAGCAGTAGGTATGTAACCTTACCCCTCCACTTTCCTTGAACCCTCGTGGCCAATCTCGTGAGCATGATCCATATTACTCATGCTATCCATAATCCATTCTATCCATAATCAACAGCCCCCTATCTCACCTCTCAAGCGAAGCCACAGCGCAATGAATTACCTCATTCAGCATACCGATCAGTAGATAGGTACTCAACTCAGCCTTGTTCATAATCCCCCGGCTCCGTTTCACCTCCCACAAGCCCTCGCTCAGCCTTATGATTCAATCATAACGTCAGATATAACAAATCTTACCAGCGATCACTTAAATGTACCTGAACTAGTCCTCTCCCGACTCCCGAGAGGTAAGATCCCGCCTATCCTTTCGTATCACGTCCAATTATGGTTCGCGTTTCGTCCAGATGGGAGGGTAATACGAGAAGCGAAATGCGAATACAATGTAAGGGTGAAGCTTGGATGCTACTATTCACTGTTCATTTATGGTCTATTATTATGGATTCGCCTGTGATTCACTCGTATGGTCAAATTTCGGTTCGTTTCGTTTCGTATCTAAGGATATATCCGAGAGACGAAGGGGGCTTGGACTTGCTTGCACTTTGGTCGGACAAATCTAATGGTGAATGTCAGTTTCTTGTTTGTCCATCATTGGCAGTTTTCTTTTAATTGTCGCGAGTACGAGGGATCGACCGGATATAAGGGTTTTTTCTTCGCGCGGGTATTTCAAAAAATCATTGGGTTTATGGGGGAACTCGCACCTTTTTGCATTGCATTGCTATTTTGTACATCTAAGTCACATGTTTTCTCGAAACCTGAAAGTTTCAACGAGATATTCAAGCCTCTCAAGTATATATATTCAAGTGAGTTATATGCTTAACGAGTTGAGATACTCTATCATAAATACTCGCTAGCTTAATGATGCTATAAAAGCATATATAATTCACGTGACCAAACATCCCTTCACACGAAAGACTATCCGGCACTGAGATTAGGACGAGTGGCTCATACCAGCCGGTAGTTATTCTTTCTTAAAGTAGGGCCATACTTCGGACCACGCAAGGTCACAGGGTATCATTTATCTATAGGTAGGTACCAAGACTCTTGTAGCAGCACAGCCTCACTCTCATCTTCTTCGATTTTCATATAAAAGGAGGCTTCCCAGCACGGACAATACATAATACAAAATCGGTATTTGATATGCTCCGAACTTTCAGCCCCGGACCCTGAAGTCAAGTTCGGGTTTATTAAACGGAAATTCATTTCATGCCGGTATCAAGAATTTTACAGTTCGTCGATCAACTTCTGCGCTGTGCGAGACGACGGTATATCAAACATTCCTATTTCCTACTCCACCCGACAAGGTAAGTGCTAGGGTACATCTACATATACATAGTACTTTCAAATATTCCTCTTAGCATAATAACATCTTCTCTCCTTTCCTTTCAAAGTTTCCATCTATCTCCATTCTCCACTATTTCTTTCCCTCTTTCTTTCTTCCTTCTCCGTCAAAAAAATAAAATAGAATAAATAATATAAAATCCGAACAATACAACCATAATCGAATCGGACGAAAATTCCACGTGTCGGATTTAATCACAAATTCAAATCCTTCATCGGGATTAGAGTATTGTGGGGAAACATGTAGCAGATATGCGTATCCGCACATCCGCACATCCGTCCGTGCCGCGTGGTATCGGTGATTTGATTTTGATTTCGGTTTACAGTTAGAGTGGTGAGCCTTATTCATGGATGTACTAGGTAGGTACCTAGGTATTATGGTGTGGGTTGTTGGCTCCGGAGCTCCTCTCGGTGATGAGGTGATGAGAATTCGCTAAATGGGAGACGGGGGTTACGGGATGGGTAACCTATGTAAATGTGGGGTGCATGGTAGGTGGTGGGATGAATGAATGAAATGAAACGGTGATAGGAATTCTAAGACTTACTTCCATGATGTGGAATACCTTTGATATTTTGGTCCGGTCTGGTCTGGTCTAGGATGAGAATCAGAGGGGAAAATCATGCAGTAGTTTTGAAGGATTCATCGGCGATAATAAATGATGAGTTTTGGATATTCTGGACCGTACTGTCGAGTGAGTGCTATGGTAGTGTGTTGCTAGTAGAACTTCGGAAGTCTTTGTTGTACTGTATCATGCTACCTTGCTCGAAGGCTTCATATGCATCTGTGTTCTTTATCGCAGCTAGCTGGATAGGAAGTCCTATCTATTCTTGCTGTATTATTGGCAAGGGAACTATGGTTATTCGAAAGAGTGCGAATCTGATGGTTCTTAATTTGTCTAAATGAGATGAATCCCCAATCACTGTCCTCGTCATATCATCTCTCTTCCTAGAAACTCATCTCAAACACCATAATAAGCACTCAGTTGTGCAATCATCCATCAACCTAGACCAAACCGCGGCCAAAGTCTCAAAAATTTAATATCTTCCCCTGAATCATTTCTCCTACTCGGAAAATCTCAACTTCAAGACAGGACAAGACAAATAAATAGACACTCTATTCATAGTCCAACCTGATCTTCCCGACCAACACACGATTACCTATCCAAAAAGCTAGTTTCTCATAATCACTTTCATGTTGAATGCATGATTTATAAAAATCATCTGTCTTTTTCTCTCTCTCTCTCTTTTGCTAATAATTAATCTTATAACTATAGCGAGATATAGAAGAATTCAAGTGGATGCGGATGTAGGGTTTTGTATAATTAATGGTGGATATAGTGGATTTTATCTCTAGGTTCTTTTCGGGTGTTGGCAGAGCCTGGGGTAGGGGATGTTGGACGGAGATGAGGTTTTGATGGAGATGGATGGAGATGGATGTAGATGGATGTTGTGGTGTGATGTGGAGGATTTGAGTTGGGAATCTTGTGGGGTGTGTGAAAAGGGGGAGTGATGGAAGGAGGGTAGGGTAGTGGGTAGTGGGTAGTGAGTAGTAGAAGAAAAGGGGGAGTGATGGAAGGAGGGTAGGGTAGTGGGTAGTGAGTAGTAGAAGAAAAGCGAGGAGATGTCTAGAGAGGATTGATTATAAGAGGTTAAGTAGGAGTATGGTGTAGTAGATTGAGTGGAGTAGAGTACAGTGAGATAATTTTATGTTGATTGGATATATGTATATATGTATATATGTATTACTTTGAAATATTAATTATTAATTATTATTATAATAATTATAAATTCTATAAATATTTAAGATCTTTCATCTATTATTATATTTATTTATTATTAACTTCCTTTCCTTTTATTTCTAGTTATTTTCCCATCTTTTTATAATTTCTTTATTATTTTATAAGTAATCTATTTGCTATCTCTCCATCTCTATATCCTTCTTCTATTGATTCTCTAAAAAATAAAATAAAAACTTATTAAAGTTAAAGTAAAACTCGGTGCATATACACCGCATCACGTGTATAACTCAACTAAACCACGCTATCAAAACCCTCAAATCAATAACCTTCTCAACTCCCTATTCCCTCAGACCCTCTACCCCTCAACTTCTACTCCTCAACAATCAACATACAACCTTACTAAAGATATATACATACAAAGCGAAACCCAATTAGGACTCCACTTCAAGCTCAGATATAGAAAACTAGGGAATATACGCAACAGGTTGTCGTGATTGACATGGTCAGGCGACCAAAATAGAGGAATAAGGAAATAGATAGTCATCATTTCATCTCTGACGAAAGCACTTCACAAAAAGTACGAATTCAACAATAGAAAGACAAAACGAAAATATATACACATTGCTGTTCTACTCATCCTGCGTTCATCTCATCTACTTTATAGGAATCATCTAATAATCCGAGTCTTCACTTAAAATGTATTATACTCACTGGTATGTAACATATACATCCAAGACGATCAAAACTCCCATTAATCTAAGGTGTAATTTTGATTCATTGACTCGCTAAAGATACTTGAACAAGACCTTTTCCCATTGCATATCTAGAAATGACTAGATAGGCTAAAGCAGTTACATAGAGACGTTGGCTTGAGCGCAACAAAATAAAATGAAGCCAAAGGTGTGAATTGATTCGCATGCTGACTTAGTTCTATATCTTTGGCCTGCAAATAAGATCTAGTCCCATGCCGTAACTCCTCGGCACAAGAAAGTATCTCACAATCTAATTCGTGGAGACTTGGAAGACAATCCGATCGCGACATCCAGTGCACTTGGACGAACAGGAGCCAGGAGAAGATTCCCAGATTATAGAATCGCCATTTCTGTGACCCACAACATTTCTTGTGGAAATTCATAACGTTTTGTTCATTCGCATGCCCATACGTCGTTCCACCTGCACCTCAGCCTGTTTAGGCATTTTATGTCTGTGCTTTCTCCTCACCTCCACTTCCCACATTGTCTAGGCCTAACTCGCTAGCTTTCTCTACGTCATCTCCATTTCTCTCAACATGACCTGACGGGTCACTCTCATCTCCTTCCTTCACTATTTTGCTAGGAGGAGCTACTAAGTTTCCCCAAACACTCGCAGCCTCTATAGGGGTTCTAGTTTTAAAGTATGCTTCAGTTGGGACATTCAACGGGGCCTCAACCTTTTCCCCGAAGGTTAATCTCTTAAAGCTTTTTCCGATGATATCCTTGGAATCTAAGAACTCGAGTCTCTTTTCTCTCTCATCCTTTCTCTTAGCGGCTACCTCTTTTGCAATTCTAAGTCGCGCTTCTGCCCTCGCAGTCTCCTCCTTTTCGGCTGCAATAGCTCTTGCCGATTCCGTTGCTCTGTCCTTGACGATTTTTGTATACTTTTCATGAGTAGGAGTCATGCCCCTTCCATACTTTATGATGAAACCGTTGTCTAGATCAACATTCGTGTCATGACCAAGGTCGACACGCTTTAACATAACAGGACGTATGTTTGGTGCTCTGACCACTGCCCATAGTAAGTTATTTAACAGAATCTGGGGGGTCAATACTGGATCCACGGCTTGCACTACTGCACAAGCTTCCTCAAATAAAAGCCGGGCTTCTGCCACTCGTTCTTCAGTTGAAAATATTTCACCCATCATACAATTGAACGCAACCGTGAGAGGATAAACGACAGATCGTGTGACCAGTTTCCTCAATTTATATCTTTCTAGTACAGCCCTGCTTATAGGTGTCGCGCCAAGTGTAGGTGCTTTGAGTACTCTCTCAACAAGATACTTAGCTTCCTCCTCTCTCCTTTCCACCTCACCTGGACTCTGACCATCGTCTACAGTTCGTGCCAGTGGCCCTACTGAGAGTTGTGCTACGTTTAACGAGACGGAGCGAAGCGAATCCCAAAACCCTTCGATGGCGGCTTCACCCATATACACCCCATTAGCACATTCGACGAAATTGGGTCGTTTTGATACATCGGGAAACACTTCGTCGTATAGAGTTTGAACTAGACCGGGATTGTTTCCAATTACCATCACCACAGAGGATGGATGAAGTCTATCTTTAATGTTGCTGAAAAAACTGATCAGTTCCCTAGGTCGCTCAGCGAAGATTAAGTGATCAATAGGATCAGTATTGATTTTGGCCAACTGAGTCACAGGCACAGCCTTGATTTCTGACTCTTTTGGCGGTGGCCGAATTTCTGCTACTTGTTCCGTTACCACATTCCTACTTGGCGTTATCGGATCACAGAGTAATGAGTGCAATTCGAGAAAATATGATAGATCGTAGATCTTGATATCTGAGATTGGTAATCGAGCCGGCTTCTTCGATCTCTTTTTCTCTTCAAGGATAGGTCCATTCTCAAGTAGCGAGGGGAGATCATCGAGTGAAAAAGCTTCTTCATCCGGGCCAGTATCCATCAATAGACGTTTGAACCTTAGGCTTTTGGCAGGAGGAAATGTTTGCGCGGGAACACTTGATTCCATTTCAAAAGGGAGAACTTCTATGTCAACAGCTCCTACCACGGTCATGGCCACGCCATTTCTGATGATTTGAAGCTTGCCTTCGGTATCCACATAATGCTGGATATACTGATTGCGGGGTACCATCAGGGTTATTGGGTTTTTTCTGGGATTTGCAGATTGGGCGAGAGCATTGGCAATGAGTGTCTGTAAATGATGTGCACCAGCAATATGTATGCGTTTGCCTCGGGAAATCGTTGAATTGTCCCGTGACTGTGGTTGGTACAATAGGTTTCCGGATTGTCGAAAGTGGACGATTGAGGCTAAAGGTTTTGGCAGCGGTCCAGCCCTCCAGAGGGTCTTAGATGCGAGGGACATGTTGCATGTACCCAGATGGAGGTGGGACCGTTAACCTTTGAGGTGTTGAATGTGAGCCTCCGGTTTTGTTTGTCAGAAGCCCAAAGATTATTACTGTTGTTGTTGTTCATGTGCCTGCTGTTACATCGCTACCAACTTCACCTTAGGCATCAGTGCATACGCAAAACGTGACAGAAATAATGCAGTTGCACGTGACTTGAGTCTTTCGAAGTGCGGCCCCTTATTGAATTGTGTTTGGTCCCTTCAAACTTCACGCTATCGAGCTAAATACTTGGGAAATGTAGCTCTGCGCATTGAGTGTTTACTACATCCACTGAGCGTACCTGTCTTAGCGCGAACCCTGCAAGCATAAGTTTGACCATGAACCTCCACCATTTGAGGTCAATTACGTACGTACCTACACACCAGTGCGGAGATCCGAAGGAATCGTTCATCAAAAATGAGCCATGCGCACTCTTGTTTCATATAAATTTGCAGTCTTACGTGGATCTTCATCATGAGTGGTGTGCTGGAAATGGGAAGCGGCTTGTCTCGATGCTGCCATCGAAACAGGAAATATACTTCGAAATCGGAGAAAGGCGCAAATAAAGAATAAATACTCGAGCCCCAGGGAATAGGCGTACCTAGTAGCCATTCAAAGGTAGAGCGTTCACGGCTAATCCTTCTTCATATGGAGGAGAATACTCATGTTACCCCGTCTACTCTTCTTAGTATCTGGTGTTAAAGCGCTTAAAGCTTGGTTGAAAACGATTGGAAATCTTCCGACGCCCTGGGAGTTAATAGGTCTTTGCTCAGCTTTCGCATTCGACATATGCAAAGTGCTTGGATAGCTCTAATGCTGGGCCTACACCACTATTTCGGACTGTTGCTACTTATCATCGCGATCGACTACAATGTAGATATATACAGCATGTGATGTACTTCTATGTGGGCAGTACTACATACGAATTAGGAGGTGGATAGCCACAAAAGCATGGATAAGTGATGATGGTAGGCTGTGGACATGGCACTGATTTCATTGTGTTCCACCAACAGTTGCTTTCTGTATCTCCGGATATTCATCACCAACAATTGATTTATACCTATATTTAATTCATCATTAATCATTTCATATATCTATCTACGTTTTGTTTCAAGTTCCTCTACTCTGATTAGCAATAAGACTAATAATGGCCGCAAATACAAGAGTCAAATATCATTCGGAGCATAGATAAACTTGGCCTTGAAGCATTTCAAAAGCACACAATGAATACCCCTGTTTACGGTTGTACAACAACCGATGGAGTGTGGGAGTACAAGACCATTCATACGTCAATCCTTGTCAGAAAACTCCTGCAGGACATAAACAAATTATTATTGGATCGCCACCGACATTAGTATGTCCCTCATCCTCCAAGGAGAGGAAAGAGTTGAGATATGCCGAGTACCGACGGCATGGTACCTTATGCTTTAACTCTCATAAATGGAAGGTTGTATGGAAGAGAGGTTATGCAGAAATTTTGAACCTCGATTTATAATTATCTTTGGGAAGAATTGCTCATTCTCGTTCAGAGGGGCTATTTTGGCACTCGACAAGTCCTTAGAGTTTCTTGGTCGTATCTCTACAGTCTGGATATTTTAAGTCTTTTCAAAATGCTTGTTTCATGAATATTTGATCAACGAAGCGTTCAGAGACTGCACTTTTACCCTGCAGAGTTTGGTCAACTTTGTACGACAAACACGCAAGCTCCAAGATACTAGAAGAATCGAATGCAATGCTCGAGGCTGGCTCATATCAGTACTGCTGAGGGTTTTAACCTTTACTTGACAGCTTCCTAATCATCATTTCCACGACCAAGATCTTTCAAAACATGGCGCGGTTTCTGGTTTCGTTTGGACTATTCAGTCTTGTCACCAATATCGCGCTCGCGTTAATGGTTACATCTGACTCTCCATGCATGTCTTTATGTAGTAATGGTCAGGGCTCGGACAGTATCGACGGAAGTGAAATTGTCTGCCAAAACAATAATTTTATAACCACTACAGCCGGCCGAAAACTAAAGTCATGTCTCTCTTGTTTACAGCTAAGTACTGCATCTGGTAACGATCAAAATGATCAATACCGTTTTATATGTGAGTTCAATTCTAAAATTTTAGTTTGAAAAATATTTGTATGTTAATACTCGGCAGATAATATTCGTTATACATTAGCATCATGCTTATATGGATTTTCCAATGTTACTGATACCATATCCACACCATGTTCTACCTCCAAAGCATGTGGTCCATTAAAACCAGCAATTGAAGATGGAAACTTCATTACCAGCAATGAGACCGCTTATGGCTATTGTTCGGTGAACTACAATTCAATCTTGAGTAGCGGTACTTCCGCGTGTATAAGCTGTCTTCAAGCCGGCAACACTGAATCATATCTTTCGAATTGTGAGTATTAACCCCTCAACTTACGGGTATCAAACACTAATTAGCACAGTCTTAATAGCTCTCCAGGCAGGATGTCATCAACAGCCACCTGATGGAACAATTATCGGACTCAACGACTCCGTCTTCTCTCAATACATCATAGCCGAAACCTCCCCTGGAAAAGGCTACAATACCACTGTTTCCAGCAGCAGCACCTCCAAAAAAGGCCTATCCAAAAATACCATCATCGGCATCTCCATTGGTCTCTGCATTCTCCTCCTCATCACCATCTTTATAATTTTCATTCTTTGGCGTAAATCCATGAGCCTAAAACGTCAACGCAATGGCCATTCTTCTCTAGATGAAAGATATGGCGCTCTCAACATCACCGCACCAAATGAAGGCGCATTTGGAAATCCACAGAGTCGATTTAAAACTATTACTCTAGCAGCTCCTCCACCAGCTAGGAAACGTAAAAACACGAACACGACTCCGCTCTTCAATCTCTCAAAGTATCACAGCGATGATGAAAGTTTCCATAAACGCGATACGAATGTTTTTCCTACTCATCAAGCTTATTATCCTCCCCATCCACACTTCAAAGCTGAAGATATGCTGCCGATACTACCTAACGATAAATTCCCCTCGCCATATCCATATCCTTATCCTCCTTCATCAAATGAGCACTCCCCCATTTCCAATCCTGCAAGATATTTTTCACCGCCAGCATATAATCTAGCGCAAAGGTTAGATAGAAAAGAAGGTGCTACATTTCACAACCGAGGAAATGCTCAAAATAAGAGGATGGATAGGAATGTAGATAGAGGTAGGGATGTGGATGTGGACGTGAATAGCGATAGAGATATAACGACAAGTTACGCAAGAGCCGCTATTGATGGAACGCAAAGTAGTGGGATTAGTGTTTCCTCCCTCTCTCCCGACCTGGGGAATAATGAAATGAGATTGGATAGTGATGCGGTAAAGAGGACTAAAAGCCCTAGTATGGGAGGAGAGAATGGAGGGATAAGTGAGAAGGAGAGAAATACAAATACAAATGCAAATAGAGAATGGGAAAAAGAAAGAGGAAAGAAGAAAAAGAGAGCAGCGAAGAGAATGCTGCTTATTAATGATCAAGATCAAGATCAAGATCAGGACCAATGGCCTGGGGAATTTTGATGGGAAGTGAGAGACGGATGTGATGATTGATTGGATGATACCCTGTGTTTTTTTCTTTTCTTTTTTTTCTCTCTTTGTTTTTGAGGCAAATTATTTATATTTTCTTGTTCACTTAATGCATGAGTCCCTGGCTGGATATGGATATGGATTTATGAGTAGCTAGCTACCTACCGATAGCGAAGCTGGTAAGATCTTACATATATAAGAGTTCTGATCATTACTCACCGCACCCTCTTTAAATTTCATCTACACTTTTGAAAATTTAATATTAAATCAATGCCATAATATTTTTTATTGAAAATCTGATAGTATATTAATGAATAATAGCTAATCCTTTTACTTCAATTATATTCTTTAATTTACAGATCAATCTTTCAATATATGATCTGAAATTTAAAGGATCAAATATCTTTTATAATTTTTTGAACTCCCTTTTCAATTCCTCAATAGAAATAGATACAAATAATAGTTTTTTTAATTCCTTTTTTATTCAATATTATATTTTCTTAATTGAATTGAGATCTGAAGAAAAGAGAGGCTATTAAAAGCCTTTAATATTATATTCTAATTAAATTAATCTAATATATTTCAAATAAATCTTTATATTATCTTTTATAAATATATATTCAGATTTTAATTTATCAAATAAAAAGAATACAATAAGAATAAGAATCTAATCTCAATATATTATTGAATTTATTCTTTTATCATCAAGATTTTTCTTCAAAAAGATTAATAAAGATTTATAATTTCAATCAAAAATTCTTTATATTATTATAAAGATCCTTTTTGATTTATATATTAATTTGATACAATTTCTATATTTCTTTTCTTCAATCCTATAAGTTATTTATATTTTATTATATTTTCCAATCTCGAAAATACTTTCATTCAATTATATAACTTTCCTTTAATCATTCTTTTTAAACTTTTCGAAAATTATATCAATTATTTTTTATCAATAATATATATATACAAAATCCAATTTCTTTTTTGTTTATTTCTTAAAAATAAATGATTTAAGATAAATTATATAATATTTATAATCATATCGATATAATTCATATCGAAACTTTAACCTTTAATATATATTTCATTTATTCAAAAATCATCTTTTTTTCCTTTCAATCTTTTATCAATTCCCTTATAATTCGTCAAATATTTTTAATTATCATTATAAAAAATCGATATACCTTCTCTTTACAAATAATTCTAAATGAATTCGATTTAATGATGTACACCCAAATTTTGTTCGATCCAAAATCACGATTTTCCATCCCCTTTAGCTTGAAAGACTCTAACTCTACAAGGGATACCCCAATTTTGATGAAATTCATAATTATCACTTTCATCTTGAATTTTGACAACCGTTTTGAGTTTGAATAGAAAATATTGAAAATTTGAATTTTGATGAATTATTTATAATTGAAGATTGAAAATAAGGTTACGGTTATTTCTCAATAAAATGTACAGTTAGAAGTTTCCAGAACTCTTACATATATACTTGAAAAGCGGGACGATCACCAGCTGGATTGGGGATACCTTTTTTTGACTTGAACCTGTATCTGTATTTGAGGATGGATATTTATGATAGTATGAGATAGGATGAGATAGGATTTGATTAATTGGTAAACATTTACGATTAAAGAACCTCACATAGGTAATTATACTATATTATATCGCATTACATTACATTACATCATTATATATTAGTCAATCATCCGGAAACGCGAGAGATATACAACCTGACTCAAATTCTTTTTTTAATCTTCGTCTAATCTTATACAAGGGCGTGTAATATATTCACGCGGGTCAATTTGTATCTAGGACGCTTGGTTATTAATTTATAATTTATCGTACCTAGGTATTATAAAATCGATATTTAATGTAAATAATTAAATAAAATCCTTTATATCTATAGCTATCACACCACCTCAGCACAAGAATAATATATCGATATCCATTCGCGAAGGAATTTAAAGATGGCATCTCATCAAACGATATAATTACAGTACGGGACGAGTGTGTACTTGTTTATACAGCGTTAATGTTCCTATCAAAGGATTCTCTTCCTTTATTTATATAAGATTTTATTACTCCCTAATTCAACATCCTCATATTCCCTAGGTTTTACTCTATATGAAATTCGAGAAAAGTTTCATTATTGCTCATGACATGATCTTAATATAAATATCATTACTTAATACTTAATACTGCGAGCAGATGCAAAGCTAGAGGTAATATATTTAGCGCATGGGGTGTACATTTTGAAGAACCTGGTAGACACTCGCTTGTATGAATCTTGCTCAAATGGACTCTGTTACTAAGCTGGGGAAAGGGTGACGATGGAAATGTATCAACACTAGGAGATTGAGGTGTCGATGAAGCCATTGGATGTGCATATAGACTTATTATATTTTTACATTTCCAAGATCTTAAATTCGGCGATAGATAGTAGATACTGGCTCTTGTTCATGGTTTAGGAGATTTGAAAGGATAGAAGTGACTCACCCGTCAGTAGTGGGGTTCGGTTCGATATATCTTCTCTCCTTCTCGTTGAAGCGCTAGCAATATTTCGACTTATTCCCAACTAGGGAAGTATGCGATGAGAGTATGAGACTAACACCCAACATGGCAAACACTAAACACCAATTGTGCAACACTATCTTTCATCGCCCCATGAAGACTGGCACTAGGTTCCTATCTACTACGCGCATAGGGTCATTAGTTTTACACATAGCATAGCTATAAGTCCGTACGAGGCGCCAACTTTCCATATCTTGTTTAATTTCCAACTTAATGTAACATGCTCAGGCACAGGCACGAAACAACCCGACTAGGGTATCATTTCGAATTCCAGGGGCACATTTGGCAATAGATCCGAGAATTTGATCAATATCTACCAGATCATAAACAAGTTGCGCTAAACCAGGACTAACTAGTCTTTACTGGCCAGAAAGTGAGCGCATATCTCAGACTCTAAGACAAGAAGAAATGACTGGAGGGCGCGGTGTAGATTTTTCAATTGTAGCTATCGACCCTTGCCTCATACCCCAAGGATATAAGATCTTACATGTAGCTCTGCACTCCTAAACGAATAACCATCGATTCAAGTATGATATTTATTTGTAAGTGGGAGAATGATATTGTCAAAATGAACGATCCATATGCATACATGTACATGCATGCGACTGGACGAATTGAGTTTTGCTAGTAGATCCACTCCACTCCATTACAAAAGAAATAACCCGTGCTACTCTAGCTAGACTAGACAAAGCGAGGCGAGGCGAGAAACCCAGGAGTTTGGTTGAAGCGCCGTGGAATGAAAGGAGGTTTACTCTGTACGAGTGGGAATTATTATTTTGTTTCCACCCAAATTGCGGAAAGTAGATGTGTATGGAGTACGAGGAGTAAAGTATTTGGAATAGCGGTAGGATGGATATCTATCTACTAGGTATGGCCATGGATGGGCATCGTTTAAATTGGTGTGTTGATTCAAGACTTGATTTTTCGTGACACCTCATCTATGGAATAAGCGCCTTTGGTAATGAATGTAGTGGGATTTCTTGTCACAAAGTTTGATTTGTGGATTGATGCTACTGTGTTATTGTGTTACCTACTGTGCTTCGAATGACTTGAGGAGGACTTCGGCCTCGTAAATTTTCTCATGCATACGTAATACAACCGTTGCGCGGCTTATGTTCATATAAATAATAGAGTATACTCTGTATATAATAAAGCATTATGGGGTCTGAAAAGATATTGTTGGAGTTTTGCAGGGGAAGTTGGACGGATATCGGTAACTAGATCCATCACAACACAACCTCATAAGGGGCGCAATAGATCAACAGATTACAAATTATACGGAGTAGATTTTAACATGCAGAGCAACTCCCATTTCCGTTGATCCACAGCTGAGAAGGAGTCGAGTCTGAGAGTCTGGTGAAAGATAGAAAATACAATTGGAGAGCTGACTGACTTGCTGACACATCTCATCGTATCCACTTTCATAAACACCTCACCGGGCCGCTCCGGGAACCAATCAAAATAGTCAAGACAGCGACACTCCGTAGCTTTTGGTGAAGGGGCAGATGAAAATCATGGAACAAGGGAAAAGAACAATGGGGCACCGAGAAGATTTAATCGATTTTGATTGGATTAGAGAGATAAATAAAAATATCAACTCATGTGCTTGTCGATACGGACATTGGAAATATTGATGGAAAATTGGTCTAGAGCTAACTGGGCGAGTGGAATTATTGAAATGTTGGTGATAAGATTGACAATGGTAGGCTGAGATGATGAGAAGATGATGATCTACACGAAGGCGACGATGACGATGACGATGACGATGACGGATTTTCTCAAAGGAGTATTGGTATTGCTGGCAGTAGAAGAAGCACCAGGCCATTCATTCTAAAGTATACTTATTACTGTAGGTGTAGGTGTAGGTGTAGGTGTAGGTGTACCATGTGGAGTATATATCACCAAATGTTGGTGTTTCGCTCATCTAACCAAATAATTTCAAGACCGGTTCGATCTGAGATCATTGCATCAAATTCATCAACCATGAGCAGTTGGATTTGTACCGAGGATACCATACTAGTAAATACACAACCAGTACATGATTCGGTATTCGGACCCCAAGAGAACACCACAAGTAAGATTTCAAATGCAACCGTCCTGTTACCGTTAACTATGCCACTCACTTCCTTAAGCCTCAAGAAAAGGCCACCACCAGCTCCAATCATGATGATGATCTGAAGATATACCCATGCTACATACATACTGCATACATACTCCGTAGGGTCAGTAACCATGTCCGCATGGGTGCCTTGTACCTTACCTTGCCTTGGCCCTTTCTTCAACCGCCAGACATGAATGTGATCGATGCACCGGGAAGGAAGTTGAGTGGATGTGATGGCTGTGCGGGTGTGCGGAGAACGAACCACAACTGCAAGTTCTTATCACACACATAATCCACCCGTCACTACAATTTTTAAAAAATGTCATACAAGAATGTCGTCTTCCCACAATACGAACGAGTTTCATGAAGTTCATGAGTCGCTTCAATGTTGTGGGACGAAATCTTTTAATTTTTTTTAATATCCTGATGACTGTTCGGTGAAGAGAGGATCAATCAATCTTCATTCTATAACGGCGATATTCAGATGAAATAGATCTTGCTGGTCGAGATCAAACTTCGAATCTATAGCTCCCTATTTCATTCTTACTCTTTTCACCTCACGATACACAAGAAACACCCCGGACAAGAAGATAAAGCGATAAGGAATTGCTTTGAAAGTTCAATAATATATATCCCACCTACCACAAAACATTTCCCCCCTTCACCTCCCTCAACATATAATAACACATCTGCAACATGCGGTCCTCAACAATATTAGCACCGAGTCTCTTCCTTCTCACGTCCTTCATACAATCCACAGACGCATTGAAAGCACTATCGAATTCACCATGTGCACCGAAATGCGGCAATGTTTTAGGAGGAACCACGGGGGACAATGATATCGTGTGTCAGAATACGGACTATACGAGCTCAATTGGAACGACATATTCCGGATGCGTGGGATGTCAATTAACGAGTACGTTTGTTGATCCTTCAACAAATCAAACGGATTTGGAATGGGGTTTATGTATGCTCTCCTTTCCTCGGATGTATGTGTGGAAATGTGACTAATATGGTGTGTGTATAGATAATTTGAGATATGCCATAAGTTGGTGTCTCTTTGGATATCCAAATAATACACAAGTGCAGGATACGCCATGTATAACACCGCTATCATGCGGACCCATGAAAGACGCCATCGAATACGAAAATCTGACGACGAGTGCTCAAACCGAATATGGATATTGTTCAGACATCGCCACGAATCAAATCCAACAATGTCAGAATTGTCTCCGAATTTCAACAGCAACATACTATCTGAATAATTTCTACACGCTGCTCTATGGAGCTTGTGAACAACAACCCGCTGCAGGCTCAACATTATCCTTCCAGGGCTCCCCCTTCTCCACCACTCAACTAAACATGACTTCTCCAACTCCAACTTCCGTACCCGGTACAGCCTACCCCGGTCTCTCCCTCAATTCCCGCATCGGAGTCGCAGTAGGCATAATAGTCTTCGCACTCTTCATAACCGGATTCTGCATCATCTTCAACGGACGACGACGTCGGCGCCGCATCCTCCGCCAACATCAACTCGACACCGGCTACGCCGCCTGGAAAAACACCCACAACGTCGACGGACTAGGCGGACACGTCCCCGCCAACGATGCCACCAGCGCCGTCTCAAACATGACATCCGGCTCTGGAGGATTCTTCGACAGTCCCAACTCGCAAAAACCTCTACAGCCACAGTACTGGGGTCAACAACAACCTCATGGTGGGGATTTTAATGGTCCTGCTATTATGACACCCGTGGAAGATAGTCCCATTACCCCCGTGGCCGAGAAAGTATATTTATCTCCCTATTCCTCACCGTACAGTAGTCCAGCCACCGCATCCACTGATGCGAACGGGAAGAATCCGAATGGAGATCCGTGGGCTACAGATCGAACGGGGAGTTTTGGACAGGGAACTTTCGGCCAGGGAACATTCGGTCAAGGAGGAGGCAGTATGGCCGAGAAACTCAAAGCGAGGGAAAGAGAGCGAGCACGAAGAAAGAAAGAAGAAGAAGAAATGATGAATGAACGTGATCAAATCGAATTGCAGAATTTACATTTACAAAATCAACATCAACATCAAACCCAAAATCACAATCAAAATATAGCGCCCGTCCTAGGACATCCTGGATATGGAAGGGGAAGTGCAAGGGGTATGACGAGTGAGGATGCAAGGAGGAGTGAGTGATGCGCTTTAGTGTTCGCTTTTATGTTCGCTAGTGCTAGGGGGTATAATCAGATGATCTAATCCAGTCAATCAATATATTTTGCGCATGCGTGGGGATTTTTTTAAAACTTTTATATTGATCTTATCTGACCTGGTTTGATTTGATTAGGTAGCTGTGGTTGATTATTATTGTTGTTGTTTGTCTGTTTGTTTGTCTGAGTAGTTATTTCATGATACCATTTTTGTTTTATGGGGAAAAAGGGAGGTGCTTTGATTTGGGTTGGGTTGGTTAGATTCAATGGGGTGGATGAATGAATGATGGTTAGATTGAATGGATGGGTGGATGGATGGAAGAATGAAGGGAAAAAAGAAAGGAAGGATAAAACCAATTAACTCTTTAATTAGTCAATTCCAATATTTAACTATTTTAAATACTGGGTAATCTTACATTGAATAAGATAAGATGAGATGAGATGAGAAAATCATATCTACCTAACTAGGTTGTACCTAGTTAGGTAGCTAGGCCGGTAGGTATTTACATATATATAACTACTCCATCCATCCATCTATCTATCTATCTATCTACAATCTCATCTCATCCCAGCTCACCTCACCTCACACCAACAAGATAAACCTCAATGGATAGTGAGATTTAATTAACAAGAACCATCTAACCTAATAACTATTCCACTTGTAGATTACAAAGTAAAGCAAAGTAAGACTTATAGAGGGTACCTCCCTACCTAGGTAATTTAAGGGGAGTTTAACTTCAAGGATTGAAATAGATCATAATTAGGGAATTGAATTGAATAGAAGAGATAATAGTGGTATGTGATTTGATTTATATGAAGGAAGCTATGAGTAAGTATTGGGGAAAATTATATATAGATGGGTAGGATGGAAAGGTGTTAGGATGTTGTTTAGATGGATAGGATACCTAGGTAGGTGAGGGATGGATATGTTTGTTTATTCTAGATTTAGATGCTATTGTAGTTGTCCTGGACGATGTTGCTTATTCTCATGTACTCTTCAATGATGTAATGGTATGTGTAGGGCTCATTCCATGGGGCGATGCAAATAGATAGATTTCTTCCCTGGCCATTTCATCCACATTCTTGTCAAGAGGTCTCCCACATATGCATCTCTGCATTCATCGCGCCAGACTCGAGGAATTTCTTTTACAGCATCTGATTCTGAAATCCCTTCCTCAACTTCTTCATCTTCATCCGATATCCCCTCGTTAAGTTCTCCCTCCATTTCTGAAAGGAATGGAGGAGTTATAGCCGTCGTAAGAGGAAGCATCATAACGATTGAAGTCTCTATACCTGGCTCTAAAGCCTTACAGACATGTTGTAAGCTTTTCCTAGCGAATAGCTTCCAAGGATATTGTGGTCTCTGTGAGTACTTCATGAGCGAGATCGTTGTAAAAGTTCCCAATCCGTTAAAATCTAGGCTCAGAAGGTTGGAAGATCGAGATGGTGACTTGAACCGCATTGGTGTTTCTTTCTAGAATAACTCCCCAGACTTCAAGATTAGTACTAAAGGCGGTTTTTGCCGCTAAAATATTTGGTTCGTTATTTGTATGGATGCGATTTCCGCGGGTGATATGATTCTAGTCCCTGCAGGTGCAACAAAGGCCAGAAACACGTGAATGTGGTCGGAATCCTAGGGACTTCCACAACGGAATCCGCATAGGATAGTTAAAGTATGGAGTTGTAAGCTTGGAAGCAACTGAAGCTTACGGGCTATTCCATCCTTAAATACAATAGTCGGCGCATTTGAGCCATAAGTGATCCATCTGGTGTCGTAGAGATGCTTATAATGTCCATCAACTCATGTGATAGCTCCAAGAATGCCAAATGGCTACGGGTGAAGAGCCGAAATTGTTGCGCGAGAACTGTTGATGATGAGATAAGACATGTCGCGTTCGTGAATGGATCAGTCATGATATCGATAGATGATCAAGAGGACTTGATATTCGATGTATAAATGTTTGGAGGTATAATATCAGGAATATGAATTTCGCTGATATGGTAATATGATGACAGATGATCGAATTTATCTGAACGGAATTGAAGTGAATTAATTTGGCGAAGGAAGAGCATTGGCAAGGGAGGAAAGCTCCTAATCGACCACTCTTCTCGCCCTCGGCATATTCTTCTTTTCCTTCCCTTCCACCTTCTTTCTCCTCCTCTCGATAACCCGATCCAACTGTCTCCCCTTCAACTCTCCATATGTATCCAACAGAACCCTCTTCTTCTGTTCTGCCTTCTTCAAATAATATGGTGTCTTTCCATCCTTCACCAAATCCTTTTCCTCCTTCCTATGCTTATCCAAAATCTCCCTAGCCTTCCTCTTCTTCGCATCCGTCTTCTTCCTACTCTCCATACTCAACAAGTCCCTCTTTAACTTCTCCTTCTCATCTTCATCCTTAGTTTTTTTGATCGTCTCCCTTAATTTCTTAATTTCATCCTCTCGATAATCAATCAAGAAATCATATACTTTCTCGATCTTTCCCATATCTACCGGACCGTGAGTAGGATCAAATCGTGGATCGCGAATTTCTCTTTTCTTAACAGGTACGACTTCTCTGCGACGGGAAACTGCTTTCTTGCTGGAAATTTCGGTTGGTGCATTTTTACTACTGCGAGTAAAATCTCGTTGGTCCTTCTTCCCTGCTTTACGTTCGGTAGCTTCATTATCTTCCCATCCATCCGCACTGCTCTTCTTTGATTTTTTCGAATCCCTTTTACTAGGCTTGGACATGTTTGCTTGCGCTTTAGCCAATGCGCCAAAAGAAATCGAGGCTGCTGCATCGTTGGTCGTTTCTTCCTCGGATTCAGATGCTTCCTATTAGAATGTTAGTGAGGATCTAATTTTACTTTGACAAATCTAACCTCATCTACCTCATCCTCTGCCTCATCGCTGGAACTTTCCTCTCCCTCATTGTCATCTCGGCCAATTTCTGATGGAGCAGAATCTGAAGAAGATTCTTCAATTTCCTCAGAAGGTTCCCTCCTTGCTCTCACACGTCTTTGTAAACCTGTGTCTAGCGCTTTCCTCTTCGTTGATAACATCTTTTTAAAATTTTTGTGGTTGCTTGAGTTTTAGTTCTTGAAATCCAACCAAGGTTCGATTTTGTATGGGGAATTTTTCCCGCGGCGACCACCGGAATAACAAAACGCCGATTGATTCCCCCACAAACTTTCCATCATCAATTTTTCGAAGTTTATCCTCAGCCTCATAATCTATAAACAACCGGCCCAACTCAAACTTTCCGGCTGGATGTCCGTATTACATTCCTTCACATTCACTTTTAGTGGGAAACGATTGAGATATATTGCTAAAAGGACTTTCTCTTCAACTGAAAATGCATTGAACAGATATGGACGCAATAGTCGAAAAGAACCATTAAAATCAGGCAGATCGCCCAATAGGGATCGAAAACATCTAGGAGTATCATTCGGAGAACGAAACTGGGGTGTTGGTGATACGTGGAACCCGTCGTTTATTCACAGTGGTTTTAAAGACGTTGCTACAAACATATCAAAACCGCTCATTCCATTACTACGAGCACCATACGTCGCACCTGAATCAGGTCCACTGCAAGACCGGAAATTCTTCTACCAGTCGCTCATTATTCACCAAAGGCCACCATCAAAAAAGACAATGGCTCCCATCTCCAAAGAAGCGAGAGTCCAGCCATCCGAAGCCTCGGGTGGTATTCCCAACCCTACCAGCGAGTATCTCGAAAGGACCTATACCAAGCCAGACCAAGGACCCACTCCCTCCCTCCTTGCCCGCCATCTACTCGTCGTAATTGACCTAAACGGCACCCTCCTCTACCGTCCCAACCGCAAAAACCCCACCAAATTTACCGCCCGGCCCCACGCCGAAAAGTTCCTACAATACTGCATCGACACCTTTTCCGTGATCATCTGGTCATCCGCCAAATCACAAAATGTGATACCCATGTGCCAAACCATTCTTACCCCCAAGCTCCGACAAAAAGTCATCGCTATTTGGGGACGCGAAACATTCGGACTCACCGGTCAGGACTATAATATGCGCGTGCAATGTTACAAACGACTTACCAAGCTTTGGGGCGATCCTAAGATCGCAGCTTCGCACCCTGATGCTCAGAATGGTGGCAGATGGGACCAGACAAATACAGTTTTGATTGATGATTCTAGCGAGAAAGCCCGCAGCGAACCCTATAACTTGATCGAAATACCAGAATTCTTTGGTGATGACAAGGAAGTCGGGGATGTCCTGCCACAGGTCCATGATTATCTGAATTTCCTCAGCATGCATGAAAATGTCAGTGCTGCAATTCGCCGTTCGCCGTTTGTGCCACTGCCCAAGGCCAATCCTCATGAGGCTACAGGTTTGAATTTGCCCATTCATCCACCAAGAGTTCCAGGTCCTGCTAGAGTTCCATCTCCAGTTGTTGAACCCGTGTACAAACCTTCACATTCAAGTGATACAGTACCATCAAAGTATCAACCGATGCTCGGGAATTCGGATAAGTGGTGATCTGGTCCGATAATGGCTTTGGTACTACTGGTAAGTTTGTCATCTCTCATGACGTAACGTCCTATGAATCGTGATCATTAACAATGACAGATATAATGTTTTGAAGACATCAAGATCACATGGTACTTTTCTTTTTTATGATACCCGTTTTCAGACACACTCCCGGTGCTTATGTAGTGGTGGTTCAGTGAGGATCAGGATAGCTAGCACAAGGTATCACGGCAATGAGTGGGCGTTCACGATGGGTATTTACTGTATAGTGGCATGATAATCAGCTTAGATTGCATCTGCAGAAACGCTAAAAATACCAATGACGATCTCCATGATTCGTATTCGTAATCCTCCCACATGTCATGATTGTTCATTACACGTTAACCCTATTCAGCGCTAAAATCATTGTGAAAATAAAACATCTAAAAGTAATAATTTACTTGAAGACCTTTCCATCGGCCCATGGGTACTCCTTGCCGTTAACGACAAGTGGCTTCTCCCATGTCCATTGCTCATTGACGAACTCTCTGTCCTCTGGCTTGGAGGCATCAAGCTTGGTGAACTCATAGCTCTCATAGTCTGGGGCGACATCGAAAGCTGGGAGAGCTTCTTGGCCACGGATGACGAAGGCACCCTTGATGATGCTGTCGTTGGCGGTACCGTAGACTGAAGCACATCCAAAGATGTACTTGCGGGAGCCCTCAAGACGAGCGAAGAAACCACCAATCAAGTTGGAAGTCATGAAAACTTGGGTAAGCTCTTCGTTGTACTTGTAGTCAACAGCCCACAAGGAGTACTCCTCTGCGTTGTAGTTCTCCCAGAACCACTTAAGAGCATCAGGTGTCTCGGAGTTGGAGTATTGGCGCTTCCACTCATCGAGAGGAATGGTAGACTTTGGCAATGCCTCGAGAGGGTGCTTTGCCTTTGGTGCAGCTGGGGCCTCTTCTTCCTCCTCCTCGACCTCCTTGGCCTTTGGCTTAGCGGCCTCCTTCTTTGGCTTCTCGGCTTTTGGTGCCTCAGCCTTCTTTGGTGCTTGGTTCTTGAGGACTGGTTCATCGATCAAAGCGAGAGGGTCGACAACAGCGGAGTAGATTGGTTGGTTGTAGACGGTAGTATACCAACGGGTAATGTTGGGGTTCTCAGCGCGCCACTTCTTGTCGAAGAAGAATTGGAAGCCACGGGAGACGATACCAGCAGCGAACAAATCGGCAAGAGTGATACGCTCACCAGCGAGGTAGGTGTTGTTCAAGAGGTGCTCCTCGACGACAGAGACGCACTTGGCAGTGGCCTTGATGGCATCGTCGACGTTCTTCTTGTTGTATGGGTCCCGACCCAAGAGAGGGCGGAACCAACCACCAAGGGATGTGAGGACCTCAGTGTTGAAGAAGGACATCCACTTCAAGATAGAAGCATAGTCTTGCTTGGTCTTACCGAGGAGGGTAGTCTTCTCGTTTTGGGAGGTGACTATAAAACTTCGTAAGCTATTGACTTGACAAAACCAAATAAAGTGCTATTTAGATTTTAAAGAGAGTGTTCAGAGTCTAATTAATAAAGATCAACATAGAATGATTAAGACAGGGATAACTGAATGACTTTTTTTCATCATGACACAAAGGTATATATAATAGGTAGTGTTGCTGCAAATTTGGGCTAAACGAAGTGGGGTGAAGTGGGATGTAAACATACCGTAGATGGCGATGGCAATAGCCTCGTGGAGGGTGAAACCATCGGCACCGACGAAGGTTGGAACTTTGCCGAGCTTGTTGATCTTGAGGTAGTCCTCAGAGACACCCTTGGATGGCTCAGTCTCGACGACATCGAGCTCGATGTTGTTTGCCTTTGCAACTGCACGAATAGCAGTTGAGCGGGGGTTACCCTATTAAAAAAGCACGATTAGCTGAAGTTCCACTGAAGGATTGATCTGTGGAGTTTATTGTAGACGTCAGTAAATGTGTATACATACCGGGTAGGTGTAGAGAGTTCCGAAAGTCATCTTTGCGTTTGTTCAAAGTTGATTGATCTGGATGGAAGAAAGAAACTTTTCGTGGGATGTCGAACTGAGTCAAAAATTTGTTGCGGGGCTTGATTGAGCTAGTACGTATTGGGATTAAAGCAAAAGTCAGCTGATGCGGGAAAATCGAGATGTGGAAATCTAAAGTTTGCGAGAGTCGATTTTAAGAGGGTAAACGCTCTTAGCTGTCTACGACTTAGTTTCGTCTTCAATATGAAGACATCATGGCTTCCCGCAAGTCTAAGGGAAGGCCTTAGATGTGCCTATTCCAATCAACCAACTCTTCCCAGAACCCTACTACGAAATCGAATTCCCTTGTCATCACCTTCGAGATCCTTCACAACCACCGCACAACTTCGAGACAGCATTGCGGCTCGGGAAATAAATTTCTCAAATGAAGAACGAGGAGATACCGGGGAACAAGGGCCACCAAAGTTCTACGCACGTCTTGTTCCTTATTCGCCATCATATTTCACAGCTCAACCTTCATATACCGATAACCTTCTCCGCTTGCAAAGCCTCCTGCGCAAATACTCACAACTTCCTGTTGTACAACCAGGAGAGGCGCCGCGAGTGGCATGGAGATCTCTTATGGAATATAGAGATCAAACTGGAGAGGCAGTGCGGTCATCAAAATATCATAAGCTTGTGGAGACACTGCATCGACTCAATCACATTCATCCATCTGTGATGCCCCCAGATGTGAAGGAAGCTATCAACATATACAAACGTGATATAAACCCACACGAGAATCTCGCAAAACCTATACCCATTGATTCATTTGGACGGGCACTAGGAGTTGGAAGGAGGAAATCATCTGTGGCGAGAGCGTACTTGGTAGAGGGCACAGGGGAGGTACTTATTAATGGGAAAACACTGGCGGAGGCTTTTGGCAGACATCATGATAGGGAAAGTGCCATTTGGGCTTTGAAAGCTACGGATAGAATTGATAAGTATAACCTTTGGGCTCTGGTTAGCGGAGGTGGGACCACAGGGCAAGCGGAAGCTTTGACGTTAGCTGTGGGGAAGGCTTTACTTTCACATGAACCGGCTTTGAAGCCTGCATTACGGAGAGGTAAGTTCTTTGGATTTCATCACATTATCCACTTCCCATCCATAAAATCGAGTCAATACTTGAAGCATGAAATACTAACATATTCTCCAGCCGGATGTGTAACTCGTGATCCAAGAACAGTGGAGAGAAAGAAGCCAGGTCATGTCAAGGCCAGAAAAATGCCTGCCTGGGTCAAGAGATAGTTTTATATCTATTGTATCAGTACATATGGTGTATGGGTTTTCAGTAGCTTGGTATATTCAACACATAAGAAATATGAAAATGAATGAATACCCGTTAATATTCAAACATATATTCCAGACATCGATATTACAACGTCAGGTATTTCTCTAGGCCATATTCCAAGGCAAGTTAGTATGTCGGTAGGCATATGGAATCGTGAACTGCGCCATTACAACATCAATCTCGCAGAAGCTATCCAATACTCAACACCAGCAAGTGCAGCTATCCTTTAATCTCAGGCATACTATTCCAAAGCTAGCACCAATCATACTACATGGCCATGGCAATTGCTTTTCCATTCTCGAAACCCCATGCTTGCACATGCACATTATGCATCCAAGGCTACTCGAGTAGATAGAATAAATCTTCCCTACCAATCAAAAAAGCACCTTCCTATTTAGCCAATCTATATTTATCACCCGTCATTCACGCATACCGAGTGCAACCCTAGCACAACCCATGCTGACTGCTCAAACTGCACCTCTGATCATATGCAATATCCCTAGAAGGAACTTCATTCATCCCCATTTTTTCCTTTCCTTTTCGTTTCCCTTAAATAACCCCATCCATACCAGATTGACCATTACCATTACCACACACCAAGCTCAATAAATCAAAAACAAACAAAACAACAAAAAGAAAACAAAGCTCGGCCCGTCCAATATCCATAAGACAGCATTGCATTATCATTCCGCCCATCCAATTATCAGATAACCCCCTATCCCAATTTCGCTTCTTTCCTCCCGCTTCGGCTCGTGGTTTGTTTTCTTTTTTTCTTTTTTCTTTTCCTTTGTTTATATCCCCATTCATTCGCTTCCGCATTTATATCCTTGCTATGGCTTTTGAGAATATGTATTCTTTCACATTTTATATTATGGATATACACATCCTACATTCTGCATCCAGCCTCACTCATCTCACTTATTTTATTCTATCTCGCTAGATTAACTGATGATGTATGATGATGATGATCACCAATACTCCCTCCATACATACCATCCTTGACACCAGCCACAAACAACAAACCTGTTTCCTTCTTTTCTTCTTAGCTTTCCGAGATAGGAATCTGAGAATTAAATCAAGTACTCTATCTAGAGTGGCAACATTGATGTACATATAGACAGATACACAGATTACTCTTAATATCAATCAATCATCAACAGTACACAATTTTGCATCTTACAATTAGATCACCTCGCCAATCTCGCGCGATCCATTCCAATCTATCCCATCTCCTGCCCTCCTCCAAGGTCCCAGCCCTCCACCTCGACCGACCTATTTTACACTCACCTTACACCTCACACCTCACACCTCACACCTCACACCTCACACCTCACACCTCACACCTCACACCTCGTCCCAATACCATCCTACCGCCCTGCCCCATATAAGATCTCATACCCGCCATCCCCATCCATCCCCATCCTCATCCCCAACCTCAATCCCTAAAGAAAATAAACAAATAAACCCACACCAAATACACGGCTTACCCTTCCCTTTCCCTACCCCTTACCCTACCCTTCCATCCATAAACATTCAATACATATACATATGCATGTACATACACACATGCAAGCACACACACACACACACCATACCGAAAACTAATCCTTCACCTCATCCTTCACCTTGGCCTCAGCCTCAACCTCATATGCACATATTATATCTCATCTCATCTCATCTCATATCCGAATTGTACAACCCCAATCCGCAAGCCAAGAGATGAACATGCAGTAGGTACGTATAACAACCAACCACCCATCACATCACCACCAAGCCCAACCAAATACTCACAAAACAACCAACATATTTTCACAAAGGAATCCCTTTGCGTATAATAATGATAATAATAATCTCTCTGTCTTTATTTAATCTTGAAAAGATCTTATTCATTTACAGTACATGTATACAACAACTAAGTCAATCCACAATCCATTGGTGCCCTGCTCTCCCCTCACCTGTATCCCCTAGCCCCTCCGCTCCCCTCCCCACTCCTCTCCTCATACATCAATCAAAAAAATGCTCTTTCCACTCCCCCTCCCGCTCCCCCTCATCCCCTCGGCAGGCACTCATCTCTTCCGGCGTATCCATACGCATGCTAATTCGATTGCAATTAATTGCCGTCATATCCTGATAGATATGACGTTAATACCCTAAAAGATATATTATTCATTCGCTCCATAAAACCCCCATACACCCTTTTTAGTTCGTTCAGGTCCGTGGGCCTAGAAGCCGGTCTGCCATTCCATTGCATTCCTTTCCTTGCGAGCCTAGTAGCCCGGTTAATTAATCATACTCCCAAGCCTAGAAGCCCTCCCATTGCACGGCAGCTCTAGTAAACCACTTCGTACAATATTATAATGAAAGAAAACAAGACGCTAAAAACATCCATTCATTCATATACCCCATGCTTTCCCAAATCATTTGCGAACCAGAACCTTTCCCCCTTTCCTTTTCATCATACAAACATCGTAATAAAAGAAGCATTGCGCATAGAAACATAGAAACATAGCTTCATCGAAAAATCAGAATGCCGCCCACCCGCAAATAGTCCGCCAGTGACAATCCCTTCACCTTATGCATACAGAGAACCCACCAACACCAAAATGTCAAATCGAGAAGATGAAATCAAATTTCCCACCCAAGTATTAGTACCACATGAAGTGGTCCTGATTAGCAGGAAAGGAAGAAGTTAAATCTCGATATTGACAAAGCAAAACGAAGAATTGGACGAGAATAACGCCGCGGAGAAAAAAATGTAAGTTTATGCTTTACACTGGTATATCAAAACAGAGCTTTTTCAAGTAGGGAGAACAGGAGCGAAAAGTGGTAAAAGAAAGATATACTGTTATCATGGTGGCGCTCGACCGACGTTGGAGTTTGCGGATGCGCCTTCATCAGGGGTTCCGGGTCCTTCAAGGGTTTCTTGGAGTTGTTTGCAGCTCAGGAGAACTAAATCATAGTTAGATAAACAAACGACCATTAGGATTTCTGCTATTCTTCTGGACTTACTATCCATGATTTGCGATTCTCCAACCCCATATTGATAATCCACCAAACCGTATTTCTCGACAGAATCGCACATTCGTGTCAAGTTGGTTCCCATTTTACCAATAAACTCCAAGGACATGAGTGTTTGCGGTGGCTGTGTGCGCTGACCTGATTCGAGAAAATCGTGCTGTTTAGTAAAGATGCTCAACCACGCCGCATTAAATTCGTTCCAGAGTCGAAGTCGATCGCCATGAAGCGCAACTTCATCTACAGTGAGGCCTTCATCAGAAACTATTAGTGGGTGAGATTGAACAGAGGAAATCTTAACCTACCTAACTCTACTACGTGTCCGAGTAGCCAATCCGAGACTTCAAGTAAAGACGAACTTGCTTCTGCAAGGCGAAGATCGATGATGTTCTTGAAGATTTGCTTGAGCGCCGTCTGGTAAGTCGAATAGGCCTCTTCCATGCCCCCTGCCCCTTGTTGCTGCAGGTTTCCGGTGTCCATAACGTCGGCTGTTCCAGGTGCTTGACTCATTCCACCTAATCCTACGGGTGCCGAATATGATTGTTGGATCAATGTGGTGCGATCTCCTGGGCTTTGTTGGTGATGTTGATAAGGTGTAGATGCGTTTGAGGAAGCGTACTGCTGAGTTCCTGGAGTATTGGTCGGGTCATTTGAGAGGTAGGGCGCAGCCACATCCGGCATCATTTGCATTGCTGCAGGTTGCCGCCCCTGAAATTGCGGACTGTCATAGATGCCGTTTTGTGGAGTTTGTTGTGTGACACTGTTGTACATCATTCCGGCGTTATAATCTGAGAAACTTGATTGTTGTCTTTGATCCGGAGGATAATTGGATGAGTATTGCAAAGGATTTGACGAAATACCTGTCGAAAAATTCGAAGTTGGCTCGTAGTATCCAGAAGTAGTATATGCTGAAGCTGGCCCGACTCCACGATTCATTGATGGAGACCCCGTCGTCGCTCCAGATCGATGTCTATCCGATATGGAGTATGGAATGCCACGACCTTGGCTCTGATCTGAAGCATATCTGGGGTCCTGAGCAGAATATGGTGGCTCATTCTGCCTTCTTCGACGGTTATTGTCGTCCATTCTCTCCTTTCCAATTCAAAAGTGTACAAACTACTTCCCGCCGACTAATCCAATCGATGCGCCACCCACACGGAATACGGCTTTGAGTGCAAGAGGGCCAGCTTGATGATTCGGTCTGGGTGGAGGTCTCAATAGGTTCTTCTCGCTGCAAATTCGGCGCGTTCTATCTATCTTATTCCTCGATACTAGAGTTCGCAGCCTTTATACCCCTGTCAATGGTATCCATGAAGTCAAAGAGGGAGGAGGGTTTAGTTACCTTGGTGTCTTGGAGATAGCAGCTTTGAGAGAGAAAATTTGAGATTTATTTCTGCTCAGAAAACGCCCGAGAAAGTATTGTATCGTGGTCTGAGTATTTTCGTCGGGATAAAGAAGGACGCGAAAAGAAAATATAGGAAGATGAGGACCCTGAGTTGATCGACTCTAGCACTTGGACGACAATTAGATGAAATTGACGGCAATTGAACGAGTGCTAGATTGATCAACGATAGGTTGGCTAGCACAGTTTCGTTCAAGAGAACAGAAATGCAGCGGAAATAAGGTGTCAATCGAGTTTCTCCTGTGGTTTAGACCTCGTCACTAACTCCTAGGACTATCCTTGACCTTCAATACAAGCAAGTCCCCTGTGAAATATAGCTTATAGGGCAAATATCACTAGGGTATCGAGATAATGTGTGCCGCACTGCGACAACGTTGAACGTTCCTCTCAATTTGATCTCGCTGCAATTTGACCGCAGGCTGGCTGGCTGGATGGCTGGTGTAACTACGGAGGGGCTTTTCGACTTTATTCTGACGTTGTAAGGAAGGAGAACCAGGTTCATGGATAAATTAAGATGTGCAACAAGCCAATTCTCTTCCGAGTGTCTAGAAGATCTAGAAGAAGGAAAGGCGAATCGATTGATGATACTAATGTGATAGTATCTTCAAATATAATCAAGTCAAGAAAAACTCCAAAACACTCAAATCTGATAATGGCTAGAGTGTGTAAAGTTGTTGAAGATTAGACCATGTGAATGAACTTTGAATGTATCCACGGGCAGGAATCAAATACAGGAAATTGGAAATAAATCAAGTCGTCTCGTCTCTTACCTTCTTCCCTGAGGAATATCAGAAGACGTTGAAGGTCGGTTCGATCCGTGAATAAGTTTGGTCTACTGCGAGGTAAGATAGGAAAGCGTCGATGATTTCTTGCCAATGGTTGTGCATGAATTGATGGCTGACTGTCGGAGATCAATGATCATGCACCTGACTTGGGTCAGTTCCCGATTCTTTGAGTTTAAAATTTTTCGAATAGTGAAGTCGAGATAGAGTTATGGAGATGAGATGAAAGAAATATCAATATGCGACATACTTTTTGGGATAGTTCGGCTGCAGTGGCTGGTCAAGATGAGAAGGCGCCGTTGGGTTCCAGGTTCCTTCCTCAAATCTTAATGGAACTTTAAAGTTCCTCCGGTATCTGAGCACGCTCTGACTTCTCAAACGTCGAGTCTTGGACGTATTTTGTGTTTAATTTAAAATGCAAAGAACGTGCAGTATTGTTTGGAAGACGATGGTGGTGAGATGGCGTTTAGATGGTGAAGGAGGCTAATCGAAAGATGTAGAGTTGCATGGGGAACTTCTCGTGTTGGATCTACCTTTTGATAGTACGATGGATATCCTTCAAGTCGACACCTTTCCTTTGAAGATCCTCGTTAAGGCACGGATCTTTCAATTAAAAGTGTTGGAAACTTGCCATCAAAGTACGAATAGCACTAGCAGTAGCGAGTAAGGTGCGCGAGGATACTACAGATAGTGTACAGTAAGCTTTAGATCATCTAACCGTGTCCATACGCCTCTCCATGTATGTACTCATTTATTCATTCCATTATTCATTCATACATTTCATTCATTGATTCCCAGCCATTCCATCGAAGCGTGTGACCTAGACGGATGGCCGGATGATGGTTAGGTAGATACGAAGAGAAGGTTATACTGACATGTTTGACACTTCGGTATGACTTTGCGACCTAATGAAGTTCCAAATTTTAGGTCCGCGTGCTTGATGCTGATTATTCTGACTATACTTAAACCGATCTAAGTATGTCGAGAATTATTCCACTGCTGGTAACCAATCAATGGACCTAGAATGCTCCGAGATATTTGCCTCACACCAGCCACTTTTCAAAGTTAGACTACTGTCAGGTACGGTGCGTTGGCCGTAGTAGATAGACACGGCTGCAAAGTTGATTACTGCTTGGCTAAAGCGAACTAAGGTTCGAACTCTCAAGAATAAAAACTTGTTCTGTTATGTCTGTTGGGTCTGAATTTAACTAAAATAACGTACTCGGTGGCTGGCTGGAAAGCGGAGACTTGGAACTAGAACAAGCGCAATTACTCGTTAAAGCCAATGAGATGATAGACCTCTTCAATGGTTATTATAGAGCGACGAATGGCATGAACAAGAACGATATGGTGGAGAAAGAGGGTCCAAGTAATCTATGCAATAGTGTCGATTCAACCAGGCGAGTGAGGATAGGAAGCAAGATGGTGATGTTAGAAAGTGTGGGGAGGGAATCTATTTTCCGGTAGGGCATTCGCTGCTAATATGTAAGTGTGCAGTCATGCAATCTGATATGCAGTTGATCAAAAGAGGTTCAGTTAGCTCTCTCTCGCTCTTAAATCTGGATCCACTCAAAATCATAATGTGTATCAATAATATCAATTTCCTTTTCTCTCTTCAGGGCAACAGATACGGTAGGTAGCGATCTAGATGGAACATTGAGTGTGGGTAACCTTTTTGGCTTCAGATGCCGGGGCTCTGGTCGATCAGGCGCAACGCTAGGACGTGAGATCGACAGATGAGGCGACGAGGCTATGCTTAGGATGCGAGTTGTGATAGATGCTCATGTATTTACCATGAAAATATGCAAAGCATGACAAAAGATTCATCGGATGGATGTAAAACAGCCCCTAGATACCCAGCCGAATATTGGAAAGTCTGGGAATAGAGAAGGGGTCGACAGGGTTTCAAGACATGAATTGGAATTATTGGACGTGAAGGGATAGTGAGATGAGTTGAAGCCTAGAAAAAAGTGATGGTGTTTCTACCTAGATTGATATTTTAAGGACAGCTAGAGCATTTTCGGCATCAATGAACGTAGATTTGATTATCGGAAAGGAAAGTGTAGCGCAATGCCCAGGTGATTTGAGTCTGGTTAGTGCACCAAATGAGAAAGAGGAGGTTGATGGGGTCCAAAGTAGCGTTGTATTGAAAGGAAAAGGCCGAAGCAAAAATTACAGGGGAAACCGGATAGTTGGAAATAGACACACAAATATATGCCGCCTTCCCAGCATCGTGGTTCACTAGGGTTCAAATTGGAAGGAAGGGAGGAAGGAATGGAAGGCTGAAAAAAGAAAAGTATTTTCCGAGATCCCCGAATTGATTGGACAGTAATCATTTCTTTTCCTTTTTCATTCCCGAACTCTAGATACATTATCAATATATGGGAGGTAGCAGCGTATGGATTGTATGGATTTAGAAGCGCAATTCACGGCAATCGACCGACTATGTAAAGTGACTTGGTCGTGAAGGAGAACCTAGAAGGACGATCAAGTTGAAAAGTAGGAATCTGGAAGATACTGAGCAGGTGGTGTAGGTCTTTTCGTCGAGGAATTGAGCACGCGCGACTCATCAAAGTAAGAAGCATGTAAAAGCCAGAACAGACGGCTATACGATAGATCCCTGAGATTACCAAAGGGAAATTCCACATTTATTCTGTAGGTAGGTACCAGGTGTACCGGTATGAAATCATTCAAGGACGCTGACTGGGTGGTTTCCGTCATTTGATCCGGTAACAACAAATGAGAGTACTCCGTTGATATGCTCGGAAATGCTAATCTCGAAACACTTGTGCCAAGTTTTGTTCTGAAGCTGGAATTTGGCGGGGTGCAGAGTTTGTCAAGCAACGATATCTTAAGCAAGTACGTACTAGACAGATACTTTTCTAAGACTAAAATTATTTTCACTGATCACCGAAACCATTTCAGTCGCTCGCATTCCAAATAATAATATCAATTTCAGGCTTTTCCAGGTACTGGGTACTTTTAGACAACTGTTAGACACCCACTAAAGTAGCCTCTTAGGTATACTCGTATGGCATCTTACACACGGTATACACAGTGTAGAGTATAGGCGTCTTTCGGGCTCTTCACAGAAACTATTCTGCGAGCAGCGATTTTCCCTGAAACATTATCGCAAGGGTCTTTCTTGGTTGGGCGTAAGACTCTTATTTTTGGTGCGTGGTAGATGGGTTAACTAGTAATTTGCTCCGTTTCTAAGAAGAAGAAAAATTATATCCATGTACCTGGTCTGTCGTCAAAATAAACTGTTTATTATTTTGGTAATAAAAACTCTTTTTAATATTCTCTTGATATATATTTTAAATTTTAAATTTTTTTTAATTTAGCAAATATAAATCTTTATTGATTTTTTTAATTAATCTAATAAATAAACGTCAATATTCCTTGTAGTGCATGATAATATAAACTTTTTTCCTAAAATACGAAAACGATATTAATTTACTAAATCACCTACAAAATATATCCTAGTCATAAAGGTTTTTTCCCCTCAGGATCTACACAGGCCTCTCCATCAAATCAATCCGAAAGAAAGAGGTAGTAAAGTTTTCAATCGATCATTTACTGAGTCTTCTAACATAATCTTGTCGGCTTCTTGGCCCAAACCTTCCAAAAGGGGTCTGACTTGAACGTAAAATTTCAAATTTCAGTCATACGATCCACCAATCAAGTGGTTGCAACTTTGCCATGCCAGCATGTATTACCACCTCTCTACCTATAGATTATTATCATTTCAATCTTTGTGTGACTTAATCAATCGCACGTGCCGGCAAATGCTCAGAGCTTCCACTAAATCTGAGACTCCACGACTCCCGTCAAATCCAACTTCCAATATCTTTTTTTGGTCGTGTCGAACATTCAGCTAGTAAGCCACAATCAATGCAGTTTCTAGATCATTTACTATTTGGGTAGTCTCTTCCGACCAAGTCTCGTCAAGATTCAAAATACTGGGAGATATCTCTCTCACACACGAGTCAAGAGATTTGCCAAGCTGAACCTCAAGCCAGCCAAACTCGGATATTCATGGATGCTCTTACAACCAGGGATCGACGCCATTTGTCCTATTCTTGAACCTTTACGTCTGCTTATCTGCACAGGGATACTACGATACTACGCAGAGTTGCGAGCAATTCCCAAGCACTCTGTTTCTGCATGAATGTTCGGAAACATTGAATTATGCGATGAAGCAATTCAACAGCCAGAGACCAAGAACAGGCAACCTTCAAATCATAGTCAGGGGGTTCGCTCGCAAGTTCATCCAGAATAGATAGACACACTTATTCTAGTTGACATGGATCAACAATTGAAACACGCAAAAGAACTCTTTTACCCGCCTCAATGTTTTTGCAAGGCGGTGCTGGCTTGACCACCCACGACTCCACGAGGCTTCCACCATACCCGTCCTCACGTTTCTTCTTAGACGGCAAATGGTCCAACTGTAGGGGCCTTGATGATGTTCTTCTAGGAAATCCCTTGATATTCCACGTGTACCTGAGGATTTTCTCAACAGTTGGACCGTTATATCCACATTATGGTTAGCAGGTTTCTTGTCTTAGGATGGAAATGCGATTAGGTCAGAATTCGATATACTAATGCCCTGCATGCTCTATTGGCCATATTACAGCAGCTTCCTTTCCCATTCAGGTACTCATCGGAAATACCGAGTATGCGCATTCGTAAGCATTACCTGACATGTCGATATATTATTCTAAAAGATATTGAGGATGCAACGTCATGTTCAGGTCATGTCTCAATGATGCGAGCGATTATTGTCAAACAAATGGAGAAATGCGACTTGATGCAACCTACTGTACGAACCCGTAGCGGTCTCACACCCCTGATCTACTATGGATATTAACTGCATCTGCGACATTCCAACTCCGAGACACCACACCCCTTATCATTTGGCGAGATCTCAAAAGTTTGAAATAGAGAATTCAAACAGAGGCTGTATGCACAGACCATTTAATGACGGGACTACGATGTCAGAAGATTCAATTGATCTTCTAGAAGCCACTAAGAACTCCAGCTTCCTCCCTTGCCAAGTTATTTCTAGAACAATATGTTTTTTAGTTGATTCCTACCTGGGGACTTTGAGCCAGTGGCGACGACGACCCTTCTAAGACGTTTCAACATTCTCCCCATCACTTTTGTTGCCTATTCGAGTAACTTGGCCTTATACTTTTTGGGGTAGAAGGCCAAGCGTGCACAGCACAACATTCGACGACTTTTTATTGAATTTTTTGCACAAAAAAAGAAAGGAAAAAGCATTAATTTGAAAGCAATTATGCATCCAGTCGAACTTCCACGAGATGAACTTACTCTTCTTTCTCAGTGGCGAAGGAAACACAGTCCCAGAGCAACACCCCGCACATGTGGCGCATATGTCAATCACTCAAATCACTTAAATTATGCATATTTAGACCTCCACGCTACACTCTACCTAGATATACCATGTACTCTGACCCGACCTAAGTTTTCTCCCATGGCAATTGATTCATCACACTGATCAACGATGATACCTGGTAGATGGGCAAGCGGCACCGAGATATCCGTCGAACGCCACAATACTTCAGCCAGTAATTTTTGTGAACAAGTTCCTCTTGCCAATCAGACGACCTAGTGAGGAAATGCTTCAGCCGCATTTTAAATGGCATACTAACGGTACGGGCGATGCACTAAATTGACGTCGAGAACTAACTATTTGAACAACTCCGATGATGGGAGGATACACTTTTCGATATATTATCGTACATTTTTCCTTTCATCCAGCTGTTGTCTACGCAACTACAAGGTAGTTTGCTGATGATTTTTCCTGTCAGTGAGAACTGACCTACAGTGGTATTCTCGGAGGTTTGATCTTCTGGCCTGACCCTCCAAGATGAAGCTTACGAGCCGACAAGCGTTTGCTATACTCAATCTTCTGGGAGTCACTCACCTTGAAAGCTTCATGGTTATGCTACGTTTAAATTTCTGCAATGTACAACTACTATCTTTACATTGCTACGGTTCGTGCGAAACGTTTTAATCTGATCATAGTTGAAAGTGCAATGCAGAAAGCAACTCCAATACCAACATTGAAAAAATTCAAATCATGATGGCAGTAGTTTGAGAATCTTGCCGATATGATCCTAAAGTTTTCTTTTTTAATATTATAGCTAACTTGAGTATTTTGAACTTTAATAATAGCCATGTATAAGTAATGATTACAGCTCTCTGTTTCAAAACACTCAGCACAAAGCTTTGGCGAGAAATTTACATGTATTCTCCCCAGCCATTGTAACACCACGAATTTCAACTATTGAGTTCTGCTCTGCTCAGCCTGTCAATATTACAGGCACCCAATGAGACAAGCTCACCATTCCAAGACACGTATCATCTCAAACACTCAAATATCATATATAAAATGGTACCTCATACATTCATTTATTCATCCGATGTCTAGCCTCGCTTGATCTCTCACTTCAGGCTTTTGTTCTCGTATATATTTTATCACTTTGCTTTCAATACTCGGAGGATAATTTTCTTGTATATGTACCAAATCTGAAAATTTCATGTCCCGCCGTTCTTTCAAATATAATATATTATCACCTAAAGTGTTCTCAGTGGTCTTGATTTCCCCTCCTTATTACTCTCTTTCTTTTCCTTTCTATTCCCAACCCCAACCTCAACTATTCCTTTCCATTCCTATCCTCAATTTTTTTTGATCATTCCTTCCTGCCTTTGAATAGTGAAATTCTAGTGAGCCTATCTATCCCTTCCTACAAGGCAGAATAGGAGAGGAGTTCACGATTCTCAGGATTATATATATAAAGCCGATTACCTTGATCGGCCCTCGAGCAGCTGACGCTCGAAGCCGGCTCACATGCCTGCAGTTAGTATATATAAACCTTTCGGGGTTATCGATCTGCGATCGCTAGTTGTAGATTATAAGAAACAATTGAACCCTGGGTTTCCAGCAGTTTATGGCAGTTGTGTCACAAGGAGGGAAATCAATACCACAGATCTTCCCGAAACAAAAAAGAGGGTGATGGAAAGGGAAGGGACGAGGAAAAGGAAATTAAGGCAAAGCAATTAAATTAATAGAATAGAATATAATAAAAGGGCAGCCATACAAATAGTTGTTGAAGAAACTCAGAATCAAAGAAGCAAAACTATAATAAATCTATTCTTTCTATCTCAAGACTACTTCTTTAATCTTAAAGTACTCTACATCAGGCATCAGTTCTCTCTCTCCAGCTTTTCAAATAAAATCATCATCTCCACCTCATCATAACTATTAAATATTTACCATATACTCCGCACCCCCATCTCTCTATCCACTCCCCTCATTTCTCCCTCCACACTTCCAATCTTCACACAACTTCCTCCCCTCAACCGCCATAAATAAACCACCAGTACAACCCAACCACCCATCACCTCTCGAACATAAACCCCCATACCCACCAACCAAAAAACAAACGCCCGTTTGGCTTAGCGGTAAAGCGCATCACTAGTACCTACAGCAGCTACAAATGATGAGATCCTAGGTTCGATTCCTAGAACGGGCAATTGCCTTCACATGTGTAAAGATATATTTTTGTCCGAGACGTCAACTTTTGAGAAAGAAAGGATTTTCTTCCTCCATCTTTTGTTTTGTTTTGTTTTGAGGATAGTAAAGCCCCTGTATATATGGAGAAAGAACAAGAGAATGCCTGTGAAGGAAAAATAAGTGTTTACCATACAAAAATTTAGGTAAAATGGTGTTGAGTGGGTGAGTGGGACTCCGGTCGATTTACCGAGCCTTCTCGTGATATGTAGTAATGCTAGATAATCTCTCTCGTATTTGCTACAAGCATTGATTGAGATTCTCCAGATGCAAATGAGATTCTGGAGGGACCCTTGCAACACGAGCCCAGTGAGTGACACTAAAGCCTGAATAAGAGAACTCTAGCATGCAGGTATCCCTCTGGCTGCTGGCATTCTAACTTCCCCTTTTCTTATGCCTATGCATTTCGCCTGTCACGTCACCCACTCCCTATCTTCCATCTCCTTCGCATGCCCCACCCGCTCAAACACCAAAAAAAAAAACATACAACAGTGGGGATTCGCTGGTGGTCACCCACCCAACTACTAATCCACCGATCTGAGGCTTGTGTATGGCAGAGCGGACGGGATGCCCAATTCTCCTCAGTCTATGGTCGTATGTGGAAGAGTCTGTCAGAAGTGAGATTATATTCAAATGCTTTTGTGCTGTTGCATCGTTATGTATCCCCATACACTAACCGAGAATACACCTTCACCGTTATACGGATATCATTACACGAAGAGCTTCATAGGAATATATTCGTCCATAAGACTTCTCTGCCTTCCTTTTAATCATCTCTTCCGTTGAGTTTTTGTCGTACAAGCTCCTCACTAACCAAATAAGCTGAAAATTAGACAATTCAAATAAGACGTAACCCATCCACTCTAACTTTACCTGCAAAGCGATCCTAGCACGCAGTTATCATAACTAATCCAACAGATGTATACATAGTTCCTTACGTGGACTTCACTTCAAGTGCGTCTGCATTTGATATCAAAAACCTTCTGGTTACTAGTCGACAACCCGGAACCTAAAAATAAGCCTCAAATTAAAAACAAACCAAGTAACCCCGAAACAAGAAGTAGAAGCCAGTGCGTAGCAATCCCCACTCTCGTGATCAATAAAAGGTAGTGAATAGAATTTGTTGCACATCTGATAATTCGGACCGACCACGGGCCGGCAAGGGTTGCAGAAATCAGAGGACCATTCAACAAAAATGGCCTGGCTCTTACGAAGATCAAAGCTAGGTAGGTAAGAAAGGCTGTACAAATTAATGGTCCATACATATAAGGCTGGATGACTACTCCTGTGGTAAGCCCATATATATGCTGTCTCCTCGGTCAAGACTCATTAAATTTACACAGACATTGTGAAGAGCCATCTCGGACCCCTGTACAAAGAAAATCACAATTTCAACTCATTAGATGCTAGCTGATGGGAGTTGCTAATGGAAACTTGATAACAGCTATGTATGGAAAATGTTTAAAGATCAATGCCAATAATACAAAGCCAAAATCAACAAATGAAAATTAACAAGTCAAAATCAACAAGCCTCACGATGTGACCATGAACACTAGCTCATGAACCAAACCCCGCAAAATGAAGTCCCTTATTGATGTACAAGGAACAAAAAAAAGTGGCCTAGTAAAAATGTCATCATATTCTTTGGAGTTAAGTTAAAAAAGCTGTGTCCTGAACATCTACCTAACCACAGACTTTCAATGCATGTCAAAAACCTGGTTTTGGTAATCGATCCACTGAGCTGAGAAGAATTTCAACCATGGTTTATGCTGAGTTGGTCCTGCTGTATTTGATTTGATTTGGTGTTTGAAAATATGTATTGTTGGCTATATTACTGATCTCTCATCACTTTTCCACGATCTCAAATCAAAATTGATCTACCACATCCATTAGTAAAGTTACGCCAGTAAAGTACAGAAACACCGTCCTCCAACACAAATAAAAGAGTCAAACTCACCTAATGTCATACTCATAGACACATCCGTGTTCTCCACCATCTTTGTAAACTCCTCAAAACTAATCTTCCCATCCCTATCCAAATCTGCTTCCATGATTGTCTTGTCGACAATTTGTTGTAATTGTTGATCCTTCAAATTACTTCCCACCATCATCTTCAAAACGATGAATAATTCTCCATTGCTTATGTATCCATCACGATCAATATCATAGACCTTGAATGCGAATCGGAGCTTTTGTTCCTTGTTTCCTTTACTGCTAAATGCGCTGAGCCCACTAACGAATTCCTGAAAATCAACATCTCCGCCTCCATCTTCATCGAATATGGCGATCATTCTGCAAGACGGGGAAGAATTAGTATCGATCTCATCTTAGGCAATTGTATGTGATAACTCGAAGTAGAGAAGATAGACACACCTAGTAGCTAGAGGATTTGATGATATTTGCGGAAGGCTGAGAAACTCCTCACGTTCAATGGTACCAGAGTTATCCTGTAGACATAGACTCCATTAGCCTTCATTGAATCAACACAATTTCCACACTTCCCAAGCTTTATAGCCAGCACACTGAGTACACCGCCGAAGTAGATTATTGCGCACCTTATCCAACTTCATAAAACGCTTTCTTAATCTATCAACCTCATCTCGATCAACTGCCTCGCACCCAAGATTAGCGCTCAAGTCCTCCGATAACCAGTCAAAGACAGTGATTTAGGAGAATGTATTTTCCGCACAGTTAGACCCTTGCACAATATTCTCCAATACTGCACTGCTTGTATTTCCCATCTTGACGGATTATATTTATTCGGGATGTCACTGTTTGGTGTGTAACTGTTCGTTCGTAGTAAGATTGCTGAAGGGAAGAAGGTGGTCGCAAATACTTAGTAGTGAGGTTGGTGAGGTAAAGCTGGTGCAGTAGAGTTGGTGAAGTAGGTGAAAGTAAAGTCGAGTGGCCGCAATACTAAGTAGTATGGTTGGTAAAGAAAAGGAAGAGGGTCACAATACTAAGTAGTAAGGTTGATATAGTAAAGGAGGTGGGAGGTGGTCGCAAAACGGCGTAAGTGGATGAGATAGAAGGTTTCCCAGAAGGGCGGGGAGAAGAGGCTAAAAAGTAAACAGCTGTTGCAGATTCGAGTATGATAAACTACCTAGTAAGTATTTCTTCCTTTCGAAATATTCTCTTTTTACTTCCTAAAGCTGGATAATTAATTTCACCCAAATTTCTCAATGAATTTGGTGACTATACTAAAAGTTGTATAAAATATTTAATAAAGTTATCTATACTCGAGTACTCCCTCCGCATATGATCATTATAACAACTGCTTCATTCAAATCTCCTATCAGTCCGAAGTTTGATATTACAGGGATCCCTAATTTAGTATAGTTCCTGAATGTTCTTTGTTGTTGCCTCATATAGTGACCATATCAGGCCGACATTACCCAAATTAGAGTTATTGACACATTGAACCAGGAAAAATTTGCAGGTATCACGAACGTCGGAACGTGGCAAGGCACAATTTTCTATCATCAAAATATTCACCCTGACATCGATTTTCAATTCAAAAAATGGATTAAACAATCAGTCATGAATGATTTTTTATTATTTGAATTTTTTACGCGTCAAAATTGCGTTGTCGCGTTAATTTTACATATCAGAGTCAATTCATCATCAAGATGAGGACACAACCGGCTGGCAGGGTGGTGCGCCAAAAGAAGCTCAACAGATCCACCCATCAACAAATTTTACGAGAAGATCAAATAGAATCCGCCGAATATGATTCTTTACAAGGTCAATACAAAGTCGAGACTGGTGTCGAAAAAGCTGAAGAAAATGTTAGTATCACGTGCTCAGTTTTACCATGGTATCACGTGACGGAAATAGGCGTTGCTGACTTCTGTGTGTCAATTAGGAGTACCATCTTCAAGCTGCTCTGGCAGCCAGTCACTCTTCGGGTGATAAGGATGCCCCGCAAGAGATTCCGGCGCCTCCTGCACAGGAGGGTACCGACATTGACTATGAATCCTTATACTCGAGGAAATTTGACAAACCTGCTACCTATATTCGCTTTTCGCAGACAGTGGAAGAATGTACTGGTTGTCAATATAACATGACCACAGAGGATGATATATTCCTAAAAGATTATAATAAGAAAAAGACTCTTTCAAATCAACAGCTTTCGGAAGATGACTTTGAAAAGCTCATGGAACTTTTCGAAGAAATTGCTGATACTCACACCCCTTATGCCGCTGTGGATAACACTCTGGTGACCTTTGAGACCATGAAGGAAGCTATCAAGGAACGAGGGGAGGAAAAGATTCCTGGTAATGTGAAGGATATATATGAATATTGGAAGTCGCGACGGCAAGCATGTGAAAACCGTGGCATTCAGCCGAGTTTGAAGTTCGAGACGCACCAGGATATTGACGAAGGCGATCCATATGTTTGCTTCCGCCGTCGTGAAGTCAGGGCTACCAGGAAAACCAGAGCACGAGACATGCAAATCACAGATAAAGTTAGGAGATTGAGAAAGGACATGGAAGAGGCAAGGCTCCTGATAAAAATGGCGACTGAACGAGAGACTATTAAGAAACAACTCTTGGAATGCGAACGTTCTGTCTTCGTGTCTCGTAGTGAAATAAAGAACCTCAAAGTCAAGCTGGGTATCAAGAGTGATCCTGATGACGAACTTCTCATCAACCAGAAGGTATGCATACTCGCATGCCCTGAAAAAAGCTTGAGCATCCTACTGACATTTCAAAGCCACAGAAGAAGAGGACTTTGGACTTCCAAAATGTGCAACGACCTCCACCCCCACTTCGTATACCACCTCGTCCTGATGGTCGCGGAATTGAAATGGATATGATATTATTGAGTGATCAGCTGGCCCAAAAAGAGAATATGTTGCAAAGAGAATTGGAGGAAAAATCCGCACAGCATGTCAAGTGGAACGAGAACTATGTCGACTGCACAAGAGAGCCACTTTTACCAGTCGAAGGACAAACTTCGAACACGGGTTTCCGTCCTGCGACAGCCCAATACAGTCAGTATCTACTGACACCGCCATCATCTGTGACTTCCGAATCGTTTGATCAAGCATCTCCAGTGAGCCAAGAGAAACCGGATGCGGTAACTGTGCGGTATAGTACACCCCCAGAAGAGGAAGATCGTCGTGCGCAGCCAGCATACCGAAGAAGAATTGGTCGAGGCGGGCGGCTATGGATAGACCGGAGAGGAATGTCTACAGCGGCCAGTAAAAGCGCGGAGAAGAAGTCTGACCGTTGGAAATATGACCAAGATGACGATGATGACGATGGACAGCCTGTATATGAGGTTGACCCGTATGATACCAATCCTCTACGTTTCAGATCCACGATACCTCTGTCTGGTCATTTATATCCGGATGCACATCGGCAAAGAATGTTCCAGCATCAAACGCAATCGAACAGGGCTGTTACTGGAGGTAGTCCTGGGAACAACCGAGCAATCGGGCCTCCAAACCAACATAGTAATTAGAACTTTTTTCCACGACAACTAAGTTGTCACTTTATCAGGAGCGGCTTCATTAAGAAGGCTCCTATGTAACTCAACTTCTGCAGGGTTTAAACGGGCAATGGGAGGAAGGGGCGTTACCCAGGCAAAGGGCTAAGCGCTGATTTGTTGTCATTAGAAGTTTTGTCCGAAAGTACCCAAGGAAGGTATCTGGGTGACCTATTTGTACTTTAGCGCTCATGAACGAGCAAAAAAATCATTATTAAATGACGACACAGGTGTCAAACATGACGCCAATTAATAATCTCCTCCAAAAGCAATCCAAAGCAAATGAAAAGCTTCGTGACCTACCAACCAAAGTGTTCTCGGTATTAACGAGCCAATGTTCTACCGAGAACGACCCTTTTTCTTTGGCTGTTCCGTCTCCTCTCCTTTTCTCTTCGCGTTCTTCTTCATTCCGTCTTGTGAAGACACAACCCTCATACGATGGTTGCCACAAGAAAAGGTAGTTGCTTCTTGCATAGCTGCTCGCAGCACTTTCTTCTCTCCGGATCGTACTTGAATTGCCATGGCAGTTCGAACCGGAGGATTTGCATTCTTGAGTAGATCTTGATCCTCCTCAAGAGTAGTTGAATATTCTTTCTCCCTTGCTTGCAACAAAGTTGCTAGAACCTGGCCCGCGAGCTCCGTTGTGAGTTTGGGACGGCTGGGTAGGCTGCTCTCTGAATTCAAGATAGCTTTAAGATGACTTTCGTCAACAAGCAAGAGATACAGAAATGCCAATAGTTCGTCTGGTATACTTGGCTCATCCGGACTAGAGTGGAGAAGGTCAAAAGAGTCTTCATAGACGCCTTCTCGTTCGGCCAACTCAAGCCGTGTCTTTAAACCGTCTTGCGAGAGCTTTTGCAAAGATGGATGAACCTTGCCGTTCCGGAATAGAGAAACAATGAGCTCCGCTGATATCTCGGCGACATCATATGCAGAGTATCCATCTGTGACATATCCATATCTCCTGAGAAGGTCGGATCTAGGGAGCTGGCCATAACTAAACGTCCTCCAGTCAGTGAACCACAATTGCGGCTGAAAATGGGGCTGAACATAAGACGAACTCGTTGAATATCTCTTCTCCCTTGCTAATAGGTTTGATTGCTCTCATCTCTAGCTCCTCGTTATCGCAGATCAAGCGGGCATTGTTCCTGTCTGCATCCGCGTTAAGCATATCGGCCAACGGAATCATGGATAATAAAGTTTTCTCATCTTCGCCATCATCAGAAACCAGGTCGTCTCCAGCTTCGTCTCCTTTGCCACCGGAGGTTGGGGCATCGGAAAGATCTGGTATGTCGAATGCGTAGGCCATGATAACAGAAGCTACTTTGTGACACATCTCCGTGCTAGAGTGCTTTAAGCCCTGCGGGGCTATGTAAGATTTGAACATATCTTCTGCATCATTTTTTCCGATTTTCTTCGCTACTGCACTTGCTTGCAGTTCGGCGAGCTCGCTGTCGGACCAAAACACCAAGCTATCCAGTCGCTCTGGCAGTACCGCAAGGTACGGTGCCCACTTAGAATTTTCCATTTGTGCTTCCGCCATAAGTATCGAGGTAAGCACCTAGAATCCAGTCAGCCGTGGCCTTTGAACCTCATCGAGAGCACCTATAACACTTACTAGCCAACTCGGCATCTTCTCCAAAAATCGCCTCGAGACGGAAAGAGGGGCCACGTTCTGAGCATTCAGAACAGCATTGCGCGGAATGCTGAAAATGATCTCGTCATCATCAATGTCCCCTGTGGCCACTGTACTATCAGTCAGCGAGAAATCCTCTGTGGCTAGCATTCGAAAGAACGACGAGAAGGCAAATGGCGGCCTCCTAGTCAAGCTAGTACTCCGCCGTGGGAGAAGGTAAAGAAAGGAATATCCGTACCGACACCTCGCCCTCGTCCTTCTTGACGGAGGTCAACCAATGCCATCTTTGGATTAGTCCGGACACCCATTTCCTTGAGCCATGATGAGAATGTCGCAGTTCTAGCTTCAAAATCGTCAACCTCCATATCTCCGGTGCGTTATGGTCTGTTTTCAAAGATATACTGTGCGTGGCTGTGTGTAATGTAGTATCAGGATTGGCACAAGCAATAGTAGGTACAGTAATTTCTAAACTCGTACCAAAGCGACAGTGTCGCTAAAATAAACCGAGCAAATCAAGGGGCCCTAATCCTAATGGGGACATATGTGGGGCCTTGCAAGGTCAGCAGGAAAATTTCGCACTCTTCTCTTCATGAGAGAGCAGTGGGATTGAAAAGTGCTTATATCATATATTCCATTAATATTATCAATTGTGGAAATTTTGGACCATTTTAGAGGTTGGTTGTCAATTTAAATGGAATAATAATGAGGTTATATCTCTTGCTCTTGCGGTAATTCTTTTCAGCATAATCCTTATCGATTAGTTGTGACATTCAGCCTTGTCTAATTTTAGCGGCCAAGGGCATTGATCTCATTCCCATCGTCAAAACCCTCCTTGATCTCTTAGAACTTGTTGCTAAAATATCAAATCTCCCTTGCCAAAATGATTGCTATAGGACTGGAAGGTAGTGCTAACAAATTGGGCGTTGGTGTCATATCACATCCCTCCAAAGGCAAACCAGCTAAAATTCTTTCCAACATTCGACATACCTTTGTCTCGCCTCCAGGTGAAGGCTTTCTACCGAAAGATACTGCGAAGCATCATCGATCATGGGTTGTAAAACTTGTGAAACAAGCTATGGCACAAGCTGGAGTGAAGGTCTCCGATATCGACTGCATATGTTATACAAAGGGCCCTGGCATGGGTGCGCCTCTACAAAGTGTGGCCATCGCAGCGCGAATGCTTTCGCTGCTATGGGGTAAAGAGTTGGTAGGGGTAAATCATTGTGTCGGACACATAGAAATGGGTCGAGAGATTACTGGGGCACAGAATCCGGTCGTTCTATATGTCAGTGGAGGAAATACCCAAGTGATTGCATATGCAGAACAACGCTATCGGATTTTCGGAGAAGCGCTAGATATTGCAGTTGGTAACTGTTTGGATCGTTTTGCAAGGACCTTGGAGATCAGTAACGACCCCGCGCCGGGATACAATATTGAACAATTAGCAAAGAAGGGAAAAGTGCTATTAGATTTGCCATATGCGGTAAAAGGAATGGACTGCTCATTTTCCGGAATCTTAGCAAGCATCGATATTCTCGCTGCGGAGCTGAAGGAGAATCCAGAGCAAAAAGACCCTATTACGGGAGAAGTTATTACCACGGCAGATTTATGTTTCAGCCTGCAGGAAACTGTCTTCGCGATGCTGGTAGAAATCACAGAACGAGCTATGGCTCATGTAGGAAGCAACCAAGTCCTTATCGTGGGAGGCGTAGGTTGTAATGAGAGATTACAAGAAATGATGGGATTGATGGCAAGGGATAGGGCAGGAAGCGTCTTTGCAACTGATGAACGCTTCTGCATTGATAATGGTATAATGATAGCACAGGCTGGACTTCTGGCGTACGAAACCGGTTTCAGGACTCCTTTAGAAGAGAGTACATGTACTCAGAGGTTCAGAACGGATCAAGTTTTCGTCAAATGGAGGGAATGAACAGTCCATCAAGTCCTCAAATATTGTCACTCGAAGAGATCTTGGCATGGTGTTCAGCAGGCTTAAAGAGCGCCGATCCTACTATTAAAACCCATCATCGGAGTCATCATCTTCCTCAATTATGGTTTGCGCCAATAACCCATGTTCGTCCTTCTTTCTACCTCCATCCTTTTCCAGCCATTCAGAATATCTCTTTTCTACAGAGGGATCAACCTTCCATTTCAATAAGTCCGGCTTCGTCTCTTGTTTCTTTTGTTCTTCTGTAGCGCGAATCGATACCAGAGAATGACCCGTATCTTCAGGGTTCGATGTGAGTTTGAGTAGTGATGCGAGTACGTTGGAGGAGATACGTAAAACGGACCCAGTGATGAAACCAATGAAGATTGCAGACCCCAGGAATATGATGAGGGCCTGAGGACTATTAGCCGTAGGCCATCAGTTGACTTTTGTATAACGCTTACCTCGAATTTAGCTAGAACCTTCAAAGGAAGAAGCGAAGCAGAAATCAACGAGTTGCCAAGATGTAGTAGCGGAGCGAGAGCAGTGCTGAGAATAGCCAAGAGCCACCTGAAAATAAAAGTGATTGGCAAGGAAATGTAATAAAACGTGCTTGTCGAAATTGATAGCCATGTTGTATCAGGAGTTTCCATGGCGAATAACAAATGAGCTCTTTGAAGTAAATGTCAATAACAAGTGCAAGGCTGACAGAAAAGATCTGTTCTATAGCTACATTGACCTATCAAGAGATGATGTGATGCTTGAAGTATGGAATTCCGTTATTTAATTTCCATAATCGAGAGCTGTCAGGAGTATGTTTTCGCCTTGAATGAATGTTACTGTTGATGTTGATGTTGATTCTGATGTTGATGTTGATATTGATATTAGGTCAGATAGGACTAATACTGTACTACCTCTGGAACGGAACAATTAAGGCTTGCTCTTGCACGGACCAGGTCAGCAAGCAAATCAGACAAGGATTCGGACCATCGTCTCGTCGCAATATTGTGGGTTTGGAACTCGTATGGAACTCTAAAGGCTGATTGTGGGGTTAAAGGAACAAACCTTAAGGAACGAAACAACTCCCAAGGTTCAGTTCACATCCAGAGTCTTTTCACATAAGAACAAACCCATTTTATTTTGTATTTCAAACCTCAAGCTCAACTTTGATTATTTCTTAAGATACCCCGGATAAAGTACATGTCCTTCCAGATTCGTGGAACGGTACATTCATTTTAACTCGTAATTACTACTCAAAAGATATAAGGTAGCTGTGCTCAGCAATTCCCCTCGACCTTTTCCGCTTTCTTTCTCTCAAAGGACCTTCCTCCGCCCGGAATGATTTTTTGAATGCATTTGTTCGGATCACACGACCACTTTCATAATGGGAAATACACCTTCTACCAACACGAGGCCAAACGCTTCGACACCTCATTCGCATTCTCCCGCACCTTCGAGCCATAGTAATGACTCATCAAGGACATCATCAACTCGCAGAGATCCCAGGAATTTTATTCACTCACACAGGACCGCTGCGAGAGCAGAACCTTCTCTCGCACAAGCTCACGGATCGAATGTCACACACCGCCCGCGCAACTCCCAATCACACCCTGCCGCACAATTCAATAATTCCTTACCGAGTTCGGGGGTCAATACACCATCAGCGCATGAAAAAGAGCCAAAACCGGGCCTGCAATCACATAAAGATGGGCCAGAGATAGAAAAGATCGTCGTGAGAGACCAACCAACCAAGCCAGTCGATGTTCCCATGCCATCCTCAAATTACGACACTACCACGTGCAGATCACATTCGCATTCACACTCCCTATCGAGCACGCAGCCTCCATCCATTGACCCTTCCGGTCCCCCGATTCAAGATATGTCGTATCATCTTACGCGACCTCCGAGACTCCCACTACCAATTGAGGAGGAGGTGCATACACCAGGATCACCTCTGATCACACCAGCTGATATGATTGCCCCAGCGATAGATATAGAGGCTCTGGACAATGAACCACTCGCGAGACGGAACTCGGCGCTTAGCAACACGACTATAGATGAGGAGGACGCCGAGGAGATTCAAATCGACCGGACGAAGGCAACAGTACCAACCCTATTTGAATGGAGAGAAGGCGGAGAGAAAGTTTATGTAACTGGTACCATATTTCAGTGGAATAAGAAGCAGAGGTTAAGCGCAGTGTAACTTCCCTTTTTCATTACAAAATGTTCAGTTCCCAACTTTTGATGGCTTCCACTAATACTTCACAGGGAAGGAGAGCCAGGACTTTTAAGAGCAATTATCCATGTACGACCTGGAACTCACCACGTTCGATTTATTCAAGATGGCATTATGAAATGTTCAGCACTTCTTCCGACAACTGTTGATTTTGGCAACAATTTAGTCAACTATATCGAAGTCAGTGCCGATGACATCCCTAACGATGATGGTTCTGTAAATATACCTAGTGAACCAATTGGAGGTGCAGAAGCCAAGCCCGAGATCACTCAGCCAGAACCAGTACCTGCAGAAGAGAGGACAAAGCCAAAGCCGGTGTCGAAGATGAAGCACGCAATCTCTCATAGCCAATTTACTTCAGAGATTCCACAATACCTTATAGATATGGACAAACCCGAAGATTCCAGGGAATACCGCTACGCAATAGCTGCTATAGACAAACTGCCTCCTCCCCCTAGTTTACCGGGTTTCTTGGGAAAACCTATCTTGAATAGCAACCCACCAATGAAGGATGACAATAGTGTTCTTATTATGCCTAATCACACCGTTCTTAATCATCTAGCTACGAGCAGTATTAAGAACAATGTTCTTGCTGTTTCTGCCACTACAAGGTATAAGCGAAAGGTACGGGCAATTCTTTACCTGTTGAAATTTTGTACTGATCCATAATGTAGTATGTCACAACGATCATGTACAAACCTACTGTAGAGGAATAAGAATAAAAAAACAGCAATGCGAGAGGTTACAATCTATGAATAGTGGAGCTGGTGGACCTGGATATCAAAGGAAAATAACACTCCGTACATGCATCGAGTAATAATTTGGCAAATAATAAGCTTGCTTTGCATTATTTTCAATGGGAAACTAGATGCAGAATATTCCAATGAAAAAAGAAAACCACATATAGTGCCCGACTCGTGCATCTCAGTTCAGTACAAATCCAAGGCTAGAACACGACCCGCTCAGAGCGAGCTCTAAGAGTAGAGTATGGAAGCTACCGAGTTGGTACTCCCGCATTATCACTCCCCGCCCGAGCTCACCAACCCCTATCTATTTTTAGCTCTCACGAGCCAATAACTCCGAGTGCCTCTCTCCACCAACACGTGCCGATAAGCCCCCTCTTTCTGCGATAAGAATTTTTCAAAAGTAGATGCTGCTCGTAAATTATTTTCTGCAGATAAGACAGTAATACATACAGACTTTTCCACGCGCCAACATATCAGTTCAGATTTTAGATAGGTTGTTTCAATTTGATATACCAAAAGCCGTCCGATTTCGGATTTGAACCCAAGTTTGCGTGCGATAATCTACAAACACTCTTTTATTTGAATATCTTCGAAGATTAGTTACGAAAGCCTAGTAGAGCCTTATTTCGCAAAGCTCTCGACGCCGCATCCAAAGTTCGCAAAACTATTCATTATGCGCACCCAGCCCAATATTATTATAACCGGTACGCCTGGTGTAGGGAAAACTACACATTGTGAGCAGTTGGCGGAAAATACGGGGTTGAAACATTTGAGTGTTAATGATGTGGTTAAAGAGAAGGGATGTCATGAGGGATGGGATGATGAGTTGAAGACTTGGATTGTGGATGAGGATAAGGTGAGTTTAGGTTTTCTTTTGGGGGAGGGGCTGTTTTGAAGTGAGCGGGCTCCACGGGATGATTTGAGGATGGATGGGAAGAAATTTGGATTAGGTTCTTCGAGTTTTGGCTAATGGACTTGGAATGGGTAGTTACTGGATGAAATAGAAGATGAGGTGAAACAGGGTGGATATATTATTGATTGGCATGCTTGCGAATTGTTTCCGAAAAGCTGGATTGATTTGGTGGTTGTGTTGAGGGTGGATTCGACGCTGTTGTATGATAGGTTGAAGGCGAGGTATGTTTGTTCCTGAATTGTGCTGGAGGAGTATTTCTAGGAATGTGGCAGGAATTGAAGAGTGTAAGTAGACAAGCTGACTATGTTTGAATTATAGGAACTACCCAGAAGCGAAACTACAAGAGAATTTAGACGCGGAAATTATGGAAGTTCTACTCGAGGAAGCGAGAGAGAGTTATGATGAGGAAATTGTGGTCGAGCTGCGGAGTGACACAAGTGATGAGGTTGAGAGCAATGTGGAGAGGATTGAGGCGTGGATAAAACAATGGAAGAAGGATCACGCCGATGAAGATGAGGAATGATTTGCAAGATGGAAGAACATTGCTATTTAGATGTTCAACTTGACTCTGAACATCAACGAGTACTGTCTGCTCACTCCTTTCTTTGTCCTTGTCCTTTGTTTGTTGGACCCTATGCTTCTTCCTGCAGCCAAACCTTCAACTTCTCGAGTGCTCGGAAACGATGAGAAATTTTGTTTTTCTCAGCTTTGTCCATCTCGGCGTATCTAAAAGGTTAGGGTTAAAACTTCTGTATATGGTGGAATGGGGACAAAATGGGGATTGGAAGAGTTCTTACGTTTGGCCTTCATACTCGAATATGGGATCCCAGCCTATACATCAAGATATCAGTAAAGGAGTCTACTTAGTGCCGTACAGTGCAACATACCAAATGCAGTTGGACCCCTTGGGGGTACAATCTTGCCCTAAGAAATGTTAGAGCCATCCATTGGCAAACAGGAATACGGGCAAGCACATACGTCTGTTCGTCCTTGAAAGATAATAGGTTCGTGGCCTGGACCTTCAGAATAGGCAAATGTACAAACTGCCTGCGCAGTCTTATCTGAAAAGCCAGCAAGCATATTATTCAGTCCATCGTGACCTGCTGCCTCCATGAACCATTTGCTGCATGATATGAGTGATCTCTCCACTTCCACTAAAATTGGATGAAACCCTTACATATATGGACCGGGCAATTCTTTCAATGCATTAAAACATAAACATGTATCCTCAACCAAAACCGGACCCTTGATCTGCAAATGATGTCAGTACAACTAAACACCCTCTCAAAAAATAGTATTGTGAAGAAATACAATTTCAGCCGCTCTTCGACATTTATCGCTGGAGATCTCTTCAATGGTCCCTTGGATCTCAACGAGATCTAGAGATTGACTTTGGAGATCAATCGTATCACCCAAGATGGCTTTCACTTCGATAAGTTTGTTTTTGTTGCCGGTGATGAAATTGAGAGTTTTGGGAGGAGCCATAGTGGGTGGAGATGTGAAGATTTTTGGTGTTGTATGGAATGAGGGAGATATTGAGGAGTGGAGTTCCAGTAATTGAGAGAGAGGAGGTAGAAGTAAAATCTAGATTCTATAAACTTTTATATCTTCAAAAATGTGTTAGTTGAATTGTGTTGTTGCAATATTGATATATTTACGGAACTTCAACTCATCCGGTCAAAAAGCAGCTTCATTCTTCATTGGCGAGCATGGATCGTGCCACCCCAGCACCACATCAGAATAATTAACCTTAAGTGCAATTGTTGGTCCCTTGTAACATAATTATAAACTCAATTCTAACAACCACACCCAAACAACCCCTGGGCTAATGATTCTATAATTATCCGAATAGATAAATTGTTATCTCAAATACTTTATCCTCCATCATGGACGATTTCTATCAACCTCTCACAAATTCTACCGATAGAATCGACACCTTGAAATCAGAAACCTGGTTCACATATGTCCTCGCCTCTATTCGTGCAGTCCCTTTACCTATCATTCTCAGTATTGCTTTAGCGCCAGCTCTCGTGATCATAGCTACGAGATTAGTGAGCGAGCGGCCGTCGGAAAAGGTAGAGGGAAAGGATGGCAAGACCGTTTGGATGCCGGCTTATTGGGTGCCGGGTATAGGCCATGTTCTTGCATTGTATGTGTGTTTCATGTGTTATTTTGAAAAGAATGGAAATTTGGAGCGTGAAAACTGATTAGATGATAGTTTGATGAATGGGGAGAAATTGGCAAGTGATTTAAGGTGAATAAGAATAGGAATGACCTTGGTTGAATAAAATGGTTGCTGACTGATGTGTAGGGATCAGAGTGCTCATGGTGAGTTCAGCTCGAAATATTTCTTATATCTGACAGAGTTGTATATTTGTGGCCATTTGGAACTACCGGGATTCGGAGATCAAGGCTCTTAATGTTCCAACACTACTGATGCATTGAGCTAGGCATATTTGCACTTAATCTTGGAGGCTCTACACATAATATCAGTAAGTCCTTGCTGTTTCTTGAGTAGCTATACAGAAACTAATCAGTGCAGTATCGAATCCAAACCTAGTTAAGGGGTCAGTATTGGCGAGGGAGCTTTTTTGTATCAATGATCACTGATACTGTTTTAGAGTATTGCAGAAAAGAGAATCGGAAGTTACATTCAAACATGTCGCCATGAGTCTAGCATCGAAGGTAAGTAATCCAATGCCACGGACTAACGCCGTGGGTTGGTCATATATTTTGCGTTGCTAAGAATTGTTGTAGTTCTTCGGGATACCCAAAAGTGCAAAGAAGAAATATCTAGACAATTGGGAAGTAAGAAAGCTCCCTTCCCGCCACTCCACTAAGCTAAATCTTATCTCCAGGAATACACATCGGCTTTCAATTATCTCATGAAGGAACCATATCTTAGTACCATGCTGAATGGAACTATGCGCAATCTTGAAGGACTCATTCCACAAATGGTTTCATTTCTAGATAGCGAAATAGATCAACATCCATGGGAAAAATGGGCCAATGCTGAGTACATCTCAAAGGATGAAATGGAAGTTGATCTCATGGCCCTGATACGAGATATACTTGGACATGCTTCCGTTTCTAGTGTTTTCGGTCGTGCGTTTCTAGAAAATAGTCCTCATATTCTGCACGACATCTATGAAATGGATCGTGGTATGATGTATTTCATCATAGGGCTTCCATGGTTCACTCCTTGGCCTGCTGTTGCAAGAGCTCATTTTTCTCGTTATCAAGTTAAAGAAAGTGTGAGAAGATTTCACGAAGCTCTCGATGCTTCAGTGGATGGAAAGCATGTTGACTCTTCTTGGGGCGATTTGGATGATGTCAGCGACTTTATCATGAGGAGACACGAACTGTTCAGAAGTAAGATTTTAAGGAGACATATTCTGAATATAGATTAACAATGTGGTAGAACATGGACTAAAACCAAATGAGCGTGGAGACGTATCCGTAAGCCAACATCCCTTCCACTTCCAACATCACACGTCTAATGCTAGTCCTAGATTGTCTGGGCCCTTGTAGTTAACTCTACTCTACTCGTCTACTGGCACCTCCTCTACATTCTCTCCACCCCCGATCTCGCCGACAAGATCCGCGCCGAGATCTCCCCTACGCAACCATTTCCCCGGCGAAAAATCGGCTCATTCTCAGAAGCTCCACGTATCCACCTTTCCCACGAAGACCTTTCCAATAAATGCCCCCTCTTCAAATCCACCTATCTAGAAGCCTTACGTTTATCTTCCCAGCCCGCATCTGTCCGAAAACTCGAAAATGACATCACCCTAACCGATGCTGCATCTAATAAAGACACTGATAAAACCTCCGCAGCCACTTACATCCTCCGCAAAAACGAATACGTAACTCTCCCCCATGACCTCCACATGCGCGACCCCTCCTACTTTACCTCCCCCACGACATTTAACCCCGAACGTTTCCTCAGCACCGACGAAACCGGTCAATCCTCCGTCGACTCCCAAACTATTCGTCCCTATGGTGGCGGACCTAGTATGTGTAAAGGCCGCGTATTCGCCGAAAGAGAATGTCTTGCTTTCGTAGCTGGGATCCTCATGTATTGGGATCTGGAGCCTGTTGTTCAGAAAGGAGAGAAGAAGGGGAAATGGAGGATTCCTGGGATGATAAAAACTAGTGCGGTTTGCTTACCGGATAAGGAAACGAGGGTGAGGATAAAGAGACGAGTTTTATAAGAGGATGCTAGAAGGTGGCTGAGGGTCGATATTGCGGTAGTTATCACTAACGAGTTCAACTCCATTGTAGAGTAGACGACTGCATGCGAAACCTCCAGACTTTGAAACAGATATTTGAATTAGGCGAGCAAACCTTTGAATTTCCATCCGTGCTTGAGACTCTGCAACAGATAGACGTAAACTATCAAACCCATGACCGTAAAGCCGGAGAACTTGGTTGCATCCTTGGAAATTCTCATCATCGGCTTCATTTCGTTTTGTCAGTAGTACCAGACGGATATAGTGATGGAAAGACTGTTTATTAATTAATTAGGCTACATGGATGAAAGGTTCCTCACCATATACATAGTAGCGACCAAAGGCAGAATGTCCATACTGCCTATTCCTTGAAGACAAATACCGCGTCGTCAAACCAACGCTATAATCTCTTATTCCACACCATAAAAGCCTAGTTAAATTTTGATATTTAAGTAAGTTTCTTCGCTAAGCTTCCCTTCTACTCGAGGAAGAGTTACCCTCATCAATTATCATCCAAAGCTTCATCAAGCCAACGCCATAATCTCTTATCCGCCACGAAGCCTTGATTAAGTTCGGACACTAGAGTAAGTTTCCTCGCTACAGCTTCCTTCCCACTCGACTTCATGACGCGAAAATAGTCATTTTCATGTTTTGCGATTTCACCAACTGAACAATCTTCCATCCTAAGCTCTGCAGCCAAACCTCGAAACATCTTTTCATCTCGTGCGCTTTTACATAGTCTAGGTATATCGATAATGTCTTTTGGTTTGTAGATAGATGTGTACAGTTCTGTGAAGTAATGGTAGTCTCGAAGACCATCTAGAGCGACCAGGCGCGAAAACCACCAGGATCGCTGAGCGGAGATCCATATTTGTTCGTCGAAGGTGTTGTGTTCAAAGCCACTTCGAAAAAAAGGGGTTGATGAGCTATCGATATCATCTCTCGGCCCGGGCAGACTTGGGGTCGTTAATAGTATGGGCATCGGAACGGTGGAGCAAAATGCCCAATCGATGATGCAGCTGATATTGAAATCTTCATCGACAAAAATATTGCTTGAACTAAGATCGGGGTGGTGAAGAGGATATCCATTTGCAAACTCACTCGGGATCGTCGATGCAGGGACGTCGATTGAAGGTAGCATATCGCGTAGGTAATGCTCCGCAATGCAATAATCCAATCTATTAGAACTGTGATCAACTTTGTTACCCACCGTAATATAATCGCTCCAGCGAGACACTGCCGATCTATATTGTGAATGTGTTTCGAATTCGCTTGCTTTCGGGAGAGGTGCAAAAAACACATGTGGCTCTAGTGATAGCTCCTTCACATGAAGAAGGAAGGTTACAAGCATAGACTCATAAAAATCCTTTGTGGATAGAAAAGGACCTCGTGAAACCTCGTCCAAGCAATCGCGCGTGTACCATATTAAAGCTGGCGAAAGACATTTCTTGATGTGATATTCATCGCCTTCAATGTATAATGATCCTATCTTGTCAAATCTGAGTTTTGACAATCGAGCGCGCAACAGCCCTAGCTGCTTCATAATTTTCTCTTTATGTGTTCTCCCTAGGGAGGGAAGCGACTTGCGATGTGAGATGTTTACCGGTTCGGCATTCCATGCAAATTTACTCAGTGCAATACCAGGGGCCTTGCTCATAAGGATAAATGGGATGCCCATGGGGTTCGAGGATGTGGAGCTTTCATTGATTAGCGTGGAAATATAGTAATGCTGCACGGCATAAATACCTGTAATCGAATATCTCCGGGACGGGAATTGAACTGTTCACTTTGATGTACTTCATGGTCGCAACCTCACTCTCGAGCAATTCCGACGCGGTCTGAATAGATACATCGTTATACATCTGAGGGCAGCGAAAGATCCATTCTACACCATCCACGAATGTCAGAACGACTGCCCAATTCGAAGAGCCACACAATGGCTGCTGGGACATATCGCAAGAACACGAGACATCTCGAATTTGCTTAGCAAGATGAAGTAACGCAGGTAGATTGAATTTCGCGTAGAAGAATGGACTCATCGTATTGGCTGTTGTGATGTAACCATCAGATGCTCAAACAGGATTCATTCCCTGCACAATACAATGAGTTCTCTATTTGAACGAATAATGGCATTTGCACTTCTCATTAATTTTCAAAACTTCAGACCCTTCTTTACTCATCGTCAGACATAGGATGCCTACGAAAATACAACGCGGACAGCCCCCAACCTCCGAGAACCTTGACCGGGCCCCTCAGGGATCTTAGATCTTACAAGAAGGAATATTATGTATATGGAGATTCTGTTTACTACCTCGAAACTCGTTCGTTGTTCGTCAGTCAATGCTGATTACAATTACTGACTAGAAGTCTAGAACCTTAGCTGATGCAACAGAATGGAAGTCTGGAGTGGTGGCCAATGCAACACAGAGTACTCTGATGCCTATAGTACGTTGCCTTTTGTATTTAGTAATAACTTTTGCGTTACCCCCTAACTCTTTGCATATAGATTATCGACGACGTCTCTGGTGATGCATTGACTATCAGGGTTGAATATGTTCGAGCCTATCCTCTGCAGCATGAACAACGAGGTTAAAGGGCGATTGGTTTGATAAATTCCGAGAAGTCAGATGCACGGCACGGCCTGAGCTATGGTCGAAGTTCTTTCTGCGGATCGATTATCAAAACTTGGGTTTTCGATGTGCGTTGAAAGTGGATGGTTGGGCAGCTGTTCAGAACACAGCTTTTTTCCTTAACTCCAAAAGAATATAACAACCTCTTTACTAGGCTACTGTTTTGTTTGTTCCTTGTGCACATATGTTATGCAAGAGCAGTTATTTTTACAAATGAATCTCTCCAAGGGTCAAGACCAAAAACCTCCGAATAATTAATCATACATCTCCACTCCTAGTCAAATGCCCATCGTATATATAAACTTACACTCCCAAATCACCGATATACTCAAGTAGAGCCAGCAGTTTCAATTCACAGCACTCGATACGATCTACATGGCGTAAATAAAATAGTACAGCATAGCAAAGTGTAGCACAGCATAACATAGAATTTGAATTTCGTCTTTTCGTGATATTTCTTGATTTCAAGCTCTTTCACATTCAGAAAAGTCTCCTATCAAAAATTTGCTCCAAAACACCACATGAACATAACATAACATTCCACCCATTTCTTTGTTGCGAAAAGCTTGATCTACTAATCTTCATCTGATCTTTTCATATCTCATCTAATATCGATCATTTCAGTTGCCTGGTCTTATGCCCATATCATATCCCTAAAAGACGAAGAAAAATAATTGAAGAAAGTTTCCGAAGAAAGGCAAAAAAAGAAAAAGAAAAAGAAGAACAAGAGTATTAAAATAACTTCAAACGCCTGCGGGAAGGTTGTACACAGTTGCACTAAAAAGGGTCTCGTGCTATCAATCTACAAAAGAGGGAAAGTCTTCTTTTGCTCCCCTTCTCGCCTCCAAAGATGCGAAAATATACGCTAACAATCAAGATGTCATGCTACCCCAAAGGTTGTGCAAATCTGGAAGAATCCCAAATGCCATATACAAAAGGCTCTCTCCAAGCCATGGCAGAAAAGATCTTGAGTGGTGGATGTGAAAATGGTACAGAAGAAGGTAAGAAGTTTTGCATTAGATAAAAGGACCGCAGGTGTTCCCGCCATCAAGCACCATTCATCTCGTTGTCTGATTGCTCGGCGATATCATCTTGAGCGTATTCCATTTTTTCCTGCTGCTGCATGGCTTGCTGGGAAACGATCTCTGCTAGACGTTTTAGTCTTGGTGTTTGGAGCCCTAGATTTTTGTTAGCTATGATTTGTTACAAATGAAGAGAAATAATTACATGAAGGCGTATAAGTCTCCAATGCTGTGATGACACGAGGTTCCGCAATTTCATATGGTCCACTGTCATCCATATCAACTGCAGCCAAAAGTAAGACATCACTCTTTTCTGTCACGCGAGAAGCGACGGCTTTCATGATTTCGCCGTTAATGGGCTGTTCATAATCGGCAACAAGATACTGGTTAAGCAGCTTCTGGATCTGATTTGGTGAAAGCATCCAGCAGATATCCTGAATAATTTCGATGTCGTTAAGAGTGGCCTTCTTCAATTGGAGGAGTTTCGTTGCTTGCTGTAATTATATTAGCTTCTGGTCTTACTGAAATACAAATATAAAACGCCTCTTACCATCAAGTGCTCTAGCTGAAGAGTTCCCTCTGGCATGTCATGGCTCTTACACCATTCCTCTATTCTTGTGATGTTGTAATTGATTTGGAGTCCTCGCTTCCACGACAAGAAGTTTCTCCTCATCAGAAGATCATTGAATGCAGTGACGCCAACCAATCTGAGTAACTCGGTAACGGTCTGTGTGATGATTGAATCTTCTAAGTAGTAGGCTTTCATGGCTTTGAAAACGTTGTTGAGCAAGCTAAGCAAGTTGTCCATGCTAAAGGCGGGAGCGGAATTAGTCTGGAGCAATTTGCCCAAAAATCTGTTGCTTTCATTGGTGACGAAACCTGGCAGTGATTGGGATTCGATGATAGCTGGGATAATCATCTTCTGCAATTTCTTCTTCAAAACCTTCATCCAAGTATGATAGATATTGAATTCTAAGCTCTCTAGATCATGCTTGACGATATCAAGGAGACGATCATACTCGAAATTGTCCGACTTCTGGGCTTCATACCAATCTTCGGCCAAGAAGACGAAAGAAAGCATCTCATGAACATTAGACAACCAAAAGGCACCGGGGTTGACAGCCTCATCACCGTCATGTTGCATCACCTCATGCTGGATAGATTGCATGACGTTTGCAAGGAATCTTTCCGACTCCTTGACGAATCCATTGTTCCACATCTCTGATGTGACAAGATTGATCAAGTAAGATGGGAAAAGGACTTCCTTGTCTGTTGGAGGTGGAGTGGATGTAGCGGCTGGAATCTTAAGGTTCTTGATCAGACCAATTGTGACTTCTTCGTTCAAGCCCTCCTCATCAGCCAAAAGATTCTCGAGCTCGAACTCGATGGTGTCAACACTGGGCTGGAATGTGGAGCCGGAGAGTGTTTGCTGATGGAGGTTGTGGCTTGTTACAGCCATGGATACTGGCCTTGGATTGTAAGCTGCACTGAAACGATCTAACTCACGCGGCTCAGCTCCTGCGCTTCTGCGTTTCGGTTTCTTCGAAGCAACCAAATTGATAAGTCCGTTTTGTTGCGCTGCGACAGCACCATTCATAATCTCTCCATTGGGCGGCAAGATAGGACCTGCACGCTTCGCCAAGTCAAGTTGATCTTGCAAGTCAACAAGCTGTTGTCTAAGAGTGATTTTTTCCGATTCGTGCAGAGTGCCTTCCTCCTTCGCCTTCTCGAGCTCCAGGTTTGACACTCTGAGAGACTCTCTCAGCTCTTTCTCTTCTTCTTGCAGACGCTTGATATTGACAGCTGACTCGTCAAAATTCGTCTGAAGTTTCGTCATCTCTTCCTCCATAACAGCGAGACGTGCGGCCGTAATTCCAGCTTGGTTAGCCTCAGTTTGCAATTCCTTTACCCGAGCTTCCAAAGCATTGTGTCTGTTCTTCCACGACTTGATCTGGTTTTCGTAGTTCTCCACCTGGGTCAATAAAGTCTTATTCTCCCTCTTCATCGTACCGACTGACTGAGTGAGTTCGACGACCTTGTTTTCCAGCTTGTAGGAAATTTGTTTGAGATCTCTTGCCTCCTCACGAATCTTCTTATACCCACGACGTGCTGTTTTACCTCTCCACAGACTTTGGACGATAACAATCTTTCTCCTATAATCTCTCCATTTCTTAAGCGACTGTCTCGATCGCCATGATCTTTGAATGATCATGGCAGCATTGCCAACTCTAGTCTCCATAATTTCTTTTCTGCGCAAGAATCCCTTGATGGCAGCTTGAGCGAGTATAACATTGTTGCGAATGGCCAAGAACTTCCTGCGCTCTTTGTGACCACGCCAGACTCTTTGAATGGTTGTGGCAGCCTTGACCTTACGATTCTCTTGAGCATACCTACGAGCAAGGTGGCCTCGAACCGCCGATTGGAATGTAAGAATCGCACTTCTGGCGTCAAGATACTTGCGTCGATAGTAGTTAGCTTTGAGATTCTTTTGTATCATAATTGCGCAATCGTTGAGTCGATTTGTTCGCAAGTTCTCTAAAAATGCCAACATGCCTGCACGGAAGAAAATCTTCGTCAAACCAAGCTGATACTTGTCCAACCCACCTCCACTGCTGGCACCAAGTGCTTTTGTGAGAATTATATTAGCCATCTCACGGATTTCCGATGTCCACGCTGATGAGGGCGTTAACATATAGTACCGTAAAGCAAACTCTTCATATGTCCAACGTGTGGGGTATCCCGCAGTACTGATGCGAACCGTCTCAAGCACACCACAAGCTCGTAATTGACTCAGAACCATAGGACCCTCAAAGACCCACGACTCCTTAGCCTCGTTGGGCTTAATGCAACGAATGTAGTGAACATCAGTGCCGTTAATAGTGCTCATGAGCTCGATCAAAGACGACTTGAAGATACCACCCAAAGTAGGCTTGCGGTTGACAGCAACACCAATCCTTCTACCAGGTGTGGGTTTTGTTGCAGCTGAGGTTGTTGCCGAGGCCGTATCCTTCTCCCGCACAGCGGATGCAGCATCCAGAACTATGCCCAAGAATTTGTTCGAGGAGGCTCTCAAAACTGCCATATGTTCATCTGGAACAGTGTCACGATTCTTGTCAATAAAGCCATCTGACTCGTAAGTTACATCAATAGCATAATGACAAACAGTGAATGACGATTTTCCAAAACGAGGCTTCTTGTAGAATTTGTTCTTGTCAGCCGCAAAATTATGATGCAGCTTCGTCACAAACTGCTCGTCTGAGCCCATTGGAAGTCTAGATTCTTCGTCAAGAAGTGACAACACACCAAGCTTTCCCTCAATCAAGTCAATACAAGGTTGATTGTCAGAAAAGTCGATAAAGGTCCAGTCGATCTCCTCCCTAAGATATTCCTCTTGTTCGAGCTTGAACACGTGAGCGTTAAACTCTTGCTGAAGTTTTTCATTCGCGTAGTTGATGCAGAACTGCTCGAAAGAATTCTTTGCAAAATGCTCGAACCCATAAATATCCAACACGCCAATGAATGTTTTCACACGAGCCAACACCTCGTCGGTGGCAAGAGCATGGTTAATACTATCCACGAGCCAGTCGAACATACTTGAATAGATAAATTTCGCAACTGAATCTCGCACAACGATGGCTTGTTGTTGAGTCAAGTTTGATGTGATCTTCTCACCTCTCGTGATCAACTGCTTCTTCACAGTCCATTTTGCAAACTCCACAGGATCCACACCAAGCAAAGCTGTCGCCTTCAACAATGCTGGCTCATTAGGAGCCAAGACAGAATCCGTTCTCGAGGCCGTGATCTTTACGTCACCCAGGTGAAGCAAAGCCGCAAGCAGTTTAAAGATGTCCGCTTGTTGACTGGCATCGACTCCTATTGTAGCTAAAGATCCCTTCAGTGCCTCGAATTCTGCTTTATCATCAACACCATCGATAGTTGGCGAGCTTCCCTGGTTGAGATAATCAAATTCTTCGACAGGCTTCAAATCGAGTTCCTTTGTCTCGCTTTCCGTTGCTCCTGCTACTAGCTGGTAGAAAACATGGTAGTTTCGCTCCTTAAGGGGTTGAAACACTAATCTCGAACGCTCCAACAGATAGGTTCGAATTTTTGCTCCAATGATATTTGTCTTATCATCAAACATAATCTCGATATATTTTCCGAACCGGGAAGAATTGTCATTACGTGTGGTCTTAGCGTTGCCAAAAGCTTCCATAATAGGGTTCGTAGCCAAAATCCGTTCTTCTGTTTCACTCATTTGTTCTGAACCCCGCTTCGTCCTTGTTCCTGGCTGATCCGGTGATTCTCTGGTAGCAAAATATCGCATAATATATTTGGCACTAACAGTTTTTCCAGCTCCAGATTCTCCTGATACCACTATTGTCTGATTCTTTTGACTCCTCAACATATCCCTATTAACCGTTAGCAAGGCACAGGGGCTTTAGCAGTAGCTACTTACGCAAAAGCTTCCTCTGCAATTGCAAATAAATGAGGGGCCTGCGTAGCTCTTTGCCTTCCCGCATATACCTGCACCATGCCAGGAACATATAAAGAATCAACTCGCGCAAAAGGATTAGTTGCTATCAGCACAATACCACTGTATGTGTATATCTCTTTCTGCAGGTATCGTAATCGAATAGCCTGTAAGACTGTACCGTAAGGTCAGTTTTGAGCTTGAAAGGATATTGTAATCGGCGACCTACCAGCAGGCTCGTTGAGATGGGAAAGATTCGTTAAATCATCACTCGCTTCGAGCATCGTTGGATTCATCAAAGGGGGTAACGAGGCATTATTTGCTTCTGTCAACGCCTCTTCTGTGGTTTCTATCGATTTGGTCTGCAGTTGAAACAAGGTCAGCATCATTCACAAGAGGGAGGAGAACATGAATTTCCTCCCAAACTACAAGGCAACAAACCTCTCCATTTTCGAGTTGAAAGACCAGAGTATACTTGTCTCCGTTCAATGTTTTCGAGACCAATTCCGAAGCAACCCATCCTTCAGTAGCATCCGGCTGCCATGCCTTCGTACCGATATCATAGTTGTGCGCCATGATGGCGACGTTGATTGTTGAGAACCTGCCTGCCCTCGAACTGCTTCAACTGTTATAATAATGGAGAGACGGTTGTTCCAGGATCCGTCTGCATGAAATGAACCAGCCTAATTTTAATGGTGCTGTTCAAATAAACGATAAGAAGCCTGGTGAAGATACGCCACCACAAATGACCTGTCTTCTTTTCTTTTGTAAAATACTAAATAAGCACAAGATGCATTTGAAAGATTGTAAGGAGGTTTGAGAGCCACGGTATTTGGGATTTACAATGCTTGTCGCGAGCTCAGTCGTCAACAGGGATATGTCTTGGCGACGCTAAAATATTTTAGTAACAAAATAAAATTCCCGGTGACCCCTATTTTGGTGAATGTGGGACAAAGACAAAGATTTTGGACTTTATACCAAAAAATGCAAAATTGTTAGGAATCTGCGTGTTGACTTTGTTACTGACAACAACAACAGATGTTATATCTATCTCAAGATGAAAAACAAATCTACTACTGTTTCATGCAACTCGGAGAACCAATGACAAAATTTCTATTTGACACATCATACATTGCAAAATTACCTACATCTTTCTCCTCAACCTATGAGTATCTCACCGCTTCGATTCACAATTCACTATATAGAAAATGGTAACGTGTAAATCCAATCCACCGAGAGAAACCTTTTGCAGGTCGCCATTGTCCATGTGTAGATATATGCAGAAGATTGGTGTTCTTTAATTTATCTTTATTTTTTCTTTTTGTCTAGATTTGGTTCATGTCGAACTAACTTTTGGCTCCAAGTTGGGGCACGGTAGATGAAGTTCGAAAAAGGTCTAGCTGCTTCAAGGGGAATTCACTTGATTACCTACCTACCTTGTATTTCTTTATGAACTCATTGACATATAATGAGACCAAGGTAGCTAGGTAATCTATTAGAATGTTCCATCTTCAGGAAAGCGAAGATCTTACAATTTATTCTACGTGGGAAAAGTGTAGGGCTTAGTCTACCAATAAACTTTCTTTATCCAGAAGGCGTAAAATTTGGAAAATAAGCCCGATTTCCATCCCTCGTCAAAAATCTTGTTGCAGATCAACTCTTTAGCTGTAAAAGCATTTGGTGTGTTTTCGTTTAAATTCATGGACTGTTATTAATACATATGTACAACTCTTCAAGACTTTTAACAACATGTACTGTGTTGATGAGACAGATAAGGAACGATTCTCTGGTACATACAACACCAAGGGGTTTTCCATATGAGTCTGCGAGGCAGCAAGAAATCACTTCGTAACTTGCTGAAAAGCTGCAATTGAATGGTTCGAGTAAGGGGGATTAGCAGTTGGTTGTGCCACGATGAATGATGCGTCTTCGTCCTCAGGAGTGCGAATGGAGAAATTATTCAGAGCCTGGACGAGTTTGGGATCTGTAGAGTTTGCATATTAGATGGCGCCATCCTACATACTGCAAAATTCAAAGACTCGTGTTTGGAACTGGCTTACAATATCATGATTGGCAAACCTGCCTTTGAGAGCTACAAAAAGCTCTTAATTACTATCATTATTTGGCTGGACGATGTCAATCGATGCCAGTTGGATACTACTAGGTACCCAACTCAACGTTTGTTTTGCGGCCGAATCGACTTACCACTAAGTACTAATCCACCAACACCAGCTTTACAAATGCGGTCTCCCATACCATTAGTCCTTGTGCCTCCAAAACTCGATCCATATCACCTCATCGCAACCCGCATCCTACGGTGGCGACATTGGTTTGTTTGTCTATGACGACTCTGTTCTCAACCAAGTTCGAGGAATCAATGGTGACGCTTCCGTTGACTTGGCGGAGCTTGTCCAGGTCGTGTGGCCGCCACCGCGTATAGTGAACCGGGTGTGAATTTCTGTGAGAGCGATATTAGCTGCGCGTACTTGATGATTTCAGATACTTCCTGATCATCTTTTAGCTGGAAAAAGTATGCCGACCAAACTTCGTTTACGAATACTGCAAAATTCCTTACTTGTTGTATAGCCACGGTTTTCAGGGGCTTTCAGGAATCAGAACATCCCAGGAAATTCGGGAAGCAATTCACATTGAACAATTCATCACAACCATCGAAGTCACTACTACAGTTGACAAGAAGCGGTAACATAAAGTCAGAATGGGAACAACAGTAGGATGAATACTTAGCTATATGGCTGCCAAACTCGCGAGATGTTTGAGCTAGCCTGTTGGACTAGTACAGAGACGATATAACTCCCAACTATTGCCTAGATTTCCCAACGTGGCCGTAAATAAGCACTAGGTAAATACAATAACAACATTACATCGATATCCTCAGGGAACAGATGAAGTGATACTAGTAAAACGGCATCCAACTCAAAGGTTTGCGAAAGATGCATACCGAAAGGGAGTTTAGTTTCTGATCACTTTAATGTAGTCCGCCAGTCCATTTACATACATGATAAAGCTCAGAAGACAGTCATAAATAGTAGTCACAAGCTAAGGATAATAAGTTACAAAATAAAAAACCTTTGAATATATGTGATACGTACCTAGATAAGAGGGGCTTGATAGTAAATACATAAAACATCTACTGTAAACCTCATTCCTAAATATAATTAGGTATTCCTAAGCATCAAATCTGAATTAGACATGAAAATCATTTAAGATTTCGAAACAATTGCAACACTCTTCACATGGAGAATTTTTCCGACGTCTCTAAAACGTACTTGATTCCCACGTTGACTTTTGCAACCAAAAGAATCGTGTGCTCGTCAAATCTGGATTGAATCATTGAAGAGTGTTTTAAAGCCTGCCTAGCGAGGTATCTACTAGGAAGTATATTGGACTTTGGTATGCCATCTCGTGGATGCGCGAGCCACCAATAAAATTCCTCAATTCAAAAGGCTTAAGGTTGGAGTCAGGGGCGGACAAAAGAACCTAGCAAAATTTTTCATTTTTTAAGTGTTTTGTTGACGCGGGGTAAAACTATTTGATGAGAATTCACATGTTCAACAGATTCCAAGGGGTGATGTGATGTGTGGTGGAGAACATTGCCTTAGCGGCTTCATTCTGTTTATTCTGTTCTCACATACAGAAATGGATATGCAACTGAGTAGAATCATGATCGTCATTTGACTTTTCTTGGGAAGAAATCTACATACTCCACTGTGCCAACAGAAAATAGAGATCGAGAGTATGGAAGGGATGTAAGCTTCTTAAGCAATTAGGCTATTCTAATAGAAGCGAGTAAAATACCGGAACAAAATGCAGTTGGGACAAACACCTATGCAATTGCGGACTGTTCTTCCAGAACGACTTTGTGTGCCAAAGGCACTTCGGAGGTACTTATAGGCCAAGAACGTCCTTTAAAGGTAGTCAAGGGAGTGAAAATATCGATAAAGACCAAAATTCCATCTAACTTTGCTTACATTCAGCGGCTTCCTGCTTGGGTTTCGCGGCATCATCCTAATTTATGTTAGTTCCTGTAGATAAAATAGCCATTAACAACCTACATCATCGTCTGACTCATCATCATCATCATCATCACGGTCTTCACTCATATCTTCCTCATCGTCCTCGTCCTCGAAATCACCCTCCTCCATATCATCATCCAATTCCTCGAATTGAAGAGCCTCTCCAGTGAACCAGTCGATCGCACGTGGAATAAGCTTCTCCTTAATGTCCTCGCCCAACTGATAGTCAAGCTCGAGGCGCTCCTCGATATCCGAGGCTGTGTCATCATCGTCATCTTCTGTGGGTGCCTTGGGTGGGGAGAAGAAGTTAAAGAAGGACTCTGTTGGGACAGTCTTCTTGACAACACGGGTCTGCTTTGTGTCTAGAGTGATGATTAGCGAATTCCTAACATCGCAATGTCATGACAAACTTACTCTTGTTGCGTTGCTTTTTGCTCTCAACACGAACAGTCAAATCCTTGCCATCCTTCCAATTAATTTTGTCACCTTCAGCATGATCATAGATGAAGTCTCCACCATAGCCACTCTCGTTTTGATAGAAGTAAGTCTTGGTGATTGTCTTGTTGGTGAAGAACTCGTTGTCGGCGAATTGGAAAATTAAACGGAAACCGGGCTTGTCGAGGTATTCCATTTGTATATCGGTCAAGTCCTTGAGGGCGGCCTCATCTCTGTCTGTGATCATTTCGGCGAGCGAAACTTGGTTCTTCATTGCGGACAACCAGAATTCTGGAATACCGGCAATCTTCTCGGCGGATTCATCGACCTTCTCGGCTGGTTCTGCATCGTGCTCTTCATCCTCTTCCTCACCAGATTTAATCTCCTCCTCAGTGGGCTCGACCTCGCCGTTGACGATCTTGGCTCGCTTCTGGTACAGAGGGGTAAACTTGGCAAAGTACTTCTTCTCAAGCTCCAATACCTCTTCCTGAAACTCGGCTTCTAACTTCGAATGTTCTTTTTGAACGCCCTTAAGACCGGCAACGCGACGACGAACTGGTGTAGGGAGGGACTCGATGTAACCAGATGAACGGCCAACAAGACTGCCAAGCTTTCCATGGATCATCTGGACAAGTTTTGGGTTTTGTGCGAAGAGAGAGGCTGCTGCAGCGCGTTCAAACTCCTCTGCGAGATAAATGTCAGTCATTGGCTCAGAAAACTCGGTGTAGGACGGAGTAACAACATACCTTCCTTGATCGTGCCAACACCAGGTTGCTGAGCATGCGATGAAATAGGAGCGTTATTCATTGGGGTGTTTTGAGGAGTACTGGAAAATAGATTGTCAACATTGTAAATGGAATTTTTTGTTGCCTTTGGAATGTCTGTGTTGAAACTTACGGGGCCGTCTGAGGATTATTTTTCTTTGGAATGTCCGACATCTTGTCGTATTATTTCAAGTTACTTTGAGAAACTCAATAAAAGAATGAAGATATCTCTTGGTTTGTAAGAGATTTTGTTCTCGTGGCGATGTTATTTGGAGAAAAAGTTCTTAGAGGTGGAGGTTGAGAAGTTGTTGGACCTTAGCGGCTAAGATTTGTTCAGATTGTGATTGCGGGCTACGACTTACCAAAATAACCGATAAGGCGGGGCGAAAACTCTGAACCTGAGGTTAAGCTTATTTATTTATGAATCATTAATCATCGGCCGGGCAAAGATACGATACGAGCTACCCTTACCGATATTTGCTTGTACTGTACTGCCCGGTGAACTCGCGCCGCGCTACGAAAGTTGTAATTTTCCATAAGTTGGTTGCCAACATTTTGGCTTCACCTGTAATGTATATTTCACTTTCATAATTATTATTTGGTGATACGTTCGAGGCGTCTTTCTTTTGCTTTAATTATTAAAATGGCAGAGTACAATGGTTCTGCTGCTGCAGGCCACCGGCCGCGGCGAAGCAGCTCGATCGCAAACCATAGTCAAAGAGGAGGAACAAATTATCACACACTCTACAGACGAGATTCCAATGTGTCGACGGCCAGCTTCATGGATGATGTCGAGATGGCACATGACGAGATGTTCTCGGGTGCCGTTTCTGAATCGGTTCCCTCTAGTATTGCATCCTTCGCGCATCGGCGGTCGCGAGCAGATTCTACAGCAAGTTTCACATATTATCAACAAAACGACGACGACGAGGAGCTTTCACGAAGTGCCGAGGACGAAGATGACAGTGCGATAATAGACGAGGAAGACGATGCTCAATTTCAAGAGGAAGATTCGGACTTGGAAGCTGCTGAATTGGCTTTGAGAAGGACATCAACTGTGGAATCCAGAAGTTCCGTGCATGATCGATTACTGCGCAGCGATAGTGCAAGAACGGATGGAAGTAATCTTGGGCAAGGTCATCGAACAAACCAAAAAATATACATCATTACAGAGGACCTTACCGTAGTAGTGGCAGGTTTTCGAACAAGTACATCTGGGTTTGCGTTATACTTGGCCATTTGTATACTTTCCTTTGGTCTTGGCTATCTTTTGTTACGATGGTTGCCGCGCTGGCAAGTCCGTATCATTGGCATGCCATCACCATTGAGAGAATGTGCTTGGGTAGTCATTGAAGTCAGTAATAATCGTATATTCAAATTCCAACACTCTTTCCAAACAACCCTTGTGCCCCGTTTAAACTATAGCTACAGCCGTGCTGACTTCATTTTTGTGCGTAGAACCAATGGGGAGAATTTGTTGTTCAGGATGTCGAGTCAAAAGAATATGGACGGTCTCTGTCTACAGTCTTTGGCCTTTCCCAAAAGAAGTATTCCATGTCTTACGATTATGACGACGACCCCATTTTGGACAATCTACGTATTCTTGACTACCGCTATATGCGGTTCTCATTCAATCCTTTGAAAGACAGGTTCGTCCTATGTAACAGTGAGTATTATTTTTATTTCTTTCCTTTGAGTTCCAATAAACAGGGCGGAAGACCAAATTTTGCAGTCTTGAATGATTGAGAAGCTGGGGATCGTTGGAACATACTTTGGCATTCTCAGTGAACCCTTAAAAGCGATTCAATATGCCAGATAAAGTCAATATCCTAGAAAAAGTCTAGATTCAACAATCCGTCGTTGTATTGCAGTCCGGACTATTGGAAACCATAGGCTACTTCGTGTGGAGCGTACTCTTACGATCATAACTGAACCATACTAATCGGAACTTTACAGGCTGGAAGGACCCGGCATGGACTGATGTGAAGTCCATTCGTTCTGGAATTAGTGGAGACGAGAAGGAGAACAGAGAGCTAGTTTTTGGGAATAACATGATCGACATCAAGCAGAAGACCGTTCCTCAACTTCTTGTAGATGAGGTATTTTACATTCCCCCGCGTGAAGAGAAACTTACTAAATATTATAGGCTTTCCATCCATTTTATGTCTTTCAAGTGGCCAGTCTTATTCTATGGTCAATGGATCAGTACTACTACTATGCTGCGTGTATATTCGTCATATCCGCTGTGAGCATCACTACTACACTTCTTGAAACCAGATCAGTGAGTACGCCCGACGGACCATTATTATGTATGCTAATTATTTGACCAAAGACAATGAAACGATTGAGAGAAATATCAAGATTCGAATGTGACGTTCGTGTCTTACGTAATTCATTCTGTGGGTTATGCAGTTTTCCTCCCTTACAAACATCAATTAACTTTTTCAGGGCGCTATGTTCCATCGAGTGAACTTGTTCCAGGAGACATCTACGAGGTTACGGATCCGGCCTTAGGACAGTTTCCCTGTGATAGTCTACTGCTTGCTGGTGATTGCATAGTCAATGAAAGCATGCTCACTGGTAAGTTCTACAAAGCTCGCGGATAACACGTTTCTGACTTCTTTAGGCGAATCCGTCCCTGTGTCTAAAGTTCCAGCTACTGATGAATCTTTGCGGCTCCTTAACCTTTCTGCTTCATCTGTGGCCCCTGATCTCGCGAAACACTTTTTGTTCTGTGGGACTAAAATTATCAGGGCACGTCGTCCTCATGATGATAATGATGGCGAGGCAGTTGGGCTCGCCATGGCTGTCAGGACCGGCTTCAATACTACGAAAGGTGCACTGGTTAGATCCATGCTCTTCCCAAAGCCTTCAGGATTCAAGTTTTACAGAGATTCGTTCCGGTACATATCCGTCATGGGAGGCATTGCAATGCTAGGATTTGTTGCATCGTTTATCAACTTTGTCCATTTGAACTTGGCATGGCACTTGATTGTTGTCAGAGCCCTCGATCTGATAACAATTGTCGTTCCGCCAGCTTTGCCCGCCACACTTACAATTGGAACCAATTTCGCCTTGGGACGCCTTAGAAAGAAACAGATATTTTGTATTAGCCCTCAAAGAGTAAATGTGGGTGGAAAGCTCGACATCGTATGTTTCGACAAAACTGGAACGTTAACCGAAGATGGTCTGGATGTTCTTGGTATTAGAGCTGTCCACCAGCCTGCAAATAGATTCAGTGATATTCTCACCGATGCGCCATCATTGTTACCAGGAGCGGCTTATGAACGCGACCCCACAGTCGACTACAACATCCATAAAGCCATCCTTTACACAATGGCGACATGCCATTCCCTCCGAGTTGTTGACGATGAACTGATGGGTGACCCATTGGATCTAAAAATGTTTGACTTTACTGGCTGGTCTTTTGAGGAAGGACAGCACAACTCTGGCGATACCGACGATGAGGAGTCTGGAGGATTGTCACCTTCAATCGCCAGACCCCCGGTGGGCATGGAATATGATTTGGATGATCAAGATAACGCCAATAAATCTCCTATCGAACTTGGCGTTCTCAAATCTTTCGAGTTTGTCTCCCAGCTTCGCCGAGCCAGTGTAATCGCTCGAAAGTTTGGGTCTCAAGGATGTGATGTTTATGTAAAGGGTGCTCCTGAATGCATGAAAGACATTTGCAAAGCGGAAAGCTTTCCCAGTGACTACGAAGATCTTCTCGCTTATTATACCCATAGAGGCTTCCGTGTCATTGCCTGTGCTACGAAACACATCAAGAAGATTAATTGGGTTAAGATGCAGAAAATGAGCCGCGAAGACACGGAATCGGAATTGAACTTTATTGGGTTTATTATCTTTGAGAACAAGCTTAAGCCAAGCACAGCCGGTGTATTGGATGAATTGACTGAAGCTGGTATTAGAAAAGTCATGTGTACAGGCGACAATATCTTGACGGCCATTAGCGTCGCCCGGGAATGCAACCTCATCGACAAGACCGCTCATTGCTTCGTGCCTCACTTCATAGAAGGCAACTTGCTAGATCCAAAAGCTCGATTGTCATGGGAGAGTATTGACAATGGCATTTATAAACTCGACGACCAAACTCTAACGCCACTTCCTCCACCGGTGGAAGGCGACGCCTCGTTACCTTATGATATATCTAATCTAAGGAATTACTCTTTAGCTGTCAGCGGAGATGTCTTCCGCTGGATTGTGGATTTTGCGCCCACAAGCGTTCTTCAAAGAATGTTAGTCTGTGGTCAAGTATTTGCGCGGATGTCACCTGACGAGAAGCATGAGCTAGTGGAGAAACTCCAGAGTATTGACTACTGCTGCGGATTTTGCGGCGACGGTGCGAACGATTGTGGTGCTTTGAAAGCCGCAGATGTTGGCATATCATTATCTGAAGCAGAAGCTTCAGTCGCTGCGCCCTTCACCAGCAGAGTGTTCGACATTACCTGCGTTCCTGAAGTTATTCGTGAGGGTAGAGCAGCTTTGGTGACCAGTTTCAGCTGTTTCAAGTACATGAGTCTCTACTCGGCCATCCAATTCACGTCCGTGAGCTTTCTATATGCGTCTGCATCAAATCTTGGGGACTTCCAATTTCTCTTCATTGATTTAATCCTAATTCTGCCTATCGCCATTTTCATGGGATGGACTGGACCTTTCCCTACTCTCTGCCAGAAACGTCCCACAGCCGACCTTGTGTCAAGAAAGGTGTTAACACCACTCTTGGGTCAAATAGCTATTTGCATCCTTATTCAAGCCGTTGCATTTCAAGCAGTGCGACGACAGCCTTGGTTCATTCCCCCTCATCTTGATAAGGACAAATCCAACATCGAAAATTCCGAAAACACTACACTATTTTTGGTATCTTGCTTTGAATACATTCTTTCTGGAATCGTCCTAAGTGTGGGGAAGCCATTCCGTCAATCCATGGCACATAACCGTAAGCATTTACAAGCCTTCCTCTACTGTTCTCACTAACTAACGCTGACTCAGTACCGTTTGTCGTCACAATTGTCGTAGCATTGCTGTTCTCGTTATATATGCTCTTTGATCCGTCTCAATGGTTGGTAAATTTTATGCAGTTAACTGAAATGAGTTGGGACTTTGAGGTTTTTATCCTGGTCCTAGCAGTTGGATATATTTTCCTGGCATGGTCGTCTGAAAACTATCTGCTACCAAAGCTCGGAAAGTATTTGGGGATTTTAAAGACGTCAATCACCCGGAAGCCTAAGCAGAGAAAAACCTACAAATTGGTGTTGGAGGAGATGCGCTTGAGTTCACTGCAGTAATATATTGCGGTGAATGCACGAATAGGAAACAGTGTAAAAATATATATATATGTAGACAAGCTAGGTAATAGATGGTTCGCAAACTAGCAGTGCGGTCTAACGACAATGACAGAATACTGTATCTTGTCGAATCTTATTGAAAATATTGAATCTATTTGGAACACTAGTTCCATCCAGTGAATTATCGTTAAGCTGTCTTGAAAATCCACAACTTATTCGATCCTTGGAGACGTGCTACTTATAAATTAGAAAGGGTGGTCTGCTCTGCTAGGCAGGTGCAAGGGCACGTAGGTACCTGTACTAGTTTGGAAGCTAACAGAGGAGCTACGGGCACCGGAGTATCTTTTAAATGATGATATGGCGCACCCACTCCCGCGCTTTGATGAGCTATCCTACACTATATGTAGCATCCCCAAACCTCTAAAGAAGTTTGCCTGTTAGTTTCCTTGGTTTCTTAAGATATTTACTTCTGTCATAAAAATTACTTATTCGTTCCTCAGATTTTCAATCTTTTTCGAGCTATCAATTATGAATTACGGTAAATCTAATCTACCTCATTTTAGACCTTGCATCACAGTGGCAACTGACATTCCCCCAGACTGGATCCTTGACGGAGGATATCTCCCAAATGCTGTAATCCGCCTTGGTATCCGTCGCCAATTGCGTGACCGTATTGAGTTGATAAAGAGTACCTCATTAGAAGACGCCTATGAGCGTAAAATGAGCTATGTAGAGCTTCTTCGTAGTCGTCCGATTGCCATTGAGACGGCTGCTGCAAATGAACAGCATTATGAGGTCGGAACGGGTGTTCTTGCTGCGTGTCTAGGGCCAAGAATGAAGTATAGTTGTTGTTTGTATCCTAAGGGAAGTGAAACTTTGGGTCAGGCGGAAGTGGAAATGCTGGAGACTTATGTGAAAAAGGCTGGATTGAAGGATGGGATGAGTGTCCTGGATCTTGGGTGAGTGCTTCTGAGTTCTAGATACAAGAATTATGGAAAGGAAGTGGGAGTGGCTAATACATTTTAGATGTGGTTGGGGTTCAGGAGCATTGTATTTCGCGGAAGTTTTTCCAAATTCGAAGATCACGGCGTTCTCGAACTCGAGAACCCAGAAGCTATACATTGATGGGAAAGCCAAGGAGAAGGGGTTCCAAAATCTGACAGTGATCACCGGGAATGTGGTGGATTACGAATTCGAGAAGGAGAGTTTTGACCGAGTTGTATCCATCGAGGTAAGTCACATGTAAAGAATTCATTTAAGTCAATAGCTAACAAGAGGAAGCTTTTTGAGCATATGAAGAACTATGAGCTACTGATGGCAAAAATTGGAAGAGCCTTGAAGCCAGGGGGAAAATTGTTTGTCCATATCTTTGCCCACAAGACTACACCGTACGACTTTGAGGAGGGATGGATGAGCACACATTTTTTCGTGAGTATAATATATTCTTCGCAATCCTTCGATTCAAAATGCTTTTGGTGTTACATCTACTGTATCCTTTTCCCTGCCTGACACGGCTTTTGTTCTTGATTGTGCCCCCAGAGCATAACCTTTCCCCTTTTAACGGCAATCACTAACTTGTTAACTTTGTAGTCTGGAGGTACCATGCCATCTGCAGATCTGTTGTTATTCTTTCAGGAAGATCTCAAACTTGAGAGGCAATGGTGGGTGAATGGCCAACATTACGCAAAGACTTGCGAGGTATGTAAACTTTGCAGTTTAGACTTGTCTGTTCCTCGCTAATGAATCATGTAGGATTGGCTGTCAAAGATGGTAGCTAGCAAGCAAGAGATTTGGCCTCACCTAACAGAGACATATGGCGAGAAAGATACCGCAATGTGGTATTACCGCTGGCAAATTTTTTACCTCGCAGTAAGTTGCTTCCCTCTATCTGTTCATAGTGTCTATACTAATTTAATAACAGTGCGCCGAGTTGTTTGCATATGAAGGTGGAGATACCTGGGGTGTATCCCACTACTTATTTGAGAAGCCCAACTCTGCGTAATAACATAGACACTGTAGAATCCATAGACTGCGTATAATTGATTCAATTTCAACTCCAATGCCCAATGATATTTCCTTCCGTATGTACAGGTCTTGGCCCACTATCGGTATTGTGATTCCGAACTGCCTTGGGTGGTATCTTCTAAATGTCCAAGTCCTCGCAGTAGATTGATGGATCCCAATCACCGCCATATCCCCTCCTCATTTCGTCGTTCAGTGATCCCAAGGGTGCTTCCAGCCCAACAAGGCAGGACCTAAATTGTGTCAGTATGTGTACTGTCCGGGTTAAACTCAAAGGGCGGCAGTACCATCCTTCTTCGCACGATACATCAGCTGTATATAAGTTAGCATGCAGTAGTGGTATAGGGACTTGGGAGTACATACGAAAAACCACATGCTTGCACCCAATGCTGTACCAGCAAATCGATATAGAGGTGGAGCTCTGTAGAGTCCTCCGGGTCCTGGAGGTGGTTGTGCCATTGTGCTAATGAAATGGTCAGTACGGATACGTATATAGCGAAAACAAATTTGCTGCTACTTAGAGTAGTGTAGAGGAGACTAACGATGATCGATGGCTTGTGTTGTTCAGAAGTGAGTGTTTATTGTACCGTATGGGTTCCAAAGTCGTTCATTCACAACTTTTGGGAGTCCGGCCCGAGAACCAAGTGTGAAGTTGTGGCCTGTATTTTAAGGACATTATACAGAAAGCTACTCGCCCGATAACCTTGAACCTTTGTACTTAATTCACTTTCTGTATCATGTACTTTATAGATTCGACGTTCGTATTCTCTCCCCAACCAATTTTTTGTTTCTTATTGTATTAAAGGAAGGTAACAATGCTGTTAAGACCCAATTTAACCTCGCACCACGAGCCCTGAAATAGAAGCTTAGTTTTCAAATATCTACATTTCTATCGAAGGCTCTCTTTGAGACAAACGTCATTTTTTTATACGACGGCGAGTCTCGAAAGTTACAGCTGCACGCACGATCGCATACTCGATAACCTACGCGCACGAAATAAGGTTCTCTCCTTACATCTACGCATTCTGTCAGAATGGCGACCGCATCACGACCAGCGCCCGCAGCTACCAATGGCATTTATACCCCAGAATATGCACGACAACATACTCGGCCACAGAACACGTTCCGCGGCTGTTCAAGAATCACAGACTATGAGGTTATGGGGAAAATCGGAGAGGGTACATTTGGAGAAGTACACAAAGCCAAATCTAGAAAGACTGGCATGGTTGTTGCTCTAAAAAAGATCCTGATGATCAACGAGAAGGATGGGTTTCCAATTACAGCCCTTCGCGAGATCAAGACTCTCAAAGCTCTTTTGCATCCAAATGTCTTGAGTTTGGAGGAGATGGCCGTCGAGCACCCACAAAAAAACACCGATAAGAAGAAGAAAGCTATCATGTACATGGTCACTCCATATTTCGACCATGACTTATCAGGTCTTCTGAAGAACCCGAACATCCACTTTACGGAACCGCAAATTAAGTGTTATATGCTGCAATTGCTTGAGGGCATGCGGTACATTCACGATCAAAACATCCTTCACCGGGACATCAAAGCCGCAAACATTTTGATCAATAATAAAGGCATACTCCAAATTGCAGATTTTGGCCTGGCGCGACACTACAACGAGCCTGTACCAGTCGCAGGGAAGGGTAATGGAGAAGCGAAAGCACATTATACTGTTGTAGTTGTTACAAGATGGTACCGTCCTCCAGAACTGTTTTTAGAATTGCAAAACTACACTCCAGCGATCGATATTTGGGGAGTCGGGTACGTTTTAACTTCTTTATCTTTGAATGGTTGACTAATATTGGCAGTTGTGTTTTTGGCGAGATGTTCACCGGAAAGCCAATCCTCCAAGGCGAGAGCGAGGAGCAGCAGCTTAAGCTTATTTTTGATTTGTGTGGCACTCCTAATGAGGAAAACATGCCAGGGTGGAGGTCACTCCCCAAAGCTCAAGGTCTCAATTTTAGCCCACCGCGCCCTTCGACACTAGCTCAGAGATTCAGAGAACAAGGCTCTGGTGCTATCTCTTTATTGCAGGAATTGCTAAAACTCGATTGGAGGAAGCGTACCAACGCAATCGATGCGTTAAAGCATCCATACTTCCGAAACACGCCTTTACCTATGAAACCACACGAGATCCCAATTCTAGAATCATCACATGAATTTGATTCAAAGCAGCACCGGGGACAAAAACAGGCCCCACCACCCCCCAAGGGAGGTGATGTGGGCATGGGCCCAGACCAATGGGAGCGAAATGGGAGTGGACCAGGATATGATAACTACGTCAGTCATCGAAGTCACCAAAATGGTCGCTACCCTCCTCCTCCTCCTTCCCACGGTGGCTACAGAAACAGTGGCCTACCACCTCCACAATACGATGACCGCAAACCAGCGTGGAGACGAGATGATCGAGGCTTACCACCACGACCACCGCCTACAGATTTCGCTTATGATGGTGGAAGATCAGACCAACATGGTCACCGATCCAGATCCCAAGATCTAGATGGTCGCGGCCATCGCGATCGTGATCACGCGCCCCTTCCTCGAAGTAGAGCAGGAGGAGGTGGGAATATCGACACATATATCCCAAGTTATAACATGAACCGGCGACCAAGAGACGACCGCCCACCAGGGGCCGATCGTTTACCACGGGATGACCGCCGAGACGATCGCCCAAGACACAGTAATGGAGCCAGGCACGAATACGACAGTCGAGGTTCCCGTGATAGCCGAAGTCGTACCCGCAGTCCTATTAATGATCGTGGGAGGGATCGATATCGAGAACGCGAACCAATAGGAGACCCTTATTCCCATCGTCGTTGATATCACCTTTTTAGGTGCGTTGTTACATTATTATCTGTTCATTTAGCGTGCTTTGGGGTTCGTGACGGTGGGGGTATTTATCTTCAGATATTCGCTTGCTCATTCATAAGGATTGGAGTCAAAGGGATTGGCGTGGGTAACTTTTGGCTTTGGCTGAACCAAATTGGCGTTTGTCGTTCCAATGAATTTTTACAGCATCAGGGAAAGGAGGAGGGGATATTCAAAATATCATCGAAAGGAAGGCGGGTGGGCTGTTGGTTGTTTGGCAATTTATTCAACAGCTAAGCCTATAAATTTTCTCAATACCTACATTTTCGGACGGGAAACATGACTTGTCATCAATACGGGAGGATTGGTCAACGGAAAGGGATCTTTCACCCGTGCCTTGGACCAAAGAAGCTGAACTTTTAATGGAAAGGCATGATGGTTGCGCATGCATGCTTTACTACGGATACCTACAACGTTTTTGTATTACTGTACACATCTATCATAACATACCTATTAAATACACTTGGAAGCTCAAGATTCAAACTAGTCTTTGCTAGAACATACGCATTTTTGGTCTCTTTTAATTAAAAAAAATGAAGAAAAAAAGAAAGAAAAAGTCTAAACTCATTCCCATTGTTGCAAATTATCACCCGCTTCGTTAGAGGTGTTTGAAAGTAAGATCTTAATCTTACCTATTCATGTATATCCCCGTAAAGTCGACCTTTTATATTTCATCCCCGCCCCATTTTCCCTTTCCCCTTTTCTTCCATCATCCATCTTTTTCTTTATCTATCGGGAAGCTCTCCTGAAAATATAGCGAGTGAGATGGGCAGGTAGGTAGATAGATGGAAGGAAAGTAAGTAAATCTTTGTTTGTGTTACATTGAACGAACGAACGAACGTCTTGTATGAGGGACACTTGTATTAAAGTAAAAAAAGGAAGAGCTACAACATGTAATTTAAGGAAAACCCTTGTGACTGATGGTAACCGCTATTTTACAGAGTGTGCCGGTTCCCTCGTCAAATTGTGCGCCGTGATGCCATGCCTGTGAATTATCATACCCTTTCTAATACATCCAAACACCATCCTATAATCACCAGCCAGTGGAATTAACAATTAAAATATCTGGCTCCATAGAACTGCTTAGCCTCAATTCGGTTTTCTCTGCGATGGTGGAATTAACCTATGATGTGTTAGTTCTCGTTCAACGTCGACAGGCTTTGAAAAGGGGTAACATACTTCAGAAGTTCAAATTCATTGTACCTCTTCAGGTATCTGTTACCACGTCTGTAGGCTTTTAATAGATCACCAGGATGTTTATAGTTAACTGTTCCGCCCACAAATTTAACGACTTTTGATGCATCATGGAACATAGGATCGAAAACGAGAAGATTTTTAGTTCCATCTGTTTGTTTCTCGAATCCAATGATCGTCATCGAGTGGCCTGATATGTAGCAATTAGATAGGCACGCATAAGAGAGAGGTTAGGGATCTACCTGGGTGTTGAAAATATATTGGAGGGAGAGACGTCTCTCGGACTTTAGATTCGAAATCAACACAATTGTCCAGAAAGTATTCCTCCACTTTTTGATACAAGAGATTAGCCGCCGGACCTTCCCCTTTATCTTTTCTGGTTTTCAAGGCCGCAGTATCACATCTGAGAACGTAGTTAGTACAATGTGGAAAATGAAGGGTCATAGAAAGCATACGGGATCCCTAGGGAGCAAAACATCGCTTGAGCCTATTTATTCATGTTAGTTAATTGACATGATTCCTAAGTATAAAAAAGCGGGAGAAAGGGAGCATCCTCACATCAGGAGTTCCGATATACTTCCTTGTTCCGCGTATTCCACCAGTTTCTATTCGACCTTGAGAATTAATCCCTTGATCCCAAGCATTCTCAATATAGTCTTGAATATCAAAAATTGTTGGAACACAATCATTGAAGACGTTGTGACCAGGAAACTGAGACCTAATAATGTATGAAGACATCATTTGAATGTTTCTGTAGCCACAGAAACCTCCTAAAAATCTGGTTAACATGAGAAATCCGGCAGGGAGGGGGTCCATACCCTCTCTTAGAAGTTTTGAAACATGGAGAACAGCCGGATCGCACAGGTAAGCATAACTTACAGAACGATCTTGATCAAGGAGCTGAGCCAGTACGGGGATGATACCCTCTGCTTGATTTGGGCAATATTTGACCCTCCGCAATTGCCCATCTGCATTAATTCTATTAATCGTCTTATACTGGCCATCCGATTGCAGTAATTTCACAAGCCATTGTGGCATTTGCTTCTCATGAGCATGAGGACCAAGCTCTGCTTTCTGTTCATAATTGAGATCAATATCATGTGACATGGAAACATTGAGAAAGTAAGAACCTACCCCTAACTGTCTTGGGCCCTTGGCAGGAGTTTTGGGTTGGGACTTCAAAGAAATATCAGGCATTTTCAAGATATCCTTCCATGCCCTTGGCGAGACTTGTGCTGGCGGTGGTTCTCGTATTTCGTAATCATGCCCATCGTCAATATTTCGAAGTGCATGTGAGAGTTTCGTACCAAAACTGGCATCTTTACCAACACCTTTCTTGGTCCCATTCCTAGAAGGCTCTGATGCAGGCGTATCCAGTTCCATATTACCATCCTCTTCTCCATGCATCTCGACATGACTTTCAAGCTCATCAAACAACACCATTTCACCACAGCCATCGACCGGACAGTCAGCGTAATCAGCATCTTTTTCAACCATTGCGATAACACTTGCACTATCTTTGGCTACGAATGGTGATTCTCCTTCAGCATGCAAAGTTTCCATGTGTAACTTTGATCTCATCAGCAAACCGTACATCTATTTCGATGAAATGCAGCATTCGGAAGATGAACAAACCATTATTTGATATTCGCTTTCTGTTTGGTACCCACAAAAGGGACAAGGACAAAGGGTTTCTTGGGCCTCGGGCATTTTTGGCTTGCGCTCATCGGTTTGTTTTAACTATCAGAGAAAGAAAGGCTTACAAAGGGGAGTATTGTCGTTGTGGCTGAGAACGTCGAAGAAGTATATGGACAACGGTCGGTCGTACGCAACGAAGGAGTGGAATAATAATAATTAAACAAACTCTATGTACAGTAACTTTAATTAATCACGGGAATATGGAAGTGGAAGAATATGAAATGATTGTGAGTAAGTGAATGAGGGAAAAGGGAAAATGGGAAGGCAAGGAAAGGAAAGGAAAGGAAGGATCGAATAAATGAATCGTTGCTCTGCTGACTGTGACTGTGATCACGACGAGTACGATGCGGCGGTGGAGGGGGTTGACAAGAGAAGTCCAGGCTGGGTTGGCATAGCATCATTTATTCATTATATGGCAGGTGCGAAATGTGGCGGTTCCCTCGGTTGAAATTAATCTGGGTCTTCATTATGCTAAAAGGATCGATCCATGATCATGATAATTTCGGATCTGGACTGCAACGATTCTGGCAAAGCTTTTCATGGACAAGAGAAGGAAAAGGAAGCATGTATACTTACTAGTCGGAGTGAAGAAAAGGGTTCTGCAACATTCCGATGAGAAATGCAGCCAACAACGCCTTACAAGTAGCTACCTGCTAGATAAGTAGCTAGCTTTTCCTGGATACCAAGTTCAATGCGCAAAGATTTAAATCTCATGATTTCTCTTGATGCCAACATTCGAATTTTTGATCACATTTCCGGGATCAGATGAAATGAATGCAGAAGACGGAACGACAACTTCAGTGCAATCAATGTCCAAGCCGGAATTAGAAGCTACACAATGCAAACCGAAGTACCGGGACATCGTCGGTCACCCACCGGTAACTTGTCGGACATGAGATAATGCAAGGCTGATCATGACCAATTGAATAAATTCCCCATTGGAATCAAAATATTTTTCTGTTATCTCTGATGTCGCAGCCTTTACTCGATTTTCTCACTTCACCTCACATATTGGCGGCGTCTTCCTTTTTCTCCCATTACCTTTCAATATGCCTTCTCGGTTGTTATCACCTAGCATCCTCCGAGCATGTCGGAGGAACTACTCTACATCTAGCACCGTCCCTCTAGCGTTTGATTTGCACGAACCGGCCAACCCCTCTTCCAATGCTCCGCGAGCCATCATCTTCATGCATGGTTTATTCGGATCCAAGAAGAATAACAGGAGCATTAGTAAGTGAGCTTTCCTTAGCATTCATTTTATCGCCTCTCCGGTTCACTAACTTTTAATTTCAGGGCTCTCGCAAGAGATCTAGGAAGACCTGTCTATGCTGTTGTGAGTCATATCCCTCGAGGAGCTTTGAAGAGTATATATTGAGGATAGATAGGATCTGCGAAATCATGGCGACTCCCCGCATCACCCCAAACACGATTATACGGCTATGGCAGCCGACGTAGCTGAATTTATAAACGAGCATAAGCTCACTGGGCCAACACTGATAGGCCACTCAATGGGCGCAAAAACTGCAATGGCCCTGGCACTCAAGTCTCCAGAAGTGGTTGAGGATATAGTATCCGTAGATAATGCGCCCATTGATGCGGCACTCCTCACTAACTTCGGAAAATATATCCAAGGAATGAAGAGAATCGAAGAGGCAGGAATCTCCAAACAAAGTGAAGCGGATAACATCTTGAAGGACTATGAGAAAGAGCTTCCTATCCGCCAATTCCTCCTCGGAAACCTCGTGCGCACGGAAGACAAGACCCAGAAGTTTAAGGTGCCTCTTAAGATCCTCGGGGCTGCATTGGATAACCTTGGTGATTTCCCATTCAAGGATCCAGATTCGATTCGCTTCAATAAACCTACCCTATTTATTCGGGGAACGCAAAGCCATTATGTGCCAGACGAAGCACTTCCTATAATAGGGAAATTCTTCCCTCGATTTGAACTTGCCGACATAAATGCTGGGCATTGGGTAATTTCTGAGAAACCGGAGGAATTCAGACAAGGTTTGTCCTTTCATTCTTGGGCGCCACTATGAGGACTTTCGCTAACTGACGTGAAAATAGCCGTTGTGGAATTCTTGAAACCAAAGGAATAGAAGGATAGAAATGTACAGTCTATTGTGCATATGTAAAAGGGTATCTGTTATAATCCCATGCCACCCAAAAGAATAATACCCACGTAACGCCTCCATATACATATGCTTCGTATGCACGTACCCAATATCGCATAGTGTGTGCCGGTAACCCTCTGTCCACTTACTGCAAGACATAAAGTCTAGCAAGCACATCCCGATGTATAGCTATCATTAGCTGCTCTGATCGTGACCTGTCAAAAAACCCGTTAGAACTTTGTCCCTTTGAAAACCCACAGAACCCCAAAAACTTACTCCTCCCGACTTTCTCTGCCCTCCCTTCAACAACTCAGGTCTCTTAACAACCTCCCTAACCACCCCTCAAAACCGCCTTTACCCTCCCTAGTCTTACTACTACACCCCCACCCACAAATATTAACCCCCTCCCTCCACCCATCCGCCAACGCCTTTCCCTCCTCCTCACTAACCATCCTCTTCCCCTTCTTCCCCAAATCACACTTAGTGCCCACAACCCAAAACACACACCCATCCACGGCATTATTCTCCGCCTCCTCCACCCACCTCCCCATACTATTAAAACTTTCCCGATTCGTCACATCGTAGACTAGAAGCACGGCGTGCGCACCGCGATAGTAGGAATTCGAGAGTGTGCGGAAGCGTTCTTGGCCTGCTGTGTCGAGGAGATTGAGTCGGTAGGGTTTTCCGTGTATAGAGAGGGTTTTGAGCTGGGGGGGGGAGGTTTTGGTTGTTAGCTTATTTCTTACCTTATCTTAGTCTTACGCTGTCTTTATTCTTATATCATGCCCTTATCATCCATTCATTAATCAAAGAGAAGGAGGGAAAACCAAAAATCCAGGTCAAAAGCAACACACCTTAAAATCAACCCCGATAGTAGCAGTACTGCTCTCCGAATCAAACTGGTCGTCGCAATATCGTATAAGTACTAAACATAACACCAGCGCCCGTTAGCACAAGCTACCTCTCTTCTCATCGGCAACATTGAAAATGCACCGCGCGGGATCAGGTCGGTCGTACATGCGGATTTGCCCGCTCCTGAGGGGCCTATCAAAAGTATTTTGAGGGTTGGGATGGAATCTTCAGATGCCATCGTGAAGGTCTTGAAAAGCGCTTAAAGAATGAACAAAACTTCGGTGGGTGGAGTTGAGGTCAAAAGGTCTAGAAGTAGGTCATAAAGTTTGGTCTGGAAGGGAAGGAAAGAGGTTTTTGGCATGTTAATCACAACGTCACTCGCTAAAAGCAAGGCTGATGCAAAATCAAATCAGCAACGCCACTAGGGATTCACGTGGATCATCCTCATAGGCACTGTGTTTTTGCATTTTTTTGACATTTTTGGAATTGAATGATAGCCCTGTGCTATGTGTGATGCAAAGTCACGCCTATATTGCCCAAAGCCCAGACTTGACTACATATGATGCACCATCAAACCCAAACCGCATAACATCATCCCTTATTTAAACTTGCTCCAACACCTTCTCCTTGAATTCCCTCTCAACCTTTTGCCCTTGCTCATCTGTGTTTGACTCGCCGTGGAGGTTGAGGAGAGCACCAAGGTCGAACTTAGGTGCCTTCAAAAGCTTGACTTTTCTAATGTGAACCTGATGAAAAATTAGTACATAAATTGCACCCCCAATAAGTAATTTAACATACGTTTTGTAATGGGTAGATGCCTTGGGTAGCCTTCTCAATCTCACGACCGATAACCTCTGGGATGAGCTTGGCGGTGAGTTGAGTGAGAGTGCAGGTGCTGGCCTCACGTTGGATGATCTCGGTCATCTTCTTGCGGATCGCCCTGATTTGAGAAGAAGCAGCGTATGTGGTCTTCTTAATCTGGTTAGGTCTGCGCTTGGTGAAAGCGATAGCGAAGAGGCGGAGGAGGTAGTCGTCGGTGGTCTTGACAGTGATGTTTGCCTCGATCAAGGATTGCCACTTTCGGACAAGAGATCTAAGCTTGTCTGATGTGAAGTCGAGACCGTGGAAGTTGGTCAAGCAGTTCTTTCCTTGAACCTCATCGACACGGAGCTTAACCTTGCGGAAAGCGTGGTCCTCATCCTTTTGCAAATCGGCCAAAGAAACCTCGATAATTCTTCCCTTCAACGAGTCGTTGGCGTTCTTGAGACCGGTGGTTCTGTTGACGAGGGTCTTTCCGACACTGTATAAATTATTAGATGTAGCTCGAAAAATAGGTAGTGGGATTTGTCGTACTCTCTGATTTGGAATGAAGATGGTGCCTATAAAAAATATTGTCAGATTCTGCGAATAAATCTCAAGTCGAAGAATTTCACAAACCTTGATCTGGTACCAATCTTTACGGGTGAAGGGATCCAAGGTCTTCTTCTTCAAACCCTTCTTGCCCTTAGAGAGACGCTTATTCCTGTCGTGCTGTCAGATCCATATTCTCGATAGCTTTGCCCCTCTCGTCCTCGTCCTAGCCCAATTGTCGCGAATCCGCGGTATTGTGATTTATCGATTCCAACATTACAAGATCGAGGGAAAAGGATATAATGGCGAGGAGTTTACTCACTTTCCGACAGCCATGATTGCGATAAGTTACCTATTCGCCGACTGAGATTGAATTGATGATGGGCGTTGGTGGTCTGGTGTGAAATCAAGAAGAGGTCAATCAAACTTTTGATTTCTGTGCGTAAATGAAAATTAAGCGAGTTATTTTTGATAATCGCAGGTGCAGATGGTCCAAGCGCCCGTGAAAGTGACTTTGTGAAAATAGTGAAAATAATGAAAATAAAAAAGAAAATGTGAAAATTCTCAAACCAAACCCCGTGAGGTTACCGGATACTGTTAGTTTTTTTCATTGTCACGGAGCCTTGCCGAGCCTTGCCCGATGACGCGATAATTCTTCCACAGCAATAGTTTGCGAGTTTGCTTGTAAGCTATTTCCCCATGCCCATGCACCTTACGCCCCTCAATAATTGTATTCTCAAATTGACTTTTTGGGTATTGACTCATCCATATAGAAACATAAATTGTTCGATTGTCCCCTTCAGAACTGGAAATATTCTTCTTTTTACTTTCCATCTTCATATTCATATTGCTATTCGTATTCATATTCATCTCTTTCAATCAATTACAACGAAATGGCATCACCACAAGATATCGTTGGAGCCAGTGGCCTCTCAAGAATGGTCTCTAATAGCCTGAGCGTGTCTCCTACAGCAACCTTTCATTCTCCTCCATCAAGCTTTGGGCCCGGCTCGGTTCCGAGAGCGACAGCAAGAACCGATGCAAAGCAATTGAAGCCATTCGATACCCAAGATATCAAGATATTACTCTTGGAAAATGTCAATCAAAGTGGGAAAGATATCCTTTCTGAACAAGGATATCAAGTCGAGTCCTTGAAGAGTTCTTTACCAGAGGCCGAATTGATTGAAAAGATTCGGTAAGATGAATGATGCAAGATGAAAGTATACTTTGTTAACGGCTATTATGCAGAGATGTCCATGTCATTGGAATTAGATCAAAAACTAAGCTCAGCGAGAAAGTCCTTCGTGAAGCCAAGAACTTGATTGTGGTGGGATGTTTCTGTATTGGCACAAATCAGGTCGACCTCGAATATGCTGCCGCACATGGTATTGCAGTATTCAACTCCCCTTTTGCCAACTCCCGAAGTGTAGCAGAATTGGTCATTGCAGAGATCATAGTTCTTGCTCGTCAACTCGGTGACAGATCGAATGAATTACACAATGGAACCTGGAATAAAGTTAGCAACAAATGCTGGGAAATTCGTGGAAAAACTCTCGGTTTGTGACCTTACACATTGTTTTTCCTTCACTGGGTCTGATTTTCAAACTTTTAGGTATAATTGGTTACGGTCACATTGGTTCACAACTATCTGTTCTTGCCGAAGCCATGGGCATGTCGGTAATCTACTACGATGTCGTCAATCTCATGGCATTGGGTACCGCTAAACAGGTTCCTACTTTGAACGAATTACTCAATACTGCGGACTTTATTACATGCCATGTTCCAGAACTTCCGGAAACTAAGAATCTTATTGGCAGAGCACAATTCGGTCAAATGAAGGATGGCAGCTATCTTATCAACGCATCACGCGGTAGCGTGATTGATATTCCAGCTCTTATCGAAGCCTCAAGGAGTGGAAAGATCGCCGGTGCAGCTTTGGATGTATATCCAAGTGAACCAGGCGGAAATGGTCCTTACTTCACAAATAGCTTAAACTCTTGGGCGGAGGATCTTCGTAGTCTCAACAACATCATTCTCAGCCCCCATATTGGTGGCAGTACCGAGGAAGCTCAGCGTGCTATTGGTGTTGAAGGTATGTGCTTTCTCAGTAAGCGAATCGTCCTTGACTAACATGATCTCTCAGTTGGCGAGGCCCTTGTCAGATATGTGAACTCTGGTGTCACTCTTGGAGCTGTGAACTTACCAGAGGTCAATCTTCGTTCTCTTACATTGGACGAGTCCAACCATGCAAGAGTAAGTTCATTATCTACAGCTCTAAAATAAACGTACTGATTTTTTAGGTCATCTACATCCATCACAACATTCCTGGTGTATTGAGAAAAGTTAACGAAATTCTCGGCGACCACAATGTAGACAAACAGATCACTGATAACAAGGGCGATGTATGGAAATTGGTGTATACCCACTGTTCTCGACAATTTGCTAATTGTATCTAGGTTGCATACCTCATGGCTGACATTAGCAATGTACAAACTAGCGATCTGAAGGAGATTGCTGATAGCTTAGAAGCTTTGAGCTGTAAGTTCTCTTATACGCTTGACTTAATCATACAATACTAACACATTTAGCACGTATCCTCACCCGTGTACTTTATTAAATAATGAAAAAATAGATATGGATGTAAAAATTTTGCATAGGGAGTTTCGAATTAAAAGGGCATTCAACAGGAGTGGTGGCGCTTGGCTTGGGGTTGCATCTAGACAATCCCTTCAACAAAGGCAGGGCAGGAGTTGACGAAAAATTGTGTACCTTAAAAATTGGAAAAGTAGATAGGAAGGCTTTGCATTTTAGGGATAGGATACAATCCAATACATGTTTCATTTGGAAAAGAAAGATTTACTGGTGTAGTAGAGTTGAGCTACCTAGTTAGCCAGATTAAGATCTCGAGTCGATTACATATAATTTTTTTGGTTCGAAAAATCGAGAAATATTTCCTCGAGCTTGGTGTTTGTTATACGGGCGGTAATTGCTATTATATAGGTATATAGATATATAGATGTTTTCTTGATTTAATACTGGGTACTGGATACTAGATGCTAGATACTGGACAGGATATCTGTAATCCGTATCCGCAGCTGCGGTTTTGGTTTGGTTTGGGCTTTGGGGTTTGGTTCTCGAGGGAGTGGAAGGAGGATGCGAAATGGGAAATACGAGGTGTGTAGTAGATATTCATGTGAAGATATAAATGTATGAATATATATAAGTAAAACTATACTAGAAAAGAGATAAACGGTATAGACATAGACTGAGCTTGTTTTTCGTTTTGTGTATACTGATGTGATATTATCGATATCGATATCAACATCAATAACATTATTGTTATATATTACTCTTGTGAGATGGGTGGTGTGAGATGTTGTGAGGTATACAGTGTAGGCAGGTAGGTGTACATGTTTGAGTTTAAGTTTGTGAGTACCTAGTTAGGTAGGTATTTTAATGGTTTTGATGATTAGGTTGAGGAGATAGATATAACATCATACTTCTCCTCCCTTTTTCTTCCTTCTTATTCTTTCTTCTCTATACAGGGTTAGGATGGATTGGGTTGTTATGCATCTTACCATCTTGCTATCTTGCTCGAATGAATCTTCGATACCTATCATGTTGTGAGAATAGTCGAATAGTCGAATATCCGACTACATACGTGAATAACTCTATTTGTACAGAGTGGTGAGTACACCAATCTTTATTCTTATTAGGTAGGTAGGTATAAGATTGCATCCCTTCAAACCATCTATCTGGTGATCGTGTCAGTCAATCATCAATACAGAATTCTCCACATTACCGCAAGCAACCAGATATTTTTCTCCCCAAGGCAAACTCAACTCAATTCAACTCAACTATATGTCATACATTGTAATACTCCACGAAGAACAAAACACAATACACAAGCAGTTATAAAAGTAATAAGTATATAAAATCTGAAATGCCTTTTTTAATTAATTACCTAAAAACTACGTAGAAGGGGGTATAATAAAGGAAAGCCATAAATACAGCCAACCAAGTACACCAGACATGAAACCCATATATACTATATACAACCGCGATAAATAACCCATCAATGCCCCGATTAGAAAATTCCAAATTCCAAATTTCATGCCATTCATTCATTCAATCAGTCGGTATCCAGCAAGCAAGCAAGCAAGCCGCCCAACGCGACCGAAAGTCCAGGAAAAAAAAAGACCAGTCCGAGATCCACTGAGAAAGATCATCGATCGGCCCTCCGAACCCTCCATTATCCTCTAGAATTACCGCCAGTTGTCGGTACCAGTGCCAGTAGTGCCAGTGCTCCGGACCCTGGAACACTTATCCGTCCATCCGTCCCGTTCCGTTGTTATTTAAGGTATCATGAAATATATCCAAATGGTGAAATCCCTGTCCCAAGAACCAGCCCAGAACCCAATTACTTATGATGATGAACGATGATATGATATCACGTCCCTTTATATACTAAATTTTTCCATCTCTCGTCCCCGAATTACATCTCATCTCTTCACTCACGACACACTCTTTCGTTCCATCCTCTCAGTCGGCTCTTGGTACCCTTGAAAATCTTCAAAGCTTGGGAAACTAAAGTACCCCGCTGCTATCAACGTAATCAGCCTCTGCCTCTCATCACGTCTTCCGACAAACACAAGAGGATAGAAATGGAACACGGGATACTAACACTGATACTGCTGCATATTTTTCAACTCATCCTTACAGCTTCTCGCCAACCCACTCTCCGGACTCCTCGGACTTCGGTTTCCGGGCGTCGAGTACGCACTGCTGGTACTTCTCGGACTTCCATGATCTTGCTGGGCCGAGTAGCTAGCCACGCGAGTGAGAATCGAAGCTGCTTTCGACGAGGATTGAAGATTGGCGAGATCTTTGCGAGATGCGTTGCCCGTGACTAATGAAGGTGCTGTGGCATGTGCTCTCATAAGTTTGGGTCGTGCAGACACTTTGGGTGATGATCCTCGTGATTGAGTTTTGGATGACATGGCGAGTTCTATGGAATGAAAAAAGACAATTGGTTCGTATCGTATGATATACCGTAGGGCAAGTGATCGACCAGTTATATAACTTTCGTTTCTCCACTTGGGGTCGGGCAGTGATAATCCGGAGTGGGCCGATGAATGAGATTGATTGAAATTGAGGAACGATTTGAAGCCTTTTGATGATATTTATTTCTTCGTAGAGAATTGATCAAGAGTAGATTAATCTGGGGAAAGGATTTCTAGGAAAGAGAAAGAGGAGTAAAGAAAGTTTGGAGATACACTTGTCTATATTAAATAACACGCAGAAAAGCATGGCAGGCCTGTTAAGCAAGTAGGTACGTACTAGATGGGAAAACAAGTCAAGCCGGTTTAAGACATCCTTACCAGAAAGCCGATAAATAAGAAAAAGGTCGTTCTAGCCACATGCTAGACTGTGAGAGGATTACCACATTTATTCTGTCCACGCCAACATGAATGATGTGGTGGGTTGTTAATGGTTATGGTGTTGTACACATGCATCAAACGTGCATAGAAAAAGGTGGGCAAGCTTACCATCAGAAAGACACTATCAATGTCGACCCCTCACCCGGGCCCGCCTTTAACTGGCTGACCCCCAATGAATGTCTGGCTACGATTGATTGAAACTTTACGATAATATAGCGCTTTCCCACCCAAATCCCAAAAATCTTGGAAGTTGGGAATTTTGTTATGTTGGGTGTGTTTGACTGCATACAATACTTGTGAAGCCACGACTGTACCTAGTTTCCGTACTTGGGATACGGCGATGTCATATGTCGTATGTTTTGTCAAACAAGTCACCATGCTCAACCGAGATCTGACAAAACATAACACCGGTAAGAAAAAATCGTGTTCCATATGCTAGACTACGTTTGGTATGTTAGGCACTCATGCTGCATGCAGGTACATTGTGCGGCCCGAGTCATGAAATCTTTCTCTCTGCGCGTGATCAATGATCAATACTGCGGTTTGGGTCAGTTTCATAAAGTTTCACTACTGCAAACTTTCATAAAGGGGTACTTACTCATCCCAACTACGTCCCTGGACGGCAGCGAGCTCCTCCTCAGTCATTCTGTGACCAGTAGTGAAGTATCCTAGTTGCAATTTGTTCAGCCCTATTACAAGGTATGGGATTATGAATGGTGCGTGGCAAAACTGACCTGCTGTAATCTTGGCATCAATCTCGACCCTCGAATCTGCTGGGATCCAAGATTCGGGTAGCTCAACTCGTTCATGTATGGGAATTCTAGACGGTTATTTAGCAATATGAACCAATGTTCCGTGCGCGTTCCTTACCCTTGGCCGACTATGGCATCATGTTTCATGCTGTAAATATGGTTACTCCTGCATCTGATATGTTGTGGATTTGAGCAAACTTACTTGCTCATACTTAGCATTCTGTCAATTTTCTTTATTCCCAGCCAATGAAGAATGTCGGGCATCAACGCCTGGAAACGCATATCTTTTACGCCGGCGATATTTTCCGTGCGTTTAAAATATTCCGAAGCTCGATCAAGTCCGCGCTTTCTGGCGTTGTAAACGAGGTACTACATGACCGAGTTAGAGATTGTCTCGGAGAGATCCAGAGAAGTGATTAATCATGAAGATCTGAAGGGATAAATGCGGATGTCATGGAAAAAATGACTGGAAGTGGGGGAAATGGTGTGGGTGTTGTGTAAGTTGATAAGCCTCGGTGTGCTCCACAACAGAAGGATAAATGCAGTGCAGACGGACCCATGAGCCGCGGAAATTTCAATTACCTTTGTGACCTCTCCAAGAGCTCTACCCTCTTTTCTGAAGTAAATTACTTGGGAAATAATTAGTTATGATATTGAAAGACTGATGGAAACTGTACTCACCGACTAGAAAAACCACAGTTAGTAATTGCCTACGAGAATTGCATGAATAGTGAACGCATTCGGGAGATGTTGTGTATGTCCCAATAGGTATAATACGAAAATATCCGAAAATAGCTGGACATCGGAGGTATGAAATGAAATCGTTTGTACTCACCTCCACTTCCACCCTTTTGCGCCTCTTTGACAGCCTCCTCAATACCATAGATCAGGTAAGGACGGCATGTACAGATATCAGATCCGAACACGTCACTGCCGTTACACTATTAAAGAACATCAGCATGAAAGATCTCCTAATAGTGTTACCTCAAACTGAGGCATTTTATTTTTACCTCGTCATGAATTCGTAAAGCTAGGCGAACATTCTCATCTGACATCTTCGCCGGGTCTCCAAAGCAGTAGACGGTCAATCCACCTATAAATAGTTAGAGATCTCCATGCTGGATCGAGATTACTGCCTCATACCAATTGGTGGCATGAAGAGCTTAATATCGCCCCTGGTAATCAATTCGGGGTATGATCCGCCAGTGTGCTCAAACAATGCTCTCCTGAGAACCCCCTCGGCTAGAATATAGGTAAGCAAGATGACTCCCAAAGCTATCATGGAAATACGAACAAATGCCGAATCGCTCAGCGACTCCAGGCAAGTACCAGACCTGTGATATTATTAGACGTATACTTTGACAGTGGAAAATACTTTTTAACAGTGAGAAACCAACATACCGGTTCAACGGCAAATTTCGTGACTGCAAGTTCTCCCGCCTCATTCAGGCAAATTTTGCCATCCGGTACGAGCCGACCTTCACGAACACTAGCTTCCAGTTCTGGTAGCTATCAGAGCCGTTAGTACTACTACCTTGTTATTCAACGTTACAAATTACCTTCATATGAGCTCGGGTGATTGCTATCAATATAATTAGTACTATTGCCTAATAGGATCTCGATTATCTAAAGGTTTTCATAGTACATACCAATAGTAGGTCTGATATCGACTGCGTTTGGTCAGCCCAAAGCTACATTATAGCCTTACGTGGGGGTTACTCACCATTCTCCTTCTCAATTGTATCCTTAAAAAGCCATGGAGCAAGATGGCCCAAGGGATCCATCGATACTATCTTTTTCTTGTCAGCCCATTGAGGAAATGGTCCAATATTTGCAGCAGGCTCTGTGTTTGTGAAATCCGGTCTGCAATATGTTAATTTATTTGCCATAAATAAATTGAGCTGTTTCCAAGCCTACCTGTGATCTGCCTTGATTTCCTTGCTAGCAACAGCCAAAGCATAATATATCGAATAAGATCCACCGTGGGCTATCAATGTCGGAATCAGATCAAATCACGAATTATCAGCAGACAAGCAAAACATACCTCCAATTGCTAAGACAAACAATTAGTAAACCAAAAATCTGTGAGATGGTGAACAAACTTACCGTTACGTCTTCTGGCCGTTTCTGTAGCTCTGGACACAACTACCGGACCTCTAATTTGCGGATCGCTATGACCCCATTCCATAGGAAGGGGATTGATACCGGATTGTCCGGGGTATGTACTTTTATCATAATTTAACTAAATGTCTCTATTCCTACATGCATTGAAAAGAACTCACGTGAGAATGATTCGAGAAGTACCAGTGCTTGCTTTTTGAGGATAAGAAGGAATGGGTGTCTCCTCGGGCTTTGCCGCCGAGATAGTTGGAGATTTGGGCACATCGGCATCTTTGAAAGCATCATCTTTGGATGTGCTTTCATCGCTGCTTGCAATAGGTTCGGAAGGGTTGGGAATAGTTGCTGAATCAGTAGAAGCAACATCACGTACTTCTTTCATACCAGCTAAGACATTGACGCGGCCGGTGATGGCATCAACATTGGATGCAAGTTGAGACTGGTTGAGTTGTAGACTCTTGATGGAATTGAGGATCTCCTGCATTAAAGCAGTCTGGTCAGGAGGCGAAGAAGACATCTTGGAAGACGGTTTGGAATATGGCAGGCTTCCAAAAAGAAGTATTCGAGAGTGAAGTAAGTAAGTGGCTTCAGTTTATTTTGGGAAGGAAACTGGCAGGTTTTATATTCTGGGAGGTGAGGGGTAAAGGGATTCGGCGCGTTGGTATCGTTTGCTTGTCCGATAGCTAGGTAGGTATGTATTCAAAAGGCACAAGAACACGTATTACGAAATTGGAAAGTGGCTTTCCTCTTTCTTGTTGAATGAATGATACGAGGAAGGAATAGATTGACGGATTGGAGAAAGTGGAAATGATGAATAAAGTGGTGTATGCTAGTTGGTCATTACTTTGTATCTATGGCAATTGTTTCCGTTTCCTATCATTCACTTCCCTCTGCAAGCTATGGTCAAATGTCAGATGGGCAGTATCTGGGATGGTTTATCAGCCCCACTACGGAGTATAAAGAAGGGATTTGCACACTATGAATAAGCTACAAAGCAACCGTGCTCAAGCCTTTAACATTGCGTGCAGGGCAGTGACTTCTGTTGGTTCAAGGACAGTCAATCATACAGGACATCTCCTTGTCTCCTTTCAATATATATATATATATATATATTTATATTTATACCATGTACAGACCCTATGTAGACTGAATGATCTCTCTATATTCATACATAGCCCTTTCAACTCAAGATCAATTTGCTAATATAAATATACCCAACTTATTAAACACAAATTAAATCGTATCACATCGAACAATCGGCGGCTCCATAAATTTCCTTCGTGGCAGTGATATCACTCATTATCGATAAGCTCCCAAGCCCATAAAGTGTTGATTTTCAGGAATCCGCCGCCTGGACATAAAAGGATCCCAGCCTTTTGTGACACTTGAAAAGCTAAGGGCAGGCTAACAATCGCGCTTCTACGTCTTCCGAACCGCGCCAGTCCCACAGCATTTTCTTTAACATACTTATCATTATCCCCAGCCAACTTTAAAGAACTTTAAATAGCATCATGGTATGTGGAGTTATTATTGTCCCATCTTCTTGCACTTTGCTAATATATGAGTTTAGGGTAAACGCAAGGCAGCAAAGAAGCCTCAGGGCCCAAAAAAGGTACATCCATCTTTAGCTACTTTCCTCATTATCTTGAACCAGCGACATACATGTACTGACAATTTTGTGTAGAAAGAAGTTTTGAGCACCACCTTCCCCTGCTTATTCTGCAATCACGAAAACTCGGTGATTGTCAAAATTGACAAGAAAGTCGGTGTCGGTCAACTTTCCTGCAAAGTATGCGACCAAAAGTTTCAATGCGCCATCAACTGTGAGTTTCCTGCAACAAAGAAAGTTGGGGCAGAGGACAATTTGAAGCTAATTGCGGCCCCATACAGATCTGTCGGCTTCCGTGGATGTTTATGCCGATTGGGTTGATGCTTGCGATGCAGTTGCGAAAGAAGGAGATGACGGGGGAGATTTTGCCCCCGAACGCGCACCTGCTCGACGTCAATCTGGTGCTGCTGCCAAAGGCGATGAAGACGACGACGAAAACGACGACGACATAATGGGGGACGAGGATGGCATGGGTGGCTATGGCGGCGATGGAATCGTTGCAGACGACGAATACTAAGCTTGAGGTTTTCAGCTTGGGTTGTGATAAATTTTATTGTTTGGAGTTTTGGGACCCTCACGGTTGGCGAACTTTCATATATATAGCCTTGGGCTGCGAGTGACAATGGGTCAAATCATCCTATCTATCCTTGGCTACGAATCATATTGGTTCAAGTGACACAGATCAATGGGACACCAGCATAAACTGTTATTTGGCTAGATTTTTAAAATATTAAGAGGATATTGAAAATTGGCTTTCCTACATGGTATAGAATCTATCACCAAAATCTCCAAGACCAGGGACAATGTAACTAGACGAAGATTAGCAAAATCTAAGATTATTCGATGAGGATCATACTTCTTTTCATCAAGACCCTACTCCCATGTTAGCTGAGATGTGCATTTTGGTATTACGTGGAAGGAAGTACTGACCTGGTCAATAAATGCCGTTACCACTCTAACTTTCTGATATTTCTTAGCAAATGACTCGATGCCTTCTGGACTGGCGATGAGGTTCAAGAAAAGGATTCGTTCTGCGGGAACTCCTCGAGAAATTAAAACGTCTACCGCCATTGATGCAGATCCTCCTAAGTCACAGATTAGAACAGTACCATTTTAAGTCGTTTGGGGGGGGGCGGTAATTACCTGTTGCGAACATGGGGTCGAGAAGTAATACCCAACGTTGCGCAATATCTTCTGGAAGTTTATCATAGAAGAGTTTAGGCAACGAAGTTTCCTCATCTCTCTGTATCAATATTTTACCAATCCTCACTGAACGACAGCAATCTCGTAGTCCTTGTTCCATAGCCTCGCCGGCTCTCATGATGGAAACACCACATATTTTACCCTGAAACTGGACTCCTGCATATGTTCGCCCAACTGGGGTAGTAATTGTGTGCTCTACCACCGGTAAATGATTCAAACCTTCTTCGACGAGTAAACGAATGATTCGGTTCGAGTAAAATATGAAATCGGCACGCTGCGTGTTCTTGTCCCGGATCATGCTATATCACGCAGGTGTAAGTAAGTTGTATAGGCATGTGCAGGATTTCTATGACGTACGTAAGAAGAGCAATGAGCTGCGGGGTTTGAGGTAATGTATGCACATTTGGGAAGGAAACTGGAGTTGAGACGGTCGCAATAGGTTTCTCAGGTCGATAGTCAGGGCCGACACATTGTGCGGGGGATTTAACACCCTCTGAAGATTCAGAAAACATTTTGCTGTTAAATTTCCTAATGAGTCGAGTTTCAAGAACACAATCAGGGCTTGATAATGAGAATCTTTTCGCGCTACATTGGTTAGTGGTAGTTTCGTAGAGCTAGCTCAAGTAGTTCATTCACTTGCCTCAAATAAATCCTACAGGCTATTGCTCAAAACCGCACACGACACAAAGTTGTAATTGAACAGCTCTGCGGGGGGCTCCGTATGAATTCTCGTGGGGCCGGTGTAAACAATGTGATGAGTGTGTACCTAGATAGCTTGATAACTGATAAGCATAAAGGCTGTCTTGGCAGGCTGTGAAGAGTAGGTGATCTTCCAATTCTATGACAAACTGTTTCCAGAAGAGATAGAAGTGACTCTGGACTCACTCACAATTGAGATGTGTTCATTAGGCTAGGCTTGTCAAGGAGAATCTTTATTTGTTTTGAAACAGAGACCAATAGTAGATATTTTCATGGAGAAATACAATGTGGTGATGGCAAAGCTAGATATCAATCATGGAGAACTTTGACCATATAAGGTTCATACCTCGGAGCATTTGTGAACCTTTTTCTTTAATGAGATGTCAATGAAGCTTTATATACTATACCTACCTAGGTACCTACAGACCTAATAGTACTATATCCTTATTTCAATCTTTGTATTCATTATAAAAAGGTGGTTAGCAGTTTCCTTCCATTATAATGGAAGAATTATATATACACTTTGGTGAGCCATCGTGGTGTACAGAGTACGGCTCATAGGCTCGGAATAATGATTATCCATACAGTACCTAATCTTAGCGCACATCCTAATCAATGCCCTTCAATCATTCCTACTGTTTATCAATCCAAATTCACGAACTATCTATTGGATAGTTATCACAGAGACCACTTCTCTTCAGAAGTACTTTCAGCTTTTGAAGGCCTTTGTGATCATACCATTTCAGGCCTCCCAGAAGCTATATTCCGTTATTTAAGTGATTTGCGACAGCAGCCTTTCCAACCTTCGATGTGCAGCTTCATCTTTGCACTTTCCGAGTCACCCATATTTACCGCACACCATGGCGGCCTATGAAAACACGACGAGGCCTCGGAAAACAATAACTACGTATGGGAAACCATCACGAAAACATCTTGCAGGCCATAGCTACGCTAAACTTGTTCATCGTGCAATCCCTCCAGATTTAACAAAGACAGGCATTATCACAAACAATGAGCCCAGCTCATCAAATCATGAAAGGGCTCCCAATGCCTACAGCGCTTCACCTAGCACAACTTCCGCCCCAAAAACAAAATCTGCGGTCGATTTGTACGATGTGCCACTCAGCGATGATGAAGACCCTCCTTTGATGCGGAAAAACGTTACAAAGTCTGCGCAGAGAGTCAAGGTAAAGTCCGCCATGTTCGATGTACTGCCGAGCGATGAAGAGGGGCAATCTACAATGCGGAAGAAGTTTCCCAAGTTGAAACAGAAAGCTCTGCAAAATTCTTCCATATACGATATGTCACTCAGCGAGGATGAGATTCCACCTTCGGCAAGGAAAAATCCCTCCAAGTTATTACCAAAAGCCAATGAAAAGCCGACCACCATTCGAAGAGTGAAACATTCGAATATAACAGCGCCTGCGAATAACGATTTAGAGGGAATGCCCGAGCATAAGAAGAGGAAGCTTTCGCCAGCTGGGCAACCGCGACAGGTGCCTGCCAAACTCCCAGTAGTTCCTCTCAAAGAACCACCAAACCCACAAAACAGGAAGGCACAGTCGATTTCGAATGCTCCACCAAAGCGACTTGCCGTTCACACCAAACCTATTTCGCACTCTGACCCAAAACAATCAACGGTACTTCGAGGTCTACAGAGGCAGAGAAATATAGCACCCCAGTCACAAGTCCTCAAGTCACCCGCGTCCACCGACAGTGACATAAGCTTACAGTTAGCCGCACGCCCCAAGCACCATATGTCGCCAAAGGCTGCGGAGCTAGGGGATGCCCTCCTTGACAAAGACCATGAAACTGAAGGAGCTGCAAGTACCAGTGGAGACGAGCTCTCTCTTTTCATGACTAAGCCGAAGAAACCATATCCAATGGCCAGGAAATTGTCTAAATCAGCGGCAGTTGCAAAACCCACGAGCATAACTCCTCGCAAACGATTGATTGATTCACTAGTGAAGCAGGCTCCGCACCAAGATTCAGACGAAGAAGAAGATGACGACGATGATGAATCCGGGAAGGAGCATGATAATTCCCAGCTTGAGGATCATTTTCAACATTTGCACAACTCGAGAGTTCAAAGTCTTACTCCGGAACCCCAAAATTTTACTACATCTGCACAAGCCAGCCAAGGCTCCCAGATCACAGGGCCGAAATTCACGTATAGTCGGCAACGCTCTATGCTTGTTGAAGAGGATATGATGGAGCAATTAGCATTTGATATGCCCCTGGAGACCCCGCAGGGCTCACAACGCCGCCGTGGCTCCATACCTAGCCTAAAGCCTTTATTAAGCTTTCGCGAAGACGAAGAAGGCGAAGATGAAGCTGCGAACACTACTATTCGCACAATCCACGAACTGAGACAAGCAGGGGCAAACAGCCGTTTTGCCGATGAAGTGGAAGATTTACTCGATCGCATTGGCAAACCCACCGCAAAGCCGTCCTCTCTGCGACGTTCTGGCCTTTTAGATCTGGGCATCAAAATGAAGGACAAGGCTTTTGTTCGGCAGTTTCGTGCCCATGGTGCTGAACAACGACTCTTTGTTGACTTAGGCGAAGAGATTGACGTCGTATCGGGATTCTTGATGATTTCACTCGTCACGCCTATTTTGGCAGAGGGAAGCGTACCTCTCGTGGTATCGCAACTTCAACGACAGGGTATTTCAAAGCTACTAAATCGTCTCATATCCGTTGAAAAAAGCATCATTTCTGTGACGAAAGAACGCAAGACGAACATGTCAAAAATGGCACAGAACTCCATATCAGCATATCATGATTTTCTGCTGGAAATTTCAGCATGGAAGGATCTCAGCCCGGTTGAACTTTCACCTCGAACCTTGGCCCTGAAATGCCTCGAGCTTATGGTCCGACAAAGTAGAGAGGCTGGAGATGCCAGCGACATAATTTCTGAAGAGTTGAATACCAGTTTGTTTGAGATATTGACATCATCGGATAACGATGCTTCATGGCATCTTCCTCACGGAACGGAAGCGATTGACTTCTATTTGACATTATCCACTCTAGAATCCCACTCTCTCGTGGCAAGAACCACCCAAGATGAAACAATTTGGCTTCATCAATTGTTGCCCATCATAGGCAATGCCCTCAATACCGCTTTGAATCGGCCACTTGATAGCTTTGGCGAGCAACAGATCTTGGCATTGAAATTGACATTGAACGTTACCAATCACAATCCGAAAGCTTGTGATGCAATTGCGAACTCGGATCTCATGTACACCATTCTTCGCGTCGTTGTTGCGAAGTTCAAAAGAATGTCAAATTTGTGGGCGGAGGAGGAAATTATTGTGGCAGTGGACAATTTGATCCTGCTCATCGGAGCGATGATCAACTTCGCGTTGTGGAGTCCGAAAGCACTCAAAAACATCGACAAATTTGCCGGAGCGGCCCAAGACCCCTTGGATGAATTGATTCGTCTATTTGTCGACAACAGAGAGAAAACCTTCGAGGTAAGTTCTTGCATTCAGTTTCCATTCCGGTATACTAATTTCAATAGGCGGACTCCCAACATGAATCGCACAAAAACGTTCCGCTCGGATACCTATCTGTATTGTTGGGCCATTTTTGCTTGTTACCGGCCATCGAGAAACGGATTCGGATGCGACAGAGGACGAAAACACTTCGGCCTCTAATCACATCTATTAATGAATTTATCGTCTATCACAAAGCAGCCGACGATGAGATCTCTCCAAGTGAAGAAGGGCGCAATCCTCACGTTACTGTGACAAAGCAATTCGAAGATCTCGTGAAAAAGTTGCTACAAATCAAAGGAGCCGACGCGTGAAATGATAGAAAGACTTTTGGAGAAGGCAGTCAACAGAAGGCGTTTGATATGGATGTCATGGGTATGATGGTTACAGTGGATACGATGGATATGATAGAAATGTTTTGATACTTTATGATATATTTTAGGCGTTCAGTTCAGAGAGAAGATCTTGCAATATACCCTAGATACGATTGTTTCGGGATGGGGGAGGAGGGGTTTAGGAAAGTATGATATGGAGGGATCCTTAATCGAAAATATCCATAGGGTGCAGCTGGGTTTGCACCAGAATCCCTGGCCACCGAAACAACACATTACTATTACCATATTTATTATAGAAATAGAGGTATTTCACCGGATAGCAGCATGCTCATCTGATTTTGCTGTTGTCGTGGCAGATTCAGAACGAGTAATTCATTTGACTTGCCTACCTAGTAGGTACTATGTGTTTGACGTGTGATGAGGTAGGTTGGAGTTTCGGCGATGGGCTCCGGTCTCGATTGACATGACAGACAGCCATGACAGCCATGACAACACTGCTAGAGCTGGAGAGTACTAATGATCAAATCCGTACCAGGAAATGACTTTTGCGAGAAACTTCCTATTCTTGGAATGACTTCATATTATTCAAACAATAACATTTCTTTCGTCATCAATTCAGCCTCAAGCGGTATGCGATAATAAATTTGCATTGATATTAATTTATTCATCGCCCAACCACTACCACGACCTACTACTAGACACTCGATCCATAACTTCCCTTGTTGCTCCCAAAGCCGTACGGAGTAGGTCTTGTGTTAGGAGATCATCTTCCAAGTCGAGCTTAATCTGGGTCCACTCAGCCTAAACATTAGCGCTGTGAGCCTGCGAGCACCTCAACTCACTGAACCACCAGAACCTAGGCCCTAGGTACGGAGTCCTAACAAACCTCTTACCTCAGCCTTGTCCCAGTTTCATTCTTGCAAGAACCAACAAAACATCAAAAGCTCTTCCACATCTCGCTTTCCTTGTACTCCATTGCAAGACAACACTTTTTACCTTTGATTATAATTTTATCTAAACTTATTATAATTTCAATATGCCTGCCCCACCCAAACAACGCAAGATTGCTATTGTGGGCAGTCGATCTGTCGGTATGCCATAATAATAAGCAACATATAATACAGTACATCAAAGTAACATTTCTTTTCTACAGGCAAATCTTCACTTACTGTACAGTTTGTCGACGGCCACTTTGTAGAGAGTTATTATCCTACTATCGAGAATACTTTCAGCAAGGTCATCAAGTACAAAGGGCAAGAATTTGCCACAGAAATCGTTGATACAGCTGGTCAGGTAAGATATCTATTGCGTCTGATCAAAATCACATGTCATTACATATTTGGAAAATATAACTAACGGCGTCCGCTTGGTAGGATGAATACAGTATCTTGAATTCAAAACATTTCATTGGTATCCATGGCTATGTGCTTGTCTATTCCGTTGCTTCAATGCAATCCTTCGAAATGGTGGAGGTCATCAAGGATAAGATCTTGAATCACTTGGTACGACAGGAATTTCAATTCTCTTTTCAATCACTTTGAGGAAACGGCTCACTGACACTGTGCAGGGTACTGAATGGGTTCCCATCACAATCATTGGTAACAAGAGCGATCTTCGACCAGAGCAGCGTCAAGTCACTGCTGAGCAAGGCAAGGCATTGGCGGAGAAGATCAAATGTGCTTTCACCGAAGCAAGTGCACGCTATAATGAGAATGTTACCAAGGGATTTGAACTTATGATTGAGCAAATCGAGAAGGGTGAAAATCCTAATGAGCCTTCGGGAGATTCTAAATGTATTCTCATGTGAGGCAGGAAGGATTTTGAGTATATGTTGGATTATGTCTCATGTCTGAATGTGGTTAACTTAGTATGGGAGTTTTGGAGTTGGGAGAGGCATCTTTCTTCTAGATCTTTAGTCGCATAGGCACATGTCTTGCTCTGTCTTCACTTGACGTTGATAATACGAATGGTGGTTTACGAACGGTTCAATGGGTGTACGTTAAATGGTATTCACCGTCTATTCCACTGCAAACTTGTTGGCGTTGCATTGAAGATATATATCAGTATCTTGATGATTTGGTACTACTGGAAACACCTGATTAGGAGGTCTGCCAAAGGGGGCAGTGAGAAAAGGGGTGGTTGATATTAAAAGTACACATCACGTGTTAATCAGCCAGAATGTTATCTTAGCGGAGCCTTGCAATCGCGACCCCACCAATCGTCCCTTAAACGATTCCCTAGTGACTCAAAAAGTTGACCGGTTCAAAATAGACAGAATTTCTCGTGGCATACATATTTGATTGTGCTAGACTATTTTCAAAATGCTCGACGTTAACGACTTCATTACTGAGAGGGGTGGAAACCCACAAGCGATTAAGGACTCTCAACGCCGCAGATATGCACCTGAAGAGGCTGTTGATGAAGTGATTGCTTTGTACGAGGATCACCGCAAAAGTAGGCCAGCAAAGACAACCATAATTACACAAACACTGACAGACTATCCTAGCCCAGTACGCAGCTACACAAGTCAATAGCAGGATCAACGAAACTCAAAAAGCAATCGGCGCAAAAAAGAAGGCTAAGGAGGATGCTACCGAATTATTGCAGCAAAAAACAGATTTAGAGAAGGAGAAGAAGACCTGGCTTGACGCAGCAGCAGAGAAAGAAATAATCCTTAAGAAAAAGATTAGCACGATTGGCAACATTGTTCACGAGTCTGTGCCTGTGAACAATGACGAGGTAATTCCATTTGGGCAGCATACGAGTTTCTTCAGGTCCGGTGTGGCTAATGGGTACTAGGATCACAATGAGTTACTACGCACATGGGCCCCTGAAGGTGTTACTGTAGAGAAGAAGGACGTCCTTTCACATCACGAAGTTCTGACGAGACTGGATGGTTATGACCCAGAACGTGGAGTTAAGGTTGTTGGACACAGAGGTTATTTCTTGAAGAAGTGGGGTGTATTCTTGAACCAGGCTTTGATCAATTATGGCTTGGAGTTTTTGGATAGCAAGGGATATACGCCATTACAGACTCCGCAATTTATGCTGAAGGAATACATGGCGAAGACCGCACAATTAGAGCAATTCGATGAGGAACTTTACAAGGTTGTTGATGGAGATGCCCAGAACGATAAATACCTTATTGCTACTTCTGAACAACCAATTTCAGCTTTCCATGCTGACGAGTGGTTGACTGCTAAAGATGTACCTATTAGGTATGTCAAGAAACTCTCGGTGCGAAAGTATTGTACTGACTTGTGCTCAAAGATATGCTGGTTTTTCTTCGTGCTATAGACGAGAGGCTGGTTCTCATGGTAGAGATGCATGGGGAATTTTCAGAGTTCATCAATTCGAAAAGGTATTCATTCTTGGCTTTTCCGACCTAGAACGCCTTTTCTAACCATTCCAGATCGAACAATTTGTCCTCACCGACCCAGAAAAGTCATGGGAGGAATTTGACCGTATGATCAGCTTCTCGGAAGAGTTCTACCAATCCCTCGGTGTTCCATACAGAGTTGTCGCAATCGTCTCAGGTGCTCTTAACAACGCAGCTGCCAAGAAGTATGATCTTGAGGCATGGTTTCCCTTCCAAGGAGAGTACAAGGAGCTTGTCTCTTGCTCAAATTGTACAGACTACCAATCCAGAGCTCTCGAGATCAGATACGGTACCAAGACGCAAACTGAGATCCGTAAGAAATACGTCCACGCACTTAACTCTACTCTGTGTGCAACTGAGCGTGCATTGTGCTGCCTCTTGGAGAATTTCCAAACTGAAGAAGTAAGTAAAGAGAAGTACTTTATTTTCCAGTTTTGTTTGCTGACTATAAATAGGGTTTCAATGTCCCAGAGCCTCTCCGTAAATATCTTCCTGGTGCCCCTGAATTTATTGCTTTCTCCAAAGAACTGCCCAAAGATACCACTTCCCAAAAAGCAAAGGCTAAGGTTGATAAAGCACCAAAACCGAAGGTCGCACCGGTCGGTGCTACACCAACTGAGGCAGCGGAGAAGTTGAAGGACATGAAGGTCTAAACGTGATTGTGTTTTATATGGAAGGTGGAAATAAAGATCTGAGCGTGCCAGAGTTTATGATCAATGAAGAGCTTGTTACTTTTCAAATCAACATAAAAGTTATACGGCCTGATAGCGTTAGAGAGAATTTGCGTGTTATGCATAGGAATCAGATGGTAGATACAATATAAAGTCAGAGACTTCCTTCATTTCTATATCAGATACAATCTGCTGTGCGAAGCGAGATGATGAAATCAAAGTGCTCTATTCTTATCGAAAGCCACGAGCGATGGAATCATGAGATTTGGCAGGGCCGCTCACATATATAGATTTCCCAAATTTCACTTTTTCGAGTTTTAACCAAGAATGAAGTTTTAATTCCCGTTTCGACTAACTAGCTACTAGTATGTATCTTCGCATACTTATCTACTCATCTTGAGACTTCGATGTCTTTTTGTGGGTCGAAGTTGCGGTTCCCTGTTTTCTCTTGTGTTCTGTTCTGCGAGATTATGGGTTTCCTGTTTTTATATTTATTGCGGGGAAGGGGGGAAAAGGGGGCGCGGCGTGATGAGTGATCATTAGGTAGTGAGTGAGTGATGATTAGGATGAGACAAAACCAACTACTCACTCAGGACCTGGAATTTTAGAATTATCTACGATAGAGCAGGTAGCGAGTGATGATTGTTAGGTTGTTAGCGTGTCAGGGTGAAGGAGCGGGTTGAAGTGGATATTGCTTTTAAAAGGATGAGGTTGGCTTCGGCTGGAGATTGTTGGTGATGTTGATGGTGTTGGGAGACCGGGGGCGGGAGGGGAGAGGGAGTAGATGTGTGGGTGGAGGTATTGTGGTGGTGTTGATTGGATTGGACGGAGCTTGAGGTTGAAGTTGAGGTTTTCTGAAGCGTCAAGGAAGAGAGGGGGAGTTCGCAAGTGGAGATGAGCAAGAGCAAAAGAACTGCTGACAAGGTTCTATGGTATGTAGTCGATGCAAATTCTTTAGTTTGCTTGGTATGATACAGGAGATAATTCTAAGACATCTATCCATCTTCATTTCCCCAGGGGTGTCTCATCCTTTACACATGAATACCTTTTACATCCATTTCCCTATTCTGTACAATCCTTAACACTCACTTATATTTACCCCAGCTAAAACCCCACAGCCTCTCTAACCTTAGCCATAGTCTCCTCCGCATTTTCTCTTGCCTTGATACCCCCCTTCCTCGCCACCTCCTCAACATATCCCTCATCCCCCAACACCCTCTCATAGCCCCTTCTAATCGGCTCCAATCCCGCATTCACCGCATCAGCTGTTTCTCTCTTCAAATCTTTCAAAGTTAAGTTCTTCACCACACATTCCTCGGCTATTTGCGCCGCTGTTCTTTTCGCCGTTTGGGTGTCGAATGATGACCATAGGGTAAGGAGGTTTGCAACACCGGGTCTTTCAGAAGGAGTGTATGAAACACTGTTGTGGGAATCCGTAAGGGCGGATGAGATCTTTTTGGTGACGGTTTCCGGGGAATCGGTTAAGAGGATGCGGGAGAGCGGGGAGGGGTGTGATTTGGACATTTTTTGGGTGGGGGATTGGAGGGACATTATGCGTTTTGTTGGGGCTGGCGGTGTTAGCTTTGAAAAGAAGAAAGGGAGTTTGGAGAGTGACGATAAGACGAGAAATGAAAGGGAAGAAGAAAACCTACAAAGAATGGTTTGGGGTTCAATGAGATGGGGTCCATATGCATGATTGAAATTCGTGACGCATTCACGAGCGAATTCAAGATGTTGGGTTTGATCTTCGCCGACTGGAACATGGGTGGCTCTTGTGCATAGTATTAGCTTAGCTCTCCTGACCAAAACAACACAAACAGGAAGCAAGATATGATGAAATGGGTAGATATCTACTAAGCATACCTATGAACCAAGATATCCGCAGCTTGCAGGACAGGGTACGAGAACAATCCCAATTTGAGCTTAGATTTGTTGCCACCATCTAGTGGTGAAGCATCATCTTGGAGAGATAATTTACTCTGTCACATGTTAGTGGAATGACCAAATAAAGTATATGCAAAACCAGGGTAGTGAGATAGAGACAAACCTTCCATTGAGTCATACGAGACAAATATCCCATCGAAGCCGTACAACTCAATATCCACATCAACTCCGCATGCGCAGCAACCTTCACACATAAAACATCAGCTCTATCCTATTCACAACCAATCACTCCAAAACCCCTTAATGCATCCTCGGCCCCCACTACTTCCTCCCTCCCACAACACAGCACAACACCAACAACAAATCCCACACAGCACCTACCGAACTCTGAAAAAACACCGTACTCCTCTCCGGATCCAAACCTATCGCCAACAGCGTCGCCAAACTCTCCCTCTTCCACCTCCTCAACTCCTCCTTTTTCTGCGCCACAGTAATCGCATGTAAATCCACAACCGAGTAAAATAATTTCGTACTCGGCTCCGCCGTCTCCTGTAACCGTACCCAATTTTTCAACGCCCCGAGATAATTTCCGAGATGTGGGATTCCCGTGGGTTGGATCCCGGAAAATATTACTTGAGGTGCGCTGGGTTTGGTGCTCTGGTGTCGTTTGCATACATGGTTCGGGCCTGGGAATGCTGCTCGCAGAGTTCGTGACTTCACGTTCTGGAGCACTCGCCGGGGTGGGTTGCTTTTTAGCATGGCGGAGTTTGGGGGTTTTGGTTGGCGATGGAAAAGGAGGGGTAGCCGCACGCGAGACGCAAGTGGGATGATTTACTGTGAAAATTGAATTCAGGGTGAGGCACGTGACTATTTTCGATTTCAATATGCCACTTTGAGACGAAAGTACTTTTATGTCAGGAGTGGTTTTGAAGCCTGGAATGGATTTGGTCTGATAAAAGCTACTGAAGCTAGTATCTTGATTCTTCCTTCTACATATACATACAATACATCAAAGCTTGATCCAAACTCCACAGTTCATGTATGTGGCAATGCATGTTCCGTCTTAATATCTATTCATCCTTCGTCTAACCCCATTCCACTGGCTTTTCTTATAGCTTTTTGAGCTGAAACCAAATCATGGCTCAATTCTCACACCAGGAGCGCTGCCTCCCGCAGCCGCCTTGAAGCTTTCTCTATTCAAGATCTCCATAACCTTTTCTGCCGTCTCCGTACCTTGTCTCCTACCGAACAACTCCCATTGTGGTTCCATAACTGCCTTCATCTCCTCCATACTAGCATCCATAGCCTTACCCACACCTGATCATAAACATATTAGTAACATTCAAACCCAACACAAGAAAAACCCACCAATCTTATTATATTCCCAAACATTCGCCTTCATTCCTATTCCATAGTAGGCATGCTTCCTCAAAAACGCCAGCCATAAGCTCACAGTCTCCGGATGTCCATCCTTAATCTGAATCAACCTCCTCAACGTCTTTCTCTCAAAATTCTCTTGACTTTTCTTATGAATGAAATGCGATCTGGGCACTGTCCATCTTTCTATAATTCTCGGCAACGGTATAGGTCCATATGCAGGTAATTTGAGATAGTATGCCGCGCGGAGGGCGAAGTCGGAAAAGAACTCCAGGTTGCGGACGCTGTAGGATCGAAGCTGCAAATCGCAGGAGGGAACTCCGTATTCGGCTTCGCGGCGGAGGGGCTTGAGGTAGATGGCTTGAACGTTACGAGGGTAACGAACATCAAAGATATCTTCGTCGGATGGTTCTTCCGAGGTAGGTGCTGCTGCTGGTGGAGTCCTACTGGCTGGTTAGGAATTGCTGGGGACATGGGGACATGGAGGTAAATACATCGAGGTTCTGTCTGCAGACACCGGGTTTGGTACATCGCTGGAATGGTGTCAGTCTTTAGATTTTGAAAGTCGAATAAAATAAGCGTACGATATATTCGATGAATATCTAACAGAATGCGAGGTGAGGGGTGCAGCCGCACATTGTGGTGTTCTGAAGGCATTCGAGAAGACTGGCTTTGACTGCGAATATTGTCAATTGTGATCCTCCCTGGCGCAATACGGATTTTAATAACATACCGACGCCCCCAGCCTGCTAACTGTGCGCCATGGTATGCGCGTGAAAATTGGAGTAGCCATGCCTGGCTAGAAGTTGTGGAAAATGTCAAATTGGACTTTTGAGTAGAGTTCTATGATATCAAATATTTTGAGGTTCGAGACATCTAAGCCCGAGATTTATCCGAGAGGTCAACTTCTTACCATTCATCTTCATTATTTAAATCCATTTAATTTTTACCTGGGTATTCTCATGTAGAAATTGGGATGCGCTAAGTGCTGTGCTTTTTCTAATTATTAACCTAATGCCTATTGTTCTGGAGCCTATCATGAATCGACATCTTCTATTAAAGCTTGTAGATTGAGCTCACCGGGTGTTGAACAAAGGTCACCAGGAGCCACAGCATCTCATCACAGCATTTACAATTAAGTCCCAACGCTCTAGATGTTTGAAGTCTGGAAGGCTAAATGACAGCAGCAACATAACACCATAGTTCTTTAACACTTCACACATGGAAGGTGGTTGATTATTTAAATCTTGGCCTTGTCTGTTGAACATCTCGAGATGATCGATCAACAGACGTAGGAACCACTGTCTACGTTTGATATTTGTGGTAAGACGCCAGTGGAAGCTCCAGTGTCCTCATCCTCCATAATATACCCTGACATGCTATCCATACATCAGAACAAACTCCTCGGACATGTCCCCAGTTCATACATTATGCGGGCCTTGAATACCTTATCATCTGCCCACAGGATAGCCAGCATTGTTCTTCACAGAAGTGTGAAGGGTGATTTGAAAAGCGCTCAATAACCACAGCTCCCCCTCCAAACCATACACCGAACATCCAGACCTCCTAACTAATCCATAGCTTATTAACCTCCTCCATCACCCCTCACTCAACTCCCAAGAAACGAGGCCCTACACTGCACAAAACATCTCCGCAAAACATCTCCCCTCCTCACATAAAGTGCGGATTTACCCAATCCTCCCTATTCGACATTTTTCCCGCCCATCTCCATAATTAGATGAGCCCTTTGATACATTAATCTCAAAGGCGTTGACGTATATCCCACCATCTATATCCCATCATCTATACATACATATATATATACATACATAACAAATCCAAATCTAACTCAATAACCACTAAATATAGCTACAATAACTTACCCCAAAAGTGAACATAACTCAAGAGCTATCTCCCACTACAACATTTTGGTATTAAATATCAAATGCTACAAGAGGCGGAACAAATTATATCTATCCTCTGTTAATACAAAGAAATCTTTATCCAATAAATAGACCACATAACACCTCAAGACGTGGGCAAGGCAAGGCGTCAGTCACCATAAATCTTGACCCCAATAAAAAGAAAGAGAACGATGAAGTGAAGCGGAACACAAGGTGGCGGCGTGCTTCTCAATGGAGGTATTGGAAGCCGGATCCACTATAGTAATCCAAGGTAAATTGTGCTGCGCAGTGCCACAAAGGCACTTACAGCTGCTGGGGAGCTCCTGGAAAATCTCACACTAGGGACTTGATCACGACTTCAAAGGGCAATGGGCATTTTGATATGGTGGTTGCAATTGGGATTGATGTATTTATTTCTTTGATATATGCTCAAGTCTATTTGCAAGAATGCAAAACATCGTATTCTGTTGCTACATCTTTTTTTTTTCGAGACCGTCTCCAGTTTGACCAAATAGGTGACTAAGTCTACCCAAGAGTAAAATGAGAGCGGACTTAGCTTTTAGGTTCTGTCAAAATTCTCGACGTCTCTTCCCGGTGTGTGCTGAGGGAAAGGCAGTACACTCCTCATCTGAGGACCAGTGATACTGAACACAGGCATGAATATATTGCATGACGCTCAAGACTATGCAGCACTATGTCAAAGTGTCATGGTGACGACTTCATGTGGCAAGGTACCTACTGAGAAAATCTATTGAAAATCTATTGAAATTGTTAGTTACAATTCATGAAACCAATCAAACAAACAAGAGGTATGGTAATGTGTTCAGAGTCTAATTATAAAATCCACATGTATTCTTTAAGACAGGGATAACTGTTGACTGTTTTTTTCATCACAACACAAGGGGGAGTAAGAAATGCCACAAGGATCTAAAACTTACCGATATGATGATAGCAAAAAAGCTTGCAAGTGGGAAAACCCTGTACCTAGCATGACCAAACCTCTTATCCATCGGGTGGGTTGGTCAGTTTGTGATGTAGGCTAGTGTGGACCGAGGTCTGCACGACATTGGGTTAATGTTAGAGGCATGCCTTTTGCAATCGGTAGTCAAATCTGGAAGGTGATTCTTTATGGCATCTTCCGAGCACTCATGGCGTTTATCTTCTCTTTCTCAAAGCCTTCATCTTCTTATAATGCTCTTTCTTCCCGCTAGCCTTCGCAGCTTGGATATCATTGTACTTGTTACGGAACTTGTGGTTTGCTTGTTCGGTAGCAAGAACTTGTTCCACAAAAGTTTGTTTGCGTTCTTTGTTGGTGAGTCGAGAAGAAAAGTATTCGGTAGGACCTTCAATCACTGTACCCACTTGAGAGTACTCTGGAACTTCTGCTCTTGTGGTGTCCTTTTTGTAGAAACGCTTGGGGTCTAATACACTTCGGAGACGAAGAAGTTGAAGGTCGCGCTTGAGCTCAGGAGTGACCACAGTCTTGGGCATGTTGAACCATTTTGCTCCAGCAGTAGATTTTTTTGCCTGATGATAATATTAGCTTAATGTTCGATACCCAAAATTCGCAACAAGACTTGTGTAGTGGCTTCTTCTCAGAGTAACTATGAATGTAAAATCTTCAGCTTTTACAGGGTGGCGCCCAAGACGGGGCCAGATCCTGCGTCCGTTATATGGGTAAATTTTCCTCACAGAAGGACACAGCGCTAGATGAAGTAAAGAAATTTCTTACCTTAAGCGCTTTAGCCTTCGTCACGATGGGGTCTTCGACCGTTCGCACGCTATTTGCCAGTTTTCTGTCTTTAGCAGGTACGAGCTGAGACGAGTCAACGTGTGTAGTCTGTCCTGTCGACTTGATATATGGAGCAATTGCAGATGTCGCGGATTTACCAAGGCTATAAAGAAGATGAAGTGTTAGCCAAGCTCCAGAATTGTGACGTGGTTAAAATCTTACTTTGGAAGAGAAAACTTGGAAGAGCTATCATCACTTATGATGACTTGCTTTGCATTTCTCATCCGCTCCTCAGCATCCCGCAACAATTGCTGGATTTGATCATCCGAAAGATCATTGTCAGCCATCTTTTATGGTGATGGTGGTTTTGATTGAAATGAAGAAGAGGATTGGGAGAGCTTTAAAAGAATAAAAATTCAGGTGGATCATCGGTCGGCTAAAAATTATTTTTCTGCAAACTAACTAATCTCAGCTTAGTTATCACGGAGCTTACCAGTGAAAAATATCCGTGATCGTGACCGTACTCGAAAATCAGAGAATCAAGCATCACTCGAAAATGAAATGTTTGAACTCAGGATTCTGGACCGGCCTCGAACTCAATTATTTGACCGGCAAAATATGTCGAGGGTTCATGCGATAAATGGAATCCTACGTGAATGCATTGATTAGCCGTGCCAGCCAACCATCATGTAGCTCTTGCCTTGTTTTGCCTCATAATTTGCATTGCATCTGATGCCTTACATGTTCGCCCTGTTCGCATGGTGAGCCAGCGCACAAAGTAGACGAAAAAGGGCTGCCAGAAAACGCTGCATAGATGACATATTTCTGGTACATTGTAGAAGATGATGGGTATATAGGACAAAGAGCATCTGTATAATTCAATTGATCATTTTATCATCCCCTCTATAAGAGTTCCATTTCAAGATATAAAGTTTATTCGAGTCGAGTGAATAGTGTGAAGGTAGGTAACTCAAGTCCTCCGTAGATACAACCGCCAAGCTAAAAGTCATCAGCCCACCCAATCCCCCCGCGCGCCGCTTAATTATCCGTCCATGGCCCAAACGCCCATCAATTAATTCAAAGCTTCCACAACCTTATCACTCCCAACCAATCAAAAGCACAAATTCCATAAACAAGCTATCCATCGTCGCGGTCGTCGCGCAAACCAAAAGCTCCTCAATTAAAGAGGCAGTCGATGTCTCTTTAAGTACCTGCAAATCCCCAAAGTCTGTCCATCTGTAGCCAGCCTGCCGTCAACTCACCGTCACATAACACCCGAGGGTTTTCATCTCGTCTCCAGGATTCGAGGAATCGAGTCGACCGTACCCATAACTCTCTCCGCCTCCCCATACAGTTCGCGCCAATTAATCTGGGGACTAGAAAGTGACCGGAGGAATATTTAATACGTTCAATCTCGCGACCTTTCGAGGTCTTTGCCCACGTACAACCTCAGCACCGATTGGGAGAAGCAAGCATAAAAACAAAAATGGATCCTCCACCACCCGGCTCGTCCCATGGACAGCAGCAGCAGCCATCCGCTTCACAACAACGTCCGGCACAGCAACCTGTTTATGATACAAGTCAAGGAGGTCATTATGGTATGTTTAAGTTTTCCAGTCATACAAATTCGATACGCTGTTGGATTAAGCAAGTACTAATTCATTCCGCGAAATAGGTGCCAGTGCTTTGGTAAGAAATACTTACATGTGCGTATCGAATTCTACTAATACTAGAGTAGCTATCCCAGCAAGGTTTCGCACCCGTCCCAGAATTCTACACAGGAGCGTGGGCAAATGTAAGATTAATTGTCTAGATACCGAAAGGATGAGAGCTAATTTGGTGGCTAGGTCAACCAGGGTCTGCATGGACAATACAAGGACATTCTCACAACCTATTGGCAACAAATCATCAATCATCTCGAAGGCGATACTCATGATTACAAGCTTCATCAGCTTCCCCTTGCACGTATCAAGAAAGTCATGAAGGCGGATCCTGAAGTGAAGATGATTTCCGCCGAAGCCCCAATCCTATTCGCCAAGGGATGCGACATCTTCATCACGGAACTCACAATGAGAGCATGGATCCACGCCGAAGAAAACAAGCGCCGAACCTTGCAACGATCTGATATTGCTTCTGCATTGGCCAAATCGGACATGTTTGATTTCCTAATTGATATTGTTCCTCGTGAAGAAGCCGCAGCTCATGCAAAGAGACCTTCTGCCTCGGGACAATCTGCACCACAAATTCCCGGCGCTGCTCCTGGTTCAGCACAGCTCCCTCCACAACAATCCAATATCCCTCAACAGCCTGGCCACCCCTCCCATGCACAATCTATGCCTCAAGATTATTCCCTTGGTGGCCATGGTATTGCTGCTGAACAGGACCCATATCGTCACCAACCCAACATGTATCAACCACAAGTTCCTCCAAACCAAGCTGGCCAGTATGGTGCGCAACAGCCGTTGTATGGTGAGATGGGTGAGATGTACGGATATCCAGCCATGCCACCGCCTCAACAGGTTCGTTTCCCATCCCAAACCTGACGCAATTCGCACTTTCCTAACCCTCATCTAACAAAGCCCTAGCAAATGTATCAAGTTCCGCACCAACCTCGACAAGACCCATCAGTTGGCACCGACGCCACACACCATTACGCACGTCAGGAAGGTGGTGAAGGTGATGCTGATGCTGAAGGCGAGCGCGATTATGAGGTCGGATAAGACGAGTTGTCAGGTCCATATGTTAGTCGCTGTTGATTGCCAGATGTGATAGGCTCGGAGTTCGGAGAAATTATGATATCTTCTTTTGGGTAGCTTAGCTTTGTTTTCTTTACGCAAGAATAGGCGCAGGAGATTTTAATGTGAAAACCACAAAATTTTCCCTGAAACATTCCGTGTGGTTCTAAAAAAGGGTTGATGCCTTGAAATGATTGCCAATGGATATATTAGCGACACGTACACTTGCGATCCATGAAAATGTTTCTTGTTTTCCCACAAGGATAGTGGCCAAATTGTTCAATATCTATGACTTATTTATGCCAAACCTCGAGGAGAACCCAGCAAGCCGATCCGGCTTCACCGGACTTGTAATTGTATGGGTAAGTCTTTGCAAATACAAGTTAGCACACAGTCTCCAAAATAACTCGTCTGAAACCCAATATCAATGGAAAGCGGCCATACTTCTCCAATATCTTAGGCCCATTTAGAGCATCCACTCTTCCAAACTTCTTATTCCTGGTACTGATATCGAAAAACTCATCTGGATTATCTGTCTGCATTAGATAGACGGTTTGTTGTAATTCATCGAGATTCTCCTTGAGGATGAGGGCGTTGTCGAGGGAATCGACGAATTCGGACAGGTAGGCTACGTCTTTTGCGAGGGCAGCGACGCCGTGAGGATTAATCTTTTTGACTTCCGGGGAGAGGGGTATCGCCTAGTGGATGGTTAATAGTCGGCTAGTGGAGTGAGGCGGGCGAAGAGTAAGCTTACGAGAATCATGTTTGCGGCGTGGGAAAGAGCATCGAAATAGATAAGTTCTTTGATTTCCCGGGGTAGGGTGAGGAGGGTGGAGCTCATGATGTTAGAAAGGTAGGTTGTTAGAGTTTGCATGTAGTTGCTTGGCTCGGATACTAGAGAAGGTGCCATCCTGGAGCGAGTAACATGTTAGTTGTTGTTCAGGAGAATAGATCTTGAACCGAGAACCCCTACCAATCATAATCTGCTGTCTCAACCAAATCGTCTATCTTGGAGTTGACGACTTCGAATATACGCTTTTCGGCGTCCTTCTTACTACTCGAGAACTTTTCTGTAGCGGCAAGAACAATTGGCCCACCAGCTGATGTGGATGATCGTGCGGCCAAGAGAAGTTGTTCTAGTTCTCGACTTGCTGATTCGAAATACTCAAGGTTTATGAGGATTTGAACAATCTGGCCCAGGTATTGAGTACTCAGCTTTTCTACAAGCGGGTCACAAATATCTTCAGACAGAAGTTCGTCTATCGACTGCATGAACGATGGGTCAGCTTGAACGGAGCTACAAAGCGGACTCGGCCATACATACCTTCTTTAGTGTTTCGTCAATTATACTTGGTTGTTGGAAATGATCGTCCATTATAAAGTAGAATCGATTCAAGAAGTTCCTGATGTCGATACAGCACATCGGATACATCTGGGAGAACGGTAATACGCCAGGAAACCTAGCAATTGTTATAAAAAACCATGAAAGAAGACGATTCTCTTGACTCACGTGTATTCTTCTTTTGGTTTGTCTGGCACATACCAACTAACCTGAACAATCTTGTCAAAGTCTTCTTCACTGTTAACTGGCATAGGCATGTATTCATCCGTTGACACGATCTATGAGAGTCAGTCCGTACCCTCCACAGCTCTGGATACCCACTAACCTGTTGAAAGTCTGTACTGAATTTCCGTTTCAGTAGATCAGCATATCTATAGAAAAGCTTGAGCACATAAGCATCCAACGTAGCCACTGAATAGCCCCAACCCTAGATTTCAAATTAGTACTTTTGAGGATCTGCATTGTGCTTTGAAACCTTACCTCCATTGTCTGTATGAACAATGCGATCACATTCTTAGTTTGCAAGATAACATCCGGGTCATCAAATCCATCTAGAGCTTTAGAAACAGCGTTGATCGCGGCATTACACATGGAATCCCAAAGTTCATCAACCTGTAGAGAATTAGCTGGTTTACAAATCTTTGGATATACAGCGGGTTGCATACGTCAACCGGAGAACGCAAATTATGGACTTTTCGCATAGTAGCCTTTTCTATTATAGCGAAGCCGGCAATGCCTTCTAGCAATGCACTCAAAAAGTGTTCGCTCTCTTCATCAGTCAGATTCACAGAACTTGGAAGCAACAAATCTTTCTGCTGTCTTCTTGTTACAGCATATTCGCTTTTGAATTTCTCAATTTGACCAAGTGCCTCGTGAATGTGTAAACACTCGAATAGGGGATCAAAATCGACTTGGAGTTCCTCATTGTTCAGTACATCAAATTCCTCACTCTCATCATAGACCAACTCGATGGCCGAATTTAGCTTGAAGTTCCGAAGATATGGATTTGCTTCCATGCGCTCCTTCTGCCTGCTCCTTCGAATATTTGTATGGTAAAATGCCACTTCCCCCAGGAATTGGGACGTCTCACGAATGCGATAAAGCCAAGTATTCAAATCACTCATTACTGCTTCTGAGATAGCTTTCTGAGAGGAGGGGATCGACTTTTGAATTATCTCTGCGAGGGTGTGCTGAGTAGCATATTTGTTCTGAATTGTCGGAATCAAATGCTCGTTCTGTAAATCGTCCAATGCCTTAAGAGCCGCATAATATTTCTTCTTCTTTATCAAATCATGCGCCTGGTTGACGGCATGAAGTACTTTCAAAGATTCCTTCAACGCCTCAGAAGCCTCTGCAATATTCTGACGAACAGATCTAGTGTCCACCAGTGCCTCCTTTTGCGCAGCTAGCTTTTCCGTGCTTGCTTGAATGGACTGATTGAGCTTTAGAATCTCGGATGTAAGTTGAGAGGTTCCTTCGCGGACTTGTTGTAGCTGATTGACAGATGCTAGGAATTCTTCATGTTTTGTTAAGCCAATTCGTTCGATGTCAGCCTCGCGGTCGTCCGCATATTGTGACAGGCTTCGTATGAGAGCAGGAGTTCTATTGGATAAAGTGGCATCTTTGAGGGCGGGTATGAGTTGATCTAGATAATCGGCATCAGAGGAAGATAATATGATCTGTTTGAACTTGTCAGTTACGGAATAGAATAGGTATTGTGGAAGCGTACCTGTTGAACAGCTTGCCTGTAATCATTGTATTGTACAGTTTTTCGAGGTGCCATGCTGGGAAACTTAGGCTGCAAACTTTTGAGTCTAGACCATGAATGGCTCCAGTTCAGACCATAAACACCAATCGAGAACTGCTTGGAATTAATAAGATTCTCTCCTCCCTTTGGTTTCAACTTGATGTTCAAGAGCCAGGCTGAGTGACGGATACGGATTAACTCTGAACGCCGGTCGAAGCACGGGCTCACAAATTTCAGATACTAGGAAACTTCTTTGATAGAATTCAATATAGAACCTGCTCCTAACAAGAAAGTGTCTGAGTCTTTGTGATGTTGGCAGGATCTCTTGTGCCTCTTCGATGAACCTTATAAAGTGTATGGTATGATAATTCCAAGAGACTATTCGAGAGCACCAAAGATGTTGATACCTTAGTCACGATTGGGAATTCTCAGGAGTGCGAAGTGCCAGGCGGCTGTTGGACAGGATATGGATTGAATGGCTTACTCAAGTTGTGATGTTGCGTTGTGAGACTTATTTGGTACACAACAAGTGAACATCCGAGTCAGTCTTTCTTGAGCACTAAAGCCCGGACCAAAGATGTACCGGCTTCACCCATTTTCACATCATCACAGATGCCAACTAGGATTTTTTTCCTTTCCTTCTACATGTTGAACATATATACTGGGTATATACAGATCAAACCTAGAGGATGAATAGTACCGTTTCATTTGGTTCTCTATCATACTGTACTTGTCCAAAATGATCAATGTCGAATGAAGTATCACAACGCCTTGAGATTCGCTAGTGCTTAGCAACCACGAAAGTTCCTGATGAGGAAGGAACGAACGAGGTAATCTTCAAAGGAGACAATCGTCGATGACTCGAAAACCCTGTCCATCGAGGTACTTTTTGATGCTTCTTCTATAGCTCCACCGGCCATATAAAATTACTCGGATTCTACTCTTTTGGGAAGGCTCAATCTACGATGCATTTACCGGGTAAAGCAAAGCAACTTCTAGCTCAATCCTAAGTTAGATGTTCAAAGCTAGCCAGCTGTAGCTGTAGTAAGTGATGAGAGTATTACTGAGTGAGGAATAATAAGTAATGGGGTAAAAACCGACTAAGGCCTCAGGTCAAGTCCCCCAAGAACTTGAGTACTTATCCAATAATACTATACTCGTTTCATCTGGGCAGTAGTTGGACGATCTCAAGAAGAAAGTTGGGATGGTTGCAGGATCGAAAGCCTCTCATCTTATCTCTTGGATGTATTCCATTATATACAGCGTCCTTCGGTAACGACGATAGGTGATCCACAGCATACCTAGTACCTACATACAAATCTCAAAATAAGACTCTGAGCCGGATCCCGGAAACCTTCCAATGTATATTTTCCCGTGGCGTTTAGTGCAATAGCGCGGGTTATCACGGAAGGGTCTTGACGGCGTGCCGATTTCAAGAAGATTTTAATTTGAAAACGGCATATGTTGCCGTGTCATCCATGGTGATAGTATCCAACTCACTTCTTCGGCCATGACGACTGCGTAGCCGATTTTGCTGGCGGGCAAAATGATTATCGGACACGAGATACAGGTCCCAAGTAGATGTTGAATTAGAAACCTGAAATGAAATGCCTTGCTGTCTCTTTTCCCTCATGGCCCCAACTGCCTTGGAGGAGTTACGGCCAATTAGAGAGGGGCTAATGGAAAGTGAGGATGGCCAGTCTGATTATTTTCAGACTCCAAGCTCAAAGACAGCCAGATCATGATATAAATTGAGGCAAAAATTAAGGCAATAATAGACTGCAATAAGTCGATACAGAATTAAACGAGACCATTGAGTGTGCTCATTGGATACCTGGTGGATAGTATATACTGGAGATAAACAAATAAAATAGAATCCGTTTATTCCCATAAATACCGAGATTCGGTGTTATTTTCGGCTTGTTTTCCGCAAACCGGGTCATGGCTCCTTCCCGTGTTGTTCATACCTTCCAGAATTCATCACCAAGGTGAATGTTTAAAATTTCCTTTTCACATCCATCTGCAGACAATCCGCAGATAATGCACCTCTGATCGGAGTCTTCCTTCTTCTCTGGGCTTCTTTCCCATATTATCTGAACCTTGATTTCATTCACTGAGATTTCTCCTGGCGTTCTTCCCATTCTATTCTTCCAGCTTGGAGCTCTTGATGCACCACCAGTTATTGACTTGAACTTCTTGTATCTCCAGTACATTTGTTCTTTTACACGCGTACAAACTAATCTTGGTTCTTTCGTTCATTCTACAATTCTTCAACCTTCAAGTATCTCAACGATTATTATCAATTGGTGATTGTAGTATCGTCAAGTGAGCAATAATCTTCGATCTACTGTCATTTTGAACTCATAAAATCCCTTTTCCAACGATCTGCACAATTTTCACGTCCTCGAGACACTCCATTTTGACACCTTCTTTTTGTCATTGAATCAAGAACTTTGTTTTCAAGCATGTCGTCATTCAATCGTTCTTATGGTCAATCACCACCTTCTCCAGTTTCTAATGGCGCTTTCGAGTCCATCCAGGGAACGCCTAACACTGCCATCACCGCGATCTCCCCGGAGGACGCAAGAGTTCCTAAGCCCTTGGCTACAGACTCTCGTACATCTTCTGTTACTCAATTGGCTGCTAACCAACATGATCCGTTCGTCACAGCGGGTACTACAAGTAGAGCTTCGGCTCAACTTTCCGCCACCGCTTCCACGTTCCAACCATTGCATCTTTATGGGCCTGTTGTTGGTACGCCCGCTGCAGGAAGTCTTATCATCAACGGGTCTGGATCCGCCACTCTTATCCCAGGTACAATTCAGTACTTAGATAACGTGGTAGCATCACAGTCACCGGCTCGTGAGACCGAAATTACCAGCTATGGCGTAAGTTTTCATTTTCCTTTATCTTCTCCATGATACAATATACTAATGGTTCATAGAAATTCAGCACAGATACTGGTGCCACCCGTTGCCTTAAAATCACCGACATCTATCAAAAGGTAGACGTCCTTAGCTGTGTCCGGTTTTCTTTCGAGGTTAGTTTTACTTTATCATTAGTTTGTTTACCATGTGCTTTCGCTGACAAATTGCCACATAGAAATTGGAAAAGGCTGGAGTCACCATCGCCGGCGGGAAGAGAATTGAGACGACTAAGAATAATGTTGTCTATATTAGGATGTCCAACATATATGAAGCCGCCAAGGTGTATACCGCAATCAAGGTCGATCATGTTGATTGTGCGGTGGAATATATCAAAGCAAATGAATTTGGCGGCGTTCGTAAACCCTCCACTCGTCAGTGAAAGAAGAACTAACATTTCAAAGGCCATCAGTCCTCAATCGAGAACCGTGTACTCTGCTCATGAGGGTCAAGTTATGCTAACAGCCACGTATCCCCCAAATACCAACATTGACAAGAAGGTCTTTGAAGAAAGCCTTCGTGACTTGTTGTCTATCGAAGGCGAGCTTTACGCATGGCAAAAGTTTCTTGCGACCGAAGCAGGTACCTTTCGCCTTTGTGCGGAGTTTGTCGATTCAGCTATGGTGTCTCGTGCCATCGATCGTTGCAACAACAAGCTGATTGGCGTGCGTAACTTCTGTTTTCGCGATTGAAAACTACTGACCTTTTCCCAGAACATTCTTGTCAAGTGCGAGATGCACACACCCGACGTTAGCAAGAATCGTGGCATCATGCGTAACAATCTGGCACAAGCTGTGACTCCTACTCGTCGCTCGGCTCCTCAAACTGACATCAGTGATGTGCTTGGACACATGTCACTTCAAGCCCCTCAAACACCTGGATTCCCCAGCAATGCTGCTTTGTTCAATTCTGGTAGCCCAATTCCCCAGGCTATTCAGTATATGACCACCAATCATTATGGCTTGTTACCTTCCAACACAGTTCCTTATGTTGTAAATAACTTGGGTGGTTTGTATACCAGTCAGCCTCTTGCATTCCAGGCGGGATTTCCAGGAGCTGTTACAACAAATCGACCTTCACAGGTCATGGAGCCTTATGACTCCTTTTCGGCTCAGGCATACTCACCACATACCTACGCTAATCACTTTGCTCAGCAAGGTGTTCAACGATATCCAACGAGTCCACAGACCTATGGGCACAACTTTGGCTATATGAGTCCGCAGACTCCTAACTCTCGTGAAATTGCTCGCAATGGTAATCGTCGCCAGCTTCCCATTGTTAGGACACCTCAGGGACAACTACGAGGACGTGGTGCGTCTAACCCTGCCGCTAGCCACCACAACCATGTCGACATCAATAAGATCAACGCTGGCCTCGATGTTAGAACTACTGTAAGTTTATACTCATTTTTACAAGCCTTACATTTCTGACGCTCATTCCAGGTAATGCTGAGGAATATCCCCAACAAGGTCGATCAGGCAATGTTGAAGAGCATTGTAGATGAGTCAAGTTTCGGAAGATATGATTTCATGTATCTCCGTATTGACTTTTCCAATGATTGCAATGTCGGCTACGCATTTATCAACTTTGTCGATCCAATGGACATTATCGAGTTCGTGCTTGCACGATCTAACCAGAAGTGGCATAGGTTTAAGAGTGACAAGGTTGCAGAAGTCTCTTATGCTACAATCCAAGGTAGAGACTGTCTTATCCAGAAGTTCCGTAACTCGTCCGTCATGCTCGAGCCTCCTCACTACAGACCCAAGGTAATTTAATCCACCATTGGTACTGACTTATATAGCTGACAACTTGATGTAGCTCTTTCTAACTCATCTTGATGGAGCTAATGTTGCTGGTTTGGAGGATGAATTTCCTTCATCTGACAATGCTTCTAAACTCAAGAGAAGCTGTGAAAATGCTGAACACGTCGGTAAGTTATAAATCAATCTACTTCTATGTACATGTTGTCTGACACGAAAAAGGACTTTTCGCTCCAAGTGCTGGCCAACACCTACGTGATGAACAGCGCCGCCGTCGTTCTCAGTATGACCGCGGAACCAGCCTTGCCGAGCGTGAGGAATACGGTTTTGATGAAGATGAGGAAGATCTTCATCGTAGCCCTTGCCAACAAGGTTTCTCACCACACTGTAAGATGATATTGCTTCCTTCCTACTTAATGTGACTAACAAATCTATAGATTGAGCAGCTGGAGCTTGACCATCTTCAAAAGTCATCCATACAATCTGAAGTCAATTTCGTGCTGCCCACTTTGGTCTGCCGGCTAACTATAGTCTTGTCAGATACCATATTTCTGGTTTGTGATTTGAACAGATTTTAACCTTGGGAATGTTTGGGTGAACTTCACGACAAGCCTCATGGTTTAAGTTTTGAAGCAGTTTGGTCGATCTAGTTGACTGTTTCTAATTTTCCTTTTCAAACATAAAAGTTTATCATATTGCTTCATATGGAACTGTTTCTTGCGACACCAGACTTCTTTGCTTAATTTACTTGGCGGTTGAATTTGTGGTGGCTTCATGGCCCCGGTTTTGATCCTAGGTACAACTAGCTTTTGACAATAAAATAAAAGACAATTTTGCTACCTATTCACCAGTTCCCTTCTGTGAACCCTGAAGGTGGAGTTTTACGACATGTATAGAATGGCAATAATCATGTATTGGATTGATTCCTGTTGGTAAAGATATGACTTGACATCAGCATATCTAGTAGTCCGGACTGGCATACTTGAGGCGATGCTTAATCTTTTAAGAATGATTTATTGCTTGGGTTAACTCATCGTTGTATATAGATTCAATCTTTAATATTATTTCGATCTCCGAATCCTTTACAGTCTTCAAACCGACTTTAGAAATCTCAGCTTCTCACTGTTGGACTGCACTATAGAGTACTGATACCATGCTTAGCATGACTGTGATTACCCGTTTACCTTGAGCCGAATAATTCCTCTATGTAATCAGCTACTCTGCTCATTACATACACCGGAGATGGCTTAGGGATAGAGTTTTTGGTGTTGAGGTGTAGATTCTGGATTCTAAACTCTGAACCCTAATGTCTAATGTCTAATATTCAAAGATATCACTAACGATTCGGACATAGTATTACTTCATATGTGTTTCGATTTTCTTTCGCTTGTTTTATATAATGGAACTTGGTGGGAGTTTTAGAGAGGCTTTCTTGAAGGTTTGAGGAAGAAGATAACTAGATTTTCTCTGGCAATGGAATGGTGGGAATGCATAGTGACCCGGAATTCTGCTAAACTCAGAGTATCCGGGCATCTAGCAAAGGAGCTAAGCACGAACGGGAAAATTTTTGTGCACATGTATCTTTCAAGGACCTTGATAAAACATATGTCCCTGACTAGAACTGAGAAATAATCCATCCGGAAGGATTTGGAAGCTACGCGGCATACCAAGCCATCTGTTTGCCTAAAGATGGTGTCGTAGGCCATGAAAACGGACCCTTTCCTCCACCCCAGTTTGCGGGGAATATATGCTTTGCCCATATTGAGAGTATGTATGCGTGCAAACTGCAGTGCGGGAAGTTTACTCTCTCGATCCAGACCAATAGAGCTTCTTCACGATCCTAGATCTACAAGTTAGCGAAAACTTTAAAGATCTTTTTAGGAACAGAAAGTCATCTACTCAGTGCTAATAACTGTTACATCATGGTCGTGAACGTGGCTTATTAGAGTCATACATATTATAAATATATTTATTGAATGTGGTCAAGTGATATGATGTTAATTGAGGATGTGTTGATTGGATGATAGCTGTAGCCGTGAAATGCCATGACGGCCGCATTCGCCGCACAGAACCCCACACGTGTTTGGTCTCATCAGTATCTATTAAAAGTCAACATATGTCTGCTTACATAGATGACTAATTCCTCCCTCCGTTCATCTATATTAAGAGATGTATGTATTCTTATACAGAGTTTGGTCTAGCCCATTCGGATATAGGTCTTCATTTCACCGATATCATTGACGACACTATGAGAAAATGCTCTCTCTGCATTCTTAATGTGGAGCGAAACACTTCTTCAAGCATCTATAGCAATTGTTATTTTCCCATACAAACATCCAAAGAGACGGAATGTAGGGGGATATATTTGAGAAAACGGAGATCGAAACTATCAGAGCCAAGAGTATCGACTTAGAGCCGGCTATGCCTGAGATTCTTTATTCAATAGGACCCTTTAAAAAATTGCCAAATGGAAGAGACTCAGGTATTCCCGAGAAGAATCTGTTTTCTTGACAAATTGGTTGTGCCAGAATCTTGAAGACTTTATAGAAGAATAGACGTAGGAACTGGGATCTCTATTCATTCACGAAAGACAGACTTCTTCACAAATAGCTGCTAACCTTTCGCTAGTGACTTATCTCCTCAAGAACAGAGTCTCAAGTGCTGAGCATTAAGCTCATTTTTGATTGCCTCGTAGTTCTATGTTTCTACGGGCAACCAGAGTTGCCATCGTCACCCTGAATATCACGCCCTGTTTCGCCTTCTCCAAAATCTTCTTCCGGTATGCATACGCTACCATCTTCGCCTGCTCCTTGCTAAGTCCATTCCTAGACGACAGCATTTCCATGATTAGTGACTCTGCACGCGATTGCCACTCTACTACCACATCATTGATCTCAGGCCTCCGAAAACATGCATCGCTGTGGTCAGTGACATGCACTTCCTCCACAGGCAAATCTTGAAGGGCTTTCTCTACATCCCCAGTTATATCAAGAGACAATCCTTGGTCATTCCAGTATTTTAACATCATGTCTACCTGTGGTTTCAGTGAGAGGTCACCATAATCATCCGGATATGTTATCATCCGTCCAGTCTTGTATGAAATGTCGCTCCACTGAAGATATCCACCGGGCCCTGTACTGGTTAGTGATTGCTTTTCTGAGGCGAGACTGAATTCAGGAGAATATCAATTCTTACTGAGCAACTCCACAAGATTCTGTACAACTCCTTTGATCTGTTCGACTTTTATTGCGAGGACAACGAGACGTACATGCACGACGTCGAAACTACCGTGGTATTCTTTGGGAAATCTAGTGGTCATATCCCATAGGACAAGTTTGTTCTTCGGAGCAGGACTCTTGGGAAATTGTTCAGCACTGATATCAAATCCAACCATCTCCACAGGGGCATTGTTCCCTGAATCTGCAAGCTCGGCCGCCACTTCTCTAAGCCAAATGCTGAATTAGAGTCAGCATAGTTTTTTAAGTATTAAGAAGTTAAGAACCACGCACCCGGTACCTGTGGCAATGTCCGCTATCCTGGAAACATCTTGCTTCGGGATTCTTGGGTCCAAGACGTGTCCCTCCCTGACAACTCTTATGGCTTTACTCTGTTCTTCCAGCCTGCAGTATATCAGTATATAAATCATGCGTAGAGGTATCTTGAGGTCTGGACCTGTTCTTTTCTTCCTCGTCTCTCCTACTAAATAAGTAGAGTTCCTGCTTTGATGTTCCTGTTTCAACTATGGGAGTTGCCATTTTCAACGTGGGAGGCAGAAATAAGTGCAATGTGTTTATTGTTCGAGTTTTAGCTCAGTTAACGAATGCTCGGCGGCCTTCGACACAAGAATTCGAGAGAAAGTTTTAAATTAAAATTGAGTGTAGACAGTACCGAAAGTCAAAGATTCAAGCCTACATATAGTAGTCCTATGTACTAGGGTCATTCACCCCTGCCTCTGTCACATGGGTAGCGAGGCCGAGACAAGTAACAAGTGCCAAATGGCTACATTCCACTGCAGCTGCGCACAAGCCAATCACGAAGGTTAGGTTGGCGAAAAGTGGCTGAAAGTGATGACACCCACATTAGGCCTCGACTTTGGAGTGCTTTAAAACTGTGATGGCATTTTGAAAATATCTTCCTCTTTACTATCAAACTTATTACCTTCATTTGTCACATTCAAGAATTTTGCACAATCAACTGGACATTGCACTGCCTAGAATTTCTTGAAGTTTAATGGGGGAGTCCATGCACCCACTACTTCTTCCCCCTGAATTAGGCGTTGCAGCCTCTTTATCTTATTTCCGGGCGCTCAATTAGGGAACGCTCATATTAACGTTATCATTCTTGATTTTACACTAGCCCAAACAAATCTATCTATTGCAGGCCACTAAGAAATTGAGAGTATAGTAAGCCCGCTTGACACCTAGCAGGGATTATAAAAGCATTTTGGGCGAGATTAGGTGTTGTGAAATCTCGAACTCTGGAAAAATTAATGTATTTTCAAGGAAACTAAGCTTTTGAACCACACATCTCAGCACGATGGTGGCAGTGGGCTGCTCCAACACGTCACATGATACGGCGTCTTTGATGATAAGAGAGTGGTCTTATAAGTTGCAAGAGAAAGTGGTTATAAGAAAAAGAAACAAAGGTTACACCTTGGTACCGCATGTCTCGGAGTATTCAACCGCATTTAGACTTTCCAAAGCGCGCCATTGTAAGCTCTCAACCTTCAAATACTCTATCAGGACCTTAAGTATAGGCAACTACGTCCTCCAAGATGAATATAACAGGTAGTTTAAAAACATAATAGCTGATGTATATGATGCGCAAATGTACAAAATAGGTTTAATACTTTACTTTTGAGCCACCTCTAATTTGAGTTATCTTTTTTTATCAAAAATGATAAAAATTAAAAATTATAATATTTTGATGAAAATTTTTTCTATAAAATGATTTTTAAAATAAATAAATTCATTTAATTAAATATAATATAAATATTTAAAAAAAAATATAATCCATTTTTAATAATTTTTCAAATTTATATATAATATCACAAACACTCTTAGGATATAAGTTGTGAGCCTACAATTATTACAAACAATAATCTTATATTTATAATATTAATATATAATTAATGAAATGTTAAATTATTAATCTATAAAACTTTACAAAAATCTTTTATTGATGTTAATATATCGAATTGTGTCACGGACCTCGTATAAGGATGATCACGTGATTCTAATTGATCGACAATTCCTATCGGTGAGCTGGTAGTCTATGCACTTGAGTTCCGATTTACCCTTTTTAGTATGGGATTATGATCACCTTAATAACCGATATACACAACCATACAGCTACCGTATAGGTATTTTGTATATATATATAGATGCTCCTTACAAGTTATAGTTTTCAGTTATAGATTCTAAGGAATATAATTGACCCTGTTTATTCAACTCTTATAAGGCTCTTGTATATCACAGATTGTATTCAATTTGAAATTATCTTTTTGATATTTTTATAAAAAAGATAATAAAAAACTTTAATATTATTTTAAAACTAATTGATTTTTTGTTATATATGACTTATATATAAATCTTATTAAAATCAAAAAAACGAAAAATTTAAATTTATAAATCTCAATAAAATCTAGTTTAAAAAGTCTGAAATTTTTAAATTTCATTTATAATTATATAATAAATATATAACTCAAATTTTATTAAATTCTATTGATTAATTATAAAGTTATTAATAGATTAAAATCACGATTTTTGGTGTAAAAAAGTGTTCCAAATTAAGGGTGGCCCGGAAGTAGAATTAGACTTAATCAAAGTTCTAGGTCCGGCTAACTCGATTGGGAATAATCGATCTTCGGTAGTGCACATGGTGAAGATATCGGAGTATTGTTGCACCATGAAGATTATCATGATCATAATACAGGCGACCAAAGTTCTTATGGTTCGGTCGTCACTCCATGCGATGCCATGCCACCGAATATAAGGGCAAGAACAAAGGTTATATATAAAGACCAGCAGCTAGAGTTGCGCCAAACCAGTCAAGTGTCGAGGTTCCGGATCGCGGTTGAAAGCTTGGTATGGCCAGGAGTTTCGGTGATAAAAATCCAAGAGCAACCAGGTTAATGTAGAAGACCTACACCCGGAATTAGCATCTGATATCAGAATCGAATAGTCAAATCACTCAGCCTTCTCCATGTAGCCCTAGAATCAGCATATACGCCACCGATGACTGGTTTCAAATGTTAACGCTCCTGCCCCCCAAATTAAACAACGCAAGTGCCGCCCATATACGCTGCTCTCTCTCACTTTAAGGTTTTGATGGCGATGAGATTCAAGATGCCAAGATGTAATCCTGCTCCGCCAGCACCCGCAATCACTTGATCCAATAATATCGATAAGAGCATTCATAGTAGGCACCACTCCGCAAATAGTACTTCCGATACAGAAGACAGTGGTACTTCCGAGATGTAACGACTTATATATTAACATTGAACCTCCCGTATGCCTTTCACTAGCTATAGAGCGAGCAGTCATTTAGTATTTTTGTTTTTTAGACTAGCCATGATATATATGTATACATATTTGCTAACTTACAAGGTCAAGATATATGTAGTTCGCAACGCTTCTGAAAGGAAAGCCTGAGCCCATCGAAGCCATGGCCAGGTTTGAGACGTCTCTGTATGTCTCCATGATAGTCCTTGGATATCGACAGTAACTGTGTTATGTAAACCGTACAGAAACATATTAATTGCATAGTAGAATAGTCCCATACAAATGGAGACCCATTCCTATCGGTTGTGGTTTTAATTTGTGCTCTGGCTGGGGAATTACGAGTCCGGGTTTGATTCACCCGACTAAATGACTCTGACAGGAGATTTGATGAGGTTGATAATGTATTTGGTTTATGTCCTGTTGATTAAAGAATGAAATAAAAAAACAGAGGCGTTACAAAGAGTTCAATCGCGAACATGTCTGAGAGAATGGATGAGCTCTTTAGCAGCCGTGGTAGGCTATATGTAAATATAGCCGGATATATCTCGATATAAAGAAGTATACCAGAAGGGATTGAAAAGTTATATATTACTGCTGATTAATTTTGATTAACTGAGCATGACAGGTTCTACTAACAGCTTATATCAAGGAGAGGTATAGGATAGGTCCTTGACACGTGATCGGGTAAATCGATATCTCTAGCTAGCTTGGCAGGGAGTGTATCGGGTGTGATTATAAGAGCTGATAAGCTGTACCAGATGCTTTGTTAATTATTCAGCAGTGGATAATGAAATTCAGGAAATTTAATGATATGTGACTGGGTTGGTATTGGCTGGTGATATATTTATATTATATAAAAAATAAATATATAAATAAAAAAGTATATTAGATTTATTTTAATCTTTTTAAGAGAATAAATAAATTTAAAGTAAATTAACAACTTCTTTATATTCTTTAGTTAATATTTTTTTAAATTGAAAATAAATAATAATAAAATATTTAAAATCTTTCAAAAAAAAATAAAAAATTATATATATAATAATAATAATAATATAAATCTTAATTTAATATTTTTTTTTAAATATTAAAATTTAAAATCACAAGATAAAAACCATAGTTTATTCAATTTAAAATAATTATGATTTTAATTTTTATATAATTAATATATTATAAAAAGATATTAAATTTAATATATATATATAATGTATTTAATTATTTATATCTATATTTATATTTTTTAAGTTTTAATAGTAATATTGATATTAAGATATAATATGTATAAATACTAGAGTTTTTATTTTCATATTAATATATCTTATATTCATATACTTTTATTAGTATCACTCCGGTGATACTAGTTGCATAATACTATTATAGTATGTGTTTTTTATTCATGGATGATCATTATCTATCTACGAAGAAGAGAGAATATTTATATTAGAAGATGTAGAGGCTAGAACTCGCTAGCCTATACGGTCCCTCTTCTGTACGGGTTCCTTTCGAGGGTAATCACATGATATACCGACAACTTTAAATACACACGATTTTGTAATCAACTATTTTGAAATCCAGTAATAGAAAGGAAATTGTTGGCTGCCAGGTGCTTTAATGCATGTGCAGCTCACTTAAGCGACAACCTTTACAGTCGTCGCTCCTATCGAGTTCCAAACCCTATGCGCAATATAACCTCTTCACCTAAACCTTCAGTTGCGCAGCTTTATGCTAGCCTTAAAGGGTCCAATCATTGTGAAATAACCTCAATATCATATTACTACAGATTCTAGGGTGTCTACACACCAGAGGCCTACCAACAATAATAATGCAAACGAGTCGTTTTCATTTTTGTAAGTCTCTGAAATGCGAAGTAGGGTTTCCATCGGAACTCCATAGTAGGTCTTACGGACAAAATCGTATGCGCTCGGAAATATCCTTTGCAGGAATACAATAAAGGTGGAATAGGTCGTCTGACTTTTCAGACGGAAATCTCCGAGTCGTCAAATTTAGAGTTCTTGATTAAGGGGTACTTTCACATACCTCTGTAATCGGAACACCCCGTATTCCTTGTAAGGTAATTGCTTCCCCCACGCTTTTCTCAGTAATTCCTCTGCTTTGTCGGGGGATGGTAATGGATTATTCCCAGGCCTCACTCGATTCACGGCCCCCGCCCATCACTCACTCACCACCATCCATCAAGAAGTACAACGACTAATTAAAGAAATCTACTATCTATAGCAGTGAATAATGGGTAAGATGGTGGACTTCGAGTGGTAGAACTGTAGGCCTGCGATTATAGATGAAACTCTGTCGGCTTTAAACTATTTATAGATATGTGAAGCAAGTGTATTAGGATTTTAAGAACTATAAGGTAAACCTATATTAAGGTTTTTATGTATAAGTAGATCTAAATATATATTTTTTCCCCATCAAACTTTGAATTCCTAGAATATTATAGTCTTGGATATATGATTGACCGACCAAACCTATATAATAACCCAAAAAAAGTTATAAAAGGTCAATATAGCCCAGGAAATATCAAATGCAACTCTCTGAAAGAAGAAAAACTTATACTATCACTAACCTAAAGAGTTCAAATTCTTGATGATTAAGTGATGAAGATCCTACGCCCTCAAGCGTATAGCCGAATGGATCCGGGCTTGTTGAAGAGCGACCTCCCTGGAAGAGGATTCTGCCTTGTTGGAGGGCGACCGTCCCGGAAGGTAGGACTGCGTTTCTGAACCGGGAAGTGCCGTGTCGAAGATGATTTCGGATATGATTTGAAGGAATTTGAGCTATCCATTTATTCATTACAGATGAAGTGTTTTTATAGATTTAAAACTTTAATCTTTAATAGAATTATGAGCTCTCAAAATTATTAAATCTAAATTAGATGATTCAAGAATTGAATATCAAAAGCACTCAAAGACTGAATTTCAAAAAAAAAACTATTTTCAATATATGATGAAATACGATCAGGTGCATTGTAGTTTTTTCGAATCCCCTCATTTTTGTGATTTGGCCGAGATGTTGATCCAATGTTCGAAAATTGATCTAATCTAATCGAGAATACTCAAGCCTAAATGGACGTTTCTCTGCAATCAAAATGACCTCATGAACTGTATCTTGCTTAAGACGCGTAAGCTTGATTCTGTATGAGAATGATTTGTCTGCTTGTGGAAAAATCAGATGCATAAATAGAATCGTATTTTGTTCATCTAATAAAAGAACAATGATTTCGAAAGTGGAAATCAATTTGATACTAAAATTGGTCCATATTCCAAAGTAGATTTCTGTGAGCTACGCAGAGAACAGGTTCTAGAAAAGTATGCGGTGATCAATGACCACAACTCTTACAACATACAGTTATTTTCTGCTTTGTGTTCGCCTTCCTACTAACCTCGCAACGCCAATACTCCAACAATCTGTCATATTTCAATATGATATCTCAAAGTACCTGTCAAGATTCAGCCCAGGGCCTTCCTACTACTAACCTTCAAGGACTCTTTGATCAGGACCCCGCCGAAGCCACTAAGCTCTTTGATGCATCGAAGCAATACGGTTTCTTCTACCTTGATTTTGGAACGATCTCTAAGAGAAAGACTGTCCTAAGTCTCATTGATCAGATATATCGCTTCGAGGAAGAGCTTTTCAGTCTTCCGCAGCACTACCTCATGAAATATGATGTTTACGAAATAAAGTATATGAAATTGAATGGGTAGGCTCTTTCTAACAAGCTCCCGAATATTTTCTGATAACAAGAAGCTACAAACCAAAGGGAAGAAATTTTGGACGTATGTACTACTAAAGAGCCCATATTAAATACACATCAGAAAATCAACTTCTCGCAGGCTAGCATTAATCAATCATGTATTCCTACTTATATTCTTCAACGCAAGCCTCGATAAGATTCCGCTGCTTAATTTACCACTGCTCCAGCCTTAATAAATATTGTCTGTATATCTACTCAGCAATCATCATAACAAATACACAGCTTAAGTTTAGATGAATGTGGCCGCACCTTCCGTACTACATATATTACCTAGTAATGTAACCGCAAAATTTATACTGAGTATTATCTAGATAACTTCTATCACTTATATAAAAACAATATTTCGATATTTAATCCAAAAAAAAATTGTATTTAAAAGGCATATAGCATCTAAGAAAACACCGCAAATGATTTTGAGATGGTATGATATATCCACGTGCCTTGTCCAAGGACATTCCTCACAAATCCTATAAGATGGTTCATTTCTAGGGAAAGGGGGCAAAAAACGAAATACAATGCACGTCCTGTTACTCGGATATATTAAGGCACTGAGATCTGGATAATCCAAGACGTGCAATCCTTGGATCAAAAATCATAATCGTTCATGAATACCCAAAAGTTATCATTGCGGAAGTCGCTATTAAACTGCCATATTTCTGTCCCATCTGCTGCATTAAGATCGAAAAGCCCATGTTCGTCTATGCTCGAAACTCTACGGGTTTCGTTCATATACTGTAGACAGATTCTTGTAAAGTAAACCATTCATTGGTTCTGAAATATGCCATTGATCTGTCACTTGATGATTTAGCAAATGATTAAAACCCGTCTGGAAATTCGATAATAACTTTCCGAGGAAAGAGAACGCAACTTGGTTACTGTGCAGGCTGACCGTTTACGCATATATTTTCTTCAGAATTACGAGATGGTATCTGAGAGTTGGTATTCTCTATCACAAACTATTTGAGATGCTCGGGAGATCGGTCGCCAAGACAGTAATAATGAAGGCGAGAGGCGCAACGGAACGCCCACGAATGACTTCGAGAGCCAGTGGCTTGAGCAGCTTTGGAGGAGAGTCTGGTTGATACTGTCATGGTGGTATATTGATATGGCATGCTTCTTGGACGTCCAACCACAATTGATCATCGAGATGGGAAAAGGGAGTTCTCATCGATACCTCTGTTCCTTTAGGCCGTAGAGAAATAGCGCTTACTTCACGCACCAGCCAGACCCACCATCTATTACTCTCTGGGCATCTGAGCCATCTGCTCTATTGTGAGATATCTTTATTCTGGGAAAGAGGACCCCAACCAAAACGATATCGCAAAAGTTGGAAAAGGCATGATTTGATTGACCGAATCTCTTCATAATATCCGCCGTATCTCCGAGTATATAACCCGGACACATCATTCGATGATCGTCCAATATGCTACTGGCTACCCCGCGCTCGCTTTAGCCTTTATAACAAAGCTGCCTTGACTATAATGACCCTTCATTAGCCATATGTATTCCTCAACCTTCCAGCAGAATTCTAGCATAGAAAGCCGCTCAAAGTCCTAGACGTGCAACGGACCGTGTTCAATATTCTTGCCCGCACTCGCTACAAGATGTGCTGTTTTAGTTCTCCGCACCTTTGATGCTGCAGTCCTTATAGTTGCGATATGCATCATGTATCCTTCTGGAAATAAAGATGACCTCTAGATTTCTCTCCATCACTTTGAATGTGCAATCGAACGTTTTAAGGTAAGCGGGAATGGGAACGTCATGGCCAAGGCTGCCCTAGGCGTCCTGAGAGCAGTATAAATCCGCTTGAAGAAAGATCTACTACCAACCTTAGGGCTTGCATCTTACATTGAATCGTCTTCGAATAGTGTGAGCTTGCTGTGGGAATTTAATTTTTCTTCCATAGCTCCGCTACAGAGTATAGACTAGAATTATACTCCAGCGGCAAAAACTAGAGAGCAAGAGCTAGGCACTGAAAGAGCAGTGCTGGAAAGAGGGAAAGAAGTGCATATCGCCGGATAATTTAAGCGTGTCCTTGAGTGCCGAAAAGGATAAACTGTTCTAGTTCATGAGATGATTTTGGGAAATGCCTTCGTCTAATGATAGTATTGATGATTGACTTCACCGTCTGATGAGGTATTAGTTTTTCCGCCAAGGCGTTGCTGCTTTTTCGCAGATTCGACCCCATAGTGGCATGCTGATTGTTTGTTTCGAACAACACAATGAGAGTTAAGGAAATGAGCGATTGCACTATGTATGCCTAGTACTAGAAACCGCAAAGTCCTTGTGTTCGTACTCTCCATCATGATTCTGCACGGAATACCGTGCGTTTGGTTGTACGAGTAATCTGTTGCGGGGAGCGCCTGTGTCGGGCTCGGCCTACAGACAGAATACATTCAGATGTTGATCAGACTTTGTGTGCTTTGTCATATCCTGATCTTGCCGGTTAGTATCGGACAATTGCAATAGACTTCGTCATCAGAATTGAATGGCTCGCCTCCATGGTAGGTTCCATGTTTCTTTTTAAATCGACCCATATTCGTAAAGTGTGGTTTTACCTTCCTATATCAAAAGAATTATCGGATGGAGTTTTTCAGACGTGATGCAAATAGATTTATTTTGGCCTCAAGTTTCTTCACCGGATTAATTTGTCCTTAAGCGGGAATACTTCCGATCAGGGCAGGGCTATGATTGGTGATTCTCGCAATTAAGGGGGGACTTATTCTAGGGAATATTGTAACTTTATACCCCACCCACTTCAAACACCCCGTCGTCAAAACTTCAGACAATAGACACGACATTTTCCAATTATTTCTACTTCAATTCATCCCGCTTCCCTTGGCATTCGTTTCAACTCTTCTATCTACCGCAAAAACTGGTCTGATTATTTAACCTGTTCTTCATCTATTCAAAGCACGCACATTGATTAGGTTACCACAAACAGCCCCATCTTGATCGCCTCTCCTGGGCAGTGGGTCAAACGTCTTGGATTCTCTACTTATCAAAATCATATCCCATGATTCTTCCCATGCCCTCAAGTTTGGGGATAGGACGCTGGGTAGTATCCTTGTGTCGTGTATCACAATCTTCTATTGTGGTGACCAATAGTCTTTTTGTGGCCTAAATTCGGAATTCTAATGAACTTGCTTTGGGTATGAAGATCTGTCATCTGAAGAATCTGATACAACGAGCATCAGAAGAATCCGATACAATGAGCGTGGAAGCATGAGATGACGGCTTGAATTGTTTCTGAAATCATTTAATGGGTGCGAATTGGTTCCTATTATTGTTCAGTACTGAGTGGCTAACGTTCTCATCTCATTAGCAGGCAAGAATGATTCTGTGCTCCACACTACTTGCAACAGATTTTGTAGGAGAATGCATACCATTAAGATATCAATATGAGCTATTTATCCATAGCTGACTTATATGGTGAAGTTTGGTCGATACACGGTTGTTAAAAGGCATAAGACTTTCCTTTCTACTGTTTGTACATCTACATCTACATCTACATCTACGTCCCCATTTCCAGTCGTGTACACAGTTCTTTCTTTCTTGTTGCACTTTATATTGTTTCAATTCTATACAGGATCCGGGCGATTCTCCTATTATCTAACTCTTATTCATTTATTCTTAGTGCAGGACACATTCCTTCCCTTCCTTCAATATGTATACATCTATCCTATTTCAAGCGGCATTATTGTCCGTAGCTCAAGCTCACGGTGTTATCCTTGCTGCTCAAGGTATTGCAGGATCCCCCGCAAGTGTAGGATTTAAAGGTACTGAGACATTGAATTAAACTTCCCATATTTCGGAATATTAATCTAATTTAATTTACTTAGTTGATGGTTCTATCGCAAGAAATTGTACCAGCATCAGCCCTTGTCAACAAGATACAACCATCATTCGTGATTCCGAAATTGCAGCCAATATCGTCAATGAATGTGGCCGTACAGAATTGAGCGGCAACATCGATGTAGGAGAAAATACTGAGAATGCACTGGCAGCCAAAGCCGTCACACAAGTCAAAGCCGGCACATTGATGACCATTACTATTCATCAAGTTAACGCCGATGGAGCTGGTCCTTACTCCTGTGATCTCGATCAAACCAGTAACGCTGGTATAATTTCTCAAAATCTGACCGTTACGAATAACGTCCCAGGTGTAAACGGTCTCTCTCAAGCTAAAACCCAAGACTTCAATATCACCGTTCAAATGCCCGATAACCTTGCCTGTACCGGTGCCTCCACCGGAAATATTTGTACCGTTCGATGCCGGAACAATGCTGTCGCTGGCCCATTCGGTGGTTGCTTCCCTGTTCAACAAATCGATGTTGCCGCTACTAATAACACGGCCAATTCAATTACCACCGCTCAAACACTTAAAGGCATCGAGGCACAAGTTCAAGAAAACAACGTCGATCTTCCCGTTGCCATTGCTGCTAACCAAGCCGCTGGTTCCGCTGAAGGTGTGAAGGGTTTTGCCGGTGCTAATGGTATATTCTCCTCATTCCCCACCTCTAGCTCCACCAAAAAAGATCATCAAACTAACAAACAAACAGCCCTCCTTAGCGCCTCTGTCACGTCCGTAGCATCCCCAGTCATGACTCTCCCGGTAGTAAATGGAGGAGCCAACTCCACCATTGCAAATACTACCTCATCTGCCTCTTCCGCTACACAAACACCTACTAAAGCCAACGGTAGCGGAAAAGGCAACGGTAACGGCAGTGGCAAGGGTAAGGGTAAGGGTAAGGGTGATGGCAACGGTCGTGGCAACGGTGGAAATGGAAATGGAAATGCCAACACGAAGGGAAACGAAAACGAAAACGAAGACGAAAACGAAGATGGAAATGAAAATGCCAGCACGAACGCAAACGAAACTGAAAACGAAAACAGCAACGAAGACCAAAACCGAGAAAACAACAACAACAACAACCAAGCAAGAAAACCACCAACCCTAAAATGGGCCAATCGACTCTTCCAATCCGATACCTGGGAAGACCCTTCCAACTAGCTGCGACGTTCGCTCCATTCTATACCATACCATACATACTGTGTATTAATATTAATATTACCACAGTATGCTATACTATAGTATAATTTACACAAAAAGACATACTTGAAGCACGAGTGTATAACTCTTCTCAGGAATATTTACCTCGGAGAGATATATATACATACCTACCTACCTACCTACATACCGGTTTATTTATGGGTATGAACTGAGCGAGAAAAAAATACCCGTGGAAGATACTTTTTTTTCTTTTTTTCTTTTCTTTTCTTTTCTTTTCTTTTTCTTCTTAAATGTATATAGATGAATAGATGGATGGATTTTTTGAGGTGGTAGGGAGATAGAGGAAGAGGAAGAGAGAGATTTTCATATATATGTGTGTGTGTGTGTGTGTGTGTATGGGTATGAGAAGAGATGAGGTGATATGTCATGTATATATAGACGATTGAATAAATAGAATAATTCAATAAAATAAAAACTATAGTGAAATAAAAGTCTTAAAATCAATCTGTGTGGATTTCTTTAATGGCGTGAGGGGATGGATGGATGATAGATGATGTATTTATGTAATTTTTGTTCCTATGTCTCCTATTCGAGTAGAGCGCTATGCCTACGGCTATACTAGGGGTGCGTTTCTCCATTTCTCCATTTCTTCATTGATGCATTCAATCATCAAGTAATTAACGCAATATGCATATACAATACCACATCAACCAAACCATACACCCCAGAAACCCAACCGCCGAAGCACAGCATAATACGTCAAAAAAGTCCTCTCCATTCCATTCCATTCCATTTCCGTCCCAACCCCGCCTTCCTTCCCTTCCCCTCTTCTTTCTCTCGCCCTCCCTACACTCCTCCATCTTCCCTCCCTCCTTTCCATCTCCTTCCCTTGACCTCTATTCTCTTCCATTCCTCCCTCCCTCATCTCTTCTTCCTTCTTACCCCCTCATTAACCAATCCTCTCCATTAACCCCTCACTAACCTTCTTCTCCTCCCTCAAACTCTTCCCCATCCCCTCAAATCTCCTGAGCCTTTCCTTCCTCTTCTCTCTTTCTAATTCCTTTTCTAGATTCGGTAGTGTATCTGTGCTCAATTTATGAAATTTTTCCTCCAGCTCCCCTAATTTACTCAACGCATTTTCTGCGTCCCGACTAGCAATTATAGCTTTTTCACTTGCCGCACTAGCTTTTGCCACTGCCTTACCAACCAATTCCTCAAAATAAACCCTTTGGCTCTCCAGTTGCGAGGTCAAGAGGTGTGTAAATTCCAACCCTGCATTTTCGAGTTTTTCCCGCGGAACCATGTCCATATCCTCCGCTGGAGCCAATGTGCCTCTAGAGCGGGATGAAGGGAGTTCGATGACTTTGCTATTATCTCCTTTATCGCGAATGAGTCGATGAACCCATATATCACCTGCGTAGTCCCATACATGTTGAGTCTCGATTTCTAGTGCAAAGTTATGCGCGGAATCTTTCCAATGTTCTTTGGCGTGTCCACCTTTATATCGTCCACATCCGACATTTCCGCATATGAGGCATATCCAGAGATCATCAGTGCAATCGCAAATACTACATAATGATGCTTCACCACTTCCGAAGGGTGGATTATCAGGGTCGTAGGTTGAAGAAGAATGTTGAGAGGAGAGTGCTAGAGAGGGATTGGTGTGCCGGCAAACAGGACAACCTGTGCCACGCCATTTTTCAAGACAGGCACAGTGAAAGACATGTTGACATAGGATCGTGAAGAGGCCTGTTGTATCGTCCATTCTTTCCAGGCAGACAGGGCATGTGGGAAGTTCGACGAGATTTGGAGTTGGAGGTGGAAAAGGTTTAAGATTACTTTGTATTGGAGCTGGCGTAAAAGGATCGTGTGATAGTTCCGGGAAACTCGTATTTGATCTGGAGGAAGCAGGTGTTTGGAAAGTGATTGACTTTATGAACATGACATGGCAAGTTTCTGGCTACATCAAATATTGTCAGTTCTAAACAAAGATACATGATGCCAAAGTGAATACATACCTCCATACTATTGAAGACTTTACCATCCCATTCTGCCCTCCATTTCCTCGCCACATTTCCATCTTTGAACTTCATAAGTACCATATACCTATTCATCCTTCCTGTCATAACCATTCTGAAATGGCTCACCTCACACATTGTTTTCTCTCCCACAAAACCCAAGAAATCTCTCGGTGTAAGATAGCTCGGGACAGCTGGTATGCATAGTATAGTACAATCCTCTGCACCATCTTTATCAACCGTCTCACTCAACCCACTATCTCCTGCAATATTCGTAGGACTCGCCACAGTATCTGCGTTGTAAACCTCCACCCCCATTAACCCAGGTGTTTCCTCTCCCTCCCTATACAGATGCACCACCCCCCATCCCACCTCCGTATTCTTCAACTCCAATCCATTCTCCGACTTGGTATGTAATTCCTCGAATCTTGCCTTTGTAACTTTACCACCCACAGGTTCCAATCCCGCATTCACACCTACACTGCCACTCTGACTGCCCTTCCCTCTGCCATGATAACCCCCCACCTCATTCATATCCAGACTCTCAATCCTTACCCTCCCAAACCTCCAATCCTTCTTCGAAGTCTGCAGATCTCTCTTCTTATCCACCAAACTCGCGCTCGGCGATGCGATTTCTAATTGCGAATCTTTCGCAGTGCCTAATATAACAAGATTTTCCGATTCTTCAGGTCGTATCCCTCGTGAAGGTCCGCAGTCAATAACCCCTCCTTTCCTCACTCCAGAATCAATGGCTCCGTTCTGAGCACCCTGAGCACCACCAGGCCGTATCTGATCCCTAGCTTCCTTTATATTATTTCCCGTATTTCGTTCTGGCTCAGAACCATTCGAACTTCCAGTGCCACCTTTTCTCCTCCTATCCTGTTCCCAAGCAACAGATTTATGTTTCGGCCAGGCTGAGCCTGCAACACTGGAAGATGAAGTATGGCTATCAAAAATATTCGTCCCCTCACCAGGAATCCAAATATCCCTCCCCCTCTCTCTTTTGGAAACTTTCTTTGGATCTGAATCAGGTAAAGAATACAATTCGAATTTAATGTGGTAGAAGTATGATGGCATACTTCATTCACGGCTGCATGATTGACTTTGTCTTTTTGAATGCCGCGTTCAAGCTTTGTAGCGGATGTTTGGGAATGTCGTACGAGCTGTTTGTTCAATTCGCAGAAGTAAGTGGCGAGGCAAACGGATTATTAATGATTTGTTAACGGTGCTAAAATGAATTTTAATACTCGACGTTGTAGATGCTCAAATATGTATCTCATAAATGAGGAAGGTTCCGGGTTTACAAATTTCATTCTGCGGCTGCAGCCTCGCATCACTTTAGCTTAATGTGTGGATCGTGTGGATAACAACTCCGTCATTATCTTCGCGCCATCAAGGTACAGAATCGATAAGGAGATACAGATGACAAATATGCACCGTTTACATGTATATCACAATAACAAACCATCATCAATATCACATTCATAAGAGAACCACGTTAAATGTCAAAAATATGTTGACTATTGAATACTATCAATCAAGGTGGCACATGCCAGTGCACTATGATGAAAACCTGCCATACCAGCCCATAACACCTTCGAATTAGGTTATCGTAAAAACGCCTAAAGAATATATGTGCAGATTGAATCGAAAACATTTATTGACCACCACGAAGACGGAGCACCAAGTGCAAGGTGCTTTCCTTTTGAATGTTGTAATCCAAAAGAGTTCTGCCATCCTCCAACTGCTTTCCGGCGAAGATCAATCGTTGTTGATCAGGTGGAATACCCTCCTTATCTTGAATCTTGGCCTTAACATTATCAATAGTGTCTGATGATTCTACCTCTAAGGTGATAGTCTTTCCAGTCAAAGTCTTGACAAAGATTTGCATACCACCACGAAGACGAAGGACCAAATGTAAAGTAGATTCTTTTTGGATGTTGTAGTCGGAAAGAGTTCGGCCATCCTCAAGTTGTTTACCAGCAAAGATAAGACGTTGTTGATCAGGGGGGATACCCTCCTTGTCTTGAATCTTAGCTTTTACATTATCGATTGTATCCGACGACTCAACCTCTAAAGTGATAGTCTTTCCGGTGAGAGTCTTGACGAAGATTTGCATACCACCACGAAGTCTGAGAACCAAGTGGAGAGTAGACTCCTTCTGAATGTTGTAGTCTGAGAGGGTACGACCATCCTCAAGTTGCTTTCCAGCGAAAATCAAACGTTGTTGGTCGGGTGGAATACCTTCCTTATCTTGAATCTTTGCCTTTACGTTGTCGATGGTATCGGAAGATTCAACCTCGAGGGTGATGGTCTTTCCGGTGAGGGTCTTAACGACTATGAAGATGTTAGTAAGCCGTTGAAGAGCCTTATAGAAGGTGCGATAACTTACAGATTTGCATACCACCACGAAGGCGGAGAACGAGATGAAGAGTAGACTCCTTCTGAATGTTGTAATCGCTCAAAGTGCGACCATCTTCAAGTTGCTTTCCTGCGAAAATCAAACGCTGTTGATCAGGAGGAATTCCCTCCTTGTCTTGGATCTTGGCTTTGACATTGTCAATAGTGTCGCTAGACTCGACCTCAAGGGTGATGGTCTTTCCAGTAACTATAGCAGGTGGATGTTAGCAGATGTTATTGAGATAGTTATTGATGAAGTTATCGAAGGAGGTTGTTGATAGATGCAAAGTGGCAAGAGGTATCAGAAGGCGGTAAACGCAAAGGTGATAACTTACGGGTCTTTACGAAGATCTGCATGTTTGTGTATTTGTAAAATTAATCTTTTGACGGTGTAGATAATATGTAGATGATGATCTATTGAGGATCAAAGGACGTTATTGTGAAGAAAGTTGATGGATGGAGTTGTTGTGTATGATGGAAGGAGGAGGAGTTTGAGAGTGAGATGTTGGACCTTAAGTATTCACAAGGAGACCACCGCCCCAAGCTTGCCTTATCGCTTAGCGCCACGCCACCCAGGCAAAGCACGCTAAGAAAGAATGAATATAATCAATTGTACGTACTGCGCCTTCTTTTACTCACCGTTGACTCGCTCCTTCTAGGAATTTCCATAGAATTATTATTATTACTATTGTTATTGTTCGAGTACGGCGGTGGGAGAGAAAAGAAACGGAAAGACCCTGCCTGAATGTTCCGAGGCTGTACTTGGAAGTGGAATCTTCTCGGAATCTGGACCTGAGTGTATTTGAAAGATGAATGATGACCAATCAATACAGTGTAAGAACTCAAACCAAAGGTTCGATGACAAACATCACACCATGACCGCATTCAAATGAAAGAACTTTTATTATTGATTAGTTATCCTGTATATTACCTAGGTAATTTATTACATAATCTTGGAATGATATATTTCCATTCAATATGTGTCGAACGACTGTTTAATGCTTTCTCTGAACTGCAGTAAACACGTTGGTGGTGAGTTCGGTCGTCATGAAGTCAAACATCCCTTGACAACTTGCCAACTTGCGTGACAATGACCACAACTTGACAAACACCTTGTGATGAGTCTTCTCTTCTCTTATCAATCCTCACTCTTCCAAAAACAGCTTAGCCTCTCCCCCGACCCCGCCTTCTTCCTCGGACTCTCGGTCTACTCGGATTCTCCCATACTCTACTTGTACAGACAGACTGGATCATAGCAAAAAAGGACGTGACTTGAAAAGACGTTATCAGTGATGTGATGGAGGAATCAAATTTCAAAGAATCGCAGCCAACTATCCTCCCAGCCTCTCATTTTGTGTTCAACACCCCCCGTGTTTCGGACCCATTCATCATAGTCTCAGTCTCAGTCTCAGTCTCAGTACACATACAATATACACACAAGTTACACGATACATACAGAGGACCTAGTCCCTAGTACATATCATTTAATTGCTTTGCCTCTCTCCTTACTCTACTGACATACATAGGAATCTGCACCTTCCAGCCCCAAACTGCCAGTTGTACAACATACATCCGACGCACTCCCCGTTTCAGACTCCTTCATACAGTATCTCGCAAAGCACTTGCGGAGTACATACATATATGCTAGCACTAACATTAACAAGTATATATATATATATATATATATGTCGTAAGTTATTATTGCATAATGAATGAAGCCTTTCCAAAATAAGAAATGTACGGAGTAATTGTTCAGAGGGAGTTTTGCTGGATATGCTACGTACGTCATTTCTAATTTCGATATCGCAATCACTCAAATCAATGTTGCGATAAAAGATAAAGATAGAGAGATTAGAAACGGAAAAGGAAAAGGAAAAGGAAGAATAGTAATCAACATCCCTGACTATGACTGTAGATCACAATCAATCAATATATATTACATGGCCGAGCAGGATGCAATTACAGTGCATAAGTTGGACAACACAGCACAACACCAGAAGGAAAAGAATGTAATGGTGTGCAATGATATGAATACCTAGCACCCAAGTATATTTCATGGTACACCAGGTCAGCAGCCACCATTGCCATTTCCAAGAGGTGAAAGTAAGAAGTACGGATGATCACTTTCTTTTCCCTCCCCCGTCCATACGTATACCGGTATGCACTTGGAGCTCGAGAAGCCGTTCTAGGTCTCGGAGACACATACATACACAGTTGCAAACTCTATTGAGATGAAAACAATGAAATCAATGAAACCAGCCAAACATCCCCTATCCACATTCAATTTAACACAACGACAACGAATAGAAAGAAGACTGCCGAAATAGAAGTTAAGGTTAAGAAACGTAAACATACTACAAGCTCCCTCCGAGAAAACAAGCCATCAAACCTTTCACTCCATCTAATGATGTATTCGAACTTGAATTCCGAATCAAATCCCAACCCAAACTCTCTAATTCCATCCTAGAAATTATCTGGTCGGTCGGTGATTGATAAGTGATACTGACTGTACCTAGGGAGGTATTTTCCTCGGAGGTCTCTCAGATGCAAAGGGCGCTGATACATACCTATGTGTTAACTACTCTCTGCCTAAGCAGCTAACTTCCAAATACAAGGTACAAATCTAAAAATCCTCTACAGACAGCCGTACCAGCAAGAATGTAGCAAAAACTCAGAGTATACAAGATATAACATCACATAAAATCACAAGCAAAACACGCAGAAGAAACTGCAAATCAAAGATCAAAAATTTGAAGAATTCTTGTCTGTCCAGTCACCAAGTTAAAAGGCCTAAGTTTTTATCTACGCCCCATCCCTCCCCCACCAAAAATTGCCCAAGTATAAAAATGCCTTCCTTTCGTCTGGCTGCTGCTTTCTTCGTATACAAATCCACGTCCTCCATCACTCCATCACAGACAACCGCAGCTAAATTGTCCCTCACTTTGCTTTCTCGCTCATCTCCTTTCTCTCCTCCCATAGCACCATTCCCAACATCCAAGAAAATTCCATAAATAAAAACTAATGCATGGCCCTTTCTTCATTCCTAACTCGGCAGTTACTTCGATGATTTCTTCTGCCTTCATTCTTTCTCTCTTTCGTTTCGTTTCGACGATTCCAAAAGATCAAAAAGATCAAAATTTGCGTGTTCTGAGTGATGGACTTTTACTTTTTTCATCCTTTCCATCATTCCGAACAGGCAAAAAAAACAACAAAAAAAGCAAAAACAAAACAAGATAGATGGAGCAAAAAGCAAACAACATAAAAAGTCCGTAGGGAACATAAAAACATGGAAACGTTAAAGGGGTCTTAATTCCATCATCTCATTCATCCTTCGTTAAGGGGGTCGCATAAACGAATGAACCGATTGAAGTGAATAAAGTCTGATCATACAAATAACATGTCGTTTGTTTCGTAAAAGGGTCGTGGGAAATTCTTCAATTCGATCGAGTAGATCAAGTAAATCAATCAATCGACAAAACAAAATTTCAAAAGGAAAAGCAGAAAATCAACGCTATGCCGTGCCGTGCCATAGAAAAAGGAAACAGAGAAAAAAGAAATAAACAAATTAGCTTCTTTCGCAAATCCACGGAAAACGTAGATGTTGGAAAGAAGGGGGGTAGGAAAAATATTCCCTCCTTATCATTTCATATCATGTCATGAATAGCATTGATTCGTGTGTCTGTGGATAGAAAACAGACATGTGTAACATTTGTACAGTCGATGACGCAATGTGGGTATACAACATGCGGGAAGATATATATTTGCAAATAGGGTGGATCGTTTCATTCATTCATGATGTTGAAGTGGTGGCGTCGAAGTAAGATTCTTGACGACAGTAGATTAGTTGGCGCGAATGACAAGTTTGGAGAGGAATTTGTTGGAGAGACAGTCAAAGTCGCGACGATCGAACTTGGCGTCTGGCCGAGTTTTGAGGTAGGATTCTAGGGCCGGGTTAGTGACTAATGGTTGTGAATATATGGGAATAAGGGTGAACTCACCATGCTTGGTGACATGACCTCTCATTTCGGTCATGGCCTCGCAGACTGCAACGTTGTTGTTAAGGAGTTGTCCATGTCTTCTAGTCTCCCAGTCGGTGAAAGCAGGGAGCTTTTGAGAAATAGCATGGAAGAGGCCGACGATAACGCCGACTGGTGTAGTCTCCATATCGGTACAGAATTTATTGACGGCTGCTTGATCAGGAACACGGTAATGGCAATCAAATTGCATTTCTTCCCAGACGGCAAGCAGAATAGATGCAAGCATGAAGATGGTAGGCCAGTTCTTGAGTCTGTCGCCACTGTAGACACTGGAGTAAAGCGACGATAATTCTTCCAGAATCTCCTTTTGCAATTCTCGCCACATGTCGGCTAGTGCACATTTGATTTGGAAATTGATCATGACGGGTGCGACGACTTTTCCGTTGAATTTTGAATCCTCGTCGTCAATAATTCCCTCCATTGGGTGCTCATCTCCTCGCTGCTCAACCATGGTAACATGCAATGTGAGATTGTATGCAAGAACGAGTTTCAATGCTTTGCGGACGACAGAAACCTTCTCTTTCATGTAGTAGCGGTGAGCAGTCTTTAAGATCTCAGTAATGAATGGAGTGCCCTCAAAGTACTCATCAATGAACTCTTCAAATGGTCCATCAATATGTTTGTCAAGATACTCCGACAATGCTTCATTCGAGACACCTTCGGAACCAGCTGACATTCTTTCCGTGCGAGTTTCAAACTCAAGAGGTTCTTCGTGAATACCCTCAACCCAGTCGACGTTGAAGCAACTGTCATCACTTACATAGACCTCTCTAGCCATAATCGGGAGAGCAAATCCATATCCATGGGTAATCCAGAGCAACTCCTCCTTCTGCGAGAAACCCTTGATGTTGTAAACCGACACTCCACGACCCACGTGACGTTCATAATCCGCCTTCCAATCCTTCATGAAGTACCCAATATCCTTGATATCGATACGAGTACAAGGAACCTGCCATAAACGAGCATGTGATGGCTGGCATCCAGCACATGGCTCACCTTTATCGCAAGTCTTCTTCAAAAATTTGCAACGCAAGCAAGCCCTCAATTTCCTTATTTCGCTAGCTTGTTTCCTCTGCTCTGGTAATAATGGTCCACGTCTTCTGCCCACACGCTTTTCGGTTGTGCCATCCTTCTTTCCGTTGGGAGTGCGGCGGATAACAGGCTTGCTGGCTTTGGCGGTAGGGCTCTTGCGTGGTGCGGGGTTTCTTCTGGCGGGCGGTGATGAGGTGCTTGATGGGGAAGCGCGGTTTGAAGTCGTTGAAGTCGCGGTCGATTTCGATGAAGATGCTTGGATAGGTTGGGGAGGGACAGCCGCAGCAGGGCTGATAATGTCGTGATTATGATGATGTGCTTCGCCGTGGAAACAATTCCTGTGTCCACCAGTGACATCCAAATAGCTGTCGGAACCGGGTGAATATGGCGAATATGGGTAAGATGATAAATCCTCGAAACTGCCAAAAGTATCTATTGATTGATGCCCGTCAGATTGAGATGAGTCCGAATGACTTCGCAAATGTAATGTCTGTCCTGGATTGAAAATCGCTGCATTCTGCGCTTGTTGATATGTGCTGTAATCCTGATACGTATCGACCGTCGACCATCCATGATCGCTACTCGAACTAGGTAATGATAAAACTTCCAAGTATGTACCCGTCGGTGAGTTGCTACCAAGGCTCTGTCGTCCTATACTTGGTAGTCCATGGCTCGCCGTGAAATTCATCGCATACTCGAATTCATGCCAATCTTGCCATTGATTCGCCTGTGCCTCTACCGTTTGTGCGAGTCCGTTGAATGGAGCCTCCATCTGAAGGCTGGCTTCGAGCGCTGCCTGTGTCGTTGCAGGTAAGCCATAGTCGAGCGGTGATGTTTGATATGGGCTGCCAAATGTGTACTGCGGTCCCATCAACGAGTTATCCGGAATAAAATGCGACAGTTGCTGAGGAGAAAGTTGTTGGGGTGACAAATGCTGAGATTGTTGCTGAATCGGCCAGTCTGTCAATAATGTTGGAGAATTAAGATGATGCCCTGTTTGATACTGTTGGTGCCCACTGTGCCCTGGCGAAGTTTCCCGTCGTTCGTCAGATCCTCCTGAGGTCATATCCAGCGGTAGTGGCCAAGTCGAGCGCGTAGCCATATTGGTAAATTGGTATCGTGGGTCACGTTGTTCGAAAGAAAGGTCTAATAGACCTTCTGACGAGAAGTCAAGATTTGAGCTCATTGTCGCTGATTACTTGTTGGAATGGTCAATAGTATTGTAAGAAAGAGGGTCGAAGACACCGCCCTTTGAAGAAGAGGGAAACCTCACGATGTTAGTCGGTGTGCGGCCTATTGGTAGTAAAAGTTCGTAGGTTGAAGGTAGGATCCACATAAGGAGCGGTGTGGGAATTCGGCAAACTTATACGACCCCAGCCATTTCGAGCCCACTGGCAAGCCTTCGCCGAATCAGGTGTGACGGCTGGAACCACAAGCGTCTTCTTACTGCATGGGGTAGCATGAGACTACTGCGAGCAGAAAAGTCATGTGTCCGATGGATTCGATCTGTATGGTAGATTTTGGTAAAGTCCCTGGGTGAGCGAGGACTATTCAGGGCTAACCCATGGAATAACAAGCAATAGCGATTGGAAGAAGTCTTAAGAGTCGCTTAATAGTGGGTTAATGCCACTAAAAGCTAACCCTAGAATCCTGGCTAAAATCGAGCTGATGCTCAACTTTCAAGAGGGGCTGGAGGGGTGGGAACTAGGAAAGTGGGGAAATAGCCTGTAAGTAGTTAAAACTGATGCTCAAATCAACGACGCTGTGCTGAAAACATAGCTATATAATAGCGGGTGCTAGGCCCTCTGTACCACTATTTTGAGTCAAGAATAACCTGTTGGCCTTGTTGTTCAATCCAATACCTGACAATAGTACATGAAAATCTGTACAACAAATCATGAAATAGGCTCTGAAACGCTGTAGGCGAGATCGAATGATTTGAGTGGCAATGATTGAACAGGTTCTGGACATCCGCCCAAAAGTCCTGAATAAATATCCGATTTAAATGGCAGAGGGCTCCATCTTGACCCAATTATCACTCTGAAAATATTTTCATGGTCCATCCTGGAGTTTTATGTACTTTTCAAGGTCCCTTCCCACATCAAAAATGTCACTCAAATGTGGCCCTCTCCTTTGAAATTTTTCTCTTTAAATCCCCTCGTCTGTATTGCGCACGTCTCCCTTTCTGGCTCCGGCATGTCAGATCTTTCACCTGGGGCCGAAGGGGCAGGGGCTGCTATTATCTAAGCTACCACACTCCGGACGATCAAATCTGGTAGTTCCCGTCCAAACTTTTGTTTCGAGCGTTGTCAAACCTCGATAATTCGAGGGATGAACGGACAAGTACTGTATGTATAATGTGTCAGTGATGATACCTTGAAGATTATTGTCAGACGGGATCACCATTAATTACCTGCATGTACTCTGTACAGTAATCAAAAATAGGGATCCGTGTATCTACTGTAAGTTTCTATCTCATTGCGCTGTGTCCTACGTGGAGGAAGCGGCAGAGATGCAACATTCGGGGTAGCAGTGAACCAGGGCGTGCCGCTCTGCAATCGGTTCAACAATCAATTCTTTATGATTACCGTTGTCGCGCTTACACTCGCCATGTGAGATTAAAACTACGCGTACCTAACAAGGTATCTACCGGCATCGCACAAAACCGAAAACATCTCCCCATCGAAACAATTTCAGATTAAAAATATCTCGAATATTCTGCTTCAATATGTGAGATGGATTATTGGTGGACCTTGTCAACCTGCCAACGAGATCTGAGACACCAGCAGGTACAAAGCTTATGATAAGATGGAAAAAGCAATCATCGAAGAGCATTCATGCCCCTCATTTCCCCCCTCCATCCCCTCATCGTTTCGCAATTTCATCATTGACTGGGCGCACTACCCTTCCAATATGTATTGAGTAGGTACCACTCAGAGTAGTGTAACTCCCGAGGGTTTCTTTGATTAAACTCGTATCTTATCCTCTAATAGAACGGCCCATCCCCCCCAACAGCTGCAGATAGAAATTCATGCGAAAACGCCTCAAAACCACACGCCTGCAGCGGATGAATCCCTTTAAACGTCTTTATTGGACAATCCGAAAAACGTTCTGCAAATCAGCGCATGCCGACATATTCCTCACATATGGCTCCCCATGTTAAGTAGTGATACACATCCAGTGTCCACGCTTTCATGAGATCGGACATTTGTCAGTATCGGAAACAGTTGTCATATCATCACCTGTGCATGATAGGTCTTTTCTCTCCTTCCGAATTCCCTTTGAACGACTATCCCCCAAAAGGTACTTCCATTGTCCGTTGTACTTCGGAATGCGGTTATGATGAGCGAAAAAGAAAGACTCGATAGAAGGGACTGGGTTCTTGAATAAATTAGAGCCTTGGTACGCATTCAGCATCTGCAGATATACGTATTGGGTGAGGAGGTCCTGTACGACTCAATGATCATCTGTCGGCTATGGCCGAAGGACGGCAGCCCAATTGTTAAAGATAAAACTTGCTTGCAGGCATGCCTTACGGCAACATGCATTTCGTGAATGTACTCCGTAAATGTAAATGCAGATGCAAATGTGTTGTAACAGAATTCCCTTTTAGATCTTTGGAAGAACCGTGGAAGATGTATGGAACGTTACTTGCATTGCATCTTCAATTCCATTTCAGAATGATAAAAATTCAAATTCAAATTCAAATTCAGTGCGAATTGTTTAGTGAAGATGAGATGGTTGAGATGGTCTTCCACCTTGGCTCGGCTCTGGTGACCTTTTCTGGTTCGATAAGAGATGTTGTAAGCGAGCACTTGGACTGGACCGGGATTGGGATTGGGAACTGGACAAACCTTCACCCCATCTCTTTATTAAATCAGCAGCAACAAGTAGAGGTCGACAGCGAATCATAATGGATAATCGTTGTGTTCCTTGAATTTTGAGACAAAAGACATCCAACCCACATGACTTTCATCATCAAAGGAAAGAAGTATCACCATAGTGTGAAATTCAATCGACGTGCAGTGGAAGAAAAGAATGTGAACAAAAACTCTTCACCTCCATCCCTCCCAGCAGATTAGACCAGCTTCCATACAGTGATTCATTGAAAAATCTACCGCAAGCGCCTGGCTTTATCATACAGGAATCTTCATCATCCAAGGCAGATATTGAGGCTGAGGTTGATCAAGATATTATTTACGGCTCATCCCGACCAATTAAGGAAGAAGAAGCAGCTTTGGTGAATATGATTCCCGATACCTTCACGGAGTATCCCTTGCTCCGGGATATTCTGCAGACTCAAACTTCTCACCTCCAAGATCAAACCATTCAAGAATGTCTTCCTTTTCTCTCAGGTAAGGAAGCAGGATTAACTTATTACCCATATGGGGTTCCTCAACTAAGACGAGAAAAACATATTCAGTTTCTTCACAAGCAGCTACAGAAGTTACCCTCGGCATATGTTGGTGCTGATGCGAGCAGACCATGGATGTTCTACTGGGCGTTGGCTGGTCTTGCCACTTTGGGTCAAGATATATCATCATATCGGGAAAAAGTCATATCAACATGTCGTCCCATACAAAATGTGACTGGAGGGTTTGGTGGCGGAAATGGTCAGATGTCACATTTAGCTACCACTTATGCAAACGTTCTATCAATATCTATGGTAGGTGGGAAGGAAGCGCTAGACATTATTGATCGCAAAGCAATGTGGAAATGGCTAGGCAGTCTGAAGATGTCCACTGGAGGTTTTAGAATGGCCGTTGGTGGCGAGGAAGACATTCGGTAAGCTTTCCGAAAGTATGACAGATGCAGGACGAAGTGCTGATAATTTTCAAAGTGGTGCATATTGTGCGCTCATCCTTATCACTCTCCTGAGCTTACCTCTCGACCTTCCCCTAGATGCTCCCGCCAGGTCATCAAACTATACTACTTTTATCGACGGACTTCCTGAATGGATCTCGAGATGTACGTTTCACACACAGCAAATCAGCTTGAGCTAACAGAATAGGTCAAACATTCGAAGGTGGTATAGGTGCTCGACCAAATGTTGAAGCACATGGTGCATACGCGTTCTTAGCGTTGGGTTGTTTGTGCATCTTGGGTGAACCGCACATCACGATACCTCGGTAGGTCGAAATTTCGTAGCTAATAGTCCAACTAATCGTAATTCTAATCCATATTTAGGTATCTTGACGTTCCGGGCTTTATTTCATGGCTATCAGCACGTCAGTATGCGCCGGAAGGCGGCTTCTCAGGTCGTACGAATAAGTTAGTCGACGGGTGCTACTCCCATTGGGTTGGAGGATGTTGGCCCTTATTGGAAGCTTGTCTTGAAGGTCCGACGCAGCCAACCCAAAATGGTTCATCCTCGTCTTCCACTCCAATAAATCTCTATAGCCGCGAAGGTTTGATCAGATACATTCTCTGCTGCTGTCAGGATACAGGAAACCGAGGTGGGCTAAGAGATAAGCCCAGCCAGTAAGCATATTCCTTCTTACTAACTCCACATTGGTGCTGATCGTCTTTTACAGTCGCTCTGATTCGTATCATACATGCTATGTCCTTGCGGGACTCAGTTCCGCACAGCATAAATGGCATTTCAACACGTCTGCACAGAAAGAGGAATTGAGTGGAATGCTTGTTTCACCGTATCAATGGACAGCCGAACCTTATGTTGAGACAACACAGATATATGATGAGGGAGATAGAGTGGGGACTCTCCACCCAGTTTTCGTGATACCGGAGGGCGTTGCTGAGGAGACACGGGCCTACTTCGCTGCAAAAGGGACTTTTTAGAAAGTGCCAACATTATGACTATATGGGCTAAATGATTACATTAGTTCAGAGTTGGATTATATGGGATGGAAAAGTCTGCACATATGGATGGCGCCATTTTGACTCTTCATCAGCGCCGAGGAAGGGCATTGTATATCACATGACGTACATAATTTAAGGTTATCCATTCGGCGAGATATATTTATCGATGCATTAGTTGAGGACTTGAGTCCAATGATCCAATTGAATTCCCATTTTTCCGGTGATTGGGCTTGGGACGCATTCTTCCTCCCCTTTGTCGACAGGGTCAACCTTGGAACGTGGGTGGAAAATTGAGGGTGATTAAAGCAAGTTAAAGCAGGCGGCGTTGTGAAGTACATTAACGCCAAAGGCTAAGATGGCTGTTACGAGATACGTCGTACACAATCTTCTCCGACCAGTTCCGGACCAAAGTGAGGGGGTTTATTGTTTCCTCTTCACATGAGAATCCATATGATAGATCAAAAAAATACTCTATTTTCTACTTGTAGCTCCTTGGTAAGTTGCATGAAAGTGCATGAAGTTCCTCCAGTACTTTTCTACATTTTGATACCGAGTAGATATTTTAGTAGACTGGTGGAAAGTGGAGTAGAGGAGTGGATGCCGAGGGGAAATCCCTTTCTTATGGTTCGCCAATTCATCGGAAGAATAGGAAGATCAATAGAAAACTGATGATCGAGGTTAACCCCCACATTGAAGGTTGGTGGATCTTTCGGGTCCTACCTGTTTTCGGTCTCTCTTTGCAATCGTCATGAGCTCACCGCAAGGTACGACGAATGATTTTGTTATTGTACAACTGCGGAGTGGATATTGGAAACACGATATATATTTGGTCGACCATGTGAAGTGTTGTGTGTCGTGTGTTGTGTTGTGTTAGACTTTTGGGGAGATGTCGTATCATTGTACCGGTATCAATTGAACCAGAATCCGAGAGGGAAGAAGGGGGGTTCCCCGATTTTGGGGAGCTCAGAGACGGGTACTGTTATCGATCTGTAACTTTAGATACTGTATGTGAATATTTCAGCTCCAGTAATTGTTGTCCGTACATGCATTTCATCCCACTTCGCTGCTTATAGTCCCTAGACACAGGAGAATTCCCCTCTTACGAAGTTACGAGAAGAAACAAGAACCCCTTGACTTACTCGCTAGTTGCATGGAACTGCTGCAGCTGCAGGCCATTTCCGCTCTCCTGTATTTTTATGTAGCATATACCCACATCGCGCATTTACTCGGGACGGGCCAATTACTTTTTTCCTCCACAGCAAAACTTCTTCCGACTTGCCACCTTTTTTGGTCAATGCAACAGGACCTAGGTTGTGGATGAACCAGATGAATGTGTACGCCGCAGTAGATGATGCGAATTGGAACGATGCGATGCATCTCGCTATGTCAGATCAACTTTTTACCGTCGTATTCCAAATGTCACCAAGCTTACATTACATTTGTACCAGACGGCAGAATACTCGGTATGATACCATGATCAATGGCAGTTGATAATTTGCGGGATTCTTTTTGGCTCATATGCTCGCTCAATGGCAATGGAAGGGAAGCTACTCTGCCAATGGCCCATTTGTGATGCCAGCCAGGCACCTGGTCAATGTAGCGGTTGGATCCTCAGTAGAACTACGGGACGGTACGACGGTTCTAAATGAATGAATGGAAAATAGAAAACGAAGACCAAGACCAAAACCAAAAAGGAAGTTGACAATATGTACTGGGAATTTGTAAAGGAAAGATGGAAAATTAATAGCATTATTATGCTTTGTGCTGCACGAGGTGTTCCTGTTTGATGTTCTGTGAAGGAATTCTTTAATCACGAACCATCAGTGAATAATGTTTCCAGCTTTTTCTTTCCAGCTTCATCCTTCATCCTTCAACCTTCATCCTTCATCCTTCACCCTTCATCATCCTTATGCTCTACTCTGTATCCAAATTTCATTCAACTCATACATAATTTCATCTAGAGTACATCTGGGCGGCGACCTCTTAACTTCTAGATCTACGGAATCTTTACGCTTTGCTGAATATACTCTACCGTTATTCCATTTTCAATTTCAACGGCATATAAACATTACTATTGAGAAGTCAAGCGCACTGCCAACTCATCAAGCATAACGCACGACAACCTTGTTTACGGTTAGTATTAGGCCTGGCTGATTTTTGCCTCGCACCTTTTTGATCCCTTCACGAATCAACTACGATGAATATTGAAGCACAATACTCGATGGACGCCGGTCAATTCCAATTCCCAGCCAATGTTCATGCACTGAAGGCTCACCGACTTCGTGTCAAGTCGTACTCCAGTCATTCCGCGTCAATCGCGCTGCTTGTTGCGATCTCTTTTTCTCTTTCTCTTTCTCCTTCCTCGTCTCCCTTCACGACCTCAATGTACCGCGGTGGTGCGGGGCAGTGGGGCATGTCCCGAGGACAGAAAACGCCTTAATATTTCCATGTGTGTTAATAACAACCACTCAGTGGCACCATTGCAAAGAAAGCACAAGCCATTTTGGGCCAGAGTTTTCGAATTCAATGTATCGGCAGACGGTAGGTACAATACCGTAGACGAATTACTGGAGGATTATGTCCCTGGCCTAGCGAGCGATATTGACGTTTTTCTTGCATTTGAACCCATGGTTCTTTTGTATTGCCATCGATTTCTTTGCATTAGCGGCCAACCCAGCGGATCTCTCTGGAAAAACGTCCGTAATTGCTGAAGATTTACTCATATTTTGCCATTCATCCAAAATGCTACAGTATCCATTGAGTCTTGGCTCTTTTCTCTGCCTGCGGTCCGCAAACTTTTCATCCCCCCCATGGCAATGGAATGTTCCCATGGTTTTGTCCGGATCAGTGGGACAAGGTATCTTGATGAGCCCGTTTGCCACCCCGCTGCATCGACAATTTCACTACCTGCAGACGTTTCTCAGAACGGAGATTTGGTACGTTTGAGCTATTCAAGATCATCGTTTCTATACGTTCTAATGCTGTGGTGGAGTTTGCCTAATTATGTTGATTTGTTATCACTGGCAACGGCACACGCCAACACATCGCTCGCCATCATATCCAAAGAGCCGCATTCATGACTTGCAGATGGTTCAAGCCATTGTCCTATCTAAACATCCCCTCAATTCTACTCCGATAAATAACTCCATGATCCTTGTTCAACGCTAACAACTAGACTCTGCGATAAATCACACATGTCTCGCTATTAATGAAAGAAAGTCCTGCACAGAACCCCTAGAACATCCACTCAATCACAGTCAGCCTTATTCTTCAACACCACGACACTGTCCATACATCATTGTATTCACATACACGGCACTGAGTGTGTGCATATTCCCTGTATACCTCAAACACTGGGCTCAGTTGCATCGATATCGTCAGATCTATAGCGTTCAGGCACTACCTAAGCTCAAGGCATACTCACTACCTTGTATCGATCGAGGAAGGAGTGTCTCACCACACTTCAGACGACGGGCATAACTCCTCTTTTGAGAGATCTAGTCATACTCTGACATCTCAAGAACACTACGATGGGATTCTACATGGCATATCTAGAGAGTACGTCGATTCATGAGTTCGGAGCTTTCCTCTTTACCACCTCACTAGAAGTTTTCATTCGATCCGGCTCTTCAAATATAATCCTGCCCTGGCGGGTGTTGCATCAAAAGAAGGCTGAATCGATCGCCTCACTATGTCATATATTACCGTTCTCATGGGATGCATAATCCCGCTGCGCTACCCAAGACATCCCAATGGATATGCTATTCCTGATGGGTCAATATTATGAACGCCAGCGTTACATTCATCCCCAAAATACAATTTGTGCAACAAAGTCCCTGGTCTAGCCGCTGACATGTAGACAGATTTGTGCCGTCGACGAGGTTGGCAAGGTCCCCAGTACAAGACGTACCGCGACGCACAAGGCTACACTTGTCTCGTGCTCGTCAACGGACAGGAGTACCAAACGGATCTAGCCTACCAAACCGATGCCCTAGCTCAGGAGAATGCCGCCACACAGGCCTTTATGGTTTGCCGTCAGTCATCAGTCAATGGAGGGATGCTGGCTCGTAATGGTGTTATCCAAGGATTGCCTGCCAACGAGACAGGTGGCCGCCAAAAGAAAAGAAATGATCGTCAGCGGCAACATTCCGTGACGCTCAGCAGCAGCTCATCGAGCACATCTTCCGAACCGGAAATTAGAGAAATCAGATACCCAATGACGGTCGGCAGTTAAGAAGTGACTGCGTGTACACCCATATTGGTATAATGGCGTACCATCCAATAATACACGAACGATATACAGTAGGGACCCCGAGGCCAAAAAAAATTACGATTTACGACCATCCATGACAAAGACGGATCATTAAGGGCGGTATATTATCAAAAGGAAAGGATATTCCACTGGCACATTGCAATTGATGAATTTCTCACGAATTTTCCATATATTCATTTTATTCGTTTTAAAAATGATGAGATTAACGAATTTTACGAATTTTCTTAACTCGTCTTACATTTTCTTTCTCTCTTTTCTGTTTGGGGCCATCAAGAATCTACACCACTACAAGTACAAATACTATTGCAAAATACTATCATGCATGACGAACGGCCCATGATTCATGGGTATCACAGCACCGGAATCGTAGGGAAAAACGAGGCGACTCGAATCCCATACACGGTCATTACGGAGAGGCAGCTATCTTTTGTGCGTTTGAAGATTGGATCGGTGGGTGGCCTAGTTTTGATGTTTTTGCGTGCTAGTTTATCGTGAGGAGAAAAGCAAGTGAGCGGGTGAGCGGGTGAGGAGAGATGATGATTTTTATGTTTATGTTTATGTTTATGTTATGGTGCGGTATAGCATGCATGCATGATTCTTATACAGGATGAAAGGCGGAGGTTAGGTTACACTCTCTGAGAGGAATAGCGCTGCATTACATGGAGGAAAATCTGTTTTGTTTTATTTTTTCCTATTGAGCGTCCGAGAGATGAACATCATGATGAATGATGAGGGGCTCGCGCTTCTTTCTTGAAGACATGGATTCTTCGACATGATGGATGATTGATGATTGATGAATGGATACATTTTTTTGCTTTTTATTTTTGTTTTTATCATGTCACATCTTTTTTGTCATGATTTATGACGACGGGTGATATGATATGATAAAGAGACAGAGGGAGAGAGAGAGAGAGAGAGAGAGAAGTCTCTTTGGGCTACCTAGTACCTTATTTTACGAATTTACTTGTTTTGTTTCTTCTTAGTTTGGCTGGCTGGATGAACGAGGGAGATATAGTATCAATGAATGCTTACTTTGAATATGGATATTTTTTTCTGTGACTTATGACTTATGATTTATGTGAAGAGTAATGTTAGTTGTTTAGTGGACGACTTACTTATGTGGTGATTGTATATGATATGATGTGACGTGATATGAGAGTAATTTGGTGGTAGGTAGTTATTAGTTATTAGGTAGTTTAACGGGATGTTGCGTTGTTCATGGTTACGTATGGTAAGATTACTCGTGTGTGCGTAAATATATCTATTTAGTGATTCTAGATACAATTAAACTTCAATTCAACTAATTATAAAACTTCCTGTGTCTAAGTACCTAGGCGAAAGGTAGCAAAAGATAATTTAAAAATACCATCCTCGGATCATCAATCCTCGCAATAAACTTCATTAACTACCTAGATACTAATTCTCCCCCATTCCCCGTATAAGACTAGATGTATACCTAGGTGTACAATAGAGAGTATATTGGATATTTCCTTGTTTTCTTTTTTGTATATCTACATCTGCTTCTTTCTACCTGCTTCTCCTTTTCCTTTTTTCTTCCTCGGTGTAAAATGAAAGGAGCAGGTAAGCTAGAATAGAGAGTTAGTTGCTTATGCTTTGGGTTTGATGGTGTTAGGTGCTAGGTGCTAGGTGCTAGGTGCTAGGTGCTAGGCTGTGGAAACAGATGCTGGTTATAGGGAAGGTGGTGTTTGGGGTTGGTTAGGAGGGTGGAGGGTAGAGGGGCTTAGGTTATTTCTTGGGGACCGGAGGGCTTATGGGCCGGGGAGGTATTGGCGTGGAGATCATGGTTCTGCTTATTTTTACTCGGTAGAATTTCGTACATCTCGCTGGAGGATTTGGTGCTACTTCGCGTGCGGCGCTGCTGGTTCTCCATACAGATTCTTGGTTTTGAAGATGGGGATAGGGGCGATGGTTTGAGTGGAGGGTTGGGAGGCGCTGTGGTTTGTGGACTAGGTTTTCGACGTGGAAGAGTTGGTGAGATATTTGTTGTTGGACCTGTTATTTCTATGCCCAAGAGAAGAAATTCACCTTGCATTTTGTGAAAGATGGGGGATATGACTTCTGGGTAAACCTTTCCTAAAGGTCGGTCGCAATCTATAGTGAGGATTTGTCGGTCTATGGGACGCATCATGCCTAGTAAGGCGTATATTCTGTCTTTGGGTCTGTCGCCTTGGATGAATGGTGTTGAGTGATAAATCCTGGAGCTTTTCACCTTGTTTATTGGCAACTGGATGCGTAAATTATTGAGAATATAGATTCTGATAGTACTATGAGGATACTCGAAGCATCAGTGGTACTATTTTCATTCTTGTTCTCGAGGCCTGCTTCCTCTATAATCTTTGTGGATTTGATCGTCACCACGTTTTCTCATAACTTCAGCAATGAACTCCACGTTGTCCGAGTAAATTCACAACCAACAAGAGGATCCTAATTCGCTAGCACCAATTCTTGTATCGTCCAAAGACAAGCAAACCATTTCCTCTCAACGGGCGGTATAAAAAATGAAAGCATAGCTTGGGACATCTCTGACATCTCGTCTGTAATTTCAACTTCACTCTCACCCGCGTCATCAATTTTAGACATCAAGATAAGAGCCTAATCACTCCTTCAAAACCTTCACCCAACCAGATCAAAACCAGCTTCGCCAGAGAGTAAATCTCGCCCATCGATCCAACTTGCTCAGTACGCATCGTCTCAAAGTCATACATATACTTCGTGCCTATGCTGTCTGCAATTGTGGGTAGACATTAATTGGTTGAGCGCACAGGTCAAAGATTGATGGATTACCAACTGTGGTAACCCGAATCATTTGTGGAAACTTCCTTGCGAATAATAGTCAAGCTGGGATATGACCTTTATGACTTTCCTTTGAAACAACCATCGCAAAGTCAATCATATTTGAGGTTTCTGCTGACAATAGGTAATGTTGAGTATATATATATGCCATCAGACTACCTTGGTGCCAGCATTAGCACAATGTAATTGTTGATGTCTGATCGGCACCAAGCTCATCAAACCACCGATGATTCAAGATTGTGGCGTCTTCTGCCACACTACATTTCACATCTCGTGATGTTTTCTGATACGAAGATCGATGAAAGCTTGGATCGGCGACTTCCACCACCTCGTATCATGTATGAATGTCAGAAGCACGTACCAGTTCATCTTACGACTTCACATTATGTATTTCCATGCCATTGAAGGACACGAGGTTGGTGGATGAAGTGGCTCTGGTTTTGATACGATATTTCCTGCTTGAATACAGAAAGGGAAGTCTGCGTGGGGTTTGTAGGTAGGGCTAGACTTTGTAGGTTGGTGGTATGGTGGTGGTATGGTGGTGGTATGGTGGTGGTACTACTCATGATTGTATGCAATGGAAGGAAAGAGTACAGAATCCAGATAGATATCCAGTCTTGATTTCGCGAAAAGGGGGGATGAAGGAGGTTATGGTGTGAAATTAAATGATGTCGACTAGGTTCCCTTACAAGCCAAGCCTTTGTTAATCCCAGCATCTTGCTAGATACTCCTCTTTCTAACTTCACCTATACATGATCATGAGTAGTTGTGTCGTTCAGCTCCTCATATACCTGGTAGCATCGACGATAGAAGGTAGAGGAATACACATTGCGAGATTTGGCCAAGCCACATACACACACCACCCACCGTCGTCATCACCAACTTCGATGGCTTGATTATGCCTTCAGTCTAAACTCTAGAGAAAGACGAGAGCGAGCAGATGGGTGGAGAACGTGTTCCTTCGATTGGACATATGGATATACATATACTTGTTAATCCGATTGATTCCTTTCAACTCATCTGTTGCATCCTTCCAAGTTCAAGTTCAATTTCATCTTTATTAATTTAATAATTACAACTTGCCCTTGCCCTCCCTCCCTCGCAAGTTCCAAGTTCCAGCACTATAAACGCTAATCGAGAAATTGGAAACCGAGCCCCCCCAAAATAGCTTTAGCACCGTTGACACAGTGGCCTTCTGCTGCTACCCCAAAAACCCTTATTTTACTTTGTTTATTTTACTTTGTACGCACAACAACATTTAACATCGACTCAATATAAAAAGACAACTACCTACTACGACAACTAACTACAACTACAACTGCAACTACAACGAACAAACACAAGAACTTTGAGCTTTGTATTCAACTCGGACTTCTTTGCTAAATCTTTTAATAGCAAGACATTCTTTGACTTCTATCTAAAAACTTCATTTTAATTGTACAATCTCTTCCTTTCTCTGTTCCAATTGTGCTTGAGTATATCCAATTCACGAGGACAGCTCGACATTCACTATCTTCATTACCGACCTATAGTTGAGATCAGAATCCCACTCGATCCAGATCTTCTTGACACTTGTTCCTGTCCTCTTCAATTGTGGGGTAGAACGAGAAATACTTGACACTTTTCTACACATTCCAAATCTCACAAACTATCAAAATGAAGGGTAGGCACTTCCGCATCCGCAGACCTTCCTCCAATGTATCTCTAACATATTCAAATAGCTCTCATTCTTGTCGGTGGCTTTGGCACCCGTCTACGCCCACTCGTACGTTCCCCATTGTCATGATACCATATTCGAAGTCTATATGGCGCCCTGCGCGCAAGCTACAGAGTTCCCCAAGACATTCATCGACTGACAATGATCCCTAGACTCTTACCCTCCCAAAACCTTTAGTCGAGTTCGGTAACAAGCGCATGATTTTACATCAAGTTGAAGCTTTGGCAGAAGCTGGAGTAACAGATATTGTTTTGGCTGTAAACTATCGCCCGGAGGTTATGGAAAAGTATTTGGCTGAGGTATGATTCACTACCACCATAAAAAAAAAGATGGGTTACACCGCAGAAGTTAATGCAGGCAATATAGTACGAAGAAAGATTCAACGTTAAAATCACATTTTCCATCGAATCCGAACCATTAGGTACAGCCGGTCCTCTTAAACTCGCAGAAGAAATTCTCGGCAAAGATGACGCGCCTTTCTTCGTCCTTAACTCAGATGTCATCTGCGAATACCCCTTCGCAGACTTGGCTGCTTTCCACAAGAAGCACGGTGATGAAGGTACCATCGTCGTAACTAAGGTTGAAGAACCATCCAAATATGGTGTCGTTGTTCATAAACCAAACCACCCATCCAGAATCGATCGATTCGTAGAGAAGCCAGTCGAGTTCGTCGGAAACCGCATTAATGCCGGTATCTACATTTTAAACCCAAGTGTCCTCAAGCGCATCGACCTCCGCCCTACCTCCATCGAACAAGAGACTTTCCCTGCTATTTGCGCAGATGGTCAATTACACTCTTTCGACTTGGAAGGATTCTGGATGGATGTTGGGCAACCCAAAGATTTCCTCTCTGGAACCTGTCTCTACCTCTCTTCCCTTACCAAAAAGGGTTCCAAACTCCTTACTCCACCAAATACCCCATATGTACACGGCGGTAATGTCTTGATCGACCCTTCCGCCAAAATCGGCAAGAACTGTCGCATTGGTCCCAACGTAACAATTGGTCCTAATGTTGTTGTCGGTGATGGTGTTCGTTTACAACGTTGTGTCCTCCTCGAAGGCTCTAAAGTCAAGGATCACGCTTGGGTTAAGAGCACCATCGTTGGCTGGAACTCTACTATCGGTAAATGGGCACGTTTGGAGAATGTTAGTGTATTGGGTGATGATGTTACGATCGGTGATGAGATTTACGTAAATGGAGGAAGCATTCTCCCACATAAGAGCATCAAGGCTAATGTTGATGTTCCGGCTATTATCATGTAGAGGGAATGAATAGGTGGAATAGCAAATGTGGAGTGAAATCAAAATGGTTCACGGTGCTTTTTGGATGAAAAACAATGGACTGACGGAAGAGGGAAGGAAGGAAGGAGTAAAGTAATTCATGGATGGACTTCATTACCTGGCCGTTTTTTCGCCGTTTCTCTATCTTATCTTATTCGCTTCGGGCTTTGGCTTTTGCTTTGGGGATAAAAGGGTCACGCATTACATGTTTTTATGGATGCATGCATGCATTTTCTTTTTCTTTTTTTCAAAGAAACTTTAGAGATGAACATCCTATTTTCATACTGTTTCGCTGGTGCTTCTTTATTTTTTTTTTTCCTAATGGGCTATGGTGTATGTGTTGGTTGGTATTATGTGCGTTTATGTGTGTTATTGTTTGTGTTTGTGTTTGTCTCTGTATCGATGGATGCATGCATGCATGCTGACTGGGTGATTCATACGATACAATATACCTACCGTAATATGTATGCATGCATGCATTTGAATGATGTCTCCTCTCAATCTATCTCTTGAAAAATAAAAAGTTGATTTGAAAATTTATCATGTGTGTTGGGTTTGTTGGGGGTTGTGAGTTGTGAGTTGTGAGTTGAGGAGTGAGTTGAGTGAGTTGAGGAGTGAGTTGAGTGAGTTGAGGAGTGAGTTGAGTGAGTTGAGGAGTGAGTTGTGGGCGAGGAGTGAGGGGTGAGTACTTTTCTTGGATTGGATTGGATTGGAGGTTGACGGTTTTGGGGCTGATGGTTATGGTTTGGGTTTGGGTTTGGATGTTTGAGAAGGAGGAGGAGGAGGAGGGAGAGGGAGAGGAGGGAGAGGGAGAGGGAGAGGAGGGAGAGGGATTGGGGGACTGGAAGGTTGGGAAAGAAACTCAAGTTTTTTATTTACTGGAGTGGAGGTGAGTGGTGTAAATGGTGGTGAATGTGTGTAGTAGATGCCATCGAGTGATGGTGTGATGGTGTGGATTGAATAGATTGTAGTCAAAAGGTTATCTTATTTGGTTTCTGTGTTGTTTTGTTTGTATATGTGAACATTTGCTCGTCTTGGGGTGTTTTAGTTGGGGAGGAGGAGGAGGAAGTTGGATATGCAAAAGCTTCAAATTGTTGATCAAGAGATCTCTGGGTATGAATAGAATCGTGGTTGTGGTCTTTTGATGAGATAATTACTGTACTATGGTATAGGGCTACGAGAAGGGGAAGATGATGGGGAAAATGGGAAACGGGAAAAGAGAAAGGAGTTAACATATGAAGTTACCTACCCTCAACTCCAGCATAAGCAGATGAAGAACAATCTCATTCCCCCATTTTCCGTTCATCTCAACGAGAAATCTTCCCCAGATAAATCATGGTATAATTATTATATCAATCCAGCTTCTTGACTTTTGCCCCGAGCTTAAGCACTTGTTTTAATAACCCCCCGAAGAGTAATTTATTTACTAGGTATATATTCCCCAGGTTGTCGAAATCGAATCTTGTTTTTGTGGTGATATTCGTATTCGTATTTGTGGTATTCCTGCTTCCTTTTTTTTTTTCGCATCTATATCTATCTACGGAGGGCTATCTCATTTCCTTATTATTCTAATGGAAGTCGGAGAAGTAACAATTAGAATTTTATTTAATTTCAAATATTAACATCTGTATCAGCTGCAACAGCTGCAACAGCAATGTTGATGCGGATTAAGTAGTTTCTTGTTGTGGGGAGAGTTTGGTCGAGTAGGAGAGTAGAGGAGAGGATAGATGCTTGACGAGTTTAAGGATGGGCAATGGTAAAATGGTAAATGTGCTGTCTTTGTTATATGATTGATGCACGTTAGGATGGATATTGTCGCGGCATGGGGTTTATATATGTGTGGTAGGTGTTTGCTAGTTGGCAAGTAGGTGTACTCTGTTTTCAAAAAGTATGAATGGCTCATGAAGTGTCAGGGTAAACGGGACTCGATGAATGATTTGAGGGAGGGATTGTAAACGAAATTGTTAGGGTAGATTTAGGATTAGAATGAGATGCAATAAGAGCAACGGCAACGAAACAAAAAGCCCGGGGAGAGTGAAGTACCTATCTAGTCTACAAGCCATCTATCAAAAAGAACGACACGAATGGAATGAATAGAAAACCTATCACAATATACACCCCTCAACCCAGCCTTGCATCTTGAATACTCCTCTATGAGGAAGCTAAGTTCGAGTATCATAACATCTTAACATCGCACCATCTTACCATTAAGAGAAGAAACCAGATTCAACAATCTCAATATCACAGAACTTACACTCTATATCTATTCCCCCATTCCATCTCAGCACCGCTTATGATCTATCTATCACCTTTTCCCTCTTCATTATCGTCAGCTTATGGATAAAAGTGTAGGTGGGTATATTCATATCTCATGATCTCATCTCATCTCATCTAAACTCGAATGTTAAGGTTAAAGGTTACGGCATAAAACATTTTGAAGTTTATATGTTCAAGAAGTTGAGGAAGAGCTGGATATTGTTAATAAGAAACCTGCAATTGGAAGGTGTGCTTTTATGTTTGGAGTAGCTTGTTACTTGTTTTGGGAGGTGAGATATTGGATGTTAGGTTGGAGCAAGTAGTGAGGAGGATATGTGGCGATTGATTGATCGAGTGAGTGAGGCAGCGAAGTGGAAGTGGAAGTGGAAGCGGAAGTGGAAGTGGAAGCGCAATGTCAAGTCAAGTGATTGTAATGATGGTAATACGAGCAGTCATAACAAATGAGCATTTACATAGATAACAATCTATATATATGTATATATATATATTCCACTCTGGACATTCAACATTCCGAACCTTCTTATAAATAAAGCTCATCCCTTCCCCTCTCCCCTTCTCAAGTATATCTCACTCATATCTCTCACTCATATCTCTCACTCATACCCATCACATCATCACATCATCACATCATCATCATAAAATAGATTCAGATATAGAAACCACCATACACATAGACATACCAACACATCGACCCAACCCCGCAAAGTAGGTCCAAAAGATGCCGGATCAAAACATCGACGAATATAAATACTGAGGTGTTCACATCACAGTTATTGTAAGCTTAATATAAATACAGAGATATATCTATGAGCCTCTTCCAAGAAAGATATTGGGTTGAGTGTCGAGGATCAAGTTATGAAGAAAGAAGTAGCACCCTACTTACCTCAAGCTTCTGAAATTCCTACCTCGTTTTCCTAGCTGAATCTTTTGGGTATTCTTGTGCATATATTCAGACAATACTCGATATTCTCCCCCTCAAGAATTCTTCATCCTCTAACCTCTATCCCCTTCCATTCACTTCAAAGCCATAGCGCAGACACGATGACAAAATCTCACGTCCCCTCTCCTCCCCCTTCCACAAACCTTTGATCAAAAAGTTACACAAAAATTAAAAGTTTCTCCTCGAGTTTCTTTCTTTCTTGTCAATACAATTATGGCTGGTAATTGTGTATTACATACATACATACATACATACATACAGACATATTGTGATACCATAAAACATAAAGAATCCTACATACATATAACCCCCACGCACAACACCTCGTACCAAAAATCCAAACCTTCCTTTTCCTTCTGTTCTCTCCTTCATTACTTCTCTTTCCCTTCTGTTATCTCAAGATCCAAAATTCCCCCTTACCAGCCTTACGCCCTATGCCCTAATATCCCACCGCACCGTTATCCATCCATCCATCCATCCATCCATCCATCCATCCATCCATCCATTCATCATCCGACCATCCACCCACCCCAATAAAAAAAAGACCACAAAACCCAAATCCACCAAATCTACCAAATCTAAACCCAAGACAAAAAAACCCAGAAAAAAGAAACCCTCCCCCCCAAAAAAACATCATTACGCAAACCCATCCAACCAATAAGCAATGACCACCCCAAACCAAACCAAACCGAACCAAACCAAACCTTCAACCTAAAACCTAAAACCTAAAACCCAAGCATCGATTTTCTGGTACCGAGAAAAACATGGGTTTACAAAAAACCTTTATTGATTAAATGCCTACTAGGTATATATTCTGGAAGCATCCGCGAGAAGGGAGGAGTCTCAGTTCTAGTGTGAGTCTCAGTCTTAGAGTCAAAGTCAAGCCTGCAATTGGATTGAGGGGGTTTTTCGTAAACTTATCTCGCTGCATAATCTATGTGGTTCTCTTTTAGATGGATGTGGGATTTGCTCCGCTTGTTCTTTCTTTTACTTCTTCTCCTTCTTTTCTTTTTCTTTTTCTATTTTCTGGTTCCTGTCTGGGGTTTATAAATATTGCCCTCTAGGTATCTATTGTCTTCTTCTGCGTATGATCCTAAGCGGTGATTGTGGATACGGATTTATCTTCACGTATTTACTCGTGGGATGTAGATACATAAGACAGACTAACATTCTCGCATTCCATATACCTGGTGTTCGTAGGAGATTTGGCGCTCATCCGGGAATCCGTACCTCTCATAATTAGTCATGATTCATAGTTATTGATTCATAGTTTTGATTGAGAGGTATTATTTCCAGATTATGATTCACAGACTCTGATTCACAAACCATCATCCCAAGTATAAAAAACCAAACCAAATCAAAGCAATCTCAACTTTCGAGAACATTCCTCGGAGATTCGGAAATCTTCTTCAATTGCAAGTCAAGTGCAACATCGTACGATAATAATCATAATAATAATAAATCTATTTTGAAAGATGGATGGGTTCTTCAGAGGGGACCAAAAAAAAAGATAAAGAAAAATCCCGAAACCATGGCTATGCTATAGCTAGCAGGCATAGATTAACACGAATTAGACAAGACAAACGACGCAGCAGTGACGCGTAAGACGTCACTTTCCGTATTTGGGTCATGGGATTCTTGTTTCTGTTCTTGTTTTGGCATGGACGTGGGTTTACTTTGTATGTTGCGGAACAATGTTACTATTTTGTGCATGCGTGTAGGATTTCAGACAAATTTAGACAGAATTCGACATTGGTATTTTTGGTATTTTTGGGGGGTGTTTTTCTTTTGAGTTTGATGGCGCTGATCTTAATTTCGATACTAGAATACTAGAAGGGATCATCGGGAAACGTTGGGGTAAATCTATATATATACATATATATCATGTTCTCTTGAGACATCATCTCAATAGAAAAGTGAACAAGCATTTGCGAGAGTCTAAAGTAAGAATGCACGAAATTCTTACCACTTGCATCTATTTACAACATGTAATCTATATAGCTCGGGTAGATAATCAGCTTGAACCGGCTGCCACTTGGCTCCCACTTTTAAGATTGAGACATTGAAAATATTGGTAAAAAAAAATCATACGATATTTCGGCACGAACCGACTCGTCAAGGCATTTAAACGCCATGGGTAACCCATTAGACTGCTGTGGGCTGAATAAACTGTGTGAAGAAGTATCATGGCGAAACCCGTTTTAGTGAGGAAGCACGTATTGAACGAGGTATTGACCAGTTATTGATAGCCACCTTTTCAAAGCATGCGTGCAAGAGTAATTACTGCAGCAGGAGCAAATATACTAGCTCCTGCTATGCATATGAGTCATTATGTGCTTCTACGCTGACAATGTTGATTCCCTAGAACTCGGCAGGATGATGGAAATAATCTCATGGGAATGTTTATTGCATGCAGATCATGTCACCTGTATAGTTGATGATATGCAGCGCCCCTTTAGATGCTGACCACTGCTCCGGAGACATGGCATTGTGCAATGTACATCGCACGATATCAAACTCGATATTCTTAAATATACTTGGCCAATATGTGATTTATTGTGTCAGGATGCATGAATTATCAATCTAAAGTAAAGGTATATGCGAGGCGAGAAAGCTTGCCTTGTTGTTGTCAACACTTCTCAAATATCGCAGCTTTGCTTGACGCATCTCGGCAAGATGATACTGGTAAAGCGATTCACGCACATTTCAAGGAAAGTTTTATTGGAAAACGAGGCCACGAATGGTCCTCCTGAGATCAAATAGCAACACAAAAATGCTCTCAATAACTGTATACAGAGATCGATGCATTATCTAGCATGATACACTTTGAGATATTGATTAGGAGCAGATGCTCAATCGAACTAAGCACCAAAGAGGTTGAGGAAAATCTATATTGGGCCCTTAAAGGAGTAATCGGAAGCCAATTCAGGAGCATCATGAGCCCTCGAGGATATCATGTGGCTCTAACTATACGGGTATGACCGGAAGCCAGGCACTATGGCTTTCAGATATAGATATTGAAAATCTGTCTGCAGAATCTGCAACTATGCGAATAGTGTATGAACTTTCAGGTTACACAAAATAAGGAAGCATTGCATTGAATATTTGTTGGGAAGTATAGGTTGCGGCTGCAAACGCTATCACGGCTTCACCATTTCAACATGAGCTTCTGGTCCGTAGTTCTTAATGATTGCCTTGAAATATTTCATGAGACACTGAGGAGGTTCGGATAAGCCGTCGCCTCTTGGGGGCTGACGCTCGTTTGTTACCGGGAGAAATATGGGTTATGGAATCTATTTATGGCGATGAGATTGACCAAAAGAATGACCGTGATTACTGAATATGGATATGGTGTCACAAAGAACTGACACTACAAGTGTCAGACCTTGAACTGGCATTGCTCCAGCATCCTTAGGAGCAAGGTTGTTGCCAAGGTCATTGCACAAAGAACTCCTTTGCGGACCTTACAGGCTTTTACCTGTAGAAATGGGAAGCTGGCATTAGCAACGCAACGCGATAATAGTATTTCTCATTTCTGCTGATTGCACGCTGCATGGAACTTGATTCTGAATTTTGGGGAATACTTGCTGGCGAGAATCGTATGAGATCCTTGTGTCTGTAGCCTTTCTCGATGAGCATCTAATCAAAACCGTCTTCTGTTGAGGCCCTAGACTTGGCATATTTTTTCTCTGTCGCTCCAATAATAAAATCAGATGACTGCCACAGTATGCGCACTAACGAAACATCAAATTTTTTTGGCATGGTGTGGCGTCGCTTGTACTTATTGGGTCGAGTTGAATGATACATTCATATAAATCCTTGCACGAATTTCTTCGAAATCTTGCCCAAAATGTGTCAGATGTGGACCGGAAGTATTTCAGGTGAATCGGGGTTATATAAAATTCTTGTTGAAGACATGTGAAAGTAAGTCCACTTTACTCTTACAGACTATTTTCCTGTATTGAAAATTTACTTGTAGAAATTGAAGAAGGAAGTGGACAATCCTGTATACCTAGGTATATCAGTCATTTTGGATAATTTAGGCGAAAAAGTTGTTGTGTACTTGTAAAGACACTTGAAGCCGCGTTGAGAGAAGTATACGATCGTCTTGGTAGACGCCAGAACTAGTCGTAGTACCTGCTGCGCCACCGCTTGATAGATATCAATAGGGTATAGGGTTCGTGACACAATCAATGATTGCTTCGAGCTTCCATGAGTTCGGACATTAATTCTCCGAGAACTTCAACGGTGCGCCGGAAGACAATGCATTTAGCGTTTGAGCCCTAGCCTTTTAATCTACCCTACCAACCAAATATGTTCGATATTCGATATTCGAAGTTCAAAGGTCGTAGTTCCAAGTTTGATATTCGATGTTCGATGTCGATGTTCGCATTCGATTGACTCTAGTTTGAATGTATCTGTAGGCCTTGGTAAAAGTTGTAAGATTACACAATTCATGCTGTTATAGGGGTTTCATAATTAGAAATTACCTAATTATTAATGGGGGAAAGGAAAGCTGGGCCGGAATTCGAACGGGCTACAGAAAGCCAGACGCTCGGGAAGAAGTTTCTCCTTGACAATTCGAAAATTGAGACACGGTCGAGGGGGCGTTGGCCCCTGATGAACATGGCAAGGATTCTCAACGGTTGGACCGTGCAAACTGCGGCCTTCGGCAAGTACCCTTGACACTTATCCGAGTTCTGAATCCTGATGGACGATCCCCTAGCGATCTAGAGTTTCGACAGCTGCAAGGACTTTTTGATATCTATTATCTATGCGAGTGCTCGCGTCAATTTGGTTTGCCGTGATGCATAATCCGTACACTTTGATAGATCCCCAGGACGATGGATAGCTCTAAGCGAAACCCTCGAGCTTTTCTTCCTCCCTACCACAATTTCACCACCAGAGGAGTAATGAAATTACGAAATGACATCAGCCAATGATTAACATAGAAGGGAATTTCAATTGAAAAATCCCTGTCCCTGTCAAAGTCTGGGGCTCGAGGTCAATTAAATTTGAGGTTAAGATGATGACTACTTCATCCTTGGATCGCTAGTCCATCCGGTCCTATTCTCAGAGCCCGTAAGATGGAGCCGTCTACCTTTCAGACATGAATGAATGCTTTTTGAGGCTCAATACCCCGACAGACATTTAATCAGCACGGTAATAATCGTTGTGAATTTTGTACTCATTTCCATTTGACTTGCAAGCAATGTTATTTGTCAATGTGTGTTAGACTTTCCATAGCCTTGAGTTATTTCTGGTTCGGTTCGGACATAATCCGAGACAGGAAGACGTCTCGTTCCGGATTGAGCGTTCCTGTTGATTCATCCTATGGCTCCCAGTCGTCTTCTATAGCATATTGAGGTTACCAAAGTCCTCTATTTGGACTCAAATTCGGATGGACAATCTTTTGGAATACCGATACCATGATTCGTTCTGTAATCCTTCGCTTCTAAAAGGCGTGATCTGTGCAAATTGTCTCGGGAAAGGTTGATGGAACTGTGACTACCTCACTCCTTGCAGGTTAAACAGAGACAATAAACTGCGTTTAAGAGAGCTGTCAAGCCATAATTTGGAGTGAAGTGCGTAGCTGCCGCAAGCTCGAACTCCTCTCCGTTGTTAGAATTTAGAAGAACCTTCGTAAAATTCTATTGTGGATGTCTGTCAATGTGTTTCACCGCGGCAGCTTTGAGTACCGGCATATACCTTGCAGGGCTTTGCATTTCTTGATTCCCATTACCAAAATCCAATTTTGATTTACCGTTGTCTTGGCGCACCATGAGTACGTACTACGCACCTACCATCGGTTTGTCTCCTCTCCTCGTTAGAACCTTTGATTTCTAAAGTCGTAGCACTGGCCATTGGGCGGCAACATATGGACGTCGGCGGTCGAACGGTTGGCGGTAGAATTATTAGCTAGAATCCAAGATAATCGTTGAATAGTTTGATAAATGCTCTGTGTGTAGTATGAATAGATAGTCCGGGTAGCTATAGCAATTTGAAGTTCTCGGCAATTTAGAATCCGCGCCATTTCGTCACGCTGCTGGAGTAGACGTTTGAAGAAGCAACGAACGTTTGAAATGATGGTTGTGGGATATCCAGCATGAGTTTCGTCCCTGCATCGTGTACCTACATGACACCTCATATTAGATGACACCGCGCGTTCTTACTTAAGTCCACAGGGGATTTCGAATCAATCATTCATGAACCACAAGGGTACACTCAGGATCGGGTCTGACCCGAGGCTCAACTCAACTCATTAGAGCTAAAGTTGACAAATGCATTTAATTGTGAGAGGCAATAATTATCAAGGCAAAGATATAATTGGCCCTATGATGATATGCCCCAGAATGCCATCGTAAGAGCTGATTACTTTGTGTAACCTGATATGCAGGGAAGATCGCCAGCAGGAAAAAGTCGAGATCTCGCTTTTTGAAGAAGTAAAATTGCCCTGTGTTTACCTCAATCGTCCGAAGAGGAGGCGGAAAGCATCATGTAACTTCCAATTTGTCCGCCAAGTCACCAACCGGAGGCCAAAATTTGGTGTGGAGAAGCATAATAATGACAAACAATGAGTAATTGGAAAAAGAAAGTCAAGACTTTTATGCTGTGTGGCCCGTGGTGTGCATGATGATGATGGTCTTGCTCTGCATGTGCCGTACTGCAAAGACTGACTTATTTGTGCATTTGAGTTGCAGCTGTAGAATTTGACCCAGGGGTGATCTGTGCAACGGAAAACGACCACCGATAATGGCTCCATATTCCATATTCCATAGTCCATGTTCTATATGTATTCAATGTCCAATGTCCAGTGTCTATAGTCCATAGTCCATTGTCCATTCAGTGTCCATCCAGTGTCCATCCGGTATCTAATATCCAGTACCCAGTATCCAGTATCCAATATCCAGTATCCAATATCCAATATCCAACATCCAGTATCCAATATCCAACGTCCAATATCTAATGTCCAGCGTCCAGTGTCCAGTGTCCAATACCAATGTGTAGATGGGTGGCTCAGTGTCAAACGAGATTCAGCCAGCGTACCCGGAGTCTGATAGGGATTTATCAAGGCTTGAACCCTGTATGATTTTGGGGCTCCCTCTTCTAGCGTTCCACCATACCCTGTAAATGAGGAGCATTCGCCGCCCAGAGGCTAATTTGAAATCAAGTGCCGCTTTCCGATCGGTACCGGGAATTTCCAAAATAGAATCTTCGACCGAAAGTGATGAGCCCGAATCAAGAAATTGATAGAAGGAGATTGGAAGATTTGGACATCAGAGATCAGAGTCGTGCATGAGTTGGAAAGGACCGGAAAAGAACCATGTGTGGGAAATACACATGTGGACATAGGGTAGCCGGATATGGAAATTTGTCTATATGTGATTTGTGCTAATTCTGACCTTGATTCAATTCAATATGGCTTATTAAACTGTTTATCTTTTGATGTGCATATGCCATACGTAGAAGACGGTTAGAAATAGACCGTTGTGATTCTCGATATTTCGCCAAGTCATGGGAGAGCTATCTCTTGGTCCGGGGCTGGGCTTAGAACGTACCGGTACAGAACTAAACCCTATGGAATTCTTCATCGCGTCGAGGACTCGAGGGTTGGGTTTGAAAAGCTGTTCGTCTCGGGCATTGTTGGGCAATTAAGATTCTGAAAGTCTTCCTTCCCCGGAGGTCTACCATATATTACATACCCTCATACTCATTTGACCATCTCGTTTTGTTTTGGGGAGGGGGGGTTTTTTAATATGTTTTTAATATATTTATTTATTATCCTCTTTTCTTTTTCTTTTTCTTTTTCTTTTTCTTTTTCCTTTTCTTTTTCCTTTTCCTTTTCCTTTTCCTCTTCGGTTTCTAGACTCGGACTTGATATTGCTTCGGATTCGATTTAGCTCGTCATGCCCATGTTCTAAAGCTCTGTAATGACATGTAGTGACATATAGTGACATAGTGACTCCCCATCCCCTGCTATTTCAAGCTCTACGAAATGAGGTAGGAGGACCATACCGTTGCATAAATGACCTTTCATACCCTGGAGCGGTTATAATTTTATAGTTTGACCTATGAGGAACATGTGAAAGTCCCATGCTTCATCATATGATACGTCTCGCTATGTTGGCAATTTCCAATTGTGACAGGTTCTAGCCTTTGAAAATCAATGTCCAGTTCAACTTAGTGAAGAAGATCCATTTCTTGGGATTCGCATATCAGTCAAGACTTATCAAGCCTCAATGATCACCAATACAACTGTAACAACGGTCAGATTACCCGTTTCCGCGCCCTTCCGGATCCCACCGTGCTTTAATATGATGATTTTGAATTTTCTTGCATCTCGTGATATTCGTGACGGGACTTGTTGAGTCGTCAAACAATTTTGTAACAAATCTGCTGAACAAATCTACTATGAGTTAATTAAAGAGAGATATATATAAATATAAAGTATACTATGTATTATAATATAATATAATATAATATAATATAATATAGTAATTTTACTTCGTAATATAATATATAATTTATTATAAAGAAATTTAAACCTACATATCTTATAAATCTCTTTTTTTCAAAAATAATAAATTTGTGGTTTTCCCTTGTGGGCTGGCTGGCATGGTATATGGATGAAAAGCCACGAGCTTACTGATGTAGTATAGTCTCCTTAAAAATCCCTGGATTAATTTATTTGTATGTACCTTCCCTTACTTATGGCACAGAACGGATAAATTCCGTGCGTATGGATTTCTTACTACGCTTACTACGCTTACTACGCTTACTACGCTTACTACTTTTACTGAGTTTGTGTATAGGAGTCCGGAATACTGGTATATATATATATATATATATATATATCATGATTTTCCTGTTTTATTCCAAAAGTACTGCAAAACCAACTGTGAAGTGTGAAGACACGAACCGCAGGACAGCAAGGACAGCAGGGTAGACGCAAAAGGCAGCTCTCGTAAGAAATTTGTCTCTCATGAATTAACCTATGGATAACAGACAAACAAATAGACAAATAATCACAAGTGCACATAGATATTCTGTTCTAGACCAACCCTACTTGGGTGTCATTTCCCCGTCAATATCAATTAGACACGGCCGGCAGGTCAAGGTAAAGCAACATCTCATCTCATTTTAATTCTTTATCGCGCCTATCATATGATTTCATATCCGATATTCCCTTCATCTTGGGTCTTCATCTTGCTTGCCGACTGCCTCAATAAACGCTGTGCATGGTGCATCAAATTAAGATCTTACATGGATTGATGGAGCTCATGATCATGGGTAGGTTCCATATAGAATTATGTCAGAGTAGGCATCAAAAGTACTGCTTTGTTATTCAACATGTAATTAATTACTGCTCTATTTTCACGACGGTGTATTTATATCCTGTTTGAAGTAATATTGCTACTTGATCCCGAGAGAATGAATGCATCAGGAGCATGTATGCCATAGTACGGTACGTTGGTCAGCAACATCTCTCACTGGAGGTGAATCTTTACCTCAAGTGCAGTCTTACGATAATCATTCCGTTCCCATCTCGTGCTCCCTTGTAGACTTGGAAATTGGCCTCATCATAGAATCGAAAGGCCGAGATATATATACACCTATATATGTGTATATATAGGTATTGAAGAATGCACCCATGGTAGGTGGCTACGGGCAATTCCCAAGATTTAGATTTTATCAGCACCAAAGGATGGGTCGCTCGAGGGGAAGGATAGGATATTAGATCTGGATTAGTTATACAGTGTGTCAATCATATTCATATCTATCAATATATCAAATCTATCAATCTATCTACTCCATATTGTGGACTGTGCGGCCCCTAGCATGTTTACTTTATCAACAAGGAAGAATAAACGATATATGTCCAAATACCCACACAATCTGTCAATTCACAAACGAAGCATCTTGGAATCGTCCGCGCTCGTCTAGGGGTGAGACGATCTGTATGACTCGCACTCTCAATCAGAGGGAAGCGATGGACAGGGAATGGGTGCCTCCTTCGATCGCTCATCTCAAAGTATCTACTATCTCGAGGAGGGGAGGGGGTTCGTTGTGTTAGCATGGGTAGGAAAAAGAATGACAGGCCCGAAGCGCTTGTCCAATGTCAATCTCACAAAAATATTCTACTGAGATTCTAGAGAGACCTGGGGCCTGGTCATCTTAACTGGCTATCAATCAACGAGGTGAACGAGGCGAGGAAATTCAAGTGCTTCATCGAATTAAAGCTCTAGTTCGGCAACGGGCGACATAAACGCATATCTCGTCTCCAAATCTTCCACTTAACCACCTACACCAAATTCTCACAACCTAATTCGTCTCATCCCATCTTTTATTCTCCTTCTTTGCTGGGTCGTCTACTTAGCCACATACCTATCTCTATCTTTAACATCAAATTTTCCATCCTTTGGACCAATAACGACGAATCTTTAACCCATAGGTAATCTTGAAACCCACAACGATACTTGACGCTTGAACTCGGCATTAATTGACATCCTTCCTGTTCATTCTCCATCCCGGAAGTGTACCAGAAATTTACGTTTGGGTGGAAAGAAGCCATAGGGATTGTCGAGAGCTCTCCAACTGGGACACACGATTCTGTCCTCGTTCACAACTGCCTCATCGGTTCTTTTTGCATCTATCAACAGCACCATCACACGGACTTCCTTCTCGAACAAGTATCCTCGTACCATACATACAAAAGATAAATTCCAATTCCAACTAGAGTTCACCTCTTTGCATTTCGTTTGTTCCTGTACAAACAAATTAGATGCAACATAATACATCAGTACATTTTTGGCTTACTCGACGACGAGCACTTTGATGTATCTTTTGCATCACAAGCTCATATAAGTACTTTGCATCACCTCAATCTACACACATACACACACACGCACACACTCAAACACACACACACTCAGTAAGGTATAGTACTTACTTGGAAGAGAACTTCAAGGCGTTACTCAATTCAATCACTCGATCACTTTGGTTGGTCAGAGAGCATTAGAAAGGAAACCTCTCGTCCCTGCGTTTCTTATCCGCGCCGTCCTTTTGCCCCGGTCGAGTACCGAGCATCGCTGCTCGTAAAGCACCAATCAGAATTGCTCAGACTCTGCTCACCCGGTCTTTCACACCAGTCGCATATTGTCAGTCTTCGTTCCTTCAATACACGACCGTTGAATCACTACCTTATGTACCAACCGGTTTGTCTGAATCGAAGAATCAAACAGCTTGGATAACTTTGCATCCACGGCATCGTCGCCAAGATTTTCACTATCACCATCCTCGTCACATTAGAGAATTCTATTCATTTGTGTTTCGCATTTGTTATTTCAAGAATATCCTCGATATCAAGGCGATTGCCGGGTTATCAGTATATCGAACCCGGAATTCCACTGTCTCTTGAAACGTAGGAGACGTCCTCTCTCATCTTTCGTCAACGCTCATTTGCGGCCCATCATCCCGACAGAGAGTTCGTTTTTCCGGTGTACATCACAAAACTGAAAGCTCAAGACTCTGAGACGGCGCACTAGACGGCACTATTCTATGAGACCTAAGCTCCATTAAAGGTTCCCAGCCCTGTGACTCCTACTAGGGCTGTACACCGTTTTGAACATTGTCCAGACTCTAGAACTTGAGCTTTCTGACCGCTCATCACTACCAGGACTTTCTGGTTGTTGACTCTACTTAATTCCTTCCACAGACTCTCCAAGCTCAATCACACACCCTCCTTTCGCAAGCACAAGACAATAGAAAACAATAGCAGCAAAGGACTCTTCTGTTCAAATCTATCATTGTCAGACTTCTTGTCAGTTACTGCTCCTTATATTAGCTATTAAAAGTCAGACTCGATCTTGACCTCGAACTCGGACTCGCGAACTCCGCCCAAACCTACCTCCACCACAAGCACAACTCAACCAGAAGAACGAGACTACAGATATAGAAGAACGTCTCATCTACCTCCTTCATTCAAAAGTCCATCTATGGTTGTTTTCTTAGTGTCAAAATACTCGAACTATCGATTCGAATCATTGTGTCGCAAGCACAGCACGAGGGAAAACGAGCAAATCGAGGGATAAAGAGACATCGAATATAGATATAATAATTTATAATCATCAGCATGAATTCCCAACCATCGCACGACTTCGCGCAGGCGCAATCTCTCCAGATTCCAGGGCTACAAAGGTATGTCCTCCAGAAATCCCGCCATGCTTTTCAATTTTCCCCTTCTCTGAACGATAACTAATATTCGTAATGAAGCCAAGACTGCAAGCTCATTATAAGACAACAGCCTCGCTATGCGAGGGTTAACATGGGCAAAGAAAAAGGTAAACTGATCTTACAATCTCCTCGAATGGCATAAATCTAATCTATGGCAGATCGTCGAGCAGTTGACCCCCCGCCTGTTGTTCAGCTCATAATTTCCCACGCAGTCGACCCGAATGAACGCTACATTATAAGTATGAAGTCAGTCTTTGCGGTTCTTTTCGTTTACTAACGCTTGTAGACCCACATTTCTTTATGAAAGGTACTCTTATGCCGGTCACAGATATGCAAGCTGGGACGTCTCACGGAGCTTTACTGGCAGGCACTACAGTGTCATCTTGTCATCGCCTCAAAGATCCCGAGACCGACGACTGGGGCGCATATTTTGTATTCGGCGATTTATCCGCCAAGATCGAAGGTGTCTTCGTATTGGAGTTCAACCTTTACGAGAGCCATGAAGACGAAGTCGTTTGGTTGGGATCTATTTCGTCCGATCAATTTACTGTATATTCGTCGAAAGCCTTTCCTGGAATGATGGAATCGACCACTATGACGAAAAAGTTCCAGGAACAGGGCCTCAAGTTGAGAGTTCGTAAGGAGCCTCGGTCGTTGCTCAGAAAGCGTGGTCCTGCCTTTGATGACTATGAGCCCAAGAAGTATCGTGCTCGTATTCAGGAGCCGGAAGAAGAGCCAGATTCTCCCGAGGCGAGCAAATATAGCGAACAACAACAAGTTCTCAATCAGAGTGCACACATGCAGAATAGATACTCAGGCTATTCCCAAGAATCCTCGTCGCCGGAGGAGCGCCGATTAAAACGAGTAAGGACCGATACCCTTTCAAGCCAATCGCAAAGTCCAAACTTTAATCAACCGACATCCGCCGAATCACTCCAATGGCAAAGAGGATACGCCAATGCACAGCAGCAACACCAACAACCTTCCTTTGCTGGCCATCAAATTCCAAGCCAGCACCCTTTGCAGAGCTATAATGATTATAATTCGTCAAATTACGCACATTCTCCCCAAGAGATGACTACGCCGGTTCGAGACCAGTTCTTTTCGAATCAACTCTCAAATACCCACCTCAGTGACTCGCCGCAGCCCAGATCTTTACAATTCGAGATGAGCAACCAGCGACCATCTCCCACATACTATCATCCACAATCGCATGGTTCCATGCACTCGACAGTCCCTATATTGTCAGAGCCTAATCCCATGAGTCACAGACAGACAGCCAGTTACCAAAATATGGGATATCCACCAAGAACACATATTTCACACGGCAGTCTCACTGGTATGCCACCGCCGTCGAACAATGGGAGATATCCTGCGGCCCCTAGTTTTTCTGGTTATAGGAGAGATACATCGTATGAAACAATACCTGGACATGGACTTGGGATAGGGCAATTTCCAGACCAGAACGCATTTGGCACTCCTGTTAGGGATCCATATGAAGGTCGACCCTCCGCACATGTTGTGACTACATCGCAACCCGGGTATTATCAATAAGTTCGTAAAAATTTCACAATTGCTGAGCCGGAAGTGCGCTCAAGCTGAACTTCGTTCTGTAAAATGGTTGTCGAATCCTTCACATATACCCAGTTTTTCTTTTTCTGATTCATTTTATGCACATAACCACATTCTGTTTTCTTTTTGTCTGTGATCAAAATGACCTATTTCGGTTTTCATTTCTTTTGTCTTCTAGGGACTGGCTGGCTGTATACATCTTGAAACGTTTTTTTGTGTTATCATCTCTTTCCGGGCTGGTTGCATTTAGCAGGACTTGGGTATCAAAAACCCGGGTAGCTTCGAGGTGGCGCTAGGTGGGAGGCATGCATGGATTTTGCATATATTTATTTGGAATTTCTCAACTCCATATTTCTTTTCTGTCGATTACTATTCCTTCATCATTATTTCATAAATCTTCATTTATCGCTGGTTCGCGAAAATCATTTGATCTGGCCGGTATGCCCAGGGTGTTTTTGGTACTCGTTCATGGGGCCAGTATGGAATATTGGGAATAGGTAGGGTCATTTGGAAATTTGACAGGGCGGGGCGGATTAGCATAAGGAAGAAAATTGGGTGGAAGGAAATTGTATAATAGGATGGATGGTCGGGCGGGATTTCGGAGAAGGATGCATCAGTTGCAACGGCGGCGGACTTCTTTATATTGGATGCTGCAATCATCATAGTTGATAGCTAAAATGCTTGGTTGGGACTGGGGTGACCGGGGGGAAAGGAAGGAATGGAAAGGAAAGGAAAGGAAAGGAAAGGAAAGGAAAAGGATGGAGAAAAGAGTATGCCGGCGACCTCGGAGGCAGAGGGGTACACACACATATATAGTAATAATTGGGTGGTTCACTGTAGCAAAGCTTACTACATACGTATAGTACTCCGCAACTTCGGATTACATCTACTGTAAATACGTAATACTACCTAGGGAAAAAAAGACACGAGAATGCGACGCATTTTCCCCCCAAATAATTGTTTCAACTTTTGCAAAAGTTTGGTGCCGAAAGGATTTTGTAAACGAGGCGTGTTTCAGGTGAAGTTTTATGTTGCAGATAGATGGTTTTTAGAGCCGAGGGATTTGTGGATTTTGGGAATTTGGGATTTTCAGGTTCTTTCACTGTGGGATGAGAATGAGAATGAGATGAAAAGTAAGAGTTATTTAAGGTTAGATAGGATAAGATCTATATCTATATATATATATATATATGTATATTATTTAAATTGATGGGATGGGATGGGATAGACTATACATAAAGTGAGTTGAGAGGATTGAGAGATGAGACGAGATGAGGTGGAATGAGAATATATATATATAAATAAGAATAGATTAGATTGATGGATAGATTTGAGAGATTTGAGAGATTTAATAGATATTTTTTATAATTAATAATTGATTTTAAATAATTTTTAATATTCTTTTTTTAATAATTAATAATATTATATAAGATTTATATTAAATTTATATTAAAAGAAGAAAATATATATAACAAATCAATTTTTTTATATTAATTAATAAAGGAAAATAATTGAAATGATTAATTTTCAATATCAAGTATTAATTAATAAAACAAAAGATTCAAATTAAAAAAAAGCTTAATAGTATTATTAAGATAATTTCATATAGACTTATATATTACCTAGAATTTATACTATCATATGCTTTCTAATGCGACCCAGTGCAATACAATGTTGACGCTTAACTTGAAGTGCTAACAAGTATACAGAATCGCAATTGAGATCAATAACTCCCATTTATTGATTCTATCCCTTGCTATTTATTGTACACTTTCCCGCCCACTGATATCTCATTCACGCCCTTGACTTTTCGATATTTCAACATCCTAATTTGAATCCTAGTCTTGACCAAGATCACGGGGAAGTCAAATCATACCATGTGAACCTTCTTGTTCCTGTCCCAGCTCGGGTTGAAAAAATGCCTCATTGGCTATACTAGTAATGCAATCGAGTAAAGAAAAAACAGAGAACTCCCATGTTATCATCACCCATGCTCTCTGAAAAATCCTAGCTATCATCATAATAAACTCTAACTCTGATATCGTGGTGCCACCATTGCGTGCGTCTTATGCGAAATAAGATTTCCACAGCACGCCTTCTAAATCTTCTAATTGCTCAGGTGTGAAATACTATTGTCAATGATTAGTTAAATGCGGACTACATATTTGGAGGATAAAAGTGTGAAAAAAACATACCTTCTGATCAGTAACCCAAGTATCTTGACGTGTTTTTTTGAAATCAGCCAAGACACTCTTGACAGTTTTACCAATTGCACCAGCATCATTCGCAGCCCTACTTGCTAATGTAGCCAAGACCTCCGGCATCCATTCTGGTGGCGGTGTTGCATACGGAAATGCATTGACCAAGGCGCCTAATCCAAGAACAGCAGCATGTCTTCTGATTATTTGAGCATTTAAATTTATTGGTGTGCTTACTCCCTGTACTTTCTTGGGCATAGGATTCTTCTTAAGGGCTTGTGTGAATTTGATGCGTAGGGATGAGAGAATATTCTCGCGAAGGATGATGGGTGAGCATCGAATCATGCCAGCTAGGGTAGTAGATGCGCCGAGACGAACTTCAAGTTGTGTATCCTCAAGCATTTCGGCCACGGCAGAGAAAAGAGCTTGCTGCTCGGCTGGACGGATGAGGAAGATGCGACGGAAATAGATCACTTGCATGTTAATCAAGGTTCGTAAGCGTTGATGCCATGACGCGGATACCTTGCCGATACGAATGAGAGCCGAGATAAACTCGCCATCTTCACCAGCACGGAAGGGAATATTTGGAAGATGGCGATAGACGTGGTAGGCGAGACGTTGAAGTTCTGGGTCTTCTTTGACGTCCATCATGTGTAATAATTGTTCCATGAACACATTTGGAAAGAAATCAATGAGTTGTGTACATTCATGAGATTGTAAAGTGGAATCAAGCCATAACAATACTGTCTTGCTACCATTAGTATACGAAGTTGGTGTTTGCTCGCCTGGAGCTCGTTGACCACGCCATACTTCTAGTCGCCTAAAGACTTCTCTAATGGTTGAAGAGAAATCTTCTGTAGGTATGTAAGGCTTGATACCAATTGAAGAAACCGTTTTGTTCGCCTGGAGAAGAGTATCTACATCTTTGAAAGCCTCAAAGTATCTCATACGATATATAGTAGCAGTTGCACGGCCGATTGCTTCTCTCACAGCTTTGTAGGGGTGGTCGATGTGGTCAAGAAAATCTCGTAGAATCGGCTCATCGTTACGGAAATGCCATCCAGCATCAGAGATAGCAACATCTAAAAGTTGAATCTTGGAACTATCCTTGAAAGCTGCGTTAGAAGTCATATCCAACCGGAACGAAACGAGGAAATCAAAGAGTTCTCTTGAAGACCTAGGATCTCTTCCGCCAATAACCATGTGAAGACCCGTGAGCCAGTACGTCAGGTTTTCTGGGGTCAATCCTTCGGAGAAGACATTCAACATAATAGGCAAGCAGAATCCCCAAACTTCATCACGCTTTGCATTAGGAAAGTCGTATGTAGAAAGCATAAGACCAGCCATGATTTCGGCCGTTGCACGATGCTGATGTTTGTCACTACCATCTTCGAAAACCTTTTTGACCTCTTCTTTGATCTCATCAAAAGTAGCTGATGTAAGTCCGGAATGCATCAACTCGAATGTTTGAACGAGCAAGGTTGTATTTTGCACTCGGAAGCGATCTGCAGAGGCATCTCTTGGTTCTTGCTTCATGTACATAAAGAACTTTTGATACCAATCCAATGTCAGGAGAGATCCAATTTGCTTTCGTGCAGAAGTTTCCAGTTCATCAAAGTCCGTGAATTCTACAGGGTCCGCTCGCATAGCAGTAAAACTCTTGCCCCACACAAGCCATCCTGGCCAGTCGCGGTCCAGGAAATATTCTGGTTGTCCAGGTTCCGCGAACGAGTCCAAAAATTTCTTCGTCCACATAGGATCCTTGCTATCAACAGGAATTTCGAGCTTATTGGGCTGAAACTCCTCCTCACGGATATACTTTTCGAAGCTGTGGCCATAGATAGCACGAGTTTCAACATGATTCAGAATGCGTGTCATGAATTCAGTATGGGCAGCTCGAAGTCCAGGATGATCAGTTACGGCGCCTAGTGTAGCAAGCTCAATCATAGAAGGCGGCGCAAGTGTTTGGATTCGGAGACCCAAATTATTGATGAACAAAGTGCATCGTGCGGCAAGTTTCCAATGTGCTGTTCTGGCAAATTCAGTAAGCTCTGCTGCTAAGTTCCATTTCTTTTCTTCCACACTAACACGTCGCCCCACGATAAAGTCATTTCTGGTCTGGATAATTGAGTGGGAGTCTTCCTTTGGTTCAATTTCTTGAATGGAGACTTGATCGAGGATAACAAGAGTCTCCATCCTCCTGCCGAATTCCATTAATCCTCCGTACATGGCAGTATTACCTACCTTTTGAATGGAGGGCTTATCCACAGATCCAGATTTGATGTAGAGATCGATCAACTCTGGTGCAAATCGCCAATCCTTCGAGATTGTCTTCGTAAGGCTACCAAAGAGTAAGGTGTAAAGACAACCCTTGATCCGGTCAAAGTCATTTGTTTCCAAAGCTTTCCTGAAAGCACTCAGTAGTGGGGGTATGACTAGAGGTCGACCACCAATCACGCTCTTCAAAGCGGATTCCATAGCTTGCTGAGCCGTAACTCGAACTTCGGCATATTGAGAGATGGCTGAAGATGCCAAATTCAATAGAAGTTGCTTATCCAGTTCCGACTTTTGTCGTGCCGATGCATTGTGCTTGGAACGTTGTAGGTGATAACTTCCAGCACGCTTTATCAGTAAGGGTCTTGGATATACCTTTCGGAGTCCTGTGACTTTGAAAGATCGAACCTCGGAGAGGTAGATTTTGTTCATTCGCTCTAGAGTATGAGCAGATTTTTCATTGCCGACATCGGTGATCCACGATTTATATGCCAGATAAAGTGCGGTAAAACAAGGAACATCGTCTTCTTGGTGCTGCCCCAAAAAGTCGTGCATTTTGCAATAAAGATGGCCAACATCCTCGCGAAGTTTGTGTATACGAACATAAGCGGGACTATTGTTCTCTAAAAGGTATCCTGCGCGATAGTGAAATTGAGGTCTGGTTTCCTCATCCTCGGAAGCCTCCGCCAAAGGATCATCATCTCCTTCCATAGGGTTATCCCCATTCATGCCGATGTCGCCATTTGAATCACGTTCTGTATCTAAATTTCCAGCAGCTGCTTTGGGATCGAAGAGGACAGAAACTCCTGACATCATCAACCGAATATGTGTAAGAGCCCTCTCAACCTCATCTGACCACTCTTTGTTCTTTCCCTTTCGTGAGACCGCAGGGGTGTCGCTGGTCAGATCAGTAAGCTTCTCTATCGATGTCTTCACTTGAGACTCAAATATTTCGACGGCTAGATCGATCTCGTCGGAGGAAGGCACATGCCATTTTATCGTTAAATCTGATGGTTTAGTGTTGCGACCCCAATCACCAACATCAAGGCCTCTCTCAAAGACATCTGGTTCATACAGAGCTGTATCAACAGGATATATTGTGGTGAGGTTGAGCAGGAGGTGGTGAATAAAATTAGAAACATGGGTCGTAGCGAGACCATGGCACTTTTCTTGCATGTAAAGAGCTACATCAAAAAGTTCTTTCTTATATGGCATAACTGCATCTCCAACATGGACAACAATCATGCTAAGCATACTCAAGTGCCAAACTAAAGCTCGGTCGCGGGGTAAAACGTCAGAACCGCTATTCCTGTCAGATGCAGCATCATTGTAGTCGATCTCATTCCGAATGCCAATCACAAGCATGGGCAGAAGTAACTTTATGGTCCTCTCCGGATTAGCCTTGCAAATTGAATTGATGATAAAAGCCATGGCATCCCTAGCCTGGTGGACAACATGGCTATTAATAAAAGCTGCCATCTTCTCCAGTGCCATGTCGAAGAGATCAGGTGATAAAGAACAGAACAATGGAGTGAGAGCGCTAGGTAAGACGTTGACAACGTTCTCCTCAGGAGCTCCTGTTCGTATCCTGGACTGTTCAGGTAAATTTTCCAATAAGGTGAACACTTTTCCAAGCAAAGCTAAGACGAACTCGCCAAAACCGGCAGTGGAAGATCGCAGGATATTGGCTTCGTCCTCATCACTAAGCTCTGTAGCATAGTCGATCTCCACGTTTGGGCCATCTCGTTCCAGTCGTTCCATCTCACCCTGTACCCACTGAATGGCAAGGGATGTGTCATGAATACCATCGTAATTCCTCGTAAGGTCTGTAAATGGTATACTAAATGCCACAGCCTGTATGAAGTTCAGAGTGTATTGGGTTTTAGACAAATCATTGGCGTCGATACCGGGTAAAGCTAGAGCTAGCAACGCTGTAATATGACAACGGTAGCCCTTATGTTTCGACATTACATTGGCGAGCATTTGAAGACTGCAAAGAGATGAAGACGTTCGATGGACTTCGACTAAACCTTGAAGAGAAGGGTAAAACCGCTGCAACGCTCCTGGCAAAATCAAATTTGGTTCCAGATTTGCTAGACCTTGAAGTGCAACAAAATAGTAATTGAGAATCTTGGATCTTTTCGAAAAGATTCCCATAAAAACTACATCTTTTAGGATAAGGACAAATCTTTTCTTTAATTCAGGAGTGATACGTCGCGCGGGTGGTGTGTCCATTTCACCACTCTGTTCCCGGTTCCAGCGCAACAGGAAGAAATCAACGAGGTGGAAAACAGTTTGTGCTAGTATATCTGCCCAGTTTCCATTATTCGACGGATGGAAAAAGGTATCGATGGACTGTATCAACCCCTCAAGATTTGACAAGATTGAATTTTCGCAGTTGAGAGTTAACGGCGAAAGAGACATCACTATCCACCGTGCAATCGTATACCCTACGGGTGTTCGCTTCTTGTCTGTTTCAAGATATACGCCGAGGCCAGAAGCCATGTCGACCATCGGGCTGTATGGAGTGGTTGCTTGTCCAACAGGTATCTCGGTTAACCTCAAGATTGCTGTAAATATGAGATCAGACTGTTCCTTTGTGAATATACCATGTTCTGAGAAGTCAACATGTTCGTTAGTCACGGAATCTCGGGCAAGCCTCGAAAACATGTCTAGAAATGTGACGTCAAAGATCTTAGAGCGGTTGACAAGTGACCAAAGATGGAAGAGGGTAGGCAGATAATCTTGGGGTTGTTGGAGCAAGCCCAATTCATTTGGTCCTGGCTGTGTTGGCATCATCATATTCAGAGCTCCAAGGGTAATGAATGCATATGAACAATCTGAAGTGCTAAAGTATGGTAAAATTTCCTCGAACATAGCTTTTCTTTCACGAGGATCGAAGAACTGTGATGCATAAGCGGCCAGGCTCGAAACGTTCTTGTGGCTTCGCTTTCGACTACCCTGATGGGCTGCCATTTCGTGGGGAAGAACAAGACCTTTGATCTCCCTCCAAAGCGGTCGCCAATCAAGGACAAGATCCGCTCCAGGTTTGAGATGATGCTTTTTTCTAGTGGATCATTAGTTGTGCATAATAATGAAGATAACCTGACCTACCTTGTCAAAAGGAATCGAAACATGCTTTCAAATCTTTCTCCATTACTTAAGTCCAGACCTGGGGCCAGTGAAAGCATGTAATACAGCTTTACAAGCTTCACCCGTAGCACTCGAGTGATGTCGAATTTCAGACTCAGCCATGCTCTTAGCTCTCTTGTCCAATGTACAGCACCAGGAGCGATATCTTCTGCTTTCAAAGCAATGTAAAGCTGTTTAATGATTTCTGCCAGCGCCGCATTGCGTTCCGTCTCCTCCTCGACTTTATATGGTAATAATTGAAAGTAGGGAAATGTTCTGGGTCTGTATCGTTTCTCCCGATCCATATCGATCCCGTCGGCTCCAAATTCGAGACCCGGTGAAGTAGCACGCGATATCGTATCGCTCGAACCTCCTTGAAGCATGTTCTGAAGGTATTGTGCATGGCTTTTGCCATTTGTGAACCCTTCGTCCATCTTGCAAATCGCTGTACTTGAAATTGACGGTCGAGCTTGGGTGTTTGGGTATAACGAAGAGCTTCTGGTTACTAGCTATTTGTCAGTAATCATGAATGGCTCACGGGCAATAGCATCGCACAAGGACCTGTGTGAAGCAAGTAGCTTCGATGATGGTGAAGGGGATAGAAAGGCGATCTCTTATCTAACACACAGCTGAGCCAGCTTCAAATAAACCCAAAGCCACAATCTTAGAAGTTCTCCACTTGCCCAGAAAAAATGAATGGACAACAAAGAAATTCAGTTTCTCATTAAATAGTCTGTAATTGATGAAGAGGGACAAAAATTGAATTGGAAAGAGTGTCCCACAGCATAGAAGTTTTGATATTTATCGATGTTGGACAAGAGAGGAACACCAGCCTTGTGCCTCAAGATCCGTGCGGGTACCAGGTACGAGTACAGCAGACAGGGATTGATGAAGTGTGGAGCGGATGAAGTGTATGAAGCGTTGTACGTTGATTTGTAAATGCTTCCAATAGCCTTTACCAAGGTAGGTCACCGGTACGAGGCGAAGAAACTTATTAAACTGAATTGGTGTTAAATCATTCTGGAATGTGAATCTAGATCTTTAGTATGAGAGTAGGAAGTACGGAGTATGGAATATAGAGCTTGAATTTATTTTACATTCAACAACAAAGAAGAAAAATGAATAGACATCGAGTCTTTCAAGTGGATTCTATCAAATTGAATGAATGCCACGGGAATTATATATGCGAAATGGAAATCTTTTCAATTAGGCAAAAGGCCCTACGTAAGAACGGTTTGCATCGAAAAAGGAGGTCGTAGCAAGCCTACGCGATCATTACTGCCTTGGAAGAAGGAATCTACGGGTACCTAGGGAAAGGCATACAAACAAGCTGACTAACACAAATGGTATCATCACATTATGGTTCTCCACAGATTGTGAGTAGAAACATGCCGTTTCATTGTTTGTCCAAAACTAAAAACTATGCACTATGCTATGCTATGGGCTAAAATACAAAAGTAAAGGGAGTTTCTAGTTGTGTTTTCAAAAAATCAGATGTAATGATATCTTCTAACGCCAAACCAAGCAGACATCCAAGTGCCTCATATTCCAAAATTTAAGTATTCCTAACCGCCCTCCCCAATGCTTTTTATGATAACGCCAGCAGTAATGTTAACCAGAAATATTGATACAAACGGTTTCCCTGTTAGCACTATGGCGAAGGAGAACGAGAAGAAGATCGGTGGCGAATAAAATTTATAAACGACTTCCATCGGCTACTCCGTTTTACCGCAGGAGATTTGCCCTGTACATGCTCGCTTTGGCCATCCATGGTTCCACTGCCCGTGTCGTGTGTGGCTGTGCTCGATAACATGTGAACAGATTTCACCCTTCGAGTGGGTTTGATCGGTATCGGGGGGGGAGAGGCAACGACACCCACCGCGGGAGGGCAAGAAACACGGTTCGACGCATTTTTCTTAACATGACGATCTTCGCCATTCTCAGGATATTGAGCTACGCTTTCCCCTTCGCTATCGCTCGCAATTGTGTTTATCTTGCGACTCGCTGCCCTTTGCATAAATGCCGTACCAGCAGAGGGGGCTCTGGCTCGCCTTGGTGATGTGACCGAATCATGTGGTGAAGACGTAGTGACAGAATTAGATCTGGGAATATTGCATTGTAGAATCTTGTTGCCGATATATCCAAATGTAGATTCTGGTGTGCTTGAACGAGTGCCACTAAGAACAGTAACAGAATTGGACCGCATAATATCTGGTGTCAATGAAGAGGCTCTGGTTCTTCCACTCATAGAATTTCTTGGACTTTTGTTCTGACCAAATGTAGCCATAGAATCATTGTATTTGAAATAAGGAGACCAGCCTTGGCGTAAAGATACCCATATTCCCGTGACTTGAATTAGTGCCCTCATAGTCTCGTCCATTAGTTGAGGGGTTCGTTCAACAATCTCCTCCGCCTTGTCATCCTCATCCACATCATCAAACTCGCCAGGTACACCGCTCACTGACGCCTTTGTGATCTCTATCCCAGATGAAGAAGATAGGTTAGTGTAATAATTTGGAATATCCAACTTTGTTTGAGTTAGAGTAGCCAGAATCGCATGTCGCCGACAATTTGGATCTATTACACTGAAACTGAATTTGGCATCGTTCATAGACGAATCGGAATGATTATGGTGGCCAGCTCTTCTCACCCATCGAATAGTAGTCACTTTCGTCCCGGATTCGTCGAACTTGGTCATTTCATAAGCTCCGGTTGGTAACGGGCTTGCCAACCAGACAGAACCATCGCCTAAAACTATTTCGGCTTTTCCTTGAGAGCCTCCTTCGTCCCTGGGCAATTGGCAAATGACTGCGATGAGGTCTCGATGCGAGAAACCCTCTTCATCAGAGTCCGTGTCGTCTATGAAGCCCTCCGGTATATCATATTCTTCACTCTTCACAATCATAATATCGTTTGCTCCTAATTCACCCTTTCCTCTAAACATTCGAGGAAATCTTTTGGCCAATCTGGAGACGACGACTGTGGAAGGAAGGACATCTAAAGTTGGCTTGGGCCTTTTATCAAATGACAATAACTGCAATTGCATTAGCAATTTCGGGCGAATATTTAATAATCGTTGCTTGTGGGTCAGAGTCGGAGCCGGGTGTGCTAGACGGTATGCCGTGCTAGCTTTCGAGGATCTCCTGCCCCGTCTACCCCCATTCGTTGTTCGGCTTCCTTCGGAGTTTGCAACCGACCTGCCATCTTCACTCATGGCATCCGCTTCAGGTTCTTGAAATCGAACAGCATGCACCTGGTGATGTTCTAATTTGTTCCGAGGTATATATTCAGATAATGCTCTTGAGCGTTGAGTCGATAAAACTGGTATTGGAGCTTGAGATGTAGGTACTTCTGGACCAGGATTTGAAAACGATGATCTATTCAAAGGCGATCTTCTGGGCATAAAATCGCTCTGTGGTCGAGGAAGGGTAGAATGTGAGTACTCATGGTTATGCATGCCGGCTGCCGAATGTAAAAGCATATTGATGAGAAGGGACGTCCCAGTGAAGGGACGTCCTCGTTTGCGAAGGTATCCGCGACTACGAAGTTACTTTGGAAGATCTTAAAAGATTCGAAGCTTTGAAAAGGCAATTGCATTCGATGCTCTCCGTATGCATGAAAAGAGCGAAAGTCGTAGGGCTGTCGGAGGAAAGAAGGTAGAAATTATATGTATGAAACCAAGAATTGAATTGCCAACAGTGGCAGTAGCAAGAATCAGACGATCCCGATAATGCTTGCTTCCAAATTCGCACAGATGTAATAGCTTGCGGGACAAGGCTTGTACTGAAAGACGTTGTGGTCAGACGTTTGCTGGAGGCTCAAGATGGGTTCGTACAACACAAGAATCTATTCACGCAGTCATCATTATTGATACTGTCAGCAGAGATGGAAGAGAACCAGACAGAATGCGGGTGATAGAGCTGAATGTCAGCAATAACATTTAAGCAGGTATGAGTAGTGATAGGTACGTATGAGTTGGCTAGAAAGTGAGCTGGTAACCTTAGAGGAAGAGTTCATCAAGGAAAGGATCGATGCTTGCTTGGATCAATTGAACTAGGATGAAGTGGAGTAGCAAACGGAAAGACCGGGTTCGAATGTACGAAGTAATCTATAATCAATATATAATCAAGTAGACAGAGACAGACTACAAAGTACCTCAATTTTTGGGATGTTTCTCGAGTACGACGAATAGACACCAATCAAAGTAATCAGATAATCCTTGATCGGTCAGGTACTTGGGTTTATCCTTACATCCCTTATACCTTATAAAATGATCAGCCGATGATGCATAGGTACTAGTACGGTATTACTAGCCGTAAGCCTGCCTGGTACATACCAACTACATACCAATCGATGAAATTCCCTCGATGATATTTTTCAATAAAACTACGAACGACCCGTTGTTTTATAACTCGTCTCCACATGACTGCATAACACTTGTCATAGAAGACATCCACAACTGACATTGATGAAGAAGAAAGAAGGATCTGTCGTTGAAAGGTAGGTTCGTGGCAGGAAGAGAGGGCTGGTACGTACAGGGAACTTTCGGATTCGCTCGGATTCCCTCGGACGGCGTAGGAAAATCCGAGATTTTGATTGCATAAAAGTTAGTGGTTAATACAGTTAGTGGTTAATATCCATTGATTGTCTAGTACAATAAATAGCAAGAGAGCGAAGGAACGGAAAGATGGAACAACCACCAGCCGACATTAACATAACCAAACTATAAATATACGTAACTTATCATGAATAGGAAATGATCTAGAAAATCTCATCGTCCATCCACCTTGCTTCGTGCTAAAGTAATATAATATCTGCTCCGTAAACTTCCATTTACCATTTACTCTAATGATAAGTAGTAGCCTGTTCCTAGAATGAACCCACTCACGGACTTTGTATGTTTCCCCATGCAGCCCTAACTAGAAGCCCTCAAATCTTGATAAAAGAAAGAGAAGCAAATACTGGGTATTGCTGCAATCTCCATTACTTTTCTTCGATCTCTTGGAGTCTCAATGACTCGACCCCGATCATCGAATGGCAACAACTACTCAGTGCACGGGTACGAGTACGAGTACCTACCTGCCAACTTATACGGAGTAGTTAATCCATTAAAGTATCTCCCACAACCTGCGCCGAATCTTCCGCCCAAACCAATGCCATCGAAAGTATTAAGCATTACATACCTAGTATTCATTACCAATAAGCTCTGATGGAGTAGTCTTAAATTGTCGTGATGGATACTAGGTATTTTCTTCACCACGGAGTACTCTTACTCTGTTAGAACTTGGCGCAACTTGACCTGAGTAAAATCCTGGCTGTCTAATATCTCTCTCTCTTCTGAAGATTTTGAATCGCAAAGATCCATAATAAACTTGCAAGGTCCGGAAATTCCCAAGTCTCCGTCCAGATCAAATCTCTTGGCATCAAATCTGTCGGGCTAACCTAACCTTCACCTACCATGGTCCATCGGCAGTAGTAAGTAGCGAGATGCATCTCTTTTTCACCGCCTTCTAATCTTATCATGAACCCTGTGAATGAGGAATTCGGGTGTTCCTACGATGTGAAGCCTTCTCGGGGAGGCTGAACACTAAACGCTGAAGCCAACTGCCGAAACCTCAATCTCACTATGGCTTTAACAGATCTTCGTGCGCTTCAAGCACCAGTTCGCACGTTGATATTGTGTTTCACGCTCTGGAAGATCTCGCTTCTACTTATCGCAGCTAGCAGTCCAGGTCCAGGCTATGATACATCCACCAACCTCTTATTGCTGAGTCTGCAATCGGTCGAAAAAAAGAAGTTACCATCGGGAGTGCAGTACCTCATCGGCAAATTGATAAGATGGGATGCACTTTACTTCGTACATGCGTCGAATCGGGGTTATGTCTATGAGCAAGAATGGGCGTTTGGGTGGGGTTTCACCCGCATTATAAAATTTAGCATTATTGGTAAGTAGAGAGCCGACTGCCCATCTGCACGCCTCGTTGACCAAGGTAGGACTTGAATATCTTGGGGTACCCCACTATAATGGACTGGAGGGGTTGGTGGGGATCTTGATTGCTCATGTCGCCCATCTACTTTCAATTCTTGTCCTTTACAGCTTAACCTTGACACTCTTCCCTTCTAAGAGGTTTGCTCTAGTCACAGCTCTTCTGCACATCATATCACCGGCTGGAATCTTTCTCTCCGCTCCATATGCTGAAAGTTTGACTGCTCTATTGACCTTTCTGGGAGTTTTCATTTTCACAAAAAGTTTTGCATCTGGAACATCCAAGAGAACATTAGGTCATGACCTTCTTATCCTCATTTCCGGCGGGGTATTCGGAGTCGCTAGTACTTTCAGAAGTAATGCATTACTCAATGGACTCCTCCTGCTCGAGGAAGCATTCAGAGCCCTCATCAGCTTAGGTAACGGGTTCAATATAAACACCTTCCGTCGCCTGATCATTACTGGTTTGGGAGGCATATGTGTTGGTATTGGCTTCCTCACACCACAATACCTCGCATATCAAGAGTATTGTGGGGCGACGGGAGTTGAGTATACAAGAACGTGGTGTAAAAATACCATACCAAGTGTATATACCTTTGTGCAAGCCTACTACTGGTATGTCGATGGATTTGGGGAAAACAAAGCCTTTCTAACATCTACTAGGAATAATGGTCCGTTCAAGTATTGGACCATGTCCAACATACCGCTATTTATACTTGCGATGCCTATGATCATAATTCTAGGAGTATCTGGCAACGCGGGGTTAAGGGATGCTCACTTCCAACAAATTTTTTCGGCTGCCACGGTTACCTCTAAGAAAGAAGTCAGCCCGTCAACGGATGGAATCCGAAATACCGATAAAATCCAGATTATCCGGAATTTAGCGCTCTCACAGTTGATTCTCACGGTATACACGGTAATAGGTGGACATGTTCAGATCATCACAAGGATCTCATCATGTTGTGTGGTATATTTATGGTATATGGCCGCTTCGATTGGGGAAGAAAAAGATCCAACAGTCACAATGGTTGGAAGATTCATGATAATATATGCCGGCATCCAAAGTGGCTTATTCTCATCATTCTTACCACCTGCGTAGTAGGAAAAATGGTTGTTAGTTTAAAACATATCCAGTGGCAATTGCTGTGGTAGGCCACTTATTATGCGCTCTCTCTTCTCTCTTCCCTTTTCCTTGCTTTGACAAACAAGAAATTGAAACAGAATTATTTATAACTATATATACCAATCAAAAGGCCAATATCAGTTCCAGAATTATTCCAATCGGGAACTTGCATCAGCATCAATGATTAAGACTTCTGGCGAATCAGATTAAGCAATAATTTTGATCTAGACAATCTGCAATGAGCCTCTCTTAGGTTGTTGACCGCCTAAGGCAAACTTAGTTAGCTCCGTTTAGCTGCATATTTTGAAAGTGTTCACACCCACACATAACCTTAACTTCGATAACTTCAATGAACAAGCAAAACATCGCATTACTATCACAATTATTATTTTTCTACTCTTTATCTGCTCGTCTTTCAGAGCTTCAAGATCGTCCCTATTGATAATAGACTTGTAAAAAGGCTTCTCACACCTCAAAGTTCAAAGTTCAGAGTTTCAAAGTTCTCTAAAGGAAAAAGTCATTCAAGCTACAAGCAAGCCATCCATTTCATCATGATATGATTTTGAAAAGCTCAAGTACTTCAAAAATATTTAATTCGAAAGACCACCACAATCATTCATTGTGAACATATTCACTGTTATCGATCTTTTAATACAGTTTGGACATCATGTTCTTGTACTGAATACTTAAAAAAAGAAAGTATACTATTCGACCTGGCAAAGTCATTTAACTTTGGAGACAACACAAAACTCAAATTTTGGAATTCTGGCCACAGCCGAGAACCATGTGGCAAACAAATAACGGGTTCCAAAATAATGGACAATATCAGCCAAACAACTTCAATCAAGATGATCTATCCGGAACTACACCACTACCATCGCCGTTTTCTGGGGTGGGGTCAGGTCCCAATTTCTTTCAACAGCCAAACATGATGCAGTACGATGAAATGAATGTCGATAGTTTTAACAACTTCTCTCCTGAACTTCCTACTATGTACAACCAGACAGCTTTCGCGCATAATCAATTTATTCCCCCCAATCCACCAGTAAGTGCTTGGGACTGGCGACCTAGAATTTGCTTCTTAATTTGAAGAGCAAGCGCATACAGCTAACCTCTGCCTATCTTTTCAGTTCTCACCTCATTTGAACTCAACTAATAATAGTGTGGCTCCTCCTACTCCTACTCCGACAAAAGAACAGCTTGCTGCTAAAACTGCCGAATTAAGAGCAAGATTGATGAAGGGGAAGGAAGGCCGAGGCAACTCAGCTACCCCACCAGTTCCTATACCCCCGAAACAAACAACTGCGATAGAGTCGTCGAACTCATTGCAGCCATCCCCGAAGAGTCCTGCGCTGGGGGCGGATATTGACGAACATTTACGCCGTGAAAAAGAGATAAATGATCTCATTTCAGATTATTCCGAAACCAAGTCAATAACAGGATCAAAAGTGAACCGGGAGGCAGGAAATAGTACCACCAAGAGAATACCTCCCCTCAACCCATACATTTCGTCTGCGAAGTCTCAAGATCCTTTTTCAGGAAGTCCTACAAGAGTGGCCAAACCCGAGATCAACAATGATCGGGCTAATAATGGTACTCCAGCAGAGCGCGAAACTAGGAGTGTTAGGAATGGATCAATGTCAGAAGGGGAAATATTAGATGAGCCTACTCCTAAGAAGCTTCCGCCCACTGAGCCAAAAGGAAATCAAATCAAGACAAAACCGGCTAACGTTAATGAAAAGTCCCTTAAGCCTGAAGATGATCGAATAGCTCGGTCACCTTATACTCGTGTAAAGGTCGAAGAGCCTAGTTCCTTGACTCGACGTCTAGCACCAGCACAACCATCAAGACCTGAGCCTCCTCAGTATCGAGATGAGCGAAGAGAAGAGAACGATTTTCAACCCGAAAGAAAGCCAAGCACCGATCACAAACATGAAAAGAAGTCACATCAAGACACCGACAAGAAACAATACCCGCGCAAGTTTTCCCGTGACAAAAATGACGATTATCGCCGTCCTGAAGCTACCAAGGAAGATGCCAAATCTGTTCGGGAGTCTAAGCCACCAACACTGGCACAAGTCTTACCACATGATGCTGATTTGAGGGAATGGTTGGACATGACTCAATATCACGATCTAACACATAGAAATAAGTTGTTAAAAACTGCACGAGCTCTGAAGGAATTAGAGGAACAAAAAGCGAAACTTTTGGCAGGTATTCAGGACGACCAAGGTCTTGTGAAATATAACTTGGGTAACTTGGTGAACGGCTCGATGACACAGCCTCAAAATGCTCCGGCCGTAAAGGAGCCTACAGATCTTAGTGATCGTGTGACATCTAACAAGCGCAATTACAGTGAGGTTCAAGACTCCCACGTGGAGGCAAACTATGGAAAAGCGGCTCGTCTTGAGGAACGAGAACATGAATACCGCCGTCGACAGAGTTCAGTCGACTATGATTCCTCTCGCCGTGCAAATGCTGATCGTGGAGGTCGTTCTCACTTTGAAGAGTCTCGTAATCGTGGTCGAAGCTATAGTAATGATCGTGAAGTATCCCCTGGTTTGAGGGCCTACGATAGCAGACCTCCACGCGAAAGATCTTATGATGCGGGCTCAGGCGGACGTCGAACATTTGAAGTACACGGAAGTTACAGAGGCAGGGCTTTTGATCCAAATTATCGAGGTCGAGGTCGTGGAAGAGGTCGTGGTGATTGGGCGTCGCACGATTCAAAAATTGAGGCCGGGTTTGGATCGCGGAATGCGCTTGGCAAGCCTTTTAAAGATGCAAAAGGTTTTGATCGAGGCGGGAAAGGTGGTCAGTGAAAATCACTCATCTTGTCGACTGTTATTTTTTCCGCATCCTTAGTTTGCTGTTATAGCGCTTCTTGATATCCATGCAATCAATTTAAAACTTGTATAATTAGAATCACTGTTGTTTTGCTGTGAAGTTGAGTGACGAGTGTCTGCCAAAACTTATGGGTTCTCTAGAAAAAAATCGAGAGAAGGTTCACATACTAACGCTTTCAGATACAACATATATCGTAGTAAAATCGTTCAACGGTGAGAACGTTATTAGATGTATAGAAGATGTAAGTTAATTGAACATAATTATTAATCACAGAATGAATCCGCACCAGGGTGTATGTATGGGCCACTCAAGCACAAAACGGACCCATCTTCAAAGAAGCCTTTGAAACATGCAAAAACGTCATCCCATCCTGGTCTTCTCCATCAACAAAAGCCGAGCCTTCCAAGGTTATGTGAGTCCTTTTCCCCACGCTTCTGTCCACTCCAACCAAAACTCATCACTCACACTTACACTTACATCTCACCCAAAAATCTAGGCTCGCATGGAATCTCTCCCCGGCAGCGTCACCGTTCCCTCCTGGCAAAATTCTATTAATTGGGAAAGTGCAGGTGCGTTTAAAGTTAGGTGGTTGACGATTTGTACGGTGAGGTTTCATAAGGTGGAGGGGGGGTATTTGAAAAATTCGCTGAATGAGAGAGAATTTGCCGGTTTTGATTGGGAGGGTGGGCAGGATGGGCGGGAGATTGAGGGGTGTGGGGGTGCTTTTGAGGGTTACTGGGGTGTTGGAGGGGAAGGGGAGGAGGGGGAGGGGGAGGAGAGGTTTGTTGATGCGGAGGCGCTTTGGGATGATTAGGCGTGGGAGGGATGGGTGGATGGATGGGTGGAGGGAGGAAAGAGATGGAGGGTGTAAAGTTCGAAAAGATAAAAAGATAAGTGGGAGCTTTACTAGATCTGTAGTAAGTGCAGTAAGTGCCTTACTTGGGATAAACAACCTCGTAAGTATATCTATGTAAGATTAAATCCCGTCTCCTCCCATTATACTCTTACCTTTTTCCAGTTTCCCCCTTGAAATCTAAGTTTCAATTAATCATCCGCTACTTGAGAAAGAATCTTGTATACATAGGTACATCAAATACTGTAGGACTTTACTACTATTCCTATTATAACTATTATTATAATCATTTTATTATTATTATCTTTATTATCTTTATTATCTTTATTATCTTTATTATCTTTATTATCTTCTACTTACTGCTAGTTTTATAGCATACATATACTAGGTAGGTAGGTATAATATGATATCTATATTAGATTAGTGGTGTAGTGTGGTATGGTGTTAGTACACCCAACGACAATACTAATTCATGATCTCTCATTCCTGAAAAAATACAATTATACTTGTATATAGTTGTCGGTTAAGGAAGAAAAGGATGAATAGATATATATATATATATCTGGTAGGTGGATACAGCGGTGTTTGATGATTTGATGTTAAGGCTGATTATGCTAGGTATCTGATAAGATTACTATTTTGCGGATTTGATTTAATTTAATTTAATTTAATGGTTGGTTTAGTTTCTTTGAGTTGATGGGGTTGATTGAGGTTTTGAGTATTGGGGTATTGGCATTGGGTATTTGGTAATTATAGATTCTTATTTTTATTCGGGCTTCTATTCTGATATTGATATGCAATGTATTGAGTATCAAACTGCAGATCACCATCAGCACCACATCTTTCTTTCCTTTCCTTTCCTTTCCTTTCCTTTTCTTTACCTTTCTTTTCTTTTTTATTCTCTTCCTTTATTATATTCCTCACTTCAAACTAAATCAAAATTCACCTCTTCTCAAAAACCAACATACATTCCTGACCCCTGGGTCTACTAGCCGCAAGCTGATCCTCCATCTCCATATCACCTTCCCATCCCTCTTTTATCCTCGTTCTATATTTCGTGTAGATTTCCTGGACAAGATGACGCATTTCTGCTAGCGCTAGACTGCGAATCGCGTATATCGATTAGTCTCATGATTTCAAAATCCACAGGAAAACACATATTTCCCAACTTCTTCTACAAGTAAAATATAGAAAAGTAGCGAAAGAAAAAATACAATGGAAAAGCGAGAAGAAGAACGGAACAGAGGAAATAAAATAAACATACTTCTTCCCAATACAAGCTCTCCCCCCCTTCCCAAAAGCCAAATATCCCCTTTCCATCTCCCTTATCTCATCAGCACCTACAAGCCACCTCTCCGGACGGAATTCCTCCACTTCGTCTCCGAATATTTGCGCATTGCGGTGGATACTCCAGGCTTGTACGCTGATGGTTGAGTTCCCGGGAATGAGGTATTTATCTATGGTTTTGGGTTCGTGTTTTGGGACGAATCGTGGTTGGGAGTTGGGGATTGGTGTGTAGAGGCGTAGTGTTTCGTTGATGATGGCGTTGGTGTATGTTATTTTGGTTTCTTGATTGGGATTGGGATTGGGATTTGTATCTGTTTCTGTGTTCGTATTTGGATTTGTATCTATTCCTCTCTCTGAGTTGCCTAGTGGAGAAACAAGAGACCGATGAAGAGTCTCCTGGATACCATAATTACTGGGACGCGAAAGTGTATACAAAAGATATGTAAGCGCTATACCCGTGGTATCTATACCCGCAGCCAAATGATCCATAATCTCAGCTCCGATTTCGATTTCTGTTAAAGGCGGAGTTGCATGCTGCAGAGTGTGTAGAAGTGTGTAAGGTTCTTGGCTTGGTTGCAGACAGGTGGAAAAGACGTGGGTATTGGTTAAAAGAGTAGATTTTTGAGGAAGTAGTGATAGCAGGAAGGTGGAGAGGGGTTGCAGGTAGAAGGTTATGAGTTGAGCTGGGAGGGGAGTGATATTAGAATTGTGGAGGATATAGCAGGGTGGGTGGAGAAGTGAGGAGACTTACTTTTGAAAGTAGAGTAGTAGGTCATCTCGTTCATCATTTCCATACCGGCTTTCTCTTCGATAGATTTTGTTCCTTCTTTTCCGAGTAGAACGTGGCTGACACAGTCTAATGTATAGCAATGTACATATCTCTGTTATTCTCTTTAGCTATTATTGTTCCTATCAAAGTATCATAGATCCTACATATACGCTATGCCATCCTGTAGATTTATATGGATGGAAAAGCAAAACTTACATAAACATCAATAGTTCCATTTTCCGCTTCCTCAATCTTTCGAACAAATGCTCGACTCCTTTCCTCAATCGCATCCATAATAATAGGTTTGAGAATCTCGGTGTTTCGATATGGTTTTGCGGTATTTCTCTTCTTTTCTTTGTGCTAAATGTTGCGTTATAGATATTAGTATTAACAATTTCCTAGTATCCTCTCTCTTCCAACACTCATTAAAGCAATACTACAGTCATTTTTCACACCACTCTCTCTTTTCTCCTCACACCTCTCACTTCCTCTCCGAAAACATCCCCACCTCACCCCTCCCTCCAAAAACTTCCCCCTTCCCAAAAACCAAAACTCAAAAGAAAAAAAAAATACATACCTCCAACCTCCTCTCCGTGGAAAAAGTAGTCCTAACACCCATCTGCCTAAACAACGCATAAAACCCCGTCTTATCCAATCCTCTCTCCGCACCACCCGCACCCCCATAAACACCCCTCACCCCCTCCATACCACAAAACGCAAACTCCCTCACACCAATCCTAATACTTTCTCCGAATCTTTTATGCAATTCTTCGATGTATATACGTCGATTGCCGTTCCATTCGTGGTACCGCAGTATCAGGTTTGTGAAGCGTGTGTACCAGGGACCGGGAGGGAGATGGGGGTTTTGGAGGTTTTGGATGTTGAGGAGGAGAAGCTGGATGAAGCTGAGAGTTAGGTAGATGAGGGGGGTGTAGATGAAGAGGATGGTGGAGAGGGGTGGTAGGGTTGGAGATGTGGGGAATGAGGAGAATTGTGAGAGGAGGTTGGTGAAGGAGGTGGTGATCATGGTGGATGGTGAGCTACTGTGAACTTTTGGAGTTGCAGTGAGTGATAGTGGAGGTTCATGGTAACTTTGTGGATATAAATTAATAGATGGATTGAGTAGTGACCAAGCTCATGAACAAAGGATGACATACTTTCCTCCTTGGTTAGGACTTCCTCGCTACCTCCTTTATTAGCGTTACCGGACAGAGGAACAATATGAATGAACCATTGCTTACAAACAATTGTTTAAAACCATACAAGCAAAAGAAGAAAAAGAAAGCATGATTTTCCAAAAAGGTATTCTCAAAGTCTTGATTATCGTATCTAAAATATCATTTACTCCCAAGGAAGAGTTAACTCCTCACAAATTAACATGTGAAACCTTTTTCACGGTCTATTTTGAATCAACTCATTGATAACAAAACTGGCCTTGATTTTCTCGACCAAATCGACTGACTTAAAATAGACCTCCACTCGGTATATACATCTCTAAATAATATAATGTTTGCGGTGGTGCGGTTCAATACTTATGAGTAATGGATGGATGGATACTTTTATAGCTAAGGCTTACGAATTTGATATGAGGATCGCTTTGAATGATTTTGAATGACTGTATGAGTTATATAAAATTTAGATTCTGTATATAGTTGAGATGATAGTGTAATTTAATATCTGATGATATAGTAAGAGGTTCAAAATCATGGAATATATATTGTTTAAAATGTTTAAATAGACATAGATATTTAAAATAGTAGAGAGTCTCGCTTCGAACGACTTAATCAAATCCAACGCCTGAGATATAAATTTATATTCACTATCCTGCGCACTGGTATATCTTATATACCTACCCTTCGTTAAAATATCTTTTCTCAGCTACAGATACAAGCGGAGCATGTTCGAATCGAAGATGAAGTTTACCAGCAGATGGTCCGCAGGTATATCCATCCATTTGATCAACTCCATCGTCGTTTATGACTAGAGTGGTAAAGTTGGTGTAGATGGCTGCTACTATAAGTTTGATTTCTGGATAGTTGTTAGTAGTTATATTCCGTCAAGATGGGAATGAGAAAGAGAAGAAACAGAAAGAAAATCAAGGAAGCGGAAAAGCTAGTAAAAAAGAAGCGCAGAATGCAAAGAAAAAAACCTACCGAGCATAGCAAAATTACTACCAATACACATTCTCCCTCCACTACTAAAAGCCCAAAAAGTCCTATCCCTTTCCCGTTTTTGTTCCTCCGTCATACCATTTCCTTCCATCCATCGCATGTAATCGAATCTTTCCGGTTCGGGAAAAACTTGTTCGTTACGGTGGACACTATGAGCCTGTGCGCCGATTCTAACACCACCGGGAATATTCTTATAAGGACCAATATTGCAGCTAGGATATGGAGTCATGCGAGGAAGACCACCCGGTATAGCGGCGCGGAGACGGAGCGTCTCCATTAGGACTGCGTGAAGTATGGGAAGAGCATCGAGATCTTTACGATCTGGAATTGTTGGAACTTGGGATGATGTAGTTGTTGAAGAGAAAAGCATGTTGGGTGAAAGAGTGAGGAGTTCATCTCTTAAAGATTTCTGGAGCATGGGATCAATGGATAAGTGCCATGCCAGATATGTAACCGTAATACCTGCCGTTTCGTGACCGGCGGCAAGGTGATCAATCATTTCACTGCAGATACTACGATCTGGAAATTTGAGCGTCTCTTCTTTAAGGACTGAGTCGGCGCCGCGTATTTTACTTTCTTTCTCAATACCGGTTATCATGGCATTGTAAACTACTGGTTCATTACCAGGCTCAGTATCCCATGTTCCTCCCTCCTTAATAAATTTGGCTGTAGCCTCACAGCGATGTTGGCACCATTCCTCTAGTTCTTCATTGGCAGAATCAACGAATGAGGGGACGATGCGATAGATATAAGTATTGAGGAATCGAGTAAGACGGGGAAGTTCTTGTGCATAGAAAGTGTAACGATGGCGTCCTTGGTAGAGTCGTAGCCAATGTCTTCTGTATGAGACATCTTTAATAAAGTTGGCGCCATTCTTAAGTCCGAATAGATATGAAGAGATAAAATCCATAGTAGTGCCGTTAAATAAATCGTAAACATCAACCCCATAAGGACTTGGAGAAGATGAAGCCAAGTTTGAAATAGTAGGTAGGAGGCGCTCAAAGAGAATGACCCTTGCCTGCTCAGCCAATGCTGGAGACGATTGGAGTGTGGATTTCGAGTAGGTATTTGAAATCATTCTCTTTCGGGAGGAATGATTCTTCGAGGGCAGTGTTGAGAACATACATGGGACACTACCACGTGGTTAGAGAATTTTCCAGAAAACTTTTGGGGAAAAAATTACCCGTAGTTGTCAAAGATAGAGTACCACTCTCCCTTTTCAAACCCACCTCCATATACAAGTCGAAGACCCTCAACATCATTAATAGAGAGTTCATTGGGACCTAATCGAATCAAAGGACCAAGTTGTCTATGCAATGCATGAACAGTCCTATTTTCTCGACAACGAAATCTCTGAAACAGGATCCAAGTAGAAGAAAATGGAGAAGACCAGTGTGCGTTTGGGATCTCTGCCAAAGGGGAAAGAAATGCAGGATAGATGATGAATCTCCATATGAGACCAATCAAAATACCTGCAAACGCCACAGTAGATATAGAAACCATGATGAAGGGTTTCTAAAAGGACTTCCCGTTTTGAAGGCTCAATCGAAAAGCTTTGTAACTGTACTCAAGCAGTGCAAAGGAAAGATCTGATCTCATCAAACAAGAGAGGAATACTATATAGATAAAGTGGGGGAGTGGTTATCAGTTGATCCCCACCTGAGGACTGTTGGCTTAGATAATCTTGGCGGGTTAATGTATAATATATTGGCTGAAGGTTCTCGTCGCATACAATATATATTGTTAATTTGGTAGATGTGGTTGTACAGCAACGCTTCGCCCTCTTATGAGTGCCGTATTAATCATACCTAGGTACTTTCCGACCCCTCCCTTATCAGTTCGACAATGACAATGACACTTTACCCCACTAGAAGGCTAAGGACCTAAGGACCTAAGGTAAGTCTTACTAGTGAAATCAGGGGAGCCCTTGCCCAGATTGGAACTCCGAGCCGATCCCTAAATCATGGACCAAAAGTAGATGAATATTGGTTGAAGGAGGTCTAGCTTGATTACCTAGGTACTGTCAGAACTTTCAATGGACTTCTAGTTCTTTTATTTGTGATGCAGTGGAACGCAAGTTTATAGAGGGATAATGTGTCATCCGAGGTATTATTAGTTCTGTTGATCATTGCTTGGTACATGAACTTGAAACTTGTAGTTGCGAGTGAGCAAGAAAGTGGTGATAATTCATAGTCGAGAATATCCGATGTATAATGACAGTGGTGATTCTGTAACCTTCATCATTCCTGATACCTGATACAGCAAGGTCAGAGGATCAGTTCAGTTATCATCTAGACGGACCATGAAGGCAAATCCTATATATGGGAACACAAACGACAAAGTATGAATCACCTATTTGTGACATGTAAGAGGTTCTTTGTTGGTCAAGAAAGGTATGACAATGTACTGTACATGGACCCGGTTATGAAGTCTGCCCTTGCAAGCCACATGGATGCCACTCAATATATTTTAATAACCTTGTATCACCTTGGGTGCATAGCCTTCCTCAAGATATGCAATATCTTCTGCAGTCAACTTTCCAGAGCTGGCAAATTTTACAGCCTCTACTGCTTGATCAATTCTCTCTTTGCTACTCAAACCAATAATTGGATTGACACTTTCCTTGCTAAGACACCATGCAATAGCCACAGTGGTCATGCTTACTCCCTTTTTCTTCGCGATCTCTTCAACACGATTGATGACGAGTTTATCAATTTCACTCTCCTTGCTACGGATCATGGCCTTGAGCATCCTGTCACTGTTTTCACGAGTTGTACTTCGGTCATTGAAAGGACGAGCTAGTGCTCCCCTAGCAATAGGACTCCACGGAATGAGCCCTACGCCAGCGTCTCTACAGTATGGGATCATCTCTCGTTCTAAAGGTAGTTGGTATAAGTATTTTCTAAACATATAGGAATGGAGGACATACCTTCTTCACGGTAGAGCAAATTGTAATAATTCTGCATGGAAATGAATTTGTGCCATCCATTTTTCTCTGCGATATTTTGTAGTGTTTGAAATTCCCACGCGGCCATCTGCCATATGTAAGTCTCCACTCTTAATCTTACAATGCATCATCTAACTTACACTGCTTGCACCAATATACCGAACTTTGCCACTTTCCACAACATCATTCAGGGCTTTCATGATCTCTTCCCTGGGAGTATCGCGATCGAGTCTATGGATCTGCAGGACATCGATATACGTGCCTAATCGAGCAACGCTCCTGTCCACAGCATCAAGAATATGCTTTCTACTCAAGCCAACCTGATTGACCATGTTCCCATCGTTTGTCGAAAGCACCGAGATATGTGGTTGTACTCCACCCTCAGCAACGCCGAAATAGCATTTGCTAAGAATAACAACCTTGCTTCGTGGAATTGAATATTGCTTCAATGCTTTTCCGATAATTTCTTCCGATCTTCCATTGGAGTACACATCTGCAGTATCCCATGTATTCAATCCGAGGTCGTATGCATGTTTCAGCAGTGGAAGAGCTTCATCCTCGTTAATCACCTTTTGATGTTAATAGAGTACTTAGCAACGGGACAATTAAAGGATAGCTACCCAGTCTTGCCATTCGGATGATCCAAAAGACATTGCACCAAAGATAACTTTGGATATCTTCAATCCCGATTTACCGAGTCTTGTGTATTCCATCTTAGGTTCATTGGGGGCCGACATGTTGGTTGTAAGACGGTACTTGAATCTATAGCTCGGAAGTTCTGTAAATGCTTTCAACCACGAATATGAAGAATATGATGGTTTGAAAGAGATATTTTGAGATGAAGAGAGAAGAGAAGTCCTTCATGTCCTTTATAATGACTCAATGCTTAGAAATCACCTACCTGTTTACCCCTCCCTGGACTTGCAGTTGAGGGACCGTTTGTCAATTCACGGTGGAGTTACCCCTCCTAGATCCTTTTTTAAATCCGAGATGAATGATGTCACGTAATATTAGCCCGTAATTATCCATAGATGACAAACCTCCTTTTTCTCTGTGCCGGTCGAAGCTTCCGCTGCTCTTACAGTTGAGGGCTCTCATCTGTCTGGTACAAAGTCACAATTAGAAAGGATGACATAATATACTAGGTAAGTAAGTATACAACTAGTCAAAGTTCTTGAGAAAGCTTCAATGCAATGATTACCAAGAAACTACTACCCTACCCACGCATAAGACCTCTTCATTCTCTGCAAAAAGAGCAACAAGAGCAGCCCACAGTCTCAACTTTATCTCTGTCGGAGTTTATACCCGGCTAATCCCGCTTCAGCTAAGATAAAGGCACCGGCTGATAAGCTTAGCTCCGATCCACCGATTATCTTATCTCCCTCTCCCATCCCACAATCAACCCACCGACCCCACCTTCCCGTAAATACGTGAGTTGCCTCGCTTTACCCTTAAGTAATTTATGTCTTGGCTTTCAACAAACTTTCATTCCTGCGCCTCTTTCATGGGTTTATTTGAAGAAGATTCCAATATTTCCAAGTACACCAAACGGTAGATCCATATACACCTCTCAAAATGTCTCTCACTGTGTTGACAGACTCGGACATCAAACACCTTCTTCAAGACCTCACTCTCAAAGATCTGGAAGCTTTCCAGGATCAAATGAGACAAGCTCTTCATGAGTACTCTACAGGAACCCAAGAGGATGATTGCTGCAGCTTGCATCAACCTAGAAGGACAGTTCTTGAGTCAAAACACAAACGAACAACACTCTTCATGCCCTCCACTGCGTCTGCAGGAATTGGAATGAAAGGTAGGCATTTTCTTACCCAAATAATGCCACTCGAAGCCTCACTAACATTCGCAGTTGTAACTCTTCCTCAACCAGGCTCATCTAATGAGACTTCAGATTCCGACTCTGTATCTACCTCTCAATCAATCAAAAATCCGACCACACCTCAGGGATCTCTCACACTCATGGATAAAACAGGACTACCATTCGGCTTTCTCAATGCATCAGAAACGACAGCCTTTCGCACAGCCCTAGCCTCCTCTCTCCTCATTACACCTCGTACCAAGGTTAAAACTATAACTGTTTTTGGTGCTGGAAAGCAGGCTTTTTGGCACACCCGTCTCGCTCTCATTCTTCGCGGCTCAACCATAAAGCAAATAAACATTATAACTCGCGCTTTCACAGATCGTGTTCGGGATTTAATGAAGGCATTTCTGGAAATACCTACTGCCACAAAAGAACGTGAAGGTTGGAGCAATACAAAATTTTCCGTTCTTAGCCCTGCCTATGGAGAATTTGCTCGACTCGAAAAAGAATACATACGAGCAGCGGATGTTATCTTCTGCACGACTTCCTCTACATCTCCTTTATTTCCTCATACTATCTTGACCAATACGGAAGGTCGCAAGCGGGGACGGCTCATTGTCGCTATTGGCAGTTATAAGCCTGACATGATTGAAATACCTTTGGAGGTTGTGGCGCAAGCAGTTAAAGTACATGGAAGTGGCCATCATTTCCATAGGCATGCAGAAGAAGGTGGAGTAATTGTAGTTGATACTATAGATGGATGCAAACAGGAAGCAGGCGAAATAATTCAAGGCAACGTCTCAGCAAAGAATTTGGTGGAATTAGGCGAATTGGTCATGCTGTCCAATGGGATTGATCCTCTTAATCATTCATCTGCTATTGACGATTCAGATGAATCCCCACGAAGCTCATCCGACTTTCACCATTTAAATCTAAACGATACTGGGAATGGCATTGCAACACCAACTCCCCATTCGCCACTCTCACCCTCCTCTCCACCTCTAGCCCGTAGCATGGCCAACATATTCCACACCGAACATTCCACCTCCCCTTCATCATCCCGCAGCCCCTCTCGCAAATCATCTTTCTCGTTTCGCAAACCCAGATCAGAATCCGCAAGTACAAATACTACTGGTTCAAGTGGAATGTTGGGAAAGGAAGTACAAACAGAAAAAAAAGATGCGATGAGTAGATGGTTGAGTAGTGGGAATGTCATTTATAAAAGTGTGGGATTGGGACTTATGGATTTGGTGGTAGGGGTGGAACTGGTTAGATTGGCGAGAGAAAGGGGGGTGGGTGTTTGTGTGGAGAGGTTTTGAGGAGATAGGATGGGTTTGATGTTTCTGGAAATGGGAATTAAAAAATTAATAGATTCAGGCGAGATAGCTTGCTGTAGCATTACCATAGATACCATGGGAGTTTTGGAAGTGGAAAATAATAAGCATTGGGATGTCATATAGGCGTATTGTATATCATCAATTGAAGAAAAGTTTCAAAAATGAAGAATTATTTCCTTCAACAACCTGAATATGTCTATAAATATATCTCCATTTTCCACCTCTTCCCACCATCCCTCCTCAAACCTGTTCCTCCCCTCAATCACTGAATATTCGCAGAGTACAAATACAATAAGTCAATCCCTCTCAATATATCATACATCATATATTATTATATACCCATCCATCTATCCATTAGATCCAATTGTAATCTTGTAAAAGTAAAAATTAAGATTTAAGATTTAAGATTCGCAAGCTCTATTATCAGATTTAAATTTCAGATTTAAACAAGATTTATTTTTATATTTAAACGCTTTGAAAATTCTCTTTTTAGGAGGGCAATGGTAGGGAGAGGAGAGGAGGGAGGAGAGGGAGGAGGGAGGAGAGGGAGGAGGGAGGAGGGGAGTTGTTAGATGTTTAGTAGCTGTTAATTTTTTAATTTTTTCTATAGGTAACCTTAGGTAACTTATTAGATAAAAAGGTAGACAAGACAAAGATATAATAATTTTCGATTCAACTCATCCATCCATCCATCTATCCATCCATCTATTAACCAAACGTCCAAACAAATCCTCACTTCTGGATGGTAACAGAAAACCCCCTACCTTCCTTCCTTTTCAAACTCCCTTTCCTGTCTTTGCCTATCCTTCCCTTGCCTTCCTTTGCATTCCCTTGCCTTGCTTTCATTCATCCATCATACAGTATATAACATTTACGTGTATCCAAGACCACACCCATGTATGCGTGCGTACGTACGTATGGTAGAGTAGAACCCTCAAATAGAGAGAGGGGTGATCGAATTACGCAGTACTAAGCTTCGCGCCCTCCTTTCCAAAAACTAGCATACCATGCGCACCTTTAACCAACTCCTTTGCTCCCTTGGACTCCGCAACTCCATCTGTACCTGCAACTTCCTCTTCTTCTTCCTCCTCCTCCTCATTACAGTTTCCTACACCTAAATCCCGGATCTTTCCACATGCGATATCGTACACTACACCATGAATCTTTAATCCTCTATCCCGAATCGCCTCTTCCACAACAACATTCCCCATCAGTACCTCTACTCCTTTCGCAACATTCAGCTCCGCCAGACGAACCGCTCGTCCCGAATCTTCTTTGATTGCTTTTAATTCTTTTTCGTGGATTTTGCTCAATGCCTTGATGGGTGCAAGCCAAGTATCCAAAACTCCACCAACCCTTGAACCTCCTAGAGCAGCAGCTGCACCACCGCAGCAAGTATGACCGCATAAAACGATATGCGCTACTTTTAAGTGCGCAACGGCGTATTCGATGACGGCGGAGGAATTGATATCGGTAGGCGAGACGATATTGGCGATGTTACGGTGCACGAAGACATCGCCAGGTTGGAGACCTAGAACGGTAGTTTCGGGGACACGGGAATCGGAGCAGCCGAGCCAGACTGTGGAGATGTTAGGTTTGTTGTTTGTTAGGGGGTGCGTGGAGAGTGGACTTCGCGAGAAGATGCTGAGGTGGACTTACGGATACTAGGACTTTGACCTTGGGCCATGGTAGGGAAGAACTTGGGGTTTTGATGGCTTTTGTAGCCTGCCCATGCGGCGTTGGAGCTCAAGGCATAATCGAAGGGAGTTTCTGGTGATTGTTAGTATGTACGTCGTGATATTCATGAGACGCCTCTCTCTGTGTAGATTTCCGACATGGTGAGAGGATATAAGGTGCTGGAAGAATCATGGAGGGGGAATTTACCAGAACTCATTATTATTCTTGAGTAATTTCTCTCTCTTCACTTCGCTTCCTTTCCTTTTCTTCACTTCACTTTCTTTCAATTTAATTTGATTTCTTCTCCCTTCTTTATTTCCAAGAAGACTTGGTGCGCGCTCTTTCTTTAGTAGTAATCTTCGTAATCGTTTCGTAATCGTCCAATATCGTAGTAATCCGACTGAATAGCAGTATCCTCTAGGATTCTCTTTGTGAATTGTGTTGCGTAGGTAGATAGGTATGTAAGTAGGTAGGTATGGAAGCAAAATATGGAGAGCAGAATAATATGAGTAATGTGTAGTGATTTATAACGGGGTTGGGTTGGTTTGGCGGGACTAGCCCGAGATTTAGCTTTTGGAGCAAAATGTTGAGGGTCCGAAATAAGGTAAATGGAGACCTTTTCAGCACAACCAGCAAGATCAAATCAGAAAAACTGGTAGAACAGTGGAAACACTGGAACTAGAAGAGAACTAGATCGGACTAAAGAAGAATAACCAGAACCCAGGCAGGGTTATGACCTGCACGATAAGAGGAGGTTATTTTTTGATCGATAAGAGTTGGCCAATTGGAGTCACTCAATTCGTGGGAAAATAGTTTGTGGAGAGATGATGATGATGATTTTTCTCTGTAACCGTAAATAGCGATTTTATTGTAATGGATGGATTGTAGGTAGATGGATTGTAGGTAGATGGATTGTAGGTAGATGGATTGTAGGTAGATGGATCGATAGCTGAATAATCTTGTATAAGAGAATAGAAGATAGGAGAATAGGAAGATAGATAAAGATGAATAAATAAATAAGCAAATCGGTCATCCATCTAATATAAACCAGTAAGCAACAGAAAACAGAACAAGACAACTTCATACATTACAATCCATATCGTCTGTATGATGATTCCCAAGATTTCTCCTGTCCCAGAGTGTCAATCAAACAATCACTTGTAACGCATCGGATCTGTCCGAGTGTAGTAGATAATCTCTTTTTTTCTATTTTGTACTCCTCCTGGCTTGCTCCAACCTATACATACGGAAACGAAAAGGAATACTCTCCGAACACAGCAATACTACCCATCTCCTTCTTCTCTCTCTCTTCCGTCCTCCATCTTCCATCTGTCACCTTCCATTCCATCTCGCACACATTTGTAACCATCATATCTATATCCCTCAAAATCCCATCCTTCTATATATTAAACCCCAGCATATGCCGTGTTCCCGAGACATTAAAATACCTTTTACCCGGTACATATATATTTGATCTCTGTACGGAGTATGCAGTGCACTACCCTACCCTACCCAACCATGTCTACATATATCTTCACATCTCGAACTTCGAAATATTCCCTGAGAGTATTTTCGATTCACATACCCATGAATTAAAGGGATCAATCTTATTCAATCCATTCATCAAATCCATCTGTCTATCTATCTGTCTATCTATATACAAAATTCAAGATCCATCTGCAAAATCCCGATAGCCCCGTCAGTCCGCCCGAGTGCCGTGGCTTGCCGTGGGTATCAACTCTTGGTTTTGTTTCCCCAAGCGCTCTCGGCCATCTCCAAGAAAACCTTAAGAATCAATTCGAGCTCTTTCATACCTTGGCTTCATGTTGGAGATAAAACAATTCTACTATATAAATGACCAATTCTAGGGGGAGTATATTAGTTGTGCTGATGCAGGATTGAGGAGAGTCTTCCAAGAAGTGTTTGAATATTGGATACCGTAATCATCCAACATATCATGGATTTCCAAGAGGCATGTCTCGAAATGTGGTACCGGACACGTCTGTGATTCTTGGCGCATCTCAAGAGGTTATCGTTTGAACAACTTCCTTTCCTTCTTGAATGCAGTACATGAACTTTACCTGAAAAGGATTCCAAGAATTGACTCAATCACAAACACTTCTCGCTTACAGGCTCACTCCCTGCCGGAGAAACGCAAAATTTTCCTTGGTAGGGGAAAAAGAAACCCCGAATGTAACACAAATATCAAGAAAAGATTACCAAGAGTTGCAAGGGCACGTATTGTTTGAACTAGATCAAAAGTCAGATAAATTATGGTACCATACAGCCTTTCATATTTTGATTTCTCAAGCTGCTTGCCTAGCTAAGTGTCCCTTGCCATGCCATAATATCATAAAAAAACGCCGTAAGTAAAAGTCACTACATGATCACATTTAGATCTTGATAGCGCTCTCAAGGGCCTTGCGCTTCTTCTCAGTACGGGCGTTAGCCTTAGCACCCATGATACCACCACCCCAGTGTCTGGTGGCGCTTTCATCATGTCCCTCCTTGATGGCTTGAACTAATTTTGACAACTCGGACTTGTCCTCGGAGCGGACCTCAGTAAGGGCGAGAACGGCAGCGGTCTTCTTGTGGACGACCGTACCGAGTCTGGCCTTACCCTTGATGATAGCGTAAGGGACACCCATCTTCTTGCACAAAGCTGGGAGGAAGATAACCAACTCAATTGGGTCAACATCGTTAGGGATGAGAACCAAAGAAGCCTTCTTGGCTTCGATCAAACCAACAACGTGGTTAAGACCGTACTTGACGGCGTATGGCTTCTTGCTAACATCCTCCTTCTTCTTTCCCTCCTTGATGGCGGTAGCCTCCTTCAAGAGACGTTCCTTCTTCTCGGCTTTGGATTCTGGGCGGTACTTGTTGAGGAGCTTAAGGGCTTGAGCAGCGCTGTTACGGTCGAGAACGTGTTGGAATTGAGCGATCGCAGGTGGGACCTTCAATCTCATGTTGAGAATCTTCTTTTGGCGTTGAAGACGGACATACTCGGGCCACTTCACCATACGGGAAAGATTTCTTCTGGGCTGGATGTCTTGACCGATACCGAAGTTACGGGTACGCTTCTCGATGAGAGGGTTCTTATTCTCATTAGCATTGGATAGTCGCAGAAAAAGGAATAGATTTCACGTACCTTGGCTGCCTTCTTTGATCCCGCACCAGCTTTGGACTGGGGGAATGGGGCTGGCGCCGCCTTCTTTCCGGACTTTGGAGGCTGTCATTGAGAAAAGTAGACATCAGCGAATGTTCACCAAGTGTCTTCTTTGAACTCTAAAGAGACTATACTGGTATTTCTACACAGATATAGCTCAAGCCAAATCAAAATCAAAAACCTCGAAAGGTAAATTGATTGAAAATTGCATCTCGACGTGCGATTACTCGTAGAGGTACGAGAGCTGATGGCGAGTCGTATTATTCCATTAAAAACAGAGTCAAAAACAATTCATTAGCTTACCATATTGATTGATGTCGAAGCGGCGAGGTTTGTCGTTTCGTGGTTGTCGTCGAGAGAGGAATAATATCAGTAGGAAGAGATTTTCGATTTTGAGAATTATCGAATGTGGGCGCTAGAGGATCAAAATCTTGGCACGCTAAGCAGTTTTGAACCTTATCACGTGAGAGATTGCAGTTTGTCAATTTAATAATTCCCCCGCGATGATGATTTGTGGATAGGAAGTTCTGGTGTTCTGCGAGATTATTTGTCTTCTACAACTATTTCCAAATATGGCACCAACACCTTGTGCTATTTGCAAGAGCGCCAGAGCTTTGATTATACGACCGAAGAATCATCAAAAATTATGTAAAGCCTGTTTTATCGCTATCTTTGAAGCAGAAATTCATCATACCATCACCTCGACATCACTCTTCTCACCAGGGGATCGAATAGCAATAGGAGCATCCGGAGGAAAGGATTCGACGGTGCTTGCCTCAGTTCTTAAAACTCTTAACGAAAGATATAATTATGGACTCGAGCTCGTTTTACTGAGTATCGACGAAGGAATAAAAGGTTACCGCGATGACTCTCTCGAAACAGTCAAGCGAAATGCGATCCAATACGAGATGCCCCTCAAAATTGTAGGATATGATGAATTATATGGATGGACCATGGATCAAGTAGTCGAAACTATAGGCAAGAAGGGAAATTGTACATATTGTGGTGTCTTCCGCAGACAAGCTTTGGATCGAGGGGCGAAAATGCTGGGTATCAAACATGTGGTTACTGGACATAATGCTGATGATGTCGCGGAGACTATTTTGATGAATCTGCTGCGCGGAGATTTACCTAGGTTGGCAAGAAGTACTAATATTGTTACTGGCGATGAGTCGAGCGATGTGCGCAGAAGCAAACCGCTGAAATATGCCTATGAGAAGGAGATTGTGTTGTATGCACATCATAAAAAGTTGGATTATTTCACTACCGAATGTCTATACAGTCCCGAGGCCTTCAGAGGTAGTGCGCGGAGTTTGATCAAGAATCTGGAGAGAGTGAGACCTAGTGCGATTCTGGATGTTGTGCGCAGTGGAGAAGACATGGCAAAATTAGTACCAGCAGAAGTTACCGGAATAAGTCACTGCAAGAGCCAAAAAGTTTCATTGGCTGCCGCAAATGACGAGGAAGAAGGAAACGGAGGCTGTGGAACCAATGGTCGATCAAGTGGGGGTGAAATGGCGGATATGGAAAAGAAACTTCAAGAAGACGAAGAAGCCTCAGGAAGGGAAATCGATGTAACATCAATCGCCTCAAATACCACCAACGGTCAACGTCACGATAGGATAGATAAATCCGAAGCCCGAAAAGGAGCCAAGAAGGATGGTCGTAAACTCACAAAACAAACACTGGGAAAGTGTAAGAAATGTGGATATATGTCCAGTCAAGAGATTTGTAAAGCATGTGTTTTACTAGAGGGGTTGAATAAGAATCGACCAAAGATGGAGATCGAGGTAGATGTAGAGGATGAAGAAGAGAGCTCCACGCTTAGAAGGAGAATGGAGGGGTTAGCTCTCTCTGCTGGATAGGTATATAAATCATAGAGAAATGCCAAAAGATACTAAGGAGCTCTTACCGTTTACATGATGAATAAATACTGTTCTGATGGGGTGAATGAAGTTCAAATGTAAAAGTAAAATATCACCTACCCAACACCCAATATTCAATACCTGCCAAAGTCTCTCGTCTAACCATAGGTGCCCCTTGATCTCTCAATCATAGTCAAACATTGAGAACACCCTATAGCTAGTTCTCATAACAATACCAGACAACATAACACTCCACTCCACTCCCACAACCCTCTTCCGTATAACCACCTCCATCACCGTACCAGCAACCATTCCCGTCCTACCTCCCATCTCATCTCATTCATTTCATCTCATCACCCCTCACACCACAAAAAATCTACACTCCCAGTCCCAGTCCCGAGCAACCCTCCTCCTCTTCCCGCTATACTTTTTCCACTCCTAACCCCCCAACCCCTCCCCCGGTAAAAACCTCTTCTGCAGTGCTTCATCCCCTAGATCTAAGTTCACATTATATGATGATGAGTGGATAAGAGAGTCTAAACCATTAATTATACTACCCGTGGACCAAAGCCCTTCCATCCAAAGAACACATGGGTAGCCACAGCAAATGTTGTCAGCTATGCACACTCAGCTAGACAATACACCTGTGGATACGATATAGTATTATACGAGTAGACTAATATTATACTACGTCATATATCTTCACAGTCTAAAAAGAAACCTATCGATCAATTCGCTAAACTTGATGCAATCCTGCGAATACTATCGAACTCACTGGCCAGGTAATCTGGAGTGCCCATCTTCTAACCTCGCTCGAGGATAACTCGAGTGCCTCATTACCAGATAGACCTTGAAATTTTATATGATGCTGCCTTCCGAAACTTGGTAGGCGCTTATCAAATTATATGACTTTGTGTTGCGAGCCTGCGTCGATCATTTTTCAGTATGTTGGAAGACAGCTGAATGAATTTTAGAAGAACGAAATGACATCAGGCATTGACGCCATGACTTGAGCGGCATGGGGATCAGGAGAGCGACCTCGTTTGCCTTCTGCGATCCATATGGCAAGGATAGACGGGATAATAGTAACGCTTCTCAGACTCGGGCCATCTTGTCGGAGACAGGTGGGAGCTCCAAATGTCGGTCCGTGTTATATCGTTCTGCTTCATGACAGTTCATGCAACATTTGGATTTGGTGAATCCGAAATTATTTTGCTAGTCAAGTTACTTTCAGGGTCACTACCCTTTGCTAGATCGTAATCCTGATCTTAGAATGGTTTGTGGTTCTTAATACAGCCTTACCTCAGATTATGGCGAATTCAATGCAGTGGCCTTCGAATTGGTGAGCTGTGTACTGGTATATAAACAGTGGTAGCTAACATCGCCAAGACAATTAGGAAGGGAGGTGAGTTGAATCGCGAGGAGCAACCCGTGATGATTTGAAGGAGATAAATGCTATATGTACTGGATTTTATTAAATGTAGGTGTTTGCCTAGAGCATCTACCCAGAGATATCTAGGAAACATTCTTGTCTCACGTTGCAAAACACCACCTGAATTGGACGTGACACCTCGACCTTTCCCTTACCTGTCGTTTTAACCAGTGAATTACTATCCTCCCAGTATCACTTTAACTCACCTCTCATCCCTTGCAATTATCTATACGGATACTAGAAGTGAGCCTTTTGCTCATCAGAGTATTGTTAGGGCTGTCGGTCTATATTTAGCAACGGCAGAAAGCATTCCTGCTGAATTAATGTGTAATGGTTTATAGCACTAATGTGAGAGCGACTGTACTCACTCGAGTTGCGTTCGTAAGGTGAAAAAAGGAACAAAGGGGAAAGATTGGTAATGTATGAGAAGGATTAGAAGAATTGTGTGTGGGGAAGAAGTATTGCAAGTAAAGGAAGAGTCGAGGTCGTTTTAAAAGAATGAAGTCAAGCAACCTCGTTTTCGTTCCCTCCCTGTGCCTTTGAACTGCTGGAATCGATTAAGCACAAAGCTTCGGTACATTTAAGCAAGAGGGCCAATGGTCATTTTCTGCGTCTTGGTAAGTCTTCATCAATCTCCTGTTCCCTCAGCAAACATCCTATTCATTAAAACGTTGTTGCCGCAATCTCTCTCCAACATAGAAAATACCGTAGCCTAAGATAATCGCGAGATCTGTTCCTTTCCTTTTGTTGTGCGGCATGCATTTCAAGGAATTCCCCCGTCTCTTCACGGCCTATCCTTCTCAATCCTTCGTAATTCCCTAGTCTCTCTTGCTTTGACTCTTCTCGGTTTGTGGAATCAATTTTCAGCCTCGTGAGCACAGCAATTTCATACGTTCCTATGTGCTTTGACAAGTCTACTGACATTCCAGGTTCGAAATCTGGTGAGTTCAAATGGTACACCAATGAAGCGAGCTAATCCTTCACTTAAGCTACTTCCCTCCGACAGGTCTCCCAAGTAGCCAGATTTATCCAGCTCGAGCCCTCCCTTATTCTACAAGCGAGCAATGCTTTCGCATGTGTCCTTGGCTTTTTCAGAGCTTTCGCTTCAATGTTTGACAACGGTTTAGGAGCATCAGGTCTTGAAACAGAAGCGAAACAGAACTTGTGTATAACTATTAACTCGATCAGAATTTTGCTGAGGAGCTTACTGAGCATTTACATTGACATGATTTCGGATTTTGCTATGGGCCGGTATTACGCTCAACTGCCTTAGTCAGAGACGAACGCCGTTCTGTATGTTATATCTCTAAACTTTTCATGAAGATAGCCAGACCGACATTCGCAAAGATATGTAGTAACTCAATCAAGTTTCTTCCCTATTTAAATGGTACCTTGAAGGTCATACGTAACACTGAACAACATACCACTTCCCCAATAATGATTTTAGCACGCCCTTGGAAAAGCTTTCATCCTCGATGCTTCTTGAAGGCTTCTTGGACCGACATTCCCTGCTTAACTTCTTCCTTCACACGGTCATCTGCTGCAACAAGACCTGGCAGCATAGAGATTACATCGGCTATCTTTCCTTGCGGGATGATGACAACACCATTCTTGGGATCACAGAATGCTATATCTCCAGGACAGACATCTGTCCCGTCGATTTTTAATGCTACCTGAATTGCGTGAGGCTTAGATTCGCCACCAGCACCAACAATTGATGTGCCACGAGACCATATCTACAAAAATCATCAGTGAAGTTCGAGAATAAGGGTTAATCTTAGCGAATGCTACAGGGGTACATGTGGGTTCAACAAGCGGTCTTTGCATGTGAGAGAATGGACAGAAAGCTTACGGGAATTCCAGTAGCTTGAAGTTCATCAAGATCTCTGACCCTTCCACTAACAATCACACCTTTAGCGCCAAGAACTTGGGCCCTCAATGCCATTATTCCGCCTAGTACGGCATTTTTTTGCCCTTCAGGCTGAGTTATAACCACTATCGAGTCAGGGACGGTGAGATCAACCCAATGCTTATCAGAGGGAATGTTTGCTGCTGGATAATTGGAGAGATCTGTGCTATTCTTTGGGGCAAAAACAACAGTTGAAACTGGAGCAACAGTAATTTTATCAGGAGATGCCGATGTCGAAGCAAATGCAGGTCTCAGGTCGGGAAGGAAGCCGGCACCAGGTACTTTGAGCTTGAGAAGAGCATCTGCAATATCACATGCAGTGTATTGTTCTTGAAGGACTTCAAATTGCTTTTTGAGGGGCATCGCTTGATCCGAGGTGGACATTGCTCGGACTGAGAATTTGGTGGTTTGAAAGGAAACTTTCAAATATAAAATAGGGGCAGCAAATAATTTTGTCTTGAAAATATTTCTGTAAATAGACATGAGATTTAGGTAGGCATTGTTTACAATAATTGATTGATTCAAAAATAACATTTTATTTGATATAGGTAGGTATATGTTGTATATCTTGTATATCTTGTTGTTCATACCTCGGCCTTCAGTTAGGATTCTCCTCTTGTCCGCTGTCTAGAGATATTCCGGATGCCGGTCTCTGATACCTACTATTTACTACTTGCTCTTGCTACTTGCCTATTGTTATACCTGTGATCAAGACTAACAAGTCAATGCAAATGAACTTTCTCGTCTACAGTACTCAGTAGTCAGTAGTCAGCACCGTACAAAGCAAACACCAGGCAAAGGAGCAAGGAAGCAAAGAAGCAAAGAAGCAAAGAAGCAAAGAAGCAAAGATCCCCAGACACCTAACCCATCCAAACGGAATGACAACTTGATACCCATGCAACCCGTTCCTGTGGTTCGGAAAGTAGTGTCCCCTAGTACGTCTCCATTTATTTGTTAAATTTGTCCAAAAAATCTTTCGATTGTGCACTGACATCTGGTAAATCGGAAGCACAAAGTTCAACAGGTCTCAGATCTGACTCTTGATCTAGACAAGACAGAAGACTCACAGATGATAACCAAATAACGAGTAAGACTTACTTACAATTAAGAAGTTATCTAGAAGGATCAACGAATATCGTCAACTATCTATATACACATATCATGCGTAACTTGATGAACTTGATGAACTTGATGCATCTTTGAAGAGTTTGGTTGATTGATTGATTCAAATTTTGTAAAGAGAGCCAAGAAAGTTTTAAAATATTGAAATCAATTATATATTTATTTTATTAATTAATATTTTTAATCAAAATGTCTTTAACCAAAATGCCTTTAATCAAATAAAAACCTGAGGTATAAATAAGAATTATAATAAACTAAAAAGATTATACAATAAATATAAATAAAAGAATTTATTTCGGATATTGTAACTCTTCTTATTGGATAATTTATTATAAAATATTATATAAATCTTGTAGAAAGTTACGGGCTAAAGAAATCTATTTTCGAGCGTTTTGATACAGAAATCGTTGCCGGCCGCGGTACTATGGTTCTACGTTCTGGTGTTCTATGTTCTGCTACTTTGACGCACATGAATGAAATATCGCTAAATTTAATTTTAAATCTTTAAGACTTCAACACAAAAGTACAGGGCACGAAAACACCAATAGAAATTCAAGTTCCAGTCTCTCTCTTTCTCTCCTTTCCCCTTTTCTGTTCGCTATATCTGAATGAAGTAGTAGCAGTAACGAAAGAAACAAAGAAAAGACATCATTCTCGAGAGATTCCTCTATTCATCATGTCTCCAGCTGCTTCCCATCCTATCGCGAAAACCTCATTCGAGGATCGAGCCTCGAAAACAAAGCACCCTTTAACCGCCTACCTACTCCGTCTCATGACCCTCAAACAATCTAATCTATGCGTCAGCGCCGATGTCTCTACAGCCGGTGAACTTCTCCGATTAGCAAATGCCGTCGGTCCATCCATCGTCGTGCTAAAGACGCATTATGATCTCATCAACAACTGGGACTACAGCCCAACCACGGGCACGGGAGCGCGCCTCAACCGTCTCGCGCGTCGTCATGGATTCCTCATATTCGAAGATCGGAAATTCGGTGACATTGGAAATACCGTGCAATTACAATATACGGAAGGCACTGCCAAGATCATCGAGTGGTCGCATATCACCAATGTTAACATGATACCTGGGAAAGCCAGCGTGGATTCCTTGGCCGAAGCAGCGGCAAGATGGAGAGAACGCAAACGTTATGAAGTCAAGACGAATATATCAGTTGGGACTCCGCGACCCGAAAGCATTGAAGGCGACGAAGATCAAATCACCACTCCTATAAGTCTTAATAACACTTGCCATGAAATTCCAGATGGTTCTCATGGATTAGAAGCACACAATGAGGCGAATATTGGACGAAAAGCTAGTATCGTTTCTATTACCACCGTGTCGCAACATTTCGAACCGGCCGATTCGCCACGCTCGCGCATTGATTTCGATATTGAAGAAGAAGCATATCCTGGAATTGATGAAGCGCCATTGGAAAGAGGTCTTTTGATATTAGCACAAATGAGTAGCGCGGGAAATTTCATGACCAGAGATTATACCAATGCGTGTGTAGAGAGTGCGAGGGAGCATAAACAATATGTCATGGGATTTATTTCGCAAGAAACATTAAATACAGATGCGGATGATGATTTTATTAGCATGACTCCAGGATGTCAATTACCGCCTGAGAATGATGAGGAAGCAGAGTTAGAGGGTGATGGAAAGGGACAACAGTATAATACTCCTGGAAAGTTGGTAGGTTTAGGTTGTGATATTGTTATTGTAGGAAGAGGTATCATTCGTGCGGGAGATCCAGAGTGGGAAGCAGAGAGATACAGGAGGAAGGCCTGGGAAGCATACCAGGAGAGAATTAAAGCTTAGGGAAGAGGGGGAAGAAAAGCGCCATGCGAAAGAAAGATGGAAGAAAGAAAGAAATGCTAGCTAAGGAAATAATCCGGTTAAAGGAAGCACAATGACAGACAACCTGTCAACCGTGTTACAAGAAGCATATTGGTAGCAAGAAATGATTAAGAGAATTGGAAATTGCAATACCATATATAGCTTATTTTCTTAACTCGAGAGCTCCAAGTTAGATACCCGTTACAATGTGTTATTGTTATTGTATTTGTTATTCTGTTATTTTAGTTTTTTAGTTTTTTAGTTTTTTTTGGGTTTCCTTCTTAATGCATACGAATTAGTATGTATCATGTATCATGTATCATGTATCTTATATTCTGTATTCTGTATCTTCAACTATAGCTGGTTATTTATATCTACGAAAAATATTATTTGTTAACTATAACTTATTCTCCTTGATTCTTTATTAGATATTACTTTCCTGACTTATCGTTCTTAAACTCTCCAAACTCTCCAAACTCTCCAAACTCTCCAAACTCTCCAAACTCTTCAAACCCCCTCTCAATAACTAATCAACAAATACAAAACACAATATACAGAATTCCTTTATATTTTTCCCGAGATCTAAAAGCTACTTTTAGAAGATATAATATACATATCTATTCATTAAATCTGTAATCTATAAGATTAAGGAGGGAGAGAAGGAGGGAGATATTTATATAATATTAATATTAGTATTTAGATATTAAAACTTGAGATTTAAAATTTGAAATATATATAAAATAATATAATATAATATAACATACCTTTAAAGATATTATATTAAAAGTATTTATTATTTAAAGAATGAAAAAGAGTTTAATATAAATATAAATATAAATATAAATATAGATTAAGATTAGGATCTTGATTTGAAGTTGAGGAAGATTGTATAAAGTTTTTGAAAAAGAAGAGGTGTATATATATATATATTGATATAATAAATTAATTAGATATAAATAAGATAAGTGAGGTAAGTAAGGTGAGTGAGGTGATTATATATATATATAAATTAATAAAATAAAACAAAATAATAAGAAAATGAGATTTATATCTATAATACAATATATATATATATTTATTTATATCTGATTAGTTTTATAAATTTACAATAATTAAATCAAATTATAAGCTCAAGATAATTATATTCAGAGTTCCGAGTATTGAATAATATCTAAATAAATATTCTCAATCAATTTATTTATTATCTATTATCTACTCCTATAGATCTATTCTATATAAAATATATCCATTTCCATTTCTATTTCCATCTCCAAACAAAAATCTGGAATCAATATACCGAGGATAACTTTCGAAAGGTATCTCCCTTCCTGAAAATATAATACAATATACCCCCACACGCCTACAAAGTCCTAAATAACAACACCACCATTCCCAATCCCATTCTCACCTCCACTTCCACCCGCCACTCTCCTCCCCCTAGCCTCCTTATCCGCCTCCAACCTCCTCATCCTCACACCTCTCCCCCTCCCACAACACCCCAACGCCAACGGAAGAGGCATCACCACCGCCGCCAAAACCGCCTGAAAAACAAGCGCATTATACATATTTCCAGGCGGCCTCGTACTCCCATCATCCAGCGATCCATCTCCCACACCCTTCGCCCTAAGCTTATCACTAACAATAATAAAGACACCACCAAGTAACTGACCACCGGACCAACAAATCGTGCTAGTGACTTCAGGTGATACAGGATGAGTGATTTCGATGAGGTATTCGAGGGCGACGGGGACGAGACTGAAGGATGCAGCGCCGAGGATCGAGAGGATGGCGTAGATTGCTGCGAGATTTCGGGTTTGTGGCGCCCAGGTGAAGGCGAGGTAGCAGATGCTTAGAATGGGGATTTGGATTTTGATGGCGAGGAGGTAGGTTTTGGTTTTGTCGATTAGGGGGGAGGTGATTGCTGCGGCGACGAGACCGACGACTATTAGAAGGGCTCCGGCTATACCGGCGTTGGTTTCGGAGAAGGAATAGGGGGAGAGCATTTGGTTTATGAGGGATGAGAGGGAGTTGAAGAGGCCGACGAAGAACCAGAAGGGGAACATTATCATGTAGAATTCGGGGGATCGAAGGAGGAAGTTAAGCGAAGGACCTAGTGCATGTTTTGGTTCTTCTGATGATGCAGAAGAGGGAGTAGGTGGTTCTTTGGGGATGAAGAAAGATGGAATGGTGGCTATTGATGACTGTGATACTATTAACATTATGAGGGTTAGAGAGATTTTTGCGACTTACAATAATTGCAATGTAAAGAACCATATTTGGTATACTCCCAGCATTTGCAGCCCAAAAGGGATCAATTAATTGCGCCAATGCACCACCAAAAGGATTAGCCAAACTCATAACCGCAGTTGCAGCCACTCTGCCCTGATTCGTAAACCACAAATCCGAGTATCTAGTAGGTGCTGCCAGTACAAAAGGCTGAGCAACACCCGTTAAAATTTGTCCAAACATTACACCTCCAAAATTGCCATGTGGACCAGATCTCGTTGCACCATATCGTATCCAATTTCCAAGTAACAAAAGTACGGAGGCAATAAGGATAGCAGGTTTCGGTCCTCCGTGATGTAAGACGTAGATAACAAGCGGACTTGCAAGCACAAATGCGAATAGGAAACCGGTGCTAAGCCAATTTATCGCTGATTCGGATACATTGTAGTATTGCGAGACGGTCGTCGAACTTGCGGAGAAGGTTAACCACTGGATGAGGATGAGTTAGCACTTTCAACGGTTATACGATACATAACCATAATATGACCCCTCTCAGAACTTCCTATACATCAAAATGAAATTCCGTCGCAAAACTTACATCCCAACTAACAATAATGTTCAAAAGAACCAATTGTATCAAACCAAACCATCTCCTCTTATAAACCCTAAAATGACCTGTATCCAAACTCGCAGTATCGCGATCCGTACTCCCTCTGCCTCTCCCTCTTTCCAACCCCTCATCAGCAGCCCCACCCGTTCTACGCGCTGCATTCCCAGCATTCCCACCCCTCCTAATACCCCCCTCTTCCTCATCTGGTAATAAATCATCCCCGCTATTCAATTCCATCAAATCCAAATCATCCAGATCTTCGATTTCTCCTTCTACCACTCCCCCATGATTACCATCCTCCTGTGATTTCGATATTTCTGCATTCGTCATATCGGCCTGCGTATGTGTACATGTATGCGTATTTCCATTGGCTCCCTCCCCTGTCTTATGTTTATGTTTTTGTTTTTGTTTCTGCTTCCCTCTTGGATCTCTCACAGCTGTCCAACCTTTCGGCATATCGAGATGACGATGCGCTTCTTTTTCAAGAATTGTATCGTTATTTTTCTCCTCACTCCCACTTCCAATTCCAATTCCAACAATTCCAGAACTGTCGTTATCCTCTTGATTTTCCGCTCCCGGCGCTCCGTCGTCCTTTGACAATTTTCCCAAATCCTCTATACAATGCACCTCGATATTCTTCTCCCCACAATCCTCTTTATTTCTTTTATATCCAATCTCTCGATCTTTTTCCCCAACACTCTGATTTTTCGTATCCTTATTCTCCTCTATATCTTCCTTTTCCACAACTTTTTCTATCCCATTTAATCGATTCAATTCCTTCGAATGCGAAAGTGTCGAAAGTGTCGAAACCTCCATTTTCCTTTCCTTCCCCTAGCTGACGCAACACGATAAGCTTGGCGGGGCCACTAATCACTTCGGTTATCTAACTCGATGCTTTTTTACTTTGAGTTTGATTGTGTGTGGGGAGGAAGCACCGGTAGGGACGGGAGTGAGAATCTTCGGGAGCGAGAATCTTCAAGAGAAGAGGGATGCCGGTCAATAAGAATGAGAATGAGAATGTTCCTTGACATGAAGTGACAAGTATCTCGTGAAACACAGTTCACGTTGAACAAAGATTTATCTTTGCTTATCACACAAACTGGCTAAACAAGACATACATCCCTCACCCCTCATAAGCACTCCTCATCCTTTATTAGTATATCATCAATACCTAGGTATTATTTTCATTTACTATTGGTTAAATCTAACAGGGAAGTATTATTTTCATCCCTTCTCGAGTCATTCTGAAAGGACCAAGAGATAGGTCTCGTGGTATGTACGGGAAGAAGGGATCCTGATTGGAAAAGGTAAACGGATAAAAGCTGTAAAGTTGTTATTATCCAAAATCATATAAAGCCCCGAAGTATGAAAAAGATACCCGGTGATAGGTAGATGTTATAGGATGCCAAGATATCTAAGTATCCCGACTCCATCATCAATGTATTTTGCTTGTGATTGTACTTTGCATCAACTGAATATCCGAGTTGATAAGAAACCAAGTCTTGAATATGATTTGTTACAAAGACATATGCACAACGTTTCGTGGATAAAAAGCGCCAATGATAGATAGAGAGAACCAAAGTCATTTTTCTATATCGATTCCTTTCTATACTACATGCAGTGCGCTCATGGAAAAAAGGAAGATCTGATCTGTATGCAATGCAGTGCTCAAAAAAGGATTTTGGTTTCATATTTGTACAATACTACCATCCTCCAACATTTCCTCTCAACCCTCTCCATTCATCTAAAAAGTTCTTGTCCAGTTGAGTGCGTAATTCCGTGATATGGTAAGCTCTAATAGTTTACTTGAGGACGTTCCAGAGCTTGGGAGCAGCACAGGCGGTAGCGCAGTGTGCGAGATGGAAGACTAGTTATATTTATCAGTATCCAAATGATAGTGTGGGACGTAGGGTACATACACTCTTCAACACAGTCCTCACCAGGGACTTGTTCCTTACCACCTGTAACTCGCTCAACACACTCATCATAGTGGTGCTTAGAAGGAGCACAAGCTGTTGATTCCTTGCATTCTGCAGGCTATTAGCCTCTATCCTCATAACAAAGTACTTGTAGACCTGAAGCAGCTTTAGGAAATCCCAAAGGTTCCTGCATAGTGATTTCACAGCTCTGCTTAAAATTTATGCCAGTGTAAAAGGTAGTAACTTACCCTCCTCAAGCTTATCTTTTGGATCAACCATCTCCTCCTCATCTTCTTCTTCCTCTTCTTCTTCCTCCTCCGCCTCGGGCTCCTCATCCTTTGGTTCTTCTTCCTCAGCGGCCTTAGCTGCCCTCTTGTCTGGAGTGGGTCCGGATGGATCCTAAAAGTAGACTCACGTTAGCACATATGGAATCAAGTTTGTATGGTGTTTTTCGAGCATCCTCCATGCAGCCAAATGTATCCCGAGCCCCCGCACACATCCAGAAAGTATCTCATGCCCCTCCAATCTTATCTACCCTCAGTCTCCCTCCACTCCCAAACCCGCATCTAACTCAAACCCAACACAAAGGCAAAAGCAAAAGCAAACGTACCGCTGCCTCTCCCTCTCCTTCTTCATGCTTCTGTGCTGGAGTCTTCGTGGTACTCGACCCTCCAGAAACCGCCTCAGCTTCAGCCTCGCTCCATGGTTTAGCAGCCGATACAAGATCGCTCCAGGTGTCGAAGAAACCCATCTTGACAATCGATTTCAGGGGTTTGAACCAATTGTATAATGTTGAGTGTGTTTGTCTTGGTGGTAGAATGCTATCTAATATGGTCAAAATCCAGCGTGTCGGATGAGAAATGATCCTCGCCAAAATGGAGGCCTCAGTTGCAATTGGTCAAATTTGATTGGTCTATGAATTTTGGTTCCTGGTTTTTCCGACATCAATTCGAAATTTATCATCGGTGCAAAAATTATTGCCGTTTATTGTAAGATTATGTTTACAGAGCACATTTCACAGAATGTATAATAATTATTAGTTGATATTGTTTTAAATTTCTCATTCATTTCTCATGGTATAACAGTTATTTTGGACAATTTTTGACATCAATTCCATCTTGAAGCAATTTATCACCAACCTCTCGAACGCCGTTGCAGTGCTGCTTTATACCCCATTTCTCATCATGGACCATGCCAAGTCTTAGATGTAAATTTGTGATAGAAGAACGCCTTTGCCCTCCATAAGTCCCGCGAACCTTCCAGCATTCATTCATTCATGACTTCGTAATACCCGATGTAACAAAACATTTGTGACACAGCATGCTGTAAATGTTGCTTACCCCGTCTCATTGCCGCTCAGCCTGCTCTCGTAATCGCTGATCCAGGTCCACCGAGACGGCTTGTGCTTGTGCTTCTTCATAATCTGGAGGGGGCTCAGCTGGCGCGGTGAAGGTTTCGGCCCGTGGTGAACTCCTGGTTGTGCTTGCTACCCCGCTATCTTGAGTAACAATAGGTGCTTCATCTGTAACCTCCCTCGCAGGTTCATAAGCAGGCAATTGCTCTAAATCCATGTTCGCCAAATCAACACCACTAGTTCCCCTTCCCCCATGTTCCCGTGCGACACTATACGCTTGGTATAGACGCTCTTTAATTTGTTCTAGGCAAGAATGAAAATCAAATGCCCCGCCTTCTCTGAATGTCATCTTGAGCTCGACCGAAGGACAATCCGGGGGGATTCCACCTCCCGGAACTGGCTTGCAGAGGGCAGTCCAGTAATTGGCGCCGAAGAACGGCGCACGAACGTAGCTATCTTGTAGGTTTAAAATGGGTGAAGAAAATGATTGAAGCTCGGGAGTAGGTGAACTTGGAAGATAAACTATCTTGAGTTCAAGTTAGTAAATAGTTAAAAGAGTGAGAGAAAAGATGCACCTACTCTTTGATTGCTAATATATACGATTCCAGCATCGCTTTTAGCTGAATATGGCTCCGCGCCCGCAGAAGTAGCCGTCGTAGAAATTTGTAAACTCGTTCGAGGAGGTGAGGCATAGAGGATTCGTTCATTGGGAAGTTTGACGAATCCGGCGTCATTAGAGGTCATTACCCAACTTTTTTCGCGAGTAGATTTTAGCATTGCTTCTTGTGCCATTTGCAAGGCATAAAGATGCTGTTCTTGGTGAAAGGCATACATGATGAAGGAACTGTAGGTTAAAAAAACAAGGACGAAGAGGAGAAAGAATTGAGAGTAAAGAATGGGGAGAAGGGGAAGTAGAAATTGAAAGCCATGAAATACTACACTACAGAAACCACAAGGGACGACTATTTACTCACTTGATTGACATTATGAACTGCCTACCGGAAGTGTTTCTGTATCCGCTAAGGTATGATAGGGTCTTTCGAAAGGTGTGGGTCGGAAAGTAATAGAGGTGTAAATGCAACCGGTAGGTAGTTTAACTGGTAGTTATTGTGGGAGAAGCAGGGGAAAGAGAGATCGGTATGTGAATGGATAGAAGTGCTACAAGCGTGAGACCACACTCGCAGTAATCGCCACGGAACGGTAAGAGGAGTGGGAATATGGACTTGAACCCTTCCACACTTTTTCCTAGAACGTCGAAGCTAGGTTCTGACAGCGGGGGCCGATACAGTGATTGTATGGACGAGAGGATTGGGTCTCCAGTTCACTTAGTGAAATGATTGGTGGAAGAGAGTATGAAATAGTCTCGCTTGAAGATTTTTGGGAATTTTTGGGGATTTTTGGGTGGATGAGGAAATGGATGATCTGGCTGGCTGGCTGGCTGGCGTACGGAGTAAGCTCTGTTTGTTTGTTTGTTTGTTTGTTTGTTTGTTTGTTTGTTTGTTGTTTTTTCCCTTGGAGCTGGGGGTTTTTGGGTAATACAGTAATGGTATGGTATTATTATGGTAAGGATTGGAGCGTATCAGTAAGGGTTCCTTCCAGGGCTGACTGGTTGGTTGTGTTGTTCTTCTATGGATATGATGGATTTGTCGCAGATAAAGTTCTAGAATCATTCCTAGTCATCGTTCGTTCTTCATTTTCTAGAAGTTCATAGGTTGATGTGGGTGAATACGAGATTTGACTTGGTGGTTTTTAGGTTTTGGTCGGTAGTGCCCGCTACATTGAGTTTCTGATGCCCTTACCCAAGGTAAGGTTATTAATAATAATAATATTATCGCAGCAGCCAGTAGGAATTTTGAAACCAATCGTCTAACTACTAATAGAGATCTTATCGATAACTTCATTGTTTCAAAGTATCACAATTGCTCCAATTTGTTTCAAGGTCAGAGTCACGATTCATTTCGATATTCAATTAGCTACCAAGTCACGATTCATTTCAATGTTTAATGTTCCATGTAGGCAGCCATAGGATCAAGGTTACAGAGGCGCTTTTATTAATATGGTCTGATTCAATGCCAACCCCACGAATCTTGCAGGATTATAATATATTATACCGTGATTATTCCAATCAATTTGCGTGTCCCTTGTGCATTTGAATCCCTCAATCCCTCAGTCACTCAATCCCTCACTCTCACTCTCACTCCCTCACTCCCTCACTCCCTCACTCCCTCCTCCTCACTCCCTCACCCCTCACCCCTCACCCCTCAATACACTCCCCACCCAATCTTCAAACACAATTGATCCAAACTCTTTCTCTCATCTCTCCACTCCTCTCCTCTCTCCTCTCAACAAATGCAATCACCCTCGCATCGCATCACAATCTACATAAGCACATCACCATCAGCATAAGCACATAATCTTGCAACACAAACCAGTCGGGTATAAGCTTTCCCTTCCATCCCATATTTTCACATAATACCATGTCCTACTAGGCATGTCATAGCACTTCAAGGTACAGTACTTGTGTACTTGTACCTACGTACTCATCATGCAAGACCTGCATACACACTCGGTACAGAATCCGCCAACTATCTACCACCAACCAAACCCATACATATTGAGTAGTCTAAATCAACATACTAAGAGGATGAGGTATAGCTAAGTATGGAAAGTCTCCACGGTGGGAACGCCTTATTTGGATGTTTGGATGAAAATGAAATACGAGGAAAGGTTTAGCTGAGCTTTCGTTGGCCAAAGGAGTGGGGAATTATCCTTATACAGTTTGACCTCGATTTCGTTTTAGGAACGGATTCACAGGAATCGACTCTGAAGGATAAAAGAATGATGTCGACAACCCTTTTCTCTTGATGCACACAAAGCGTCTTCAGGGGTGGCAGCATCAACAGTCACTGTTCTTCCTAAAGGAGAAGCACATTGCAGGCACTGCCTCATCTATGTGGAGTTCAACATACATTTCGACTCCGGAGAATGAGACACCGGTAGTGATACCTACAACACTTCCTTTCTCAACGACGCAAAGGATATGGGGAGCCTTTTAATGTGCAATTCATTACGAAGAATAAAATATAACCTATTGGGCCGGCTCTCAATGTTCAAGTCTCTTTATGAATAATGAACGGATAGTATCGGCAGTCACATTTCTTCCTAAGAAAGCATATAGGAACGTCTCATCGTATGGATTTCAATATCCAATTCTATTTCCAACATGAAATCCTCACAATAAAGCCTACCATTTCCCTACGGAAGAGCATACCTTAACCACCTATATATCATTCATAAGATTTCAATACTCAATCTTCCAGTCCACAGTCCTATGTGGAGAACCAAAACCCGGATACCCAAGAAAATATCAATCAACCTCCGCCAAGTATATCCATTCATAACCATTTTCCCTCACCTATCCAGAGTTTTATCATTCCTCAATACAACGGAAAAATTCGAATGCCCGATTCTATACCTTCATATCATATTATATAATTCCCACTACCTCCAATATCCAAATTATACGAAGAATTATGAGAACTCAATCCGACTCCACCCAAAAGAACAAAAATAATATGTACATAATACCCAATACTCAACATTCAAAAGACGTCAAACAAATACTCTCTTCCCCTTCCGAGCTTTCTACTTTCTCGCCGAAAATCTGCCCCGAATTTCCGTCCTACAGAACGTATTTTCTATTAAAGTAAGATTGATTTTATCTTATATATATCTTATATCTATATGTCCATCTACACCTATATCACTCAAACTATCAAATCATCAAAACCCTCCATCTAATATTCACTCTCTAAAACAAAATATTTAATACTTTTAAAAATAAAAATAAAAATAAATAAATATAAATATTTATTTGATTTTAATAAATAATAATAATAATAATAATAATAATAATAATAATAATAATAATAATAATAATAATAATAATAATAATAATAATAATAATAATAATAATAATAATAATAATAATAATAATAATAATAATAATAATAATAATAATAATAATAATAATAATAATAAATATTAAATAAATAATTTTTTTTTTTTAATTAATTAATTCATTATTTTTATATAGTTGATTGATTATCCTTAGAAGATTGAGATGGAGATATTAGATTGTCTACTTAATTTAGCTACAATGAGTAAGTAGGGTTCGAAGAAAAGATATGTCAAAGGACAATCTATTGTTTGAAGTAGTGTACAACAATCAAAAGTCGATTCAGCCATGGTAATAATCAAAGAGTCCCCAAGGTGGTTTCACAAAAGATCCATTCACATTCATTTCCAATGAAAGGTAAATATTATTTAATGATTTAAATTTTGTGCTCCTATTTAAAGCTGTATTACATTGAAAACACCGGCTTTTCCGGTGTAGAAAAGCAGACCGCAGATCTAACCACAATAGAAAACCCAGTAAAACACCCAATTACCATAATGTGATGAAGATCACACTAGGAGTGTTATCATATGCAGATTAAAGGAAATTCGTAAAGAAAAAAAAACATTTAGTCAACCTCCTCGATCTCAGCATCTTGAGCCGACTCTCCACCAGCACCGCCAGCACCAGAGGTAGCCTTCTTGATGGCAGCCTCAAGGTCAGCCTCTTGTTGTGCGTATTCCTCCTTGGTAGCTTGTTGGTTCTCATCAACCCAAGCGACGATTTTGTCAACGGTAGCTTGCAACTCAGACTTGGCAGCTGGGTCTGGGATGGATTTTGAGAGCTCGTGGTCAGCTTCGGACAAAGAGCTTCTGATTTGGTATGCCTTGCCCTCGAGAGCGTTCTTGGCAGCGACACGTTCAGCCTCGGCCTCATCCTCAGCCTTGTACTTCTCGGCCTCAGCCAACATACGCTCGATATCCTCCTTGGACAAGCGACCCTTGTCGTTGGTGATGACAATCTTGTTGGACTTTCCGGTTCCCTTCTCGAGAGCAGAGACGTTCATGATTCCGTTGGCATCAAGATCGAAGGTAACCTCAATTTGAGGAACACCACGTGGTGCAGGTGGGATACCAGTGAGCTCGAATTTACCTAAGAGGTTGTTGTCCTTGGTGCGTTGACGTTCACCCTCAAAGACTTGGATGAGGACACCAGGTTGGTTGTCGGAGAAGGTAGAGAAGACCTCTGACTTCTTCGTTGGGATGGTGGTGTTTCTTGGAATGAGCTTCGTCATTTGTCCACCAGCAGTCTCAATACCGAGAGACAATGGCGCGACATCGAGAAGGAGGATCTCGTTGGTAGACTTGGAGGAGGTGTCACCAGAGAGAATGGCAGCTTGGACGGCAGCACCGTATGCAACAGCCTCATCAGGGTTGATGGACTTGTTTGGCTCCTTACCGTTGAAGTAATCGGTGATGAGCTTTTGGATACGTGGGATACGGGTAGAACCACCGACGAGGACGATCTCGTGGACTCTGGATTTGTCGATCTTGGCATCAGCAAGGACACGGTCGACTGGGGTAGTGGTGGAGCGGAAGAGGTCCTGGCAGAGTTCCTCGAAACGAGCACGGGTAATGGAGGTGTAGAAATCGATACCCTCGAAGAGAGAGTCAATCTCGATGGAAGTTTGGGCGGAGGAAGAGAGAGTACGCTTAGCACGCTCGCATGCAGTTCGGAGACGACGGAGAGCACGGGCGTTGGAAGAAAGATCCTATAAGAAATAAATGTTAGCAAGGTGTGAACTTATAGTGTTGCAAAAGCGGATTAGGAATATCCCCAGCAGCGCACTTTCAATGCCTGAACTATTGTGAACAATTGGAAGGCATGTCAATATCTGACATACTTTCAACAATTGAAATGCATCCCAATGTCTGGAATATTCTGCATAATTTGGAATGGATCTCAATCTTTAAAATACTCTGAACAATTGGAATATATCCCAATGTCTAGAATAGTTTAAATGACTGAAATGCATCCCAATATCTGAAATCCTCCGGAAAATTGAATGTAGCTCTTAGATGCATGGATGGATGATCACTGGAACATCGCTACTACCAGAGCTTTTTTCAATAGCTCGAGTATTTGACAAATAAAAGTACGCGCTGAGGGAAGGGGGAGGGACTGGATAAGGGGATGAAGCAGGAAACTCTCAATACGAACTTTCTTGTGTTTTCTTTTGAACTCGGATACGAAGTGGTTAACAAGACGGTTGTCGAAGTCCTCACCACCCAAGTGAGTGTCACCAGCGGTGGACTTGACCTCGAAGATACCCTCCTCGATGGTCAAGAGAGATACATCGAAAGTTCCTCCACCAAGATCGAAGATGAGAACGTTACGCTCACCCTCAATCTTCTTGTCCAAACCGTAAGCAATGGCAGCTGCGGTAGGTTCGTTGATGATACGGAGAACGTTGAGACCAGCAATGAGACCAGCGTCCTTGGTAGCTTGACGTTGTGAATCGGTGAAGTAAGCTGGGACTGTGACGACGGCGTTGTTGACAGTTCCTCCAAGGTAAGCCTCAGCTGTCTCTCTCATCTTGACCAAGATCATAGACGAGATTTCTTCTGGTGTGAATTGCTTGGTCTCGCCCTTGAACTCAACCTCGATAACTGGCTTTCCTGCACGGTCAATGACCTTGAAGGGGAAGTGCTTCATATCGGCTTGAACCTCTGCATCTGCGAACTTGCGACCAATCAAACGCTTAGCATCGAAGACAGTGTTGATTGGGTTCATGGCGACTTGGTTCTTGGCGGCATCTCCAATCAGACGCTCGGTATCTGTGAAAGCGACGAAGGAAGGTGTGGTACGGTTTCCTTGGTCGTTGGCGATAATTTCGATTCTATCATCACGGAAGATACCCACACAGGAGTATGTGGTACCCAAATCGATACCAATACTAGAAGCCATTGTTAGCAATTGTTGTGGTTGTTGGAATATCAGCCCTTCGACCTTGGATAGATCGATAAGGCTGAAGGAGGGGTTGATGAACAACTTACGCTGGAGCCATCTTGTATTAATCTAGTTGTGATATGTGAAAAGGATAAGTGAAGTGATTTGCTTTTAAAGTTCTTTGATCGCTCTGAATGAAAAAAGAAGAAGAGTCGTGGTATCAAAAAAGTTGTTTGAGAAATATGCAGAATGGAAAAAAAGTTGGGTTGAATGAGAGACTTTTAAAGCGAAAAGTTCGATTCCAGCAGTTTCGATTCTGGAATCTTCTTTTTCCACAAGCGGTGGAAATGGTCCGAACTAGAAGGCGGTAGGATGCTCTCGAATTCACCATGACTTTCCAATCGAGATACAAAGAATGGTATAGAATTATTTATGACAATGGATTACGATTTTTTGATTTCATTGCCACATAGTGATGAAGTTTCGATGGATGATATCATCTTGGAAGAATGAACTATATGCCGTTTGATATATAGATAGTGTTGTTGTTGTTTATTACCATTGTGAAGTCTATGTGTGATGCCTTTTGATTTTGGAATTCTGCCATTAATTTTTATTTGCATACAAATTGATTGCCCGATTGCCCCTCAATGCCTGCCTGAACACGATACATCCTAAAGCTTTTCTATTTTTGGTTCAAAACGCTCTTCTACTACTTTTCACAGCTGCTTGTCTGGTGTCATCTGCTAATCTTTGAATTCTCCTATTAATTCTACTTGCAATAATGTCATACCAAACATCTCCAGACGGCCCCTCGATAATATTGAACATCATAGATGCCAAACTTTTCAAAGCCTTTTCTATCGCTTTCCACCACCCGCCCAATGACGTCGCCTGGTCAATGAGGTCAATGTGTTTATTACCTTCCGCACGAATGACACTTTTGCACACTGCACAGTAATCTTTTGCATTTGCCCAGGGTTAAAGATAAAGATCCACTCAAAATTAATAGGGAAAGAATGAACCTTGATAATTCTTTTCATGATTTGCTCCACCGAGAAACAAAATTGCTCGCAACTTCTTTTCCAGGCCATTATTGTAGACTCATTTCAACCTAGAGAACGAACCCCACCAACTATCACGTCACAATCAAAAGATTTTTTATCTGCAAGTCAATAAAGAAAAGTGTTGTCATGATCTGGTTGTGAGGGCAACCAAATGAACCGATAGGAGGTAGATCAGGTAAGCTATCACATCACGTAAACAGGTGTGTTTGGAGTACCTGGTTTCAATGTACTCCGTGCAACTTGAATGGGAGAACAGAGCGTTGGGGGAATGATTGTGCAACAATGTTCTTGTGCTTAAAAAGTTGTAAAAGTTTTGGCTCCAAGATGTTGTCCGAAAGATGTTTGCTGTGCCGGTCCTGATGCGTTTGTCTTTTTGCCTGATGTTGGGTTGTCCATCAAGGTACATAGTAAGGCTTGAGACAAGCTCTTAGCCCCCAATGAGCGTGTGATCCGGCGGCTAATCCACTATCAAGGCACGTTGCCGCGGAAGCTGTGGGTTGGGGGTAGCAACATGCCGGCGGCAATTTTGAAATGCCCCTCAGATTGATGAGTGGAAGATCTCTGAATAGATTGGAGTCATCGGACAGGCGGATAGATAGGCCTGCAATTCTCCTACTCACCTCACAAGTCGCGGTTGGATCCAGGATCATGTTTAATCAGTCGGCCCAGCTTCAATACCCAAGAGAGGATTGGTCCGCACTGGGCAAGTAAAAGCTGCGACCGGGAAATGAAACTACGAACTTCTTGGTAATTGTTGACCTAGAAGGGCATGGCAGTCGACTATTGTGACTCAAGGCTTAAAGTGGAAAAGTCTGGCCCTATCAATTTGACTCATCATAATCTGAGATCTGGTGTTACATCTATGAGCCATCTCCCAATGCCACTCCAGCCACATGTATTCGGCCAGTCCCATCGAGCACATCGAGGCTCTATACAGGTCAGTCTCTTTATACTCATTAAGATGCGCCCAGTGACAGACGGAATGTATGTAACGCCTTACTTGTCATCTTGATGTCCAAGGATTGGGGCTGGGTGTAGTAGCTGTTGCCTCCTCTTCCTGACAATCTTATTACGACCTTCCTAAGGAATCATCTCACATCACCGAGACAGATCATGATAGATCTGGCGATATTAATGCCTTATCTTAAGCCAGATCGCAATTCATAGCCTTTAGATTGTGATGTTCCTGCATTGCATCACATAGATTTATTGCGCCAAGCCCCTTCGTGGATATCTACCGGTACTCATGGTTCAAATATCGTGGGGAAAAACGTGCCAATTGGTATATACCCAGCGGCTCGGGAAATATGAGGAGGTGATTGTCCTTTGGAACCGCTCCATCGGTAACAAGCATCTTGTCTCGGCGTAGTGCGTGCACAGCCCTGTAAACCGTTGGGATTGTATTGCCTGACGTTGCCTTGATGAGTAAATAGAGTAAAGTACTTTCGTTGGCGAAGTCAACTGCGCCCTTGTTACAAACGCTAACCCCTTAGTTCAACCAATTAGATAGCTCCAGCCTCAAACATATATCCCCGGATTTGATATCAAACATTTCTTATTCCTCTCACATATACATGAAATTGATTTCACTTTACTCAACCTCGAAAATCTGTTACATGGCAATACGGATCTATTCGGTAAGTAACAAACTACTAACACATTAATTTCGTTTATGTGTCAGAAGCTTTACTTCGCCTTGAGGGCAGAATATCAAAGAGTCTAAAATCCTTGGATGCACGACTCCAATTTCATATGACTTTTTCGTCGTGGAATATAATAAGTACTCATTGACCATATTAAATGGGTGACCCAATTTCAAAAATCATAGTATTCATAACATTTCAAGTCATAATTAATCAATGAATAATTAATCAAACACCTGGCGCAATAACCAGTCATCAGGTTACACATATACAAACACACGCCTACAAATTCCACCAGCTTCCCGGCTACCAGATCTTACAGCCCCACCTTCCTATTCTGATACACGAGTCACAAGAAGTTGAAGCTTCGCTACATCCAACAGCCTCATCATGTCTTTTAATTCTCACAATGATGGCAAAAGCATCAAACGTAAGACCGGTTTGTTTGGTAGTATTCGCGATAAGTTAGGTCGTTCAAAGAGTCCCGCTTCGAGTAGTCCATCATCTTTCTCAAAGGGAATCCCGGAGAATGCTGCTCCACCGGCATATACTTCCACTTCTCCTACATCATATAACGACGCTCCCGCGTTCTACAATAATGCTGCTGCGGCAAATAACACTACTTCTACATCGGAGAGCTATTCTCCTACACCTCAGAACTATTGTCCTACACCTCAGAACTATTCCCCTACATCCCACAGCAATAATTTTGCATCACAACAAACTTCTACAGTTCCCCAAACTATCCAAACTACTCCACCACATGACCTCGACAGTTCACCATATGCCCTTCTTTCCACATTCGATACAGTCCTTCTAATCGATGATTCTGGCAGCATGGAATGGGGTTCTAAGCCTACACCTTGGAAACAAGTCTTCTCCGCTCTTCAAACCATAGCACCAATCATTACTTCCTACGATGCTGATGGTATCGACGTTTACTTCATGAACCACAAGAGTCGCCACATGGGTAATCCAAGCAAAGGCGTCGCACCCACTGGTTACTACAACATTCAAAATGCAGCTTCAGTTGAAGAAGTATGGACTATAGTAAATAGTCCACAGGGCATAACCCCCACCGGCAACCGCATCAAAGATATCCTCTCTCCTTACATGAAACGACTCAAGGAGGAAATGAGAGCGGGTCGAAACGTCAAACCATTAATTCTGATTGTCATAACCGATGGAGACCCATCGGATGATCCGGAATCAGAAATCGTCAAAGTCGCCAGACAGCTCGACGCACTTGACGCACCACTTACGCAAGTAGGAATCCAATTCTTTCAAGTAGGACAGGTGCCCCAGGCAAAACGAGCATTGGAGGACCTTGATGATGCTTTGGAGCATAAATATAAGATTAGAGATATGGTAGATACTGTCACATGGAATGGACGTAATAGCGAAGCAGGATTATCTGGTGAAGGAATCGTCAAGGCTGTACTTGGTTCGGTCATTAAGAGACTTGATAATAAACCTGCCAGTGGAGAATATAAGAGGAGTTAATTGTTTTACTTTTTTTTTCTTCTAATCTCTTCTCTTCCAAGATTCGTCAATATGGCCGGCGCTATTCCACTTGTCTATTTACTTCTTTAAACAATTTTTTTTTCCCTCTTTCTTTGATAGTTGAACTATTACACACGCATGGTTTTCGAGGCACAAAGTGAGCCCTGTTATGATATTTAGGCGTCATGGCAAGGAAAGAAAACTTTAGAATCCCTCAAGGATTCCTCCATGGTATCTATTAGGATATGACACGTTACCGGGGAATCTAGAGCTCGAGGACAATATTTTCTTATTCTATAATGAGTAACGTTAATAAATAAATATCTTAATCTAATACTTTACTCACCCTACCTTATATATGTATATTTTATAAATTATAACTTGATTATTTCGCCTCCTGCTAACTTAACATATTTATATTCTTCTTATATATTTGATTTGATTTGATTTGATTTGATTTGATTTGATTTGATTTGATTTGATTTGATTTGATTTGATTTGATTTGACTTTTTATTTAATATATTTATATATATATATATAAAATTCCTCCCGGAGGATCCGCTTTAAACTAGTGAACTTCAATATATACTTACTCGTTTAAGTTTTTACTCGAGTATATAATCTATTTATTTTTTTATTTTTTTTATTTTTATTTTATTTTTATTTTTATTTTTATTTTTATTTTTATTTTTATTTTTATTTTTATTTTTATTTTTATTTTTATTTTATTTTATTTTATTTTTATTTTTATTTTATTTTATTTTTATTTTTATTTTATTTTTATTTTATTTTTATTTTTATTTTTATTTTTATTTTTTTTATTTTATTTTTATTTTTATTTTTATTTTATTTTAACTTTATAAATAAATTAATATTATTAATTGAAAAAGAGAAGAGAAGAAAGAGATAAAAAGAAAATAAAATAAATTTTTTTTATAAATATAAATTTAATTTATAAAAATCTGAAATTTAATTTAAATCTTTAATTAAATTTTTTAAATATAATCTATTTAAACAATTATAATATTTTATGTATTTAGATATTTAAATATTTGAAATAAATAGTAAATAAATTAAAGATTAATTATTAAAGGTTATTTTGAATAATTATTATATTTATAACTTCTTTTATTCTTTTTATATTCAACTTCCTGCTCGCTCTTAGTATAAACCACCCAATACAAATAACCTCATAAGTTCGTGATAAGTACGCCGTGTATTCACCAATTCCCCCTCTTAAAACTCTTCCATCTCTATATCTTCCCATCCGCTCATCATCATATAGAAAACCTTCCATCCAGAGCTATATTCATAAATCCTTAACTCCATAAAACCAGTACCACCAGTAAAACCTTGACAAAGCAAACTCTAACCCGCTTCCATCCGTCCTCTTATTCACTCCCTTATCCCTCTTCATTCCTTCATTCCTCCACCTCCCAATAGCAAGAATATCCGAAACCACAAAACCATACAATACAATATCTACCTAGGTAGGTATAACCGTATGACTTCCAACTTCCAACTACTCACATTATTCAATATAAACAAATTCCTAATTATTCACTTACTTACCTACCTACTTATTTACCTACCTATTCCTAAATGGTTAATGAAATCAGCTACAGTATCTAGGCATCCTATTGTAGCCGCAATCCAAGTCTAAGATTGGTAGCTAGGTACTTATAGCATGTTTGGTTGGTTTATTTGGTGTGTATGCTGGGTTTTTGATATTTGATTTGTGATGGGATGGGAGAGTGATGTGAGAGTGATGAAGTAAGGCTTTTTGTTGAGGATGAGACGTTCATTATTAGCTTTTTTATTACAGGTGTCATTTCATTTGTGTGGACGATTCAGCATTTCATCACTGTATATGTATTCGTCTTATTCCTAACATCTTCTTCTTCATTTCACGATATATCATCGCAGAATGCATATCACAAATAAACAAAACACAAAACACAACATACAACACAAAAACACGTAAATAAAAAGCTTATCCATTCATTCATTCATTCATTTATTTCCTCTCTGCAAAAACACCATCTAAGTCCTTTTTCCTTTCTTGCTTGCTTGCCTACATGCCATAACTATCCACCACCCTTCTCTAAACCCAAGCCAATTGATCAACCAACCAACCAAACTACCCACGCAAGAAGGGTAAAAAAGAGTACCTGCAGCCTAAGCATAAATATGCAGATTCAGGTACATATCTGTAAAATCTCTGTAAAAACAAAGATACCTAAGCAATTAAAGAAACTTTTTCTATGTCCGTAAAAACGCCCATTCCTGAAAATCACCAGAAGAACCCTTCATCAAATACCAACCTGGAAAGGAGGGAGGAATGAAAATGAATGAAATGAAAATAAAATAAAATGAATGAGAATGAGAATGAGAAGACCCATTGATACCCATTGCGTAATTTATCTACTCCTTGTAAGAAACTAGATAGGAGGAGGGGAGAAAAGTAGCTTAGCCCCGAGAACAAGTGTTCCATCGCTGCGTAGTATCTGATATTTCTTCATGCATGTATATCTTTGTTTGTAAGAAGATATCTGGATTTAGCGGAAAACTAGATTGGAAAACATGGATTCGGAAGCTCAAGTAGGTTTGTTGTATTTCTTTCCTGAGAGGGGAGTTTGTGGTGGACTGCGTAAAAACATGAATAAAGTATGTCATCCATATGCATATCCAGATGTGATGAACCAAGTTTCCATATTGTTATATTGTTATTGATTGCAAGGTAGGGACCACCGAGTAGCAACGCAGCTCAAATCCTATCCTACGGAAACTAGAGAGAGGACACCAAAAGGAAAGAAGGAAGAAACATATTCATTCGTATCCAGAGTAAAATTGATCATTGAGCTGCGAAGTTTGGAAAACCAATCGATTGTACGTGCGCGAGGAAATAAAGGCGTTGATAGGAAACTATGGTACAGGTTGACGCTTTGCAAATTGATTGTCGATGTCGGAGAAAAGACGTTGGAGCTTAGATGAAAGTGGATATTTATGTTGAACGTCGGATGAAAGAGTTGAAATTGAATGCGTGCCAAGGAAAATGAAAACGAGAACGTGAATGAACTTTTTAGGGTTTTGCATGAATTTGGTGGTTGAAAAAGTGATATTGTGTCGTGAACCAAAGGATCTCCAGAGACGCTTTGGAAGAAGATGAAGAGCTCGAGTCGAGGATGAAATTGTAGTAAGGTTGCTTCCCACAGTAGAACTTCCAAGAGAAAGAACAAGTAGGTAGTAACTAAGTGCAGTATCGTACGCTGATCGAAGCTCTGAATAGATAACGTTGACAATGGCTCATCGGTCGGACCAGAATAATGGAAGTTAGAAAGATGACGATCTATATGCGAGAAATCTGTGCGTAATACTGTACGAAGTACACTTATGTCATGAGAAGAACATTCGCCTTATGAAGATTCTTGGCGATGATCGTGATGGAGTTATCATCGCGCATGGTAATAGAAGGAGTCATGACTAGCTTGAGTCGCTTTTGCTTTGTCTGTAACTGATATGGATTATCCCTAGGATGATCCTTTGGAGTCATGGTACCGGCTGTAAACTTAACACCTAGAAGATCGGGAAAGACGATTTGGAAGCTCAACTTAGCAGTCCACATCTTAGCACATATTTCCATAGAGGAAATGATCATTACACCGAGATCTCCGCCGGCCTTTGTGCGTGAGCATCCTTGGTTCATTAAAGGACCAAGAATGTCACGAAGTCTCTTCGTATGGTGAACAAGCATGTCGTTGCGGAATGTAACATAGTCGGGTGAGTTAATGACTGACTTGATCAATGCGGTTTGCTCGGCAATAAGAGCTTGTCGTTTTTCATTTGAAATGACTGATAATAACAGATTAGTAATTTGCAGAGTAATGGGGAGGAATAATTAAATAAAACTTACTAGGCTTAGCAGCAAGGCGCTCCCTAAGGCTGACCAAATGTTCCTTAACACTTTGGTTATACTTCTCATAAGTCTCGATGCACATGATTTTTTTGAAACAATATTCAAGCGCCAATCTCATGACAAACCAGAAACGAGTGTTCTCGTTACCTAAAAGAGCCATGACATGGCTATGTGCACTTTGAGGATCATGGTAAGTAACGCCCATCATGTAGTTCCACAGCTCCTGGTTTGTGCTGGCAATATTGCGATCTCCTGCAAGATTTGGAACGCAAGCATATTCGCGGCACCATCCTTCCATAGACGCAAAGAGATTACCGAAGTCGTTTGTGAACTCCTTACCCGTGTCATGGACATTCGAAGGTTGGCTCTTATATGGAACCAATGGCATAATTTGCGAGCGGCGATGATTAATGACAGTTTCAGTTTCGCTACGCATGGTATTTCGCATATTAAGTATGGACGGAACATTCTCCAAAGCACTATCTGGAACTGCTACGGATACGGATGCCTTGACTCGATCGTATTCCTCCTGTGTAGGTGACATATGGTCTCCAATGGCCGCATTCTCCATTGCTGCCAGGGAAGCTCTCGAGAGGCGTGTCATCGATGTTGGGCCGCCACTGCGATATCCAGAATGCGAATTGTTAAATGAAGGAGGAGCCTCCAACTGTAATTGTGAGTGAGATCGACTGCCGCCGCCTGGAAGACGAAAAGGATTGGTGTCTGATGATCTCAGTTGGGAAGCTGGCGGATGTGATGCAAGCCAAAGGATTCTCTTTCCATTAAGTTGGTTTTCCTTGACTTGTAACTCCTCACGTTGAGAAGCAATGATGGCAAGTAATTCACGACGAGTTGGTTCACCAGACTCATCCGAGAAATCGCTGGAAGCCTCCAGAAGCTGGCGCTCGAGATCTTTGACTTGGTTCATGTATTGTTCTTCGGTTTTAGTAACGAAGACTTGTTGAGCGGCGAAGTCTACAACAAGGTTTTGAAGTTCGATGCTGACCTTGTGTTGAACTTTTTGTGGGATAGATGTAGTCTCACAGATTGTCTTGATGATATCTGACACTCTATTCTCCATCCAGTCCTGAAGACTTTGAGAGACAGTTCGATTGTCGATAACTTCTGCTCTGTGACCTCTGGTTGATGGTGGACTGGTGACGGAGGGACCAGAGCTTGAGATGCTATCTCTCTTTTTGTGCCTTGGCTGAGAAGGAACGAAATGCGGAACAGAAGGGTCCATGGATTCCGATCGATTCATTGTAGCGCGAAGATCGGCTTCGGCTGGCTTTCGAGACGGGCGGGATCTACTCGGTAGGTGCGACATGGTTAGCAATAGTAGTTTTGATAGTAATAGTAGTTGAACGTATAGTTGCAAGGACTTGAGAGTGTGCGCGAGCCCCAAAAAGATTGATAAAGTGCGAGGTAGAACTTCAGGAATTGACGTGTATCTGCTATTGTTGTAGAAAGGAAGAAGGAGTAACTTGTATCTGCCGCAGAGAGAGTATTAAGAGAGTAATTTAAGATAGTGGGGAAATAGACCGCAGAGTCTCGCTAGTTGAAAAGTTTTTTCTTTCAAGTAGAAGAAATAATATCGATCTTGAAGGTGAAGTAAAATGGGTCATGAATTAAGAATTAATCTTGGTGAAGAAGCCGCTCGGCATATGCGAAAATGCTCTTGGTATCCGAGGGAACAGTGAATTGCACCAGCGAATAATGAGTAGATCTGGAGATGAAGGGCGGGGAAACATCCATCACCATGACAAAGCAAACAACTTAAAAATATATGACTGCAGTTTCATGTATCCTTCAGACTGCATTCATCATATTTTGTATTTCACGATAGTTGCAGAATGCTCACTGAGCTTTTGGGATGTCGTTCATGTGAAAGAAGCGTTATGTGTTTACGGAAGTGTATTGGCCCAGTAAGGCCGTTTGAATATTTTAGTGCATGTGTGCAAGAAAGTGCTTTTGGTATATATATGAACCCACCTCGATCAGTACTTTTGGTGAGGTGAGGCCATTTATTGCTCAAAGACAATATGTCAATGCGCAAATATAGCACTTGGGAAGCTATTCCCATGTATGACAAAAACTTGAGCACCGTATGTCATGAAAGTTGAACCAGTACATTTGGAGCTCTATGAAATATCATGATGAGATGAGTAGAGACATTACAATAAAGGAAGGCGGTAGGTGATCTAAGCAATAAGTTTGACTTAGTCAAGACTTCGAAGCGACCCCTCGCGTAATGGCCAATGATTTGCAATAAAGGAACTGAAGGAAAAAGGGGTTTGAGTAAACCACAAAAACTTCAACACATATAATTATTGTCTTGTTGAAGAGAATGTACTTTGGAAAAATTGAATTAAGGTACATACCTTGCTGTAGATCCATAAGAATCGTACATCATGAGAGAGGTAGGGCTGTAAGGACGCCGACCATAAGAACCCGAAGTACCATAAATCATACCAGAGTCGTCCAAGTCAGGATGTTGATGCGTAAGACTGTATCATGGTAAGAAGGTTCGCCAATATTGTTTTATACCAAGGAGGTGCACTGTACTTAGGGTGGATTCCATGAGCTGGAGCTCCGAGGACGGGACAGGAAAGACGTGGAACTAAATTGCTTCTCAACTATTAATAAGAGAAATACGTTAGCGTTGCTGCTGGTAGTAAGGCAGAGCGACGTGGTAAAACTTTGAGCTTGATTTCTGGGATGGAATTAAGCCCTAGAAGAATTATTTACTTACCATGATTGATTGAGGTTTGATTTATTGACTGTGAAAGCAAAAAGGTAAGAGTGAGGGTAAGAGTAACAAACAGTAAGGTTAGACTAAGATTAAGGTAAGAGTAAGGTAGGAGTAGATAAACAAGAAGAATGGAAGAGTATGGTGGTAGATAGGAAGAAGAATAGGTTGGGAGTTGGAGGTTTACCAAGAAGAAGGAGTATAGGTCTATATCGAAAAAATGAGGGGCACTAGAATCAGCCCTTGCGCCAATTCACCTGAGGTAAGATCGGGTTGCCTAGTCACTCAACTACCAATTAAACCTAGTTTATTTTATCATGCATGTAGCTAGAAAAGAGCAAGTGTTTCAGAAAGCTAGGCAAATCCCGAGAAAACTAAGTGAATAAATATTCTTGATCTGACTTTGATAATCATTAATCCTAATCATTCGAGTAAACAGAATCTTAATGAAAACTGAGAGCCGGTTGTGTTGATGATTAGTGATTCTTATATCTAATATCTTGTTAAACTTCATTATACTGGTATATTACATACCTTTATCTGCTAAATATTCAATAGGTTCTGCTTTTGTCTCTATCAAGATCTTCCTTTATTTTATTCTTCTTTTTTAAGTTTCAAAATGGTTACTTTTTTTTTTTTTTTTTAAAGTATAAATCTGCCATATCTGTAGCATTGTTCAATGAAGTTGCTGATATAACTCTTCTCAGATTGAACATAATTATGTTTTTGGCTCACTAGTGCCAGATTATTCTGTCTTATTTATATTTTAATCAAACTTTGTGACTGAAGTCTTCCGGAAATATTTGAGACAGTGAGGAATCCGCATCCAGCAACACGTCAACTAGACGAGAAGATAATATCACAGCTGCAGCTTGATATAACGGTCCTCCTACCTCAATAGACTGCGCGTTTAACCCCATTCATCTATTGATGCTATCAAATCAAGATACAGGATACACGGATATTTCATGAAGTAATACTTAAAATACTACGGATTCGAATGAAATCCTCCAGGTATCTGATTGTGACCTAGTTTACTTTGAAATATTGGTCTTGAGAGCAGCTCTAGATATATATCGACACGCGCTGTAAATTAGATACTATAGAAGCTGCAGTGGAGATTGCACCATGCTCAACAAACCTACACAAGTCGAGTTAGACGTTTGTTCTTCACGGACTTTTTAACTTCCAGTAACCAGTGGTCTAATTATAAAAAGATGCATGTCCAGACATGGAAGTTTTCATATGACCCAATGTAGCATCGTCAGTCTTATGACTGTAACTCATGTCTATACTACTACGCCTTCAATTGCAATCTTCCTTCATGAATTCTTTGTACAGACTTATCCTTCATTCTTCATTCCCAAGATTCATTATCTCTCCAATTGCTCACCGAGACTTCATGAGCTCTCATTTACTTCCAAGTTCCTAGCACAAGTCCACCTGAATAAGATCAGCGCGGGAAGGAGTAGCCAGTCAGCCAGTCTCAGAAAGAATTCCACCTCGTGAGTGTTATGTCGGGCGAATTTTGCGGAGCTCGAGGCAATTTCGAGGTTCGGGTCCATGAAACTGAGTTACTCGAGCTGCACACTGAACTTCACCCATCCATTCATTAGACAAAAGAACTTCCACAAGAAACGAAACAAAAAATAAGTAGAGAGCGAAATTATTACTCCCTATTCCTAATATTCCTTTTACTTCTTTCCACATTCCGGGCTCTACATATCCTACCTACAGCACTGCTGTGATGTGATTGGAACATATAAATTTGTTTTTCCTTCACGAGGAACGAGACTTCTATCGCCCGCTCGTTTCACCCCTTTCCTTCATAACCTCCCGGCCATAGTCCCCTCTTCTTTTATATCCCGGCACCTCTCTTCTTCTTCTCTTCTTTTCTTCTTCTTTTCTTCTTCTTCCTCTTCCGCCATCCACATCAACATATCGAATGCTCCCTCTTCACCTCTCCACCTGTCCATCCGCATCATAATATTAATATCAATATCCTCAATATCCTCAAACAGTCAATCTCCCCCGCCCCCACCCCACTCTGCCAGCAACGAAAAAATCACCAAATCACCAAATCCCCCAATATCCCACTCAAATCCTCCATATGCGCCTTCTTTCTCTTAAACCCCCCTCCCCCAAACCCAATCTTAACACAAAACTCCAAGATCAACATTAATCAATAAACAACACAACACACCCTAACCCCTCGAGCTCGAAAACGAGGAAGAATCGCCAAATTAAACCAGCTAAACAGGTTAAACCAGCCAAGGCAAACTAGCCAAGCAAAGCCAAGCCAAGCCAAATCAGCTTATATTAATTAACCGAAGAAAATAGGGAGGGGATTGTACTCCGTAGATGGAAATCAGCGGATCTAGTGATTTAGATAATTGAGATGGGAATGAATTTCTCCATCACCTCCCCCATACACCTGTTTTCCTTACATCCATCATCTCTCCCCGCTAACCCACATCCCCCACCAAACCTATATAATTATTAATTCCTCCCTCCCTTCCTCTCTCCTCCCAACTCCCTCCTTCCCTTCTCTTTTCCTTTATTTTATACTTTATATTTTATATTTTTATATCCTCACATCCTCACATCCTCACATCCTCACCCATATAATCAACAATCCCTCCCTCCCTTCCTTCTCCCTTTCTCCTCCTCCTCCTTCCTTCTTTTTCTCTTTATACTCCATATCATACCATATCATATCATACATTATAGCATATATTAAAACCAAGAACCAAAAGCCAAGAACCATCAATCAAAAATCAAAAACCACCAACCAAAAACCACCAACTCCAAGCCTAAGACCCAAAATATTCGATCAATTAATTGACTAACTGACTAATTAACTGATAATCAACTGATAATTAACTAATTAGTAATTGATTTATAGTTGATGATTGGTAATTGATAGTTAGTAATTTATAATTAGTAGCTGGTGTATGATTTTTAGAATAATGAAGCAGTAGAGTGATGAAGAGAGAAGAAGTGAAAAGAGGAGGAGGGAAGAAACAAGGAAGGGGGGAGGAAGGAGGGAGGGAGGGAAGAAGGAGGGAGAAAGAATTGTGTATTTATTAAGAGAATGGGATGGGATGGGATGGATATTCTACCTAGTACTTGTCTTTTCATTTATTTCTCTATACTCACACATATGTAAGGTTGCTTATATGAGGAATTTGTACTCTTTCTTATCTATAGAATGATGGGAATGGGAGATATGAAAGGAATGGAAACAAGACGGATAGATCAACAAAAAGCACAACGCAAAACACACAAAAAATCATCAAATAAATTCCTCACATCTCGTAAAAAATCTGGCATTGTGTTATATGTAACTCTTGTATTGTAACGGCATAATATTATCATTCATCCACCATCTATCCACACACCCACCACCTTAATAATCCCCTTCATCTTTCATCATCATCCACATAAAACATCAAGAAAATTCATCAACCCATCCCTCTTCCCCTCCACGTCCAATCCCTAAATCCACATCCATATCATGGATCACCGGGTATCAATCATACTATCCTCTCTCCAGATTCGTTCATCGTGATATATACTATAATACTAGGTATTTTGTATCTATGTATTTATATGTACATATGAACGAATGACGAATAAATGAACGAGTTGTTGTTTAACAACAACATTCTTCGCAGATGAGACAGGCGCAGAGTTCGTCGAGGAGACAGCAGGCGAGACAGGCTTCGCTGTTGGGGGGTTGGGGTTAGTTTTTTTTTGGTTCACTTTGGTTTGTAGCGGAAGGGGCTGGAGGAGAGGAGGGTAGAGGATGATGTGTGGGAAGGGAGGGAAGGAGGGAGGGAGGGAGACGGGAATTCAAGAGGAAAGTAAAAAGTAGGAGAAAACGTACCAGCATCCACCACCACCACGCATAGAGACATCAGCGTTCATTCCCTCATTTTGACGCTATGGATTTGTTAGTATTTATTCATACTTGTGGAGGTATTTCTTTCGCAGTGAAATCTATAGAAGATATAGAGAGGTATGCGATACAAAAGTAGAATGAGAAGAAAAGGGAAAACAAACAGGTTGTTCAGTAATAGGACCATTTGAAGACATCTCCATTTGTTGAGCTTGAGGTTGTTGAGATTCGAAAGGCATTTTGATGGTATGTGTTGTAGGAGGTTGTTGATTGATTGGTTTGATTTGAGTCGAGTTGAGTTGATTTCGTATGGAAGATATAAAGTAATGTACAGAAGTAAGTTGATTGTAAATAAATAGCAGAAAAGAGAGGTTAGACAGGTAGATATAAAACAGGAGAGAAAGGGTGAGTGAGTGAAGTGAATGAATAAGAGTCCTAAGAGTCCAAGCTCAAAAGGTAAAAAGGTAAAAGGGTAAAACAAGTAAAACCGCTGGGGCCGATTCAGCCATTCAGTAAACTTTCCATTGCGCTCATTGGATGCATTGGATGCATTGGATGCATTGGATGCATTGGATTCATTGGATTCATAATTATCCAGCTTCTGTTATTTTTATACACTTGCACCGCCGCCCAAACGTACCATTTTCCCTTTCGGTAAGTACAGGGCTGGAAATATCCTTGTGCTTTTCTCCAGTACGGAGTGCACAATACCCTTGGTCACTTTATCGTAAACCAATCATATCGTATGATGCGTATGATGCGTATGATTCACATGATTTGGAGAGAATAACACCCGCCACATTCCAAACTCTCTTTTTTGATCTCGGATTGCGAGAGGCTTTGAGAGAGGCTATGCTTGCGGTGCTTGTCATGCTCGTGCTGCTCGTGCTGCTCGTGCTGCTTATTATGGATATCTTGCTGCGTATCAGATTTCTAGAATGGGAATAGATGCGTGCGTGGAAGTAAATGGACCCTTTGATTGAATTAATGATATGAAATACGTAATTTTCCACAATAAATTCTGAAGGTGGTTGTTCTCTGTTCTCTCTTTCCGGGGTTTCGGCGTTGGACGGATCGGCTTGGATGGATGGGCCTGGCAGGGCTGTGTAACAATAACTGGGTTGTGATTTTGGGATTTTGGGATTTTGGGATTTTGGGTTTTTGGGTTTTTGGATTTTGGGATTTTATTTTGATACGGAGACGGAGTAGAGACATGATTGTACTCCGTACCCCATGTACCTATGACGATTAAGATATCCACGCGAGATTACTCTCACTGTTCAGTAATCATCATCAATCCATCAATCAATCCATCAAATCACACCTCACCCCCCAAACATCAATCAATACCTATCTAGTATCTAGCTATCTTGGCCTCTCTCATAGAACATAAATCCTCACAACTCGTCATAACCATAACCACAATCAAGCAAACGCCCATCTGGAAATTCCTTAGATAAAAAAAGCCTTGGTTGAGCATTCGTGAAGCTTGTTCTCGCCTTGCCGGAAGCCGTCTTGTCTTTTCTGTCTTGGCCAATGAGCCAAGGGGGCCAAGCCCGGTCTTCCCGTTGCTTGATTCTTTTGGGTCTTGGATGGATGCTCATGCTTGTGGATGTGGTAAGGGGGGATGAGTCAGCTGTTTGAGTATGTATGTATGTACAGAGTAAATGCGAACGGACCGAGTTAGAGTAGGGCTCCATACGAGTTTACGACTTTGTATGATTGTGGGATTATGCGATTTACGATTATGGAGCTGTACGATGTGCGATTATACGATTATACGATTTCCGATTGTACGATTACACAAAGAAATCCGAATACTCTCGCACGGTGTATGAGTATTCTGTACACCGTAGTATTGCAGAGGTAGTATTGGAGAGGATTAAAATAAATGTAGGAGGAGCAGGCCCTTGAAGCTAACGGAGTATAGTCCTCCACACGGAAGACAGTAGATTGAAATTTAATCTTCCCCGGATTTGATCTAAGGCTTTGGTTTATATCTCTTGAGAAATTATTCAGTACACACTCCAAGTAGAAGAATATCTACGAGGAGGATGCTAAGCCTATAGAGTAACACGCACGTGCACACCGACTGTACTCGTACTATCCAGTGGAGTCATTTTGTATCACGAGGATAAAGTATTGGGAGATCTTGTTCTGAATATCAATGTTTGGTAAAGTGCTAGTTAGGCTATTAAAAAGGTGTTGATCTTTATCATGAAACTGGTTCCTGGTTCCCGAAGAAACACCAGTATATAATCACGTGAAATGTGATATCATCTGACATTTGTAGGTTGCTGTGTAAACTCAAGCATCTACCCGTCCATCACATACATCGATAAGGTTTGATATTCCCAATACTGTCTCTCAATCCCCAACTCCTCTTGATACTTCTCCCCAAACACAGCTCCTGTCAATTTCAACCATCTCTTATGAATCCTAACGCCAAACTGACACTTGGTGAACTCCCAATGCTCAGGATACCATCCCGCATTCTCCCAATCCACCATTCCCGAAATGCTCCCATCCTTAACCATAATATTCCTCATATTCAAATGCGCGTGCGCAAAAGGTATCTCATGATCAGTGCGATGCATTAAACCAGGAAGGATCCCCAGCTGTAATGATTCACTGAATTCTTTCTCGTCGTGAAAAGGTCCTACTATTTCGCTAGAGATGCGATAATCCAAACAAGGACCTCCAGTTGCGCTGGTAATAGAGTACTTCGAGTCACGGTTCACCTTGATGGTATGTAGTTCTGCGATGCAGGAACGTAAATCTTGGGCGATCCGATGCATTTCTTCGTCAGTGCATTCGTCTATAGCAATACCAACTGACTCGCCTTCGATGCGGGAAGTGACGAGGAACAAATCAGTGGGTGAGAGTAAGAGATCAATGGGATACGGAACAGGAATGGAAATTCGACCTTGCACGACTTTTAAGGCGTTAAATTCTGCGGTATGCCGGTCTTTGTGGGCTCCTGGTCCATATTTGAGGTACATTCCAAATGGCAATCTCTGGACTCCGAAGGTGATTTGCTCATAGAGATATGATCCACCGGTTCCCAAAATTCTGTATGTTTGAAACCGGATACATTCAGGGAAGCTGGTCCATATAGCGAGCAAAGTAGTAGTAATCGATTGTATGAAAAGATTCCTGTCTTTATTTCGACTTGGGCGCAAGCGTGGACGACTATCTATGTTGCTAGCAACATCGGTCCAGTTTAAAGCCCTAGAGAACCTGGAATGTATTTCAAGGAGTCCCGGATCAGGACTCTCGATCCCGGAATTTGAGCGACCAGCTAGATCACATTTCCAATTGTAATGTCGGGAACCCTTATAAATAGCCGGAACGCCGCCAATATTGTTATACAGGATATTGTACTGTACACAGTTAGCGTGGAAAAGACCAAGAACAGAAAGGAATCTGAACCTTTGCTGCTTTCAACCTTTCGAGTCTAATCACCCCTCTGGAAAAGGGTATTGCTGCATCCTTGCTCAAAGTCCAATGATTTCGGATCTGACCTTCTAGAGTTTTGTCTTTGAGTAGGTCTCGATGGGAAGACGTGATAAATGCACCGAGCATATCATACAGTCTTTGCTATAAAAAGATTAAAAATTGCCAGCAATACATTGTCCGAGTCGTTCTCACCTCTTGTGTACAATATGCAGTCGGAGGAAGAATGGGATATACATTCCAAATACCCCAGACTCGCGCTCCAGACAAGCAACATCGGAATCAATCTCGTCGCGCAATTATTTCCCTCAAAGTCTAACTCAGGTTACCTGAATGAGGAAATTGCACATAGACTTGATATCACTTAGCTATGGGTATTTAATCTAATTTTGGGGATAAAACATACAACGTCTCACCAAGTCCTTCCAATCCTTTCGAAATCTTACAAAATCTACATGAACTCCATCAATGGCGTATGTTTCCAGCAGATATCTTGCAGCTTGGTCACCATCCACAGTGTCGTTGAGAAATGCCTCAACTAAAGGAAGACTAGGGTGTGCAAGTCCCGCATTTCGAACGATTCTGAGAACACGATTTTTATCGCTTTCCATAGTCCTCAGAGCTACAAATCAACACAACGAGAGGTAAGCCTGAAGAAAAAGTGGAATCGATCAAGAGATATGGAGTTGAATTGTGAGTAGATGGGATGCTTAGGCCAAGTGTCCGCGCTAGTCCTCGAGGTGAATATTATGTGAGAACAACACCGTCTATATGACCCTTAACAGCAGAGGTGTACCTAGGACATTCATAAGAGTCTCCCTCCCCAAGTTTCCATCCAAAGCTCTACTGACTATCTATAGCATTCGGGAATAACCATAACATCATCAGCCCCAAAGGGGATGTACTACCATGCAACAAACAAATTTGAAGGCTGGATACCAGAATTTAAACCGAAAGCCAACATTAGCCAGCCCTTGACACTCGTAATCCTCTACAAATCGGCCCTGTATCCTCCCAAACTCCTTTGAAGGCAGACGAAGTCTTGCAAGCTGTACCAGCAAATGGTTCTCCATCTCTGCGTACTAGCGAAGCTTTTACTTGCCGCATCTGGACGAAAGACGCCCTTGTAGCGCTTCACGACAATGGTATTATAACTTTGCCCGTGGATATTGGTAAGTCCCAACCTCCACATTCGCTTCTGCGCTTATTCGGAGAAAAATATTACTAACAAAATTATCGCAGACACAGTAGAGAGACAGGCCTTTGCTGCAGCGAGCGATCTGGAGCCCGAAATTGAACAGAACAAAAGCGGACCAAGTATTATTGATTGCACGGGTGGCGCTCCTTCGTTATAGAGGAATTCCTACAGTTACGGCTATGTCTCTGGCTTTGGTTGGGAGGGTCTGCAAGTCTCTGATACTACTTATTGTATTTTTCAGTCGTTGTCGTATGTCGTATTATCCATATGTTGATTCGGCGGAACTGGGTGTTTAAATAGTGGTTATACATTGAAATCCTATTGATTTTACACTCGAGCTCACGCTTTTCACAAAGTGATATAGATATAAAAATCGGAACTCAAAGTCTCGAAGGAGGTTAATCGATAATAAATAATAATTATTATAATAATAATATTATTTATATTAATAGTGGAAGACTTAATCGTATTTAAGCTTAATAGGGTAAAGTCGAATATAATCATAAATTGAAAGTCAGAATAGTAAAGTAGAGATTTTATTTCTTTTTCTGCCTTGTTATTTCTAAGGATTCTTTGAAGAAAACCTTTGTATTTATAGTATTTAATATGATTCTAATATATTCTATGATTAATAATAAGATCAATTTGAATCGAATCTTATAGAATTATTTTATATAATAAAAGGAAATAATAATTAATAATATTCAATCTAATGAATAAGAAATTCTATACACTTCCATTTCATTTTATTCCCTTATAAATCAATCTGATATGAATTATAATCGAAATTTTATATAATAATGAAATTTAATAATATATATGAATATTATTAATATATCACATTATTATCCGATCATTGGTTCGGCTAATATTATTAAGTGATTTAATAACTTATTAGAAAATCTCACACAAAGAACTTCTTCATATTTTCAACACTGTGTAATATGGCAATTTGATAACAGTCGCAAGATGCGAGTGGCTTGGGACCTGTTTCTTTTGGTTAAATGATATCAATTAATTAGATGACTGGAAAGGTAGGTCCGCAAGTGATGAGGACGTGTAGATGCGGTATTTTCCATAATGAAGCAGGGAGCTTTGAAGACTTTTTCTGGGTGGGGGTGAATATTGAGTTTGGGTAAGGTGTATTGACTCGTGGCTGGTTAATTATTTGTTTTTTTTGGAGCAATGAGACTCCTGTGCGATGGTTCGTTTATATTAGTTTAATTTTGATACATTTGAGATGTTCAACTTTATGGAAAGACGAGTATAAGGTTGCGTGCAAGCTTCCATATCTAGGTTTCTAGATGGTATGCATGTAATTTATCCGGAGGGTAATCATTTAAATACTAGGAAAAATGTCTGAATCATCCGTCATTAACCAAAGAGGCAATAAGGCAAACACTACCACCAGAGCTAGAGCTAGACCTCCCCAAAATCCCAATCCTATTACCCTATCCAGGTCCCTAAGATTTAGCACGCTCCCGGCCTAGAGGGACTCTGTAGCTCTCGCCGATGCACTCGCTATAGTGTGCAAACCGTTGACTCCAACCCTCATTATCAATTTTGCATGACCTCGCCCCTAGGATACTGCCAGAAATTAATGCAAAATCTGCTATACATCCTTTAGCTCAAATGGGACACTAAGCACGGTTGATTTTGTACGGTGAGAGAGAAGGATTGTGAAGAGGATAGCTCAGTAGAAGGGAAAACCTCCAAGACTGCAGTAGTAGCGAAAGATGCCTAGGGTGGGAAAATACTTATTGAGGAGGCCGACTAGCAATAAGGGGGATGAAAATGTAGAAGAAGAGCATTGTGAAGATGAGGTTAATCTCCGAGATGTCTGTGTTTATTTTAGTAATTGGTTATTTTCGAACAGATATAGATAATGAAAATACATCAGAAACGGATCCATCATTAAAATCAATGGGAAGGAGAATTCTTGGTGAACAAGGGCCTTGTTTGGGAAACGCCATAAAAACAGATATGAGCGTAGCATATGACAATGAGTGTATAGCCATATGAATTGATGCACATGACAGAGTTTATCGATAAAAAAGTTGCGTCCGGTTTGCTAATAATTGATTTTAAAGTCCTTGTGGGTGACTTTAAGTGTTAGTGATAGGTGGCCGCAACGAGTTTTCGACCCATAGTAGAGGAGCGGGTTCCAAATCGTCTTCTTCTTGTCCTCCTCACCATTTTCTCCCCTCAGTCTATTGTAGAACCTACTGAATGCTGCAGCAAACCTTTCTTTTAACTAATCCCTTAATCAAATTCCTCTTTCCTACTTTGCAATGGTTCTCTAAGCCCGAGAAATTACGACAAACAAACTAATGAAGAAGAATACTGTGACAATGAGGTTAGGAAGCGCATAAAGATACTCCTCAATAAACCCATCACTATGTGGTTTTCCAGACTCAACATGATATGGATGTGCCGCGAGTGATCACTCAGATGAGTCAGATCAGACCGACCGTCTACCAATATTGAGTCCAAATGGAATTGAAAATGCGACGTTTTGGTGTTGCTTCAAGCAAGGTAAATCTCTACCGAAAGAGCAAGGAATGTGGAAAATAACTCCACCTTTAATCGCCTCCGTAGACTCGTCACTCCTGCATCTTTATTACCCAGACCCATAGTGACCAAAGTTACGAGGACATCCATAACTGCGTAGGAAACTCTAACAGCAGAACACCCGCCACAGTCATCATGCCACAAATCATAATTAGGGACTTCGGTTTTATATCATTGGAGATGTGACCCCATGACACAGCAGTTCCTACTTGACAGATAGGAATGAGGAAATGGCAGCTCTAACCCAAGAACTAGCATCCGAAAGAACAGCGGTGTAATTCATGACCTGGGGATATAGATTTCCATTGTTGTACTGGGAGGAGCAGAGTCGGTGGCACAATAATACACTGAAATATAGGCTTACTTCTGGCTGCTATGTAGCCGGAGATGGACAATTTTGTCTTGAAAAGAGAATATCCCTCGCAGCTTCGTAGTGATAATGAGAACTGAGGGTACACAAGAGTGATGATGCCGGAAAAGAAATGTACCAGATGAGATGTCTTAAATTCGAGCTTAACTTCAATCCACAAGCATACTTGCTGTTGTAGAGAACTGAATGCTTGTCTGTATACGATGTCTCATTGTTTGCTGGATATATTCAAAAGAGTTGAGCTGCTTATCACCAGCCTTGCATGTGCCTGCTTGCAATGGTAGACCTCGCAGATTTCTGATTTGCACTTCTGCCAACAGCATAAGCTAACTGATGGATTGACTTTAAATTGAAAGCTCCCGAGCACAAAATAAACTGAAGGAATTTCTCGGTGAGAATGGAGCTTTTACGGTCGTGAAGATCTCCCTTCATACCTACCTAGTATATACATACGCATGAGTTGGTTGAAGGCGATTTCTTCTCGGCTGTGTCCGCGCTGTCACAAAAATGTCATTCTGCCATAGCAACACGTGAGCGGTGAAACTCCTTAAATATTTTTGTTGCACGTCTGAAAATTTGTGACCTATTTACCCTCTTTCCTGCCTTTTCAGTTAATTAATTAATTTAGTTTTTGTCACCCACCACCGCCTTGACCCACCCATTAAGTGTAAGAAAGATGCCGTCAGAATTAATTCTCTCGAAGCAAGTTTCCACACAAATTTGTTCAATCAGTTGGAACCCATTCTTGATATCACGAGCAAAAAATCTGTTTTTGATTTTGCCTACGGAAATGCTCATGAATACTCGCAAATCTCGCAGATTGTGAGAATGACTCAAGAAGCAGAGATATTTGCGTGTCTCCAAAAATGACATTTGTCACGAGCTGACGCAATTATCAGAATGGAAGTCTACCCTTCGTAGTGTCTAAGCTGACAATTATATGAGCTCTTTAAAATATAGACATCAAATTCTCAAGCTTTGATGAGCTTTTTGGACTCTATAGACTGTATAATGCTATCTATGGTTCAAACCTGGTGCTTGGACCGGAAGTACAGGCATATCTTGCTGAAATATCCTCTAACCATCCATCAGGAGCCAGCCTACATCCCGGCGACTGCACAGATAGTAACGACTCTTGATACTCAATCGAGCCTCTGGGGGAGCCACTGTAACAATTAATATCTCAATCGAACAGGGAGCGCTGACTGTGCTGAGGAGTAATAGTGATGCTGAAACCTAATAAATTGACCGTCTTCTATCCAGAATCATGGTACATAATTTTGTCTGTGGGCATCTACACTTGGTTCAAAAGCCGTCGGTAATCTCCCATACTAAGCTTTGAATTCTCTCACTAATCAAACGAGCTTCTCTCCTCCCTTCCTGAGAAGCAATCCAGAAACAGGCGATGCCGCTTGTTCGAACTCTCGGATCAGGAACTTCTTGTCCGTTATGCAAAAATCCCATGCATTTCTTAATATAACTGCGTAGGTGTGGCTCACGCTCTAATACGGTGGAACAGATGTCTCCAGACTGATAAACACCACCTTTTTGTGCCGCTATAAACAAGACCTGCATGTGGTATTGTGCGTCACCAATAAAAGAAACCGTCAGCGCCCGCAATCGCTCGTGATCCCCCACTGCGGCGAGCAGCGCCACACTTCGATAAGAGACTCCGTATGCTCGGGCAACAGCTGCATGTGTCCGCATTCCTGGTGGTCGCGGGTTGACCTCTAGTATGAAGACCGTAGGAGTTGCACTTTTGGTGTTCTCAATCTCCGGCTTCGCTTCAAGGTCTAGGACGCCATCTTTCCCTAAGACGAAGTCATAGCTGGAATTGTGAACTCGGGCTTCTACATGGAACATGCCAGTCCTAAAGCCCATGGCTAGGGCCGTAGCATGTACTTTTAGGCGGAGAGCGTCCATCTCACTCTCTGGCAAGGCAGAGGGCATGGCATTCAAGGTCTCAATAAATCCCTGTCCGTCGCTATCGCCGGTGCTTGGAAAGTCATCGTTAACTTCAAAGAAGACGATTTCTCCGTCTACAAGCACCAAATTGGCGTCAACTTCAGGTCCATCAACGTAGGGTTCGACCAAAACTAAGCCGTGGCTGTCTCGGCCATACTTGTCCGAGAAAGGAGGTTGCCATAGTCGAATCACTGCATCTCGCAGTTCCTCCTCGCATGTTACTTTGCATACACCCTCTGAAGCCCATCCATTCGCAGGTTTAACAATGAGCGGCAGAGAGAATGGCAGAACACTCCTATAGCGAGCCACAACGTCTTCAAGATCTGAAATACTTTGTATGCGATAACAGAATAGGCTCTGATCGAATTGGCGGGTTTGATACTTATCACGTGCCGCCGCTACTGACTTCGGCAACGAGGTAGAGAAGCCTAGCAATGTGGCAGCTTCTGCAACTACGGTGAGGAGAGGCTCATACATGCCAATTATGCCATCAATTTGTTTTGGGTAGTTAGACACTGCCGAGGCGATCCGCCTAGGCATGTCCTCAGTAAAAGCCATATCCATAGGGACAAAATCTTCGCGCAGGTGTTCCCATTCGGCATCTGCAAGTCCATGGCATGGGTCATCAAAGAACACGAGTACCATGTTGAGCGATGCAGCCGTTTTCGCAAGATCTTCAAGCTTTGAGAGACTGAGGAGATGTGAAGGAGGACCAGGACGGATCACTGCCAGACGTCGCTTTGGGGTCTGTTTTACACAATGCCATGCGAAAGAGAATCGTCTCGTTAGCTCTGTGTTCGATTTTGCAGCTTTGATATCGGACCAAGCTCTGCTTGTACATGACATGACCATGGCTCCGACAGCATTTTCTGAGATGTCGGCAATGTCGAGCACATTACAAGCATCAATGTCAACAATTTTGAGATATTGATCAAGCGAGACGAACGTCTGCACCTCCACAACATTGTTACAATCAACTAGGCGCCTGTCTAAAAAATCCGATTGAACAAGATACGCGCCGACAGTTGGAAGCAGGAGTCGAACAATGCAATCGTTTGCCGCAAGACGAGCCACGAGGAATTTTAAAGATAAAGAAGACTCCGAAGATACATTAATCTGGTCTTCTTGAAAGCCGCGGGGCATTTCGCCATCTGGTATTCTTTTCAACACGTCTACGACAAGCAGGGAAGTTTGCTGTGGCAGGAGGTGAGCTCGCCATGCAATTTCCATTGTGCTGACAACTTTCCGTTTGTGAGCTTAAATTGGACAATGTAGACGAATACAACTCGTCAATAGCTCTGAAGATTCTAGCAGCGCCTGAGAAGTCGAATCATGGTAGACGAAGATATTCAAGAATTTAGAACAGCAAACGAGATCTGAAAGCCCTTAAGTGCCAAGAGTTGTGAGACTTTAAACCTGGCTAGATAACGTAGCGGATGTAGTATTCCAAATAGATTGATCATAGCAATGAATCTAGAATCAAGAATATATCATCGTTCGATTAGGGTATGGATTGCAAACGCTGCGTAGGACATGGCGGAACCATCAAGTATCCACTAATGTTCAAGTTTCGACACTAGCAGCCCACGCCCCCATTCTCGATCACGAATAGGACTTGTCAAGATCCCTCGTGCGTGCGCTCTACGATAAGCGCCATAAGCACTAACTGAATATGAAATGATCTTATGGGTTTTGACAAAGCATTTATCCATATACAAAGCCTCTCCATACAAGGATCGCTTGAATATATCCCATTTGTGCTTCGTCCTAACAACAGGCGGTCTTGCAAACGTGCCATTACAGTGGGACGCTGGACAAGCGGGTCTGAGCCGATAAGAAAATAAGCTCTGAGACCCGAGTGATAGAGTGACATCGTGGGATGCTGAAGGATTCCTCGATCAATATAAATTCCATATAAGGAAGGTGGTGTTGACTTAATATATCAATAAAGTTATTGTAAGCTGAAAAACTAATCTTCAAGTTTTCTGCAACAATGATCTGAGCCGATAGGAAAATAAGCTCTGAGACCCGAGTGATAGAGTGTCATCGTAGGATGCTAAAGGATTCCTTGATCAATGCAAATTCCATACAAGGAAGGTGGCGTTGACCTTATATATCATCGCAAGCTGAAAAACTAATCTTTAGGTTTTCTGCAACAGTGATCAGAAATTCCCACTGTAGACCTCGATGCTGAGATTTTAGCTCTTCTGTTGATATCACAGTCCCCGCACAAAAGGTATCAAACATGAATAATTCGCTGACATCGAAGCCACGGGGTGTGCTCCTGCTCGTCTTACGGATGTACGGTGGTGGAGTTATCAATAGTGTGAATTCAAGGGTAAATTTCTGGGCAGTAGGTAGATCTCGACAACAAGGACATTGCAACATTATGTCGAAGATACATTCTTATACCTTTCTAAATAGTATAAAAGGGCTGTGAAGTCTTATTTTTACCGAGTTCGTTGTTAATGGCCCAAAGATATCACTTGCACTATTAGTCATGGGGAACTTACTACTTTTCCTTGTACCTTTGGCTTTAGTCGTTGCCGTTGTTCATATAATCAGAGCAGCGACCTCGACCAAAAAGTATGGATCAGCTCAGTTACCACCTGGCCCTCCAGGGCGGGATCACTCGAAACTCTTGGATAATGATCGTTGGAACATGTTCAAGGCTTGGAATGATCGATATGGTTGGTCATATATTCTCTTTGTTTTGAAGTTGCCTTGTTGACAAAGCGTTACAGGAAATGTGGCGACCTTTTATACTGGAAACCAGCTGAACATTGGTATGTCTTATGTAGTCATTGAGGCACAGTGGTTCCGCCATAGTAACTTTATCAGTGCTCGGAACAATGGAGGCAGCTGTGGACGTTCTCGAAAAGGCCGGTGAAACGTTCTCAAGCCGTCCACATTTCATCATGGGGTAGGTATCTTTCTCAGTCCAAAAATACCTGGACTAGATGTTTACACAAATTAGGGAGTTTCTCTTTTCAAGACTGCGTGGCTTCTCAATGACCTACGGACCTAAATGGCGAAATTGGCGAACGGTTTGACTTCCTTCAAAAATGTGCAGATTAGGGCCTAACTCGTCTGTTTTAAGCTTCAAAACTCGCACTTCAGTCCCCAAGTAGCATCTAAAGTCAAGCCGATGCAGATCAGTGAATCAGCTGTCTTGATGCATGACTACCTGACCAATACAGACCCTTCTAAGCAACATAAAATCCTTCGAAGGTATGTTGTGTTTAGACCATTTAGAAATGGAGGGTTAAGATTGACTTTCATAGATACACGGCATCTCTAATGTTTTATATGGGATATGGCCGTCGCGTTACGTCTCTTGATGATCCGCTTTGTGTGAAACATGACCAGGAAGAGGAATGTAAGTGCAACCTCCATGTCTATCTTTAAGATGTTTTCTAATCTTAGTAGATATTGAAAGGTATCTTGCAATCTACACTATGCTATATGAGAATATGTTCACCGGATACTCATTCTATTTTTAGTACAAAGTAAGTGTTTTTGAATGAGTTTATCTTAACATTTTGTGCTGAGTCATATGTACCAGAGTACCCGGACGATTTCCTCTTGAGAGCGTAAGTGAACTTCCCAGCATGTAGTAATGGCACACAACTGATAATTTGATCAGTGGCCTATCATGTTATGGCTCCCTGTAAGTTAATCACACTTCCCGGAGTAAGAGTAAGACTAATGGCTTCGAAGCGTCCTTTGCAGTGGTTCCGCCATGAGCCTGAGAAACACAGAGACACCAACACAAAGTTGTATACGACGGCTATGAATGAGGTCAAGAGAAAGATGGAAGACGGCACTGCTGTCCCATGCACATCCACTTATGGTCTCACAAAACAGAAGGAATTAGACATGGAAGATGACGTCGAACTGGCTTATGCTCTTTCTGCTCCATGGGCTGCCGGAATTGGAACGGTGAGTTTGACTTGTCTGGTTTTGTTAAGACTGCAAACTGATATGGTATAGACTACTACTGCATTTGAGATAGCAATTTGTACATCTCACCCTGCCAATTGGTATTCAAAACTTTAATGTTCTAATCTTTTGTAGTGGCCATGTTACACTACCCTGAGTGTCTCCAGAAGGCAAAAGCCGAAATCGATGAAGTTGTCGGACAGGATCGCATGCCCAACTTTGAAGATCAGCAATCTCTACCTTATTTGGGAGCCTTTATACGAGAAACATTGAGGTATGTGTCATAGGAAGATGATATGGAGATTTTCTAATAAGTCTCTTCTAGATGGCGACTTGTAACTCCCACTGGTATTGCACATTCATCAACTCAGGACTATACATACAAGGGCATGTTAATCCCGAAAGATGCATCTGTATATGCCAACGCCGCGTGAGTCCTCCATTAACCAAAAGGCGAGTCCATACACTGACATATTATGCATTAGCGAGATTATGAAAGATCCTGCTGTATTCCCCGACGGTGAAAAATTCATACCGGAAAGATTCTTAGAAACCAATGACCCCAGACTCCTCAATTACCGATTTGGCTGCTTCGGTTTTGGCCGAAGAATGTGTCCTGGTATGCACGTCGCACTCCAATCGTTATATATCGTTATCGCTCGGTAAGTGAATCTCCTCATCTTCTCACATTTCCATTCCCCACGCAGCTCACAACTTCATTTTTGAAGAATTCATCACTGACCCGTCAATCCAGGTTAATCTGGGCCTACGATGTACTTCCTGTCACTATCAATGGCAAACCATATATCCCAGATGCGGACGATTTTACCTATGGCCTGGTCAGCTACCCCGCTAATTTGAAATTCGAACTTGTTCCCCGCAGCGAGAAACACAAGAATATTATTATCGCTGAGGCTGAGCGTGCCAATGCCGATATGGCACATTTGGATGGTTCCAGTGCTTCGTACGATATCTGATCTCAAAACTTGGTACTAGACGATATTACAGGAAAGTAAAAGTTTTCAGATTTAGACCACAGCCGAGCTTTGACATCCGAGTGAGATACGGGAAAGTGGACTAGAAAAAAATAGGTTGAGACTTGTCTCTCGATCTTGCCAAGTGTTCGATTTTGGCTTTCAGTTATTTCATTTCTTGGTTATTTGGCCTATTGGGTCTCTGTAAGCTATTCTAGCTCTCGAATCTGCTATGCGTGTACAATCTTTCAAGGCATTTCAATGCTTGTACATATATTAGATAGATACATAGAAAAATAAGAGAAACCCTTTCATATTCTTTAACCATTTTAAACTTGGGCATGTGGTTTCTCCAAATATCTCCATTTTCTATATCGTACGGTATACTGACCTATTGAACTTCCTCCTACGAATACAACTGAATAATATTTGCACTGAACACCTTTAGTCCAACCTAATTACTCATCGAAAGTAAGTCATAGTCTTCCAACGCCAAACCACATAAAGCGTGGATCCCAAGCCGCGGAGCGAACAATCATCCTAATTATATCTATGAATATGCACCAATATTCAACTATTTGACGAGAAAAGCAGATCTGCTAGGGTGATTTCTGTGCTTTTCACGTAAATTTGCAAGTTGCTCAGAAGGAGCTCCCGTGGACAGTGATGGAAGTAGTGTGAATTAGTACTGTACCATAGTAGCTGATATTGAAGTATTTTACTTTAATCTATTTATATTATAATATTATGTATTGTAGGATGTATTTGTTTTGATATATAAAACATAAATTAGTGTATCATAATCTATAGAACGCTCATTATTATTGTTATTAATGATATAAAATTCAATAGTGTATATTTTAATATATATCCGAGAATTCGATACACTTTACTGTTATCGAGGAGTACAGGAATTGCATCATGGAATGCTGCCATCATCGCTGTGGAGTTGGCTCCTCCGGAATGGGGATTATAGAACGTAGGGCTTACCTGAAGCATTTGTTGTTTTTGGTGCATTTTGGGAGGTTATCTAGAGTGAAGGTAGTATTGAACATTTTTAAAACTGGTGGCTCAGTGTAATATGAATGAATTGCAGGTCTCCTGAATATACTAGGCCTCTATAAACAAATAAATCTTAATAACTAGGATTATCTATTGTTTCTCTATGATCTATATAAATCGAGTAATGCTCGATGCACATGAACCATAATACCGTTGACTCGTATCAACATATATATAAGACTTACGTCAACATCAAGGATCTTCCTCCAAACGAATTTCATGTCCATTCCCTTCGTAAACCAACCAACTCGCGCCAAAAGCAACAAAAGCTTCAATCATTAGTATCCACCACGCCATACCCACCACCCCCTTTTTCAAGCCTTGCCCATACACCGCACTAAAAACGAGCGGACCCAAAGTTCTGGCTCCGGCACTCACGCTCTGCGCAATACCGTGGATAGTGCTGAGGACACTCGGGTGCGGCGTGCAGTTATTGATAAGGATGAGCGAGCTGGGAAGCGCAAATGTACGGCCTGTAACAATGAGAAGCAGCAAACTATAAATTCCAATCCAAATCCATGGGCCGTCTGCTGCATGTGGTGACTCTGATTTCGTTGGAAATAATGCTAGGAATGGAGCAAGTGCATAAGCGAAGGGGAAAAGTGCTAGAGCATAGCGGTATGCATATAAAACGCCCAAACGGTGCGTTACCCATGAATAGACACCGAATTGTAAAGTCAGGCCCATGGCGCCGATGATACCGATTGCTGTTCCAATGATAACCGGTGAGAGGCTTAAGCCTCCTGTGAAGAAGAAGGGAGGGTGTGGTGTATAATCTGGCGGGTTTGGGCGGGTAGGATCAAAGCGAGGCGTAGAAAGGAACAAGAACCAAAGATTTTGAAATGCGCTTGTATGGCCTTGTATAAGCCCATGGGCGACCATAGTTGCAATGATATTGCGACGAAGTATGCGGCGAAATGGTAGTTTCGCACGTGGTTTGTACGAGTTTTTGGTTTCTTTGGTATATTCAGGAGGCATTGTCATTTCAATATCGTGAAAATTATCCTCAACTTCTAGCGGGGCATATTGAGACTGTCGCGGCCTGCAACAAATGATCCGAGCCATGAATCGACCCAACTTGAGGCCTGGATCAGAGAGATGCTGACGATCCATATGTGTCTGAAAAACGTGTGAGTGGAGTTTAAACAGGAACTGTGAGCTTTTACATACCTCTTCAAGACCCAAAATTACAAGGAAAAGCGAGACAAACAACAGTAAAGCATTCAACAAGTTTGGTAAAGCATATGGATACTTCAGCATCCATCCCACACCTTCTATGCCACCAAGCTTGCTTCCTGGCCCAAATGCCCGGGGAAAAGTGTGGACCGGATTCTGTAACCAACCACCAAGCAGGGGACCAAAAAGAACACCAACATTGAACATGATGGGCATCAACAAGAAAGCCTTAGTCTGATACTTCTTCTCGCGAATGATTTCAGAAGTCATCGTCCGCATAATGCTAACATTGCCGTTCAAGGCTCCGCCAAGGCAACGAAAAAATAGTGCAGGAGCAAAAGACCGGCAAAATCCAATGCCAATCGTGGATGTAAGCGTTCCTAACAAACCGATAATGAGTACATTCTTTCTGCCCACCGAGGCCTTGTCAGCCACACGACCCCATATCATAGCTGTGATGCACTGAGCGGCTGTAAAGCCGCCTGCAAGGTAGCCTGCCTGCGAAGAAATGGCTGAGTCCGAAAGTGATGGGTCAAAAAACCGCAGCATGAAGAACATGTAGGAGTTTATGCTGGATTGGACTATGGGCTCAGCCATACGCGCGAGGGCTAGGATGAAAAGCTGATCTTTTCTGGGCAGAGAAGGCCATGATGCCGGCTTCTCATTCTCGTTTTTAGGTGGCATACTGGCTATATCATTTGAGTTCCCCTCTTTCTCGGCGGTTCGAGTAGCTTTGGCTTTGATGAGCTTGATATGCTCATTGTCACTGTCACTTAGAGCGATATCAGAATTCTCGTCTAAGGAACATCTAGGTGAAAGATCGCTTGTCCGTTTTTCATTCTCTTTGTCTGTATCTATGTTTGGGGTATTGACTGTAGAGTCGGTGGTATGCTCGGTCTTGCTGTCGCCTACCACTGGCAACATTATTGCTGAAGCAGTGAAAGGATATTCGGCAGCTCCGGCAGCTGAGATGTTACCGTGCGCCTACACTTCAGTAGAAAAAGGTAACCTAGCCGATGAGATACAATGGACCCCACGAAGACAAAAATGTCACTTAATCTTTTGCGACGGGCGGCACGGGTTTGTGGGAAAATCTTGCGTGTAAAGAAGCCAAGAGCAGAATCAAAAAGACAAGGACCCTTTACGTCGCAGTCACTAGCAGGTAACGAAAAATCCTTCAATGAACATGGTAACTTTCAGGCGATTTTGCCACCCCGGTTGGTACTGGGGCTGCTATGCACCGAACCCTGCTTTTTAAAAAGTTGGAAATCCTACTGTGCAGATCGCAACCATCATGGTTGATAAGTGCAGGTCAGCAAATAACCGCAAATCGCTTGAACGACCTCAGGAGTTGCACTTCGATTGCAACGCTTTTGAACTAGTATTCAGCCACTAAATGCTTATCTCTAGACCCCAGTCCCGCGCTAGTGAATCCACTTATGGTAACAGTAAGCACAAAACAAGTTTTGTCCTAATAACATAGACTTATCATCTACTCGGGGTAACTGGGTTCTTCAACGTTTTAGTCCATGCATAACAGGTAGCACGTACTGTACAAAGCTTCTACCAATCGCGGAGCTCCTACCCTCCCCCCTTACCCTTCCCCTCTTACCCTTCCCACGGCTGGCTCCAACACGTAACTCGCAAAGGATCAAAGGATTAGCTAGCTAGACCGCCTTTTTCAGCTTTCGCTTTTGATGTACATCTTTTTGTCCTCGTGAACAATTCCGTCTCCCAAGGACAAAGGCATTTTCAAATATATAGACAGTAAATATGACCTATGAAATTGAAATTTTTTGAAATATGCGTTCTTATATGCCATCATGGAGCTGTCATTGTATACTGGTAGTGGACAACAATTGGTTGGACGATGTATCATTGTGATCGTAGTCATTGCCTTAGGTCTACTATTGCCGAAGTGGAAAAGATCCAGGCATATCCGGAATCTGAAGCGGCGACACAATTGCGCGGAAGCAAACAAGTATCCTCATCAGGATGTTCTGGGAACAGATCTAGCTCGCATTCGAGCTCAGGCAGTCAAAGAAGGCCATCTTTTCAGATTGTACAAGTCACAATTTGACACTTACGGCAAGACTTTCTCCGAAGTCTGGCGTGGTACGACGCTGTTTAATACAATAGAGCCGGCAAATATTCAGCATGTAGCGGCATGGGCTGCGGAAGATTTTGGCAAAGATCCTGATAGAGAAATAGCTCAATGGCCGCTTTTGGGACCCAGCATTTTCTCAGATGGACATGCCTGGAGTTTGTCGAGAGATTTGGTGAAACCCATATTTGCCAGGGCAGAAGTGTCGGATCTTGATTTCTTTGCTTCTTGTGTCGACAAGTTTTTGAAGTTACTTCCGGAAAAAGGCGAGACATTTGACATTCAGCCATTGCTGCATAGACTAGTATGTTAACCGCAGAGAGTTTTTGGATTATGGCACTAACTGCTACTTAGTTCTTGGATTCCTCCATGGATTTCATTTTTGGCCGCTCTTTAAATGCTCTACAAGCGGAAGCCTCACCTGAGAGTGTTGAATTCACTGAGGCTTTCACTACAGGACTGAAAGAAGTCAGTGCTCGGCGCGATGCGCCATGGTTTCAATTCCACTACCAGCGATTCATTGAAGGCCCCATTTGGAAGAAGGCCTACCAGACCGTTCATCGATTCGTAGATGGACAAGTACAGTTGGCTCTTGTAGATACAGCAAAAGAGGAGGCTAATTATGGAAATTCAGGGAGGAAACGCTATGTCTTGCTCCACGAGATGGCTAAACAGATCCGGGACCCTATTGCGCTCCGATATCATGTATTAGGTTTCTTCGCACCAGCACGGGATGTGACTTCTAGGCTAGTAGCTAATGCCATGTTCCAACTCGCCAGGCATCCGAATGAATGGGCGAAGCTTCGCCGCATTTCTTTAGAGCTAGGCGACGCCCCGCTGTCGTTTGGAAAGCTAAAACAACTAGCCGAGTTCAGGTATGTGTTGCAGGAGACCATCAGAACCGTTGGGCCCGCAGCAAGAATATGGCGTGCTGCCGTACGCGACACAATTTTACCAAAAGGAGGAGGTTACGACCAAACGCAGCCGGTGTTTATCCCTCGAGGGTCACCAGTAGTACTCGGCACATGGTGCATGAACCACGACAGTGACATCTGGGGCGATGATGTGGAAACTTTCAGGCCTGATCGATTCGTTGGGCGTAAGATGAACTGGGAATTCCTTCCGTTTTATGGAGGACCAAGAATATGCCCTGCTCAGCAACAGGCCATGATCCAGGCTACTTATGTGCTGGTGCGGCTGACACAGATGTTTGAGATAATCGAGAACCGGGATTCAGAGCCAGAATTCCTGCAACTAATCAAGATGGGTGTTGAAAGCATGAACGGGGCTAAGATTGCTTTCAGATGATCAATGAGTTATCTCCGAAATAGACGAGTGAGTAGTCCAGTGGAGGAAAGATATCAAAATCGAAGACGAGGCTCAGCAATCATATCCCCGTATCGGTTCAGGCTACTTGTGTAAGTAGGAAGAAGATTCATGGCTATAGATGTGGCATAAATTGGATGGCCAAGATCTTACAACCCAAGTCTTGGCTCAAGACAAGAACATGCCTTATGAATTATTGAGATACCTTTAGGAAGGCTTAGTGGCATTCAAAATGTCGACGCCTTGCTCAGGCTGCGGTGGTGACATGGAACCAGAACGATCTCTTGATTTTCAGGAAATTCCAGTCTTGTATGTAAAACTTCACTATTATCAGACAACTTCTTCTAAGGATGTCTCCATCTGATGCTGCCTGTGAAAGTCAACAATGATAGGCCTTGCCCCTTTAAAAGAAAGACCCGTCGCAAATTGCATAAATTCCCTTCTCTGTATTGCGTAAACCCCTCTAACCTCAGCATCCAACGTTCAGATAAGTTGCGGTGCGGCAAGTGCATTAGATCACACAGAAGTATTGCAAAGAACGGTTGAGTGATTCTGAAGTTATCTTGGTCGCGGTGTACTTACTGTGTTTAGTACTTTGCAGCAATGGCACGGGTAATGTGAAGTATGTATGCTACTCAACCAAACTCGTTCTACCTACTTCTCAGTCGCCTTTGTAGTAACTGTCTTCATATAAGTTGTTAAAAAAGCTTGGATTTTTAATGTGCCAAAATGCATTGGTGGTAGAACCTCAACTTACGTAATTGTTGCATGCTGGCAGAAAAAGGCGGTATACGAAAGTAAAGCGACATCAATCTTCAACCACCACTCATGCTTCAATCATCATTATCGTCCCTACCTACCTTTAGACGAGATATCAGATATCAGAAAGCTACCTAGCTGGAGTGCTTGTATTTTTTCGAACTTTGTCAAATCTTTAGATATACTATGCGGCGACTCTGTTCCATCTCACGAGCGCTTGGAATTGACCTTGACATTGTTCTCAGGATTGTAAATAAGTCCAGAAAGGGGTCGCCAGGAGGGAAAGAATCGAGTACTACCTTGGTCTTATAATGCGCAGAACTCTTATGAACTGCTTTTTGGGGACTTCTCGATAGGTCAAACCATATTTCAAGGTCTGCACACTAATTGGCAATGCCGCTCCACACTATGATCATCGTCTACTGCGCCGTTCTTCCCCTTCTCCCCCTTCTCTTCTAATTTTCTAGTCTTAAGTCGCATTGAAGCTTTCCGGGAATTTATCATTAATAACAGGAATAGGGTGAGCCAGTTCCCAGACATGTTTAATTCTGTTGAACATGAAAGCTACTAAATCTTCCCTTCCCCACAGCTTTACAATCTCTATTTCCTACCGTTGACTGGGAAAGATTCTTTGTGGGACTTATAGAGCCAATAATTAGGTTCTGCCATAGCTGTCTAAGGCAGTATATTGGTGTTCTTTAATGTTTGAGTTGGGATGGTATAAAAGCTAATAACTAGTCAACTATTCTTGTGAGGTTGACAGGTCTACCGGACAGGTCGACCGGGAGACAACAAGCTTGACCGTATCGCAGACTTAGGAGACATATCCCAGACACATCACCTCTATGATTGAAGTCTCAATAACCTTCCAACAACAATTGAATCTGTTTCGAAGATAGATTCTTACAGAACCTTTGCAAACTTCTGCAGTTCTTCAGACCATGCCATCATTACTGTGAAAATTTTGGCCCCGCTACCTAGGAATATTTATTGTTGAAGGTATGTGTTTCAATTGTACGGAAGTTCAGAATCATTACATATCAACTAACCCTTTTGTGTCCTCTTCTAGATCACTGAGCTTTGCTCTTCATATGTCTGGGACACCCGACTCATCATATAAATAGCGGGATATTCTTTAATGAGCTTCCCTTCTGAACTTATTCAACCTTCTTCAGTGTCGTTTCTTCTTCATGAACTTCGAAGCTATAAGTCAGGATCTTAGCTAAATTGCGATCTTTCAAAAGCTATACTGCATTGCACCTGGAGCTATGATAATCCTGGAAGAAAGCTACACTGGCATGTTGTTTACCTGACCATCAGAACCAATGCTGGCTTGAATCCGATGAAATACTCCAAAATCTATTAGTCTGATACCAACGCCTTCTATATCTAGCTACATTTCAAATTTGCCACGACTTCCGGAAAGCAGAGAAGCAATTCTTCACACATTTTATTAGCCTCGTAATACAGTCATCACAGCACAGTCACGGCTAGGGTTTGAGCAGTTATAAAAGTCAAATATATATATATTCGGTCCAGGTCATCAGCGAATGAGTGCAAAGGCTCAATGACCAAAAGTCGTGAGTAAATACAAACTCGATAGCATCCAACGCACCAATATGAAAAACATCCTATCTTCTTATCACAGATCATATATTCATCGACAAAACAAAGCAAAACCCAAGCTATTGTATTTCAGAAAATCGTAAACAAATATTTCAAATAAATCTCAACTTTGGAAAATATCAGTAAAGGCACGAGACATATTGTAAGAGAAAATGAATCGTGTTTACCTTGAGATGGACCGGAATGATCTCAACATAGTTCATGGGAAGTTGTGGTAGTTAAATGCACCAAGAACTCTGTTCGGAAAGTTGGGCTCTTGACGCATCATTGTCTCAACTCTACCTAAGGTTTCAAGGATACCAGCTCTATGAGTTGTGTCGGAGATTTTGTTGAAAAGGATACCAATTGCTGGAGCACCAACCAAAGGAGAACCGCCGTCCATGACCATGATGGTCATGTCAGAGCGTGGATATCTATTTGGTCTGGTGTAATGGACATCCTGGATCATGAAATGCATGTACAGGATGTTGTTAACCGTATGATCGATATAGTTTGCCTCGACGACCACAGATTCAAGTAATGGTAGGTTCTGGACGATCCGAGCAACTGTCTGAAAGTTATCGTGGAATTCCTGAGCCGGAAGGCAAACATGACGGATACTTGAAAACTCTCCACGAAACCTAAGAGCGCCGATGAAATCGAGAGGTGGCAATTGTCCATTAAGGGAAAGAAGGGACGCGAAGTCGATACAATCAATATCGGGGTTGACGAAAACACCCTTCTTTTCTCCATGGTATTTGGCAGGATTAAGTTCGAACATTGGTCGGTAGACACCAACCATTGCTGACAAGGCTCCCTTAGATGTGTTGAGAAACTTTGGACGCCTAGCTCCAACTACCGTGTACTCATTATCATCAGGATGTAGGACAACATCAACATTTTCTTCGACAATTGTAATGATCCGGGGGTAATTCAACGACACCATCACCCAAATCTTATCCTGGAGCTCAGTGGCAAGCTTGCGAAACAACGGAAAACCTGTGACTACCGGGTTGACTTCAACTTGAACTACCGTGAGGGTTGCGCCGACTGGCGTGTTTTGTACGGACTTCTTTTCAAGATGGAGCCAGTCGAGCTGGTCTGATTGCTTGTCACAGATCTTGTTTCCAAGCGCGAGATCGAGCCATTCGGTCTTAGCAAAATCAGCGACAGTTGCAAATGGAGTTCTAGCGAACAAGCTGATGTTATGGCTGCTCGGCACAAGTTAGATTAGCATAGTTCATCAAAGTTGATGCCGAGATAGAGGTCTTTTCAATGGGAAGTACTTACTTGATGGAAGACATGATGTTTGGCGGCTTTATAACTTTAGATGAGGAATGCGATTATGTCAAGTGTCGGTCAAAAATGACGCTCTAAACCAGTACCGAAAGTTGATTAGGTTAAGCTCCCCGAGCCTGTAGAAACAGCTGAGAGATTTGAAATCTGATGAGCTGCGTAAGTAGTTGCTCAACACCCAACAGCTTTGGTGGATTCCAAAAGATGCTGCTAAGCGGAGAGTAGAGATCACTTACAGATCGAAGATGGGCAAAACTTGTCAAATTACTTCCAGTGGGACAGGAAGGCCAGAGAACCGTGGTCCTTGGGAAATATGGGTGCTGAAGTGGATCTCGAAGTCGGTAAAGAACGACAGAGAACCTTCGAAGTGTTGGATTCAAACTGCTGTCGTGTAAGTAGATGTCCAGGTCTCAGATATTCAGCATAGTGGAAGACTATAGCACTTACAAGTTGAAAGAAGAAGAAAAAGGTAAGTTCAAGTTGAAAGGCTACTTTGAGATTTAGTTATGCAGTCTTCGATCTTGGTGTGCTATGAATGGATGTATTGGACCAGGATTTCTGGGTCAAGTAGAGGGGAAGATAAGTGACAAAGGTTCATGTTTCGAACTGGGGAAGGTTGAGAGAGAAAAATATGTGTGAAAAGGTATCCGTTTGAAGAAAACGTATGGTGGGATCAGATTCGTGTGAAGTTGAGGAATGAGTGATACACGCCCAATTAAGAAAAGCGGGAATGTGTTGTGCAAGATATGATGATTGCAAACGTGAAGATTTGTCTTTGAAGACAAGACCGGGCTTCACGGGTGATTGTGAAGAGCATTGAGCCGTAGAGTGGCGGTGGTAGGTATAGAAACAAGAATCGTGGATTGTGGAGTGTGGAAGTAGGAAAATTTTAATATCAGCTTGGAAGACTTGACTTACTCAGTAGTGAGTATACGGTTTTCTTCTACAGAGAAGGTGTCGAGAAAGTCCTGTTGAATGAAAGTCAGTACTGGTGATCTCGAGGTTGATGAAGCAGCCAGTTTTGGCTGAAAGTATTGGGCGGGACTGACGTGGTGTTGAATGTGAAACGATGAAGACTTAAGATGGCACTTACTTCAGATGATTTGCACTTGAATTGTCTGTGTAAAAGGCCTGAAAATGTGAGTCTCTATTTGATAGATCGATGGTTCCTTCTGTGGTAATATGATATATCTGGGGACCTTGATTTTAAGATGGAATTTGAGGAAGATGCAAGTGCGTTTTTTCAGATAATAGCTTCGGAGTACTCACAATAGAATCAAAAGCAGAAGAATCTTCTCGCAAAGCGATGAAAGTAATAAAAAAAAGAGCGTATGTTGGCTATTGTCTTTTCCAAAGTTGTATTCTCTGAGTTTTGTTGAAAGTGGTTATTGTGCGAGAGAACAATAAGTTTCAGATATTCTAGTCACGTTGCTGTACAGCAACAAGGCTCTACATCTTAGCGAGCAAATGATTTCTTGAGAAAATTGGGCCTTCCAACATCGGTTTTCTTATGATATTACCTTACTAATTAGGTGATGGATGGGAAGAGTGTCTTATGGTTATATTGTTTGTGGTAGCAGCAAGAAATTTTACAAAGTGAATATGTTAGTGAATCAATAATGGTGAAGAGCTCTTCGGAAGGCATCAGCTATACCTTTGTCATAGCACTTATAGAGGTTCCCCTCAATTTACCTACCTGCTTTGCCTCGTGAGGCTGAATGTGATGACTAGCTGGACTACCTGGGAACTTGTCCATATCCTATACTCCCAAGCCGATATCTCTTGCTGCCACTATACGATCTTACCAAGAACGCTGCAACGCTGCACCCTCTTGCTTCCTCTATACTTACCAACATGCACACTGTCGTAAGTCTCCATTACCTTTATCCACAAGACCCACTAAATGGGTTGTGTCTACATATCACTATTGATACAAGAATCGGTCCCACATCCTCTACACTACATGGCCGTCCTTTTGATATGCTGATCAGACCCCAAAGTGCAGGTCCAAGGATCCGATTCGAGCTCGGCGCAGAACAGACCCTTATAACCATTCACAACTCAGGCAAGAAAATAACCACCTGCAGGCTACGAATCTACGTTACTCCTGCTGCTGTTCCTACGAAGATCGAGTTTACTAGCTGTTAGAGCTGGATACCTATGCGCAGTGCTATCTGCTCTCAACATCCCTTGAGTTCCCCGGCAAAGAAAAGAAGAGCTTCTTCAAGTGAAACCGTACTCGTAACCGCAGCATATGCCCAAGGGTTACCAATATCTCGTGCGGAAAGAGTCATCAGTCATCAGTACAATCTCCGGATTCAAAGCGAATTCAGAAGAGAAGAGAATGCCATGCAGAGTTGTCTTATCCTAAAAAAAGACAGTGTTGCGAGCAAACGAAGCCACGAACCCTTTATTTACACCTCCCTCCATTATATATACATTTTTGTCCTACATACCATACGTTCGCTACAATGCACGTTTCTCCTCCATAACCCTTTACACGGCGAAAATTAAGCGAAGTCGCATCACAAAAGAAGCGATGAACATTACTAATTCTGTACATGATGGTTTGCATTTACTTACCCATTCATACTTTGTAGATCTATAGATATGATTAAAGCGCTCTCTTCAATCTCATATCAACCATGATATGAAGAACTATCACTGGTGAGCCCTGAGTCCAATTTTCAAACATCCATGCGTCTTCTCTATTCCTACCTAACTACACTGAACATTGTCCGCTATTTCTCTTTTTTTCCCTCACCTCCTCTCCATCTAATCTCCCACCACACCACACTCCCACAGGCTTACCATCTCCTCAATCCCAGATCCCAAAAGTAAACAAACAAACGAACGAACACATCATCCCCAATTCTCCAATTCCCCCACAACCCCTGCCAATCCCAGCCTTCCCGTTCTACCCTAGTAGGTAATCAAAAAGCAAAACCTGAAACGTACTAAAAACTAAAAGAGATCACGTCATCGCTTATTTACCCAATAATATGATGTGATATGTTTCGGTTTTGAAATTTGAATAGAGTTAAACTGTTAAGGAAAAGTGAGGAAGGGATGAGTTGAAGATGAAGAAAATAAAATATTTAAAAGACTCGGGAATGAAAGTAAAAATAAAAATAGTTTTTAGGGTGAAAGAAAGTTGTTGGTACCTATGGGTTGAGGTGAATGTAAGTGAAATAGGAGGGAAAGGAAAGAGAAGGAGATGGTATTGATAATTTCATGTCTAATACCTGGTATGGTGGTATAGTCAACAAGAGTTTAACCTTTTTCAGGCAAGATGGTCAATCATGATTCAACTAAAACTAGATATTTAAACTGGCCGTTCATTCGGTTGTGGATGTCAAAATATTGATGATAAACACATGGATATCTCATCTGGTCCAGGAAGAGTGGAATATATTCAATTTATCAACAATTAACGCCAACCAAGTACACCTATTCCAATCCCTTTGCCAGTAACTCCTGCCCTATCTCTTTAATTAAAGTTTCTTTTGGAAATGCCTTGGCCTTGTCCATTATAGTTTTCTGAGCATCCATACTTTTCAGTAAATCCACCAACTCTCCAGCTTTCGGACTTCCAAACACCAAATGACCAAACGCCAACAGATATCCCTTTAAAGCTTCCGGGGACTCTTTTTCTTCTTGTATAGCTTCTAATAATGACGCTGCAAGTTCTATTTGCTCGCTTTCTGGTAATACTTCTTTATGATCTTCTATACGAAGACTGGAGTTTGCAAATGCCATATTGAATGCAAGACTTGCGGCTGCGACACGAACATTATGATGCGCATCGTCAAGTAGAGAGGTAGTGATTAGTTGAACAAGCGGGTTGGTAAGAGTCGGACAACCGAGGATATGCTGAGGGTATAGTGGACTTGTGAAGAGATTGCAACCTGCTTGAAGTGCGACTAAACGAAGTGAGTAAGGGCAGTCCTTTAGACTATCAACATATGTAAATAGAGGAGCAATAGTTTTGTGGTTGCTCTCCTCAGCATAGTAACCACTAAGTCTGGGATCCACAAGAGCACATCGAAGAAGGTCAACGATTGTAAACATAATTTCAGTGGGTAATTTGGAGGGAGCTTCCCGGAGGAACCAACTAAAAGCATCTAGATCTGGCAGATGTGTCTCTGCTGCAGGTTTTGATTGGCCCTCCGAGACAAAGTGAAGAACTCCTTTGACTGCTGGGACATCAGCAGCAGGTCCCATCTTCGCTTTGAGTTTTTCAAGTGGTGGGACTTTCGTATAGATAACTGGCAGCATATCCGGGGCTCGAAGTGCTGGTAAACGTAAAGACTCGTGTGCATGAGGTGGGAATGCCATTTGTACAAGGAGCCCTACGTTTGCTCGAAGGGTCGCTATATCTCCTCCCGCCCAACGTTTCTCCTCCTCGCCTTGTAAGTAAGTCGCAAAGGAGGGCGTAGTAGTAACACCGTATTTCGTGGCAATCTCATATGACCGGGAGATATCAACTATTATGAGGATGGCTTTGCGTCCTGCATCCTTTGCAAGTTGCTCAAATACAGGGTATAAAGTCTTGCAAGGAGCGCAATTACGAGAGGTAAAGAATATGACTGCGCATTTCTTCTTGGCTGATTTCAAAAGATTATCCAACTCGGTAGATGTGGTCACATGTCGAACCTGGGACATCGATGCTTGCTGCTGTGGATCCTCCGAGCTTTGTATACCCAAAAGTCCGCCATTATTCATACTATTCAAGGTGACGTAGTCATTGAAGTGTGGTTGTACCATTCTGCCAAAGGGAGTGTTGAGTACAGTTTCTGGGAGATTCGTAATATACTCGGGGATTCCCTTGCCAACCAGAAAGGTGGCAAAATCGTTCGAGAAATTATTGCAGTTGTGTTTCCAGAGATCATACGCCTACATTTGAATTAGCTCATGGCTGAGGAGTAATACCAGAGGATAATTTACCTCAAAGGTGTAGATTGCTTTCAAAGAGTCGAGATATTCTAGAATCACATCCATAGGCAAATCTGTTTTCCCTAACTCCAGGACCTGCAATGGTTTGCCTAGATGGGTTGACCCAGGCCTAACAGTCTTGACGCCTCCATCGTAGGTATATTCAATACCCTCGAAGACGACTGAAGTATGATAGATAGCGTCAATTTGGACTCCTAAGAGGGCTCCCGATAAGTTGCGCGCTAGGCCTTTCGAAAGATCATAAATGTATAGCTGTACGTTCATTATTTTATTGCTGTGAATGTTGAGTATCTAGGTAGATCAAAGGGAAATGCGTATTCAGGAATATCCTTTTGGGGGTAGGATATGCGCAAATTAGGAGAAGAGAGAGTAACTGCTAGGTAGGAGATAGAAAGAGAAACCAAACTTAGGGGTTTTATTGTGGTAGCAATATTAACAATTTCATGTAGGCCATAAGATTAGTTCTATATCATTCTATGAAAGTAAAGCCATTGATTGAGATCTAGCAAGTACGTACCGAAGGCAGCTTCTGCATGACGATGTTCCGGAAACTCGGTTGAAGGGTGTGTCACTAACAGATTACTATAAAAACTCCGTCATTGATGGGTGCGATTAATAGATTACTAAGGAACTCCTGGTATCAGCCACTAGGGAGCCCTTTCACGATACTCGATAAGCAGAAATCTTTATCTCTACACCCCCACAAGCCCCATTCCTTCTAAATTAACCAATCATCCCTCGCCGCGATGCCAAATTTAGCCACAGTCTTCAAATTTAATGCAAGGGTACAGGTAAATTGTATTGTCCCCTATTTTCCAATTTCTGTCTTCTGCCCTTACTTTAAAGTTCTTCTGGAATTACTCGTACAGCACTGTTCTTTTTCCATCTTCATTTCCCCATTCTATTTCCCTGGCAATTACGCAAAAAGGATTTGGAACTTCACCAATCCTTTTCTATTTCATACTTTTCACTCGCTTTTTTCGTTTATATTACTAGACTTGAGTTGGTATTTAATCTAAGGTGGTTAGTTCTACTTGTCGCTCTTTCGCAGATGCGACGTACTTCTGTGTCTCTCCCATCGAAGAGTACATCACACGATCCTCACGAGAAACTTGCAAGATATAACAAATCGGGCGCAAACGAAAGCGCCGCTTCCAAGCTGGAGAAATCAAAGAACGCCATGATGACCCAAAGCCAGCGGTCAAGGTACATGAAGACAGGAGGAATCCTGCTCTTCGTCGTGTTCTTATTCTACTACCTGTCCCCAAGTGGAACCCAGGTATCAAACACTGGTATGCCATCTGGATACATTTAATATCACTCTCTAACATATAATAGTTGGAAATACCGCCGATGCAGTTAAAGGTGGAAATAATGGGCAATCACCATCCGACTCGACATATGGGACAACGAAGTGCTCGAAATCCTTTAGCAAGTCGAAGCCGATTGTTCAATATGCTATCATGATTGATGCTGGCAGTACCGGATCTAGAGTTCACGTATATAAATTTAATAATTGCGGCCCCACGCCAGAGTTGGAGCATGAGGAATTCAAAATGACTGAAAAGAAAGAGGGTGGTTCTGGATTGAGCTCTTATGGAGCTGATGCCGAAGGAGCTGCAAAGAGTCTCGACATGCTTATGGATGTTGCAGTGAAAACTGTTCCCGACGCACTCAAATCTTGCACCCCTGTAGCTGTCAAGGCTACTGCTGGTCTACGAAAACTTGGTCCGGAATTGAGCGCCAATATTCTAAAGGCTGTTCGTACCAGATTGGAAACTGTCTATCCCTTCGCAGTTGTATCTGATGAGAAGGGCGGAGTCCAGGTTATGGACGGTACTGATGAAGGTGTTTACGCTTGGATCACTACCAACTTTTTACTCGGCAACATTGGAGGTCCCGCTCCCGGAGATACTGCAGCAGTTTTCGATCTTGGTGGAGGATCAACCCAAGTTGTTTTCGAACCCAAATTCAAATTACCGGAGAAGATGGCTGAAGGTGACCACAAATATAAGCTTACTTTTGGCGGAAGAGATTTCGAGCTTTACCAACATTCTCACTTGGGATATGGTCTCATGGCAGCCCGTGAAACGATCCACAAGACTCTCATTGATGACATTCATGCAGCTAATCCTTTGGATCTCTCCTGGACCGCATCACCAATCATCAATCCTTGTATTGCACCAGGCATGAATCGATCCATCGATATTGCATTTGATGAGAAGCATCCTCTTCGTGCTAAGTTGGGAGAGAAGAATGAATTCGTCATGAAGGGTCCTTCTTCACCATCTCCAGCTCAATGCCGCAAACTAGCAGAGAAGATGTTGTTCAAGGAAGCCGAATGTAAAGTTGCACCTTGCTCTTTCAATGGTGTTCATCAACCTTCTTTAGAAAAGACCTTCCAGCATGAGGATGTCTACACTTTCTCATACTTCTTTGACCGTACCGACCCTCTTGGCATGCCAGAATCCTTTACTCTACGGGAATTGCATGATCTTACAAGCCAGGTTTGTGGTGGCGAGTCTCATTGGGATATGTTTAGAGGTGTTCCTGATGCCCTCAAGGAATTGAGGGATAGACCCGAATGGTGCCTTGATCTGAATTTCATGATGGCTTTGTTGCACACGGGTTACGAAATGCCAATTGATAGAGAGGTTAAGATTGCAAAGAAGCTCAAGGGTAATGAGCTTGGATGGTGTCTTGGTGCTAGGTATGTTTCATTCCCCTCTTATTAAATACTCTATCTAACAACGAACAGTCTCCCATTGCTTGAGGCTGGCTCCGGATGGAAATGCCGTGTCAAGGAAATCTCATAGATGGTCATGTAATGAGCCTCTAGATATGTATGATTCATGGATGATTGGCGTAATGAAGGGATTGATTCCGAAAGATCATTTAAGACTTAGAGGCATCACAGCTGTGTTTATACAACGGCTTTGATCGAGTAAATAATTCATGACATTTTATTCTTTTCCCTGCCCATTATGAAATAGATTACTCTCTGGGTATTCTGCGTTGCATTTTACTGAACATCATTCAACTTAGAAACATTAACCTTGATGAGGGGGAGATTCGCGAAAGCGCACTGGTAGGTTGTTTCCTTTCAGGGGTATTTCACGTGATTACCCCTCTGCATTTGAATAGCCGACGTCATCGACGACGTCTTGCCCAGCTCGGCGTTACAACTATCAGATATAGATATAAAAAAGTATGATTTATCCTCCAAGCTTCCTATCGACGACTCCATTGTGATAATTTGCGAGCAGAAACTCCCCATTACAGTTTCCAAATCCATCTATCTAGCCAGTCTAGCTAAAATGCAATTAATCACATCCCTCGCACTTCTTCTAATAACCATCTTCGAGCTCAGTTCCACCCTCGTCATATCCCCAGAATCATACAATTATGATCCTTATGAATGTAACGGTCTTCAGGCCGATAAATTCAAATCCTTCAAAGGCATTCGGAAGATGTACGTACATCCCACAAATCATCATATAAATCTCACAGGTACACCTAACTAACACTTCCCCCAGTCTCAAAAAATCATCCATCATCCCCGATGTCCTCGATCCCTTTATTCCATCCTGTTATCTTATTCCCTCCTATTTCCCTTCGTCTTCCTCCTCTTCCTCCTCGTCCCCAAAACCCAAAACGGTAAAATTAGGGAATACCCTACTCCCCTCACAAACACAATCCCCGCCCTCTCTGCAAATTTTCTGTCCTGGTAAAATGGTGGTTGAAGGTGGTTTGACGGTTATTCTTACGGATCCGGATGCGCCGTCGAGAGGTGATGATAGTTTGTCGGAAATGTGTCATTGGATTGCGAGGGTGCCCGAAGTAGTTATTGAGTTGCAGGGTGTGAGGGTGTGGGTTAATGCGTCAGATTTGGTGGGGGTTGTTGATTGTGGGTTTTTAGTCTTCTTTTTATTTTTGTTTTTTTGTCCTGCTTTTGTTTGGTGGGAGGAGTTGGAAAGAAATGCTATGATGGATGATTTGATGAGATTCCAATATTTACATGCTGACGATATATTCAGATAAAGCACCAGCGCCACCTAAAGGAACGGGTAAACATCGCTATGTATTTGTACTTTTGGAGGGGGAAAATGCGCATTTAAAAGGTCCGGAGGAGAGGAAACATTGGGGGTTTGAGGAGCCGGGAAGTGGTGTGAGGGAGTGGGCGGAGAAGGCAAATCTTACGGTTTTGGGGGCGAATTTTCTTTATGAGAAGTATCATGGTGAGGAAATGAAGGAGGGTAAGTTTGAAATTTAGTTTGGGTTTTGAGAGTTGCTTTGGGTTCTGGCTGTGGGGGAATATGCATTTGTAGAGTTTCAATGTTAGGTTGTGGGAAATGAAGACGATTATTGGAATCTCCAAATCATGGATATGCAGGATGAGAGTCGAAAGTTGGTTCTTGAGATAAGATGTCTGGACCTCGACCTAGTTGGATGAGAGTCGTAATGTCTTTTGTTTTTCTATTTTCTCTGATTTTCACTCTAGCAATAAAAGTATCTTAGTATCATCTATCGCCCACCTACTTGATGACCTTTATATTTGATATGTGTTATATATATCTAGCCCTAGTCTAGTGCCTGGAACATCTATTTCTCTTTTTCGATAGAAAAATTTCCATCTTAACCTTCCTCATCTACCAATTTCTTTTAAAAGAGTGCACAAAGTAGTGCGAATACTCCGTACACTGTTACATTTCTACCACTTTCTATGTTAGGAAGAAATTATACTAGAATTAAATTTAATAATTGTCGAGAACTTAACTTATTACATTATCTAAAATGAGATAATTTTGATTTGTATGTATTTTTAATTCTACTTTTTTAACTTTTAATATGAACAAAATATCAAAATATCAAAATATCAAAACCAAATTATTATTATGTAACAAATTATAATATTAAAGCTATCAAATGTGAAATAAATGACTTTTGGTGTGAAATAGAGCTATGGTTCAAACTAAAAGTAGGTCATTGTAGCTCCCAGCGAGATTTGAGCTAGGCAAAATCTACTGAAAGGAGGCGGGATTGGGGTCGGTGTGGTGGCGGGCGAGTGAGATGACCTTCCATGTCTTCGATGTCTTCGCGAGGTGTGCTGGCTTTGATGAGTTTCAGATAATCTTGATGCGGATACATAAGCTTCTTTATTTTCTGCGTAGCTTTCAATGGCGGGCGCTTTCCATGCTGATCTTCTTCCTCTTGGCAATCTCTTTCATATCGTCTATTCCTTCCATACTCGATCGCGACGACGCGTGTTTTCTCTGCCTCCTCTATCTCCACTGTCTCCTCTGAGTCCTCTGAGTCCTCTGTCTCCTGCTTCCGCATGCCGGGTCATTTGTCGTTCTCTCCTTCGTTCTTCGTGCTCTTGATATTTTTCAGACACCGTCAATCTTTGGCCGCTTCTTATACTCATACACCGGAACAATCCTTGGGCGAGATTTCGGAACGAACATCTTATCATCAGCTCTACTGACGCCATCAGAAGTCCCACACGCCGCGCACCCCTGAGAAGGTCTTTTAAGTATCTGGCCACACGTGTAGATAAAAATCTTAATCTCACGTTCTTTCCCGGATTTTCGCATCCTGGAAGTTTGAGGAGGCTGATACATTCACTTCTCCTACAAGAATTCTTTATTAATATGGCTTTTATTTTCGGTATCGTGGTTGCTTCGGGTTGTTTGTCCTCAGCTCGGTATTGAATGCACGTCTCGCAGCTTGTTTCCCATTCGGGACATCTCATTTCGTGATACCCGCAGCTGAAGAGCGTGTACTCTATGCGCCAGTGCTGGCATTCGGGTAGATCTATATTGCGCCCAAAGGAGGAAGCGTTCTGGATGATTTTAAAAGGCATGGTTTTAGTAATTTATGTATCAACGTATGTATTTGAAATGAAGATGGTTTCCGGAAAGATGTAATATTTAAACTCTCGAAAGCAAAGGTGTTGTTGATAAAAGAAGAAGAAGAAAAAGAAAGATTTCAATCCAGTGAAACTACATCTTTTTAAGTCTGATCGAATCCCAAATGACTAAAAGATAAATAAAATTTCCAATAATGATTCGGTAAAATTCATATATATATGAGCCTGCACTACATATTCATGCCCAGTATGGTATAGAATCACTTGAGAAACGGAGTCATGTTTTCACTCAATCATTTATATACTACACAGTCATCACTCCGTGTCCCAGGAAGATTCCAGAGGCCTGAAAACGGTGGATCTTAAGATTTATGGCAAATCTCTTCCAAACTCCTTGGGTGATGATTGATGAAACCTCCAATAATCCCTATGCTTGATCCTAGACTTTCCACACATTTCTATGTCACAATACTGTATTCATACTGGTAAAAACCCTGAAGGAGTTGAAGATACCTATTCCTCCATGAGACATATCATGTATACAAAATACGTCAAACCAAATGGTACAGACGGACTCATTCTATGACTCTGTGTAATAGGCTTTCAGTTATTTCTGCAATATGGGCATAGTTATTTCTGCAATATGGGCATAGTTATTTTATGTAATGTACAAATATATGTATTGAAAATACACAAGGTGATAGTTTTTAAAAATGATGTAGGACGAATATTTTAAAGCATCGAAAACGAAAATATACTGTTGATACAAAAAAGGGAACTCTCAAATTCAACCGTAAACCTCCAATTTTGCAAGGCTATTCAAATTCTAAAGTGATCCCCCAAATGACTTTCAGATAGCTAAGAGCTCAATGAATATCATATCAAGACTGTATGCATAGTACATAGTATAGATAAGGTATGATATTAATTTAGCTAGGGTGGAGGATGTATATCCGAGTTCGAAGCGAAATGCTAAGAATAACTGTAAGTCTATGATTTCGATATGAAGTATACTTACTAGATGAACATGAGAGAACTTACAAACCACCATCACCCACAAGCATCAACATGAAGCACTTGAAAGTATCTAGCAATGCCATCCGTAACCACGATCATTAGTCTTCCGACTGCTTCTGGTGTGACCATCCTCCTTTCTAGACGTTGTTTTGCCAGAAGACTTCGGTGCGGGCTTCGAAAAAGATGATCTAGAGCTACGACCTTTCGAGCGTGTATTCTCTGGGGGTAACGTTGTCTCAAACTTGGCAGCTTCCTCGGCGGCTCCTTTCTCTTCTGCGTTGAAACGGGCTCGATCTTCTCCTTGCCGTTCTTCTTGGTTCTGTTGCCACTCCGTACGCTTCCCGGCGCCTATTTGCAGTATAACTGGCTGTCTTGCTTCCCGAGTCGATGGCATCGCCTGAGTAGGTGCGTATCCAAGATCTGCTCGCTGCGGTACATATCCCTGATCATAATATTGGCTACTCTGTACGTAAGGCGCTGGCTGTGCTCGTGGTGCTGACCATGGCGTCGGTAATGGCACGTCTACCCTAGGTCTTTCGTAAGTGGGAGCTGGGCTAGAATGGTGTTGGGGATGGGGCGGGTCATAATATTGAGCTCGAGATTGAAGTCCATACGGCTCTTGAGTAAGCCATTTCTTATTGTCCTCTTTAATGATACGCTGTGTATCATCAGCAGGTGCGCCATCGTATTCAGATTGGATTTCTTAAGATTCTTGAACCCATCGACCAGTGTTCTCTTCAATTATCTGCTGTGTATCATCTTCCTGTCGCAGTGGGGCTTCCCGTTCCACAGGTTGTTTCTTAACCTTCTGCTGAGAGCTTTCTCTTCTCTCGTCTCGACGTTCTTTGCGATTCTTACAATAATCACAGAGGTGGTATCCTCTCCCAGTCTCGGATTTGATTGTAAAAAGAAGGTGTGGCCGAGTCGTAGGGACATATCCAGAACCTTCGGGAGGGAAACACTCTCCGCAAGAGCCATAGACCACGAGTAGTGTATGAGCAAACTCGTAGATGTTTAACTCTGCCTTGCAGGGGTTTTCCCTTCGGCAATAGGGAAGCTTGAAAGTACTGATACACTTTTTCTCCTTGCAAGGGCGGAACGGTTTTATATTTTCTATTTCGATTTTTGGTTTCGTGGTGGGCTTTGATCCTTTTTCAGTAGTCTTGTATAGATTTCTTGAATGACATGTTTTGCAGCTATCCATGTGTGCGAAGTAAATGCGAGTCATCTCGTAGCATCCACATTCGTAGATATCGTACCGTACCTTACAGCTCTTGCATTCCGGTAAAGTTATATCGTATCCAGGATATGGTTCATCTTTGCGCACTACCTCGTAGACTTTGATAGACATAACTGTTTGATGTAATTTGCCAGAGAGACGTAAGTCTAAATGTTTCTTCAGAAAATGTGAATAGTTTGTAATTTCCCAACAAATAATGATATCTTGTTGAACTAAAAAGAGAAAGAAAAAAGTATGTTGAAAATCAGCAGACGGCATCCTTTTAGGAAGAAATTTTTGGTATCAATCAAGACTGGCTCTTAAACATAAACTATCTAGTTATATGAATCGAGAACATATTTGACAATAACCATAACACTGCACTACGCAGTCATCCATTGATCTGATATGCCTTAGAATTGGAGTGATATCACGAGGAAGTCCTGGAAAAACTGGAAGATAGTGAGTGAGTGTCATAAAACAGAACACTTCATAGATAGCTTGATTTCTCCTTCATAACAAATATAACAAGTAATAGGTACAGTATCAAATTTCCGTATGATTAAGCTCTAGTGTGATCTACTAGTCAACCAGTCATCAGTGAGTTTTGTTCACCAGCTGGATATATCATAATCAATAATTTTCGCATACCTATATGTATATAAATATATTTCGTTTCCTCTCCTATTCCTTTATTTTCCAAATTCCAAAAAACACTCTCAGATTCATTCTTCTAACACCACTTTCTGAGTTCACTTTCTAATCATCATAATTAATAATTTACACCTAGGAACCTACACATGAAAATACATCAGAAAATAAAATAAAATAAATAAAACTAACTCAAATATTCAATAAATCAGACTTTTACCTCCGTTTTTTTTCCTTCTTCCTTCTCCATTTTACCAAGCTCGCTTAACAAACACTTTCAGACTCATATCTCCTGATACCACTTTTTACCATTCACTCAACGAGAACTTGAGTTCAATTCTTCAAATGCACAATCATCCTTCCCAAAACATCCCCCATACGCGTCTAGATGCACAAAATCTGATATACTCCTCGGACCGACTAACTATATGGCAGGCTCAACTGTCTCGAACCTACTAAGAATTATCGTCAGCTCCCATCAATCAAGTTTTAACCACACCGGAAAAAACCTACCACAAACTTGAAACCACCCCAATCCGATCTTCCATCTCCATATCCATCTTCTATTTACCATAGCTCTTCAAATGATCTTCTTTTACCCTACGAATAAGCTCTCCATCTGACAAATACCTATACGCATATCCCGTTTCTTCTAATTCACGTCTACTCTTACTCCTCCCCCTCCCCTGCATACCACTCCTCTCCACCTGTTCCCTTCCCCTTCCAGTATAAAATTCCGCCATTTGCTCCTCGACATATGAATTCGACGTAGTAGATACTCCCTGACTATACACCGCCGGATAAGAATCACTATATCTCTCCCCGCTAGCACGCGCCGTATGATTACGAGACATATTAGAAGCCTCTCCATCCTGATAGTTCTTAGCTATTTGCGCTTCGTAGGAATCTGTATTTGTATTTATATTCGGTCCTGGGGTTCCTCCAGGTCTATACTCCACATATCTATAATGTGAAGAACCGACGAGTGCTGGCGGAGGATAACTGCATATTGTATCTATCATTAGCAAGCTTCTTAAATTCCCATCCCACCTCCCAAAGGAAAAGAAAAGAACGAAAGAATGAAAATTTCCACCAACCCAGATTGCTCCTGCGCTTCGCAACTAGGACAATTACGAAGTAACTGCCTATCTTCCTTCCACTGGGGACTCGTCAAAAATCTCCCTCCCCTATCAAACGAACAGCAAGTACGACAAGGCTTACCATCCCCATCATTCCCATCCACAGCTACAGAAGAAATCGCAACCGTATGACGACATCTAAACCTCGTAAGAACGACACAACAAACATTACATTCTCTCCTCCTACACGTTAAACAATGAAAGTTCCCCAGTAAATGCACATCCGAGCGGGGTCTCGAGACCGGATCTTTAAAAGCACCCTTTTTATCTACAAATGCACATTCATAACAGGGTAATAGTGAATTTTTTGAAGTTGAAATTGAAGTTGAAGGTTCCTCAAGCGCAATTGCATGAATATGACATGCGGAAACCGCGAAAATGTATTCACAAGAACGTTTCTGACATATGGGTAATTTTTCATATGTATATGTACCCATTGTGCTAGCTGCACAGTCGAGTCTACTGCATGTGCCAGTGTGACAGACGTATTTTAATGTGTGGGTAGTTGTTGGATAGTTGGGCTTGTTGGTTGTAGAGCGGTGGGGGTAACAACTGCGACATGTTCTTTTCTGATGTGTTTCTGATGTGGTGTCGATGGTGTGACCGCAGATGAAGATAGTACTTGTTATTGTGCAGGTGGGACATTTGGGGAGAGGTTTGCTGTATTTGATGGCTTGGGTGTGCGCCATGTTTGCTTGATGTTGGAGATGAGAGATGGATGGTTTTGGGATAAATATGTATGTATTTATGTATGTATGAAGGATTCTAAATGCAGCGAGAGCGAATTCGTATTATTGATAAAGTTACAAGCTTAAGGAAAACACGAAAGAAGGGGAGAAAGAAAAACAATAAAACCAGCGAACTCGATCCTTTTAAGCTTATCCAGATACCAAAGTGACTCCTAAATATAAAAGACATGCCTATGAATCAAGAGAAAAAAGATGTCTCATTGAATCAATCGTACCTTAGATATGAGTCTGTATTCTACATACATTTGTTGGTATGATACCGCTTTAAGATAGAGTCATGCCAGAATCCCCCATAAAATGAAAAAAGAAATGATTAAAGAAATCCTCGAAGTGCGTCATTGAATGCCGCATATCAATATCCCATCCTCGCGCCTGCATGGTAAGGAGAATTCCTCAAAAAGTTAGTACCTTATGCATATGATATATCAAGCAGGTGCTGCCTACGGAAAAACATACCAAGCAACAGGTCGTCCACCAAAAACTACACAAGGGCCCGCCAAAACGTCTATTTTCTCCAGTGAAGCCTTCCCGAACGTTCTTTCTCCCCGTGGTAATTTCTCCTATCAGCATCTCCACGTGACTCCCCCCGTCTATCAACTGGCGCTCTACGACTTTCTTCCTTCTGCCGTTCATAATGCCTGGCTTCTCTTTCTATTTCTTGCTTCTCTGTCTTTCGAACTTTTTTTCCAGTTCGTCTTTCCAGCTCCCTCCGTATATCGCGTGCCCTATCTCTTTTTCCCCATGAATGGCGAGGTCTTCCAAGGTCATGATGAGAACCCCGTGAAGATGTTGTTCTATCAGAAGCGTATTTGTTGAGCTCTGGCGGTGGGCTTCGGTATCGTGATTTATTCGGACGAGAATTCTGGGGAGTTTCAGGATTTGGTGGTGCTAGTTGCTCATACTGCCTGTCTGAGCGATCAATTTGGTATTGATGTAAATATGGAGCGGAGTAATAGGACACCTCAGGAGTTTGCGACGCCGAGGCATTATTGTATTGGTTCTGGGCATCGTACTGGTTCTGGTTGTTAGGCCGATCATCCTGGTAGCGGATGATTTGATTATTGGTTGCCATTTGTGTGATTGTAAGTGTATTTGGTATTATTCAATAGGTCCAAGGTAAGCCCCAAAAATTATATTATCGGTGCAAGGAAAAAGAAAAGAACTTCCAATCCAAGAATCTGGAACCTTTTTAGTACCACTTTGAGTCTATTTGGAGTGACTCTTGAGATAAAGATCTCATATAAGTCAAGACGCATCACATCTATGATTCTGTACTTAAGAGCCATCGAGAATGATATTTCCAAACAGATAGGCTCATACTCAAATCCCCTCCTAATCCGCAAAAGCGACCAAAGAAATCCGACTCCGAATATTTCTTCATGACCCCAACTCCATCTTTCTAGAAAACTCATTTTGTAATGAATACTAACACATCAGAAAATGATGTAACGAGGATTACGAACTACCATACCTATGAATGAGTTCAAAGTCCGTGATGAACAATAAATATAGATATACATTGAACCCACTGATGTGATATATTCTTTAGAGGTGGAGTCATACACCAGCCATAGTGATGTTAAAATTAGCACCAGGTGGAATGACATGCTGAGATACTGGATGTGAGGGCGTATATGGAGTTATGCTCAGTCAAAGCCTGCGAATAATGGGCAATATTCGATCTGAATATGCAATGAGAAACAATTACCACGCTGCAGCTGAAGATACGTAGTAATTTTCGAGTTGCATGATATCAATCATGTGTAGAACTTTCTATTCCCATTAACCTCCAATGTGTTTTTATATGTATATGTGTAAAGGCTATTCATCCGCCAAGAGCATCGAGGACAGCTTGCAAGAATCACCTTGCAACCAAACACTAGGTGTTAAGTATATGTATATATTCAAGTTGAATATATACATACAGATCCCTTTTTCCACGAGAGTCTCGAGAAATCAGACAATATCCAATTTGCAGTCAAATAATACAAGCAACGAGTAACGTGAGAAAACCACTTGAAGGACGTATGAATGTAAGCATACATTGGCAATAAACTTACACAACCAAATCTTTCTTAAGAAGTCCAAGAAAGCTTCAACTTTGAAGACACCGCCCTAGCAGTGAAAATGGAGACAACTCTACATTCGAGTGCACCAGGCTCCAGTATAGGATTCTCCCTAAACATCAACCACCTCTGACCGCTAAAAATGATATTCCATTTCACCCATCAAAAAATAGACAGTCCCAAGCCTTACATACCAAAAAGCCGGCCATAAAACAATACTCACCAAGAACCCTTTCCTCTCACAAACCTCACCAAAGGATTTCACCCCACCACACCAATACCACACCACTCCACTTAAATTGACCCCTCCACACTTAACTCAACCTACCCATGACCAAAAGCAAAAGCCCCCCGTCAAGACTCAACCCCTCAACAAACCACACTCAGGGCACTTGCCCTCTCTCCCACTCTCCCACAAAAATGCAATTTCAGCAGTACCCGAGCTACCCGAAATACCCGTTTAATCGAATCCACATTCGACATTCGGGCCGCTCACCCACAACCGTAACTCAACCAACGCCGCCTGAATCCCCTTCCTCTTCTATTTCCCTCTTATAAGGTACATACCTAGTACTCCGTAGGTAAATTAAATATCCTAAATACCTAGACACCCCACCTATCAATCACACCACGAGAATTTCATTACTATATGCTAACTCATCCACATGTAGTCCCGTATGTGTGCATTCCGTATATTCAATTGCCATCCCATCCTTTTACTTGTATATACAATATTCCATACGTACATTGACATCGTAATCGTAATCGAGACCACGAGATACGATAAGGGTTTTCCTCAAAAGAAAACCCTCGAACAGACGAGTGGACAGATAATAATATTTCGAAATGGACTGATTTGTGCGGGCTTGATTTTAGACTTTGTTAGTAGAGATCACCAGATGGATGTAGGATAGTGTGGACGGGTAAAAAATGCGAGTGCAGGATAAGTTGGAGTTTAGGTTCGTGTTAGCACTGTTGGGTTCGAAAGTTACGGAGTAGAGGAATGTTGGTTTGGTCCCACATGATTGATTGGTGGTGACAAATGAAAATTTCTAGGTTGGCCTACTAGGTAGTTGCGATGGAAATCATGGATAGATGATAGATAGATACTAGGGAGATGGGGAGCTTGAGTGGAGCTCTTGAAATGGTGCTAATAAAGTATCTAGTATCGTCAACTCAATTGCGGCGGGGTAGATAGATAGATAGATAGATAGATAAATGATTGTGATTGTGATAGTGGAGGGGGTTGAGAAACATGTCTAGATGAAATTCTGATGAATATTGAAAACTCGAGTTTTATAAGCTATTTGTTATAAAGACGTCCAATATTCAGACTCCAGTATGTTTCACATAGCTTCATCTAAAAACAAACATCAAACACCAAAGTTAAAAGATCGATCATCAAAATCACATGCAAAAACATTGTGTACAGATTATTTCAACTTTTCCTTGATTGATTTACAAGCTCATGGTCTAAGCGTCAAGCTCTCGAAAAGTGATTGAACGAATTTATTCAGATGGGCATGTGAATAGTGTTTTGGGTAATTTTGGGTGGAGGATATTTGGAAGTTTGATGTTGAAGATGGGATTTTGCGGACTGGTGATGGTATCTAAGTGTATTATATTAGTAAGATCTTACTTAGGCTGAAGATACATTACTGCGTAAATTCGTATATATGTAAATCCGTCTACGTCGTATGCATTTGTCCGTTCTTTTTCGCATTTTTGCATATATCCAGGACGCACCGTCAGAATGAGTCACCTTGCTCTTTACTTACTACTGTATAGCCTTATTGTAGTTGGCGTTTGCCCGTGGAGTTTATGGTGGTAAGATCGAACATTGGACAAGGTTGAATTTGTTCGTGATAGGTACGATTGGTGCTCGAAGAAATATAGAATGAAGAAAATGAATGACACGCATGTATCAAAGATCAGGGTAAGATAAGGGATGAAGAAAAATCCAATAAACGCCATTGGATGAAATATTGACATTAGTCTCCTTGAGATATTGCCCGAAAGGGAGTTCAAGGCATATGTGACGAATAAAGTTGTTTGTAAAGGTTCGCGTTGGCTATATGAGGAACACAGGTGCAGAATGCAGAATGCAACAGGTTGGAGAAGCAGAAGGTGTAACCTTTCAATGTATTCTCGAATATTCCAATTCTCTGTGGTTGTGGCGATGTGTACAAATTTCGGGGAATGGCCATGATTCCTTGAGTTCGGTAGGTAGATTTCTATCATGTTGCATCGTCTGATGAATTTCTAGGTGTGTTCTGTGCTGCACCATTGAATCAATATGTTGATTATCAAAATGGATTGATAATACGTGGAAGACCAGGCTATACCGATACCCCGTAAAAGCATCATACGCCCTGTTGTGTTTCTTCAAGGCTGTTCCCATGGCTGTAGGTTGAGATCAAGGATCCCTTAGGAATCTGTTGGTTATCGAGGTGCAGAATCGTGCCACGAGTATCCATCGAGTTACTGCTCTGTGCCCGAGCTTGACAGTGGAGTTTCAGAGCTGATGAGTTGGTGATAATGATGATTGTGCGAAGTCTTCAGCTGAATAGTGTAAATTGGCCTCTTTAGCAAAGGGCTTTTTTTAAAAAAAAAAAAGGGAAGCAATCCTTAATAAATATAATTATGATGTAAGAAGACGTAGAAGAAGACATAAAGAAACATTCTCTCCTGGGTTCGATAAACAGTTTCCTAACAGAAACATACAACACCACAGTATGGTAATGCAAGTCGGGTCAGACCAAGGATGGATATGCCCAAATTATGCTTATGCCATGCCACAAGAGCCCAAGAATCAATCCTTCACCCAGTTGCCTGGTTATCCATAACCAGGAACTAGCGTGTTTGAAATGCTAATTCTTGTGATTTGATGTAATGATGGGTGCAGAGTTTCGCCGTGACCACCAGGACTGTCAGGCCAAATATGATAAAAGGTCCTCGAGCGGAATTGGTGTTGGCCGGGCTATTGCAAGTCTCAACTTCTTTTGGTCGCAGAGCAAAGCGTAAAAAGAAGAAAAAGTTAATATGACGAACTTTAATCTGATCCGTCTATTTTCTGGCGTTGGAATGGGTGACGAAAACATTGGCGATAGAGAAAAGTAGAGACGAGGATTGATTAAAACGAATATCTGCTTCAGTGAGTAGATATTGCTTGAAACATGATATCAGACGCCGATGGGTTCTTGAAATAGCTAGGTACCCTACGTAAAAGTTAGATCAAAGCTTATATAACGACTCGGGATATGGTATTTCTTCACCGAAAATCCTCGATGATAGGATGGTCTAACTGATTTAGTACTTGGTATTTAGTGCCTATTAGGCATTTAGCAGACATTTGGCGGACATTTAGTATATTTAGTACACATTTAGTTATACATATAGTAGTGTCTAAGAGATGTTTAGTAGACACTTTTGAAAGCTATGATAATAGTATAATCCACAAACGAAAGATAATACCCAGCCATTTCAGCTTCTTATTGTCCCTCGAGACTCTTTCATACAATCTGAACACTTACTACCATTGTACTCTGTAATTTACAATCAAGCTTATAATCAGCTTCACACTTTGTTAGAAGGACCATAAAATAAGGGATTCAAAGAAAAGACAAACAAATTCCTTCAATCCTTCAATCATTTCACAGGCTGGACCAATCAATACCTTACCTTACTTTACTTTGCCTTGCCGTTTTATTATACAAACACAAACCTCTAAGGAAAAAGCATCAATCATTTTTGGAAGAAAACAAAATTTATTAATTTGGGATTATTTGTGTTGGCCTCAGATTCAAGGCGCACATACACTTTTCCCTTTTTCCCTGTTGTAGGAAAAAATAGCAGTACCACTAGCCGAGCCACCACCGAAAGATATCTGATATCTGCTTTTTCTCTCGAACATTTTTTTAACCACCACCAACAATTAATTTCAAGACACTTGAAAATACCACCTCCCCTCAAAATAAAACTATCCCGGCGAGCATCTTCTATTCTGTAGAAGAACGATCGCGGCAGGAATAGTCCCTCGATAACTTTTTACAGAAGTATCGATCCCTTTTACCAGAATTGTACAGTTATAGTTCTTCAGAAACTGTAACGACAAATTCTCCCATTCATTCACCCACCCGAAAAGAGAGGGCGATACCTATCCCATCTTCGCACTTTTTTTTGAGAGCGATTAATTTCTGCCCACTCAGGAAGAAAACACTTAAATCCTCTCCACTCAACCTTTTTTATCATCGATTAATTCGAATAGAAAAAAGAGTCTTTCTCTTATTAATAGATTTCGATTCAAATTCTATCGACACATCTGCGAAGGAAGATAACTCGTCATCCAAGTCCTATCGCGATAACGTCATACAAAATAGTTCAAATCCCTTCTTCCCACGAAAAAAAGATCCGAGGTCACCTTCGACAAACAGTTCACTCTATGACTTCCGTTCCTCAAACTTCTCAAAACCAAAGCCAGGCCTCAAACACCAACAGCGCGTCGCAATCGACCCAGTCGTACGCTTCTACCGCAAAGAAGGCTGTCTCGTCGCCACCTATCGCGACGAGCTCCTCGACTCCCTCACCCGCCGTGGCTGTCGGAGGCTCTGCGCCGGTACAGCAACATGGAAAATCATCCTCTATCTCACCGGTGAACGGTAGAGCTTCGATTCCTCCCGCTGTACCGGCAGTTTCTGCACCTGCTATCGCCCATAGCAGCTCTGCAATTAATGGTGGTTCGACTGACCACAGCCGTAAGAGTTCGGTTACAATCAGCGCAAATGGTCCCGCAGGTTATGTTCCTAATGGAGGTCCAGTAGGTGGTTCAAGAGGTGGCATTCAGTTCGGATCAGTTATGGATTCTCCTGCTGCTACCCACAGCATCCCACAGATCTCCCAACCGGCTTCAGCACCAATTCCCATTCCAGGAAACAACCCAAGAGTAATTTCGCCCGCCAATTCACCATCTCCTATCCCTCAACCAGCCGCAAGTGGTGGAAGACCTCCTTCCGGAATCCAGCAAGGCAACATGACTTTTGGTAGTTTGGGTAACGATGGTGACGTTAGTATTAATTCCACTCAACTCCAGCGAACATACACTAACTTTCTTTCTCTTGTAGCGACACATGCGACAAGCATCCTCCCAAGGGCCCCTAGCACCTAACAGTCAGGCAGGTGGCCACCTTCGTCGTGAATCATCGCATTCGGCACAAAGTGACAACAATCAAGGTCCCGGAGCAAGTCGTGGAGGTTATCAACAAGGTGGCGGACGTGGTCGTGGCGGATTTAATCAACAATACTCGGGTCATTCTGGTTTCCCTCCCCAAAGTCAACCCCAATTTAGAGGCAACCAAAATGCGGGACGTGGTGGCATGCCTCCTTTCCAAAATCAAGGCCGTCCACAATATCAGAATTCTCCCCACCAAGCTGCACGAAGCCCAGCCCTTTCCAACTCGATTCCCAATACACCAAACATGAACCAGGCGATGCCCATGCAAAGCCCACAACAATTCAACGCTCATGCTGCGTACTACCAGCCGTCTCATATGGGAGGTCCTCCAGTACAATCACCCTATCAATACCCGGTAAACCAATGCCCTTCTTATTCCAGCAATTCTTTCTCCTTTCAATCTTTCAATCGTGGTGGTAGAGGCAAGAAGTGGTTTGATAAGTCTTCAACCCATTACCGAAAGCCTTCAACAGAACTTTTCGGTCACAACCTCACCTACAATGAAGAGCCATCCCTCCGTGGAGGTAACGGTCAAGGTATTGCCAGAAATAGAAAAGGATCCATGCAGTCGGAGCACCAGGAGAATGGCTGTCCTGTTTCCAACCAACAGTCGGATTTGCCATCACCTCCAGCCAAGGATTCAGTTATCCCGAAGAAGCGTGCAGATCTAAATCCTACGGACCCAAGCCTCCCCCCTCTCCCTCCTGCTACTCCCTATTTCAATGTTTCTTCTGATGTTTCAAATATTGATTTTTCGCCAGCTTCTGGCAACTTTGACAAATTTCTAACAGATACACAGACTCACAATGCATATGCTCAACCTTATCCCGGTATGATGCCAATGGGTGGTCCCCCATCTTTCCAGTATCCTCAAGTGGGTTACATGCATCCCGTCCCACCCCAATCACCGCAGCCAGGTTACCAGCAACCCTATATTGCAGGTCAATATGCACAACAGGCACAACCTATGTCACGCAATTCTTCCCAGATGTCCGAACATCGACCAGCTTCGAGCATGGGCCAGACGCAAACTCCTTCGATGACACCTTCCACTTCACTTACACCGCAGCCAAAGCCCTCAACTCAAGCTTCCGCATTCTCGAGGCCAGCTCGCAAGAGTGCAGCTATCGTCATTAAGAGACCTGATGGCGACGTGTTGAATGTTGACGCAATCAAAGCACCTGCTTCTCCAGCTCCTAGCAGCAGAACTAGAACACCACCTGTCATAGCTTCTTCCACACCAACACCTCCGCCGAAGTCTGCTACTCCTCAACATGCTCGAGCTGATAGCTTAGCTACAAAGTCTGCTGAAGAAATTCGTCAAGAGATGCAAGAGAAAGTGAAGAAAATGGCAGCAGGTGGCGACAAGATCGATGAGGCCAAGAACGAGGAGGCCACAAAGGCTGCTGAAGCCGCGGCCGCTGCTGAGGCCAAATTGAAGGAAGAAGAGAAAGCCAAGGAGTTGGCAAAGGCCGCGGAGGAGGCTAAGGCTAAGGAAGAGGCAGACGCTAAAGCTGCCGCCGAGAAGGCTAAGAAGGAAGCAGAAGAAGAACTTGATCGACAAATTGCCGAGATGGAGGCCCTTGAAGCCGAAAGAGAGAAGAAAGAACAGGAGATACTCGCCAAGCGCGCTGCCGAAAGAGCAAAGGAAGAGGCCGAGAAGGCTGAACGTGAGAAGGCCAATGCGGCGGAGAATGATCGCAAACTCAGGGAGCAGGAGCGTGAGATGGAACGTCTCGAAGATGAGCGTGAGAAGAAGAGAGCAGAGGCGGACGCAAAGGCTAAAGGTGGTGATTCTAAGAAGGATGAGGAGACTCCCGATACTCTCGCCACCAAGCTATCAAAGGCTACCCTCGAAACCGACAGTGGTGCATCGACTCCTACTTCCGACGACTCCATGGGGCCGCCTCCTAAATCATTTGCTGCTGAGAAGCGGGGCAAACCTGCTGCACTCAACCTTGCACCTCTCAATACCAAGCCTGTTGAACCACCTCAGCCTAGCGCAGCTCTTCAGTCACTTAAGTCTGCTCGCTTCTTGGCCGTGCTTGATTCCTCCATCTATCCAGCCAACATTAATTCACCAAACCCTGCTTTGAACTCTGCCGTTAATGCCAAGGGCAAGACTTTCAAGTATGACAAAGAGTTTTTGCTCCAGTTCCAGAAGGTATTCACCGAGAAGCCTTCCATGGAATTCGAGTCTCAAATCAAGGCTCTTATTGGGGATGACCCAAGCTCCGCCAGACCCGGTGGATCACAGAGAACACCTGGTGGCATGGGCCCCAGAGGATCAAACCGTGGTGGTGGAAATGCCGTTGGTCAATTTACCATGGGTCAATTTGGTGCTCAAGGTGGAAAGACTCTCCCACCAGGTACCACAAGTGCCGAGCGTTTCGCTATGTCTCAAGGCAATATGCCACGACCAGCACTCAACCCTATGGCTTCATTCCAGCGCCCTGGTGGAGCTTTCCCGGGTGGAAATTCTATGCAACGAGCCAATTCTACCAACTCTTCCATGCCACATTCCCCACGTCAAGCAAGCAGATCCACTCGTGGTGGCAGCAAACGTGAAGGCGGTTACCAAGGCAGTAATGCTAAGCAGGAGGCCCAAGCAGCCGCAAAGATGCCTCTTACAAGCGGCATGGACATCAAGCCTATTCAAACTTCTTCTACTGGTTGGAAACCACGCAGTATCGGTCAAACCCAATCAGCTACCGGTGCTGCTGGACCTGCTCCTGGGGCCGTTCCAGGCGCTGGCCATATGGATCCTGACCTGGTCCAAAGAAAGGTCAAGGCAGCTTTGAACAAGATGACTCCTGAAAAGTTCGACAAGATCGCAGACCAAATCTTAGCTATCGCTGCACAATCTAGAGACGAAGCAGATGGACGCACATTGCGACAGGTCATCCAACTTACTTTTGAGAAGGCAACTGATGAGGCTCACTGGGCTTCAATGTATGCCAAGTTCTGCAAGCGCATGCTGGAGACCATGAGCCCTGATATCAAGGACGAGAGCATCGTGGATAAGAATGGTAACATCGTTTCTGGTGGTAACCTTTTCAGAAAGTACTTGCTCAACAGATGTCAAGAAGAGTTTGAAAGAGGTTGGAAGATTGATTTGCCGGAAAAACCAGAGGGCGAGCGTGAAGATGCCAAGACCGAGGAAGCTGCTATGCTTTCAGATGAGTATTATATCGCCGCAGCTGCTAAGAGACGTGGTCTTGGTCTTGTTCAATTCATTGGTGAGTTGTACAAGCTTAGCATGCTTACGGAGCGTATCATGCATGAATGTGTCAAGAAACTCGTGGATTACCAGGGTCTTCCTGACGAAGCTGAGATTGAATCTTTGACCAAACTCCTCAAGACCATTGGTCTCAACCTTGACAGCACCGAGAAGGGTAGACCATTGATGGATGTTTACTTCACTCGCATTACTGCCATGATCGAAACACCCGAATTGCCAAGTCGACTGAAGTTTATGCTTATGGATATCGTCGATCTCCGTAAGAAGAGATGGGCATCAAAGGAAGCCAACAAGGGCCCCAAGACACTCGAAGAAGTTAGAGCAGAGGTAAGGATTCTAAAAAATCTGGTAATGATCATTCATATACTAATTAATTATAGGCCGAGGCTGCTGCGGCACAAAAGGCTGCCGAGAACTCGAGGAGTCAAAGAGGAGGTGGTGGTGGACGCTTGCAAATGGGTCGTGGTGATGGAAGAAATTTCTCCGGTGGATATGGAAACCAACCTCCTCCCGATTACCAGAAAAACACTGTTGGTATGGATGACCTTCGTCGTCTTACAAACAAAGGTGGTGCAAACCGACAGGCCAGCCAACAGATGTCATTTGGACCCACGTCTATGTTCAATTCAAGAAGCAACAGTGGTCGAAAGATGGGTCCAGGCGGTTCCTTGAGTAGAACAGGTGAAGACTCGGGAGCTTCATCAAGAACGGGGACACCCCCACAAGACAAGGATAGGAAATCAGCTACTTCCGCAAATGCATTTAGGTTCGTGTATTCCATATTAGCAATTAATTGATCATCAACTAACTATTTACTAGTCTACTTGCAGGATTAGGATCTGGCGAGACCGAGAATCCGGCATCTCCTCCTTCTACCCATACTTCTCCAGTGTTGTCAAAATCTACAGCAGCTTCTGACAAGAAGGAGGGTGATGCTTAAATCATTGAGCATTAACAAAGTGTTTCATACAACGGAGCATTCTAATTTCTGTGCATAGACGGCGGGCTAATCTTGCATTTACGGCGGGGCCTATTTCAAAACGGGTGTCTAAAAAGTTCCTCATTCTGTTCTCTATGATACCTCAGATTTCACCCATTAGACTACATTCCGTTATCACCAGATCTTGTTTTCGGTCATCTTTCTAATGCATTATCCGGTATTTGGTGCGTGGGGTAAAATAGGGTGCTTTCTATCTGCAATTTTCTTTGGCTGGCGGGGGTTGGATTTGGACGGCGGCATGGTTGGCTGCCGATCATGACACGACCTCTAAAAGCTTTTCTTTCTTCTGTCCATAATTTTCCGTCTTTACGTGGCTCTAATGATCGATGACCGGCTTGCTTTAGTGAATCCATACGAATGGTCTACGAATGTTATGCTACAACTATTTTCCGTTTTTGTTATTTTTGCATTGGCGCCATTACGACTTGATAGCCTGATGTCCACCTCACGAAAGAAGGCATGGGGCTTTATGGTCGCGCAATGGTAATAAGTTTTTCTCTGGTAGCTTGGCTGGCTGATGGTGGTTGATCTCGAGTGCCACGGAGGAATAGAACATGGAAACTTGTTCTGTTCTAGAGGTGCAGACTAAATCTATTGTGAAAGCTGTGGATTTGTGTTAAAAGGAGGTTGGGTGTCCCAGCTTGTGGGGAGGAATGCAGGATGCTCGGAAAACCTTATTGTACAATTATAATCTTCTTTTTGTCATTGGTTTTTTGCTTCTTTTCTTTTTCATTATGCCAGCCGGCTTCAGGTGGTAGAAAACTTATGAAACTGATTCAAATTATCTATCCGTTGTCTCGATCTGAATTGTGATTTAATTGTGATTTGGAGTTATGTATTTTGTGACTTATATTGGAAGCTTGGATACCGCTTCCTTAAACTCTCTTCCTATAGGAATAAATAATTTCCTCAATTTTGAGAACTGACATCACAGAACCTATTTCACCACAAGACCAATCTCACTCGTCAATAATAAAAATCTCTCTCCCCTTTTCTCTCACGCACACACACACACACACAAATTCATAATTTTTAATTTTTCAATTTTTCAAATTCTATTGATTGCCTATCTGTCTCTTTACCATGCCTACCTCGCCTGTGTATACATCTATCTGGCATATCTGGCATGTATGTGTTTCCTACAATTCCATTCAATTCCATTCAAATATCATTCCTTCCTTTCATCCTTCATTCACCATCCCTCCCTCCCACCGCTCCCACCATCCATTCTCCGTGCACATAAATACCAAATCAAATCAAAATAAGTAAGGTAAGTGTAAGTGAAAGTAAGGTAAGTTACTCGCACTATATAACCAACGCCGACCATTCATTCATTCAACCATTCAACCTGTCAACCATTCGACCATTCAAGCGCGCCAGCGTAATCAACCTAATCGACCATTCGCACCACCCTATGCCTATGCCTATTTCTATGCTAAATTAAACTAAAACTTTTGTACAGAGATGGAAAAGAAGGGAAAGAAAGGAAAGGGAATAAAAGAAATGATAGGGAAATCCCTCTGCTAGTGAAGCGGGGAGAACGAGGCCGGGTCTTCGATACTTGTTTATGATAGATGAGATGGCGTGTTATGTATGTATCACTTTGCTCATCTCATCTCTCTGTTTCTTCCCTTCTCCCCCATTCATTCCAGCTCCTCTTCATAATCGTACATATCCATCCTTCCACCTACACTTCAGAACCACAAATCATATCACATCATATCGAAGCATTGTTTGCTTGATTTGCCACGGCTCCAATATCCGTAACACTTCTCTGACGTTCCGTTCTCACACCCTCACTTTCACTATCTTCTTCTTCACCACGTGGGGTTCTCCGCTCCACTCTCTCCACGTCCCTCTCACTCATTTCCACCTCATCCTCTTCTTCTTCCAACACAATACGCCTCAATACCCTCTTTTCAAAAAGTTCGATGACGAACCTGCGCATCGGAAGTCTGAAGTGATGATACTCCAACAGCACCATAACCTTCTTAAACAACCGCACTTGCTTAAATGCATATCCTTTATTTTCTTTGATGGCAATCAACTCCCCGATGGCCTTTTTATGTAAAATCATATTTCCAAGATTTTCCACGAGTTCCAGGATACGTTGATTAGTTTCATCATCATCTATACGCGCGAGATCGATTTCCATTTTTTCTTCCTCGGTGATGATGATTTCGGAGATGGTTTTATGTTCCCAAGGTTGATAGGAGAAGAATTTGGTTAGGTTTTGAGGGATGCAGAGGCCGAGGGAGACGCCTAAGGTTGTGGTATTAGAGTCCCATCCGTGTTCGGAAAGAATCTCAAGTCCATGCCTACTTCGAGAGATAAGTCCAAGGACATAGAATGCGGTACCGCGTAAACTCATGATTTGATGTTCTTCGGCAATCTTGACGATTTGCTCGACGACGTCTGATTCCTCTAAGAATGGTGCGCCTAGTTCCATGGATCCCACATTTCCGACTGCCCAAAGACACCCTTTGATTTTGAGAATGAGCTCTTGATCATCGGCCAGCATACCATATTCGCGGATCGTGGATGCAAATTCTTCGAAATGTCCTTTATCTTGAAGAAGTTTGCAGCCTTCTTTTGTGCGAGTAAGTTCTCTATAAAAATGAGGAGGAACTTGGGTATCGTTTTCGGCGTCGATATCAAAGCTATCCTCGTCGATACTCATACGATGCGAAGATTCTTCAGGCATTTCTGCAAAGGCTCGTGATAAACTTGCCTCGATAACTCCGACGTAGCTGTCATTCCGTCCCAAGAACCAATCATCCATTTCATTGCTGATGTAATCTAGTCCGTCCAAATAATGATATCCAATCGAAGTCGAAAGAAAACGTAGCAATAAAGGAGCACCGATTTCGCCCAAATGGTCTAAAGCTGGACGACACTCCACAATGAATTCGAGATAACTTTTTCTATTACATGCTTCCTCAAGAATTTTGATGGCAGTCGCGCAGACTTCAACCTCTGGGTCATATAATTGAGTAACCAGAAGCTCGATTGCCCATTTATAGTCGGTGGTTCCTGAGGCGCGACTGGAATACTTACGCAGGACATTCGTCGCATGTATACGGATCTCCTTGGATCCTGCGGTCAAGGCCTTGGATAAAAGGACTCTCGGGTGTCCTTGTAGATTATAGTCAAAGTTCGACAACAATAACTTGATCAAATCGGGGCGTTGTTTTAAATCAATAATATGATACATCATGTTGATCATTCGCCAACGATCCAACATTTGCAAACCTTTGGGGTCACCACTCAAAGTGCCAAGCATAGCAAAATAGCCGCATGCAAGCGTTTCTGAAAGTCTCTCTTTTGAAAATGTTGGTTGGGAAGCGGTTAAGCCACTCGTCTGGTTCTTGTCAGTATATAAAAGTTATCATAATGAAAGGAGGTAAATTTACCGGATCACATTGAGCGAGACATTCCGCGATTTGCCTGAGTAGCTTGTTGTCTGCTAGATATTTTACTCCTTCTACTGTTTGAAGGAGAGTGTGCATAAGGGCGCAACCGACTTTGACATATTTCTGATTTATCCTGGTGTTCCTAACTTCAGAGAATTTGTATTTGAACGGCCGATAGAAACTCATTATTCTTTTTATGAACTTCGAGGCTTTGACGGCTTCGTCAAGGCGCTTCCCGTTCAATAATGGACCTTCGATAACTCGCAGGATAATATCCCATTTCCACTTAATGGGATTTGTGCTAGCTAAAACTTGAGATTCAACTAACATTTGCCTAAATGTCGTTTCGTCAAATGAGACGTTGGGATTAGTTTTAGGCTGATCTCCCAGGCTGGACAAATTATCATGGCTATTGTTGTTTGAAAGGGTCGTAGAGATGGATGGAGCTGATCTGTACAATGTCCGACTCACACTGCTAATCTGATACACCGTGCTTGTGGCCACGATTCGTTCTTCACTTCCGAATTGAGACGCAGCAGCAAATAATCCGGGAAGCAACTGGAGTTCAGCGCTCCAGTTCGAGGGTAATAGTTGACTTGCAAGCTTCAGAACTTCTCCAATGAGTAGGGTAGTTTTTCGCTTTAACATTGCATTATCAGTATCTTGAGTAACCTGTAACAATCCTTCAACCATGCCGGAGTTTATTAACACAGCCAGTAAAAGTGCTGTATAATGATCGACAAAGCTTTTATCGCATGCCTCGTCTTCGGTTACTGGCTGCGCTGATGCTTTTGATGGTGCCGTTTTGAGGTTTGCGACTCGTCCGTATGTAGTGAGACGTCTGCCAGCGAGGAAAGATGTTGCCCAGAAAGGAGACTTGATGCGCAAGATTCCATAGAACAAATCTATGACAGTCTCGCGTACAACAGGATTCGGCAGTATTAAGCATGATACTAGTGATTTGATAGCTCTAAAGTTGTACATAGACAATGTCATAAGACCAGGCCATGAGTTTAAAGCATATGAAATAGCCTTCGAGTTTTGCTTTAAAATTTCTTCCTTCACAGAGAGCGAGTCTGTGAAAGAGGTGAAAAGAATTTCTAGCTCATAACCTGATCGCAAATATTGGCGTCTATGAGGAGAATCAAGCAAAAACAAAAATGCTGCTGTCAAACTCTCAGAGGCTTCGTAAGTACCATCACCTAAAGCTTCAGCGAGAGGTCTGAGACCGCCAGAGGCAACGACAAGGCCAGGATCGCGGACCATGATTTCTGCAAGTGTTTCTATGCAGATAGCTTTGAGTCGATCCTCTTCATGATCTGCAACTGAAGCTATAGTTCTAACGACAGCCCTGGAAACCTCTTTTATACCATCTTTGACATCCAGAAAAGCTCGAATGAATTTCAAGGCCTGCTCTCGTTCCACGTCAGAAGTTCCCTTCTTGATCAGTGATCTAAAAATTGTTTAGCATTAACCGTAAATATTGGCCAGACCGATGCTTACACGACAGCGAGATAATCAGTATTTAAGCTACGAATCTTTTGTAAAGAGCTAACATCAGAAATTGCATATCTTGTCATACGATATCCTGCAGCTACTACCTCTCGGCTCCCACTCAGGAGCATGACTTGCATTCTCAAGCCAAATACTGACCACACTAGATCATACTTCAAGGTTGGGTGACGCTTGAAGAGCTCAACTAGGTCATTTGCATGGCCCACGTAGTAGTCCGGAGTGAGACCTTCCACCTCAAGAGCTTGTAGTATTTCAGCCAGCGCATATGTTGGAGATTCTGTGAGCTCATCTGCTGCTTCCGAGCCCCCAACACTTCTGGAAGCACTTTGAGGTGATCTCAAACCATTACTCTGGAAGAGAGCATCCATCCGACTGCGCGTAGGAGTAGTGGGTGGTTTAGGTTTTTGCAGTTCCGTAATCTGGAATCTCAAATCTCTGATCTTCTGGTTGGATATATTCAACTCCGCCTCCACCCTCTGCCTTTGCTCTTTTGTCTGCTTTGCTTTCTTCGTATTCAATGCCTCCAACATATTCTCACTCCCCTCCTTTATTTTCATCTCCCTACTCAGCGATTCGCGCAAATTCGACAATAGCTTCCCCGATTTCGTATTATCTTCTTCTTCTAATCGCTCCTGGTTTAGCACCGAAGCATTTGTGTCAAGGGCCGAAGTCTGCCGTATAGGCATTTGGCTACGCATTGTCGAGCTGAAACTTCCCGGGCCGGGGGACGGTGCAAGAGAGGAACCACGAGGCGCAAATGCAGCTGTTGAGTTTGAGGGCATTCGCGAGCCATTTTGACCGGGCGGCTGTAAACCACCAGGTTGATCTAAACTCGTCCTTCCAGCATATTGTTGTGCGTATGTGTTTTTCTGGGCTGTCGTCACAGACGAACCCAGAATGCTCGATGGTCCAACCATCTGCCCATTCGAGAGGTCGGGGTCAACGTTCTTCGTGCGGGGGTGACATAGGTGGTGCAGCTAAGGGACCGACACTGAAGTCATCCAAGTACCGATATAGAAAGAGGAGATACGACTGTAGTGAATAGATCCCGGCCGAGCAAAAACAATTCGTGGGCGTTATGTGCTTGTCGTGGTATAATTGGAGGTTCCACAATCGATGTGGGCACCAAAGTTGTAGATAGTAAATTTGGAGATAATGCCGTGCTAGAAGATCAATGAAGGTTGTATTTTAAAAGAGGTATGTATCATACACATACAGCTTATCAGAGCTTTTGGAAATGAACTTCTCTACTGTATTGCGACTAAAGTTTACAGAATCTTGAAGTTGTTTCGTTAAATCAATTCGTCCTTTGATGCTCTCCGTCTTCTCCCATTCCCATTCCCGCAAATGATGGGGATATCTCACAGACACAGACCAACCAACCAAGAAGAGTATCGCTAGCAGGCATTTGTTATTCTGCGGTGCACATTATTATGGAGACTTCATTGATTAATACGCATCAAAATCATATGCGTGTTTATATACATGTATATGTGCGGAGTAGAGTGTTTCCTCTCCTTGGATATTCTCTATAAAAATATCTACTCGACTACAAATGCGTTATTGTACTGACATACTGAAATAAGTATATAGATGGGATATCGACAGAACTCCATCACAACTAACTCGAGGACTACCTAAGGATGTCATAAGACCCTTTGAAGAACATTTTGACCTTCGATCCTACTTCATGGTCTTGCATTCTTCGAAATAAAGTACGGATATACCCCAGGTAGTCAAAAGTCCCTTGCTAATGAGGATTACAATACTCTGTTTTAAGAAGCTTAAGTGCACGTTGTCTATCAGATCCCAAGTTCTAGCAATGAAGCCGCCTTGTCGCTCTTTTAAGAAGCCGGTAGATCTCCTCCTTCTCTTCTTGAAGCGGCATCAGATTAGAATGTACGGAGAATGTCTTTTCATCGTACGAGGTGAGCGGACGTAGTATAGGCGGACGATCCCGTTGGTACTTGTCAACTTGTCAACTTGTCAGCCTTGTATTTCCATTTCTCAACATTTGGACATTTGATGTGACAGAACAAAATGATGTGAAAGGGATGTTTATCACGTCAATTCTTCAAATCCCGAGATTTAAATGCCCCTCTCGAAAGACCCGCTGAGCAAAAGACTTTTTTCAATCCAAAATTTACTACTGTTTGTTAGGTAAAAGGAGGACCAATAATCAAAGCTTCACCACAAGGCTGCGGCTCGGCCTCGTGCGTTCGGCGCCTTCCGATGAAAGCTAGGATCCAACTACTTGCATATGGAGCCAACCTCTGGTAGCTATCATACCCGGTGGACTCCTGCAGATACCTGGAGCTTCTCCGTTCTCCTCGATCAATATCTAACCTCGTTGCCGCTAAGCTTCTTTAGCGATCGTAATCGAAAATACATAAAGAGACCCAAGTCCCCTCGATAGTAGCTCCTCATTCTTGTCATCAATCACATCATACTAATTTATACCAAGTCTCTCCGTTGCATTCGACAAGAGCACCAAGTGAAGTACTTTTAACTACACATAGCTTTTACATACACTTCTGTTGCATCGTCTTACTTTCTCGACCCCAAATCGAAATTAAATCCTTCATCATGTCATCGATAACCTCAGCACGATATGGCAAGGATAATGTCCGCGTCTATAAGGTAGAGAGAGATGAGCAAACCGGAACTCAAACAGTCACAGAAATGACTGTTTGTGTGTTACTGGAAGGCGCTATCGAGGTATCGTATGTTGCATACCTCATCAAATACGGCTCAAATTGGTAACTAAGCATTTTCTAGATACACAAAAGCCGACAACAGTGTTGTAGTTGCAACCGATTCCATGAAGAATACAGTCTATATCAAAGCCAAGGAACATCCAGTTACTCCACCTGAGCTTTTTGCTAGCATTCTCGGAACTCACTTTATCGATACCTATCCTCATCTTATCGCAGCCAACATCAAAATCATCACTCACAGATGGACACGAATGACTATTGATGGCAAACCCCACCCACATTCATTCTATAGGGATGGAAACGAAACACGAAATGTTGAAGCTGTTATCAAGAGAGGAAAGGGCATCGATATCCGTAGCGGAATTGTTGGGCTTTTAGTTTTGAAGAGTACTGGTTCGCAGTTCCATGGATTTGTTAGAGACGAGTATACTACGCTCCCTGAGGTTTGGGATAGAATTTTATCGACTGATGTTGACTGTGGCTGGGCTTGGAAAACATTCGTCGGATTGGACGACGTGAAAGAGGCCATCCCCAAATTTGATAAAGCATTTGACGATGCTAGAAATATCACCATGAAGACATTCGCTGAGGAGAACAGTCCATCTGTACAAAACACTATGTACAAGATGTGCAATTCTATCCTAGAAATCGTTCCAGAAGTCGAGGCAGTGGACTATTCTTTACCCAACAAGCATTATTTCGAAGTTGGTAAGTAACTAGGAGGCACTCCATGAAACAGGATATTTCTAACACATCTACAGATCTCAGTTGGCACAAGGGTCTTAAGAACACCGGCAAGGATGCAGAAGTTTATGCTCCTCAATCCGGACCAAATGGACTTATCAATGTTACCGTCACCAGATCCCCAGCCTCACCAAAACTATAGACTTCATATGCTTTATAATTGCATGGTTTAATTGCATGGTACCACTCAGGGTTACTTTATAGTGGAAAGGCGTATGGTAATTTAAGGATAGTAGAGCGTTTTGGCGCAATATAACGGCTTCGGATATAGAATTTGCCAGATACCAATACAAATTCAACTCATTTATGATTCAATTTAGCTGTTTAATCTCTCAGAAGTTAACAGCAAGTCCAAAGTTTGGACTCTGAACGTTCTCCTCTACATCTGAACCTATCGCTTGCGTATCCATCCTCATTCTTTCAAAAATCTACACATCAAGACCACATGTTAACCGCAACCTCACTTGCACTGATATATATCAGCATTACACAGAAAGCCAAACTCTTCTTTCACATAACCCGATGCACACCATTCAGCTCATCCGGTGTGTAAACTTCTAGTCGTTAGTCGCGATTGAAATACCTACCTACCTATGCATCAATCAATAGCTCAAAGCCTTAAGACTTCGCCCCATACTCGTATCTTACATAAATTTCAGTCTGTTTCGTATTCATTGTTTAGTTCCTCAATACTACACAGTATGATGATGCGATTTGTTATTCTATGCCATTCATGCCATGGCGCCCAAGTCTCTGGGCGAACCTAACTCGGGGCTATTTACTACTGAGGAGAGGTGATTGGTTAGAATTTAGTACTATTTCGACGCTTGGTGTTCTTTAGTGTATGATTGTTTTAGTAGACTCACTTGTGGGATTCTTGACAGGTGGATTCGCGGGATTGGTGGTGGTCTTGGAAAGGGGGCTTGTGATTGTTTGGGCAGTATCAGCTTTAAGCGGGGCTTATGGTATGCGTGCATAATAGGGTAGCATCAGCCCTGGAAACGAGGCTTATGGTATGTGTGTATGATATGGTAGTATTGGCCCTGAAATGAGGTTTCTGGCATACAGGGCGGTATCAGCCCCAGAAACGAGGCCTGTGGCATGCGTGTGTAACTGGGCGGGTCAGCTTTGGAAACGAGGTTTATAGCATGGGCTCCAAAATCCGTGGGACTGCCTTTGCCTAAAAGAGAATATGGTATTTTTATATAACTATAAAGGTTATTTCCTCTTTCTTCTCCATATGTGAGGCACGGCTTCCATTCCATACTGAATTTCTCCCAGACTCCTTCCAGATGATAAAATATGAGATGGCTACAGTCTGTATTTCATATCTTAGTCATGAGCGTACGATATTAGGGTACGTGTGACGGACTCTGTTGTTTGTTTTTGTTGCTGATTTGGAGTAGCTCGTCAGATCATGTCGTCAACTCTAAATTGCGGACAATGTCATCAACTGGGTCTCAGGATATCTCGTCTTAGAACACTGAACTTGGTGACTTATGAACGATTTCCTAGTAATTGGAGCGCTACTTTCGAATGTTATGCATGTGACAACTATGGCCACGTTTCCAAGGGTCGTTCCAGAATTCCTGCAGTGTTTCCAGGATTATACATCTGCCCGTAGGGTAGATGTAATCTGTACGTATTTAGCCCCTGCCCTGTCTGCCTTTCCATTCTGCCTTGGAGATTTCCAGGGTTTTTTCCTCAAGGCAAGGCTAAGGTTTCATGAGGACCCTATCTACAAGCCTGAAATGGTTTACACGTATCAACATGTGCAACCACTACTATCTAAGTTGGGGATTCATTACTGCTTCATATAATTGCAGGAGTGTCCTACCAACGTTCCTACCGTGCAATTGTTACCTAGCCGGTTCATAGACCGAGACGTTTCTTTTCTGCAACATGGACTTCGTAAATGAATCGAATAGTACGCAGTTACATCTATCTTCTTTGCTAAAGTGCCATGCTTAGATTACTTACTTGGAAAGATTTAGTGCCATCTTACAACTATCAATCTGCTTTTCGGGATCTGATCAATTCAGCACTACTTTCAACCCCGAACTTCAATCGCCTTGGAACGCGGACCAATCTTTGGCCATTCAAACAGCCTCGGGTTTTTCTACTCATACGTAGCAGCAGCCTTCAGGACGGTACGGCCTTTCCTGGTATTCTAAAGTCGGTGTGCCGACAGGAAATTCCGGTCCTAAGATACAAAAATGCATAACACTACACAATTGTTAGAATCTGACATCGACCAGAATCAACCAGCTCCTACATGCCCAAGCAGACCGTCTGTCCTTACTACTAGGTAGAGCAGATCATCAAGCAGACAAGCAGGGCACTGCTCTGAAGTAAGCCATGTCCTGTTAATTCCTGTCGAGAACAAACGCTAATTTAACAAAGGCAACACAAGGAGAATAGGCAGCGCGCTCACAAATGCACAACACAAGAGTGCACAGTCGACCCCTTCAAAAGCTCAAGAGACCTCCGACGCCACCAAGCCAGTGTCCACGGTAAACCTCGATTCTTTTGTCCAGTGGTGACCTGCAGAGCTCACATCAAGGGTTTCAAACGCAAAGACAATCTCACCGAGCATAGAAGACGAGTCCATCTTCCCGTCTTACCCAGTCCGGCGGTTACACTTGAAACCAGCACGCAGGGTTCACAGACTCCATCATTTGAAGATGAAGAGATGGAAGACTGGAGTCTAGCCCCGGTCCAGGGAGAAATGGAAAATCAGTCTAATGACAATTCACAAACGATAGCTTTTGTACTACGGAAGCTCCTGGGGTTGCATATGTCACTGAAGAATATTGATGTAGAGATTAGAGCGTTAGAGATGACTTTGACTCAGTTGTGATGTTTTATATTGAGCATAATAGCATAGAGAAGGGCTGGTTTATAGCTTATAGGTTATGGCTTATGGTCTAGAGTGCATGGATAATGGGGTTGAAGGATCACAATGAGGTGTTTAGTGGATAGGTATTGGGCTTGTTTGTCATCTTTCCGGGAGTATATATTTCACTGGATTGTTTGAATGGGTGAAAGAGCGGGCTGGCTCCTGGAAATTCACGACGTAGTTCAATACTTCTTGTAGAACGGTTCGATACCGAGCTCATTGCATTGAACCAATGTAATACTATCTTTCTTTCAAATATCTGCCCGAAAACATAATGTTTGAATGGCCAGATCCATAATATTCATCTTATTATTCGAATTTTGAGGTTCCCGGGATACCAGATTTGAATGTTCAAGATTTGACTACACGGATACTGGACTTCCATGCTTGAGATTACAATGATTTAAAAATGGTTGAGGATGCTGAATATCCGTATACCACGTCTTCGAGATACCTCCTTTCCCAGGAGTCATAAGATAAACTATTCCTTTGCTTCCTTGGTATTCGTATAGCCAATCGGCAATCGAGTTTAAGAATAACTGAAGAATCAAATTCACAAGCCTCAACAAGCCCGAATAAACACAGTGCCAAACTAGCTTCATAATGTGTTTTGCTTGATATACAGTGTTCTTATACACTTCCCATGCACCCAATGCATACTATACACACTCTATCCTTCACAATAGTGCTCTCTTCCCCCGTCCCCATCCCCATCATCGAATATTCATATCCCCCCTCCCAAACCCTCAACTCCTAACCTCCTCCACCTTCTTCAACCCCCACCCCTCATCAGGCATCAAATCCCTCCTCCTCCCCTCAAACCTAACCAAATTCTGCTTATACGGATGCGCCGCCCCCTCAAACGCCTTCAAACGTCCCAACCTCCCATCCCTCAACCGATTCTTCGGCAACATCCCACTAACCGCCTTCCTCAGTACTTCCGCCCCCCCAAACTTCTCCATCAATCCCTCCATACTGATTTCTTTTAAGCTGCCCGGTCGAGTATTATGACGGTAGTATTTCTTTTGATACATTTTTTTCCCAGTGGTGTGGAGGTTGGCGCAATTGGTTACGACGACGTAGTCGCCGCAGTCGGTGGACGGGTCCCAGATCGGTTTGTGTTTTCCCATGAGGAGGAGGGCGATGCGGGAGGCGAGGCGGCCGAGGGGTGGAGGCGTGATGCGCGATGTGATGGAGGGGAGGAGGCGTCGGGTCGTGGTCGTAGGGTTGAGAGGAGGATGTGTGGTGTGCTGGCGGAGATGTGGTGCCAGGTGCGGGAGTAGGCTAGTTTTGTCTATGAGGGTTTGTTAGCTGGTTTATGGTTTATGGGTTTCTCGTATGTATTGTATTTTGTTTTGTTTTATTTATTTATTTATAAATGTATATATATATATATCCTTCTGCTTCGAAGATACACAGTAGATAATGAGTGGGAGCGCAGGAAAAGGATAAGAACATACCAAACCATTTGTTTGCGACATCCTGAGGTATAACTGGCACAAAAACCAATATTGAAGACGATGTGCGCCGAGAAATTGAAAATTGTAGCAGGAGAAGCTACTCGTTGTCGTCTTCAAACGTGAGCCTTGAACTTCGAGGCTTGAAGTCAAGTTCGTGATTCTAGATGCCAAGACATTTTTTCTCGAATAGCTTTACTGTGGTTTGATTGGGTAGAGCTTTTGGCGAGACATGCATCCCATCCGAAGCAAGCTGGATGGATTTCAAAGCATTTATTGTTTGCCCCACGTTTAATGAGATGATATCAGTATTTGGAACTTTACTCATTCCATAGGTATTGAATCTCTCTATCTATTATTATTCTATCATTTGGAAAATCTTTAATCGATAGTTAAGAAGAGTTGGCAGAGATTTATATAAATTCATCAAAATGGTCATCACAACTTCATTCCAGGTCCGTGTTCCCCTCTATCTTGATCACGTGTGTGTGTGTGTGTGTGTGGCTTTGAAAATGGAGGTTTACTAATAATGGGATAATAGACACAATTCGCGGTACCTATGACATGTGAAGCATGTATAAAAGATATCGAGAAATCATTATTCCAACTGGGTGGAATACAGAAAGTTGAAGCGAGTCTTCAGGATCAACTTGTTACTATTGAAGGAACAAGTAAGTTAATAACTCTTTACCCCGCCAAGAGAATATGGGGTGTCGGGGAATTCGTTGTTAATGTGGTGAATGGGAAGCTGCTCCTTCGGAGATTGTAAAGGCGATTGAGGAGACGGGACGAGATGCTATATTGAGGGGTTCGGGAGGAACTGATGGTATGTTTGTTTTTGTTATGTTTGGGTTGGAGTTGGGGTTCATTTCTACGGTGCCTTATTTGTGAATGCGATGTTGTTATTTGTTTTGTGTTTTAGGATTTTTGTCTGAGAAGTATTTAGGCGCTGCTGTGTGTATTCTTGAGACACATGATACGACTGTATCGGATAAGGTGCGAGGGTTAGTGAGAATGGTACAGGTATCTCCTACATTAACGTTGGTGGATTTGACAATTCGAGGATTGCCAGAGGGGAATTATTGGGTTACTGTTAGAGAAGCGGGAGACATTTCTAATGGTGCGATATCTACGGCGGGTTTATGGAAGGGAGATGGTGAAGGTACACCTAAAGGAGTATTTGGTAGCGTGAATGTGGGAAAGAATGGCATGGGAAGTGTCTTTTTGGATAAGCCTATCCAGATATGGGAAATGATTGGAAGGGGGATGGTAGTATCGAACCAACATGAGGGAGACAGAAAGTTTGAGAAAAATGACGAGAATACTCTCGTGGGTGTGATTGCGCGTAGTGCTGGTGTCTGGGATAATGATAAGACGGTTTGTTCTTGCTCGGGCAAGACATTGTGGGAGGAAAGGAAGGATGAGATTAGCAAAGGTATGCTCTGACCATATATCAGATCATTGTATAGGAAATGGAACGATACCATGACACGATATGTATGCTTAAAAAGCATATCTTCTGCTCCCATACGCTTTGGATAGTGTACGTACTTTCCGTGTGAGAATGAGCCGCCGTGGTTAACTAGACTAAAGATTTGAAAGAAGCAAGCAAGAGTAAGGAATGAAGGAGTGTTCGATGAGGGTACTAGGTTCTATATCAAACCCTACGGAGGATTATTATGAACAGTAAGTAAGCTTATCCTTGTCAAACATTAAGCCTCGAAAGTGTTTCAAGCCTGTCATCTGCCGGATAATGATTCCCATCTTTTTACACCGTGAAGAATGGTGCTCGCTCAAGCATGGTCTGAGCCTCTGAGGGAGATCATTCTAAGCGCAAACCAATCGTAGCCCTACCCTAAGCCAATATAATATGTATGGTGATCTCATAAATGACGGAAAATGGGTTAGATTCGATAAAAATACTTTCATGTAACCTAGAATTCCTGTATATATTTAGAGTATTGCAGAATATTCCGCTTTTTTTATATTGTCGGCTATGGTATGTACTGTAGAGTAATACCTACCAAGTTTAGACGTAATTTATTTTGTTTGATACATTACACTGCCTTGAAAGTTGAGACGGAAGAAAAAATCATAGTGCTTGGATATTAAGCTCGGCATCATGCAAACAAATCCAATCGCAATAATCAATCATGTATTTAGATCTTTGAGTCCTGATTTCCTTATTCTGCGTAGCGGTTTGGATGTGCCCTGGATTCTCAAACAAGGTGAGGTGGAAGCGAGTTTCGTCCCATCGAGGTGTTTTTCCTGAGACTCGCCAAGCTTCCTGCGCTCAGTTCAGTTCAGTGCTTATCCGATAGCTCTTGCGACTCGAGGTTATTTAGAAAAATTCTTTTCGTGGTCAGTTGTGATGTGTTCGGAGGTTGTTTTCGGGGTGGATTACTGAATCGGTCTGGGGCAAGCCGGCGACGTACTTCTTTTGTCTTTTGAACATTGGGTTGATCTGCATGCACTGGTGATGGCATGGATAAATAAGTATATATAGTATACGCCCTCATCGCCGAGTCGATAGTTCTAAAGGTAGATTAATAGTGATAGTTAAAAATAACTTGGCATATAAACAAGTTGTTGGGTCCGATGTTATTCATAGTTACACAATATCACAAGACCTAAACCTATAAATAATGTCGAATGAAAAGGCCATCTCAACTTCATGACAATATAAACTATTGAATCTACTCCGCTGCAAGCAAGTCTATCACAATCACCAGTGACGTTGTTCGTCAGTGGATAGACTCGAAGCCAACTCGATTCTACCAATTCAGGAAAGTGCACCGATATCGATTCATCGATAAATCAAATAGAAGAAAGAAATCGTAGACATCTGAAAGCCAAAAGGAGTGCACGGGAAGTCGGGACAGAGAAAATAAACTTAGGCGCCGATGGAGCCAAAAATGACAAGAAAGCGTAAGTCTTGACTATCCAATCGGCATTGCATAGGGGGTTTCTTGGAACACTTGCTGCTTTGAACAGCCTCAAGCGAACATCATCCAAGTTTCGCAAGCTCCAATGTGTTGCCCACCAAAATTTCATATTTACCAATCAACTTGTCATTTTTAGAGAATGAAAACATATTTGCTGGTGGCTTGGACGATTAATTATGATGCTTCTTTGAGCTCGAGAGCTTCTTAATCCTGGTCTTCTCTTTCGATTCATTTCAACATCGCGCGGCCTGTGAAGTAAAAAGTATGAGTATATATCTAGTATACATGAAATGCTTCGATGTTGTAATAATAGATCATTACACCGGACGGTTGCGGTTAAGGCAAGACAGGGCGAGGTTGGTTTGCTACGGAACTGCCCGAGAAATGCTAAGGTACGTAAGTAGATGTGTGAAGCAGCGATTGATAAGGGGGATTTGAGAAATAGTTTGAACTTGTATTCAAAAAAGCGAAGGAAAGCATGGCAGAATGGAAATGGAAAGAATACTTTCAAAAAGTAGAAGAGCCAACTAGGTATTTCAATGCCAGTTTATGTGTCATGAACATACATCTATTTGTATCAACGGCCTCTGAGCCACTCTCTGAATATAACATGCAGAGAATAAAATTCTAATGCATGAAACTCTCTGTTCGATCTACTCAGTAACTTATTCCTACTCTGTACAAATATCCTCCGTACTAGTCGTAGCCCCGTTCAACACGATACGTTCGATTGCTTGCCGTGGATCATGAACTGGTTTAGCAGGGAACATTTGTGACTAGAGAACCCCTCTACATCCACTTTATAGTATCACTGCACCATGAAAAGACTATCAACCCACGTAATTTACACTGTGCACAAGTTACAACTTCAAGGGTATCTACGCCTATTACGACTACCACGACTACCACGACTACCACGACTATCAAGCCATTCAAACCTCGTCTAGCCCTCCCATTCAGCAGTTCAATCTTCCACATCCAGAAGAACTTCTAGGCCGGGCGCTACTTGTATATTGAATTTCTTCTCGCATCCATTCGTCTTCCTCGGTTCGCTGTCAGAGCGCTGCAAGCCCAGCGATTGTACCTTACATTTCCAACACAGTTCGTTCTGCTTCTTGCATACACCCACACTCCCTTGTCTCTTTTTATTTTATTCTCTCTGTTCATTCGCATTTTGACATCAATCTTTCAATCTCCAACCTCAATCACGAGAACGGAAAATAAAATAATTAGGATCTAAGTCTCCACGTTCCATTACGGTGTCGAATCCGTCATTCCCCACCAGACTACTGAGGATCGACAGCAATCAACACTAATTAATAGCGACGGGAGGAGCCCGAGGTCCAAATCCTACGAAAAGTAACGGAGTACAAGGACTCATACGATCCTTTCGATTTATATACTTTAGGAAATAATACAGCTTCAGGCACACCACTCGACAACAAAAACTCCATCGCTGGCGGTTCCGAGGATATTTAATACAGACACTAGTTGCATCAGAGAGAAGGGACGTACATACGCAGAAAAGATACCGACAATTCGAAATAACTTCGCACAACATACGAGTATTGCAACACGACATAAGAACTACTTACACCACTTACAGCTGGTCGCTCACGAAGGCGACCAGCCAGCTACGAAAGAATATTGCGAGTATATAATTTTTGACAGAGGAAAGACATCATGTCTTTAAAACAGGTTAGTGGAGAGAAAGAACAAAGACATATCAGTACTGACCACCTGCGTAGGAAATCGAGACTTGGGTTTCTGCCCTTAATCGTTACGATAATAATGAATTTGATGAAGCCTTAAAGGAGTTCGATGTTATTGCAGATACTTCGAAGATTCTTTTCAATTGTGGTGTTATTCATGCGACATTGGGAGAACATGAGAAAGCGGTTAGTTCTTTCCATTCCTTACAAAGAACTCAATTATATGTGCAGAGTCTAATTCACTACAGGTCGAATGTTATCAAAAAGCCGTTCGTCTGGATCAATACCTGGCCGTAGCATATTTTCAACAAGGTGTTTCGAATTTCTTGGTTGGAGATTTCGAAGAAGCTTTGGCAAACTTCAATGATACTTTATTATATCTGAGAGGAAACAACATGATCGATTATGCCCAACTCGGTCTTCTCTTCAAGCTATATTCATGCGAAGTGTTATTTAATCGTGGATTGTGTTACATATATTTACAACAAAAGGAAGCGGGACTACAGGATTTCTCTTTCGCTGTAAAAGAGAAGGTTGTTGAGGATCACAATGTTATTGATGAGGCAATTCGTGATGAAGCAGAGGTATGTTTTTTATTTGAGGTTTATTGAAGTTCTACTAACATCCTCATAGGGTTATACCGTTTTCTCTATTCCCGTTGGAGTGGTTTATAGGCCTAATCAAGCCAAGGTCAAGAACTTGAAGACCAAAGATTATCTGGGAAAAGCACGTTTAGTTGCAGCTTCAGATCGTGCTAATGCTTTTACTGGATTTGCTGGTTCAGAAATCAAGAATGTAAGTAATACTGTTGTTTGTTCCAACGTGTGACACTAATTGTTTCAGGCGGGTATAATACAACCGAAGGACGACCGTCCAACAGAGAATCTTTCATACGCTGCGGCGAACCTCGTAAAGCCAGGTCTGGCTAGTAAGAGGCAACAATCAGAACCTCCTCTAAACCGAAACGTATTTCCACCCACGCCACCTCCTGAGTCAGAGAAATCTTCTGGGCCTCCTCCTATGAGTCGTGGAGCTTCTGTTCGTAACGGACCTAAACCCATGCTAGCTAAACTCAATATCGAAAAAGCACGTCCTAATGAAGGTTATGAGATTCGTGAGCGTGACGATGTGAGAAGTCCTCCGGATGCAAGAAGCCCACCAGATGCAAGGAGTCCTCCAGATGCTCGACCTAGACGTGGAACTCAACGAACAGCATCAGAACCAAGGGGACCATCATCAATGCAATATTCCAATAAAAGATCCGAATCACGCTCAAGACAACCACCAAGAAGAATGCAACCGACTCAAGAGGAAGATGATTACCCTGAAGATCTTTATGATATGTATAGTTCACCAAATCGACGATCGAATAACTCTAGGCGCAACACACGAAACAGATATAATGAAGGAGAAAGTGAATATGCAAGCGATTACGATGAAGGTTCCTTTGACGAAGATGAATTCGAAATGGTCTCTAGTCGCCCACCTCCTAGATCACGTACAACATCATCAATTAATGGTGGGAATGGTCGAGCTGGTTCTCGCCAACCCGATGTTCGCAAAGTTCGTGTAAAGGTTCACGCTGAGGATGTCCGATATATTATGATAGGCTCGGCTATCGAATTCCGCGATTTTCAAGAAAAAATAAAGGAGAAGTTTGGGTTGCGTGATCGATTCAAGATTAAAGTTCGTGATGAGGATGTTCCAAATGGTGATATGATTACTATGGGTGATCAAGATGATTTGGAAATGGTATTAATGAGCGTAAAAGCAAACGCAAAGAAAGAACGTTTAGAAATGGGAAAATTGGAAGTGAGTTTTTCGCCTTTTTTTTTCCTTGTCTTTTTGAAATTATCACACTTGCTAACATGACATTAGATTTGGGTAGTAAAGGCATAAGTGATGTGAGGATAAGCTAAGATAATGAATATTGACGATTATGTACTTTTTTTCCTTTCTTTTCTGTTTCTGTTTTCTGGTATAATAATACAGAAATAGAAATCTTATTTATTTTTGGGAGTGGAAGGAAGGAAGAAAGAAAGCGAGATAATTGTTTGTTTGCTTGCTTGCTTGCTCGAGAGAAAATCTTTCTTCGATACCTATGATATGATATGATACCAGTAAATATCCTCTTTAGCGAATATAAATGAAATGAAATGCATTGTTATTCGTTTCTTTTTCTTTTACATCTATTCATTTTTGAATACTTAATTATTGAGATTTATTTGTTTGTTTGGTTGGTTAGTTGTTTAATTGCTTTTTATACTGGTAGTGATGGTGATGGATGGAAGTGATGGAAGGAAGTATTGTGGTGAGTGAGTGAGTGAGTGAGTGAGTGAGTGGGTGGGTGGGTGTCTTTGTTGATTGTTTGTTATTTGGATGGGAATGGTAGGGAAAGTAGGAAGGTGTATTTGCACTCCATATGTGTATTTGGGTGTATAATATGAATATGAATATGAATATGAATATGAATATGTTATAAGATTATATATTTTCCAGTCTTGGGAAAGAGGTGAGGGATTGGAAGGAAGGAAGGAGGGGAAGGAAAGGAAGGGAGGCGAAATTTTGCTATTACTGTTATTTAGGGTTTTGGTTTTGGTTAGTGGTTGAGTTTCTTTAGGGGAGAGGGGAGGAAGAGATAAGTTAAGGTTAAGAGATATATATAGTGATGTAGTGATAGGAAGGCGAGGGAGAGAGGAAGGAAAGGGAGGGTGGGTGGAGGATGGGTGTGGAAGATATAATATAGTATAGTATAAGTATGAATATAGAGATGAAGATCAGTAAAGATATTCATTGTGGAGGAAGTATAATTATTAGATCTTACTTGATATGATGTACAGGGCTGAAGTTATGTATAAAAGTTAAGTATACTCTGTGAATCTTTTAAGTTATGTTTGGATATTGGGATTTTATTATATATATACAATATTGAATAGATTATAACTTATATTATATCTTTAAATTTTAAATAGGTATTTAATAGTTCTGTTGTATTCATTTTAAATGATATACTTTAACCTATGGTCTGCTATTCCAGGATATCCAAATCTATACTCTTTAAATCCCCTCTCTCCCAACCAAGTTCCACATCCTAACATCCATTTCCCATTTCCCAATCATAAAATTACCCCTTCACCTCCCTACCTCACCTCCCACCTCCTCATCTAGGCATCCTCCTCATCTCATCCTTACTCCAATACCTCCTCATATTCTCCGCCCCCAAAGTCTCAACCTCCTGATCCAAATGTTTCCACAACACCTCCCCAAAACTATTCATCTTCTCCCCCAAAACCTTCAAATTCAATTCCGTCTCCCCGTCCCTACATTTCTCAAGATATTCCTGCATAATATCCATACCCTGATGAATTTCCCTATGCTGTCTCAATAATTCAGCAGCATTTTTCCCAGCGCGGAATTCGGGCATTTTGCGCGCGAGAACGGGGAATATGTGTTGTTCTTCGATGCCGTGGTGCATTTCTAGTGAGCTGAGGAAGGAAAGTCCCGCTTGGATGAATTGTCGGATTGTGAGGTTGCGTGGTCGTTGGTTGTTAGTTGTGGCTTTGTGGAGGATTGTCCAGGTGTGTCGGAAGTGGTTGTGCTGGGAGGATGTTAGTGAGGATTAGTTTGGGATGGAGGGAAGTTGTGGATGGGAGGGGTCGTACGAAAAGATCCATATGGTCGGCCATGGAATTATAGATTTTGAAATCTGCGGCGCTTAATTCGGGTAAAGCTTCTTCCTTCTTTTCTTCCTTTTCCTCCTCCTTTGGAATCTCCTTCAATGTTTCTTCCTTCTCATCTTTCTTCTCCAAATTCTCCGCCGGTTTACTCGTCGACTCCTCTAACCTATCAATCGTCTCATGTTCATTCGCATTTGCATTCGCATCCACACCCGAACTCGACATCTTTGCAATTCGAATCTGCGAAAACCGTAAATTGGATATCTTCACTGCAACCAAACTTTTATCCACAACCACAACCCAGTTTCTCGAGTAACCTAAAGTTCTAATAGCGCAAGTATAAAAATTTCCAGAAACAGGAGAAGTTACCAAAGACGCCAATCTTACAGTGGTAAAGAGTGACAGCGAACGAATAGATAATAAACGTCGCATTTATCACTTATCAGCAGAAATTTATACATAGTGAGATTAGCATGGTGGAAGGATGGGAATTAGATATTTTTGTACGGAGGGGTGGATTGGAGGATGTTGATTTCCAATTGCTGACTATTAGTTGAGTAAGGCAGGTTGGTGGGATTATGTTATCCAATTTTTTATTTTACTTCATTTTATTTTATTTTATTTCATTTCATTCTATTTGCTCGCGGTCCGTGGATAACGAAACGAATGAATTTCTCCGAATGTGGATAGACCGGATAAGATAAGATCTGGGGAGGGGAAGATCTAACCGGGGATTAACCTTAGACGATGGATCTACATTGCGTCGATTAAGTAAATGTACATGTACTTGGCATTTTTATTTGAATATCTAATAGCACTCTATTTCACAATTCATCACTTTGAGACGGTGCAACTCCATCTTCATCCTATTGTAATTGTACATGCACATTTAGAAGCAACTTTAAATCACCCGATCATGAAAGAGAATCTCCTATTCTTCTTTCACAGACTTTCATCCATCCATCCATCCATTCATCCATTCATCCATTCATCCATCTCATCACAACTACCTCGAACTCCAACAATGACAATAACTCTGTGGCCCACGTTTTACCTATCGACGTCAGTCAGGAAAGGATCATTGACGTCTTCACTTGATATTTAACCCTCGAATACCTAGGTAGGTAGGTAGTACCTGTAAATTAACAAAATATGTCGATTATTCCTGCCCTATTTTTGGAGATGAGATGATAAAATAAATTCTCTTACCTCTAATATAATTAAGTATCTTTTTCATTATTGTCTTCTTTACATCAGTATTCATGTCGACCGTTTAATATACATTACATTACATTACATTACACATCAAGACAGCATTTTGCAAATAATTTCTATATGAATTAATATCCACTCCACTCCACTGCACTCCAATCAGACCAGAACTAGAACCAACCCCCCTCCTGGAAAATGTCTAATCTCAGCTCCTCAACCTGCTCCCCCAACATCTCCAATTTCCCCTCTCCAACCACAACCACAACCACAACCACAACCACAATCAAAACCATAACCATAATCACAACCACAACCAAAACCACAACCACAGCCCCCCTCAAAGCCGCCTATGCAACCCTCATAACCACCCCCTCCTACATCCCCGGCGTACTTCTCCTCGCCCACACCCTCAAAAAGCAAGGTTCCCAATATCCACTCATCCTCATGTACACTGGACTCCCAGAAAACTACATCGAGCATCTCACACGAGAGGCCAAACTCTCCAACATAATCCTCCACGAAACCACACTTTTAAACCTAAGCCCGAACGCGGGAGTCGCCGCCCGGTTCGCAGATACCTGGACGAAATTACAAGTATTCTCGCTATACGATTGCGGGTACGAAAGGATCTGTTTCCTAGACGCAGACATGTTGATTCTCGGACCCATGGATGAATTACTCCTTAACACCGCTCTTCGAAAACCAGGCATCGAAGGAGAAGCTGGGAAACTCCTCGCTGCAAACCACGTCTGCGTGTGCAATCTCGATCAAGATTCCTGGGCGCCCACCGACTGGTGTCGCGAAAACTGCGCATATACAACCACCAGCAATCACCCTCCACAACAAACAACCCAACACGTCCCTCCAACCGGCACCGGTCTCCGCACCCACACCCTCCTCAACTCAGGCCTCTTCATCTTCACCCCCAGCGAGGAAACCTGGAACGACATGTGGAACTTCATCCACACCCACGGAACCACTCTCTCGAGCTACCAATTCGCCGACCAAGATTTCCTAACCGAGTGGTGGCGCGATCGCTGGGTCAGCGTAGGATGGAAATGGAACGCTTTGAAAACATGGCGGCATTGGCATCCGGAGATGTGGCGCGATGAGGACGTACGCGCCTTGCATTATATAGTTGATAAGCCGTGGCGAGCTCGTGTTCCTGCTTCTGGGATTGCCGGGTATAAGGGGAATGATGGGGTAACGCATGGATGGTGGTGGGAGGCGTATGGGGAATGGGAGGAGGAAAGGAGGGAGGCGGGAGAGATGGGGATATTGGAGTTGGTGAGTGGTTTGGTTGGTTAATGGTTTTTTTGAGAATTGGATTTTTGTAAATGGTTGGTGGAGAGTTGATGTTGGTTAGATTTGTAGTTTCAGGTCTGGCGTTTGGAGAGGATAGGATATGTACTAGGTACCTTTTGTACGAACAGCGGAGTAGTTAGCGAACCATATTGTATGGGACTCAGCCAGAGAATTATCAGCCGGAGAATCATTCAGGAAGATCGTTCATGGCTTATTAGTTATGAAATAAGCTAACTGTACTTACATTATCGACTGTGGGGTGAAGAATAAATTCAGCGCCATTGTCATAGGCAGAAAGACATTGGAATAAAATAGCTGGTTCTTTAGCACACATTCAGCAGATGTCTGTCACTTTACGGTAAAACCGAATCAAGAACCAACCAACTGAGAAAATTCGGTGTTTCTGCGCTGTTTTATATTCTCTGCATTGTCAACTAGCTCGCTTTCATCTTTAACCCATTTCATTCAATCAACCCATCCATCCATCCGTCCATTCATGCAATGACTGATAGCTTACATGAATCGAATTTTGATGTGCATCCCTGATACTAGCAAAAGACCCTGCATATCCACTTCACTTCATTTCTCCGACGATGTCTAATAACAACTTCGCCAATTCATTTTATGCAATCTCCTGTTTTCCTTCCATTATTCCTTTCTCATCTCGTTGCAGAACTCATCACTTCGTAGAATCCCAACGCTCCCAGCCCACATTGATATTCGTAGGAAAGCCCTGGCTTTGGGTATCATGACTCAAATTTTCCCGATCCCTATGACAACACACGCCCATCATATAATGCGCGAAGAATAATATGAACACTAGCTTCCAAGCTGCAGTTGCCGTTGCTAGATTATAAGTTTAGCGTGATTCGTTGTCGCTGGCCGTCGATCCTTCTGCTCATCTCACTACTTTAGAGTCGTAAAGCTCAGTGATATTGGCTCTGTCCCATGAAACCCTCCTCCAATGTTCGATCTTCCAGATTTCGAATGAAGTCTCGATTTCGGGTGGGTGCTTGTCCACCTTGAGCAGCTCTGCTTCCTCTTCTCCGTGCGCTTCCAGGATTGCCGTCAGGAACTCCATCTGGTGGAGGTGGATAGTATGCAGGACTAGGTTGTAAACGAATAGGTTGACTAGGATCAAGATGACTAGCAACTCTTTGTATCGTGACGGGTATACCTCCCTGCTGAACTTCCATTGTCGAAGCACGTTGCCTTCCAGATCTTACCGTAGCCTGCTGATAGAGACTTGGTTGTTGCTGTGACGGGCCAGCTCCATATTGCGCCGGTGGCATCTGTGCTGATGGTTGGCCTATCATTCCCATTTGGTTATAACCTTGCTGCGTGGGGTATGGAGGTGGTGCTGTCTGATGCGAGGCTTGGTGAGGAGCCTGGTGGTTGGAGTTCGGAGTGTACATGTTGTTATTGTACATTGGTGGGTGCTGCTGGTTTTGTGGTACTTGGCCATAAGAGTTGACCGGCACACTCGAATTGTATGACGCATGAGCTGCAGACTGAGCCTGTGAATGAGCTTGAGCTTGCGCGGCCTGTGCTCGTTGATTGCTTAATGCTTCGGCCTGTTGCTGTTGTGTAGTTCCTGGGGCCGGAGATCTATTGATGGCACTCGACTTCAAATTCGTTGGTGGAACGAACGGACCCGTGAACTTCTGCTGAGTGATGAATGGATGTAACTTAGCCTGTTGTGGGGACCAGCGCTCTAGAGGGTTGATATTAAGCAAACCCCGGACAAAATCAATGAAAGCAACCCGGTTGCTCATTTCTGGATATAGCGTTAGCTGAAATCACTAGCAGGCAGGGAGATCATCTTACCTCGCTCGACTTCGTTTGGTTTCATGTTCTTTCGCGGCATCGCGTATGAACGAATGATTTCCGGAAGAGTGGTAGCTTGGAAGTACTTTTTACTTGGTTGCTCCTTTGTTCCATGTTCGCGGGAATATTGCTCCATGGATTTGAGATGATATGTTCTTCTGCCATAATCATCCACATCATGCCTCTTCTCGAAGAAATCTCCTGATTGTTTCCCCATCTCAAGCATCCAATTTGGTGGGTTACCCAGCATCTCAACTATTCTAGAGACTTGGTTGTACTCCGAAGATCCTGGGAATAGTGGAAGACCCAAGAACAACTCAACAACAATACAGCCCAATGACCACATATCGATAGCTGATGAATATGGTAGACCAAGTAATACCTCAGGGGATCTGTAAAATCTCGATTGGATGTATGTATAGACTGTTTGACGTTCGTCGCAGGCTGATCCAAAATCAATAATTTTGATGATAGGGCTCTCAAGGTTCTTGAGCAGAATGTTTTCCGGCTTCAAGTCGCAATGAATGAGTCGAGCTTTATTCAGCAAGCTCAGCCCATTCAAAAGTTGTTGCGCAAAGACCCGCACAAGTGTGGTACTCAAACCTCTGAATTGGTTCTGCTTGATCAGTTCATACAAGTTTACACTTAGCAATTCGAAAACCAGGCAGAGATGTTGGCGATGGATGAATGTATCTTTCAGCCGCAGTAGGTGATGATCGTCGTTTTTATCGAGCTTCGTGTTGAGCTGTAGTAAAAGGATGGAAATCAGCGAATGGAATTATCATTTTCCTGGAAGGGCTTACCAGGTCTAGAACAGAAACCTCCATCATACTTTGATTAAAGTATGCAGTCCTGTTTTTAACAACCTTTACAGCCACAACTTCCTGGGTTTTCAGATTTTGACATTTGACAACTTGGCCAAAGGTACCTTGGCCTAGAACATCTAGGATGAGATAGCGGTTTCTGCACAACATGTTAGCAGGAGAATTCTCAAAAATAGAGTTACTATCAACCACAAAACATACTTATGAGTAGTTTCCTCAGACCCCAGAATATCATTCACATAAAGTATATAATCACTATCTTCGTTATCGAACCCGTCATTCTTGACACCTTTGCTTGGTTTGGTGAGCACTCTACGTGGATTCCGCGATGATTCGTATTTGAAGCTAGGGTTGCATATCCGATATGTAGAGGGGAGATGGCTTGTTAGAGCTTGGAGAGGCTGAAACCAAAATAATTAACACGAATTGCAATCATGTTGCGCATAATGAGGAAGCTTACACTTATGAACCCGCCCTCGGGATTAGCTCTGCGAAAAGCCGGCTGCGCATTAACCTTTGGTTGCAGGTCAGATGTAGAACGAATTTTTGTAAATTCAGGAACTGGTCCTCTTCCAGGCGGACCTTGCGCCAGTTGGGGTACTGGACGTCGAGGAGACTTTGCGTCATTACCAAACATAGCATTCAGTTGTTGGGTCGCAGAGGTTGGGTATGATTCATTGTTAGAATTAGGAGCATATGGCTGAATAGGTGGTAATTGTTGACGATTAGGATAATACGAATTCGGGGAAGAATACGATGCGTTCTTCGAAGGAGATTTTCTGCTGCCAGCCCCGGGTGGTGACATGTATTGATTCGAGTTTTGCTGTTGTGCCGCGCCGTATGGCGAGGTTGGCGATAAAGTCTCCATGGGAGAATAACGCTGAGCGGCCGCAGATGGCTCTTGCGGCGATTGATGAGATAACCTCTGACTTCCCGAAAGGTGTTGTTGATGATGAGGGCGCATGGGATACTTCATGTTGTATTGATCTCCAGAGTCTTGCATGGCCACATCTCCGTTCCCATCTGTCATTTGAGGGGTAGCAGGAGAACTTGCCAGAGATTGAGGATGTGATCCTAAAGCTCCTGGAAATTGATCGTATGTAAAACCTGTTGGAGGTTGGGTTTGGGGGTTCCCATTATAATCTCTAGCCATTTGGAGATGGGCTGGTGGGGGGTTTCCGTTGTACCTTCTTGAACCTGATGATTCAGAATAATTCTGCCACTGGTCCATTTTGACGATACTGTGGAGATGTTCGGGATTTTGAGTGGGGGAATGTGAAGTTATTGGGCACGATTGTCGACTTCTGAAGTAATAATACCAAAGAAGCAGATACGGTTATGTCGCACACTTTGTTGTCGAAGGGTCTTCCGCCAAAAAGCGATAGAGAACGCGTCGCAATAAAAAGCAAGTAAACCTCTTTAAAAGAGGCAGAAATAGCCTATGAAATACCAAATATTGGTCAACATATCATGGTGAAAGAATGAAGGAGGTCGAGAGATTTGAGTGTAGAGATAATTCACTTGGTTGACTGGGGGGGAAATGATGTTAGTAACTGTCGTGGAATTGATGGACTCACACACTACAAGGACATACGACATACCCTCGCTGCCGGGGACTTGGATTGTGAACTAAAAAAGAGTAGCGAGCTTGGGAAACGTTTTATAGTTGCCCAAACCAAACCAAGCAATGTCATCAATCAAAATATGCCAACGAAGGTTGAGGGCAATAAATCGCACAAAGACAATGGTGGATGGAATAGAGCGAACATTCAAAGGTATATATATCCAAGGTGAGATGATTTGGTAAATTGAAATGGGTATATTTATGTATTTATGTATATATTATTAGGATTTATATAGATTGACGCTGCCCAAATGATATGATTCAGTACGCAGTTAGTTAGTCTACTAGTTCCTCTACTGGCCTACTTAACCTTGGAAAACAAACTCTCTCTAGGCACAAGTTTCCAGCTTTTTGGATTTTAAAGGCTACGGGTGTGTATTTAGTATACATATCTACTGCGTACGTATGAACCTGGATGTTGGATAACTGTTTCGAGAAGATCATGAGGTGCTTTCTTGTTGTTAATATATCAAGCAAATAAAGATGCATGAGAAAGGCACCAGTGCAGCTCCAAAGCGGAACTTCAGTCAGCCAATTTGCCAAATACGAAGGCCCATCTCGAAGCCAAAAAAAAGAGATCAAGAGCATGTCATCAAAGGATCACCGTCTTTGTTCAATTTGAAACCAGGGAATCGTATAATGGATGTGGCATATTCCAAACTCAAAGATAAGCCAAAATTCTTCCCGTTCAATGGGAATGCTCTCTCGAGTGCCCTGATTGACCATTTCGCCGTTTTTGCCCTTTTTCTTTCATCTCGAAAGACACAACTCACAAGGCAGTTACTCGCTCTCACGGGGTAAGTCACAGCAGGCCCTCATCAATTGTGCTATCTATCCCATGCCGATTCCCATACATATCCGTATTTTACCTTTTAAATATTTGGTGGATGTTTCGCGGGAAGAGTAATCCAATGAATGAATGACGTTGTCTCTTAATTCAAATGCATTGAATTCTTATTGATCTGATCATCAATAATTACCCCCAAGTCTCAAAGATAAGTGAGTACCCAGCCCAGTCCAAGCACAGCACCAGCCATTGTTGAAGTGCGAACTGCGAAACCTCGAGATTTACCGGCGAGATCAATTACATAATCAGTCCACTTTTATATCTGTTATTCAATACATAATAAATGAGGAGATGCTCTTTCACCTCTGTGCTATATGGAGTACATAGATAAAGAAAGATCCAACAGAACGTAACAGAATTTACAGTCAAGCTTAAAGGTTGGAAATGCAACAAACAGATACATGGATGGATTACTAATTCATTAGTAATCAGGCTGCAATGCAGAGCTAATGCACAATCACTTTAATTCCAGCCTTAGCAAGCAGTCCCGAACATCATGACGCATACGGGGAGAAGCGTCTGATGTAGAAACTTTTTTCTATTGATGAATATTCGAGATCATTGACATGGTCAGGGAAGGACATCGAAGTTCACTTTTTTTGCTAGCAGAAGTACGGCTTCATTCTTTCTTGTCTGTTAATCACTTGCTACTCTAAGCTGTAAGGGTTCGATATCTTTACATCTTTAATTCACTCACTTGTCGATACCGTAGTCGCCTCCCAAACTTGGATCACCTCCACCCTCAACCTCCTTACCTTCACATACATACATACATGAATACATACACATACACCACATACAAACCTATTAAACGGGGACTGTGACTTCTCACTAACCACGCGCAATCAATCTTTGCAATTTTAAATCATACGCCCTACTTCTACATACAATTTCCATTGTCCTAATTCACCTCATCAACCTTTCGTTTGATGAGTGTCCAGAATGGATTCATCCACTGAACCTCGCCATACTCATAATCGTTCGACTTATATTAAATCTGAAAGCATGTCCCCGCCTCCTCATAATATCAGACTTCACCGAGAACATACCGATACCATTGAAGAGGCTGCAGCAGTCATTGCTGATGAAGCACTTCTCAGTGATAATGATGCAGACACAAAAGCTCAAAACTTTGGACCGGGAAGACTGGTAAGATAAAGCCAGCTCCTTTCCACAATTCGGACTTTACAGTATCCAAATCATCCCATGCACTGGAAATGCTCTGGGCCTCAGTGCTAACATAATCTCTAAACAGGCTGGCCAGCAGCAACCTCAAGATGAAGCTAGTGCTCTAGCCGGTTTGACCGAAACTGTTCGCAATCAGGATGACCTTGAACGAGATATTACAAACCAAGCCAATCTGGTTATGATTGAGCAGGAAGATCAGCGGGATCAGAAGCGCATTGAAAAAGTCAAGAATAGTATTGAGAAACTCGAGAATCAGAAACACAGCCAAGAACGCCGCCTCAACACTCTTTCGAACAACCCATTAATGCGCCAGCGATGCGTTGATGAGATCTCAAGAATTGAAGCCGAAATTTTTGCATTCAAGAATGATATTGCCGATATACAAAAACGAATCGACGAAAGACATCAGTACAATGGGAACTATGCCGAAACCGATCTTGCTGGCGGAAGCAGACGTATGCCCAACGAGAGCCAAAGGGAATTCCTTATTCGTACAGGCAAAATTACACCTTTCCAGCAGACCTCGGATGCAGCTACCGACCATGTTCAATCAGCCCTTACGGATGCGTTAATGGATGCAGAAGGAAAGGATATCAACGAACCAGAAAATGCGGAAGCAGAACCTAGATCACATCAGAACCTTCGTCTACCAGGTTTCGCGGATGTAACAGATAACACAGTCAGTAAAACTGAGAGCGAATTTGGTCTGCGCCCTCGGAAAAAGAGAAGACTCGTCAATGCTGCGTCCACAGATGTGTCTCCTGCTCGTTCATCTTCACCAGATGATACTTTTTCCCGTGAAAATTTAGCCGATGAAGAGGATGAATTGGTTGAAGATGATGATTATGATGAGGAAGATGAGGATGATGCTCTTATGACAGCCCGTACTTCAATGAGGAAGAGATCAAAGCCTGGCAAGGCTCGAAAAGACGAGGCGCAAAGCTTGGCTGGTATTGATGATGGAAACGAGGACATGTATCAAGCACGTCTGGCAAACTGGGTAGAGAAACGAAGAGCTGCACGACGACAATATTTGGAACACAACCCTAAAAGCGAGAATGATGCAGCTGCAGAAGATTCTCCGGAGGAGGAATGGTTCAAGCCATGCCCAGGACAACCTGATCACCAGTTTGAAAATGGTCTGAAACTGCCTGGCGATATTTTCCCTGCACTCTTCGATTACCAGAAGACCGGTGTTCAATGGCTGTCAGAACTTTACAATCAACAAGTTGGGGGAATTATTGGGGATGAAATGGGCCTTGGCAAGACCATTCAGATCATATCATTTTTGGCCGGTCTGCATTACAGTAAAAAGCTTACAAAGCCTATCATTGTCGTTGCTCCTGCAACTGTCCTTCGCCAATGGGTCAACGAGTTTCATCGGTGGTGGCCAGCTCTTAGGGTTTCAATTTTGCATAGTTCCGGAACCGGCATGCTCAATGTCAGAAACGAATGCAGATTAGAGGACGAAGAGGATGATATTCTTTATGGCCAAACAACTAAGAAAGCTCCCAAGTCGCAAAAGCTGGCTCAGAAAATTGTCGACCGTGTTGTCAAGCATGGTCACGTATTGGTGACCACATATGCTGGACTCCAGACTTACAGCGATACTCTTATCAATGTTGACTGGGATTACGCTGTATTGGATGAGGGACATAAAATTCGAAATCCTAACACTGCTGTCACTATCTACTGCAAAGAACTACGAACACCCAACCGAGTCATACTTTCGGGAACTCCTATGCAGAATGGGCTGATAGAATTGTGGTCACTCTTTGATTTCGTCTTTCCTATGCGCTTAGGCACTCTAGTTAACTTTCGACAATCATTTGAAGTACCTATCAAAATTGGAGGTTATGCCAACGCCACAAATCTACAAGTTCTGACGGCAACCAAATGTGCTGAGACATTGAAAGATGCAATCAGTCCATACTTACTTCAACGACTGAAGGTTGATGTTGCGGCAGATTTACCAAAAAAGAGTGAGCAAGTCTTATTCTGCAAGCTTACAAGGCCTCAAAGGGATGCATATGAAATGTTTCTTGCATCTGATGAGATGAAGTCAATCTTGAACCGTACTCGTCAATCACTTTATGGTATTGATATCTTGCGGAAGATCTGCAATCATCCAGATCTTCTCGATAAACGATTGAAGACCAAACCCAATTACAAATGGGGTAATGGAAACAAGTCGGGAAAAATGCAAGTTGTAAAAGCACTTTTACAAATGTGGAAGGGCTATGGGCATAAGACTCTTCTCTTTAGTCAGGGTGTCCAGATGCTTGATATACTTGAAGAATTTGTCAAGAAACTTGGTGGATTCAATTATCTTCGTATGGATGGTGGTACAGCAATCAAGGATAGACAGACTCTCGTCGATCAGTTCAACAATGATCCCAATATGCATGTCTTCCTTCTCACGACTAAAGTTGGCGGCCTTGGCGTTAATCTCACTGGCGCAAACAGAGTAATTATCTTTGATCCTGATTGGAATCCATCCACGGATGTACAGGCTCGTGAACGTGCATGGCGTCTTGGTCAAAAGAAGGAGGTCACTATATACCGACTTATGACTGCCGGTACGATTGAAGAGAAGATTTACCATCGACAAATATTCAAGCAATTCCTTACCAATAAAATTCTCAAGGACCCGAAGCAGCGACAAACTTTCGCTATGAAGGATCTTTATGACCTTTTTACCCTCGGTGATCAAGATGGTGGAACCACTGAGACTGGTGAAATGTTCAAAGGCACAGAGGTTCAATTCAGCAAGACTTCCAGTCCTTCAACCTCTCCTAGTTTATCCGTCGATCCGGGTCAAGGGGATTCGGTATCCGATCTTCGAAACCTTGCTGGAGTTGCTGAACTTGAGCAATTCAATGATCCTTCCGAGGAAAAGGAGAAAGATAACGAAGAATCCAGATTAATGGAAGGTATCTTTGCTCGTTCTGGAGTTCATAGCGCTCTTGAACATGATCAAATTATTAATGGAAAGAGAAAGGTTGCAGCTGATCGTGGAATGATTGAACGTGAAGCCAAGAGAATTGCCGCTGAATCTGCTACCGCACTGAGACGTGCTGGAGAAGCAGCAAGGAGTATTACACCTGGAACTGTTACTTGGACTGGAGAATATGGATCTGCTGGTAGACCAATTAATGTTCGAAGAGGTGCAGGTCCAAGCTCATCAAGTGTTTTATCAAGCCTTTCAAACAGACAAGGTATTGCACAATCTTCTAGTTCGAATAGTTCACGAGCTGCAACTCCAAATCGTCCAGTTGGGCGTCAACGTCATGATTTTGCTAAGATGATTGTCGATTTTATTAAGAGAATGGGTGGTTCAGTACCAAGTCAGGCAGTGGTCAATCATTTTGATCGATATTGCACATCAGATCGATTGACAGCAGAATTCAAGCACACACTGACTGAAGTTGCAATTTGTGAGCGAGGTACGAATAGTAGGATGAGAGCCAAGTGGGTATTGAAAGATGAATTTAAATAATTAACACGACTGAATGTTTCATGAGATATTATCAAGGCGTTTAGGGAATGCGGGATAAATGGAGAGGAAACTCAGGGAATAAAGGCAAGATCTAATACCATTTGTATTATAGAATTATATGCTTTGGGATGGGCGTTGGGAGATTCTCTTTGGACTCTGAATGGTGTAGTGATGCTTAGCGATAATTTTAGGAGGCGTAAGGGTATTATCATAGATGAATTATAAACAGAACATTATTTAGTAAGATTACATGTTTACGTTCTAATGCTGAATATACAGTGAAATATATATACACACCAAGATTTCGTTTATATGTTTGTATCTAAGGATTTTCAAGAGGTTTTGAAATTTATATAGACAGATGAAGATAAAGATGAATAGTTGAAGAAATCTTTCTATATGTATTTCATTTCATTTTAATATAATATAATATAATACAAAATACTCTAATTTTTTATTTCTTTCCTTCTCTCTCTAAAATGAAATAAAATAAAAGATAAAAAGAAAAAGAAAAAATATATATATATAAATCAAGTAAATAATAATAAAAAAACCCCAAAAATATTCTTTATATCTTTTTTTTATTTTTATTTTTATTTTTATTTTTTTTTACTCTTGATTATTTGAGGGGAAATATTTTAAAGATCTAAATTATAAGTTTAAGTATAAGTTTAAGTATAGGTATTTAGGTGGTGGAGTTTATTTATTTTGTTTATTTTGTTTGTTTGTTTTGTTTGTTTTGTTTGTTTGTTTAGTGAAGAGAGGAGGGAAGGAAGGAAGAATGGGAGGAGGGAGGAGGGAGGAGGGAGGAGGAAGGGGGGAGGGAAGAAATGGTGGAGGGAAGAAAGGAAGAAAGGAAGAAATAATGGAAGTGAAGGAAATCGGAGAAGAAATGAAGAAATGTCCATTTCAATTTGGTTCGATTTAACCTATTCTATCTTGTGTTTGAAATTCCAAATTCGAAGAATATTTGAACTGCATGCAATACATTTCTTCCTTCCTTCCTTCCTTCCTCTTCCCTCTCTCATCCATCTCTTCTTTACTCATAAATCCATCCAATACCAGATCAAATCAAATCAGATAATACAAGTACCTCTGATTAATTAATTAAAAGTCCCAACTGCATAAACGGTATTTGGACCTTTATCTTCGAAGTTTGTGGTGCTGATTATGGAGTTCCAGCCGCTGTTTTGGGGGGAAGAGAGAGAGGAGGTTAGTTTTTTTGTGGTATTTATTTTTTATCGGGAGAAAGAGGAGGATTTGTTTAATGGGAGGGGTGGTTGAGATAGTAAGGAAGGAGCGGGTTTTGGGATAGAGGAGAAGGAGGTAGGGATTTGGAGGAGAATGGGGAAGAGGGTTCGCTTGAATCCGAGGAATATGAAAACTCGAATTGAGTTGAGGAAGAAGATATTCAAAACCAGACAAAATAAAAATAAAAACATACAAAAATGCATCCTGTCCCTTAACCGTATCAACAATAGTCATAACGGCAAAATCTCCACCAGTGTTATATCCCCAGTTTACCTGCCAGGCATTGCTGGTTTTGCTGCAGGAGAGAGAGGAATAGGAATGGGTTTGGGGGGTTGCGCTGCTGGGGGGTGTGCTGGATGTATCGTTGTAAAGGCAGGGTACTGTTTGGGTGGGGGTTAGTTGGAGGTTGGGAGAAGAGGTGATAGTGGAGGAGGAGGATGTAGGGGAAGGGGGAGAGGGGGAAGGGGAAGAGGGAGAAGGGAAGGGATGAAGGGGAGAGAGGGAAAGGATGGGAAAAGGGAGGGAAAAGCTCACCTTTGACAGTAGCACCACTTGTGGGAATCAGATTAATATTGAAACTGTAGGTGCAGATTGTTGCTGTGCATGCTGTGTAGACAGTTAGTAAGATTATCTCGATGTAATGCTCCAAGCCCTCTTCTCATCCACTCATTTTATCAACGTCATCAACTTCAACCACTTCATCCATTTCATCCACTTCACCTACTATCCCCATCGCCTCCGATCCCACCAAATCTCATCCACATCCTCATCAAGCCCGTGGGGGAAAGGAGGGGAAAACTCCCAAACTCCCAAACAAATCCAAAGCTCAAAAAAGAAACCATAAAACATACGTCTAGTAAAATCCGTCACTTTCCACTGTACATCCGGAATAGCACTCGAAGCAGTAGTACTACGTTTTCCAACGATATCCACCGGCACAGATGCCGAGAGAACTGATGCTGTGAAAGCAGTGATGAGAAGGAGAGATTTGGTGAACATTTTTCTCGTTATATGTGAGATGTTTTGATTTGGTGCCGGGCGAGGATATTGATATGAAGTGAGGTTTGTTCTGTGTTGAAGTGGTGAGGAAGTGAAGATATGAGTTTTGAAGAGAGGAAATCCTCTGCTTTATAGAGATTTAGATGCTTGCATCACATATTGCATATCACATATCACATACGAAATCCATTATATAAAAATACAATAGTACGATACGTACGATATGTACAACATGACATGACATGACATGACAAGACAAGAAATGGCATGCAACGCAAAAATGTTTTGGTGTTTTGTTGTGCATGTCTTCGTCTTTCCTAGAACCAACGCAAATAATCAGCAGACATACAAAACACCTCGTATCCAAACTCATCGTACATATTCATCCGTTCCCCATCTCCCCTTTCAGAACATTGATAATCCATAATAACCATAGTACGAAATAGATATTTCCTCGATCGATCATCATCATGATGATCATCATGATGAGCTCATGATTTCGGGTCACTGTAACCTTATGCTTAACACGAATCCCGTATTCTGATCTGTACATACGGAGAGGATTCTTATTTATACGAGGTTTGATGTAACCTTTGAGTTTTCCCCGCTTTCTCGCTTTTATTCTTTACGGTAGATGTTTACTTGTCCTTGAGGTTGGGCTTGTGGAATGTTTATTGGTAGGTGGTTTCGTTTGTGAAGATCTTTTGTGGTTTATTTATTCTTACATATCTGGTGCATATACATACATACATACATACATACATACATACGGATCTACTCGAGTATATCTATAAAAATACATTCGTTGTATTGTATCCTCCCCTCGATCCTTTCCCCATCTGTCAAAGATCCACAAACCCCACAATCCTCCCTGGCCTGGATACAAGACCCACCAGTAACTCATTCTATTCTAACCCCTCACCATCTTCTCATCGTCACCATCACCATCACCACCGCATCTACATCTACATCCACATCCACATCCACATCCACATCCACAAGTACCCAACTACCCATCTATCAACCAACATAAGACTACACATTCACACATCCACAATCCACCATCCACAATCCACATATCCACACAGAACACACCTCCATACATGTTTCACTTCCCATCAATCCCATCATTCCCATCATTCCCACATCTTTACCATTGTGTATACGGACCGACCGTATGTAACCATAGCACCATCAATAAACAGTACCACAACCACAACCACAACCACAACCACGACACATCAAAACCCTACCTAATATCTAATCCTTAGTATACCCAGCTACCTCCTCACCATCTACCTACCCATTGTAAATTATACAGGGAGAGTGAGATCTAAGGATTGACGAGTAAATAAAATTGTTTTTTAATATTTTATATTAGATTTATTATTATTTAAATAAATAGTTAAACGATTCTTAACTTTGAATATTTTATTATAACCTTTTTTATTATTTAAACTTACTTTCAATACTTACATCGTCTTTTAGATATAAATATTTAAAATAAACTAAATTATATTTTGATATACTATTTATATCTCACATCATGTAATGAGAAAATTAAAATAATAAAAGAATAAAAAGTTTTCAAGTAGTCTCAAATATGATCAAATATCTTCATTTCTTTTGTCTTCGTGGAGCATGAACCTAGCTTTTCCTAAGCTCTACATTAAAACGCCTTGGGGTCAATTACAGCGCTGTAAGCAACCCATTCCCAATGCATTAACACATCCATCCATCCATCCATATTCAAGCTCTGCTACCAACAGCAGCTCCCAAAGCACCACCAGTGAATTGTGTTCCACCAGCTTGCCTTGGAGCATTGGAGATACCACCACGTCCACCACGGTTACCACCACGACCTCCTCTGTTACCACCACGTCCACCTCTGCCACCTTGTCTTTCAAAAGCATTAGCTGTGCCTTGTGTTCTTGTCTCGAGTGTGCGCTCATTGCTTTCAATCAAGCCACTAGCTTTGTCGCTAAGGCTCAATGCTAAGCTTTGGAGTCTGCTCAACTCAACACCCTTTCTGAAGATAATTGAAGAGTTGACTTGATCTAATGCGGCTGCAAGTTCCTCGTGACTAATCATCTTGCTAACAATGGCAGCAACCTTTCGGTCTGGGAGTTCAAACATTGATGAGAGTCTGTTGACGGATAGAGTATCGTAATAAGGAGCGTAAGTGAAAAGATATGTTCGGAGACCTTCTTCTTGAATCTGTGCTGAGAGCATTGTCTTGATCTCCTCAGGCTTGGACATGAGCTCCCAAATCTTGATCGAATGGATATAATCGGTTGCCTTTTTCCATTCACCTTGAGCTAACGCCTTTGATGCTTGCATGACATGATCTCTAGTGTTCTCAGGAGGTCCAGTGAAGATTTGACGCTCATGATATTCGAGCATACGTCTGTATGTCTTGCTGATAATTCTCTTCTTGATATCGGGGGATGAACCAGTTTGTGCAAATAGAGGAATTTCGAGAAGCATACTGCAGGTTAGGTATACACATTCAAGAAGTTCGAGGTTAATGTGCATATGGAATGGAAGTTGACGTTGTTTTTCGAGACGTTCTTGATCTGGGGTGACTTGGTTATACCTCTGGATCATGACACCTTGTGCAAGCAATTCCTTTTGACGGCCACTGCCACAGATTTCTTGGAGGGTTGTTTGAGCTTCATACACCAAGCCAGCTCTGAAAGCACAGAGACCGACTTGAACGAGGGTACGGTTGAACAAGATTTGGCTGTGAACGTCGAACGAATTGATAGTTTCTTGCAAGTGAGACATAAGCATCATATCACGAGCTTTGTAGTAGTTGTCATGTAGAGCTTCGAAATAGATTTGGCAAAGCATAGCCCGAGCTTTGGTGAGTCCCTCGCCCTCAGTGTTGATGTAGAGGTAGTTGCAGAGAATGTTGACCAAGGTCTTGGCATCTTGAACGGAACCTCGTGGTGTGATGGTGGAATCGAGCTCTGCGGGAATCGCTTTCCAGCAATTTTCATCGAGTATCTTAATGACCGCGGATGGCTATAAAAAATAAGTAGAGATTCTGATATAAACGTTAGATTACAAACCTTGAAGTACACGTGCTCCAATCTTCTCATAACAACTCTGTTCAAGCTGCGTTGGGGTTCAGTCAAGCTATCGTCCTTGCTGATTTCTTCCTGGTACAACATAGTTCTGACAATATTGTTGTAAAGATCACTCTCATCAGAAAGGCGTTCAATGTATTCGGCAGTATGGGGATCGATATGTTGAAGTGATCTTGTAAGCTCGTCATCGAGTCTTTCGACAAAAGAGACTATGCTTCCTGGAATCTTGAATTTTTCGCCATCAGCAACCGTAGGAAGCTTTTCATCATCCTCCCATGGTTCTGCGGTCTCCACAACAACAAATTCCCGGTTTGTTTCGACGACGCTTAGTAATGCTGCGAATTCCTTCTCCGCTGCCTTCCATTGCTCTTGGGACATAAAAGTTTGAGTACCAGTAGTCATGTCGAATCTTGTGGAAATAAGGGTCAAGAGGACTCTGATGCGTTGGTAAGGAGTAGCTGCTACTTCATACAACTTTTCCATGATCTTAATTTGCTCGTTGCGGTCGGTATTCTTCTTACCTCTGGACTCTAGAATGGTCCTCAAATGCTTAAGAATACTCTCTGGCGTGAATTGGAGAGTTCGTCCGCCCTTACCAACAGTACCCCATCCTTCATCATCGTCATCGTCGATGGCAAGATTTTGCGCTGCAGCTGAGGACTTGGCTTTCTTTGGTTTTGGTGCCACAACTTCCTCATCCTCTGATTCCATGTACGCATCTTTGTCCGCTCTGAAAGAGTCGATGTCCTTCTGATGCTCCTTGCTGGTCTTCTTGAGCTTTTGCTTAACAGCATTCAAACCTCTAGAATTGGTTGCATTCATCTTCTTTGGCGTCACCTTCTGCTTCGCCAAGGTCTCATTCATGAAATCTTCCAACTCGGCGAGTGCTTTGATGTAAACCTTTGGAGTTGTGCCGGATTGTAAAAGCTTGGCGACCTGTCGGTTGAGCTTATCGAACTCTGTAACACAATAGTTAGCTATGTCGTGAGGAAATATCTTTTAGTAGAATCTACGGACCTGCCGAGATCGATCCCCAATCATTAATCTTCTCGCCATTTTCGATGGCCTTCGCGGTAGCCTCGAGTTCTTCGAATCGCTTGTTCTTCGCAGACTTTACGACCTTTATTCCCTCATCTCCACTGCTCTCGCTATCGGAATCGGAGTCATCTTTCAAGAAAGCGTTCGCGCCGGTCTTTTTGCCAGCTCCATCATCGCTGCTGGAATCAGAGTCGTCATCATCATCGTCCTCCTCCGAATCATCTTCTTCAGATTCTTCTTCGGGTTGCTCTTGAACTTCTTCGTCGTCAGAGTAGAGATCCTCCTCCTCATCGGAGCTGCTCTCGCTGGAACTGTCGCCACGAAAGAATCTAGACATGTTGATGGTTGCGAGTGGGTGGTATTTGCTTTAGCCTCGAGTTTAGAAAAAAGGTTGCCAGTAGGAATAATTGGCGGGGAACCAAAAATTAAGCGACTTTTTTCGAACAAAATGAATCTTGCCCTAACAAAAAGGATAGGTACGGTGGTAGCCTCAATTAGGTACGTAGGTATCAATAGATATAGATAGATCAAATAAATTATCAATAACAAAGAGTAAGGATTTATTGAGAATTTGTAAAACTGACTCGATATTATTCACTCAATTTTTGCGTTGGCTGAGGAATACTGCCTTTAAGTCGGGAAAATTATTACAGCCAATAAGCAGTCGGTATATGTTTAGTTAGCAGAACCTTGAAAGAAGTCGATGCATTGGCCGTACGTATATCGCATCAACAAACATTTCCCATTTCCAGGGTTTGCCATTTTGCCTGAGAAAAGTTTACTATTTGAGTGTTTAGTCATTAACAAAAACGATATTGCGCGTGCATATTATATTATTGAGAGGTTAATTGGAGCTGACCTCAGGACATGTGATCTCCAAATGTCATCTATCGCCAATTAGGTATATTGCAACGAAAGCGATTTTTTATACTGTCTCTGAACACGTCCAATGCAGTGGAAGTGGACAAGTACACATGTGCTTTGGAAACACTATAGGAAAGTAAAGACGTCCCATTACTGTCATTAGGAGCATCACGCTTCAGGTTATTAGGATAATGTAATGTGTTTTCTATGCGTTTCCCGGTTATGATATATTTACCGAAAACACCCAACGCCCACTACCGTATATCCCAAAAATCGCCCCTTACCCAGAAATCGTCAATATGCCTGGATCCTATATTACATTGCCCCGCCGGAATATTTCGTACTGTCGCGGAATATGTCTCATGTATCCCTATCAAGCCAATCGGGGTATTGTGTGACTCTCCAAGGTTTTATCCCATGTGGATTTTCGGCTCGACTCTTCTTTGCATGCTCAAAGAGCTTCACACTTTCTTCATCTTTCATCAGCCGTGTGAACTCCCGTACTTCCTTATTTGAAGTGGTAGCTGCTTGCTGAAAAGAAGAAAAGAGCTTCTCGGCTGTATATACTGGTCAGCTACAATTTCCTGAAGCTTGGGTGCTTCTTAAAATCGCAGATTGAGAACGTACGTGATTGCTGCTTAGTTGCCAATGGGGAAAGCAGTCTTGGGATTGTAGATCGTAGATTGCGACACTAAACACCTTGTTAGCTAATACTCGTTACAACCTCTAGAACGATACGCGACTGACTTGAATGTGCATTTCCTTTAAAGTTTTCATCGCCTGCTCGAGTTTTGCTTCATCCCATACCTCTTCGGACCCAGAAACTGCTGTTTGTTGAGCATTTCCATCTACATTAGTTCCCGCCTGGCCAGAAGCATTTGTCGCAGCTGATTGACCAGAATCCATTCTTTCAAGGTCGCAGCAATAGCAATTCCATCGAGTGCTCTGATTTGGCGTGCTCTGCAGGGGTATTAATGTTGCCAAAATATGGAAGCAGCTTTGAGCTGATGTCCAAATGGTGGGGCCTCTCCGCAATGTGGGACCCCTAGTTGCATCGTCTTTGGGCTTACATAAGCGAAATAGTGATCAGAATTGGTATGTGTGAATTCATCCAAATGCATCAGATATGATTTATTTTTACTTCTACTGACTATCTCAGGTAGTCATAACCGAATTTTGGCTTTTCCAAAATGCTATGGTCAAAAGACACATGACTTGAAACCTTTGAATGGAAATGATGTTTGTATAAACTTATGGTTTGAATCCCAATACTTTTTGAAGAGCTCGGTCTCTCTGTTATTCCGGAGCGGACCAATATCAAAAGAAGTTTCTGGATGGGAACATATTGGAACAGACCTCATCAGGAACATGATGTTACCAATTTCAGACATATCTCATTTGAAAGAATCCAAACGAAAAGTCCTAGTGGGTCTTAATCTTAAAGAATTTTCAGCTAAACCTTCTTCAAAAAATGGTGAATTCTTCAAGTTTGGATTTTGCCTCCTCATGATCATAATATTAATAATAAATACCTACCTAAACACATCTTGTTTTTTGAAGATCCCATCAACCTATCTCGGAATCAGGCGGCCGCAGGCTTGTGATCATTTATTCGTTAATTTTGCTTACCTACTTCGGTAATTATTTTGAGAAATTAACACTCTCTATCAATTCAAACCTCCAAATTCTTTATTTACAGACCCCACAATCCATAAGTTGCCTTCTGGCTCGAGCTTTTACAATGGAACACATCAGTGGAGACCTTCCTGTCACTAATCTGGTTTCTGACTGCTCCTCACAATCTACTTTGGATGAGTCGATCTCCGGAACAACCAAGATCGAAGATCCAACTCTCAGACCTGACCCCTCGTTCATACAAAACCAGATTTCCCTTCAAAGGAGTCCTACGACGAAATCTCATGTGTCAGCCCTCTCTGGACAATTATCAATAAAATCTAATGGAAGCAGTCCTCGGCTAGGGTTTTCAGCACTTGCCATCGCTCATGGTGAAGACAGAATCAGAGAAGATGATCGGAGGGGATCACGTGGTAATTCAGAGGGAAGCAATACTGGAGAAGTCAACAGATCTACACTATTGAAATCGAATTCCTATTCTTCTGGTCTGTCAATGAAATCAGAGAAGTCAGTCCATTCCGTCAACGTCGTTGGTAACTATCCCCTCGGTACCTTGAGAGTTCACTCTCCATCACCAACCAGAGAGCGTGGTGTGGAGCATCATGAAGTCTTGAAAGATGGCGATGTGATTATCATTCGAAGCCTTCCGGCAGGCTCAATGTTTGGATACGACACAAAAGCTTATACTATCAAAAGCGAAGGAACTCTTGAGGGCGTTAAGAATATTCCTCCTGGAGCCCATTTCTTCTGGGGCGGATCGGCGAATGGGTCCTCGCGCACCGGTTTCTGGTTTATGAGTATGAAACTAGCTTCGGACGAATACGGCGAGGCTCATGTCTTAAGGTGGGATAATTATCATGAGTGTTTGGAAGAGGAGGTTAGCGAAGCAGAAAAACGAATTCAAAAGGCCAGCATACCTGAAATCGTCAATAAACTCGAACCATACTTGAATAATGCTTCAGTCCCAAGTCCAAGACTCGCTGGCTCTGTTTCCGCTTCACCAACTTTCGTCAATTCCACAAGTTCTCCGATCGCTACTGAAGACATTTATGGAAACGACAAGTGGCATCACTTGACCTCTTGTATCAAGCATCCCTACCTTAAGAGAGTTACCGGCGGCAAGTGGAATAGCTGGAAAGTCTCGTCTAGTCATGACATTAAGACGACAGAGCTACAGGCTTCAAGCGCCCCGCGTGATACCAAGGGCAGCAGTACGAATTTTGATGGGGATGATTTTCTTAATTTCGTTTTCCCAAGAAATTCACGTACCTTTTCCGATACATCTACTGGTCGCGAGCGCACTGAGCAGGCAATCGATAGTACAGCTTATATCGTTGATGCTATCGCAAACTGCACTTATGAAGACTCAGATGAGATTATTGGAGAGTTACAGTTTTGCTATATCACTGGAATGGTCCTTGGAAACCTTGCTTGTATGGAACAGTGGGGTATCATTATCAGCAAGCTATTCGGAGCATATCGCCTTTCCATGGATTACCCAGTTTTCTTCCGCAAGGTAATCACCGCCGTTCATGCCCAGTTTATGTATGATGAAGAGGGGTTCGATACCAGTATCTTTGATCATGATTCTCATCTTGGCGATGATTTGAAGATCATTCTCACCAAGTTCAAGTCTCGTCTAAATGAGCAACTTCTCTCTAATGGTTCCAAGATCACTCCCGAGCAGGAAGAAGTGGGAAAAGCATTTGAAGCATTTGAGTCTTGGCTCTGGAAATGGGGATGGGATCTACGGGGGAACTATCTTAGGTCTGGAAAATTCCAGCTTGAGGATGGAGAGATGATCGACGCAGAGCTCAAGGATTTTGAGGACGAGGATGAACGAGGTGAGTACGCGCCGATGGTAGTAGATCTCGATGAAGACGGGCTCGAGAAAGATCGCATAATTCTGTAGCAAATCAAATCATCTTACTCAATGCTTACATCCCACCACACTTCACATGCCTCTTATCTAACACTATTTATCTCCGACACCATCCATCCTCTCCATTTGCGACCTCACCCCATTTCCCTCCCTCCCCCTATCTTGCTGTACCCACCAACCACTCATCTAACCCATCCCTCGTGTTGCGCCTCTAGGTCGCAAATCCGACAAGTCCGACAAGTCCAAGAAGTCAAGAAGTAACCGCATCAGTCGCTCCGGATTTGCCTGGGCCCTTCCAAATGTATCCTAACTCTCGACTTGGCTTTTCCTCCTATACTCAATTTCTCTCCACTCGACCTTTCCTAATACAACTTCCCATCCTCAGCTACTCTGTTTCCGCTTCAAGAAGCTGAACAGAGCAAATGCGTTACCACAAACGTTTTTTTAATTTTAATTTCGATTCTTTGACTTCTTAATTACTTGGCTTCCAAGAGCTTACACTTACCATCTTACGATTTAATGGGTTTCTACGACGTTGGATTTGGAAGCTGGATGGGTACCCTTTACGAATTGATGAATCATGGCTTGGTTTGGGGTGGAATATGCCATTGGTTTTGCGTTGAGGATGGGGGATGCACCTAGGCCGGAATGGAAGATGGGTGGTACTATAAGGAAATCACATTCCATGGATGTGGCATGTTTTATGAGGTTCTACAACGGAGGACTTTTCGGTTTTACAAAGGGGTCGTCAGCATGGATGAATAAGCGGTGTATATCAGGATTGACATTAACGAAGCGCAGTTCCGAACATATCTGCGATCAAAGAAACATACAAGACAGTACAATTGTCACACATATTGGTCAAGCATAAGTTTCATTGGAGTCATTTGCAGAAATTGTGATATTCATGGCTGCACTTCGCTAAAGCGCTTACGTGACAAATGAGACAAGGTCGACCCAAGCCCAGATTTGAGATATAGAGACCAGGCAATAAATGCCGTTCTCCGCGTAGTTGTCATCACTTGCACAATAAAACCCATATTCTGCTCCATGCTTGTAACCAGAATTGGCACATCTACAAACGACGACCACGGCGACCTCCCTTGCGACGGGTGCTGTCGGATGGGGTTGGGGTAACATCCTCAATACGTCCAATCTTCATGCCGGTACGGGCAAGAGCACGGAGAGCGGATTGAGCACCTGGACCTGGGGTCTTGGTTCCGTTACCTGTAGGAAATGGACGTCAGTATTGTTCTCGGTAATTCTAGAGTCCTTGATTGTGTTCTTACCTCCGGTAGCACGGATCTTGATGTGGAGAGCAGTGATGCCCAATTCCTTGCAACGGGCAGCAACATCTTGAGCAGCCAACATAGCAGCGTATGGGGAAGACTCGTCACGATCGGCCTTGACCTTCATTCCACCGGTAACACGGCAGATGGTTTCGCGGCCACTGGAATCACCCAGAAAGTCAGCCTATGAACCTCTTTATTCCAAATTGGCACAATTTATATTTCAAAACACTAAATTTCCTATTGTAGATTTTTTCGGGGGAGTACATACGAAAGATCAGTGACATGGACGAAGGTATCGTTGAAAGATGCGAAAATACGGGCGACACCGAAAACGAGTTCACCTGAGCCGCGGGGTTAGCCATTTGTATCAATTTTCTCCAGGAATTCAAATTTTGCTTACCTTCCCTGACACTAGGGCCAAGGTTGATGTTCTCTTGCGCTGGGCGTGCTGCTTTCTTTGGAGGCATGTTGGTTAGTTGCTGAAGGATTGATCGACGAAGTTTTCGAAAATATCAGAGGTTTTCGAAATGGAAGGGTAGGACATTCGAATTCCAAAATTTGGCGAGTTTGTGCGCGCTAATATGAAATAGGAATAGTTCGCTATCTTTCCTTAGCGTAACGGGGCTCGAAAAAAAGACATAAAGTTTCTCTCGGTCAACTGGATTTTTCTTTTCAACCACCATAACAACAATATTTTCAATGACTTGAATTTTTCAATATTTCTCACAACGTGTAGAATTAAGATCATTGGCGCGATTCGAGCTAGTTTTACGGATACTTACATTACACAGTATTTTGAGCTACTGACATCGTGTGTCGCGCACAATGGCTACTTCAGCCAAGTCAAATCTTGAGGGGAAAATGGATAATTTTGTTATCGGTATCATTGGTATGGGTGACATGGGCAAGATGTATGCCCGCAGGCTCAGCGATGCTGGATGGAGGTAAATATCCTCAATTGAGTTTTCGTTGAGCCCGCTTTTGCAATGGTAAGCACCCTCTCTCTTTCTTCCCCTTCATTCCTCTCTATTATGATGACCTGAGTGCATTTGGCTCGAGCATTGCCTTCAGCTGGCCTGAATACCATTCTGGTACCAGGTTGGAGGCTGGCTTTCTATGATGAAAAATCTCAGCTACCTTATTTTATTTTGTCTGAATCAATCAAATTACTTTTGAAGTTTTTGTTACATCTCGAATGCGCAGAAGCTAACAATTACACTTTAGTTATACCGCTTAAATTTGACAGCTACTGATATATGTTGGGCAGAGTGAATGCCTGCGATAGGGAGGAGAAATATGAAGCCTTGTGTGAAGAGTTTGCAGATAGAGTAAATACCCAGCGTCTTAGATAGTTTGAGCCTGCAGCTTGTGCTGAGACCTACATAGAAACAAATTACAATTCTTCTCAATGGCCATCTCGTTTCCAGAGCAAGTGATTACACTATTTACAATGTCGAAGCTGCCGCGATTGGCAAGGTTGTAGCTGAATATGGTCCCTGTATGGTTTACATAATCTCATCATCTTCATCTTCTAATCTTCTGTGTAGCCACCAAGCAAGGTGCGATAGTAGGAGGACAAACCTCATGCAAAGCTCCCGAGATAGCAGCATTTGAGAAATATCTACCTCCTGATGTTGAAATCGTATCTTGCCATTCCCTCCACGGTCCCAGTGTTGATCCTCGAGGTCAACCTCTTGTAAGTATCCCGATCGTATCACGCTTTCACGTGGCCTAAGAACAATATAGGTTTTGATCAAACATCGTGCTTCCCAAGAGAGTTTCGAAAAAATCGAGCATGTGCTCTCCTGCCTCGGCTCCAAACAGCATGTCCTCTCAGCATCTCAACACGACCGTATCACAGCAGATACCCAAGCCGTAACCCATGCAGCCTTCCTTTCCATGGGTAAAGCCTGGCACGCCAACCTTCAATTTCCCTGGGAGATAGCCCGTTATGTTGGAGGTATCGAAAACGTCAAAATCAACCTGACGCTTCGCATTTATTCTCAGAAATGGCATGTCTACGCCGGTCTCGCCATTCTGAACCCTTACGCCAAAGAACAGATTAGAGAGTATGCGCAAAGCGTGACAGATTTATATAAATTGATGCTGGGAGGGCACCGAAAAGAGCTAGAAGAGCGAATCAAGAGTGCAGGACGATTTGTATTTGCTGGGCGCAAAGAGTCCGATGAATTACTCTTGCGAGACCAAGTACTTGACCGATTTTCCCTGGGCAAGAAACCCGAGAAACCCACTCCAAATAATCACCTCTCTCTTCTCGCCATCGTGGATTGTTGGGCCCGTCTTAATATTATCCCTTACGATCATATGATCTGTAGCACTCCTCTTTTTCGTCTTTGGCTTGGTGTTTCAGAGTACCTGTTCCGAAATGAGAAATTGTTAGATGAGGTTATCACTACGGCTATTGAAGACAACACGTTCCGTTCTGATGATTTAGAGTTTACATTTGCGGCTAGAGGATGGAGCGAGTGTGTAGAGTTTGGAGATTTTGAGAGTTGGAAGGATAGGTTTGAGAAGACGCAAATGTTCTTCGCTCCAAGATTCCCGGAGGCAACGAGGGTAGGTAATGAGATGATGAAGACAATTTTGGCAAATATCAAGGATTAGAGTTGGGGATTGGATAGATTGGGGTTGGGGGTTTGGGGTTGAGGTGGTTTGACTTATTTAGCTGGAGTTTGGCTGGCTGCGCGACATTCGGCATGATTCGAATTTTCGGCAGGGCGTAACAGAGGGTATACTACGCTGCACTGCAAATCAAGATGACACTCTTTTTAAGCTCAAGGAAAACTCCAATTCACAAAATATTCGTTCAGTGACACCGGGAAAAATAGGCGGAAGACTTGTGAATCATATATCATGCTGCAACCCATCGTACACGACCGGGAGAAATAGATGATTGGTAGGAATGGGAAGTGTATTTGTAGATGTAGATGTGGCCATTTCTACTTAGTGCTTTCGGTCGTTTGAAGCGACCCCCCTTATCACCAGATAATCACACAACAGAACTCACGCGAGTTCTTAGCACTTTGTCGTTGTATTAATCAACATTTCCATTGCCATATGCTCCTTAGTTCATGAACATGTCGGAAGAATTTTGCATTTATTTGCTCATAATTCTATAAACCAGCGTAAAAAGCCAGTCCAATGCAAATGCTGCATAACCACTCCCCCAAATCCGCAACCCATGAAACCCCAAATTTAACGGTAAGATTTTTGGTATCTGGCTCTGGCACCGGGACCTATTGAAAATATTAGCGGGAGTCCGAATCCTACTCTTTATACAGAATAACTGACCTCCGAACTTCTTTGGCTCGCAACGTCTGTTATCGGCAACCAAGAGGGTTCTGTCGTAGGTAACGAGGGCTTGCTTCAATTGGTTCTTTGAGTGCTCGTCGACGAACTTTTGGTAGTAGGCAACGATGGCCTTGGAGATAGCTTGACGGATGGCATAGATTTGGGAGGTTTGACCACCACCGGTAACTCGGACACGGATGTCAACACCGGCGAATCTGTCGAGACCGACGATCAAGAGGGGCTCGTAGACCTTGAATCTCAAGACCTCAGGCTGAACCAAGTTCAAAGGCTTTCCGTTAACCTTGACAAGTCCCTTTCCGGCCTATTTCCTTGTGATCAGTATATAAATTCTTCGGGCTGTTGTTGTGGACGTGTGGAGCTTTCGTCGAGGAAATGCGTACCTTGCAGTGGGCAACTGCTGTGGCTATTTTGAAAAATGTTAGTCCTGGTGTGCATTTCAAGAGAGCCAAACTCAGATTGAAATTCTTACCGGTCTTCTTCTTTCCGAAACACTGAACAGACTGAGTGGAAGCCATCTTGGATTATTGTCCTTCAAATTCGAATATATGTTAGCTTTTTGTTCCACCAAAGATGCCAGCCCGTATCATAGAAAACAATTGATAATGCTTTTGTCGAATGTCGAAAAAAATCGATGACCCAGTTCCAGAACCTCCAAGTAATGTGCCAATCCTCCAATATCCCAAATTCCCAAAAGCGATCGCAGTTCAAATTAGGTCGGAATGTGAGCTCACCTTGGCGTAGATAGTCGAGGTGGTTGTAAAGTGTTGTCGTCGTTGTCGCGATGTTCTTCAATTCCTTGAGGGTATTTTTCCATTTGCAAAAAGTGCGAACCGCTCAATTAGCGAAATCAGCTAACGACAAAAGCGGTTAGCTCAGCCTCTCCGCCCCAGTCTACACACCGATGTCTTATCCTTATCGCAAAGCATTTACTCTGTACGGAGTACGTACTGTGAGACCTCAAATCCATTTCACATAATACTTGTTCCAATGTCTCGCAAAGGTGTTGGTCTCGCAGCTTTCGACAGGTCTCGGATCACATCTGCTCAATATGCGTCTCATGGAAACAATCTACGAAGTTCTCATTCCACATCTCTAGCTACTCAGTTATCGGTCTTCCGTTCTTTACTTCAGCAATTTGCTCAAACTCATGCCAAAGATATACGCTCGAATCCCACTTTCCGCGCCGAGTTTGCGCGTATGTGCTCAGCTATTGGAGTTGACCCTTTAGCAAGTAGTAATAATGCTGGAGGTAAAGATGGAAGTGGTAGTTTTTGGGCTCAAATGCTTGGTACAAGTGTGAATGATTTCTATTTCGAGTTGGCAGTAAGAGTTGTGGAAGTCTGTGGTGCTACAAGAGAAGAAAATGGTGGGCTTATCGGTGTGAAAGAAGTTAAAGACAAAATCATGAGCAGAAGAATGGAAGGTGGGCCTGAAATTACTGAGTATTGATCACCTTATGATATCCTTGTGATATACAAAATGCTAATTATTGGCCAGTGATGATATCCTTCGTGCCGTGACTACCCTCAAACCCCTTGGTTCTTCATATTCCACCATAACCGTTGGCCACAAAACATATATCCGCTCGATACCCAAAGAACTTAACACAGATCAGAGTGCTGTTCTGGAAGCCGCGCAAGTACTAGGATATGTTAGCGTCTCGATGCTCATGCTGAATCTTCGCTGGCCAAGAGCAAGAGCTAAGACAGCCATCGAAGATGTCGTCTCAGAGAGTATGTTATGGGTCGATAAGCAAAGTGAAGAGTGGGAGTATTGGAGCCCCAATTTCATGCTAGAAGTGGATGAAGGTGGAAACACTGGATGATAACAAGATTGCAACATACCATTCAGAGAAACACGAAAACCTAGGACCAGAAAAGGCAACGAGTAAGTAAAACAAAGTCGGAAGTAGTGGCAAATTTTACATGTAGGAAGACAATGGTACTTTCTACTGTAAACAAGGAACCTCGGCCGAGTCAGCATGACAGCGCACGTATCCTGGATAGATGAGGCGCCGTCTGTATGTCAGGAGAGGTGTGAAAATGGTTTCCTACTTTACTCATTATCTGCAAATACCTGACGTCCCTTCCCATGAGCTATACCAAGCCCGACCTGACGTTCACCAGGCCTTGGGTGATGCCCATGGCAAGTCTGGTTGCAACCATGAGAAACTGGTATTTCTTGTTCCAGTTGCAAGAGAGACTCTGCTGTCTCATCCGAGGTACCTTCCGGCGATACTCCTTGATAACCACCATTTTGCCATTCCTCTGCAATGTCCGAAAGTCTACGAGAACGTTCAGACTTTGCCTGATATGTTGGGTGTTTACTATCATCCCTTCGAGCTGAAGCTCGAGTTGAACGTGATTGCGTCGAGCTAGACGATTGGAATTCTTGATTCAATTGTTCTGATGATGCCTGGCTGGAAAAAATTGATCGAGTTCCTTGTGTTTCACCCGTCGACGATTGTCCGAAGTTTCGGGCCTGGAAAAGACGTCTCTGCATTGCTCGAGCGAAGTAGTAGACTCCCATACCGAGGAGAACCATAAATGTCATGAGAACGGAAATCAGCACCCCAATGACGTGGTTGGCCTGCATTGTGTTGGGGTGGTCGATTCTAAGTTGCAGATTTTCTTGGGAGTATCTAGGTGCTTATCGACTGTTTATTGTCTTAACGTTTAAAATGTCAAGTTATTGAATATGGAGTTTTAAGTGTCGTGACTTTAGACACAGTCTATGTATTGTGAATAGGCGAGGCTTAAAATCGTACTGGAATCATGGCGGCAACTGTTAACCCAGGAAAGTACGGTGCCGTACTAGCAAATAGCCTTTAACGGTCATGCTCAGTGATTAATTATTTGTCTAGGGAAGTGCATGGTACTATACATCCCAAACATTCGTAGCAATGCTACTATTCTATTACTCCAAAGGCTATTGATTTATGTGATCAAGAGCTCATTTATTAACCTTACCATGCAGTTCATTTGTAGGATTCCAGAACGGAACGTAATTCTAGTTACCTTGCAATTTTATCAATTCTATAAGCACTTTTGTATGGTATTTTGGCATCTACTTCATCAATAACTCCTCATTGCTCTAGCCTTCAGTTCCAAGGGCGACGTTTGACATGGCAAAATATTTTTTGTTTGCAATCTGAACCTTCGCATCCATACCGGGCCATAATAGCTTTATGTCTTTTCACGTATCCAACCTCGCTCTGAGCTTTGAATCATTAACCTTGATCGTGCCCTTTAATCTGCCTTAAACTTTATCTGAATCTCTGAACTCTACCACAAGAGAAGTTTGATATCAAATCTACCTGTCTACAATTAAACGACCAATCAATGTTCAAGCCTTGGTAAAATGATATCAAAGTCCGAATAGAAGTTCTCCCTGATTGTAGGGGCTATTGAATCTGCGCAGTCAGAATATATCATTTATTTAGTCCATTGATCGGAGTTTCCGGTAAAACGTACTTTCCCATTTGACCTGTTAATTTACTAGCTGATCATCAGGATGCAACGGCTCCGGGTCTTCTTATTGGTGTCTAATTGAAGCTGTTCTATTCTAAAACTCTTTTTCCTTCTAGCCTTCATGAAAGACTGACATTAGGTCATTCTTAATCAGAATCCGGTGATACCGCAGAATTACACTTTCTTTCTTACTCACTTACTAACTAAATTAACAATTCGCCTGTCCCTCATCTGAAGGGCTAATGATACCGGAATCGGGAGCTAGATATTCTTTCGAGCATCGAGTTGTCGTACTTAGTCCCGAATAGAACATTCGAGAGGTCAAAAGAACATCCAGAGCCCACCAAGCTAGTAGACCAAAACTTATATAAAGTCCTCATTTCCTCCCTGTCCGAAAAAATTTTCTTCTTCACATCTCTTTTCATCTCTCTTCTCATCTATCCTTAATATTTGTCTCTCAAAATTTATCCCTTTAATATATATCCTCAATTTCGTCAATATCTGTTCTTAATATCCATTCTTAATATCTAGCCTTATTATTTATCCCCTCGACATTTATCTCTCCAGTATTTATCACTCAAGTATTTATCACTCTAGTATTTGTCTCTTCAATATCTATCTCTTCAATATCTATCTCTTCAATATCTATCTCTTCAATTTCGATATCTGTCCTCAATATCTATTTTTAATATCCATCCCCAATATCTCCTTTATCTATTCTTAATATCTGCCCTAATATCTCTTATCTATCCTCAATATTTATCTCTCCGATATCTAGCCTCAACATATAACCTCAACACCTAACCTCAACACCTAACCTCAACATCTAGCCTCAACATCTAACTTCAACATCTAGCCTCAACACCTAACCTCAACATCTAGCCTCAACACCTAACCTCAACATCTAGCCTCAACACCTAACCTCAACATCTAACCTCAACGTCTAACCTCAACATCCAACCCCAATATTCATCATCCATCTTTGTTATTTATCTTTATTTTCCTCCCTCAATTTCCCTATATCTTTCTTCTTTAAGTTCTTTTTCATTTCTTCCCATTTACATTTTTATTTACAATTACAGATAAGGAAACCTCTCCCAGTAGAGATCCTCCAGTGAGAAAACGGGAGAAGCGAAAGTAGTACTTTCTTAAAGCCCCAAAACCGATGCTTATGTGTAATTTTACATTGTTCAATCCTTCTTGAAAAGAAAACCTAAAAAAGAAAAGTTGTTGAGATTTGTATATTCCATTCGTATTCTTTCTATGATATGCTATTACTTTGCCATTGATTCATGACTATCTTGCCACTATCTTGCCACTATCTGTCCTTTGGTTTGTACTGTGATTGAATTTCCATATATAATCTACATCGTTATCGCAGGTCATGTATTTGATGCAATGATGCTAAGATTTGGCTTGCTAATTATAGCTAATTATGAGTTCATGGACAGTGATAACGTTACAAGATAGTGCAAATAGCACGCTCATCAAACGGTCAAATAAGCTTTTCTCTATTTACCACCAGCTATTTTTAGTGCGTGAAACTATTTCCCACTACCGTCATTAACGTGAATAACTTCAGCTGGAAGAAGCGAGTGGATCCTAATACCCACCAACCAGTTTGATATACTGGCGCACGGGTGAGTTACTTGTAGTCTCGTGGTAGGACATATCTTTCAGGGGTTCGTTTTGCGTTAAACGATATTGTATCTAATTTAATATCAGAGCCCCAAAAAGTAATTTTACCCCTACTCTCGAAAGAGTTAGCGGGTAAGGTACAATGCATGAACTTCGTGCCTTGCATACGAATCTCCACGTGTGGATTTAAGGGATGTTTAGTCATTCATTCATTCATTCATTCATTCATTCATTCGTACAGGGATTTCTCCTAACTTACAGTTCGTGTAAAGGTAAATGAGAGAATCTCCAGGCGGAGATATCGCATATTTAAAGTATGATATTACGGAAGCAATAAAGCAAAACCCATTTCTATAGCCTCAGATAACAGCATACCAAGTAGCTACTTATGGAAAAACTATCGGTTCTGAAAAACCAATCTATCTTCTATCTCTAGATGCGAGGTGATTTACACGTTATCGTCTACACGGTCATATATTTATCGACACTCAACACACATCCCTCACTTCACTTTCCTCATACGATTTAGCACGATACATTCTCACTTCTAGATACTCTTCTATCTCTTACCCCAATACACGAGCAGATGTAGATCATATATGAACGTGACTATATACGCTCGCCATTATACCGCGGTTCATCACTTTAGATAACAGGACCTCCATTTATTCCCCCATTCCCAAATTACCCCATTTTCCTTGTAGGAAATAGCAAACACTCCTCAAAAGCAATCTAAACACAGATAACACAAATAAACTTTAAGGAATACTTACTGACAAGCCAGAAGAACACATACACGCACACATATATACATATGTACATACGACAGCCCAGCATGATACAAGTGAGCCAAGCTCAAGAGCACAAGTAAAAGTGCTAAATATACAACACGAAATACCGCAGGACTATTCTAGGAACATGAAGTAGTAGAACCAAAACAAATCAAACCAAAGCAAAGGGGAGGGGATTTGCAAAATTGCTGGGGAGTAAATGGATTGTACAAGTGTGAATATAAATGGAAACATTATTGCGAAAGGATGTACAGGACATCTAAATCTAAATCTAAATCTAAATAGCCGATATTGGATGTAGGAGAAGTCTACAAGTTAACAGAAGGAGAAGATAGAATATTACACTACACCACAGTGACTACACGATCTAAATAAAATAAGGAATCGAAACCAACTGACAAGCTACATATACCATTAAACTCCTACCGAAAGCAGCAATAGATCTCGCATCTCAGTCCTTTCTCTACCTTACTTGACTAATCAGTGTATCGATAGATATCGATATCGATAGAAATATTGGTAGAAATACTCCGATAGGCTGATATCGATTCGAAGCATTGGGAATATATTCTTAACATATATATGTATATGTGTAAATATGTATACAATATAATCCAAATATAGTTTCTTCCTGCTTGCTTCTACACTTCCTACCTCTACCTCTACACATTTCCTCACCACCAAGTCACACTTCATCACATCACAATACGATATCACAAAATCCATATTCCTCACCAACATCACAGCACCCTAGAATTCCCATATCCAGTTTCAAAGATAAGTGTCCCCCGTCCTACGTCTCCTAGATGTATTAGATATATATATATAACTCGAAGTGGATATACTATACTACTCATCAAGAATGTTATTTGAGATCTTACATTGCACTTTACACTTTACACCTATTACAATTTCACGAATTTATTCACTAAATTAAGGTTAACTACGTTAAGGTAAAAGTTCCGACTACCATAAAAATGACGGGATTTTTAGCATGGAAGGCGACTTTGTAGGTAGGCAAGGACGTTTATGTGGGCAGAAGGAGGGGTGCTAGAACATGGCGAGAGGAATGTCGCGATAGCTGTCTCTAGCTGTACACTGTTTAAGCCCGTATGTCGTGCTGCGTATGCATGTCTTTTCCTGACTTTAGCATCGCGATCGATATCATGATATTGTAAACGCGCTACGTGAATCAAGAGGACATCAATCCACAACTGCTAACTTCTGCGTGTTAGCTATGGAAGAAATGCAGAGATGTATTACCCTCCTGTCATCCCATCTCTTTGCCACCAAGTTACCGTACGAAAACCCTGGTAATTCAACATCCATAGTGGCGAACTCTCGACACAAGATATTAACTTACCATTTACGCTGATGTGGGCAGTTTTGCCTCAATACTATTGGTGTGGCAATACCATGAATGCTACTATTCTACTGAAGAACTTTCTTCAAACACCAGCACCAGCACCAAAAACACAACCGCAACGTTAACAACATCACTCCATTTCGCCACATTTCGAAGTAACAGCGGTCAAGCAGTATCCCAGAGAAAACGGCGCCAGGGAAAAGCTCAATCTGAAGCCAGCTTACCATTGGGATATTGACTCATGATTCAAAAGACAGAACACCGTAATCGACGACCGAGTATGTCATCGACAGATCTCAAGTCAGATCTCAGATGAACAAGAAACGCAAGACATGGCAGTAGTGGCACGCAGTCGCACACTGAGAGATCCATCTCTCGACTCCTGGGAGACCTTGTCAATTGCAGATGTGGAGTTCGACACCATTGCTTTTTGTTGTTCCTTGTCATCAACTTGCGGACAGGCGTGCAAGCGAGCAAGCAAGTAAGCGAGACATATGTATATTCAGGGAGCCACAAAGACCGCTAACAAGGATACATATTTCACTCCACAGAGAAACAAGCAAATACGTATGTGGGAATGACTCGACCCCGTTCAAACATAAGCATCAATGAAAATCAGACAAGCGAGGTTGACCGGTTAGTCCTCTTTCAATTGGAAGGAGAGCTTTTGCAATAATAAAAGTCTTTGTCTTTTGCCAATATTATGCTGATTCGAGAATCAGGGGGGGGATAGCTGAAAAATTGGACACACTCCACTTGTATGGGATCTGGATGCAACCCATTCGTGGCGAGAGGTGCAGAAATTCCCAATATGTAAGGATTCCTGACTCGTACCTTTTATGCAGACGATCACATGTTTATCCCTGGCATATACTGCATATTCACATTCTTACACACACAATACATTTGCAGTGGAAATTTACGCCCGTCCCTCCTTTCCTCCTATCCTTCTCCTTGTCAGCATAATCGTGGAGAACCTTTTCATGAGACAGGAAGTGTCATTAAGAGCTGAAGTCGAGGAAGCCGAAATTGCTTCAACACCACAACATCAAATTCAGAACCGATGATTCGTTTGGGATGCAATTCCAAACCTTGAAGCGCTTGATTCTCAGATACCAATAAAAAGCCGTCATTTCGGTGTTGCCGGATACGTCCCCGATCTAGTCGCCGAATCCGCGAATTAGTAGAAATCTTTAGCGCGTGCATACCCCGTGTTTCAATCTCTCTGTCAATTAAAGGATTTTGAGCTGAACTATGTGTTGTTCATGCACAGGCATTTGCAGATTATTGATGATGGATGGGGCCAGTGACTCACGAGCTTAGACCTGCCCTTTGGATCTGACCGAATAGCATGTCCATCGCTTTTGAACTGTGTAAGCCTGTAAGGTTATTAGCACATACAGACTGATGACGTTTGTGTCAAAAATCTTAGTGATTCATCTTGCAGTTCTGGGTTAATGGAAGGAAGACTGCTTATTCGAGGAAGCGTAAGCGTGGAGAGACTTCTGCCCCATAGCTATGCATACTCGAGTATATGGGATTGCGTTCTGTGAAGGAGCTAGCATCTGCACAAGAGACTCTATGGGGTGCACCTTGCGAAAGATGGACGTTTTGCAAAATTCACATGCATTCATTTCGGAACCGATAACTGCCCGTCTTCGTAGCGCTCAAGCCTGCGTCTCTTCTAGCTTTGTACGACCATTATTGCCGCGAGCGGGACTTGATGCAGATCTCATGGTGCGAGGACTAGAACTTTGAGCCAAGAACGGGGCGGAAGTAGTCCGTAGGTAGATCTATATACGGGAAGTATTGTCGGAAGTTGCAGAACAGGACCACTATTTACTCAAAATAGTTTGGTAGCCTGAAGGATGTACCAAGATTGTTTGCAGTGCACGGTGGGTGTTCGTAGATTTGAGTTTAGGTTAAAAACCTTCGGGTGAGGTATAAATGGGGTAGATAGTAGGAGGGAGTAGAGGAATCACTTGATGGGGTGTGAATTGAGCAATGCGATATTGGAATTTCCCGCACAGATATCTTTGTGTAACCCATGTCGGTGGCTGGATATCCAACTAGGATAACAAGCAAGTTTGGAGCAAATCGGGAAAAGCCTTTTGATGTATGGAATAAAGTATAGAAGCGACGCATAAACAGAATTAGGAAGGAGGTGCGCGCCCGCACAACCTTGAACTAGAAATAATGCAAATCTACAAAAGGTACATACATACAGTAAAGTAAGTATACTCCGTATTGTATGTACTCCTTTTTGTGCTGTGCCGCGTCTTGTGATGGCAGAATCAATACAACGAATAACATCTCAAAGGAACGAAGTGGGGGCACACGGGAACCATCGTTTAGAGCCTCGATCGTACAGAACCGAGATTCAACTTGAGCTAGAGTCCCCGACGGGTAGGTGATATGATTGAATGGGGAGGGATAGAGGGTACTTATTAGCTGTATAGTTCCTGACTAAAACACTGGTAAATTTGAGCCAGATATGTTACGCAGTCCCGCAATAGCATGGTTGAAGCGCAAATCCAACATCTAACATCTACGTTGCATTTTGATAGATTGATGTGTAGAAGATCGACTTGCAGTTGGATCATCGCTGAATCCTAGCACTGCTGAATGGAATACTCGAGATTGGGGGAATATCGGGTCCTGTTGCCGGCTACAGGCGGATACATATGTATGTATCATATTGTCGACAAGGAAGAGTTTTCGAAAAGTGTTCATAAGGGGCTTGAATAGACGAGGAAAATAATACAATGTCGAATCATGATCGGGTGTTTCAACCGAGGTTTGTGTATGTTGCTGAGCGTGTAAAATTAATCTAAGCATCCTAAAGAGAGTCGGATGAGCGTCTACATTTGGATTATCATGTACAAAAGAAGAAGGAAATGGAACGATCTGGTTTTTTAATTATCCAATTATCTTTCGAGGTCATGTAAGATACCAAGCCCTGTTGTATCCGTATTGAGAGATGCATTTGGCGAACGGTACGCCCTCAGCGGATTGAATGGATTGAAGGAACCCAGGGAGGTAGAAAGCGGCAGCTACGGTATGACAGGGAACTACTCCGTAACTATTCAAAGTCTCTTTTATCGATATCATATCAACACCAGACCTTGTGATACTTCTTGATACCTTGATCCTTCCTTCCTTTGCCACTTTACCATGTACGAGTATTGAGTGTAGACTCGAAGAGGGGCTAAACTCTAATTACGAGCATGATGTCCATTGTCTAGAAGTTAGAAACGGATTATCTCCAGTTCCATCATTTTGCCAAGTCTTGTCTACTGACGCCAGAATGCAGATGTGCACAAGCCTACACAGTACACAATCTACACAATCTACACAGACTTTTGTTTACAAGGTTGTGGGGTGGTCAAAGAACTTCACCACTTTCGCGGAATTGTGTTAATATTTCGTGCAGTTATTAACCTAACGACGCTATGATTTCCCTTCCTTGGTTCGAGGTCCATGGGAACATTGAACATGGAGATGTACTTTGATATTGAATTGCTTTGACTGGCAATGAAAGTTACAATCAAGTAACACAAACACGATAAGATGTTGAGATGGAGATATCTATGGAAACTTCTCTTCAAAATGTCCAGGGAGTAGATGAGGAAGAGCGAGATTTTCCCGGCCATTTTACGTACTGTATCATCATTTCGCCGAAAAAAGGATTGGCTACATGGGAAGGGCTAGTCAGATCAATCCAACATATCAAGTCATGTCAAATCATTCAAACAGGGCATAGGAAGGCATGGCATGGTCATGGTGTTGTCTTGAGTCTTGACTCCTCAGCCTACAGGTGGAGATTTTAGCAAGACTCAACTCATGCGTTTTCAATCTGAAATTCTGGATCCATTTGCTCACTCCATTCTTCATAAAAAAATCAAGACATGGGGGCTAAATGATTGGGTGATGTGATTTTCGTGATCCCCATACAAGTACTTGTAGTCCGAGAGAAATGTATGTTTACGGAGTCTGTGTGTGCTTTCCAAGGATTCTTGTGATTCTTATATCGATTTGTTTCGTCGACAGATACGAGAAATTCAACAGGGAGGAAACCCGAAATTCAAATGAGTGGGAGAGACTGGGAATGGATATGGATTGGGATTTTCCGTGTCGCACATAAACACATTCGAGTACGTACGGTGGAAAGTTTAATAATGGACAATGGACATCGATGATCGTAGCAGTGGCAGTGGCAGTGGCAGTGGCACACATTATTCATGAGAAAAGTAGCCAGAGTGATGTGAGCAGTGAGTGAGCAGCGAGTGAGCAGTGAGCGCTGAGTAAATAAACCTTTTTATCCAAATATGCGGTGAAAAATTGGAAAATTATGACATGTCATTTTTTTCATTTTTCCATCCCAGTCAAAGTTTCTTGGGGTGGCGGAACTCTTTTTGCCGTCGGAGGGTCGGTTCTTATTGTCGTTGGCGCTGTTTGAATGTGTTACGATAATATAATTGATTGATTGTACGATGAAGTTGATGAGGTTATCCAGAGATCCGAGGAAAGTTCATTCATGATTGATGTATGTCTGTCTGTCCGTCTATTGCACTGCATTGCATCGATCCGAAATAAATAGTCTGATATAAAAAGACAAAAAGTCACTATACTATTAGATCGCCCCTAATTGACGATCTATCTAGTTTCATGTTTCCCCTGTTTCTTTGGCGTCGCCCTTAAAATGATGCTTTTCCCAGAATTATCATTTCTATCTCTTAGTAACTCGCTTGAATCGCTTCCCACCACTCACATACATGGATGATAGATAATTAAACCAGAACCTGCTAATGGATTCCCATGACCGTTATGTCGGGAGCTGCTACTGCGGGTGAACGATTTTAGTAGACACGTAGCCACGACTTAAGTGCACAGCACTATATCCAGTGCCATAAAAAATGCTTATTTGAGAACTAAGATCTGAAATACCTCAAGGGTTTATTCTGGACGACATGTCTTCGAAAATACCTCCACTTCAACATCATCGTGTACAGAGGATAAAAATCTGCTCAAACTTTACGAGATAAATCTTTCGATTTCGGAAAGCTAGGAACATCAGAAATTCCCTCGCACCAACAACACTCTCTTTTACCCTTCTCCCACTCTTGCGGCGCCCTTTCAGCCACACATCTCACCGAGTGAGGAAAGCTGCAGGCGCAGGACCGCATATCACATCTATCCTACCCTTGCCAAAGTAACGGCAGATGTGAGATAGATGTTGCTTTGCATTTGTCAGTTGTGACCTGGTGGCATTCAATGTCCGCTCTTCCGAAAAAATACACTCGACGACGAATGGATTTGCAATCTGTTTCTCCTCTTTCAGTCGATGTTGCGAGTATGGAGTAACAACAAGATGGTGGAGCCGAAGGGTAAAATGTTTCTCATGTGCGATCACTTGTTGTCCCTTTCGAAGGATTCATAGAATTACCCCGTCCCCGCTACCACAATATGATAAATTCACGCTGCTTGCTCACCCGGTCTCTGGATCCTGCCGGGCGGAAGTCACGGACAATTTGTCCAATTGTTGGCTGGGCCTGCCGAACTGATCATCTTTTAATCATCTTAGAAGGCGAATTATGGGCCAAGAGTGGAGATGAAAAGTCGCAAAGAGGGGAAGAGGGCGGAAGAGCAGGGGAATTTGCGGATACAGAGCTTGAAAGTGGGCAAAATCTCCCCCATGTCATGTATATCTGTTGGTCAGCTGAGAAAGACAAAATATTGATTTGAGTGACATTTTGCAAGATACGCAAATCGTAATCCGCATCGATTTTTCACTTCACAGCATTCATTCAGATCCGATGATAACTTCAATCTCGGCAAGCTGAGCAGTTATCCCAAATCAGTACCAAAACCCAAGGTGATTCATCTGGATTAGGTCAACTCGTGCGTGATAACCAATAAAACACGCCATTCCATCGCATATGGGAAGGAGGACAAACTGTTATTCCGACGAATCCAATAAATTCCCGAAATGTCTATTGTGATAGAAACCCACGCGCGAATCATTGGTAAAGTGACGAATGCAGCCAAAATGGAGAAGCAGCCAGCGGCGGTAAGAAGGGAAGAAATATCTGTCAAATTATGAAGCTTGCCACCACTCAATTGCTGCAGGTTGGTTACGTAGACAAACGAAACAGGTAATATTCACAAATCACATGCGAATCAAAAAGACAGAGAGGAAAGGAACATTTGGTTCGCTTCGGTGCAGCGACATCCTTCAGCACCGTACGGAGTAGGCTCCAAGTATGATTCGGAGGGAATGAAATTTTCTTCATCGCATACCCAGATGATCAATCGATCCGCATTCAGGGTTTGGCCTATACAAACACACATTTGAGTTTTATGATCGAGTTGCTTGCCCGGATGACAGCTCATCCGCCAGGACCCAACCCCTTCATTGTCCAAACGAGAAACGAGAAACGAAAAATTGACAGGGAGGCTATTGCAAAGCCAAGATAAATCAGAATTATGCATATCGCATCGAAATGCGACGGTATCTCAGATGTTGTTGCCTTTTTCCAATCGATCATGTACAGATAGTAGCAGCGTCTCTTACCACCTGCATATAGGTGTGATTTGTAATCGTTCTCGCTCACCATCGTCCCATGGTCTCATCGTCACAACATACTCAATCGGTACATAATCAATTCCTAGAAAATGCTACAGTTTCTGTTCTTTTCGATTCAAGAGCAATACGCGCGTGATCCTATCCGATACTTCCCTCACTCACCTTGCCAATAAATATTGGCAACTCGCAATCTTGGTTGATTATTGATTATTCAGTCAGATAATTATCCACTCTTCGATAAACGTGGACCCCTGGCTAAACTTTGACCGAGGGGTGGTTGAAAGGAATATGTCACCGACTGAAGGTCCATGGACGTTTTATCCCAGTCTCTGACTCTCTTCCCTGGTTGAATATCTCCCGTGAAATCTGGCCGGACCGCTGGCTACACTGATTGGTATATGATTCGTTATATTCGTTATATTCGTTACATTTGCATCCTTGGCGCACCCAACCCATCCATAGCCATCCACACTTCCTCTATTATCTGACGCTAAAAGGACGCATGTTCAGGGTTGACATGCATTCCTCAGCCCAAGCCTTCCAAAATATATTTTTTCACTAGAACACCAAATTCCTTCGAAGCATTCGTGCGAGTAATTTTATGATCGACTCGAAGGCCACTCATACCAGAGACCTCTAACCCATTAACGACCTTTTGGTTTCCTCTACTCCAGACTCAACTATCTCCCTAGTCCTCCTTCTTCCTAGCTTTGACCTTAACATATCCCAAGAAAGACATACAGAGTACTCGGTCGCAGTCGACCGTGAAGAAAAAAGGTTGCAATTATTGAACACAAAGCCGGGCCATCATCACGCCGCAACGCACGTCAGTAGTCTTCTACTTCTCCATTTATCTCCATCCATAAACTGTCTAGCACTACCGTACTGCACTGTACTGTACCGCTTTTTTGCTTGTGCCCTGTTGTTACGACAGGTGAACCTTTCAACCCTACTAAAGCATCTACTAGACTGGATTAGAGTAGCACCATTGTGAATACTTGAAACGAAGCGCGCGACTATCTCGTCGTTAGAAACAAACGCCTTACCCAGGTACTGGATTTAGCTTCTAGCTCTGGCTTCATTTCTTGGACTAATTATTTTTCACCCCCAGAGAAACAATTTATAGTGTCTCCGCACGTCTGGGTCGCCTACACAAGCGTTGTTCAATCATCCCTCCTCCATCGACACTACCGCCACATCACCGGCACATCGGTAATAGTGCAGTATCCATACGAAACCCTCGAGATAGAAAAGATTGAAATCATCTATTCCCAAATTGTTTTAAATCGTGGACCCGAAGAGACTCAAGCTTCTGTCAAAAAGCCCATTGCTATCATCACGTGTATACTATTAAATTCCAATCCAAACGACTACTGGTACAGCACAGTACATACTCCCGTACTTACTATTCCCCCATCAACATTTCGCATTCTGTCCGGGGGCTTGCCAAGGAAATCATCCGAGGCTTTTGATCTACCCTATCTCTGCGCTAGTCACTGTAAGTTAGCTTCCATCATGAAATTATATCCCCATGGGAATGTCAACAAATGATATCAATGTCGATGTCGATATCGATCAATATCCAATCTATGAATATCAATGTAAAAAAAGAACTTTTTCGATGCTTCAAAACTCTTTGTGTCAAAAGCAAGATTTCCTGATTTCTCTTCATCGAGAGTGCATTTATGCATTTTTTGCTTCCCTCAATTTTGATTGATTCATACTGACAGATAAAAGTTGTCCAAGATTAATAATTTTTGCGGGCCCAACAGACGCCTTTGCTCTTCAACCTCACTCTGCCACCCAAAAATAAATATACGTTTGCAACATATCTACCCAAGCATCTCTGAAGCTACTTAGCAGACACCAGTTCAATTCTTTATCACAAAGATACAAGTTGGAAAATCTGCGACAACGCGAAACTTCTACATCTCTATTTCTCGACGCACTTCCGAGAATTGTTTATTGAAAGTAAAACAAGACACGACGCGTCTGTGTATTCCCCCCGTTTGCCGGTAAAAGACGAACGCAGGCAGATCATCAGCGCTATACCTGCCACCAAAATTCTGGGTACTTGTGGTCGAGCATAACGCTATAAAACCCTCGATACCGATTGCGGCGAAGGTTCAGACCCATCAACGCAAGTGACAAAAGCAACGATTCTCCATTTGGAAGACCTGCAGCACAAGCCTCCCGCCATCATCGATTTGGAACTCAATCCACCCCTTCGGAAATATAGATCAGACGAAGAAAACACCAGAGACGTCAAAAAGTAGTAAAAGAAGCGGTGTTGAATTGAAGAGACCACACGAAACGTCAAAAGTAGTAATAAAAGTGGTGTTGAATTGAAGGGACCACGCATACTTTAATTCGATCCAGGAACAGTCACATCCTAAGTACGATTTTGTTTTTCGTGTGAATTGAATATAAAAAAATTGGCTGTATTATCGAACAGGTCATCAGTTTTCTCCAAGACAGCAAGACCTGACATCGGACCTCAATTCCAATTGTCGTCATAAGTATTTGAGATACTGTGAGATCGGCCTCTGCTCAGGAAACTATTCTGGACTTTCGTCATCATCATCATATCGAAAGACTGATTCGTGCACGCACTCAATCCGAGATTCTATCCACTCCTCAACCTGGATCTGAACGATCGAGACTCTCATACAAACAAGGTCTAGCAATTTCTTATCATAGGGAATTGGATAATTGTTACGTTCGTGACGAGACATCTTCCGCATCGTGAATTCAAATTCGTGGTTAACGAACGAGAATTGTTGAAGATCTAGGTTTGATCACCTCCAAGACTTTCTTGATCCCGAAACTAAAGGTAATTGTGTCGTCACTATAACTGTACAAGATCTTCGCAACCATTAGCTGATCGACAACTCTAGACATAATCTATGCACATTTCATCCTAGCGGATCCTCATATGCGGGTAGCCATCTATCTGAATTTGGTAGACTGATTTGAGAGTCTCTAACGACTTCTAAGTTTACTGGACAGCCTGCCATATCAACGGCATAGGGCTTACGATTATTTATTACACGTGCGACCGTTAACTTTGATGCAGTTGTATCGAAATCACCTGGAGAGATAGGAACATTACATCCCAACTTACGAGTACCGAAATTCATCTACAAGTACGAAACCACGAGTCGTGCATTCACTGTCAGTCAGTCTCGAACAGCCTGAACAGCATCTCCCAGCAGGAAGACGGGGATTTGTTTCTGCTCGTTCATTATTTCATTATTCGTAGACTCTCAACAATCATCCAGGCGGACTTGGGCCAGTACTAGAAGTATCTACACCAATTTCTTTGAAAAACAAGAGAAAGAAACTTTCAAGTCCCCACATTCATTCCCCAAAGCAAGCATTGCATACCGGTAACTCCTTTTTCCCCCGTTACTATTTACCACCATAGCATCCTCTCCTTTTTTGGACAGCTTTTTGACCTAACCATACCCATTACTTCCCACTCGAGTAAGCCGAATAAGCCGAATAAGTTAGGGAGAGTCTGCAGGTCTAGTCTACGCTGGGCACGCTATATTACCAAGTCCACACTGCATTACCTAACCTACCCACTCCAGCGAGGGACTCCACTTATCCCACCGCACTACGACAAAGCGAAACTCTAAAACGCACAGACTCTTACGGCACAACACAACACACAATCCACAATAACACACACACACACGCAGCACACAATAAATAAATTTTGATCCAGAGCTATCGGATAGATCGACCCCTGCCCGTTTACTAGAGCCAGATCTGCACCTGCTATACGGAGGACTCGAGTACGTACCTACACCTACACCACTTCCACTTCCTTGTAAAGCTTGGTTGTGGATACCGTCAAATCAACCCATCAATCCAACAATCAAATCGAACCCCTTGAATCTTTTTTTCCCACTGGGTAATAAAGATTTGCCACTTTCCCGTTTTCATCAATTTTGCGGGTGGAGAATTGACCTGATTGATTTGTCCATTGGATTTATTGGATGGATTGATTTGATTGACTTGATTATTGACTTGAATTGAATTTTTTGGGATTGTGGAGACAATTTTAAGAAATTTTATTTTATTTCATTTCATAAATCCATTCATCCATCATAATCATCTCAATTCAATTCAATAATAAATTCCCCAGAATCGCTGAGGCATCTCATCCTTTAAATCATCAGCAGCAGCATCAGCCACTTTAGAAACTTTCTCCACAAAATTCATTTTTTCTCCTTCTCTTTTCTTTTTTCCTTTCCCGCGCATTAATAAGAGTTCGAAAGTTCCTATCATTGAAGAAGCCGCCACCTTTTCAATCACTCATCTATTACTACTCTACTACCATTCTACGTCAGGCTACTACTGTCATAGACTCATAACTCTATCGCGACTGCCATTCATCACAAGTTCGGCAATCATACTACACCACATCCAAACACAACCAAACCAAATCAGACCAGACCAGACCAGACCAGATCAAACCAAACCAAACCAAACCAAACCAAACCAAACAAATCAGCCAACCAACCATATTTTACCGTACCTTAGTCATACGCCTACCTACCTTTTCCATCTTTCATCCAAGTTTTAAAAAGGACTGGACTGGACTTCTGAACTTGACACTAGTCAAACTTTTCCACTCGCAACCTTTCTCCATTTCCCACCTTATTCCATTTCCCACCTTATCTGGAAGGACTAGCTAGGACCTCCTCGACTCAAACATCACGCCCCAAAAACCGGTCATCGGAGTATTTTACCAAGCCTAGTCCATTCTGGGAAATCCTCACAACCAAAACCATCGTGCAATATTGAACTACCACAAAATTAAAATCAATTGCGGTTCCCAATTCCATCATTTCAATCGACCCGTAACTCTGTCCATCCCTAGGACCCAGTCTTTTCGCTCGGCCTTTGCTTTTCGCTCTTTCTCCTCAACTTTAGCGTAAGCTAAGCAATCACTGAAGATCGGCGAACATCTCCATTGACTAGCCAAATCTCCCCCTCCTCAAAACCATTGGAGTTATTTAAAGAAGGAAAGAACCCCCCAGTCTGTCTGAACAACTTCTCCCAAAATACACCTCACCTCAAACATTTCACCTCAAACATCTCTTTTCTCCAACGGAATCGTAGAGTTCTTTTTATAGTAAGCAGCAACCCTGCATCACCATAAAGTCCGAGCACTTCTACACCCACTCCACCTACCACATCTAGTCTTCGACAAGACTATCTTCCAAATATTTTCGCTGTAGTATGTCCTTGGCCTCTACACAGCATCCATTAAACAATTCTTTACCTACAACCACCAACGACGTCGAGAGCAAGAACGCTCCAGACGAAACAGAAGCAAATTTAAGTACGCTTCTTGGGGCATATACAAACGGTCAGAAACACACCTCTATGGAACGAGGTTCTACCGCATACACGCAGTCAGGTTTGCAAACGCCCTATCCACACGCGTTCACCGACGCTCAATCTGAAGAATCACCCGCAGATAATACATCTGCTGCGCAGTATCCACCGCATCAAGAAGTTCGATCGAGCAATTACCCTGCAGCAGCTACTACCGCATCCGAGTACAGTGCAGCTTATCCACCATCGTCGGCGCGTTCAGGCAACTTCTCCGATCACTTACAAAGAACATATCATTCAAGCAGTCATAGTACTGGCAGTGGAGGAATGGCTCAACCAACAAGTCCGTCAATACCTTTGCAAGATGGCCGTTCAGCCCATCAAACCCCGCAAATCAAATCTGACCAGGATGTTCCTATAGATCCATCAATTGCTGCTTCCAGCCCAACCTACGCGTCGCACCCCGGCCAACATTCTCCATACCCTCCACAAGACCAATTGCAGTATGGTTACTCCCAACAACACACCGGCGGCGCGATGTACACCCAGCCAAGACCCGATTGGGCCGGTTACGCAGGTCACCCACCTCACGCCAGTCATCATCAACCTTCTCACAATGGAATGAATTATCCAGTTAGTGGCGCCCCAAGCCAATCATCCGTAGCTGCTGGTGGACGGGGTCCAAGTCAAGTAAGTCGTGTCTTTCGTCCCATCGATGTATGTGCATCTATCTACGCGCTTTTTTTTTAAGCGGGCTGAGGTGCACCGCGCATAGACCTTATGTGCAGAAGACTGTAGAGAAGTCGCGTCCTTTCAGTCATGATGAACCACTAAGAATTAACAGGTCCGTCAGCAGGTCTATTCATTTGTACCAATCCCTGGTTCTTCGCAACAGAAGCGTCCCAGAAGACGATTTGAAGAGATTGAACGTATGTATAAATGTGGACATCAAGGATGTGAGAAAGCATATGGTACATTGAACCACCTCAACGCACATGTAACAATGCAAGCTCACGGAAGCAAACGTACACCTGAAGGTATGTAATTCTTGTTTTCCTAGTCAAATATCCATCGTGGCACGGAATGTGTATGGTGGCAGGGATGGCTCTTGAAGAATTTCTATTTTCAGCCTTCAAGGGACCAGTTAGTCCTTGTTTCTAGGTAGTTTGTGCCGCTTTTGCTAGGTTTCGAAATAGTGTCGGACTAAGGTTTGACGTCGGTTGGCCTACAGCCTTACCGACTAGCATGGATTAGCGGGATCAAACGGGTCTGCTGTGTAACATTGGCAAGCTAACACCTTGTGCTTACAGAATTCAAAGAAATCCGAAAGGAATGGAAGGCTCGCAAGAAGGAGGAAGAAATGCAGCGTAAAGAAGCAGAGGTTGCTCGCGCTGGTGGAGCTCCCACTGTTCCTGAGTCTCACGCTGAAGGCGCTCCAGCCCAAGGTTCTTATGCGCCAGGTCGTAACGTTCAGCTTCCTCCTATTGGAGCTCCCATCAACTATCAACCCGGTGCACAAGTTCCTAACCAATATCAACAAGCTCAAGCACCAGCTTCCTCTGTCCAGCAATTGCAGGGGTATAATAATGGTCAAGCTAACATTGATCACTATGGTGGATATCCAGCATCACCTTACGGCTCTTCAAACCATATCTACAATCACCAATGTCATTATCCCCTCACTCCTTATTGTTAGTTCATGAGTTAACATTTTCTTTAGCTAATTCAGCTCAACCTAAGTACGAGCATTAGATTGTATCATATGTATCATATTGGCTTTCCCCCTTGCGGTGGTTTCGGTTGCAATTTTCTTTTTTCAAAGGTTTTAGAAGTAACTTTTCTACTCGGTTCGGAGCCGTACATGGTTTATGATCAATCACGTTTTTATTTACGTGAAAAAACATGGTACATGGGATGGTGGAAGGCTGCATTCTCTTGCATTTTGTTATATTTGTTACATTTGTCACAGAGTGATAAATGCCCTATTAATTTTCATTTTTGTGGAAAGAGGTTGGGGAGTTGGCATGAACAACGAAAGGAGTTTGATCCTGGAAGCTATCAGGCTTCATGATGCGTCAAAGGAAAAGGGATTCTTTCAGGTTACGGGCAAAGAAAGAAGATGAAGCATGGGTCATGCAAATTATTTTGCCTCTGATGTTGAGGATGCAATTATGTTGGCTTTGCTGAGTTTTTCATGGTAGTTTCAGATACATAAATCATCATAGTTGTTAGATGGCGTATTCAGTTCAGTTTGTTTATGTGTATATTGCCTTACTGTAGTCTTTTGTCCCAAGTTCACATTTCGTCTCATCATTTCGTTTATTATTTCGTCTATTATTTCATCTCATCGTTTGATCTCATATGATTTGATTTCATTCATCCTCCATCTTGCCACAATCTCACATCAAGCTCTTTCTCATTCTATTATTCTCAGATTGTAATTATATAATTTCTTTCTGGGATTTGATTAAATGGATAGATGGATGAATGATAGATGAATAGATGGATGGATAGATGGATGAATGAATAGATGGATGAATGATGGATATAGATGATTGAACAGATGGATGGATAGATGGGATAGAAGTTTGATTATCATTTTTTCTGTTTAGGGCTTTGTTTATTTGCTTGTTTGATTGGTCTTATACTAGATTTGGTATGAGATTGGTTTTTGAAAGGGGGAAAGCAAAAATGTTATAAAAGACCAAAAAAAAACAGGAAAAGGAATAAAAAACCAAAAAAATTTGTTTGGGTTTGGGTTTGGGTTTGGGTTTGTCTTAATACTGAGTTGGTATGAATTTGTTTTGAAAGGGGGAAAGAAAAAAATTATTATAAAAGGCAAAAAAAAAACAGGAAAAGATTAAAGAACAAAAAAATGGAGTTGTTTAGGTTTGGGTTTGTCTTATACTTGGTTGGTATAGGATTGGGCGGATTGGGTTGATTTGGGGTCTGGTCTTGGATGACTAGATATGGCTTTGGAGGCGGAGCGAAGGCGTAAGGGGTTTGGAAAGAGATAGAGAAAAGGGGAAGGGGATAGAGAAAAGGGAAAAGGGAAAAGATTGTTTTGTTTATACATTTGATTGACTGATGGATTGGTGGATTGATTTCACTGGTTGATTGGCCGGTTGATATATTCGAGATTGTCCTGAAAGGAAAAAGGAGGTTGTATAAGGGGATTATAAGAAGGAGAAGAAGAGAAGAGAAGAAGACAAAAGAAAGATAAAAGAACCACTGTTCTTTAATTTGATAGATAATTGTTCCTTTGAGAAAAATTTAATTTTATACACTCTTTTAATATTGTTGACTCAATTATTTTTGTATATATAAAATCTAAGATGAGATGAAATGAGATGAAATGAGATGAAATGTTTTGTATTAAATATAACAAAGTTTAATATAAAAGATTATAAAAGTTATCTTTATTTTAATATTATGAAAGGTTTTTATTTAAAGAATAAATAGAATACTTCAATACCGTCTACTGTATTGTAATTATTGTATTATAATCATTATATTGTATAAATAATTATATATATATTATTATTTAAAACGATTATTATTATTAATTATTATTATATTATATTATACTAAAAAAAAGTTTCGATTATATTCATTATATAAGTATTATATATTCAAGATTATAGATATACTTGTAGATGTCTTTTATATATATTATTTTATATTATAATTGATTAATTGTTTTTTTATAAATGAATATATATATATATAAATTAATGAATGAATGAATGAATATTATTTGATAATATTAAATTTCAATTTCAATCTTCATCTCATCTCATCTTATCCCAGCCTGTCTCATGCTGAGTAAATGAAATATATAAAGTGTATAGAGTATGAAGTTGTGATTTGCTAGTGAACTGAGAGAACAGTCATAAGTCACAATATGGAAATTATAAAAAGAATATGGGTTTTATTTGGAGGATAGATTGTGTAGATAGATGGGTATTTGTTATTTTCTGTTCTTTTCTTTATTTTTTTCTGATTGCTAAGTATACTCGTCGTGCTCATCATGCTCATCATGCTCGTCGTGCTCGTCGTGCTCGTCGTGCTCATCCATTCATTCTCGACCCATATCCATCATGTTCATCATGTCCACGCTTATTTCGTATCCACAACGAAAATAGAAAGAAAACCAAAAGCCGCTCCTTCTCGCCTTCAAAGTCACATACGTCACTCGAATCAGACAGAAACTCGAGAATTACAATTAAGATCTATTGGGGTGCATTTTAACTAGTAACTGGCGATCGGCGAGCGTGAGCACTTGGTAGATGGTAGGTATGTAGGTATTCATACTACCAGAAAGTATAAAACATCTGTTTATATAGGTATAAATTTTCCAGAGAAAAACCTTAATATGATCAATAAAATCGATTGTTTTTTATTATTTCACTTTATTAATTGAGAATTTATTAATAATGATAGATTCAAATTCTTATTTATTATCAATTTATATCAAGATTTTTATTTTCTTTAATATTTAAAATGATTCTATCTATAAAATCTAAACCTATATAGGAAAGTGTTTTATATTTATTGGCTGCACGAGTAGATGGATAAATATTTTATTCGTACTTGGTGTTTGTTAGTAAACGAGCTACTACATGACTTAGTATATTACTTAATATAAGAGTTAGAATTAATTACTACATTGACAGATAACGGATGAAAATACCGGAATAGATACAACAAGGAACCTTGTGATAATCAAGACTCCAACTATCGAACTTTAGAACGATCTCCATAGTCTTAGCTCTTTAGGGACGGCTTGTGCGACTAACTTTTAAGCTTTGAGTCCCGATACTGGGCTTTCACGATTCTGGAATCGGAGTGGATATGTAACTGTATGCTATTTTAGACAGAGTGGATATAATTAGATAGTTTGCTTTTGTGCACAGGGCAGTGTTGTTAGTACATTGGGATTATTTTATCCCGTTGGCGAGGAGATCTCTAGATGCTTTATTGGGAGTGTGGATGTGAATGTGTTGATCTTGATTTGGGTTGGAATTTTTGGTGATGACGTGCTGATGATGGATGTACGGATGTACAGATGCATGGACGTATGGATGTATGGATGTATGGAGGATAGATGCACGGATGAGATTGTTGCTATCAATGTTACGGCGGTAGGTGTGGAGATAGTTGAAAGTTAATCAACTTCCTACGAGGATGGATGGATGGCTGGTAGTGGCGATATGAACTGGAAGTGATGAGATGGATGGAGATAAGTCTTACTCACTTACCGTAATACTTCCCGATGTATTAGTTGAATAGGTACCTCTTCATGCATGCATGTATGCATGCATACTAGCTTCCTCCTTTCCCCTCTTCTATAGACATTGATACAAACTCCAGAAATGGGTTGGGGCTTGGAAATGAGTGTTGTCCTACGGCGCATACGACTCGTGCATGATCTGGCGTTATATTTCCTCATTCGGAGAGAGGGGAATTACATAGGGATGGAGCTTGATATGATAATGGGCCAAGATATTGGAGGTTGGGGATTGTATAATGATGACTTCTCAATGGGAAAGAACTTTGATGAAGTCGTTTTGGGAAGGTACGCCAGCAAGGTCAGACCAAAATAATGATTTCCTCTTGCAATTTCTTGTATATTTCTTAGCTCTTCATTTCTTTTTCTTAGTTCATGGTGACTTTACTTTCTGTGGCTTTGGCCTATACGAAGGTTTAATTTTCAGTTACCATATTCAATGCTTTAAAGGACTCTCTCTGCATTGAACACAAGCAGGAGTAAAGATTAAATGGTTCTTTTTCCCCTTTGGGAAGCTACCGTATGTAGATATTGCATTGATCCAATTTAGCATTGTAGTTGTTGCTTGACCAGGTCCGAGTTTCCAGGGCTCGAGTAATATTCTACAATGAAAATGACTTGTCTTTCTCCCCAAGTATCCTGAAGGACAGCAACTGGCTTTTTCTGCCAGGCAATCACTCGTCAAGGTTGCCGTGTTGATGCCATTGATGTATGTTAGTACATAGGGACATCCCTTACTAATTATTACTTAGGTATTATCTGAGATTGTCATGATCTTTATTCAAGAAGCTCTCAAGTGGAGGAGTATTAATTATTTGGAAACGGTACTAGTCATAAATACTGTGCCATGGCCTGCGGAATCTCTCACAGAGCAAGTTGCTATTTATTGAGATCTGAAATAGTGTGGTGGATATCATGCTCAGCAGTGATCCGACAGTTTGATCTTTGCTTTCATCACCACCCGAATCAAGCATTTTTTTTATAGTTTACCGTTATTACCTTTTTGTATAATTAGTTGTCAATGAATTGTCTCACCGGGCTCTTCATCTAATAAAAAGTAATACTTATATCGGAAAGAAATCGGAAATACATAGGAGATAATCAAAGGTTACATCTTGAATATGTCTTTAAGATATGTAGTTTATGCAATAATCAGAAGTCAAAGTTGGCTGGAACTCTCTGGCCTGATTGAGATGATGCTTGAGCAGCCCAGATCAAACCTGCCAACTGATTTCAGAGGTGTTATAAGTATTTACAGGCTGAAGACCCTATAGCAGATATGCAACAAAAGAATTTGGAAGTGTACAGATGAAAGGCGATTGCTTAATTGATCTAATTCGGAGTCCAGTAAATGGGAATTTAAAGGAGAGATTAAAGGGAAAATGAGAAGTATCAAACATGAAATAAACCACCACTCATCAGCTGCCAGCACCTACCTTTGAAAATCATCATTACTCTCTTGCTCAAAGACATATCGCACATGCTTCTATTTAAGAAGAAGCGAAATATCAGCTCTTTATATCACCAACATTCCTTTTTATCCTAACAAGTTGTTGATATTGAAATTGACATTAGAAACCTGCTTTGATTACAGGACTTCATCAATATGGTAGTATCCTAATATTCTAGCAAAGAGTAAGAAAGATAATGATGAGGTCAAAAACCAGAACCATTTTCTCCTATCCCTAAGTCTAGTGCCCTACTTTCGGGCCACCCCCTTTTGGGGCCACCCTTTTACACCAAAAATCGTCATTTTTAACTATTTATAACTTCACAACCGGTCGATGGAATTTAATGAAATTTGAATCACAGATTTATTGTACATTTATTAATAGATTCTGAAAATTTTAATTTTTTCACGATTTTATTAGTTGAGATATTGAAAGTTGTAATTAAGATTTTCAGTTTGTTTTTGATAATTGAAAATTAGTTATTATTATTATTATAAGTTGAATAAGTTGAATTGAATGAATAAAGATAAATTGAGTGAATAAAGTTGAATTAAATGATTTAATAAAGTCGAGTTGAATGATTTCAATTGAATTGTGAATTGAGTTGAATTGAAAAAAGCTTTAAGTTAGATTTATCTGAGATTGTAAGACTTATATCAAGCTTTTTGTTTGATTATTTACCGGGGTATTTACCGGGGTATTTACCAGGGTATTTTAAACAAATCAGATTATCAGGATCGCGACTCACTTCTCGAAGGAGGTTAATCGATAATAAATAATAATTATTATAATAATAATATTATTTATATTAGTAGTGGAAGACTTAGTCGTGTTTAAGCTCAATAGGATAAAGTCGAATATAATCATAAATTGAAGTCAGAATAATAAAGTAGAGATTTTTATTGTTTTTTCTGTTTAGTTATTTTAAAGGTTTCTTTGAAGAAAACCTTTGTGTTTATAATATTTAATGTATTCTATGATTAATAATAAGATCAATTTGAATCGAATCTTATAAAATCATTTTATATAATAAAAGGAAATAATAATCAATAATATTCAATTTGATGGATAAGAAATTTCATACGCTTCTATTTCATTCTATTCTCTTATAAATCAATCTAATATGAATTATAATCGAATTTTCATATGATAATGAAATTCAATAATATATATGAATATTATTAATATATCATGTGATCATCCGATCATTGGTTCGGCTAATATTATTAAGTGATTTAATAACTTATTAGGAAATCACACATCACTTAAACGAGTTTCTCATTTTCTATCATTCATCAAGTAAACCTTATATACAACAAGGTTTTAATATCAAAAAGCCGACAATAATTATATTTTAATTAAAAAAATTAAAAATAGTAAAGTTTTATTCAAAATCAATAAATAAATTTTTTTATTAAAGTTTAAAAGAATTTGAATAAATTATATAAAAAGATTACAATTTTCAAATTAAAAAAATAAATTAATTTTCTAATTTTTGAAATTCTATTAGTTGAAATAAGAAATTTCAGATGAAATTGAAAATATGGTCAGGGTTATGGGGATTATTTAAATATTTTTTTTTTAAATATAATAAATTAATTCTAATTCTAATTATTATTTCATATTATTATATATTAATATTATATCAAATATTATATATATTTATATATATAAATATTATTAAAAATTATATTCTAATATAAAAATATATATATTTTACAAAAATTATTTATTTAAATCAAAAAGTATTTCTTTAAAACAATTTTAATTATTATATTATAATATTTTATTATTTATCAAATATAAACTAAAAATCTAATATCAATTATTATCAAAAATCCTAAATCTGAATTTCATTCTTCAATTTGATAAATCAAATTACAAATATTTCATATATTTTATAAATTTCTAAATAACCTTTTAAAAAAAGATTTAAATATTATTCAAATTACACATTTAAAATTTGAAATTGAAATGAATATTAATCTAATTGAAATTAAAAAATATTATATTAAAGAATTTAAAAAGATTGATAGAAATATAATGAATTATTTGACTAAAGCTAGCGATATTGATGGAAGAGAGGTGAAAGCGTTTCCTCAACAAACGACCTTTACAACCGCTTTTGCAACGGAGAAAGACTTATCATCAGCGCCACAGTCTGCTGAAGTTGATACCTCTATCATTGGAGCGTTTAATACACTGAAACGCAAACCAGAGACAAGAGGCCAAGGTCCGTATTATCTCTCCAGTATCGCTTACTTGTTTAAGAAACTACAGAACTCCCATTTCTCTCACATGACGACAACACAGAGGGAAAATCTGACGAGAGTGACTTGGAGACTGTATTTGGAGAACTTCCATTCAAAAGGCCAAGATCCAGATCTTCTACATGTAGCCCAGGTATGTACAAGTGCACAATACGTTCTGGAAGCTTGGGAGTAACATCTATCTAGAATCGTCTATTAATTTGAATATTGCCGATGCGACTTTGGCCAAGCCTCTTGCATATCACGACACCAATCACGAGTCCTCGAAAGCGATTGTAGTGCTTCCAAAATTATTGATATCTACCATGATGAAGAAAACGAGGCGGAATTCTGTGATTCCTCTGCATGGTATCGCTTCGGGCCAATTATAAAGAACACCTCTCAATGTTCACGCTACGTCGCGCAAGTTTTGGATACTCAACGCGTCCGTGAGTTTCACAATATTATCGGAAAAGAGGATATTGATGGCGAGGTGCATTACCTGGTAGATTGGACCCCAACTTTGATACGAGGTATTGTATTAAAAAAGGCGCAAGCCCAGCCACTTATAGATCGATTCGAAAATCGGGACCAGCTACCATCTACGACTCGTTGCAGTCTAAATGCGAACCAAACCACAGGTGTCAAGCCTTTACAACAGGTTGTGATCAAACCAAACATGCAAGTTGGTACTCGAAATCCACGTGCTGGTTCGTCCGACGATCCAACGGCCTCCAGAAGAGACACAGCAGAAAAGATGCTAAGAAGGACTACAAATCCTATTAGGACTCTGAAAGTGAATGATAGGAGAAAGCTTAAAATAGTTAAAGGTCAACCGGAAGTCAGCAAGAAACTCCCGACAGCTATAAGCTCGCGTGGAAGGGCCCTGAAGCCTAGGAAGATATTTGATTCAGGTGTTAATAAGTTTTAGATACAAATAAAAGAAATCGTGGTGTTGCCCCCCACCTGGGGTTTAGTGGTCGCCGCATCAGGCAAGGTGCATGGGTGAAGTTGGAGGTAAAGATAGGGAAGGAGGGGAAAGGTGATGGTGAAGGAGAGAGTGAAGGGGTGAGGGAGAGTTGTAGTTGGAGAGTGGGAAGGGTGAGGGTGAGAGTGAGGAAGAGGGTGTGAGTGTCAGAACAGGGAAAATTCGGAAGCATAAAGTTATCTATTCAAAGCTACTCTGTATTCCCGACTCCATCGTTCTATGAAGTTTGACGTTAGTTTTGTTTGTTGGAGGGAATGAGTCGCCAGACATAACTCGCCGGGTATAACCAACAGACTTACATGGGGCAAGGTGGGAAGTTTCTGCTTCATTGTACTTGAATTTGGAGGGGGATAGACTTTCTCGAGTAACCGTCTACCTTGCTCAAATTCCAACATCACATGTATCTTGCGAGGTTCACCTTCTCCGTATGTCATATCTACTGTAAACCATGAGGTCCTATGTTGCTTATGTCTGATATTGTCTATGCAAGCATTGAAAAGGAATTCACCGTAAAAGTTCCGCCTATCGTCGTTTGAGAGAGTGCGTTTCGCAACATTTGCTATATGATACGGTACACAGATCTCCGGCTGCATATCATGACCCTGTTCAGAAGCTAGCTCGAAACGCACAGCCTTCGTCCATCTCGTATCAATGTCGCTTGAAGACCCACGATGAACCGTGAGAACAGCTTCGTACATTTTGGGAGTAAAAAATTCTGAAAGTTCATGCAAGCTTGCCAATTCAAGGACCCAAAACTGTGGTAGGTCCGAAAGGGAAACACGGCTTGATTTGTTGTGCAACAACTGAGAATGGTGCAAAGTCTGAATCATTACGGGCCCAGGCGAAGTGAGCCAGGTCGTGCTGGACGACACGGTAATGGAGGACAGAATTGCGGAAGATCTGGTGGTTGGTGACAGGGGTGTAGATGCTCAAGGAACAGACATGCGATTTTGCTGTGCGGTGGAAGCGGATTTGATCTCATTATCGAATAACATCGAAGGACGGTTCAGCAGGTGATCGATCAGATGATCGCCTAGATCTTGAAATTCTCTGGCGATTTCGACGATACCTTTGCCACGTAATATATGCATCGCATTCTCAAAATGATGTCCTTTCAAGGGGTAGCTTGGTCTCCCATCTACGAACTTCGTTAGAAGGGCAACGTCACTGGTAACTTGACCCCTTCGAGACTTACATGGAATGATGAATGTCGCTCCTAAGAAGAAACAAACTCCCACGCCAAGCTGGCTAATGATGTTTTCGTATCTTGCACCATCATGGATGATAATCTTCACTGCGGCGAGATACTGATGAAAGCTTGAATCGTCCGAAGTATGATTGTTTCCGCATTCTCATTAGATGGTCGACGCTCGCGTTCACGAAGACGACCTAGCGCAATGCAATAGAACCTAATCATCACAATCAGGTTGCGACCATCAAAAGTTGCTGAAGAAAAATATTTGTGGACGCCGTATGCACATAGATACTACTAGTATTGGACCGGTCAGTTACTGCAATAGGTACTCGGCGCTCGACGACATTGGAGTGGCATGACCGTTATTGTGCTGCCAAGACGCACAATGCAGTGGGGATCAAGCTGGATATATCCACACGAGTATATCTCCCTATTCTGTTGACTGGCCTGTCTATCATCCTATATACAGGAGATGTACCTAGGTACGAGTATAGTAGAATCTAATTATAAGAGATTATATTATAAAGGAAAATTTTTATAAAAAATAAAATTTAAATTTAAAATTGATTATACAAATTCTACGAGGGGCCTGCGCCCCCCAGACCCCTGGCTTTTTGAGAAAGTCTAAAAATTTTATAATAAATTTAAATATTAAATATATATTAGGGTGCAGACAGAATATCGGCTTGTTTTTGATAATTGAAAATTAAAATTTTTTTAAAAAAAAATAATAAGTTGAATTGAATGATTTCAGAGTTGAATGATTTTAATAGAGTTGAATGATTTTAAACCAATCAGATTGTCAGGATCGCAACTCACTTAAACGAGTTTCTCATTTTCCATCACCCACCGGGTAAACCTCGCGTACAGCAAGGTTATAGTGTCGGCAAGCCGACAATAAATATTTTAAAATCTTAAATGAATATAAGGGATTCGATTGATCAAATTTTTCAGCTTTTTATAATCAGGGTTCTATCAACCTCTCTAAGCAAGAGTGGACGTCCACTTTGAGATAAGATCCGCTGGGCGGTCGGCTTTTAAGCTGTTATGGCTTAGAGGGTAACTCCGGCGTCTATGGGATGTAGTAGGAATGATTGAAGAAGAATGCATCTCGGTGATTTTCAGTACAATGTTCCATTCGATACCTAGGTATCTAAATTGACATCCCGCTTTTGCACCAGACCGCAACATCGCAGAACCAGATACTTCAAGTTAAATTGACATGGCTCCCTCTTCGGACAAACTAGATGCTCCATCGGGAAGGAGCCTACGCTTACGAGCTGGCAATCATATTCAAACTGCCTCCATCGTTCAGAATTCAGCAGCACATCGAGAAGATCGCTCCCATACCCCTCAACCGCGACAGCGACACGCAGACTCAAGAAAGAGACCTGAAGAGGATCAACCCGACCCACCTCGAAAGCGACAACGACGCGAGACCTCAAGGAAGAATCCTCGAGAGGACAACCCCAATCCGCCTCAACCACAACAGCGACACGCAGACTCAAGAAAGAGACCTCGAGAGAATAACCTCAATCCGACAGAACTATCACGCGAACGGCGTCAGTCCTTGTCTCAAAGTCGTGAAGCTCTCAACTCAAAAGTGGCCATCCCTCACAACACCTTGAATATCATAAAGTGGACAGGGAGAGTTGCAGAAGAGACAGGTACGGTGCAGTATCAAGCGGAAGATTTCGACTATGAATGTGTGAACAGTATAGATGAATCGTCCAAGGGAAAGAAAACTTCACGGAAGCGTTCCGCGTCCACTTTCACAAACAACGAGATCGGTTACGACCATGCCAAATATCCCGCTCTTCTTGAAGAGCAAGGAGCCTACATGGAGGACTATACCGGCGACCTTTCGGAAGATATTAAGGAGTTTAATGCCAACATCTCCCGAGACCTGCGTATGCATAAGCAGCCAATACCTCCAGATACTCTATTTGACGACAAGTATTACAAGAAGCTTATACATTCGATCAAAAACTACAGCGAGGCGGCGCTTATTAGTGTGATCTCACCAATGATGATGCCTACGATACTGGATTTGGCTCTTCGAGATGCAAAGTACAGGCCCTTTGTTCAGAGTGTTTCCGATCAATGGGGAGCCTGTAAAAGGCTTCATTCCTTCAAACCTCCCCAACCAGACTCGGCTGTAGGGTTCAAAAAATCAGCATTTACAGATGAGCAACTCGAGAAACTTCAGCTCTCAGGTATGCTCGGAGATTTGAACCGCACGTCCTCTTGCAAAGGCACATACTATATGTTCTTCCCATTCATTACATGCGAAGTGAAATGTTCAAGCAATGCGACTGAGATTGCAGATCGGCAGAATGCTCATAGCCACACTGTCGCTTTACGAGCTCTAGTAGAACTGTACAGACTTTCTAACAGAGAACAAGAACTTCATGGAAGAATCTTAACCTACTCTATGTCTTACAACAACTCCCATGTCAGTTTGTACGGTCATATGCCGATACTCGTTAAAGAGAAAGGTACTATAGAATGTTATATGCAATTAATTCGTGGTTTCGATCTCAGGGACAACGGAGGTGAGAACAGATGGATATGCCGTCAATTCTATCTCAATGCCTTAGATAAAGGTCTTGAGCTTCTGAACAACATTCGGGCTTTGATCGATACCTGGACACCAACTCAGAGTCAACTTGCAGCTCTGATTCAAGCACAAGCTTCCAGTCAGGAATCTGCATCTCAATACAGATCTGAGACAGCATCTACATCTCTGTACAGATCTGAGGTAGCATCTTCAAGAGGCCATTCAGGCCTTTCGCAGCAGTTTGACAACCAGATTTTATCAGATGACGAGCTAGCCATTACGAATTGGCCACAACTAACACCGGACACATCTGCGACTTCACCTTCGAAAAAACCAAAGTCATCATCGTCCGCAAGTAAGAAAGGCGCTTCAAACAATTTGATAAAGGGCATATCTAAGCATTCATTATAAATGATATTCACGATCCTTTCAAGGTTCCTCTAACACATCTAGAGTACGGCGAGGACTATGAGGAGACTTACTTATGGGAAGCAGTAGCAACCGTTTTCCATAGTATTTTTAGTATTCATGAAGTGTTTGTTCTTCTCCATGCTACAACCACGTTATGGCGAGTGAATTTCCTGATTGTATGCAATCTAGAGAATATCGGATATGAGACAACGTACCTTACCTGAATACAGTGCCTTGAACGTGTGAAGGGATCCTAGTGGGGTTTACCTATTATAGGTATAGTAGAACCTGATTATAAGGGATTGAAAAATTTAATCAGTTGAATCCTTTATAAAAAGTAATTTTTTATATTCATTTAAAGTTTCAAAACATTCATAAAATTTATATAATTAATTTTAAATTTGAATTTTATTTTAGATTTAATTTATTAAATAATTATTAAATAAACTTAAGAAATTTATTTTATATTAAAATTTATTTTAAAATAAAATTTGTAAAGTAATTATTATATTTATTAAATAAGTTATAAAAGTAAATTAATAAATCAAAATTTTTAAAATCTATTATTAATTATATAATAAATCTGTGATTTAAATTTTATTAAATTTTATCAATTGATTAAAAAGTTATTAATATATGAAAATCACGATTTTTGATATAAAAAGGTGGCGGAAATTAAAGATGACGGAAAGTAAAATAATAGACTTACTTCACTTCACTCACTTCACTCATTTTATTACTTCATCCACATATACATATAAATCTCAAATAACATCTCATTTCACTCAACATCTTCTACTTATAATCATAACCATAGCCATAACCATAACTATAACTATATTCACAATCACATCATTCATCACAATACTATCCACCAGCACAATATACATCATATCAAAAACATCATGTCATATGAAATCAAGTATATAGTATTTGCATAAAGTACGCCCGCCACCAGTATCCATCCGAACCATCAACTCCCCCTTCCATCCATCCATCCATCCATCTTATCCACCCATCCATTCCACAACCATACCACGAGTAACAGATCCAAGTCCCAACTTCCAAGACCTAATTCCATCCCATTCCATCCCACACACACCATACCATATCATCCAATATATTTCAACAAGCACATATAATTTTCCCCATCTATTTATATCCTACCCTATCCTACCATACCCAACCCTAGCCTATCCCCAATCCAATCCATCCAATACCATTGTCCCCACCATATAAAAATATTTCTTCCAACTACCATGTATAATCACCAAGTAATCCTTACATTCAACCCCTATGTCCTGATGTCCAGTGCCGGCCCTTCCACAGAATAATATGATATGATATATTGAAGTAGGTATATTCTCTCCCTCCACGTTGTAAAACATCCAAGCAACAAAGCAAGCAATCAAACGTATTAAGCTTGCATAATAGTGCAGTATAGAACCTCAAAAATATCAAGGCAAAAAAGCAAGTAGAACCAGCGCATCTTCTGAAAAGACAATAAATAGTACGATCGATAGGTATCCTTTCCATATTCTTTCTTATCAAAAGATAAACAATGCAAAATATGCAATAACAAGTATGAATAGAGCAAACTTTCTCTTCTGTTATCCATGAATCTTTCCCATAAGTCCCTGGTCCCAAGATGATATCAAATACCCGTAGCTGTTCAAGAAAAATAATAAATATCTGAAAAAATAACACATTCATATCCATATTCATTCACAGTAAATCCGCCGTAGCCAATCCTGGCTTGTATATGCATGCCTCCATGCAAAAGTAAAACAGACCAAACCCGCCTTCTAACACCTCAAGAAAATGATCCGAAGAGGTAGACGATACAATTAAGAAATATTCACCGTTTATGCCCGTCCAGTACCCAATTGCCTTTCCGGACCCAATACCGTCACGCCCTTTAATAATGCTTTTTGTATATGACGTGAAGTGGAAGAGAATGTTCGGCGGAGGAAAATGATAAGTCTAAACGCCGCTAATAACGACTTCAGGGCAAGACTTTTCGCTAACAGCAACGGCCGTCTTGTCTGAGGATGCACTATCTGTAGGATCTTCAATTGTACTGACGTTCGCACTAGGAAGGCTGCTGCTTTGGGGACTGTTTTGCCCATTCGTGAGCAGCGGAGTTGGGGCACTTGAATTCATCTCCATCGATTGTGTATGAGCACCAGATGCCGTACCAGTTGGAGATGCGGCATATGATTGCTGCGAGTCATCTTGACCGTAGATTAACTTTTCAATGGCAGCAATTTGTTTGCCATAATTATATTTCTTGAGAGCCAGGAGTTGTGGCTTCAGGTCTTCAACAAACGCTGCTCTTTCGGCACCTTTGAGTTGCCCGAGAAGTTTTTCTACCAGGGTTAGTATAATATAAGCAAACTGAGAATAAATTGACTTACGAATGACATAATTGCCATATTGATCCTTCATCATCAATTGCAAAGGGCTTGTACCATCACTATGAAGAGCGGTTAATAGAGAAACGATAGTATGTCTTTGTTCATCTGTGCCGAATTGTATACTCTTCTCCACAACATTTGAGGCAAACTTGTGCTTGGATAGAGTCAAAAGCTGTGCTGTGACGATCTTGATAATCTTGGCACGATCCTCAGGCTTTCCATGTTGTATGACATGTTGAGTAACATAATTCCCGTATTGGTCGGTGATCAAATTCGATGCACATTGATGCAGTTCCTCTAGTACTCGTTCTTGATCGCGAGGTTGACAGTATTCCAAAATTCGTTGAATTACTCGGCATCCATAAGGATGAGTTGCGAGAATATGAACCTGTCCTCGGAATGCTTCGATAATAAACTGAATATGTTCCGTTGGAACACGCTCGATAGCCTTTTGGACAACGTGGTTGCCATTCTGATCTTTGACACACTTAAGCACGTCTGCCTCGAGTTCCTTGACAAGTTCAGCTTGCTGATCGGCGAGTACATGCTCGAGAGCCTAATAGTGTTAGTAAAGGTTATGTATAATGTGGAGGCCAAGACAAACCTTTTGCACAACTCTGCAGCCATACATCTGCATTGAAAGTTCCACTACATGGTTCTTCATTTGCTCAGCTAGCACACGTTTTTGAACCTGGTTCCCGTGCTCAAACAACTTTTGGATAACATAGTTTCCGAAGACGTCGGTCATTAACTGTAACGCATTGGGTTGAATCTCTCGGAAAAGTTGCTCTTTTTCATCACTATTAGCTGTTTCCAACTTTTGCTGAATGAAACGTGACCCATGCTGATCTCCACTGAATTCAACGACATGTTGATAGATATCCTATTCTTGATTAGTGCTGATAGAAGAGGTGAGACAGAACAATACATACCTTCAACTCATACCTCTTGTTGGATTTGGCATTGGAACGGAATTCTTCCAGAAGTACGCTCCTAACTCCAAGTCCCACATCCTGATCCTTGGCTGGACGAGTAGGGATACTTTGTGCCGGATAAGGAGGGATTGGCATTGGATAACCATATGGTGGTACGTTTGCTTGCCTAAAGGTTTGTGGTGAGTAGTCGTATAAATGTGGTGGATATTGCCCCTGGAAATGACCGCCGTTGTAAAGATATGCCTGGTGTTGAGAATATTGGACATGTTGAAGTCTGCGGTCTAATTCGCTCGGGCCTTGAGGTATTCTAGGGCCAGCCCGTGAGCTTGGTCGGTAAATTTGCTCAGACCCTGTTGGAGGAGTCCCGGAGAAGTATTTTGGACTATTGAGGCCACGACGGTAGTCGCTTGATGCAGGAGAGACCGAACCTCTATCAAATCTAGGTCCTTTCGTGAAATAGGCTTGATCTGTGAAAGGTGCTTGATTCGAGAAATGGTCGTAATTATTGACTTTGGGACCAGCTGATCCATCATTCCACATGGCTGATCCTCCGTTGACTTGGAAAGCCTGCTGATTAAAGTTTTGGTTGGTTGGGGAATATGAGGAACCCAAAGCGTTGCCAATCTGAGATGCGCCAGTTTGATCCATATCGTTGGTGAAGCCAAATCCTGCAAACTTCTCCCGTAGCTCGGCTTCTGTTTGCGTAGTAAGATCAGCATATCTGGATGAATTCGTTTGTGCAAACGAGCCTGACATTGCTGAGAAAGACGGACGATGTGAGTGGATTGAATTGTTGGGAGTATGACCACCAATAGAGCCATGCGTTGGATTTCCATTGCCGAATGTCAGATTATTGAGGCCACTCTCCGATGCTCTGGATGGAGGCATGCTTCCATCCCTTGCAAGGGGGCCTATACTAAGGTAGCTTGGATTCTGAGAGCTTAGTTGATCCATTCTGAAGGTCCTGGATGATACATCAATATCATATGCAGTCTCTTGGTTAGACGAAAATTGGGAAGAATTCTCCTTGTCGTCATTGAACCCAAAGGAAGGTTTTCGTGAGAATTTGAAGCTTCCAGAAGAGGGGTCCAAGCTACTCTTGGGTTGCTGCCGGCTGAAACTGGTTCCTTGACCAATAGCAGGTCTTGATTGTTGGTATGTTTGCAACTCAAGTAGACTTTGTGGTGTCTGTGACGAAATACTGTTGCGGAGGTGAGAAGGAGAGGTACTTCCGCTATGCGATGATTGCAACGTTGGAGATGTTGTGTCTGGAGGATTCCAAGGCCCACTTGCGCGAGCAACCCAAGGGTCGGCTTCTGAAGATGCGGCTAGAGCACCAGAACCACTGGGAGCATCTGGAAAGCCATCATTATCTGCTGCTAGACGACCATCAGTGAATGTAAAGATTTCCATCTCGCTTGTATAAATACCTCGAGAGCGCGAGGCATCTCGCTTTGTATTGGCAAAACCACTCCCGATCGTGTTATTACCCCAAATACCCGTCGAAGGCTGCCAGGTACCGCCGTTTCCAAAAGTTTGGCCAAGCGTTGAGTTTTGCGAAGTTCTGTCATCGCTATTGTGCCTGCCTGATGCAGTGGGGAAATCTCCGAATCGAGTAGACCGTTGCTACATTCAAAAATTAGTTTCAATTCAATCTTGGGAAGTTCGGGCGTGCTCACCGCATTCATGGTACCTGCGGGTCTGTTGGCAGCGGCCGACGACATTATTGAAGATGTAATGAAATTTCTGTATGTATGTGGAAACTTCTGGTCGAGGGAAAAGAACAAGACGAAAAGATGTTGAAAGTAGCCGATATTTCTGATGGCAGATTACTTGAACCAAGGAGTAGACTTTCTACGAAGTATTTGACAGGTTGTAGATCTATATGACTGTGGAAATCCGCAAGTGTCAGCATATGCCGTGTGGTAAGGCTGATGGCAGGGCGCCCGATTTAAGCTGAGTTGCTGGGACAAATCTTACCAGTGCAAGAAGTCGGAATATGTAATCGACGGTTGGTGAAAGCTCATTTACAAAAGAAGGATGTGCGGAAAGTTGGAGTTCAAGAGGAATCGAGCATCGAGGGAGGGGAGGGAGGGATATGTTGAAGTATGAAGGGTAGGGCAAAGGTCGCGCGACACAACCCCTTCGTTTGTCATATGCAACGTCAAAGAAGCGCGCTTTTCTGTAGAGAGGTAGGCACCCGCGCAGCAGTGGCCAGAATGAAATAATTTAGCTGTAAATTGCCTTTTATTTTTCCTTTTCCCTTGTGTGATTTGTCTTGCTTTGATCGAGTCAATATGACCCTTTTGGGGTTGGGAATCCGTTGGTTTTGGCGCGGGAGATGCGCCTGGGGAAGCAAGGGGAAAAGTCGTCAGGAACGTAAAGTTTTCGGTGGATTTTTTTGGTGGAGAATCGATTCGAGGGTCCGGATTGCGGTTTGTGGTAGGGAACCAGCGGTTAGTCCCTGTTCCACTACGCCGATGATCAAGGGAAAGGAAGATAAATAGGTTGCACTGGCGAAATCGATTTCCTGTTTGTTGTATCGCGGTATTGCAGTATTGCAGTACGGATAGTATGGCAAGCTATGGCAATACACTTCTCGAGGTATCTATCTCTTTGGGGGCGTAGGTCAAGCAGGGATTGTGGGGGAAGGTTCGTAATGTTGGTAGGGCAGAGAAAACAAACGAGAGGCGAGAGAGAATTAAGCCAGATAAAATAAGGTAAGGTAAGGTGAGGTAAGGTAAGGAAGGTATCGTATTGTAATGTATTGTATTGTATTGTATTCCCGATTCCTGTCTGGGATGAATAAATAAGGTCGGATGTTTTTTATTTCTTTATTTATTTTTGGAGAGGGGGCGTGGGGGAAGATTGTATCCAAAAGGAAAACAGAAGAAGGAATTTTCACCGAGAATTCAGAACAAAGTCGCGACTTGAAAAGAATGAGAATGAGAATGAGAATGAGAATGAGAGTGCAAGTGAGAAGAGAAGAGAAGAGAAGAGAAGACAAGAGAGGAGAAGAGCTGTAAAGATTCGTTTAAGACGGATTATAATTATGATTATTCAATAAGATCGATGCGCACATTTTGCTCTTTACTCTCCTCTGTAACCTTGAACCTCTTTTTATTTCTATTTCTATGGGTAACAGATCCAATTGGATGGGATTTATCTGAGTATGGGGATGAGGCCCCATGAGGTGAGGGAGGGGTTTTTCCTAAAGCTGGGACTTCCAACTTGTGAAGTTCGGACTGGCTCGTTGACAATTAATATGCTGCACTGCGTAGACCATGATTGATCGATGAGTGAGAAAAGGGAGAATTTCTGAAAGGATCGAATTCGTATTACACGCAGGCCAAGGTGGCTTTTTCTGTTGCATTTTACCTTTGCTGCGAAACTAATGATTGTTTGATTCTCCTAGCTATCCCTCGATAATACTCCACCACTCCACCACTCCACGCCATATACTCTGTATGGAATACTCGGTCTATATAGAGTATATCCTCTTATTTGTCTCATTCTTATCATCACTCATTCATGTCTTTCACACCTCTCCATAAAGACATCAATTCCTCACACTCATAACATATCCAGTTGAAGTTTGACATATGCCATTCATTAACTGAGACTTCTAATGGAACCATTAACCAGCCTCTACTATCAATCAAGTCCGTCAAAAATCGTATTCGGTGATATAGCGACTTTTACGCGATAATATGGATAAAGTATTCTACACGGAATAATCCTTTACTCGGTGAAGCCATGCGGTTGTTTCAAAAAACTATAACTATTGAAGCAGCGCATCTACCAGAATTACTACATCGATCCAGATTGTGTTCGATGCATGCCATCTCTTACTTTGCATGCCCCAAACCAATTATTATGGACCGCAAAAGCACAGACATGAGTGATCTGATCTATGGCCCTTGAAAGTCGTTGTTTGAGATCTGATAGGGACGGAGTATTTTTTTAGCCTTTACAGTGGTCCCAATTTCTGAAGGTTTTAGACCTTCCGGTTTGTTCAAGCTTCCCTAGGGAACTCCCCCAGTTCCGGATCCCGTACCATGGCAGTGTGTACAATGCCATTCGCCCATTGTGGTTATTGTAAATCAGTTTCTGGGAGAACTGTATCTATCTAGCCTCATCTTTTTCCTTCTGAAATGCTTTTCCATGATTGATTAGGAATCGGAGGAAGCAAAGATACACTTTTAAAGGGAGCAACTTCTAAAGATCGGTAGATCTCAGACAAGGCTAGAAAACCCCTTCATTGCTGTACTCGTGTTTTCATCGTAACTCATCATTACCCAACATTCTAAATATTTTTCTTGGAATGCAATCAATCGATCATATGCATCCTTATCTGTACATCATTCCCAATGATCTCTTTTCCATCCCTCTCCTCCCTCTGATTTTGTCAATTCCTGGGGCTGGTTAATTATTGGGCTTTCCAAGGAATGCAACTGAAAATGTCAGCTAATTATGTATTCGCCGACCGCCTCAATCTGGCCAAATCCGGTAGGAATTCATCCAATTTACAAGCACTCAGCACAACGCCATAAGTTATTCAGGTCGCCTCAATCATTCGTTATAACCTTCCAGCAAGCTATGATCTGCAAAGCTTCAGTAAGCCTCATTTACTCAGATGAGGAGACATCATCAGCATGAAGTTTATTTTTTGGGGGGATTTTCACCGACTTGAATAGGCTGGTAGCTGCTGTATCTTCTGCAATATTCTATACCACTCAATGGCGATTCGCCGAAAAGAATACATTACGCTGATGTTTCATCCGGGGAACACACTTGACGCCATCACTCCGCATGAAATCGGGTGTCATCATTACTATGCAATACATAGATCCAGCTTGGGCGTTCATTGACCAGTCTATTGTTCTTTCTCACCCCGTCTCAGAGAAGCAACCATTCTTGTGCTCACCATCACAAGCATCATGGCTTAAGATTCTTGCAAAGACACACGATGATATCAGATATCTACTACAAGATCTATTTCCAGAAGATCAGCGGTTTGGTTTCGCAATCCAACTCTAACACGCTAATGTTGCTCGAGGTCCAACAACGGGAAGTAGCATGAGTACATAACACAGACACCAGTATATTGATAGATGTACCGTGGCACTTGATTGCTTCGCATGACAATGATTGCCAACGATGAATCTACTCGCTCGTGGCGTTCATGGGCGACGTAAGAATAACCTCTCTCAAGGCTTGAAGCCTTGATGTCGCTGTTTCGGGCAAGCTTCCCTATATGGGGGTCATCAACCAACGAATAAATTTTCTCATCACCAAGACTAGTGGTTATAGGCCCTTTCTGCGGGTACGTCGCCTTCTTGCATATTTCAAAGCTTTTCCTTTCATCATCTTGAGGAATATCATCAGCCACGTCGAAACAGCATTAGGTGCATTCTGCAGATCTATGTATCCCCATCCAACAAATCTGTTCCATTCAACTGGTCCTTCCGCCATGGATACCGAAGTCGTAAGAGATCAGATATTTCATCTGCATCACCGTTTGCTAGCTTCGGGTCTGGTCTGTGTAAGAAAAGAGCAAGGAAGAAACTTTGTGATATGGATACATTGGCGATCAGACCATGTATGGACATACAATCACACGCTAGAAGGTCTCTAGAGATGAGTCCTTTAGGTATGAAAAGTGACATGTATGCGCCACCTAGGACATACGCCATAGACACTATGTTCCTAATTTTCCAGCTTTTCTGTCGTTCACCGCTCTTTACTGAAAAGTGAGGCCAACGTCCGGGCTTCCTTGGATTTTTGCTTTTTTTTTTTTCATCCGATGAGTCTGAGGTTACACCACATAGATGTGCGTCGGGAATCGAGAGCCTCGTGTGGACACGTGACTATTCGATATCCAGGTTATCAATCAATGACTTGCATGATTGCATGTCGTGTTCATCATTAGTTACACCAAAGGACAGAAAGTCTGAGGCCAAAGCCGAGGCCTGCAAAGGCTTGTCAATACATATGGATTATTAAAAAGCAAAGACTTGGAGCGACAGGAAGAGGAAGCTTTCAACTTGAGAAAATCCAGCGTTAATGGAAACATAATACATACCATAGCCGGAAAACTCCGATGTTTAATGATTTCGAAGAATCGCTTTCATGATGCCGGAACCCCCTTATTTGATATACTTGGAGAAATTCGATACCAAGGAATTCCCGCCGGTCGGAATTCGGAAACGAGATATATACTTTGAGCGGCTCGATTCCAAGCCAATGGGATCTTCGGTCGGGTCCCCTAAAACGCTAGATCCGGAAGCCTTCAATGTCAAAACGGGAAGCTAAAGTAAGATGAAATAATGGAAAGTTTCTACAACTATAGCTACAATGGAAATGATCGATTGATCGGCCACGATAGTTGGAACATCCTACGTAGGTATCTATTTTTGTATTCCTTCAGCCTTCCACTGTGACGATACTTTAGCAATACGAAGAGTTTGAACAGTCAAGATCCGAAGTTCGATTTTTGCTCCTTTATTAGTGTTACGTATATTACGAAATGCACCCAACGAGCATACGCCGGGTATAGCGAGATACTAATTCTCCAACATCTTCTCTGCATGATTTTACACTTCTTTCTTCACACAACTGATGGGTCATCTACGCGCGCACGATTAATTATTTTCCTTACAATCAGCCTCGAAGTCTAATCGCTACCATTGGAGAAACAAGCAAAGAATTTCACGGCTTCCACGGCTTTCATGGCTTTCATGGCTTTTCATGGCTTCTGCACTCCGACGATATCATCCGTGCTCTCCCCAGTAATTGGCCAATTGATACGGCACAAACCCCAGGAAAAAGGTCAACTCGCGCCTTGGGGTTGCAGTAAGGAGAGAAAGTTTCGTAATTCCAAAAGCTTCCAATAAAAGAACGATGAAGATCCTCATCTGCGATGTTTGATGAAAGGTCGGTTTTGTTTTCTTGGAGGTTTTACTATTTAAGCATATTTCATTTCCTCCCAATTGGACAGTTCATAAGGAAGGAGGGGGGTTAAATTTGGCGACAATGGAATCTCCGCTTTTGACGGGACGGAAAACATCATTGAACCTTGAATAATGATGTTATTGAGCTCGACGCATGCCATATGGATGGATACACATAATAATGCCATTGATGCGATAACTCGGATGAACGACACATCTCGTGAATGCAGATTTTCATCATGACAGAATGCAGATAAAGGTATGTTCGGCATTATCTCACTAATTAATTACATACAGTAGGTATTCATAAGTACGAGAAGAGGTACACATGGAGTTATGTTGCAGTGGCAGTTGCATTCACATTATTCATCCATCCCACTCACGGCCATCCTACATACAGTGCGGGAATTGGAATTTATGCATATCGCTTCACTGCATCAATGATTAATAACCATTCAATCGACCTTTTGATAGTCGCCAACAAGAATAACAACAACATGATCATTAAAACCGCGCTGACAATGGGAAAATGCATCTCTCTCCTATCAATCGTCTCCAACACTGCACAAATCCATAAAGAGTAAACAAATAACCGCTCACGAGCTACTTGGATGCCCGAATCGGGATAAGAAACGGGGGTCTTTTCCAATAGCTACACGCTTTGAGAGATCTATCGGCGGTTCGAGATTATTGGAATATCGATAGAAGCAAAGTGTGGGTGAGATGAGCATTATTGAGATACATAATCATGAGCATAGAATTATCGGAGCTTGTCTTTTTATCTTTCTGGGAGCTTCATTATTACCTTCTAGGATGGATTAAACGATTAAACGATTAAACTACCGGAAGTTGAGATTGTTAAGGAGAAGAATCATCGTCTTACTAATAAATGAATCTATTCATAGAAACATACATTACACACTTTCTTCGTACTCAGGAATGAGCTCCATAATTAGCTACAGTCCAGTCAGTCAGTCAGTCGGTCTAGTCTAACTTCGGAAGTTTGACCTTCTCAATGGAAATGGAATTCTCTAGATTTGATGAATGTATAAATTATGAACGATGCTGAATGAGAAAAAGAGGGCAGTGAAAAGGAAGCAAGATTTCCAGAACTTCTTCCTAGTTCCTACGGAGGTCCTGACTCCCCACCCATCCATTCATCCTATCCCATCCATCCACCCTATCCCATCCCATCCCATCCCATCCCATCCAGGAACAAATACGGACAAAGTGGGAAACGCTCATTTTAAAATGCGTACCTGTTGTCAGGTACCATGCACGTTGTGTTTGGTGGAGCATGGATAGATCATAGATAGATGGGTGGGTGGAGGCACATGCAACCTTAAGATTTCTTAACGAGAATCATTTGATGATTTCATTGGTCGCAGAAGGTTTAATGTAATGTTACTCTGGCGTCCCTTTTTCTCCATAATTGACCAATGGCTCCATGGGCGCTCGTTCAATCAATCAGCGATCCAGAATAAGATGTTTCGACCGTTTTTTGTTCGTAGGGAATTACGAACTACAGACAGCGGAAAAGGGTTCGAGACTAGGAGTTAAGTCGGCCTTTGTGAGTGGATGGCTTGGATGGGTGGATTAGATGGGTGGATTAGGTGAGTGGATGGGGCGAGTGGATGGAGTGGATGGAGTGGATGGAAGTGGATGGAAGTGGATCTTTTCAACGCAGGTACGAACTGCAGATGTATAAAATTGCACGGCTCAAGTTCAACTGACTGACTGACTGACTGATTGACTCTTTATGAATTGAATTGGGATTGGATCAACTGTACTAGAGAAGGCAAATAGCGAACTACTGTTGATATGAATCTTCGTATTGGTTGGTTTCGACTCGCTGTTCATATCGGGTCTGCTTGCTAGTCACTGATGAAAAGAGTAAAAAGAAAATGAGGCTTGCATTTATTTGCATTTATATTTACGCTTGCACAATTTCTCTTTCCACCTTCAACCCTCCCCTTCCTCCTTTCCTTTTTTCTTCACTTACCCTTTTACCTTTACCTCAACTCCGATCAGTTCTTCATTTCATATTCATAATATAACTCGAGGAAGTCTCCATCTCGACCAACCTCAACATACCTTCAACGGAAAAAAGACAAGACAACAACAAATAATCAATCGCTCCTTCCTTCGGGATCTCCACATTCTTTTCAAAACCAACCTACCTCAACATCCTCATTCATTTATAGGTTTTAATCAACTTCACTCTTTTCAGTTGATTTTAACCGTCCATTCTTTCGAAAGGTCCAGCCCATCTCACACAGTTCCGGAAGAGATCAATCAAAAAAAATATTAGGAGATTCAGCGAATATTACTCCAATCATTCATTACTTTGGTCAGCAGTTATTGTTGCTCTTGTCTTGTCTGGAACTTCTTACTCTTTGTGTAAGTTGTTCCTCTTTGGTTATTGTCATTATTGTTGCTGCGAGGTAAATATTTAGGGAGAGATCGAGGTGTGCTACACAATGCGTTGTCGCAGTTCGCAGTACCTGCACACAAATGGAGAGACAATTTTAAGGATGGAAGACTGTGAATAGCTTCGCCCTATCATGATAATTGGATTGAATAACATGGACTAACATTACCATTCTTATAGCCATAGCCATAGCCATAGCCATAGTCAACGTCAATACTCTCCTCGATCTTTGCTATTGTGTTGATGACATTGATACTCAAATAACGACCCATTGAACGACAACCCGAAGCAATAATAATAACTTCATCCATTCATTTACATAATCATATTCAATATGGCTTCGATATCCACTCTCAAAATCAGAAGTTCATCTATTCTCAACGTCCGTGACGACTCTTCAACTACCACCATGTCAAACTCAATGGTTAACCTTCTTGCTGCCTTGATGATCTTGGTATTCATTGGACTCTTATTGGCAGCTGCTCTGTATGTTGTGCGAAAGATTCGTCGAAACCGAGCTGCTGCTCGACAGCAATTACCTTTACATAATGATCCACCAAGATCACATCACCGCCGATTAACTATTACCGCTACCCCATATGGTGGTCGCGGTTCCACCATTCACGTCTATGATGAGAAGTCATCCATGATGGACTCAGACCGTGCACCACGCTCACCTGAAGATGTTCCTGAAATTCGCATCACTTTCCCTGATGAACATGATGAATCCACAGGAAGTAAGAAACGTGGCCGCGTGGTTGTTGTTCGTGTTGGAGAAACTGGAGTTGGTCTCGAACCCTTGAAGGAGGACTCACTACCCGCTTATGAAAAGGAAACTGGAGGCACCAGATTTCAATCTATCGATATGGATCGCATCGGTGGTTTAAAGGAGAAGGAAAGCTGGTCATAAATCTTCTACGACTTTACTTTCTTTTCTTTTTTTCTCTGGACCTACCTCACCCAAATCACATGAACATACGGAGGATCCTCATACATTCATCTTGCATATATAGACTTACATTCCACCTTCAGCATTTCACCACGCCATGTTGTAAATGACATCATCTTCTTCTCAGCCCGATCTGTTACATACCAATACCGAAACTTTTCTCGTTTATACCGCTCATCGACAATTCCTCAGTACCTCGATCGACTTTATGAACGGCAAAGCAAGGTGTTACCAAGGAAGGATTCAGGGTATTTGGCATCGTTCATATATTTACTACAATAACACTCTCAATCGAAATCGTGATGGATCATTTTCTTTTGTAGGTTGGAATTGGAAGGGAAAGGAGATATTCACACAACCTACCTACCCTCCTCAATTTTGAATGGAGGGAGAGCAACATAAGAAACTCTTTTTTTCGAACAAACTAAGAAGATCAAGATCAAGATAATTGTACTTAATGTATTCTACGTAATTTCTTTAAAATTATGATGGCGCCTTTTTTTTCTAAATGGTTGTTTTTTTCCTTTCGAAATTTTTCAATTCTTTTTTTTTTCTTTCCTTTTTTTTTCATTTGTCTGCTTCTTTCTTTACACAAAAGAAGACGGTTCACAAGTTACGGAAGCACAATCACATTACAGAGAGAGAGAGAAATTACTTAAAGATTTTTATGTTTTATGATGAGATTAATGAATGATCTTAATGTCTTTTTTTATTTGAATTTTGAATTGAATTTGGAATTGACTTTGTGCTTGAATTGTGTTTTATGTGTGTGTATTGTGTGTGAAATTGTATATTGTGTATTAGGTGAAATTAAAATTGTATCGAGAGAGTAGAACAGAGTATAGAGTATAGAGTATATATAGATAGTAAAGTGGAGATGGAAAAAAAGTTTGGTTCAGTTTGGTTCGGTTCGTCTGATCTTCGCCTTTTGTTTGATGTTTATTTATTATTGAGTTTGTGTTTGAGTTAAATTGGATTTGTGATTGTGGTTATTTATATCTTGGATGTTTCTGGTGTTTCTAGTGTTGTGTTTCTGGGATGTTGGTAGGATGTTTCTCGATACGAGACGCGGGTGAGGGTGAGGGTGAGGGGGAGGGTTTGGGAATGTCTTGGATGCGGGAATGTCTTGGATTTTGGATGGATTTTGGATGTTGGATGGGGAGGGATGTTTGGGATGTTTGGGATGTCTTGCATATGTGGAATGGTGGGTGGGATGGATGGATGGATGGGATGGGATGGATGGATGGATGGATGGATGGGATGGATGGATGAGATGGATGGAAAATGGGAGAGGAAGGAGGAAAGGAGGAAAAGATGGAAAAAAAGTGGAGGAAAGGATGGATGGATGGATGGATGGATGGATGGATGGATGGATGGAATGGATGGAATCGAGATAAAGAGAAAGAAAGGAAAATCAGGTCGAGGATATGGAATTCTTCGAAAATGAAGAAGAAAATGAAAGAGAAATGAAGGATGAAAGGATGGAAGGAAAATGAAAGGATCGTGGAGAGATGGATGGTTGGATGGAAAGGTGAGAGGATGGAGAGGATGGGATGGAGAGGATGGAGAGGATGGAGAGGATGGAGAGGATGGAGAGGATGGAGAGATATTAATAATAGAAATATTTTTTTATTATTATTATTATTATTATTATTATTATTATTATTATTATTATTATTATTATTATTGTAAGTTAAATAAGATGAATTGAATGAGATAAATTGAATGAATAAAGTTGAATGATTTCAATAAAGTTAAATGATTTTTGTAATATACAAGAGCCTTATAAAAGCTGAATAAATATAATCAATTATATTCTTTAAAATTTATAATTGAAAATTATAGCTTGTAGGGAGTATTTATATATATATATACAAAATACCTATATAGTAGTTGTATAATTATATACAATTTGTTTTAAGGTAATTATAATGTTATATTAAAAAGAATAAATTTGGTAAGATATATATAGATTATTAATTCATCGATAGGAATTATTGATCAATTGGAATTATATGATTGTTTTTTATATAAAATATATAATATTATTCTTTTCTTTAGGAAAGTTCGCTTTTGAGTTTGTTTATTTCTTTATTTTATTGATTATTATTGGAAATCAGAATCTAATAAATTTATAAGTTTTAAATCGATTAAGTTAATTGTTCTTGATTGATTTGATCAATTATATTAACAAACAATTATTAAATTGATCAAATCAATCAAATCGATTAAATTGACTTTTTTTGATTTTTTTAATTTATTGAAAGAAGAGTTTAAAAGATTTATTAATTTTAAATTGATTGAATTAGTTGATTTTGAATAGTTTAATTGATTATATTAGTAAATAATTAAATTGATCAAATTAATTTTTGAGAACCTTTTAAAAAAAGAGTTTTAATAATAAAAGAGTAAAATTAAATCTTTTTTTTTATATTAATTTGAAATAATAATAAATATAATCTTTGAGTATACTATTATTACAAAGTAACAATCAACTTATTTATATAAGCTTAGGTCCTATCGAAAAGTAAGGCGATTTGTATACAAATTTGTATAATAATTATCTTATATAATCCCCTCATCTTTAGCAAGCTCGGATATATAATCTGATTGTAATTATATAATAGATTATAGAATCTAAAGGATCTAAAGAATTGTATTTTAAATCTATTAGATTTTTATGATCTAATTGATATAAAGATTTATATAATTAAAAAAGAATTCCTTTTGTAAAGTTTTATATTCAAGATTAATTATTTAATATAATCTATTATTAATTACAAATTGTAATTATTGATATTATTTTAAAGTTTTTGTTTGATATTTAATTATAAACTATTCGAGGATTCAAATCATTTTTATATAATCTAAATTGTATTCTTTGTAATGTTTTGAGTATTATTATTATCTCAAATATTAGTTCAACAAAGTAATATTATATCTTCTCAGATTCTTTAATTTAGTAATCCAATTTCAATCATTTTAAAGAATATAAATCAAAATAAAGATATCATTATAAAAGAAACGAAGGATTCTAAAAGATCATTATTACCGAAACCTTCAAGATTGTTTTATTTAATAAGTTTATAGATCATTGATAAAAATTAGAAACCTTTTTATTTCAATTTGAGATTTATTTTAAGTTCAATAAGGATAAGTTCTATTACAATATTAATAAAAACATTTAGATTATCTTCTATTTTAAAGGAAAAATCTTCAAATAGATTCAATTTTATTTTAAAGATTATTTTATTTATCTAAATAATTTCAAAAAACAAATATATTCAATATAAATCATTTTTAAAATATTTATTGGATTCAAAAGAGAAATATAATAGATATTTGAAAATATTAATGAATTATATAATACTAAATCCAAGATCTATAATCTTAAACAAATAGGATTAGTAATGAAATTGTAACAATCTGGTCGAGGCAGCGGCTGCCTGAGGTTTTGTATAATTAGTAGTTGTAGATTAAGATTAATAATTATTGATTATCTATTCGAAGATGAATATATTATTAGATCAATTGGAATATAGATAAACTAATTGATAACTAAATTGAGTATAAAGCTTCTAAACTATGAAACTATTCTGATTATATATTAATCCATTTCAGGAGCTTTCAGGAGTGTAGGCTTTTATAAACTTTTTAAAGTCTTCAAGAGTATAAACTCCTTGAGGTTTTATTATATAATTAGGATCAGATTATATATCTAAGCTTATTGAAAATAAGAAGATTATATAAAGCAATTGTTATATAAATTTGTATACAAATTGCTTTGCTTTTCAAAAAGATTCAAATTTATAAGAACAGATTGATTATTACCTTATAACATTTTATAAAATGATTTTGTAATATTATTTTTTTTTTAGTTAAATATCGTTTCTGGTTGTTTATAATTAGTATATGATTTATTAGTTTTTGTTATTTTATATCTTAATTCTTTTTTTTATTATAAATGATTTATAATTTAACAAAATTCATCGAAAGAATAAGAAGAAATCCTGTTTTATAATTGAAATCGAGAATTTTGATATTGAAATGATTTTATATATTTATTGTTGTATAAAAGGTCTTCATTGTATAAAAATTCTGAATAATTTGTAAAAGATTTGTTATTCCGAATATATACAATCTTGTACTTTTTATAATATAAAATAATGTTTGGAAGATGATTAAAATAAAGAAGTTCTTCGAATAAGTGATTGGGAATTCTTAGATAAACAAAAGGAAAAACTTTGTAAAGAAGAAGAATAGGTTATAATTAAAATTCTTTGTTTTCGAAAACAATAAGATTATTTACAAGGTTATTATAGAAAGATGATTGAGTGAGGTTTCAAATATCTTGATGAATTGGATGCTTTAGAAGAGAAGAAAAGAAAAGAAAAGAAGGAAATTATTATGTCTATAGTGTTTGTTATTAATTCTAATATATTTGTAGTCTAGTATCTTTTTTATTTTGTATTCGGTATCTTGATTTATAAATATGATTTCTGTTTTAGGAGTTTTTGATGCTTTTGGGGGTATTAGTTCGAGTAGGGATATATAGAATATTAGATATATATTTATATTTTTTCAATAATATTAATTTATAATTTAAGGATCCTTTAACTTTCTTGATTTTGAATAATCCGAGTTTTTTGTAATCCAATTTTGTATTAAGCTTTTTCGTTTCGATGTTTTTTTGAAGTAAATAAACTTTATTTCTTTTTTTTAATATTGATTTCTGATTATATTTCCGATTATAATAATATATATTTCTTTCGATAACAAATTTTAATTTTATTATTATTTCTTTATAAACTTCTTTAAGTATTTTTATTTGTATTATTGCAAATTAGTTTTTTATTTCTGTAATCCTTGATTTGCAATATATAATTAATTCATATTTATAATTAATGTAATTCGAAATGATTTATATTATTTCCGATATTGAATTATTATATACAAATTATATTAAAAGTAAAAGTTCTATTTAATTGTTTTGTTGATAATTTATATAATATTGAAAATAGATTTCGATAATTTGATTTATTTTTTTGTTCTTTTTATTGATTTGTAGATAGAATATAATAAACATTTTTCTTTTTATTTTTAATAATATTATTAAAACAATTCAAAATTTCGATATAAAAAGTTTATTTTTATTAAAAAGTATTTCCTTTAATAATTTATATATTATAATAACCTTTTTTAGAAATATAAAAATTAATATTTCTATAATTAGTATTATCTGATATAATATAAATATTAAGTATTTCGTTAATCTATTTAATATAATAAAAAAATAATTATATATTATTTTTATTATTAGATCTCTGGATTTTGATAATAGATTTATAAAGTTTTATAATATTGATTTCTATAATATAAATAATATTTCAATAGTATTTATTTGTTTATAAAAAGTATAATAAAAAGTTTTATTTTTAATACAAATATTATATTTAATAATCATTTTATTAATTATATTACAAAATCCCAAACTTTAATATTATCTTTTGATCTTTAGATATATTTCTTGATATTTGTAAATTAATAATATATATTATTTTATAATATATTCAAAAACGATATTATTAAATAATTATATTTTGTTTTTTATTCGAAATAATCTATTAACAATTATTAATAATTTTAATTATTTGATATTTTTTGATTTTATTATATCTTTATAAATTTATTCTTTCAAATCTTTATTAATTTATTTTCTATAATAATGATTTCTGTTAGATTAAAGATAAGATCTTCATTTGATAAGGATTTCAAGATCGTTGTTTCCTGATAGGTTTTATCATTTTTATAATCTAATAATTTGTTTAAAGCATTTGCTTTTATATTGTTCTTTCCTTTGATGTATTTGATTATTAAATCAAATTCTATTAATTCCTCAACCTATCTAATTAATTTACAATTATCCAAAACCTTAATAATAATAAAGATTCGAAGATTTATATAATCTATATAAATGATTATTAGGAATTTAGTTTTTTGAAGATAGATTCTTTAATGTTTTAATATTTTTATAATAATTATAAATTCCTTTTTATAAATATTATAATTTTGTTTATCTTATTTGAATAATAAATGATAGGATATAGTTTCTTATTATTATCTTTTTGCAAATAGATTTCTGTTATACAGATATCAAAGACATCTGTTTCGATAATATTTTCTCGATTATTATAATAATTATAAAAGATAGATTTCTTAATAAATCTATTCTTGATTTCCTGGAAAATCTATTCTGTTTCTTTATTCTAAACAAAAGTTATATCTTTTTTAATTATTTCGATAAAAAACTTTATTATTTTTAAGAAATCTTTTATAAATATTCGATAGAAGTTGACGAATTCTAATATGGATTATATATCCTTGATATTTCTAAATCGTTTCTAATTCTTTATTTTCTTTGTTTTCTTGAGATCTATACTTATTTGTTTTAATTGAATAATATAATCTAGGAATATTACCTTTTGTATTTCAAATTTGTATTTCGATAGTTTGAATCTCGAATTTATTTTCTTAAATACTTTGAGTATTTTCAATATATATTCTTTATATTTCTTTTCTCTCTGAAAAAAGATTAAAATATTATTTAGATAATAAATTACAAATGAATTGAATTCTTTAAATATTTTATTGTTTTATTATTGATATATAATTAGTGTATTGATTAATCTGAATAATATAATTGTATATTTTTATAAATCTGATAATAATATAAAAGTTGTTTTTTATTTATAATCCTTTTTTATTTGTATCAAATTGAAAGTATTTCTTTAATTTAATTTTATATAAATTATAGTTTTATTTAATTTATTCTTGAGTTTCTAAATTTTTAATATTAGATATATATTTTTGATTATTTTATTATTAATTTGATAGTAATCTTTATAAAATCGATTATCTGGATCGTTTTTCTTGAATATCAATAATATATTGAATATATAAAAAGATTTGGATTTTCTAATCTGTTATTTTTTCTTAGTTTTAATTTTATATTCTTTTTATATTTTTATAGTATTAGGATTATATAATCTTAATTTTTCGATAAGGAATACAAATTCTTTTTTGAAATTGATTTTATAATTCCAAAATTTATATTCTAATAAGATCTTCAAATCTTATAAATCTTTGAAAAGTTTGATGAATCTTTTATATTATATTGGAATTTCTTTTTTATTGGTTTTATTGATCAATAAAGGATTTGTTATTGTTATAGTATAATATTCGATCTTTTTGGAAGTTTATTTCTTTAGATTATATAATTATTTGTTATTGTAATTATAGTAATCGAATATTAAGGTATTTTTTATTTAATCGATATTTGGATTGTATTTCTTAATTTATAAAATATTAAAGATAATTATATATTTGTTTAATAATATTAAATCTATTTTGATCTATTTGGTATATTTGTTTAGTATAATTATTTTGATAATATTAGTTTCTTTATATATTTAATTATCAATTTCAATTTTTTTTTCTTTTAATAATATCAATTAATAAAGGTTCTGTTTTAATTTTATAAGAATTCTATTTTCTTTAATGAAGTTGAAGTTTATGAATATATTTATAATTCTAAAGTCAATTAAAGTATTGATTTATTGATTCTTTAATTTGATTTCTACAATTAGTTATTCGATTCTTATAATATTATTAAGTTCTAATGATAATATTTTGATAATTTATTTTTTGATAAGGAGATTTAGTTATTTTTATTGATATTTGTTTATATTCAATAAATAATAGAATATAATGAATAGTAATCTTATTGATTTTATTTGAAAGTCTCGATAATAATTATAATTTGATATTTCTTTATTATCCCTATCGATTTTTCGTTAAATATAACGAATCCCGATTTATAATAAGATTTCTTATACCTTTTCAATTTCCAGATTATATTCATTATATTTCTATACTTTATTAGAAAATGAAGAATTTATATTTATAATATATCTCTTGATATTATTTATTTTAATATTTTCTTTAAATATTATATAATAAATATTATTATATATTATTATATAGAATACTAATAAAATAAGATAGTTACAGATTCTATATTTCTTTATAAAGTCTAGTTTCTTATTTTTATAATGATATCAAATATATTTTTTATTTAGATAACTGATTAGGTATTATAATTTATTTTCTTAAAATAGATGATAGAATTCAATTAATTATTAATCTTTTTCGAATTTCTTATTTTCTAATTCGAGGTTTTTTGAGAATTCTTTTTTGTAATTGATATTATTCTTAATATTAATTTTAAGGTTTTGATTATTGATATTCAATTCCTTTAACTATTCGAGATTGGATTGAAGTAAATCTTTTTCCAATAATCCCATTTCCTTCAAACTTTCTTTTAAAATCTTTGCTTTTTGAGAACTTTATCTTCTATTTCTAAATTTCATTTGTTTCTTATTCTTTATAATGAATAGTTTCTTCTTTTAAGAACAATCTCAAAATATATATTTATTTTTCCTATAAGTATAATATAAGTTATTTTCTTTATACTTTTTCTTTTTATTAGTATTTAGATTATTTAATTTTATATAATATTATTCAATATTATTCAATTTCATTAGATTGTCGGTATTATAATATCTGTTCTGATAATAGAGTTTTTAGAATTTCTTGTTTTTCTAAATGATTCTTTTTTTCTTTATTTATCATTTATAGAATTGATTATCAATAAGAATAAAAGTTTCAATTAATTCGAAAAGATTAGATAATTTCAGAACTTTCATTAACTTATTCTTGATAATATCTTTCAATTCTTTATAAAATTATAATTTTAAATAATCATTATTTTATATAATATACCCAATATATTATTGAAATTTGATAGTGTAGATTATAATTGATTCGATCTATTTAAATTGTTATAATACTTTTTCAATTATATAATTAGGATCTATTTCCCCGAATACCTTATCGAATCTCTATTTGAATGATTTATAATTAAAAAAAAGATAATGAATTTCAGATTTCATACTTTTATTCAATTGATCATCAGTAATCTTGATTATTAAATTATTGAAAAATAATTTAATCCAATTGAATATAATTCTTCGGAAAAAAAAGATCAATTACAAGATTCTTTATATAAAAATCAAAAAAAGTTATTTATTAAAGGTATAATAAAGATCAACTTGTATAACAAAAACTTAATACTTATTACAATTTTTATAAAATAAATCAAAAATAGATATCTGAATTGTTTGTTTATATTCTATGATAATAATAATCTGAATAAAGACCCTGATTGAATTGAATGAAAACAATTCGATAAATTATTGATTGAAAGCTATTGTATTATATATAATTTAATTATAATAATATTCAAAATATAATAATTTAATCGAAACAACAACTATCTAAAATTTTGTATAATTAATAATTGTAAATCAAGACTAATAATTATTAATTATTTATTCAAAGATAAATATATTATTAAATCAATTAGAATATAAATAAATTAATTGATAACTAAATTGAATATAAAACTTTTAAATTATAAAACTATTTTGATTATATACTAATTCATTTCAGAAGCTTTCAGAAATATAAATTCTTATAAACTTCTTAGAGTTTTTAAAAGTATAAACTTCTCGAAACTCTATTATATAACTAGAATTAGATTATATATCCGAACTTATTAAAGATAAAAAGATTATATAAAACAATTGCTATATAAATTTATATACAAATTACTTTACTTTTCAGAGAGGTCCAAATTTATAAGGACAGGTTGACTGTTATCCTATAACATTTTATAAAATGATTTCGTGATAGAAATATAAGAGTTCTAGAAACTTCTAACCGCATACTTTACCGAGAAATAACCGTAACCTTATTTTCAACCCTCAATTATAAATAATTCATTAAAATTCGAATTTTCAATATTTTCTATTTAAATTCAAAATGATTATCAAAATTCAAGATGAAAGTGATAATCATGAATTTCATCAAAATTGGAGTATCCTTTATAAAGCTAGAATCTTTCAGGCTAGGAGGGATAGAAAATCATGGTTTTGGATCGAACAAAATTTGAGTGTATCTCGAAATACTGTAAGAGGTATCATTAAATCGAATTTATTTAGAATTATTTGTAAAGAAAAGGTATATCGATTCTTTATAATGATAGTTAAAGAGATTCGACGAATTATAAGGAAATTGATAAAAGATTGAAGAGGAAAAAGGATGATTTTTGAATAAATGAAATATGTATTAGGGGTTAAGGCTTCGATGTGTATTATTCGATATAAACTATATCGGTATAATTATAAATGTTGTATAATTTGTTTTAAATTATTTATCTTTAGAAAATAAACAAAAAAGAAATTGGATTTTATATATATATATCATTGATGGGGGATAATTAATGTAATCTTCGAAAAGTCTAAGAGGGATGATTGAAGGAAGATTATATAATCGAACGAAAGTATTTTCGAGATTGGAAAATGTAATAGGATATAGATAATTTATAAAATTGAAGAAAAAAGGTGTAGGAATTGTATCAAATCAATATATAGATTAGGTGAAATTTAAAGGGGGTGCGGTGAGTAATGACCAGAACTCTTACAATGAAATTTAAACGATATATAAGTATTATAAAATAAAAGAAGAATATTATAATAAACTATTATAAAAAAAAGCTTAAAGTGAAGATTAGATTAGAATTGAATTGTAATTATATTTAAAAAGATCTGAATAAATTAATTAAAGAATCAATCAAAATATATAAGATATTCTATAAATATTAAAAAAAATATCAATCCTTCAATTTCTATAAAAATCGAGATTATAATAAATATTATAAAAATAAAGAAAGATTTCGAAATCATCGATAATTGTATAAAGATCTAATACAATTGAATATAATCTTTAAAAACAAATTATCTAAAAAGAAAATATATCGAAAACAAAAGAATAAGTTATACTTCAGATATAACAAATCAAACTATCAATTCAAGAATTGTTGAAACAGAAAATTACAAGATTAAAAAAGATATTACAAAAAGATCAAATTCGGAAAAAACCAATTCAATATTACCTTTGTATTCCAATTATATACTTTCAATACAATTGAAAACGATAATTACAAACAAAAACAATATTAGAAAGAAATCGATATAATATTTCGAGATTAAAAAGATTTGAACAAAATAGATTGTTATAAATTGAAATATCTCCGAATTCTATTATTTTCCTTGATCAAAGAAAACTCAAAAGAAATATTATTGACAAAATATACAATAATGAATTAAATAATTTATTATAATAATTCTTATAGGATTTATTTGTTAAATAAAGAAATTATAAGATAATTTCCTTATAAAAGAAAGAGAAGAAATATTTCGTTATATAATTGTTAAAATGATTAATTATATAAAATCAATCAAATTGATCAAAACAAGATTATAGATTAGAGATAATTAAATATTATAGATTAAATAGAACAGATTTATTATAATATTAAAATAAATGAATAAAAAATCTAAACTATAATCGATTCAAAAGTTACAAGAAATTTTATTATATTAGAAATTGTAAAGTATTTAGGGATATAATTTTAAACAAAACAGATTCTATATCAATTGTAACTAATTGATAAATAATTAATAGAATTGAATAATAAAATTTTATAAAAGATTTATTTAATATAAATAAATATAAATCAATATGAAAAGATTATTCAGTTCGATATTGTTTTGTTAAGGAATCAATAGATCATTTTGGGAATGTTATAGTTAAAAGTATATAATTTTAGAATCGATTGAATTATTGAAGTTATAAACTTTTTAAACAAAAGCAATCATTAAGATATATTAGAGTCTATAAGATTGAATATATATGATAAAGAATTGAAGATAAATAATATCATCAATATAAAATATCCAATTCAAAATCTTTTATTAATAATAAAAGAAGATGAATCTTTTATACAAATGAAGAATAAGTAAAAGAAATTATTTGATATTATTTCTATATAAAAATAGAAAAAGGTATTAATATTAATATAATATTAAAAATACAAAAAACTATTCGAAAAGAGAAAAAATTATAAGGTTTTATTAAAATATAAATTATAGAATTATAAGATAATATTGAAAGAAGATAAAATACTTCTATTTGAGTTAATCTATTAGATATCGAAATTGAAATTAAGGATGTTTAAAAAATATATCGATGATATATTAAAAAAGGGTTAGATTAAAGAATCAACTTTATAAACAATTAGTTTTATATTATATATATTAAAAAAAGATAATATTAAAAGATTATATATAAATTATTGTAAATTTAATAATATAATAATCAAAAATCGATATCTACTTTTATTAATTATAGAATTAAGAGATTGATTAGGAAAAACAAGGATTTTCTTCAAGTTTGATTTGAGGAACGGATTTCATTTAATTAAAATAAAGAAAAATAAAGATTAGAAAACAATATTTAGAATTTGATATAGATTATATAAATATCAAATTATATTATTTGAATTAATTAATATATTAGTAATATATACATAATTAATCAATAATATATTAAAGGAGTATCTAGATATCTATTATATATATTATTTGAATAATATTTTTATATTCTTTGAAATAGAGAAATAATATATATTGAATATATATAAAATACTAAAACATTTGAAGAAAACAAATCTTCAATATTAATTTAGCAAATATAAATTCTATATTATAGAAATAGAATTCCTAAATTATATAATCTTTTCAAAAGGTTTCAAGATGAGTTTTAATAAATTAAAAACAATTCAAAATTAGGAATTATCAAATAATGTAAAGAAAGTATAATCTTTTTTGAGATTCGTTAATTTCTATCAACGATTTATCAAAGATTATTCTAAGATAATTATTCCAATATCAAAAATCATTAAAAAGAATCAAAGGAAATTCTAATAGATTTTATAAATGCAAAAAGTATTCGAAGATTTTAAAAAGATCTTTATTAAGAAACTTGTTCTTCTAATCTTCGATTTAGAATTATCAATAATTATAGAAATAAACATTTCAGATTATATAATAGAAATTATATTGAATTAATTTGATTCAAATAAGAAATAATAATTAATTAATTATTATTTACAAAAGTTATTATCAATTAAATTAAATTACAAGATATACAATAAGGAGTTATTAATGATAGTAAATATATTTAGAGAATGAAAAGTGTATTTAAAAAAATTAAAATATATAATATAGATATATATAAATTATAAGAATTTAGTTTATTTCATTATAATAAAAGAATTAAATTGATAGTAAATCAAATAATTGAAAATCTTAGCAATTTATAATTTCAGAATTTTATATATCAAAGAGAACGAAAATGTTAAAATAGATGTTTTTAATCGAAAACTAAAGTATTTATAAAACAAAATTTATAAAATATATATAATATTAAAATAGGAAAATGATATACTAATATACAACAAATTATTATTGAATAATATAATCAAATTGTAATTATTATTCTATTACAAGAATAATACTATTATATAACGAATTCTAAAAGAATTAAAATTAGGATTTATAATCAAAAAAGAAATAATTTATTTTTATAACAAAATCTATATTTCTATTAAAATAATAAAAGATTTTGTCAAAAAATAATATAAATTATCAATATATAAATATCAAAGAATAATTAGAATATTTATAAGATTATAATGAGAAATATATTTTTTAAAAATAAAAGTAATAGTTAAAGAAATAATTAGAAAATATGATATCTATATATAAAACAAAACTATTAAATATACTTTGTATAATCAACTCAAGATCTCTAATCTATTTTCAGAATTATAGAAATCTATTATATAGGATTTTATAGTTAAATTATCTCTTTTCAAAAAACTAATTATTAAGAAAAAGTATAATATTATTTTAATAATAATAAATAGATTAATCAAATATACTTATATAATATTATTCTATAAAATATAATCCATCAATAATTTGATATATATATTTCTAAGGAATATAATCAGTATATATAATATATTAGAAAAGATAATTTCGGATCGAAACAAATTATTTATTTCAAAATTTTAAATTATATTAACAATGTTATTAAATATAAAAAGGAAACTATCAATAGTTTTCTATTTATAAATAAATAAGTAAATAAAACAATTAAACTAAATAATGAAAGTTTATTTATAATATTATATTAATTATAAATAAAACAATTAAATTGAATTATTATTTTTGATTCAATTCGTATATAATTTATCAGAAACAAAAACAACAAAAATTATATCAGTTTATATTAATTTTGGATTTCATTTAATAATATATCAGATAGTATTATTGCAAAATGGAAATATAAATAAAGCTATAAAGAATATTGAAAAGATCAAAGATTTACAAAAGTAATTCTCTTTGAATTTATAATTTATAATTTTAAAAATAATAATATATTATAATATATTATATAATCTAGAACTTATATTTAAAAAGAGAGATAAAATTTATCTTTTTCGAAGAAATATATAAATAAAATAATTTAGCAATAAACTAGATTATAAGAAACTAAATCTTTTCAAAATCGATAAGGTAACTGGATTAATTAATTATAAATTAAAATTATTATATATTATAAATATTTATTCAGTATTCTATATATCTTTATTTGAATTGATATTATTAAAAGCATTTGATATATTTATAACAGAAATCAAATCAATCAATCTAAATACTATATATAATATCGAAATAATATTAGATTATAAATATATCAAAGACAAAATCAAGTATTTGATTAAATAATTGAATTTCCTATATTCGGAAAATATTTAGAAATTAAAAAAAGATCTCAATTATTTAAAGAAGCTGAAAATATTCTATTAGTAATATCTAAAGTTGTTCAAATCGGATCATTAAGATTTAAAGAATCAAAAAAGGAAGAATCGAGAAAAAATATTACAAAAGAATTACTTTTAAAATTGAGAATATTAAATAACGAAAACCTTTTTTTCTTTTTAATAATCTCTTTTTTTAAATCTTTCTTTTTTTCAAACTCTTTCAATTCATTTATTGTTTTCAGATTTTGACGAATCATTTCATTATTACAAACTTAAAGAAATTTATATTATTTATATAATCATATCAAACGAAAATAATAATTGTAATCAAATTAATTATCTTTTTCTTCTTTTTGTTCAAACATTCTTACTTTTGAATTAGATTATATATATTTATAACAGAAAGATTTATAAAATCACATTTGGTTTTTTAATATATATATTCACTATATCAAAAAGAATTCTTTTTCGAAACAATATAAATATAGAAGTTATCTTTGTAATAAATATATAAAAATATAATATCTTTTTGAAATTTGATTAATTTCACAAATTCGATTCGTTCTTTATATTTCTTTGATTGTATAAATAACATAATGAAAAAAAGGAAAATCTATTTTGCAAAAATCTATAAATTAATAAGTAAGATTATTATAAAAGTTTGAAACAAATATTAAACTAAAAAAGAAATAATATTACAAAATAACAATCAATTTATTTATATAAACTTAGATCTTATCGAAAAACAAAATAATTTATATACAAATTTATATAATAATCACCTTATATAATCTCTCTACCTTTAACAAACTCAAATATATAATCTAATCATAATTACATAATGAATCATAAGATTTAAAAGATCTAAAGAATTATATTTTGGATCTATTAGATCCTTATAATTCAATTGATACAAAGATCTATATAATTAAAAAAGGATTCCTTTTATAAAACTTTATACTCAAAATTAATCATTTAGTATAATTTACTATTAGTTACAAATTACAACTATTGATATTACTTTAAAACTCCTACTTGACACCTAGTTATAAACCATTCGAGGATCCAGGCCACTTCCACATGATCTAGATCGCATCCCTCGTAACAATTATCTTTATTATTACATAAATATAATTTATTTGTTTTTAAAATTTAGATTTTTGTATATATATAATCAAATTCTTTTGAATTTATATAAGTTTTAGATATTCTTATAATTGTATATATATATAACTTTACAAATTATAATAATTAGTTTATTGAATTGAAGAATAATTTTCTCTTTTTTGATTTTATATAAATATTATCATCTATATAATTATAATTATTCTTTTTGTTTTTGTAAAGTTTTATTTAATCAAATAATCGATTAAAGAGATTAGATTGTATTAAATTGATTAGATAGAAATCATATAATAGATATAGTAATATTTTAAAATCAAAGATAGAGTATTAGATAAGATTGATATTATTATTAAATTACAAAAATCTATATAATAAAGTGTTTTATAATTTCTTTATTATTAAGATCTTTTTCATTCTTCATTTTGAATTATTAGTAATATTAATAGATAATAATGATTTGAGTATTTAATTAAAAAAAGGATTATTGTATATCTTGTATAATCGATTTAAAGGAAAAACAAAGTGAATTTTCATTGTAATCGGAAATTTGAATTTGAAAGAATTATCAATATAATTAATAATTTTGAATCTTTTTTGAATAAGGAAATTCAATTTTTTAAATGATTTTTGAATAAAATAGTTTTTTATATTGAATTATATATAATTTTTGATATCGAAATTAATTTTATATTGATAAGTGTTTACAAATTTCAATATTTTATTTTGGATATATAATATATCTTCTTTTGTTTGAGCAAAGGTAAGTTTGTTATATTTTATATATATATAGATATTACAAATATTTATATTATTAATTAATTTATTAATATTATTTTTTTATTCTTATATATATCTATATAAGATTTTATAAGATATAAATTTTCTTAAGAAATTATATAGAAATATAAATTATATATAATCTATTATAAATAGAAATTTTGATTAATTATTTTAATAATAATTAATGAATAATCTCAAGTGTTGTTAAAAATATTGATTGTATATTTTAATTTGATTATTTGTTTGAGGATAATAGGTAATTAAATATTTAATAGAATTCTTTTCAAAATTAGAATATGAATTAAGATTTATAATTAAATATTATAGTTTTAAAAACATTATAATATCTATATATATATAGTAAAGATAAAGTTTAATTTGAATTTAGATATTAATTAATTTATAATAAAGAATAGAAATTTTTTATTTAATTAATCGATTAATAATAATTAAAATATTATTATATTTATATTTATTTTTATTGAAATTATAATAATCTATAGTAATATATTGTTATGTTCGATTAGGAATCAAAAGTAGATATAATAGATCAAGAGTATAATTATATAGAATGATATTGTATTTGTAAGGATGATAATTATATATATATCTAATTATAATATTGTATATTTTAAACTAATAGTATTATTGAGATAATAAAAGATAAGTTTTGTTTATATTAGAATGAATAATAAAGATAAAACTATAAATTTTGTAAATCAAATAGATTTATAAATTATTGATATTGAGTATTATTAAATAATTATTGTAAAGTAAAAGATCATTTTGAAGAGATATATATTTATGATTTTTGATAATTTGTATTTTTAATATTAGTAAGCTATTGTTAGATTTGTTTGTTATAATAATACAATTGATTAAATTGAATTGAAAAGTTATTATATTCAAATTGATATTAATAATTATAGTTTCATTCAAATAATAATCTTATAAATTTTCTTTTATAATTTTGATATCAATTTGATTTTCCTTAATAAGCTATTAAAGATGATTCTTTTTCTTGATATAGTTTTAAGAATTCAATTCATCGTTTTGATGTATTAAAATATCAATAAAAGAATTATCTTTTTTAAAATAATATATAATAATGAAATTGTAATTGATTAATACTTTTATTTAATAAACTTATTAGGTATTGAAAATCTTGATAATTATAAAATATTCGAGGATTTTATAATCAATATAAATTTTGATCTTATATAAAAAGTTAACAAATTCTATTTTTTAATAATTAAATAATTAAATGATCGATAATATTTTCTTATTGTGAATCTTGTAATTCAATTCGATAATAATTATAATTTTGAAGAAATAAATTATAAGTAATCAATCTTTATTATATTATTATAATAATATATTAATCATTATTTCATTTAAAGTATTTATTTTAAATATATAAGAAAATCAATGATTGTAATATTATAGAAGTGGGATGGAGATAAGTTTATTCTTTAAAATATTGAAAATATCTTTGTATATTTTATCGAGTACAAATTTGATATTAATCTTGATAAGTTTATTAAAAGATTTTGTTATTATTTTATAATTTTTAATAAATTGTTTATAAAAATTACAAAAACTAAAAAAGGATTAGATTTCTTTAATAATTATCAAAAAAGTTTAACTTTCAATTATTTCAATTTTTTTAGGATTTATTTTTATATCTTCAATAGAAAAAATAAAATTTAAGTATTTGATTTATATAATATTGAATTTGTATTTTTTGAAATTTGTTTATAATTTAATAATTTCTAATTGTTCGAGAATTAATTTGATATAAACTTGATATTTTTCTTCATTTATAAAGTGGATTAGAATATTGTTAAGATATATTATATAGAAAATGTTTAAATAATCAAAAAGAATATTATTTATATAATATTGATAGATTATAAATTTTTTTGTTAATCTGAAAGATATAATTTTGTATTTATATAATCTATAATAAATTTAGAAAATAATATACTTTTTTGAAATAAAATTTATTTGTATATAATAGAAGGTTTAATAAATATCAAGTTTGGTATAAATCTTTGTATTAAAAAATCGAGTTAATATTTTATCGATTAAAGATAAAGAATATCAATTTTTATATATTATTGAATTCAGTAATTTGAAATCTATATCGAATCTCAAACTTTTATTAAGTTTTTTGATGAATAAAATAAAAGTAATAAAAAAAACTTAATTAAATTTGATAAATTTTTTATTAAGATTGTTTGTAATATACTCTTTAATGATTTTTAATTGTTTAAAAGATATCTTGTAAAACGAATTATATTGTAAAATTTCTTCTTCTTCACTTTTCAATATAATTTTATAATTGTAAGATTGATAAAGAAAAAGAATATTCGATTCTCATTTGAAAAAGACTTAATGATATTTTTGATATTCAAAAAGAATATCAGGTTCTGAATCAACTTGTTACAAATCATCTACATCTAAGATTATAATAGTATTATTGATGTCGGTGATTCATATGCTGACTACAGAGGGGGTGTGATTTAACCGTTGTTTTCAAGAGGGCTCAATCATCTACAAATAGGACCCCAGGATTCCTAGAATAAGTATCTTAAGCAATTATATTAAAATAGAACAAATGTTCTAACTAATCAGTTATAATAGAACAATTATTTTAAAGGATATTGTATCTTAGAATTATGATTCCTAAAGGAAAACTTCTAGGATAAATATTCTAGGAAAAGAGAGATTAATCATATAATAAGAAGCTTTGAGAGCTCTGAAAGCTTCTAAAGCTCCAAAAGCTTTTTGGAGTTTTAAGACTCTACAAAGCTTCTTTTTATTCATTAATATATAATTAGAGTAATTTTATAATTTAGAAACTTTATATTTAATTTAATTATCAATTAGTTTATTTATATTCTATTTAATCTAATAACAAATTTACTTTCAAATGAATAATCTATAATTGATAGATTTAATTTATAACTATCAATTATACAAATCTCAGATAGCCGCTGTCTTGACCAGATCGTTATATAATAATAATAATAATAATATAATAATATTAAATAATATTATAATTATTATTTTTAAATAAAATAATTCAATTTTCAATTATTAAAAACAAATTAATATTCTATTTACAACCTGATATATATTTAATATTTAATTTATTATAAACTTTTTAAACTTTAAATTTTTATTAAACTATCTCGAAAAGCCAGGGGTCCGGGGGGCGCAGGCCCCTGGGATATAAATTGAAAAATAATAAAAATAATAATATATAAATCAAATGATTTTAATATTAAATAAAGAAGGAATTTGTAAATCGATAATAATAATATAATTAATTGAATAAAAAGTGATTTGAGTTTTTTGAAAGTTATAGATTTTTCTTTGATAATAATTTGTAAAAGTTGTTTTTATAAGATATTAATCTTATTTAATTAATTTAATTATTTGTCTCTTTGAATTCAATATTCTTTAAGTTGGTGATCTTGTTGTTTAGTATTTTATTAAACGAATCGATCGATATTTTGTTTCCGGAGAGATTGAGTAAAAAGAATTGGATTAGAATAAAAGATAATACAAAATCGCTTTACAAATTATTCAAAACATCAATGAAAATAATCTAATTTCGTTTGAGTTTTAGTTAATTAAAGTTTATCTAATATAATATTATAAATGTCTAGTTTTATAATAAAAAAAAATACAAATGATTATTTATAATTATCAATTGTTAAATTAAGAAATGTATAATATATAATAATATAATCTTGTATATCATTATAACTTTTGATTTCAATTGAAGTTGAGAAAAATACAATTTTGAATTTGAATATAAGAAATAAATAAATAAAAAGTATATTATTAATAAAGATAAATCTATTGTTTTTGAATCAATAAAAATTTTTAATTTATAAATATATTCATTTTTGAAAAGAGTATATAAAAAAATTAATACTTCTTTTTTTATTAATTTGATTAAATCAAAAAATCTTATATCTTATATAATATTTAGAATAGAGATAAAGTTTAAATATTTTATTTTAAATGTTTTTTTTTTATTTATTAAGTTTTCTTTATAGTTTTATATTTTAGATTATTATTAGTATTATAATATTTTTTTTTTCTTTGATAATTTCAATTTTATTGAAACTTTTAAAATAAGATATTTATATATATCCTTTTAAAGAAGAAGATGAAAAGTTTAAATGATTAAAATAACTATTAAGTATAAATGTTGATCAGGAGAAACCTGTGTAATTGATGAGTAGATTTCGGAACGAAGATAATTTCAAGAATATTAAATTCCCGAAAGTAAAGTTGTTAGAACTTTAAAAAGATGATTATATATTAATATTATTAAAGATAGATTTATAAATAAATATAAAGACTTTATATCCTGAATAATATTAATTTTATTTTTATATAGAAACTTTTATTTTGTTTATTTTGATAAATTTTATTATAAGTTGTTTTATAATTTGTAAAAGAAAATTGAAGATATTTTATTTAAGGTTTTGAAACAAAATTTGATTATTTGTAATTTTCATTTGAGTAATTAATAATCAAAACTTTTTGTATCATTTTAAAAAGTTTTTATAACGAATTATATTAAATATAATTTATAATTTATATTGAATATAGATATATATAATGATCTGATCGAGACAGTGATTGTTTAAGATTTATATAATTGATAGTTATAAATTAAGATTATTAATTATTAATTATTTATTTGAAAATAAATTTGTTATTAAATCAAATTGAATATAAAATTCCTTTTTTAAATTATAAAACTATTCTAATTATATACTAATAAATAAAAAAGAGTTTTATAAAGCTCAAAAGCTTCAAAAAGTTTTTAAAGCTTTAAAAACCTTTCAAACTCCTAAAGCTTTTCATTATATAATAAATCCTGAAGCTTTTCCTTTCCTAGAATACTTGTCCTAGAAGCTTTCTTTTAAAAACCTTTATTTTAGGATATGATATCCTCTAAATAATTATCCTATTATAATCGATTAGCTAGGACATTTGTTCTATTCTAATATGATTGTTTAGGATACTTATCCTAGGAATCCTGGGTTCTTATTTGTAAACGATTAGGCCCGTTGAAAACAATAATTAAATACCCCGGTAATCGGCATCTTAATCACCGACATCAATAATACTACTATAATCTAAACCGTGAGTCGTGACAATATGATTGATTTCGATCGGATTTCAATAAATCATATTAAACTGATTGATTAGTTCGAAGACAATTAATCAGGGCATTTGGATATAAAGAGTATAATAATATATTTATACTTTTAATTTGATTTAATTAATTATATATATATATTATTAGTCTTTATTTATAAATAATATAATATATAATTTGAATTGTTTTTGAATTAATAAGTTTTGAAATATAAGATCTTCGATTCGAATAATTGATGAAATATAAATATAATCAAGATCAATTAGATTGATTTCTTGAAGAACAGAAATCCTGATTTTTATATAGATCTTTACTTCTAAAAATGAAAAGATAATTATCTAAAGAATCTAGTTTATTATATTGAATGATCGATTGAATTTTTTTTGGATTTCAAAGCTGTTTTATTCGTTTAGATAAGATCTCGTTGTATTCAATCGAGGGAATGAAGAGAGTCCTGGATATCATTATTGATCTAGGTATCTATATAGATATCACTTAAGATTTGAAAGAAGATTGTTTTATTACAAAACTTATTATTATTATAACTTTCAATCAACGATTTTCATTCTTTTGATTTTGTAAATATTATTATAAATTCGAGATCATTGAATATAGATCTTATAATTATAATAAAGGATTAAAATTATTGATTGAAACATTAAAAGCTTTGATTATATATATTAATATCTTCTTTTTATTATTTTTTCTTCAATCAATTATAACATTTTCCAATTCTATATCTTTTATATTTTCTTCAAAAACTGATTAAGTTGATTGAAGAGATAAAGAAGGCTTTTTGATATAAATTTGAGAAGATTATTTAAATTATAATAAAAAATAGAATTTAATATATAATAAAGATATTGATATATTTTTAAAAAAGATTTTATCTTTATCAATTAAATTAAAATAAATCTTCTTTCTTTAAATAAAACATTCGAAAAGATTCATTTAAAAAGAGATTACTAAATTAAAGTATTATATGAAAAATCATTAAATAATCAGATTGTATAAATAAATTATAAATAATATAATATATAAAAACCTTATAAGAACTAAATAAACAAAATTAATTATATTCTTTAGAATCTATAATTGAAAACTACAATTTGTAAGAGTATTTATATCTATATAATAATTGTATAATTATATACAATCTGTCTTAAGATGATTATAATACTATATTAAAAAGAATAAATTTAACAAGATGTATACAGACTACCAGCTCACCGATAGGAATTGTCGATCAATTGGAATCACGTGGTCGTCCTTTATACGAGGTCTGTGACAATTTCAGAGTTGAATGATTTTAATAAAGTTGAAAAAGATTCTAAGTCAGATTTGTTTGAGATCGTAAGGTTTATATCAAGCTTTTTCCTAGATTATTTACTAGGGTATTTTAGACCAATCAGATTATCAGGATCGCGATTCACTTAAACGAGTTTCTCATTTTCTATCACCTACACCAAGTAAACCTCAAGGTTTTGGTATCGGCAAGCCGACAATTATACTAAGAAAGAGACTTGTAATGATAACTGATAAGATTAAAATCTAATCGTTATACATTTCTGTCCGCTACTCTATTATCGAAAACTAATCATAGAATAAAAACTTATCTGCATTATATAGTCCTGTTGCATAGATAATTCCCACTACTACAAACCCGCTTCATACAATCCCTTCGTTGAGCATTTCCTTGGTTTGAGGTGTTGACTTCTCTATTATAATATTATTGTATATATGGAATTATAGCACCGATACTTCTTGAGTGATTCTATGCTTACTATGAGATATTTTTTGTTAGGTCTTACCTCTAATCGCTATAATTCTCCTCGAGGTCAACAATGAGTGTCTGCAACATGAAGGAATGGAAATTTACTTTTTGCTGGACTTTCTAACACAAGTGCAATCTCTTCCCGTTAAGTAGAGGAAAAAGTATAGTTCAGGTTTAGGTCAGCGTCTCATTTTGAATGAGAAAGACCGTGACACCCGAGGTCACTTGCAAATACCTGTACAATGGTTCGTGGCGAAGATTTGGAACACCAATATTCCTATTGTCTAGAGAGATGATAACATACTTACTCAAGGTAAACATATCTGCACTTTCTTCTTCGGTCCAACACATTTTTCGCAAGGATCTAGTGTCATCCGGATCTATTCCACCTGCCTTCCACGTCTTCGCAAGAGTGTATCAAAGTTTACCGAAGGGTTCTTCAGCAGGTAGATTCGTAAGTATTGTATCATGTGCATGCACGTAGGCAATTAGCCTGTGTAACTGGCAGGAAAATCTTTAGATTTGTCCTCGAATAATCTCATAAATATCTTTTACCCGGTATCCATTGTTTTTTGAAAGTGGCTCATAATAATGCGCAGTGGTAGGGTTTCCTAATTTAGATGCAATCCATCCTTAGGGAAGTAGTTGTTCTGAGATGGAGGGAGAATAGCTGTTGGAAATTCCACAAAGATATGGAAAGAAGAGTATTATATGGTTGAGACACTGCTAGCCTGACGGAAAGAAAATTGGCCTCGTGGCACAACGCATTGCTTGATTGGCAAGTATGACGAATGAGTGGTGGTTTGATGTAAAAAAAAAAAGTGTGCGTGGTCGAGACCTGATTTCTATACAAAATTGGAAGGTAGAGACAAAAATTTTCATGATCAAGAGGTTCACTCGAACGTGGGCGCGGGAAGTCAATCAGTCTAATTAAGATGAATCTACTTTGTTGGATGTTGATTCTCCAAGTGGTTGGTCCATTCGAGGTCTCATCTCACGTTTGACCAATTCCTTGTGCTCCGCCTGCAGGCTTTATCTATACGCCGACTTTTCCATGGAAGCTTTCCCTTGTAATATGATGCTGCGGTTGTATATCACGTTCGATATGAACTTTAGTATCTACAGTACATACTTGCAATTGTTGTAGGTAGAAAGTAGCAGCACGGACGTTTCGGTGACCCCTAGTAAGGTTAACCCTAACCTAAAAACTTGACGAGCCAATCGCCGTGACGGTGCCAAGTAACCGCAGCCTCCTTTATCCATGGCTGTATATTGTTGTATTACCAATGGAAGCTGCGTTATTGTTCGAAGTCATTCAATTGAGTTTGCAAAGCCTAGTTCATTTCATGGTCCACCTTGGCTAAATAAGATGTGAAGATGAAGATTTCCCCGCCTTACATTAGGTTGACAGCCACACCTGGCAATCGTCATTTGAAAATTGAGTTCATCACAAGGTTAACATACCATATCGAAACATCGTCCCAACTGCCACATTCTGAGTTAAAATTTTATATGGGGAATGGTTGCTTTTTCCAAGTGGGGAATGAACGTCCTTTAGGCAGTTGTTTAATAGCTGGGGAATGATTTGGGGTATATATAGGATATGAAATGCATCATCTGAATATCATTATATTGATCGAGAGAGGGAGAGGATTGGAATTGATCTATATAAGAGTTACTAGACTGTGAGGAATGATGGTGATGATAATGGTGGTTGAAAACTCTTCAAAAAGGATTCGATATTTAGTATTATTGCAATATCCTTTTCGGAATAGAGTTGGAAGTTACATCAATCGATTTTCTGGGATCAGTGGAATTTTTTGACGTATTTTTCGCTGGATTGGGGAGGTGGCTATGAAGTATATCGGTAATAATGGGTGTTTATTTTCTATCGATATGTGTCTATTCCCTTCCAGCTTCCTGAAAAGTAATGTTACATTGGTAAGAACATTATGATAAGGGAGAAGGGGAAAAGATTATATTATCATTGGGTGATGTTTCTGGTGCTCCCTCTTCGTCGGAGAGAGTGATTTATTATGCTTTTTCTAATTTAGTTAAGGTGGTCTGAACATCCGAGACTAACCAATATCACTCTTCGTATACCTCGTGACCTACCTTGCTAGCTTCGGGTGTTTGTAAGACTGCCGAATTCTTACAGAATCTAGACTGGAAGCCAGGTTTACGTCTTGAAGAATTTCTTCCTTCTTCCTCTTGTCCAACTCAGCTTGATTAAAGTTAATCTTCGAGTTCTTACGATAGCCTCTCATGTCACACAAATATCATTCAGATGTCACTGAAATATGATATCTCTCTTTAAATTCCGAGACATTAATTTTCATTGTTTAACTTCTTCAATGCACTTCCTGACGTTGAGAAATAAATCTTCCTTAAAGATATGTTTGAGCGAACCATGCGTCATCTCTAGGGGTTGACCTCTTGTCCCTCCGCCAAGCGAGGCAGTGTGTTTGTCTTGGGCTGCAACTTTATTTTGACATATAACTGTGGTCCGAAGTAGTATTGACTCCCCCCTGCTGAGGAAACTAATGCTAACAGGTATATAAATCCTTATGTTTCCTTAACTGTCTCGTCAATTTTAGTACATTCTATGAATTAAGTGCATATAAATTCAACGATGTTTATTTTCCGTACTCTCGCCGCTGTTATACTAACTTGTAAGTAATAATTTTATCTGGCTTCTCCAAGCTAACACTAATCAATCAGCATCTGCAATATCCGCTCAACAAGTCTCCCACTGCTCAGATGATGTATGCTTCGCCGTCAATGTGCCAGCCGCGGCTGCTTCAAGTGGCTCAGGAGACATATATATTCAGATGAGTGGACCGAATACAATGTCTTGGGTAGGCATTGGACAAGGTTCTGCTATGAGAGGCTCAAATATCTTTGTCATGTATGCAGATTCGACTGGGAACAATGTCACACTCAGTCCTCGGCGAGGTGTTGGAACTGTTCAACCAAACTTTGACGCATCTACTCAGGTCACTCTACTTGATGGATCCGGAATAATAAATGGACGAATGGTAGCTAATTTTAGATGTAAGTTCGTGGTCACGACTATTAGTCATTCATTCTAACAATTCGAGCAGGCTCGAATTGTGATAGCTGGAGTGGTGGATCAATGAGCTTTATCGATGATTCTTCTGAATGGATTTGGGCGCATAGAACCGGCCCTGCATTGTCATCCGACAGTGTTGATGCAAATATTGGGTTTCACGACGGATATGGATTAGCAAGTTTGAACTTACAGACGGCTGCAGGCGGAGAAAGCGCGAATCCATTTTTGACGGCTGAAGCCGCTTCTACACCTACCCAAACACCAGTTGGATCTGGTCAAGCCGCCACTGGACTTTCTGATTATACAAAAGTGCTCATCGCACATGGCGTCCTGGGTTCCCTTGCATTCGTGATTTTATTTCCTTCAGGTGCAATAGGGATCCGAATCTGCAATTTCCGTAATTTACTATGGCTCCATGCCGGGTGGATGATCGGCGCTTACATGATTGTACTCACATCACTCGGAATGGGTTTATGGTTGGCCAATAGACGTCAACTCCTTGGCTCGGCCCATGCAACCATAGGTCTTATTGTTACTGGATGTTTGTTACTTCAACCCATCTCCGGATTGACCCACCACATGCTCTACAAGCGTCACGGTGGTCCAAATGTTGGAACTTATCCTCATGTATGGTGGGGTCGTGCGATTATTACTCTTGGTATCATCAATGGTGGTTTAGGTCTGAGGTTAGCGGGTAACAGTAAAAAGGGCGAGATCGCCTATGGAGTAATAGCAGGTTTTATGTGGGTTTTATGGATGGCGGTCATTCTTCTCGCAACAATTAAAAGCAGAAGTCGCCGTGGTGATGGTATGGATAGGCACGGGAACTCGGTGATGAGGGAGAAGTCCAGCACGGAAGCATCGTACTTTCATGATCAAACAACATCCCGTCAGTCTAGCAGCCTACCGATTTCTCATCATGCCTAGATTTTGTTAGGTTTTCCGACATTTTAAAGGATATAATTCATGACAGAATCCATGGGGAATATTCGATGTGTTTGATGATAGTAACGATGAAAATATGCACTTAAAAGGGGACTATATAAGGAGTTACATTTTTAATTTTGGACATTCGTTTTAGATAGGGTATGACTTAAATGAATTTAGCTTCTTGAACTACCATTCCGACTACCGATCCTTTTGTAAATATAAATGCCTTATCCAAGACCAATGACAAAATTCCATATTAACCCTTCACCCTGTTGAGTGTAGAAGGATGATGAGGTCATGAGATTCGCCAAGGGCTGATTACATAATAAAACTGTATCTCTACTTACCAGCAGAGTTTCCAGATTAAACTCTTACAAATATTCTCCCCTCACAAGTTATAAACAACTTTATTCGCATCCCCAAGTTCGCCATGGGAATAGGACGTGTTCTTGTCATCGCCGGTTCTGATAGTTCCGGTGGAGCGTTAGTACTCCGCAATCTTCTTCTCCTGCACGTTTGCTCCGCCACAGATCTAGACTGACGGTTGGTTATTCTTTTCAGCGGACTCGAAGCAGATCAAAAGGTAATAGCGGCACATGGGTGCTATGCTATGACTGCTACGACAGCCTTGACGGCTCAAAATACTCAAGGTGTTGAGGATATTCATTTTGTTCCTGCAGAGTTTGTTGGAAAGTTGATTGATGTGACGATTGGGGATATGGGGGTCGATGTAGTGAAGACTGGTAATTAATCTATTTTTACATCTCACCTAGAGAAAGCGATGACTATGATCATAAGTATTCTAGAGGCTAACGGTATGTTGAAGGTATGTTAGCTTCCGCAGAAACAGTAGAAGTGGTGGCGAAAGCATTAAAAAGACATCACGTGAAGACTTTGATTGTTGATCCTGTGCGTTAATTTTCCTTAAAAGATATAAATTGATCTGATTTTCGAAAGGTGATGATCTCTACAAGTGGAACGCAACTTCTTCCTTCTATAGCAATCCGTCATCTACGGGAACTGCTGTTGCCCTACACCACTGTACTCACACCCAATGTGCCTGAAGCGAAACTACTCCTTTCTGATGCTGGCAAGTTTTTCGAAGAACCAAAGAATTTGGATGACTTAAAAAACATAGCGAAGGAGGTGCAATCATTAGGGCCGAGATATGTATTGGTGAAAGGAGGCCATCTGCCTTTACGGAAAGATGGGACAGTGGCGACGAAGGAAGAGGAAAAGGAACTCATGGTTGATATTTTGTACGGAGAAGGAGTCATCACAGAGTTCCGGACTAAATATCAAAACTCGCGAAACACCCATGGAACGGGATGCTCGATGGCATGTGAGTTTGTTTTTGTGTCACTTGGTGAAGCAGAAGCTAAGTAAAGGTAGCCGCTATTGCTTCCAACATTGCCAAAGGAATACCCCTGGTACAGGCCGTGAGGAGTGCTTGTTGGTATGTTGAGGCAGGAATACGAACAGCGCCTGACTTTGGGAACGGTAATGGTCCGATCAATCATTTCCATTCAACTTATACTCTACCTTTCGCTCCGTAAGTTTTCTACTGGCGATATCAAGCGCCTGAGCTGATCTTCGCAGGGGTCACTTCATAGAATATCTTCTGGAAAGACCGGATGTCAAAGGAGCTTGGCGTGATCATACTGAGCATGCGTTTGTTGCTGGGATTGGGGATGGAACCTTGCCAATGGAGTCATTCAAGTACTATCTCATTCAAGATTATCTTTATCTTGTTCGTATGGGTTTTCAAATATTCATAGATTAGGTCTAACATCTCATAGGTGCAATTTGCCAGAGCTACTGCTTTAGCTTCATATAAAGCCAAAACTATGGAAGGCATTGCTGCAGTATGATACAGACCCTTGCCGGAGACGTTGTGTGCTGATTCTTAGTCAAGTCTGCAGGTATCGTACTTCATATTCATCGCGAGATGGCTTTACACATCAATTATTGTGAGGGTTTCGGCATGACGAAAGCAGAGATAGAAGCATGCGAGGAGAGTCAAGGTAAGCTCCCCAGTATCGACAGATCGAGTTGATGTTGACAGCATCGAAATAGCATGCACAGCATACACCAGGTACATGTCTTTCCCCATGGTTATCCACATAATACTGAAAATGATAGGTACGTCCTCGATATCGGACAATCTGAAGACTGGTTGGCTCTTCAGATATCCATGGCGCCTTGTCTTATCGGCTATGGAGAGATAGCCAAACGACTCCATGCAGACCCGAAGACAAAGCGAGAAGGGAATATTTATTGGAAATGGATAGAAAATTATGTAGCAGATGATTATACGGCAGCAGTGAAAGACGGATCAGGTAATTGATATGATAGCCCTATAGCTCATGGGATTGGACAGAATTAACGATTTGGGCAGCTTTGCTTGAGAAACATGCTGTCTTGCAGTCACCCAACAGGATAGAGGAACTGGTCAAGATATTCATTCATGCAACAAAGGTACGTACATATCTCTCCCTCTCTGGCTATCATTTTGTAAAATCAATCGGGAAAGTCCACACTTTCACAACTTTCCTTGCGTCTATTTCCGTCGAGTGATGTTGTATCAAACATAGACATATGGGGGGATAGGCGATAAAGAGATCTTTATTACGGAGTAGTCGGTAGAAACGAAACATATCTTTGGAAAAACATTTGCTAATTAACTACCTTGCTAGATGGAGACAGGATTTTGGGACATGGGTGGCGGTGGAGGAAGAGTATAGATTTTTCGAGGTACAGTATCGGGACCGCAGTAATAGCAAGTGCGGATGGGAGTAGGGTAGTCAATTCAAAAAGTTTTCAAACGTGGATGTACCTACGAAGTGGAAAATGGAGAGAGAAAGAAAAAATTGCAATCAGGGATTTATAAGCATTTCTGAAACAATTCTATCCTTTTGATTGGCTCGAGAAAAAGAAAAAAATTGATAAAATGGGTTGAACTGGAAAACTTCTGGGAGATCTTTTTTTCAGGGTCCAAAAACAAAAAAAAAATCAAATGTCACTAGATCTCTATTGGTATTAGCCACACTTATCTATAGCTAACCCAAAGTAGAGTTAGCGCAGTTTCCTTTCTACCTTTTTTTTACTCAAACCTCTTCTTTCTCATTTTCCATTATTTTTGCCATCTTCTCATCAACAACAATAATTTCATCTGCCCGACTTCGTCTCATCAACTAAAGGAGTCATTTTTGCAGCAACAATCAAAGCAATTTTCAAATCACAATCATAATCTCAATATCTCCCCTTCAATTTCTCACTCTCAAAACCCTATCGCAAATATGTCATATGGAGGTGGATATGGTGGTGGCCGTGGTGGCGGTAATGGGTATGGAAATGGAGATTCCTCATATGGCAGAGGCAACTCTTACTCCAATGGATATTCAAATGGGTATGCAAAAGCCTACGAGTCTAGAAATTGTTGATAAGTTTTCGCGCATCGCGTTGCATTGTGTTGAGTGTGTGCGAGATAAGGCTAAGGCTAGCGTTCGCTTTGAACCTGAAGCCTAATTTCTCATCACAATCACAATGTAGCACCATCTCCCTTTTCTTGATTTTAATTCTCATGTGAATACTTACTGACGTGCAATTTGTAGTGGATCAAATGGATACTCTGGAGGCGGTGGAGGTGGCTACGGAGGTGGTAGAGGTAGGAAAACCGAATTATCATCTATTCGCAATCATTGCTAACAATTCTCACAGGCGGCGGCGGTGGCGGTGGAAACGTAAATGGCTACTCCGGAGGTGGTGGCGGCGGCTACGGAGGAGGCGGTGGATATGGTGGTGGTGGTGCTGGTGGAGATCGCATGAACAACCTTGGTGCTAACCTTCAAAAGCAAAACTGGGGTGAGTTTTGAAAAGCTGCTAATGACCAAATATCACGATAGAATGCTAACTTCCATACGCAGATCTCAACACCATGCCAAAGTTCGAGAAATCCTTCTACAAGGAGGACCCCGTTGTCGCTGCTCGTTCAGAGGAAGATGTTGCCAAATTCAGAGCTCAACACAACATTGCCGTTCAAGGTCCAAATATTCCAAAACCTGTCGAGACCTTCGACGAGGCCGGATTCCCTGCATACGTCATGACCGAAGTCAAGGCTCAAGGTTTCCCAGCACCTACTCCAATTCAATCCCAAGGATGGCCTATGGCTTTATCCGGACGTGATGTTGTCGGTATTGCCGAAACCGGTTCCGGAAAGACTCTCACCTACTGTCTCCCAGCAATTGTTCACATCAACGCACAACCACTTCTCGCTCCTGGGGACGGCCCAATCGTTTTGGTCCTTGCACCTACCCGTGAGTTGGCTGTCCAAATTCAACAAGAAATCACCAAATTCGGAAAATCTTCCCGCATTCGCAACACTTGTGTTTACGGAGGTGTTCCTAAGGGTGGTCAAATTCGTGATCTCGCCAAGGGTGTTGAGGTCTGTATTGCTACTCCAGGTCGTCTCATTGATATGATCGAGTCTGGAAAGACGAACCTTCGTCGTGTTACATACCTTGTTCTTGACGAGGCTGATCGTATGTTGGATATGGGTTTTGAACCACAGATCCGTAAGATTCTTGGACAGATCAGACCAGACAGACAAACCTGCATGTGGTCTGCTACTTGGCCAAAGGAAGTTAGAGCACTCGCCTCTGATTACTTGAATGATTTCATTCAGGTCAACATTGGTTCATTGGAGCTCTCCGCTAACCACAGAATTACTCAAGTCGTCGAAGTTGTTTCCGAATTCGAGAAACGCGATAAGATGACCAAGCACTTGGAAAAAATTATGGAAGACAAGGATAACAAGATTCTGATCTTCACAGGAACCAAACGTGTCGCTGACGACATCACACGCTTCCTCAGACAAGATGGATGGCCGGCGCTTTGTGAGTACTATTGGCAACATCTATATGAAATATTACTAACAACTTTTAGCCATTCACGGTGATAAACAACAAAATGAGCGTGATTGGGTATTGAATGAATTTAAGACTGGCAAGAGTCCGATCATGGTTGCTACTGATGTAGCTTCGCGTGGTATTGGTATGATTGAAACCCCCTCCCCCCTCACAGCAACGCCCAGTAGCCTATATAGTAGTGCTTTACTCTCGACGCTCCGGTGCTTCCTAGATTGCGTTATATTGCCCGGGCTCTATCGTGTCTTACGGTTCTCTAATTTTAGGGTGTCTTGGATCCTTAGTGTAGCATGACCGTGCTGCGCTCGTAATTCCAAACTCGACAGTACTTTAACAGGTACCAGATATGGAATTGGCATCTCTTGACTTGATCAAGCTGTCTCCAAGACTCCCATCCCCTGAGAGCCTGGATGTGTGGATCACCTACCCTGGCATAAGCCGCATTGGACAGTTTCATGCCAGTCGCCGAGAGAGTATTGGATGCATTCAATGCAGCTTCTCATTAGCCGCCCTGGACCGTTGCTATACCAATTCTTCCTGTTCTTGCTAACCCATCAATAAAGATGTCCGAAACATTACTCATGTGTTCAACTATGACTACCCTAACAATTCGGAGGATTATATCCATCGTATTGGTCGTACAGGTCGTGCTGGACAGAAGGGAACCGCAATCACTCTCTTCACCACTGACAGTATGTCTCTTATTCGCTTTGAAGTTTACATCAGCTAACGAAATGATTTAGATCAAAAGCAGGCTCGTGATCTCGTGAACGTTCTTACTGAAGCTAAGCAGGTCATTGATCCTCGCCTTGCTGAGATGACCAGATTTGGAGGTGGTGGCGGTGGTAGAGGATATGGTGGACGTGGTTACGGCGGTGGCCGTGGACGTGGTGGCGGTGGTAAGTTATTCTAAACTCCTTCACCTTCACATTCTCTCTTGTTCCATCAAAAGATGGGACTAACAGAGCCGCTGGTAGGCAATTTTTCATCTTCTAACGCTGCTCCTTTAGGTGGAGGCAGACGTTGGTAAGATGTCCAATCCCGTTCGATCGAACCGGAGTCTCGACAATGACGACCCTCGGTAACCGACATCACTGACTACGACGAAATCACGTACATTCATCCCATGGTCGTTCCGGCGTTTGGTTGTCTTTTCTAAAAGGGTTTGGGGGGTAGAATTGCCTTTTATGATTTCTGCGTACCCTTTCAAAACCTCTTCTGTAATCTGATTCCTCTTTTTCTTTCTATCGTATCAAAAATTGGGTGGCATTACCATGAATTAGACTGAGGAGTGAAGTTGGGCGGAAAGTATTATAGATTGCTTCACATTCCTGGGTTCATCTATTGAAAGATGAAGGCCATGGTTTGTATGTGCTTTTATCCTGCGTTCTTTTTCATCAAATAGATTGCTCTCTGTAGCTAGTTTTAACTAGGCACATCTCGTATTAGATGAGAAATAGTGTTCAAAATATGAGATCGCTTTCTACTGAATCATTGGTTTCTTAATTATAATACTTTTTGGTGTGAGCAAATCATGGATGGACAACCCATACAAGCGAAGCCGGTGGTGATATATTTGGGTATGCGCGATGAGATCTAGAGAGTAGGTAAGCTCTATCGTGGCATTGGACATTCTGGTAGACTTTGTCTTACTCCGAAGAATTGATATTGATAAAAAGAAGCACATTGAAGTTCACGTATTGTGTGTGTAAGAATGAAATTTGATAGGTCGGATATTCTTTCTTCCGATATGTAACCTTAATCTTGGCAGAACACAAAGCCAATCTACGAGCCCTCCCTCATGCCAGTACACGTAAACTACCACCAAAATTCTCATCTCATGTGGATGCATCTAGGATATTCGAGCTTGGCTTAGCTTGTGATCTTTGTTACGGCTCACTAAATAACCTCACGCTTTCGTTTGAATGAAAATGGGTGGGTCTGGGGAGTGGAAGCAGAGATAGGGATATGATCATGAGAGTTGAGAGTTGGAAATCCCCGCCCTGCTATTGGAATGTCGCTGGATCGGGATAGGCGCAAATAGAGTACGGTACTCGTGCTGCCCAGAGCTAAATCACTAGTTATAGGATCTTCCTGTTGTCTACCATTCTCTGTGTAGTGTGTGTGTAGAGTTACGGAGGTTCTACTGGGAATATTTCTAGTCGCCCGAGCACTAGGAGGATCTCTTCATGGCAAATATTCGACATAGAGACCTGTTCATCAACGCTGTCCGGCTTTTGTTTAAGTACCGAGTTCCGGAATGTGGCACAAGCATATCGTTTTGCATTGATTGCAATATGTAATCATCATCGAGCAAAAAAAGTCCACTCGCATTCTCGCAATCCTCGGGACCGAATATACTCTTTGAGGCATTATTTGTTTTTAGCTCCTTCGTACTCGTTTTTAATATCGAATGTAGAAAGATCCAACGACGCCGTCGTGATAAGCGACCAATCATCTCGCATCTGACGGCCCGCCTCGCGAGATGTGAGATGAGCTTTCGGGACCGAAGATATGTCGATGTGCAACAAATCTTTTGAAAGAAAAATTATTGGCTGAGATGGTGGTAACTCATAGCTGTGCGGAGTGTATTTGATTCCAGTGTCCCGTTCGAGTTGGACGATTATATGCTAATATGTGGAGCCCGCTGCCATAAAGGGGAATACTTGTAGCCAGTGCTGATAGCGTCTAAATACAGCTATTATAGTTGATGCTGATTTACCTTGTAACAAGAGATTACTCTAACTTAATGTCCTTGGATTCTCCTTGCGATCCGTCATATTACATCACTAAACACCGTTTCCTGACGTTGATATATCTTTATCCTCAAAAGATATGACCGGCCACGGTCCCACCCATTCATTCTTCTCCACGTTCAGCTGCTATTAGAACAAACTGCGCAAGTCTAGAATCTTGCCATAATATTCTTCTAGTCTATAATCATTCCCTCTCTTATCTTCACTGCGAATGGTACAAAAAACCACATGCCCAAAAGAAGCAAAAACATACAACAGTGGGGATTCGCTAGTTGTCCCCGCCAACTGTTAATTCATTGATTCGAAGATTGGATATTGCAAAATGGGGGATTCTCGATCTTACTTTTTCCTCTTACATATCAATCTAGAATCTAGAATCTTCAAGATGGGTCACGGCCATTGCTAGACTCGACTTCTACGATGTGTCATACCCGCCAATATTGATAAGTGTATTCGGCAAGACATAACATAATGCCGTACATAGTACCTTCGAGGCATCAGCATTCTCAAGTTTCCCCGCATGTCCTTACTAAAGCCAGGAATTCCGATGACAGTGTAGGTCTAACGAGGCGACAGACTTGTTATAATGATGCCCTAGTTGCTCGTGGAATGCATAAATTACAATCTTATTGTCAGGGTAAGCCGGTGTTTAAAAATACTGTCTATACGGAAACGGAGTATTATCATAATGCTACTTTGAAAACTTTACACTATTCATGTCATCCTGTTGCTCTCCAGTGGTCTCTTGGATTTGCATATGATTCATATAAAAACCCTGGATCTGGGGTAGTGGCCCTAATGACTGTCGACAAGGACTTGGGATGTCTTGCAATGCAAAAGTCTAGGTCAAATGGCGGAATGTACTCATATATATTATCGGCAATTATAAAAGCAGAGATGATAACTTCATAGTTACTTCCCTGTCAATGATTAGGTGGTTTGATGCTCTTATGATAATTGGAATGTCTAAACCTAGAGAATAAAAGAATGGTAGCCATAATCCTGCATCAGATAAACCAGTTTTTGTCTGCATATATCCATCGCCCTGGACGATAACACCGGTTAGGTAGGCACATAGACCATGCTGTACGGTTTGGTCTCTTCCTCAATTTTTTCCACTGCGCATGCTACAAGACTAGATGACTTTTGTGCAATGAGTTAGAGTTCAAGGGTCCATATAGTAATTATATTATGTCGCCAATTTATATGGCTCTTCTGTTGTGATATAATATGTGAATACAAATCTTCGAATTGGGAATTGTTCTTCATTATTGTAAGATTACATATACTTGGTAAATCTTTGAATCCACAGCAGTAATTATAAGATTAGACTCGAGTTTGATATATAATGTAATTAAAGAGGGATATATTTAGTTAGGTAATCTTAGATTAATCTTACATCCATTATATACTGGCTCATCAAGTCATCACAAGCCAAAAGACTTATAAATCTCAAAGTCTTTTAGAATAAACATTCTCTGTAATTGAAATTATTGAAATTTTTATATTTATCAAAATGCTGAGTCTTCTCCATATGCACATATCCAAAGATATGCTCGTGTCCGAGGTAATCTTACGTACGTCTTCTTAGTAATATCTTACATGGCATCGAGTGCTTTAAATATATCTCTAGATTACTCTCTATCCCTAAACTCTCAAGTATAGCCTGACATTCGTGTTCTCTGCATTCGTGTTCTCTGCATTCGTGTTCTCTGCATTCGTGTTCTCTGCATTCGTGTTCTCTGCATTCGTGTTCTCTGCATTCGTCGCTCTGGGCACACTTAATTGGACTTTTAAATTCCTGCCTATGCTTTTCCAGCTCAGCGGCTCCTCGAGCAGTCGTAAAGTCAAATATCGCTTTTTATTCGTCTTTGTTGATAATATTGTAGCTATTGTCGCCATTGTAGTCGAGAATAGCGAGGATGTCTCGGTCGGTAATGATACTGTAAGATACATTAGTTCCATATTTGGAAAATGTGAAACTGATATTTGGTAAAGGGAAGGCAATCACATCAACATGAATAATAGTGAATCTGCTAATGCTAGTAGCCCTGTTAGCTATCCGCTTAGCGAGCTTCGGCGAATAATTACTTCATTTTATTCTTGGGGCTGTCTTAGATTTCTTGAAGTAAAGTGGGCAGGAGTATGATTCTGAATACTGTTTCCATCCATCAGGGCTTGCCGAATCGTCGTCGTCAGAACTCATTTCAAATGATGTAATCGAGATGTAAGATGTTATATATGAATCCACAACAAATAACCAAATCCCGCTGTGAAAATTTCCTGATACTTGTATTTAGATTCTTAAGATGATCTATGCTATGATTTTTGAAAGATGATTAAATTTACTTTCAACCACGTTCTACGTTCCACGAATACTACTAATTGAAATAGCTAGATGGTCAGCTCCTCCTCCGATTTTACTTGCTCCCCTTTAAAATCTCGCTTGAGATGAGGGATCTGGATACTCCATATTAACATTTTTTGGTTAACGATCTGCAGGAGACAGACTGATGCATAATAAATGATCTTTCATGCGCAATATTTACTTAGCTGTAATTAAGAGGTTGGCTGTCGTAATACAGAAATTTTGGCGTATCTAGCATAATTTTTCAATCGCCGATCTATATCTAATTCAATCCAGAATTGGTGAGCTTACTCAAATGCATACTGTCACTAATTTATTGAACCTGGCGTAAGCCATACATAGCGATTTGGGATCATAAAAAGCAGGTCATAGGGCTGTCTATGAATCCAGAATAAGTTACATAACCAAAAGGAAACGGATAATTTCTGGGCAATGCAGATACTCCTGTACTTAGTTCAATCCGTGGAATCTTACCAAGGAAAAATTAAGTCTAAAGAAACCTTTAGTGTAAGCTGAATCCTGCTAAGCCTCTTGCTTGTATAGTGTAGCTCTGAAGAACCGTGGAATATAATCTGAATCCGAGGTTCTCTTTCTACCTAGTAGGCTATGCATAGGTTTCTCGGTAACCCCCGCCACCCCTCTCAATGAATGGTTTTTTACTACACACAGGCAGGTAAGAGGTTATCAACGACTGTATACTAAACTGAAGTGGTGTAGTTTAAAGTAAAGCGATGGCACTTTAAATTGATTAATGATGGGATACGCGAGTTGACCATTCAGCGCAACAGATCTCAAATTCTCAACCTGAATGATGTAATAACGTACTCTAAGGACAACGAGTTTTGATAAAACAGTATAATATATGAGAATCACTAATATCAAGTTTCGATTAGAGTATCTGTATGCTGAATTCTTGATTCATCAATCATGTATGCTTACCTCTCCCCAGTCATCAAACTTGTGATGTGCTGAAAATTAGATACAAATGGCTACCTTGGTATCATTCAGTAGATCAATTTGTCACTAAGGCTACAAATCATGATTAGAGATAAAAGAAACTGCTTGATTTCAGCTGATGATCGTCAAACAAGCCGATAACTGTAGTAGACAACATTTCCCAACTTCCACCGTATGAGATCCTCCTTATTAGTATAACTTCACTCCTACCACTTTTAGCTCTACTGCAGAACTACTGTGATATTTCAGTACCGACGTTTAGATCAACCCAACCACTAGTACTGAGTCGCCCCCGGTTCCCGAATCGGTAGATTCTTTTACGAATAGTTTGACTTAGGTCAATATGGAACTATTCGCCAGTTTCGAAAATAACAAAACTAATTCGTCCTCACAGACTTGAACTCCACCTCTTAACAGTGCACATTTTCAGCTGCCGTCATTACCACTAAATGGGTTTTGATACATTTAATACGAGACACCAAAGGTTGGCGTGTAGGTACTGTGGTAAATAGGAATGCACCAGAATGGGAGGTTTGAATTAAAAGGAGTGATTCCAAGGGATGCATTCTCGAATATGCACCCCTATTTTAGAGACATCAACTGCGTTATTGCAACTTTCCGAGATTGTTTGCTTTAAACATAATTAAAGACCGAGAGCTCCTTTCTATTCATAACTTGAGCATCATGGATGGTATGACTCACGATTCGGCTTTGCTTTCATCAGACCCTATTCAATAAGATGGCAGATATTTCTCAACCCAATCGCCCGGTCTCCATCGTCCTCAAGCTTGTTGTAAGTTCACTTTTACTCTTTCATCATGTTTCAAGAAGGAAGCATTTGGTATACATATATATGCCTTACAACATGGAAAGTCAGGCTCACGTTTAACATTACTTTTCACCTGTAGCATTTTCGCTCCCAAAAATGCCAATATACTATCTCATACCATATAGATGTCTTTCTTTCCACGACAAAAGATTATCTCGACAAGTCACAATACACAGGTCTCGCAGAATAAATCGAAGCCCCTCTACAAGACCACGTCCCAGTAAGAACGATCAAACCCCCCATCTGGTGATCCAACAACTAACCGACCATTCAAAGTGCAAAGAACACTGCACACCCCAGAGATATTACTGATTCTAGTCTCGTAGCCTTAGTCGATGCCTTTTACAGTAATAGTTACGCACAGAAAGCCAGCAGCAAAGAAAAAGGATCAAATATTATCAGATATAGAAAAGACGCTCTCCAACGAGTTACAAAAACCCCTCCCCTCGGCCAATAAGATGTAGCCGTTATCGCGAAATACAAAGAAATAGTTAGTGAACTGGTTGACAACCAAGTCACAGGAATGGACAGCTGCAAGATGCTGCCAGGAAGGCTACACAGGATTTCAAAACTGATAGACTGATACTATATTGCTCGTGCCAGTAAGATCTTACATATTTCGTTCTTTAAAAGGACAGACCTGCTTTCGATACAAGGAATAATGATATCAGTTAAAGTTGCTGGTGAGGATGGAAAGATGGGGCAGCTTCAGGTCACTTCTCATAATCGAACACGAACTTTGCGGTGGTGACCGCGTCTCTGGAGCTGTCTCTTCCATCGTCTTTGCATTGTACTGATTATGCGAGATCACCAGAGCACAATTGACTTCATTAATTTAATTAGATATACGGTATTAATGACTGTGAAGACTTCAGCACGAGTCCAGGCTAATCCATCTTCACGTTTGGTTTTATCGGATATTTACATGCCCACCAGACTTTATCCACGTGAAAACTCTACATATAATGATTCAGGAGTGCTCGATGTACAACTAGACTTGGTGCAATCAAGATTATGCTACCAGCAGTACTCTCCGTGTCTAATCCCGATAATGGCTTTTTGATCAATCAAGACCGAGTGGTATGTAGCTGGTAGGTTATTGATATTTCGATGTATTGTACTGTTACAAGGTGATAACAAACTGCTTATAAAAAACGACTGACAGCTCGATGCAATGATATGTATGTAGTCCTGCATGCGCCACCAGGTAAACATATAAAACACGACAGCGCAGTTTGCCCACCCATCAATATAGTCACACTTCCTTACAGCTTCCAGCAGTATAAACAAGTAAACATACCAACGCATTAAAGAAAAAAAAAAAAAGGATATCTATCACAAGCGCCGTATTTAATTCCTCCCAGATCTAAATCTAAACACCCACAAACAAACAAACAAACATACACGCACGCACGCACGCAAACACACCGAACAAGCTGCTCCATAAACATAAGAGGACTAAGACTCATAGGGTATTAAGCTATATATTCATTCATTCGATTAACTGAGCAATAGCAATAGCAATAGAGAAAAGAAAGCTCTGGGTATATTAGAAATGGTATAACATGCACACTCCTGCACACATTCCAAAACGTAACAAAATCTCAGACTGGTTTAGACCTGGTGCCTCCCTTATTTCCACAGAAAGTCAAACAACCATGCAATTAGTGTGCTGATCGATGCGCAAACTCCCAACTATTTAAACCTCATCTCCCGAGGAAGAAAGGTGGCTTCAGCAAAAGGTAAATGCAATGCGTCTAGCATGCTTTTTCGTCAACATGATGGTATCGTACAGAAAAATTAAAGGAAATCGGGAACCTTCATATTATACATAGCCGATTCGATTATATCTAAGTGTGATGAGAATTATTTTCATGTCGATCCTGTTGTTCCAGTGTAACCGATGATCTCTCGGTCATCATCAACTAGTCTGCCATATCTTTATGGATGTCAGTATTGTTTCCGAAAGCAAAAAAAAGCAGAACCAAAGGCGAAATGGGCACTTACTCGAGCATTAATCTGAAGAACCATACTTCCAGGTCTTCATTCCTGAGCACATTATTTGCCCACTCCCTCCCCTGAAGGGCAATTCGCTCCGCTTCTTTCTTCCCAACATCTTCTCCCGCGAACCATCGTACCGCCTCAACCCATTCATCCCCTCTCAAGCTCAAAGGAATATAATGCACCCAAGGTTTCAACCATTCCTCATGCCATTCTCTGAAGATAGCCATTTTGTACACTAAACTTTTACTTTTCAAGAACGCGTAAAATCTTCCACTGAAAGCATTCCCATCCATATCAAGTAGGTACTTATATTTCCACGCATCCTGTTGCTTCGCCGCCTCTTTAACATCAAAAAACTGTTTTTGTGCATCACAATCTCCAGGGTCGCATTGTCCGACATGGGAGAAGTAAATGTCGAAAATTTCTTTGAAATCACTCCGTGGTACATTCTTCACCTGCCAATCTTCCTTGGTCTCTTCACCTCGATTGACCAAAATTTTTGCCTGATCGCCAGAATTGACTTTTTGCACCACCTTTTGCCTGTGTTGCCGTCTCCAGCCACCGTCTCGACTGAAACCCCCAGTTGTCGAACCCCTCCAGTATATCCTATCTTCCTTGTCCTTCCATGCTTTGTCTTCGGCTTCCTCATATGGTACTTTGCCATACCAGTACCAAGGAGATGGGTATAATATATCGGAGAACGACGAGATTTTCGACTGCGAGAAAATCGGGAACAAGTCATGTACGATGTTGAAGGCGTTGGGCCGATCAAAAAACCCGAAGGATTCGCTGAAAGAAGGAGATTGACAAACATCGGAGAAAGCGGTTTGATTGTAGACAAACCCTAGCTCCGTCACGGCATAACTAGCATAATTGTCCTCTTTCAGTCCATCATCTAGACTCCTGGCGGCACTATCTGGAGGGCAGGACAGCCTCGAGTGGGTCCAGGTTGGTTGATGAGAAAAGACGTTGAATCGTGTGGTCTTCACTTCCGGCACTCTCAAGCCATCGCTAACAACATCTATCGGTCTTGGCGACCATGAATTCCTGGGTGCTTCAACTGAATTTGCGTTCGGCATATTCTGATCCTTTGCAACATGCACTAGTCGAGCTAAGTCATCATATGGCACAACCACGCGAGGTTCGTCGTGAATATTGAAGCAGAGGTCCATATCAGGGAGATACTTCAAGAATGGCTTCATCATTCCAACCGTAGCATCTTGTTGCCATTGATTCCCTCCCTCAACCTTTGTAACCTTTCCTCCTCTAATCAGCAGCCCTATTAGATTATTGGGAAATCCCAATGCTTCTCGCGCTCTTCCTCTTATAGTTTCCGGTTTTAGCCCCCAAAACGGCGTTAAGGATGTATGGATGTTATCGTATTCGTCAATAAGTTGTACCCCTTTTGACTTTGCAAAATTGTACCATTTGTCGAAGTTAGGAGGTGGAGGTATTCCATATCGTTTCCTATATTCTGCCACTGCTTCCTCCAGCGTCTTTGATTGTTTTGCCTTTACATTCTCGAATGCTTGCTCGTTATCCTTGATTAATTGGTAAACTGGATGCGAAGGACCAATATGATATGAAGATGTCTGCGGTTTCTTCACATCAATGGTGGTAGGTATTTGAGGGTTAGGTATGCTTGGCTGTTTCGGTTTCTGGTTGGAAGACGGGAAGGAGCTCGAAGGGTATGGAAAAGGCGCCCGTAAATAGAATATCGAGAATGTAGCCAAGGTGAAAATGGTAATCAGTAGTAGGAATTGGCGAGACTTCATTTTCCGCCGGGTCGTCATTATCATTGCGCTGAGAGAAGGTCTTCTTGAATCATCATGTCCATCGAATGGAACAAAGTGCACTTTTTCAGCGCGATGTTGAAATGCCGCACTCGAGCTCCTACGGCGACTTTGTCCAGCCATCGTAACGAAAGGGCCAGAAACAGAACTCTTTGTACTCCTGCTGGTACTTCCGCTGCTTGTGAGACCCCCTTGTTCTGGATAATCCGTTAATTTATCCTTGCACAACGAATGCGGCCAGTCCTGCCGACTTGGGAATGAAGACTCTCGACGCGCATATGAGTGGATTGGATAAAGTCCTATACGAATTGTGAATAAACAAGGAGAGGAATATACAAATGTTTGTATATGTGTGAGTGCAGTTGCGACGAATAGAAATTTGCAGATAATTCTCTTCTTTGGCTGGGTTACTCGATATTTATTTTCTTATAATACTTTCGCCCTAACGTTGTTGGCTGGATGTGGGTGGAGATTCCTTCCGATGTTCTGGCCACAACCACAAAATGCTACCTTACTTAGGTACTTACTCCGTATAAAGTGAACGTCTAGCTCTACCAAAATCCCCCAGCTAGATAGATTGCCCTGAGCCAATGCTCCTTTCTTTCATTCCACCCAAAAGTTATGTTAATTCGCCATATTGCACAGAAGCCCCCATTTCCTGGTCATGAATATGAACGGTTGTATAAAAGGATTTGAGTGACGGGACAAATCCGATCCGTGAAACATAGGCTCATTCATTACACCTTGGCTATTGAAACCTTCCTCCAAGGATTTTTGTGATGTTTCTCACAAAGATGCTTGAAATTATATATGATGCATTTTGCACCGTAGGAAGTAAAATACTCCTTCATTTATCCCACTACTCGGACGTTTTCCAAACTTCGTATTTAGATAGGAATATTTTTGTGTTCAAGCCAAAAAGCTTAGAATAATGAAGTTGATGTTTACGCCCCGAATATGCGCCGTCGGGTATTATGATTGGCTCGAGTTCACACATTCAGGAGTTGTCGTTAGTGCCACAACATATTGGCTTACTGCCGATGTGACATGGCATACGAGTAGGAATACCCCTTGTAGTAGCGCTATACGCGCGCCTTGAGATCCCGTCTGGATAATATTTGTTCACATATAGTTGCTTACATACTACAAAACAGTAGATTTGGCAAGGTAAAGTACAGCATATTATACTTCAAGAACATTTCAGAAAGATGCCATTTCAAGGGTATGCATATGCGCAACGGAGAAGTGTATGTTCATGAGATTAAATTGACTTTTGGCGTAGATCTATCTATTCCTCAAGAGAAGAATTCGAACTATGCGGTAAAGCAAGAACGAAATGGGTATATTCCGCGACCTGTCCCAGATATTATTCCAACCCCGGAAGCTGGAGACCCTAGATGGCTACATTTCTCATGATGCTTTGTATCCCTTTTATTGATATTTTTCGTTTAGTAGAAGAAACCGAGGATCTTTCCGGCAACGTGCTTGCGTCTAGCCTCCTCGTGGTCCATGATACCAGCGGAGGTGGTGAGGACGATGTGTCCGAATTGACGGGATGGCAAAAGCTTGACAACCCACTTCTCGAAATCCTCGATCTTGACGTTGTATCTTGGGGAGATAACACCGGTCTTGTTGAGACTATGTAGTAGAATTAGCAGAGTATTCTTGAAGATGACATGGACGTCTCTGCTTACCGGCCGTTCAATTGAACGACAATCTTTCCGGCACGGTGGTCATCAACCTCCTCAAATTCTCCGATGTAACCTAAAGGAAGGAACATTAGTATGTTGCGAAAGATTAAACATATAACTTCATGGGTAAAATTCAGAGAACGTGTAAGATCCGCGCAGGTTAATATATCGGCAACTTAAAGGACTTTGATCGTGTGGAGTTGAGATCATTATCTAGTTATCATGCCGAATAAATGTATAATATAAATGTTGCTTGCATACCTTGCTTTTGCATGACACCGAGGAACTTAACAATGACCTTGGAGGATGGGCGGATGAGGACTTGACGCTTTCCGGCCTTCTCGGCGTTGTTGATGGCGTTGAGCGCATCGTTGAGGACTGAAGTCTTAACCATTTTGACGGATAGAGATTCTCAAATAATCTTTGTTGATCAAAAGTGAGGTATCTGTAAAGTCGATATGTTAGCCTTCAAGATTTCTCAAGCATAAAGAGTGCCCTCATGATTGACAAGAGGGTTCTAAAGCTCGTGTCGAAGAATAGAGTGAGTAGTGTCGACATCTTTCAATTGCTATGGATTCATGGTGACAAAATAAGCCAAAGCTCATCAAATGCCGGCACCAAGAAATACCACGATCACAATTGAGTAGATGATCGATTTTCTCCTCCGTGTCAATCATGAAGGACGTCGAAAATAAATATCATCATAGCATATACACACCTCGTTGAATTGGCGTGGAAGTTGTCGTGGAGAGGGAGTAACTGTTCAAGATCGTGAGGTTTTCAGTCAAAACTTTACTATGGAGAATTCTAAAATTGATTGTGGGAACTTTTTCGTGCTTACCTAATTAATCGCTAGGGTCTCGCTAAACGTACAGTAATATCAACACAAGATTCTGAAGCTAATTTTCTCCATACATTAAAATACAAATATACCAACATACTCTTCGAGGACCTAAAGATATCATCACAATCAAGATGGTGAGTTTATTTTTGTTATCTTTTGATCGAAAAGGTTCATGAATCCTATGCGCCATTGGCGCAATACATGTTGTCTTATACAATTGGGAATATTCCCTCCCCCACCAACATTCGAGAATTCAAGAAACGTATTTTTACATTCAAGCAATCGACGCTAACCTCCATTCTTTACACAGTCTGACGTAGAAGAGCCAACCTCCCCAATTGTCGCCGAGGCCGATGAGGTCGAAGTTTCTGGAGATGCATCCAAGGGACAAATGTCCGTTATCGACGCATTGAAGGGTGTCCTCAAACTCGCACTTATGCACGATGGTCTCGCCAGAGGTCTCCGTGAAGCCTCCAAGGCTCTCGACCGTCGCCAAGCACACATGTGTGTTCTCAACGAGGCTTGCGAGGAGGAGGCATACAAGAAGTTGGTCGTTGCTCTTTGCTCCGAGCACAAGATCCCCTTGATCAAGGTTCCAGACGGAAAGCAATTGGGCGAGTGGGCTGGTTTGTGTAAGTCTTAGACGTAACACCACTACCATGGGATATCACTGACGATTTTTTTTTTAGGTGTTTTGGACCGTGAGGGTAACGCACGCAAAGTTGTCAACTGCTCATGCGTTGTTGTCAAGGATTGGGGTGAGGAGTCCCAAGAGCGCACCATGCTCCTCAACTACTTCCAGACCGAGCAATAAATACGCTACGGAGATGGAGTTTTCAGAGCGGATAGACATTGTATTAATCGGATTTACACACACATAGCGTGGATTACTCGTGACAATGACATTGGCTATGGAGCAACAAAATCTTGTCTTTTTTCGCAGGGTGAACGCGCGTGAATATGCATGTATGAGGCCGTTCTTTGCAATCCATTTGTTGCCATAGCAAATGATTTTAACTTACACTTCTGTGAGTTGTGGGACAGAGACTTATGAGCTTGAAAGCAAGATAGGTTCTTCGCCCTATCCTTGGGCTCATCTAGAACCTGATAAATGTACCCTGAAACAACGCCCGACACCTTTCCGCTCTCAACCTTATGTTCTCCCTATCCTCCATTCAGCCCTTCAATTTTGCTTCATCGCGTCATCTAGTCCTCCCTACTTCCTCCCCTCAACCATAAGAATATGATATCCAAACCCTGTCTTTACCTCTCTATACTTTGGCTTCGTCGTAGTACTCGCCTCCATCTCAAAAGCCACTTTCTCAAACTCAGCATCTAAATCTCCTCTCCCTTTCCATCCCAATGCTCCTCCTACATGGCCTCATATCAGCTCGTTTCCCTAGTCGAATCTCTCTCTTACCAGAAAGAGATGCATATAAAACGCAATAAAAAGCAAACAAGAAAAACCTACCAGCCCTTGCCTTATCCTCCGAAAACTCACGAGCAACATCGTCAAATTTAGCACCAGCCTCTAGCTTCTGCAGCGCTTCCGTCATTTTACTATGTTTGGAGCACTATTGCAAATACATATATTAATATTCAGTCCAGAAGAATGACACACTCGAAAATGAAAATCAAAATCAAAATGTCAGGTGAGACGCACAAGTATATGTCGAACATTGATTTGCTGGGCACCTTTAACTTTCGTTTCTTTCGCATCACCAGTATCGTCTTTACCCTTTCCTTTTCCTGCTTTCCCGGCGGCTTTCTTGGCTGGTGGCATGATGATCGATGGCGCGACGTAAGTAGAGTATTGAGTTTCCTATTTGTTGCGATGAAGAGCTGGAAATCTGGAGCGGGATGTTGTTAGTGGAGTGCGATCAATTTGATATGTACGAAATATGCGCTAACCGAATTCGATGGAGGGGCATTGGACATGCCTGTCAAAACCTCGGAGCTTTTTCCGATCATGGATGGGATAAAGTTTGACTTCATTTCGTATCTTTGCGTGATGAGATTATTTTATTTCCTCTCATATACAATCATTTATTTTTTATAAAGTATTTCTTACTTGTTTCATGATTTTCACTTGTACAAACTGTTCCCTGTTTCTTTCATCTTTTCGCATTTGCTTGTATCATCCCAGATATCTACAAGTTTTTTATTTCGTTCGATAGACTTCCTTCCATTGAAAATATACCCAGTTGGACAATATAATACGCCAAATGACACCATCTATAGCCCTCGATGCCACCGGCGCATGCTCCAACTCTTTCCCCTCCACAAAATCTACCTCACTTCCAGACTCCTTCCACAAACTTGTCACAGACCTCTCCAGAATCCTCGGGCCATCTTCTGGCCTCACATCCGCCGACGTAAATGTAGAGGAACTTCACTCCTTAATGGAAAACTACATATCTAACGAAGACGAATGGAAAAAATATGCATTCGCAGACCTAAGTAGAGGCTACACTAGAAATTTGGTTGATGAAGGGAATGGAAAAAGTAACCTAGTAAGACTCAATCCACCCTCCCTCCCTTTTCTCTTCACCCTTGAAACCGCAAAACTAACCACAAACTCCCCATCCAGCTAATCCTCGTCTGGACCCCCGGAAGAGGCTCTCCCCTCCACGACCACGCCGACGCGCACTGTCTCATGAAAGTCCTCTCAGGAACCCTCACCGAAACACGCTACACATTCCCGTCCACCAGCACCCAATCTTCCCTTTCCTTCGATACCCAACCCGTCCCCGCTCCACCCACAATAATAAAAACTACCACCTACACCACCAACCAAGTAACCTACATGTCGGACAATCTCGGACTCCACAAAATCTCCAATCCCTCGCCACACAATGTAGCAGTGAGTTTACATCTATATACGCCGCCGAATGCGGCGAGGGAGGGTTGTAATATTTTTGATGAGAGGACTGGAAGGAAGAGTCATGTTACACAGTCTAATTTCTATTCCGAGTTTGGGAGGAGAGTTGGCGGGCAAGTGTAGATTGTATTGTATCTTATTGTATTGTATGAAGATTTTGATATAGGAGTCTAAACGTAAATATTAGACGTAGATATAGATATGGATGTAAATGTAGATCGTATTGTATTATAAATTAGAAGATTAGAATGCTATAAGTACAGAGATAGATATAACATAACATAACATACGCAACACGAAAGTCTAGACACCAGGACAGAACACCATCCATCCATAAGCACATAATACAGATACAACAAATCCAACATCTACTACACGTCTTGTCTTGAATTAATTTAGCTATAGTTCCCACTACCTAGGTACCTATTAAATACTAAATATTAAACATTAGACTAGTTCCAGTACAAATACTTATATACTATCCAAAAAGAAAAAATAGGAATAGAAATATGGTATGATGTGATATGTTTGAAGAGTTCGGATTGACCATGAGATAATTACCAACTTGTATAACTGTAATCAGCTTCATGTGTGTGATAGGAGAAGAAGGAGGAGAAGGAGGAGAAGGAGAAGAAGGAGAAGAAGGAGAAGAAGGAGAAGAAGGAGAAGAAGGAGAAGAAGGAGAAGAAGGAGAAGAAGGAGAAGAAGGAGAAGAAGGAGGAGAAGAGGAAGGAGATTAGAAGTATATTGGAAAGGATCTATGAAAACTTGAAAATATTTTGATTCATGTATCAGAACATACTAGGGAAGTATGGTAGTGGGCGAGGATCTGAAAGAGGGATAATAAAAGTCAACTCCAAAATATAGTTCAAAACACTTTTTCCTTTCCGAGGATCATATTCTTAACAATTTTACTTTCTATTCATGTCATATCGACAGGTATGGAGTCTATTTACAAGTAACTGCATTAAATTTGCGGTCGATAACCTCCTACCGGATCTAACTACAATTAATTTGTCCTCAAAAATCTCATCTCCAACCACACAGCGATCGCTTCAATGCAAAGAAATAAATCATCTGCCAGAAGAAAAGTCTGGTAGATAGACCTGGACGCCTCCTCGCTGCATTAACTCTCGAAGGGCCATTGTAGCATACATACTTGAGCCAAGACCAAATTTGACAATAACCGCAAGTCGTGCAGGTCTCGACTCCTCGGTAGCTTCCTCGCAACCTGGTGCACTCGCCATTTCAGCATCAGCAGATGTTGCCTGAAGTGATTCGGATGGTTCATCCTCCTGCTTGATCTTAGTAGAAGCTACACCAGGATTGCTGACCTTCCCATCGTCAATTTTAACAACTTGGATGACTGCTTCGTCTTTTTCGTTCCTGTCAACAGGTCCCTTCGAAATCTCTTCAGCAGATCTCTTCAGACCAATCGAAGCTTCGAGCTTGACGCCTCCCTCTTGAGCCTCATTGTCTTCGTCAGATTCGGCACCCGGGAGCTCTGCGACTTCGACCTTTAGCTCCTTCTCGGTACCTGACACTGCATCTTTCGGGGCGTTCTCTACGATAACCTCGTTCTTCGAACCGAGAGTCTGTTGGATTCTAACTCCAGTACGACGACCCTCATCATCTGCAGAAGTTTGTATGAATGTCTCCTTATAAATTGGCTGTTTGATAGCATCCACATCGACAGGCTTTAGCTTTTCTTCCTCCCGGGCTTCAGCAGCAGCTTTGTCTTCTTCAGCAAGCTTGGTTGGTAGTGCTTTCCAAGCATTATGCTGAGCGCTACCAGCGTAAAGAGCGTTATTTTGGCGACCTTCTTTCGCAGCATCGGCCATGTGACGAGCACGGGCACCTTGGTCTCTTCCACGTCGACCGTTTTGAATGCCATTGTCTTGCTGACCATTATGTTGTTGACCATTCTCCTGAAGGCCATTGTTCTGTTGATCATTATCTGGATGAAGGTTTTTCTCCTGGAAAGATGCATACCCGTGTGGATCGCCTTCTTTTCTAGTATATACGTGAGTGGTTGCGATGTGGCTAGGACCATTCGCCTGAGCATTGGCCTTCTCGACGATCTCCAAGTCAGTCTCAACCAACTGTTCTCTTTCGTCGTGGTAGGTTTTGACTTCGAAAGTCATGCCCTCTTTGACTTGGCCGATAAGGTTTCTGTAGCTACCACTGAGACTAAAGTCCTTGATCTTTCGACGCATATCGGCAGGATCCAGGCCGCCGCCTTGTTCACTAGCCATAAACTCCTTGTAATAATCTCCAATTTTGTTGCCAGGGTATTCAATGTCAAAACCTGGCATAGGGAGGACAATATCAAAGATGGTGAAATTGCCACTGCCAGCTTCTTCGGCCGAAAGGCAGCGTGCACGCTGGAAAATTTCATCGGAACTAAGTGCGGCATCTCCTCCAGATGCGTGAATCACAACTTCTCCATTTTCATCAACTTCATCTCTTTGTTCGGTGGCTTTGCTCTCTATCAAAACAAGATCGCCCTCAATAACTTTGTCTCCATAGCGCTCCCATCTTCTAGAGGCTACGACGTTCCAAATGAAAGATTGATATGAATGCACGTACATGGTACGAAGATGGCGCGAAATTGATAGTATGGCACCTGCGTAATCGTCATGTTTGCGGGCCGAGGACAAGTGTTGAATGACAGCACGCTCCGCAGAAAATCTTGGTGGAAGATGGTCTCTACAGTGGTTTTTGCCAGTTTCCCGGAATTTATGGATAGCAAGGGCGCGTCCCATATCATCTCTGCCAATACTTCCTCCATCTTTTCCCGACTGAGCTGCTGCGAGTGCATCCTCGCTGAATGTGAGCAAAGCATCTACAGCACCCTTGAAGTTTCCTTTTAAGATCAACTTGCCGATCTCGTGTGTGCCGATTGCGAAGGTACCAAAACGTTGTAAGCCAAAGTAGTTGAGGAAACCACGGGTTTGTAAATGTGCAATAGCATCACCAACAACTTTTTTTGCCGATTGAAGCTTTGTAGCATCATCCATTTTAGTGTCGTCACCGAAATGGCAATCACGTAAGGTAATGGTAAAAACGTTGCCTTCGAGATCACCCAGTCTAAGTGGATACTTCTCATACTTGAAGTCACCAACTCTTACGCCGTATCTCAGCTTATGATTGAGATCAGCCATGCTTTTAACATGATGTCTGAAAGCACTAACACGCTGTGCGGTGGCCGCTCGACGGTCTTTGGTGCCTGCGTAGGCGAAATCTTTGGTTTTAGTTCTCAGCAATTTAGACAGCAAGTTGACAGTTTCCATGGTGTCCTTATTCTCTTTGTAAAGTGTGAAGTGAAGGTATTCACCGCCAAGTTCTTGCCATCCAACTTTTCCCTTGGGCTTTGGCTGGCCATTCGATTGACCACGGAAATCCCCTCGGCCGGAAGTTTGTTGTCCTCTCCCACGTTGGTTTTGTCCTCTGTCACGTTGTTGTTGCGGAGCAGCTGCGAATATATTGATAGAATTATCATCCAAAGCTTCAGTCTCCAAACGCGACTCAAAACGCGAACGCACAAAACCATGAATTCGTCCACGACGGGGTCTGTCATCAATCGGTTCGGACTGTAAAGATCCAAAGGAACTAGGTTTAGCATTTGGTTTCTGTTGAATTTTTTTATCGAGCTCAATGATCTGGAGAGCTAGGATATCACCAAAATATTCAACAAGAACTTCCATATCGTTAGATCGGATTTCTTTAATTTGAACGGCATTTGGATTTTCCGCAGATGGCTGTGCAGGAATATCAACATTTGTTTCAATAGCTGAAGTGGTTGGAGCCGCGGAGGTGCTGCCATTGGGAATATCAGCGAGAGGCGCCGCTTCAGCTATAGCAGAATTTGTAGAAGTGGTTTGCTTTGATTCATTCTGTCCCGCAGCTTCTGCTACTGGCTGGTTCTCATCAACAGTGTCTGCTGAAACAGCATTGGCATTCACTGCACTCTGCTCACAATCGTCAGCTTTTTGTCCTGCTAGGAGAAGGAGCATGAATTGGGATGTCTTGTTGGCTGATAACGTACTCTGTTTTGATGAGTTTGGGGGGCTTTTAGATCCTTAAGGTGAACAACTTCCCCTCCTATGGAAATTTCATTGACTAGGAAATCTGTGTATCTGATCACCAAAATTAGCTGGAGTCCATGAATGAAATAAGTTACAATTAACATGTGACTGCAGAAACATAGCTGCAATAAATGCAAATTGCATCCACTACAACGAAAAGTGGAAGTGAATGAGTTGGATAGATCTTTGAAACATGGATTCTATGAGGTATTGACGCGAACTTTTTGAAAAAAAAGTGCCAAGGTGATTGGGTTGTTGCAAGCAAATCATTTTGAATGACAATAAAACACATGGCATCATATTGGTAAGAGAACAAGACAAGCATACCTTTGCTTTAATATACCTTGGAATCCGGGATTTTTCTTGTTGACATAGTGAAGTATTCCAGATCTAATTTCTTGAGCATGCTCAGGTTGGGAAGATAATGGAACTTCAGAAACCAAACTTTGGCTTGGCTGATCGATTTCCATTTTGTCACTTGGATATGCGTTTATATTCGAATCGATTGTTGCGTCTGACTGAGAAGGAGGATATGCAAGAGAAATTGAGGTGGGAACAGAGCTTGGTTTGGAATTCGAGGAGCTCGAGTCGAGCTTCTGCCTCTTTCGAGGTGACGAACCTTGTTCGTTATTTTCGAAGCTAGCCATATTTGTTGATAAAAATTCACCTTCAACACCAAATATCCTCGTATTGGAAAGAACCTCAATTTTTAATTTTTAATTGGGAAGATTCCGGACGGGGAAGGCGAGAGTGAAGACTGAATTGAAAGGAGATGAGATTTTTCGCCAATTAAGGTTATGGTATCACGTGACCACCAATCACACTAAGGTTAACTACGGCTACGGCAACGAGCCAATGCCGTAATTATGCAGGGGTGTGCGGATGACCTTCTTCGGACATCACCATCACCACGAACATTGGAAAAGGTTAAGATGAAAATCTTCAAGTCTTTGTATCCATATTCATTCACTATGGACAGTCTCAAACCGTCAAGATGAAGACTCTGAACTTTTGAAGCTATCATATTCATTGTTATATACTAGGTAACCTGATCACATCTCATTACTCTCATTACGAGAGCTAATGGCAGGCTTTTTTCTTCTCCTCTTCCCCTCTAAAATTAGCATCACCTATTCCACTCCTGTCGTATTTATCTCGATTTCACGTGGTTAACTACACGCTCTACCCTCAAACTACCGATTCCGTGTTGTATCCCTTGGGGGTGATGCCGGATATGGTTCGAAGGAAAGCGGGAGCGGAAATGCATTTTCGAGTCTGTGGGTGCTATCATCGAGCAATTTGTATGCAGGCTGATCGTAAGCTTTCAATTTCGAGATGAAAACTTTTCTAGCTGTTTCCTTTTTACTTTCCGAAGATCTATGTTCTTTGTAAGCAGCTTCACCCTCGCGTGCCTTTATTTCGTTCTCAATCATCCTGTTATAGATGACAAAGTCGTCCATCTGCCATGGGGTTGGAACTACATCTAGTTCTTCCATCGTGTTTTGTCCTGCAAGTTCTACAAGGGTTACGGTGTTACGATAAATGTCAGGTCCAGATGAAAGCTTCAAGAGAACTTGGCCCCAACTTTCGACCTTGTAGCTACATAAAGTCAGCATATGTAGAGCACAATGATGAAATGTACTTACAGACCATCATACCGTACCCCAAGCCTGGGTGCCCTCTCACTCTTCAGCTTGTGACCTCGCAGAAGTCTGACCACAGACCCAACACAAGTGAGTCTGACAGCATGATATGCGCAGACTCTTGATTCGATGATGTGTATCCACTCTCTTCTTCCGATACCTTTGATTTCAAAGCCGGAGAGCATGGAAAATGCAACAGGTTTCCGATTCCCTCCCCAAATGAACCCATCCTTTGCGTCGGAGACGATCCCGTCACGCACGGCGCAATGTGTGTTTAAAAACCAGCTGTTAATTTTGTAATAAATAACGGCTCTGTAGAGGATAGGGAAAACTTACGCTCCAGGCTCAAAATTTTCATTTGCTTCCTTCTCTGAAAAGGTTTCGACTCTTCTTATTTTCCACATAGGGCCATCTACTTTCGATACCTCACCAGTTGTTTGTAAGTCTAAGTCCCGGAGACAGCCATCCTTCTTCATGACCTTCAGTCGCTCTTCATCCATGGCATGATATCTTTCTCCGAAAGTTTCAATCCATTGCTCGCGAAGCTTTTGTACTTTTCTCATAATTTGTCTGAATGAAGGCCCATGGCTTAGGAAATTGTTCCTCACATGTTGCAAGATCTCCTCCACTATTTTATCCAACCGAGCATGGGCAATAACTTCAAATTCTAGAGATGGTCCTTCGTGTAGCAGGTCGTCAATCAGATTTTCCAATGTGTGTATCTCATTGATTGGAACGACGGGTTTCCTCAACTCTTGGCGTATAAAATCCGACTTTTCAAGACGATAATCGTCTCCATCTTCATGTGGAAGCTTCGATAATTCTGATATTCTTGAGATTTCGGATAAGAGAGATTGGCCAGATGTTTCGGAAAATGCCGGCGACAATGGCAACGGATTGAACGCAGAGGTCACTAATTGATGACGCGAGGCTGTCACAGTATCAGCTCAACATCTTGCCCAAAAGCAAAAAGACAAGAGTAAGTTTCCTCTTACAAGGGGGAAGTGGAAGTCTTAATGGGCGTTGTTTCGGTAGAAGCTTGTTCTCTGAAGGTAGTTGAGTAGAGCCAAGACGTCGGTCGTCTCTATCCCCGGTACCATCAAATCCATTGGAAAGCAGTGTCATCGTTGAAATTTTGGACTCTTCAGTATCGATTTCCGGTATATCTTCCAGACGTATCAGTATCGAGACTGACGGGGACACCATGCAATCAGATATTACTTCACTCATCTTGAACGGATTGTTCCCATACTCCTTGAATGACATATGAAAACCTTTACAGTACCGACAAATAGCAGTAGAGTTTACACGGGAGCTCTTCAACGGGACGAGTGTTTAAATGTGACTTCCATGATCACGGCTTTCCGGAAACGGCAAATGGATGGTCTGTGGATCCATGATCGGCAGGCAGGTCCGCAGGGAGGCTACTTCCTCGTGACGATTGAGTTAGTACGATTCGCATTCACATTTAGTGATAAGCCAAGTAGAGTAAAGCTGAGTCAAGATTCTGCAAATAAAGTCGTATTTTCATGTTCTCTTCCAAGGTTGAGGAGCCATTGTCTGGATGTGTATCCATTTCCAAAACTCGTTAACTAATTAATGTTTCTTTTGCATTGTAAGACTATGGAAGAAACAAGTGTTAATGTCAACTTTAATTGAAGTATATGTAAGTTTTTTTCGCCTTGGACAATAAATTGTTGAGTAGACAGAATATATCCGGGTTCATTGCAAGATCGTAATTCTTCCTCGGTTTATCTTCACGTGCATTCCTCATATATACGCCAGACACGAAAATGGGCCTTTCAGAAGGGCAACTTCCATCTGAAGGATATGTCTACAGATTCTAATTCCAACCGAACAACCAATTGCATGATCATATTAATGATAACATGCGTGATGTAATAACGGGTCTGTCCGCAACTTTTATCAAAAGATCGGTAGATACACATGGAGCTTACTATTGGATGCTCGAGCTTCTCTAAAATGCCAAGCTTCCCTGTTGTGTTTCTTTGTTGTCGACGGGAAACAATTACTAGCTCTATCTTTATGAGAATGGGTATCACAATTACCTACCAATCTCATGTCTTCGCTTGAAATCACCTAACTTTCCAAGTTGACGAAATAAACCATCGAGAACTTCAATTCCAACTTCAAATTAAGATAAACTAATTATCATGAAAAAATTTCTGATAAATTCTGGCTATTATATCAGATGTTCATTTCAAACCCAGTCAACTCAAATCTACAGCTCATTCAGATCAAACCGCATATTTCTCACAACGATGCAATAGGATCCAAAGTTTCCGAAAGACAAAGCAATAAAATAAGCCCACTCAATTATCTTCCAATACTAAAAACAATCACAATATCATTTAATATTTAAATTCTCCTTCCCTCTACACTCAAAACCTATTCACGGAGAAGATTCTCCATCTTTACAGACACACATACATCTATGGTTCCTATCTAATCGAGTAATAAAATATCTTTCTCATCAAGCACTACCAATTTGCCAAACACCTTTCTCTTTAACTACAAAACATAATAAATACCATGTCGTCAAACTAAGCTTTCATACCTAGTGCATACGGAGTAACGCCATGATGTCTTTCTTTGTTAAGCTGATATGGCGAACGGGGAAATTCGCCTAGCGTATGCGTGTATGCGTCGGCAAGTTCCTCTGTAACCTTAGTATTTGACAAGGTTCCGCTCCCGATGACTGGATTTTGGTTTTGGTTTTGTGTTGTGATTTTGATTTCGGTTTTGATTTTGAGTGTTATAGCTAAGTGTTCGAAATTAGATCTCGTTTGCGGAATATAATCAGCTGTTGCATATATTAAGTTTTCGTCGCCTTATTCCTTGTGATTGTCTTGTCTCTGGTTAGACTACGCAATAATGCATACATCATTATGTTAATATGTTATGGTAAATCCCTTTTGAGTTGGGAAACTATGACTTAATTACACTGTTATTTAAAACTATAATAACCGGAAATAAAAGAACTACCTCTAGAGACATAATTCGATCCTGTTAAATAAAGTTTAAGTTCTTTGGATGGCAGATTTATTTATTTATTTAGTACAAATTGTTCGCAAAATAGCGAGTTTTCATATTATTTTTGGCACATAATTAGATGATGGGACGAGTTTTTCGGTTAGAAATGTTAGTTACTATGCATTGGCTTTGATAGCTATTTACTTATTGCTTTCATGTATGTTTTATGTTGAAGCATAGTTTTGGATGTTCTTGGAGGAGGAATTCAATGACTGGCAAATACATTAGATCGCAGCACTATTATGTTTCCATGCATGGATTGGTGGTTTTTGCTTGTGGGATTTCTAATTATATTTTTCATAGAGCATTATTGCGGATGCAGTTCTATTTCGCGTGTGGGTGTGATAAGATGGGTGTATTCTAAAATTTGTAGACTTGAGTTTCCGTGGTAGATGATAGGTAATCTTATATAAAACTTAATTACGGGGACTTTCTTACGAGATTTGAGTCCTTCACATTCGGTTGCTGTATTAATGGCAAGAAATTGCGGGAGAAGATCATGCTTTGAGTTGAGTTGATGCTGCACTATTTTCATGGGGTGATGTTCTGCAACAGAGACGGACTGGAAGGTATCTGATTTCTCGGCTTGCTCGTCACCAATTAATCAAGCTTGAGCTTGGGAGGCTTTATGTGACTTTCTAGATGGCGAGTAACACTTCCCTCCCTCGAAAAAATCACATTTTACATGTGTTGCGTAGACGAGCTGAGGTCGAGAGGTCTATCGTGTCTAAAATGACCGATAATCAGGAGGTCACGTACTTCTCTAATGCCAGATCCAACTGCAGCAGTAGCGACAGGATGAGATATTCAGCTATGTCATTGATGAGTAAGATAATGATCTTGACTTGTCGGTGAGGTTTGAGAGTGCTTTGACATTTTTGGTATCTTCTGTCCCGGATCAAAAATTAGTTTTCAGGATACACTAGACAAGATACTTTGGCGTAAATAATGCGTCAGGTCAATAGGAGGTTGAAGGTATGTTTGTGTTATTTATGCTTGAGATTTCGGCTGTGTTGCGTGAGGTCTTAAGGGGTATCCTATATTCGCCTTCTGCCGTTTTTCCTCCTTGATCCACGCGTTGAAATCACGTTTTCGTTGAGCCTTGAGCCGGCTGTGGGATAAATATATTGCTAAATTAAGAGTGGAAAGGAAAGCAGGGAAAACTGATTATTTATCTAATTTCTGGATATTGATAGCCGGTGAGGATAGATGGACCTTATGTATACGATCACGGCGTTGGAATTTTGTTGTCCTTTTAATACTTCACAATATTATTTATAAGAAAAGAAGAAATACTAAAAAATACTCGGGCTTGTTGTTGAAGAGGGCTAGGGGGCTTAGCAAAATATATATATATAATATATTATAGAAGATTTAATATTACAATATTTTACTATTTTCAAATAATTTTATTTAATTCAAATTTTAAGTGAAAATTAAATAACTTAAAAATTTAAATTTTAAAGTAGAAAAATTAATTAAAATTTTAATATTGAAATCAAAATTATTTTAATAAAGAAACGTTGCTTAGAGTGGTTTTTAATATTTTTAATATTTGATTTTAAAAATTTAAAATTCTAAAGTATGTAATTGTATTGTTAGAGATTTTTGAAAAAGTTGATTTTCGGTGAAGAAAAACACAAAAGCTCGACCCAGGAACAAGCCCTAGTAGAGGCTTATGAATTGCAGTAGAATCATATTTAGTAATCAGACATGTTATATTTCAATAGCTATTCTGATTGGTTGTAAAAATGCCGAGGTTGAAGTTGGAGGAGGGGTTCCAACCGAGCAGATGACAAATGCAGGTCTTCGACCTCATATCTCAGTGAAAGCATTGGAAATTTGGAATACATTTTTACACTACAATATAGTTATTCAATATACGAGACACCATGACACAAATCGATTTAATAGCAATCATATATCCCAAGGAGGGAAAAGCAGATAGAGTGAGCACTGAACTCCACCCGCACATTTCCGTTTCCTCGTAACCATTAACCCCTATCCTCACTAGGTTGCGGAACTCCTCAATGAGATATCTCAATATATCAAAGCAAACGAGCCCGGAACATTGAAATATGAGGTTAACAAGGAAGTTAATAAAAAGTCTGGTGCTGAGGAAATTATTTTAGTGGAGAGGTGAGCATGACATACATACATACATACATAGCCTGCGCCATCAATACATGAATCATGAGACTAATCAATGAATTACTAGCTATAAGGATAAGGCTGCTATCACAGCGCATGGAGCTTCAGAGGCATTCAAGGCTTTTGGGAAGAAGTTGAAGGATGAGGATGTGATTGCTAAGCCTATGCAATTGAAGTTTTTGAAGAATGTTGGAGGTTTCTCTTCGAGGCTGTGAGGATGGATGAAGGGGGCGAATAGCAGACTTGTACTTGACGAGATATCAGGGAGTAGATGAGGAAATGCCACGGATAGATGCACATACTTTACTGCTGAAGTCAATCGATGTTTAGATGTGAGCGGTGGCACTTGATTGGTCAGTGACTCGGTGGTTGTCGACTTTTGTTGAAGATCTAGATGGGAATGTAAAGCGAGAAAGCGTATCACGTATCACTTTTTATCACTTTCATGTGTTTAACTTATTCATCAAGTTATCGCCCGTCATGATGCGTTTGTTCATTCTATTTTGCTTTCCAAGGAGAAATGAAGACTCGTGCCAATCGGCTTCGGTCTGATCATGACCCATCGCGACTTCCCTATTTAAACTTATTACCACATTCGTGGTTATCGATAACCGCGCACTCACCATTTTGCAAATTCAAAAATCCGGAGAACTCTTTTCTTTTTGCGTCTCTGCACATCATCTTCAATTGACTTCTTTTCCCTTCGATTCAGCAAAATCCTGTAATTTTATCATGGAGCATGAATGTGAGCAACAGCACTTCAGTCCACTGGTTTTCACTTCCCACACAGGAAGAGTATTCCAGGTAGATATTGATGAGACTTCGCCATTATCGCCAAAACATGGCAGATCCAACAGCATAGTGTCAATTGTCGAGCTGAGGGCTTCATCTCCATCTCCTCTGGGGCCTCCTATCCTAGGAGGATTTGATGGTCATGGATCCGAGAGTCCACAATGTCCAAAGTATGTCCTCAATTTGAGCAATCAATTAAGAACTATCATGCCAGCATCAAAACTTAGTATGCCTGGTCAGATACACAAAGGCAAACGCAAAGCGTACCTGATCAATAGTATGCTAACAAATTTGCAGAATTGGACCTTCGCACCATAGAAATCGTTCCTCATGCGGAGGCCCTCCTCTCATTTCCATCACGACTCCTAGCCAACTAAGTCAGGGAGTGTCAAATTTAAGCATACAATCATCATCCTCTCGGAAGCAAGCACAAAATTCCTTATGTGATGACTTCGACGAAAATGAGGAGTTTGATGTTTGCAGGGCTTATATGGTTTATAATGAATATGGCGAACTGGTTGATGCTCACAGCCATCTTCAGACTCGAAATACTCAGGATTTATCTGTCACCGAGATATTGAGATTGATTAGAAAGGCATATCACCATGATGTTAGTTCCTCTTGCATCCTTGACTGTTGCGGGGCTTGCACTGGGCATCGTTGAAGGTGGCTTGGAGCTTTTATGCTGACTTCATAATAATAGTTTAGGGCGAGAATGAATGATATTGAACAGATCAAGGGCCAAAGCTCATTGAGCTCAGAAAAGGGCAATTTAACATGGGAGGAAAAACTGTCATCTTGGGAGTACAATCCGAGCGCATCTGTAAAGACTACGCCTGTCAATGGAGACCTAAAGACTGTTCCTGTATATCAAGGACCACCTCGTGTCTTGGAGGTATGTATTACCTGCTATCTACCAGTTCCGTGCTAACAGGTTTAGATTGGTTGTAGTGACGGGAGTTGGTGTTTCAAGGTCAAGGAGGATCAGCCCGATTGGACAGTGGAGGGAGTCGATGAGACAGATCACTGGTCTTGTATACAAAGAGACATTCAATTAAAGTATAACGCCTTCTATTTTAAGGATCGATGTTGGGATTCAGCATGCTAATCAATAATAGGGATTTTATCATCACAGCTCCGGAGATGGATGTGTCAGATTACTTCAGCCGTGTTAATTCTTCACAAACACAAACCGCTCCGGATTTCAATGTTCGAAACCTTAATTGTCTCATAGCACATCCAGATCCTATTCCACACAATCTATACTCCTTCATCCGTGGAAGAGATGTATTTGATAGAGTTGAAAGTTACAAGAGTTTTCTAGATGACGTTCGCTTGTGAGTAACTTCCTGCGAGGTATAGACATGTACCATATATGAATACTAACATTTGATAGAATTCTCCAGCCCGGTGGCGTTGTAGAGTTCCTTGAAGTAGACCCTAGGCCAAGGTCCAAATTGGCCGGTCACACTTCGATTAGACGTGGAGATTATCACCAGAGTGAAGCTCAGACTGACTGGACCGACAATATCGCCGATCGACTCAAGCAACCAAATCACGATGGAGAACTTGCAAAGACAGTACCAGGCTGGATGGAAAGAGTCATAGAACGTCACAAGGCAATACTTCGTCCACGAGGTGGAATTCCTGCGGTTAAGCTAAAGTCTTGGCTAGAAGGGGCTGGGTGAGCTAATTGATGCGTATCGTGAGGGCAAGCTAATATTATATAGGTTCTGGGATGTGAAAGAGATTGTACATCGATTACCTGTAGGTGGTACCACAATTCCTGGTCAGCGATTGAAAGACTTTATTCTATACCAGATTGGGCTGGAGAATGATATACCACAGGTGCCACTTTCTTAGACCCCTTGACTTTTCGCCGCTGATTGGAATTTTAGCTTCGCGAGAGGTTGTTACCTGTTGAAATGGAAGAGATCGAGAGCGGCAACTACTACCTCACTCTGCACATTGTGACAGCACGCAAGCCACGCTCACCCCGAGCAGGCGATCTTCTCATGGACGGCACCAGGCAGGAAATGACGGATATAAAATATGATCAGATGGCTCGCGGCAATGAATTGAAGAACCAAGCAGGGTGGAAAAGGTTGTCTTGAGAAAGAAATGGCCTTTGACCTTGTATATGCTAACCTATTTGGATAGATTCGAATTAGGTCGCATCTCTGAAATGATGACTTCCTTCGAGGAACATCATCCTGGGAATATTCCCAACTCGTCACCGCTCTCTCACCTCCGAGAGCCTGATAAATCTGGGGCGACAGCAGGGTTTTGATGGAGTATAAAGTATGGATTGACTAGGGTGATAGTCGATGACTAGAAGATGGAATATGGGCATTACAAAGCGAGCCTTGTGCTTTCATGATATATCACAAGTTTAGCTGGAGAGTTTAAAACAAGAGTAGCTTAGAGGATGATCATTTTTCAAAATCAAAAAAAAGAAAACTATGTGGCTATACTGTTTGATCCAGCGTGCTATCTATGCACTCTGGGAGATTTCGATAAATCCAATTGTTGCCCGATCACTCAGTTATCTCCTCTGCTCAATGTCCAGATGATCCAAGCACGAGATACCACGTGAACGTGAATTTTAGATATAGGTAGGTAAATAGATAGATTGGTAGGTAGGTAGATAGATAGCTAAGGATATGTAAGTAGTACAATCAGAACGAGAAGCCTTTACAGCGCTACTCATTCGCATTCGCAACCCCTTCAACCGCTCGCTCTAGCTCTCGCTTTCAGTTTTGCTTGCTCGCTCGCTCTTAATGCCTTCCAACAAACCCCGGAAAAAATCCATTTCTCCTATACCCAAGAAAAAAAGCCGTTTCGCCGTACCCAATTCGAGAGGAAGAGGAAGAGAAGAGGAACAAAGAAACATGGTGACGCCGGTAAATGCAGATGATCGTGGATTGCTGATGTGAGGTGATGTGGTCGATACAGGAAAAATTTAGGTAGATAGATAGATGTTTGATGATAGATTTGAGGACTAGTGGTTGTGGTTTGATCTTTTATATCTTTTGCGCTTGCCTTGGGAAATCTCAAAGTTTTGCCATAATCGTATCGTGTCATATCAATGTCGTTAGACATAATACATCATCGAAGGTTGCTTCTATTTTCCTCCTATCGTCAAATAGACAGGACTCCCTTTTGCTTGCTGTTCCATCCAGTGGATTCAATTCGTTTATGATGATGATGCGGTGCAGAATCGTTCCCTGACATGGATTACCAGCCCCATACCGTGGCTAAGAAATGTGCCATATTCACACGTTTGCCACGCATTTCGACCATCCATGGGTGCTCCAACATTCGCCAAGGCGAGGCGCGACGAGTAGGATCTTTTTCGAGACTGTGATTATAAAGTTAGAACGAGTTAGGTCTTGAGGAAAATAAGGAACAACATACCAGCACTCAATGAAGTACTTGAAACTGTCACTCCATTTGATACCAGCATCCGGTTCATCCTTCAACTTTGGAATAGGTTGTCGAACAATGTACGTTAAAAGATCAATCAATCCAGCTCGAGGCTGCATTTCTGATCCATCTGCTGGAAATGGGAAGCGATGTTGAGCTACTTCCAGAAGGGTGACACCAGTAGACCAGACGTCGGAAGTGATAGTGTATGACTGACCAGTAATACGTTCAGGCGCCATGTAGTAAGATGTTCCGATAAAGGTGTTTGCGTCGCCCTTGGTACCGAACTCACCACTGACACCGAAATCACATAGCTTTACCTGACCATCGCGACAGAGGAGGATATTGGAAGGTTTGATATCTCGGTGAATAATCTTCTTTCCATGGAGGTAGGTCAGACCGTTCAGGACACCCTCAGCAATCTTTCCAAGGACCTTCTCGCCGGTACGGCCACCAAGTTTCTTTACTTCACGATATATTGAGTCGAGAGAACCACCTTCACAAAATTCCATGGCAATGGAAATGGTAGCTGTTGAGGGTTCGACGAAAGCGCCATAGTAGCGACAAATGTGCTCGTTATCACAGCCTTTGTTGAAACCTAACTCACGGACGATCTGTTTTTTCACATCGGGATCGGGGTTTGTGGTAATGATCTAAGAGTGTCAGTAAGCAGCGTAGAAGATATTGTGAGGCGTATAAAATTACCTTCAGAGCAAAGACAGTCTTTCCACCCTTCAGCATACACCGAGTTACTGCACCTCCAGCTCCCTCTCCTAAACTCCCAAGCTCGTCGATCCTCTTCTCCATACTTGCTATCCGCCATCCATCATCATCTAGATCTTCAACATCTAGTGTTCGTCCTTTTTCTAAACTCAGTTTATCGAATGCCTCAAGGCCATTCATGCTACCATCCCTTTCCATACCAACGCCTCCGTCGCTCCTTTCTGAGTATAATGACCCGACGGCTGATGAGGGATCTGGTGTTCCTTGCGGTTTGCTCAATCCATATTGCGATGCTAATGAGAATGCAGAGTACTGTGAGCCTGCAGATGTTGGTCCACTTCCCTTGCCATCCATTGGTCCAAAGCTCCCTGATCTCGAATGTGCCGCACTACTTTCACTCCCTCCACTTGCAGACTGACCTGGAGCAGCTGCGATCCTTCCAGATTGTTCATATGGCGTAGCGTTACTTCCCATCGGTGTAGCTAATTGTAACCGAGGTAGTGAAGGTCGTGCAGGCATCGAGCCAGGCATTTGTAGTGTAAGACCTTTCGTTGCAGGGGCATTGACAGGCTTAATGTTTAGAGAAGGTGGTATAGCCAAACCCAGCCTAGGTGTCCTTGCGCCGCCATTTTGTCGACTACCGGGAATGGGAGGACGTAATAAGGGTGCTGGAGAAGACATGTTTGGTAACGAGTTGAGGGAGAGATTACTTGAGGACTTTGAATCAGCAGTGTTATCTTCGTATTGTCTACTCATATTACACTTAGAATAGTCGAATGATCGTGGTGTACAGATGAGGCGGATACGGCAGGGTTTGAACTCGTCGCCGTCTTCCTAACTTCCGAATCTCGGGTTACACCGTTGCCGGTGTTTTATGTATTGTACTGATCTTGCGTCGGCATGCAGTCCACGGCTGCAGGAGACCGTTGCTTTGCTGCAAACGAGGAGAGGCTATTATACGATCGAGATGGGTCGGAGGACCGTCTTGTAATTGATGCCGATATCTCGAAATGTTTAGATGGTAAAGAATGATCTGTTGGCTATTGGGTATGCCAAAGGATTTTCGTGATAATTCTCGTAAGGTTGGGAAGGCAAGTTGTTGGACTTTCAGATCGAGTACTTGGTTGGTGTTTGTGATAAATCTGCGGGTATTTAAACCGAGACTCGTTTCCGTTTCAAAGCTTATCGCTAGGAAGTGTGGGTCGATGAAATAAATTGAGGGTTGTTGGGGTGGAAGGAGGAGAAGCCGTGAAAGAGGGGAAAGGTATTTTGACTTTTGATGTTAACAATATTCTTGGAAGTGGCCGAGCAGAATGTATTGAACTGGGTTGAACGTGTGAATGTATCAATGTATGTAAAAATATTTGAAAAGAAAGAAGATTCTATAATAATAAGAGTAATAATAATAATAACAACAATAACAACAACAATTGAAATTGTATTATATTGTATTGTACTGACTGTCTGCCTGCTACACACACAAGCACAAACAAGCACACGATGTTGGTTAGTGAGCTAGTGAATGAATGAATGAATAAATGAATAAATGAATAAAATTATAGCTTGTAATTCTTGATGAATTTGTAGTAATCAAGAATGTTTTAAAAGGAAAAAGATTCGATTCCCGAAACGGAAAGGGAAAAGTCCGACTAAGACTAGGTAAGCCTACTTCGTACAAAAACCTTATAACCCTACAAGTCAAAGCTGCAAGGGAGTGAAATTGGGGTCGATGCGGATGCGCGTACGACCATATCATTAGCTAAAATGGGGCCGGGCCATTAGAGTTTATGTGCAATCCATGTAAAGACAGTTGGATCTTTTGATTTTGGAGAAGGGTCGTATCATGCATGTATGGATGGACTGGACAAATATAGGTAGTTGATACTTTATACGGTGATTGGAAAGTGGGAGAGGAAAAGAGTGTTGCAGATGTAGATGGTGTTGGGAAGTCAGAAAGTGTTGTAGGAAGAGCGAAGATGAAGGGGTTTACACGGATACAGTAGTGAACAAGTGAGAGTGAGTAGCGAGAGAAGAGAGAGAGAGAGTTAGAGTTGGAATTAGAGCTAGAGTGAGAGTGAGAGTGAGTGAGTGAGAGTGAGAGTGAGAGTGAGTGAGTGAGAGTGAGAGTGAGTGAGGGAGGCTGAGAGGAATTGAATAGATACAACCTCTAGTTAGAGCGAGTACAACGAAAATCCAAGAAGTGTTATTCACCCATCTAACTCATCTCAACAACTACAAACTACCTGCTCATTGACCAACTGGCAGCCGCCCGATGAATTCTATTTTAAAAAGAGGATCAAAGAACCTTAAAAATGTCGTTACCCTTACTCACACATCTCTTACTGAATATCTATCTATTCATTCTTCACCTCGGTCACGCACCGATACTACTGCACAATGTATCAGTTGGGGATAGAATGTAACATGAATCTTTTTACAGTATGCAAAGGATTGGCTATCGATCAAAACGGGGATGAGCTAGAATCGAGAAGTTCAAGGGACTGATCTATTTTTTCGTTTGACGGCTCAACGGGTAGCATGACTAGTTCGTATGCGGCGCCAAAACTAATTATACATTTCTATGGAAACAACACAACAGCAACAGCAACAGCACTTGGCTAACTCTCTCCTCGAAACATAGGAAAGGAAAGTTGATCGGGCATTCGGTTAAAGAACAATTGAAAGCTGTCGTCGTCGTCGTCGGTGTCGTTTCTTCCTTTGTTGTAGAGATGCTTGCTTGATTGCTTGCTTGCTTGCTTGCTTACTTCTAAGTGCTTCTTCGGTGTTTCATGACGAATTGGGCAATTGATATTCGGCCATATATCTTATTTCTCTACCTACGTAACGATACCTCCTTTTCAGCCAAGTTCTACTCGGCATCCTCCGTGTAATGCCATAAGTGGTGAAGATTACAGGAGGGGTAAGAATAGAGTACAGTAATAAAGGGATGAGCGTGGAGAGGTAAGATGAGGGTGGTCAGAAAAATGCAGTCATACAGGGAGAGGTGGGTTCTTGAAGGTGTCTTTCTTTTCATGTTGATCAACATCCAGTGTTATCGGTACCCAATACCAGATACATACATGTATACCATGGAAGGAAAGTCGCTTCGTATATTCGTAAAAGGAGTAGTGAGTGGTTCTACTCTACTGTACCTGTCAACTCTATACAATCGTGGGCAACTGTTTAGTTGTAGTTGTACATGATGATTTCTTGGACCTTTCCCACGTCGTGGTTACGACATGTCATCTTCATTAATTCATAGGCTGCTGATATTCTGCCTCGTAGTAAGCCGCCCAAGCTGCCGGTTCCTGAAATCCCCTTCCCCATATCGGTAGCTTCTATTCACCGAGAATCATACTCGGTAGGTTAGCTGGACCAAGAAATAGAATTTAATCAAACTGTTTCTTTCTTGCCGTTTACTTCACTAAAACATTTCTTCAAAGAACGACTGAAATAGACATTATATTTACAGCTGGTAACTGGTAATTGGTAGTCAAATCAAGACCTTGAAGTCCCATATCCTTGTAAAAATCAAACCTGGTATTCCTATTGGTTGTATATTCCATTTTTACCTCTTAGCTTGCTCCAGAAAAAAACGATGGGCAAAAGCTAAGCTTTTTTTATCTTTAAGCGCGCGCGAATGTGCAGAGAGCCATCGTACAGTCAGCAAATAGTGTTCAGCGAGGCCATGAAGTAAGGTAAAGGGAAAAAAAAATATTAAATTTCCTACAAATTTTTCAACAAAAACACATACAACGAGGTACACTACCAAAAATGCCCTCCAAAAAATCAATACAAGGGTCTGAGACTGTTGAGCAAGTTTCAATTGAAGCGCCCGGCTCATCCCCACAATCAAATCACAATTCCTCATCCGATGACGAACAAGATGTCCAGGATGATATTTCGCAATCCGATTCAGATTCATTAGACAGTCAGGCTTCGCGGAAACGGCGAAAGACATCCCAGGTCCTAGAAGATGGAGATATTCCCTTAATCGCTACTACTTCTGTTCCCTCCCGGGTAAAGGCAAAATCGCAAAACAATTTTCTCGAACCCAAAAATCTCAGCAATGGCGCGATATTGGCTCCTACGGATGCGCAAACAACATTTGCTGCCTTGGATGTGAAGCCATGGTTGGTGGCGTCATTGGGGGCCATGGCCATTAAGCGGCCTACAGGTATTCAAAAGGGCTGCATACCGGAGATATTGAGGGGGAGAGACTGTATAGGAGGTAGTCGCACGGGTTCTGGAAAAACAGTGGCATTTGCAGTTCCAATTCTACAAAAATGGGCTGAAGATCCATTCGGGATCTTTGCTTTAGTGCTTACACCCACGAGGTAAGACCTTGCCGTAATGAAGGGGTATCATCTGGCTGACATCACTTTCTCAGGGAATTGGCATTACAAATTTACGAGCAATTCAAAGCCATCTCATCCCCTCAATCTCTCAAGGCCGTTCTGATAACCGGAGGCTCCGATATGCGACCTCAAGCAACGGCCCTTGCACAGCGACCACATGTTGTTATCGCAACCCCTGGCAGATTGGCAGATCATATTCGAACCTCGGGCGAAGATACAGTTTGTGCTTTACGTCGGGTGCGCATGGTGGTTCTTGATGAAGCGGATCGATTGCTTGCATCTGGCAGTGTAGGAAGTATGCTTCCAGATGTTGAAGAATGTCTTTCTCTCCTCCCGCCTCCCAGTGAGCGCCAGACCCTATTATTCACAGCTACAGTTACTCCGGAAGTACGAGCTTTGAAGGATATGCCTCGCGCACCAGGAAAGCCTCCAGTTTTTGTTTGTGAAGTGGATACACAGGCTTTGGCAATTCCTTCTTCCCTTAATCAAATGCATCTTCAGGTACCCGTAACACATCGAGAGCACTATCTGCACATGTTTCTGCTTACTGAAAAGAATTTACCGAAATCTATCGTGATTTTCTGCAATCGAACCGCTACCGCCGACTACCTTACCCATCTATTACGACTTCTTGAGCATCGAGTTACGGCTCTTCATTCTAAGCTCCCACAACGACAAAGAATTGATAATTTAGGTAGATTTCGTGCCTCTGCTGCCAGAATCCTAGTTGCGACTGATGTCGCAGCTCGTGGTCTCGATATCCCAGAGGTCGGTCTAGTAATCAATTACGATGTTCCTAGGGACGCAGATGACTATATTCACCGAGTTGGTCGTACAGCTAGAGCTGGCAGGAAAGGAGAAGCTGTTACATTCGTAGGTCAAAGAGATGTACAATTGATTCTAGCCATCGAGAAGAGAGTTGGAAGACAAATGGAAGCATGGACAGAAGAAGGTGTTAATCTGGAAACGAGAGTGATTAGGGAATCATTGAAATTGGTAGGAGAAAAGAAACGTGAAGCTATGCTAGAAATTGAGGAAGGAAGAGAAGTTGGTGGAAAACGAAAGAGAGGCATGAAAAAGTTGAGTTGAGTTGAGTAAAAAGCAACAGTGATACCCAGATATGAAGCTTTTCTATATACCTAGTATAGACTTGGGTACAATCAATCTTCACATCATTTTCTATAGGTCAATGAACTTGTGATGCGTCAATCCTAGATTTCAGCTGAGACCTGCGTAACTAACTTACTGTATCCAAATACAAGAATGGAATCCATTGCTTAACTAGATAGAGTGTTGTTTGATCAATCGGATTTTTAGAATTCTTTTAATTTAAATAGTCTTTTTTATATTTTATAATCAATATTGTTATATAATAATAATAATAATAATAATAATAATAATAATAATAATAATAATAATAATAATAATAATAATAATAATAATAATAATAATAATAATAATAATAATAATAATAATAATAATAATAATAATAATAATAATAATAATAATAATAATAATAATAATAAAATATATTATCTCTTAATATTATTTCAATATTATTATCTTTTCAAAAATTAAAATACATTATATTATATTATATTTATATATTTTTATCATTTCATTCTTTAACCAACCAATCAAACAGCACCGCATCATCATTCAGCGAGCCCATTTTACTATTCGGGGAAGTTACAGCAGGAGCGACGCGGTGTGGCGTTACACATGCACATGTGCATCTGGATGGATGGATGGATGGATGCGGGGAGGTGCTAGGTGAGCTGAGCTGTGGGAACCTTCCTTGGATAAATACTTCGTTTTGAATCCTTGCGTTGCTTTTTTTCTCTTTTTAAGTTTGTTCATTTTGTTTTGACCTCGTTCTAATTGTAGGTAATTGTAATTGATGTTCTTCTCATAGATAAATACACTTACTTAAACTTGTCTGGCACTAATTATTTGTCAACAGAAGCTCTACAGGAGAGAGAGAGAGAGAGAGAGAGAGAGAGAAAGAAAGAAAGAAAGGGAAAAAGCAAAGCACAATCCCAAAATGTCTTCTTCGAATCTTTCGCAAAAGAAATTAATCAATACGTTGTCCCTGGGCGAGAAATTGGATGTTATTCTCGTGTGTACGAGTGTCTGTAGGCAAACCCCGTTATCTTTATCTTTTATGACTTCCATCTCCCTCCCTTCTTAACGTTCCAAAACTACCGATTGTTTTGGCTTGGATGATAAATCGGGCTAATTAGAGAAACGAAAAACTTTAGTAGGAAATACGCTTCTAAGTCTTCTGACGGGTGTATGGCGCACGAGAAATGAGGGAAAGGGAAGTTATAAGAGATTTGTTCTCCATACGGCCGTGAGGACTATGTGTAGGAGGATGAGTGCGAGACAGATTTTGTGAGTTGTTTTATTTGATTTTTGCTTTGGTTGAGGTTTGAGGGTAAAGAATTTCATGTCTGGTTGATCAATTATCTTTCATTAAGATTGTTTTTGATATTGAGGTTCCAGAAGAACGACAGGGCTAGGAAATTATAATCACATGCTAATAAGAAACAGATACATGAATCCAAACACAGATCATGCATATGAAAGTGTTTGCAAGCAGCGGGGTGTAAAACCTATGAGTGAGACTTTAGAAGATGGAACACAGGCTCACTGGATAGGCAAAAAGGATGCAAAGAAAATACTTCTTAACTTTCATGGTTTGTCCAGAGTTCTTTCGCGATGTCAGATAGAAAACTCGAAACTGATTTTTGGCTATTAGGAGGTGGATATGTACTTCCTGCAAGTCCCGAGATGTTCGAGTATATCTTTAAGCTTGTGGATGGTGCAGAGAAAGAAGGGAAGAGTTTGGGGGCCTTGTTTCTGTCTTATGGTATGTTATTCTCCTTTCTTCCCAGGTATCGGTTAGTATGTGCGTATTAATACTGAGAACGCATATAGATCTTGCCCCAAGCGCGACCTATCCTCGACAATTGCAACAAGCTGCCGCCTTGTTGAATCATGTCATTCATACTTTGAAGTAAGTAACTCTGCACTTTTTCAAATGATTTCATTATCATAACTCCGAAAGCTGACCATATACCTCCAAATTCATAGCTATCCCCCTTCCTCCATAATTCTGGCCGGTGATTCTGCAGGGGCGAATCTTGTCCTTGCCCTCCTGTCTCACATTATGCATGGTCATCCTAACGAAAGCATACCTCGAGTCCGTCTCGCGGAACCACTCGATGGAGCTGTACTCCTAGCACCATGGGTTACATTTGCCACGAGCTCTAAATCATACGAGGCGAATAAATATAAAGATCTGCTTCATCCATCTGCTCTCAAAAATGTAAGTCCCTTTTCAACGCTTCCACCCCTTTACACCCATTACATTTACCATCAAGCACTTCTCACTTAATCCAAAATATCCTATCGAATCTAACACAACCCCTTAAATGTCAGTGGTCAAGCGCATATCAATCCACCATCCCATCAGATAACTACATAGAACCACTATACGCATCTACATCATGGTGGACACATCTCCCCACAGCTGTTTCCTCGATGCTAATCATAGCTGGCGAAAACGAAGTCTTCATAGACGATGTTAAAGCTTTCGCGAAGAAGCTACAGGAAATAGAAACAGAGACGTGGGGTAGAGAATTGAAATTTGTAGTGGTGGAGAATGAGTATCATGATCAGCCAAATTTTGGGTTTGGTGAGGATACTTTGGGTAAGGAGAGGAGTCAGGGATGGGAAATTGGAAGGTGGGTTTGGGGGAGATGTTAGATTTTGGATGTTGGATGGGAATGATGGGTTTTAGAGTGGGGGTTTTATAAGGAATTGGAATTGGAAATTGGGGATATTGATGTGGTTTCGGGGTTTCTTTGTCTTTGGTTTTTTTTTATGTTATAGTATTATATAAATAAGAATTATCAAATTGTTATTTATTAATTTATATTTTTTAAATATAATTACTAAAAGTAAAAGATTTATTATTCTTCCTATCAAAAACTAATTTGTTTTATAAATTCTATATAATTCTATATTATATATTATATTTAATAACAAAAATTAAAGTTTTTATTCAATGTTTATATTATATTATATACTCTGTATTAATATTAATTAAATCAAATCAAATCAAATAAAATCAAATAAAATAATTTCTAATTTTTTATTTATTTCTAATTATTATAAATTTTATGGGGTTATATATATAATCTAATACATTGCACGCCAGAAAAATTTAAGAGGATATTTGTCGGCGGTAGTCTATGGAAATTATAGAGGAGATTAATTTAAGATGATAAAGGAGACGGGTTCTATCTGTTCTTTTGCCGAGTTTTGATTATGTTGGGATTGAGGATTGAGGATTGAGGATTGAGGTTTTGGTGGAGTTATAGAGTTATGGTGCCATTTGTGTTTTTGGTTCCCTGGGGGGATGGACAGTGGGCGATGGGCGATGGGTAATCGGCGATGACAAGGTGAGTAAGTGGATGGATGGCTTTCTTTGATGAGGGTCTGATGGTGGTGAGGGTGTATGGTGAGGGTGTAGTGAGGGAAGGTAGTAGTGGTGAGTGGGGAATGGATGGTGTTGATCGGGTTTGATAATTAGAACGAGGGAAAAGTTGATGGCTATCACATTTAGAATAATTGTAATACTTGAACTTATCTATGAAATCAAATAGTTGACAGCTCTTTTCATATCCCCCAAGAAATAAAGAGACACGGAGATACGAATTTGCAAGCTCAATTAATGATAATTTCAACCTCCAAACTAGACAAAAAGAACCATCTTCTTAAATCTTCCTCGCCATGATAAAATAGTGCATCTCATCATCAGTAGCTACACCTGGAGATGGTCTTGGTACGAATAAATTACTCTTCGTATGAATGATCTCAAACCCAGCTGTCTCAATCACACTTTTCCAACCCTGTTTTGTGAAAGCTGTCATAGAAGAACATCTAGATCCCATGAACATCATTTCAACATTTGTAGCGCACAATCCATCCGTATCATACATCGAAGGTGTTGTTTTGAAGTCTTCGGCGCAGATCGTACCGATGCAAAGGAGTCCATTTGGCTTCAACCAATTGAACATCTTTGAGGCCATTGTAGTCATCTCTTCACGTGACAAGCAAAAGAGGGAGAAGATGGAGAAGATGACATCGATATCGGGCGTGTTGTTTTGAAATCGAGGTGTATATTCCAACATGTTTGCTTGTTCGAATGAGCCTGTGGGAACATGCTTAACGGATAAATCGACCATAGCGCTGGATAGGTCAAAACCATGAACATTGTGACCATGGGCTGCCATGGTATATGAGACAGGCTTTCCAGTCCCGCAACCGACGTCAAGAACTTTGGCATTTTTGGGTAGTTCTAGGAGCGCATGTTGAATGAATTTCTCTAGACTAGTGTCATGAGAGAAAGCATTCTCATAAATTTTTGCGAGATGGTCGTAGTACTCAACAGAAGGAAACTCTGCTTCTTCCGGCTCTAGTAGACGAGAAGTAGGAGGAGCGAGCTTGGTCTCGCCGATGGTGATCGTTGAATCGAGCTTAGGTTCATCGATAACAGCTGAGGGAGGCATTTTAGGTATTAATTCTGTCGGTTGAGTTTTCCTGTGTTGATACCAACTTGGTGTGTTGAAAGTGCGAGTACTTAGCTTTATCGTTGTATGTATCGATCATAAACTAAAGGGTAGTTTGAACCATTTATAAGGGTATCTAGATCCGGCGCTTCACTAGTGTGCGGTCCTTCAGTCACTTAACTGCATAGAAGCTATGATATACCCAAACTTATGGTCAAGCATTGTGACAAACATGCTAGGAAAATGCAAGTTTCATACAAATTTGAATGAAGCGTAGCGAATCATGCGTGGAATCTGCAAACAAACTGGATATACTTCGGACTGGGATCATGCAATGAGTATTTGACCTGAGGCATTTTGTTCATATGCCGGCGGCCATGATAGTGTGTAGGGAAGGTCGTGCGTACACGTTCTTTCTAGCAAAAATATTGTCCGAAATCATGCATCGGTAAAGATAACGTACCTTTTTCGTCCGAGATATCGGAAAGGCCGAGAACTTCTTAGGGAAATAACATAGAGCAAATAAATCTATTGGCATAGACTATGTTTGACAAGCGAACCTGCCATAGCACGATGAGTGAAGAATCCGCGAAGTAATAGGACATCGTAGTAGGACCACCAGACGAAATGCCGAAGGTCGCGGCTTAGAATTGGGTGTTCCCACAGGTAAATAGACCATCTGGTTTGCAGAGATGCAGAAGATAGGCTAGGGTAGGTACATTAATATGCAACCAACTTAGTTGGGCAATGTTCCTGAATTTTGCCTTTATCTGTGAAAATTGGTTACGAAGTAGAGTATGTAGGCTTCCGAGCGCTGTGTCATAATGACGAGCGCAAAGTTCACCAGCATAGCAGGGACCTAGTAAGCTTTCACATATACAGTTCGTATTAAAGATTTGTATAGTTTATTATTAGTAGGATTTCTTTTGAGATAGTCGTAAATTACTTACCCTTATGTGCATTGATGATAAATTCATAATATATCAATTGGAATTGCGTGAATGGAGTGAAGATAGGATTGCACGCTAAAAAAGGGCTAGTCTCAAGAGAGTATAGTGCCAGCCGAGCATGGGCCTCACGAGGATGGACAACATCTGTTATGTTCCTCTTGGAGACGAGATTTTACAATTATCATTGCTTCTAAATCTCCTGCTGTCGTATCTTATCGATGTGTATAGAAGCACGGCACAGTGGATATTCGTGGGTACTTCACATTTGAGCAAGCGAAAGCACTGCAGCTGTATGATCATGAACATACACAAATGTATCTTTGCGCATGGCAGACTTGATATCATATGGTGCTAAAAGTCATTGGAAGAACAGTAAAGGTTGATGCTCAAGTGATTCAGAATCAGTGTTATGCAAAGAGGGAGAATTTGGAGCCGGTGTCTTTGGCGTCATTAGATGGCTACCATAACTTGATACTTCGCAGTTCGCCAATACCTCACTGACTTTCATCATTGCGACATTGTTTTGGATTGGTCTTGGCCTTTCTAAAGCACAACAATGCAAACAGAGAACGAAAAAGAGTGTATACAGCTCAGATAACAATTACAAACTGATAGCCACGAGGTTTCGAGCATCACGAGACCATAGTTACAGGGAGCTACGGGTCTTCCGAATGTTCCACACCTATCTTTATTACGCAGATTTCCCTGGCCTTGGTTGACGGATGTCCTGAATATAGTACACAGATCTTTTGGTGACATAATTGGTGATTGGATGCCCTGCGTCTGTTCCTGGGAACCTCATGCATGCTAAATGCGGAAAGCGAAAATCGGATCATTGGTTTTACTACTGAGCAAGAGTAGCACTAAACGTCATTGATCTAAATTATAGCAGGGCTTTCAAGGCATTGCTTTTCCCTTACATCTATTATCTCGGAATCTGTGTCAAGGATATCACAAAATGTTATTCGACAAGCACCACATATTGCCCATCTATCTCTATCATCGCGGGAACAACTATAATTCTGTCTGGCAGCTCGTTGTAAAACAGATTTTGCAAGGAGGGACTGCTCGTTGGTTGCGTGTAGGAGCTCCTTACTACTGTAGGCATTGTCGACGCAGACGTGTTCTTGCCTTAGGACCGAACCATTTCTGATTAACTACGGCCACAAATTCAGGCAGTATTTTCAACAGAAGTATGGGACTCAGCATGCTACGCGCATACTTACGGTAAGTCTCGCATTCGGAATGCTGGCATTTGCAACCCATATATTCTAATTCAGGGGCTTATGTCCTCGATAACGATTCCGCCTTTATCTTTTGGACTATATTTACTCTCATCCTAGTGTCACTTGAGTCTAGGTCGCGAACCTCATTCCGTCGTTAAATTCTGCTTCTTGAATTTTCGAGCCGCCATCCATATTCATGGTTCGTGTTTCTGCTTGGCTATATTGCACGAATTTGTTGTCCGTATCAATTGTTTGTCTGGCCACCAGCACATATTCATTGCTGACGCTGGTTATCTTTTTGTGGGAGAGAAAAGGTCTAAAATGAGGCCATCTCGAAAATCTTGGTCCCCTCTCTCCATCCCGGTCAAATAATAGTTTTTGATACTACCCTCTCAGCCCGATTTTATTTTGGGCTCAAGTTTGTTTCGGACAGTGAGTGATAATATCATCGGCAAGGACGCAACTCAAATTATTGCCTGAGGAAAAATCATAGCGAACACGGAACCATAACAATACATGATATAGAACGCGAACTGTAGTTTGTTAGCTGGATCTTTTGATGGGGGCAAAATTTGATAAGTTCGTGGGGCTCATCAAGATCCATTGTGTTTATATACTTATAGGTTCTGCACAGTTCCCCCATTGTACTCAGAATAGCAGAGAAGTCATTCCATTTTTGCGCACAATTCTCCTCCTCCGATTGCTCTGTACACAGAAATATCACTCTATCGTCTTCCTGTTAACCCCGACACAGGATCTAAGAGAGGAGATGGAAGTTGATTACTTTGACGACTCGAAACATGAATGCAAGACATCATTCAGTGATCTTGAAATAGGTAAGAACGGTAAAGTTCGGCTCTAGAACTAATCATCAGTGACGCTCTCAAGTTATGAATCTAGATGGTCAGGATTTGCTTCAATAATGATCATATTCATCTACCTATTCTTTTGTGAGACTAACAGGTGAAAATCATGAATCCGCACGAGGTACAATCTTTCATTGAAAAAGATCTAACAACCGTCAACCGTGAGCTACCTATAGATATAGATCACCTGGTTCGGATTCTGACTTACATCATTGCGCACATACCATCCAGCCCCACTTCTTTCTGCAGAACACAGGGAGATCAAACGTTAACGCACTCGAGGACCAGCTGACGGAACACACGAACCATAACCCGGGATTGTAATTGGATAATATTCATCCGATCTATTACGTGCTCGAACTTTGTTATTCCTCATGATACTGTAAGATCTTACTTCTATGCTTACGGACCACTTATGGTCTATTTGCCTGAAACTGTATTGTTTAGACATATAAAAGTAAAGATTACATTTTCCATTTAGCTTCCTGTTTGAGTCTTCTCTATTATTCTTATTTATGTCTGTTGAGGTTTTGGTTTTCTTTAGTATATTAGATGCGAGATACGGAATTTCACTGATACATATACAGCAGTTGGGATCGTGCCGAATTCGTTTCGTTTCGATAAACAGGTTGATGTTAGGTTAGGTACATGGGTTTAGAATAAAGACGATGCAGGAGTTCGACATGGATGAGACCAAGGGGGAGGAAAACAGGAGTCTTCTCCCCAAAAGTATTAGACGAGTTAGGAGTGTAAGGGTCATTGGGGGTTATTCCACCTGGCCGGGCCTTACCGTTGCTACTCTCTTTTTCGTTTGGTGGACATGGTCTGTTATATCAGGTTTAGTGAGATCTAGAGGACCGACTCTTGATACGACTGGGGACAGGTATTATGACTTTGATGAGGTTGGAGTCTGCTCTTTTTGTTGAGTGAATTTGGGTCGGTTGACGTATTTTATAGATATTACCAAGTGAAAAACTCATCTGGTATCCATGCTTTGACGTCCCCGGATCATCTTTCAAATGTGCAAGGCTTACTGTTCCGATGGACTATCATCGACCACTCAATGAATCTGATGATAACCCTAAAGTACATATTGCGTTGATCCTGATACCCGGGAATCATACGGGGCATAGGCAATTCTCCAAATCACCGTTGCTACTGAATCCCGGCGGGCCTGGAGGTTCTGGTACACTATTCGGTTTGGCAGCCGGACGATCGATTCAGAGCATTGTTGGAGAAGATCAAGATGTAATTGGATTTGATCCTCGAGGTGTTGGAGCAACGACACCACGAGCTGACTGTTTCTCGTATGGTGGGACATATGATGGAGCAGGAGATGATCAGGCACGAGGAGATTACCACAGAACGCTTTTTGCGGCCTCAGGGCAAGGGATTGGTTTGGCTAATTCGAGTTCAACAGCGTTGCGGCATCTTGATGCACGTGCAAAATCTGTGGCGAAATTGTGCGCGGAAAAGGATTCTCTGAATGGAAATAATAGCATTTTCCGACATGCGGGAACACCAAGTGTTGCAAGGGATATGATTAGCATTATAGATGCGTGGGATGAATGGACATCGAATATAGAAGAATCATTAGACTTTGATTCTACTAATTTTGATCCTTCTGATGAGATAGAGTCCAATGATAATTCCGAGGGAGCAGGTCTAGAAACGAAGAGTAAGTTACTGTATTGGGGCTTCAGCTACGGGGTAAGTGCCTTCGGTCTCGGAGCGATAGTTTTGGAGTGATAATTGCTGATGTTTCCAGACACTTCTTGGATCTACCTTTGCAGCTATGTTTCCGGACAGAGTAGGTCGGCTTGTCCTGGATGGGGTTGTTGATGCCGATCATTACGTGGCTCCTATTTGGCTAGAGAGTCAGCGTGATACCGATAAAGTGTGGTCATCGTTCTTTAAATACTGCCAAGAGGCGAAATCTTCGTGTCAATTCTACAGAGCCAACAACGAGATAGCCGATATCGAAGAGAGGTTCAAGTCTGTTATGAGAACTCTGAAAGAGAACCCAATGTCTCTTGTTCTGAAGGATACCCTAACACCTTTTCTTATGACATATTCGGATGTCAAATTGCTCATTTTCGGGGCGCTGTACGCCCCAATACAGGGATTTCCATCTGTTGCTCAATTGCTTGACAATCTGGAACGTAGCCTCGGTGATTGGTTCGAGCTCACCCCAACCCCGCTGTCATACGATCTCAAACCTGTCTGCGAACATGCTCAGCCACGGTGGAGTTATCCTAACGACGCGCAGAAAGCCATTTTTTGCAGTGACAAGAAGTACCCAGTAAGCGTACCATAGTACATATTCCGATCAACATTCTAACATGTACTATAGCTTAATCACACATTCCCCGAAATTGAAAGCATGTTTAAAGACCTAGAAGCGCAGTCGGTATTTGCGGATGCATGGATGTCATTCATGATCCAGTGTTCTGGATATAACATCGAAAGTATTGATCCCCCTATGCAATGGGATAACCATCCAGCACACAGGCAAAAGCCAATTAAAACGGCATTTCCATTGCTTTATATTAGCAATAGTGCAGACCCTGTTACACCACTAATTGCGGGTGTGAAGATGGCCACAAAGTTCGCGGACGCGGGGTTCTTCGAGCAACAATCCGGAGGGCATTGCACTATAGCTGTGAAATCTAGATGCACGATCGAGAAAATAAGGGCATACTTCCGCGAGGGGAAAGTCCCCGATCCACCCAAACTAAAGGGGAAAGGAACGGATCTTCTTGATGGCGATTGGGAAAGATGTCCGACTGATGAATGGCCATGGCATGAATATCAATCAAGTGCACAGGCCGCAAACGAGATAGAGGCTGCAGAAATAGGGCGGATAGATGCATGGGGCGGCATACGTGATGCTTTCGCGCAAATCGATGTTTGGGGCGCGAGGGGATCCAAGAAACTCGGGATTGCATTGTGATTTAGCGTAGATTGATATATATTGGCTTAAGCGGGAGTTTGCTGGGACGTACATACACATGGGCATTGATTGGAGAGCTACTTATCTCCCTGTCCGAATAGAATCATCCAAAGACCTTCAAACATTCAATTTTTTTTTATTGTTGGAACGGTGGACTTAATGAACGAGGCAAGCACAACGTGAAAAACCAACTCGAATTTCATGATTGGGGAGCTTGATGTAATGTCTCGTGTGAATTTACAGGGCGAGGAGGGGTGTTGAGATTCATGGTTGCAGTCCATGTAAGAAGGGACCGAGGAAGGAAGAGGTATATATACTATCCAAGACAAAACATCTTGCTAACTAGTGCCAGTTTTATATATCTCTAGATTCTCATAGTAATTAAAGGTGGTAGTTAGTCAAAACCCAAAATCCTTTTCCCATCATCATCGATATAAATACCGCACAGACCAATCATTCCCTCCACTACGGTGACCGAAAACAACCCAAAAAATTATTTCGAGATGGAATCAAAATATTGCCAGTATTTGCAGAACCCACTCCAAACTCTCATTTTCTTTTCTTTCCTCTCCATCTTACATTCAAGATGCCGGCGTTTGCAAGATCAGTTACTCCTTTCTTCCAGACCGCACGATCGGCGCTGCGTCAAGGTAATGCTGTCAGTCCTTTGCAGCATGCTTTGAGAAGACAAAATGGAGCCGCTGTGATCAATGCTGCTCGTTCATATGCTACCGCTTTCGAGCGCTCGAAACCCCATGTTAATATTGGTATGCTTTCTGTCTGCTTTGATGCTGGGTCTTTGCTAATGTTCGATAGGTACAATTGGTCACGTCGATCATGGAAAGGTATATTTTTGTCCATGTCGATGACCCCGCGTAGGCAAACAAATGCTAATGGATCATGAATGCATAGACTACTTTAACGGCCGCCATTACCAAGAGACAGGCAGAGAAGGGGTTGGCTAATTTCCTCGATTACGGTGCCATTGACAAGGCTCCTGAAGAGCGAAAGCGTGGTATCACCATCTCCACTGCCCATATCGAATATGCTACCGAAGCTCGCCACTACTCCCACGTCGATTGTCCCGGTCACGCAGATTACATTAAGAACATGATTACTGGAGCTGCCAACATGGACGGAGCCGTCATTGTCGTTGCTGCTTCCGATGGACAAATGCCTCAAACCCGTGAGCATCTTTTGCTCGCCCGTCAAGTCGGTGTTCAAAAAATTGTCGTTTTCGTCAACAAGGTCGATGCTCTCGAGGACCCTGAGATGTTGGAGTTGGTCGAGATGGAGATGCGTGATCTCCTCACCACATATGGATTCGAAGGAGAGGAGACACCTATCATTCTTGGCTCCGCCCTTTGCGCACTCGAGGGCCGCAGACCGGAACTTGGAACGGAGAAAATCGATGAATTGATGAATGCAGTTGATACCTGGATCCCAACCCCACAACGTGATCTCGACAAGCCTTTCCTCATGTCCGTCGAAGATGTTTTCTCCATTCCTGGTCGTGGAACCGTCGCCTCCGGTCGTGTCGAGCGCGGTATCCTCAAGAAGGATTCAGAGGTCGAAATTGTCGGAAAGGGAGACCAAATTATCAAGACCAAGGTTACTGATATCGAGACCTTCAAGAAGTCCTGCGACGAATCCCGTGCAGGAGACAACTCAGGCCTTTTGCTCCGTGGTATCAAGCGTGAAGATGTCCGACGTGGAATGATTATTTCCGCCCCAGGAACCACCAAAGCACACACCAAATTCCTCGTCTCCATGTATGTCCTCACCAAGGAAGAAGGAGGACGCCACACTGGATTCCACCAAAACTACCGCCCACAAATCTTCATCCGAACCGCCGACGAAGCCGCTGCTCTCCACTGGCCCGAGGGAACCGAAGACGCCGACTCCAAAATGGTCATGCCAGGTGACAACGTCGAGATGCAATGCGAGATTGAGAAGCCCTGCGCCATGGAAGTCGGTCAACGTTTCAACATCCGTGAGGGAGGAAGAACCGTCGCCACTGGTTTGGTTACCAGAATTATCAAGTAAATTAATTCCAAATCAAAATCATCTAATCAATTCCAATATCTACAGTAGAAAAGAAAACAAACCAGAATGGATCGGATGCTATGACATGTAACGTGTATGAAATGGGTGGCGTGGCGTGAAGGTAAAGGAAAATTACACTGCAACGCATTGAATAAAAAGGACAGACAATGCAAAGCAATACAATGGAAAAGAAAGGCAAAAGACAATCAAATAAATTGAATTGTGGATGGAAAAACTAGGATGAAAGAGAAAGGAAAGAAAGAAAGATGACAGAAATGAATCTCTCATTCAACCATTCATTTATTCATTCGTTCATTACATTCATTGTTTGTATACCTACCTAGGTAGTATTTGAACGATCAACGATCAACGATGAACGATGAAAGATGAAAGTTGAAAGTCGAGAAAGTTGCAAAAAACAGGAGTTCGTCTATTCAAATCGACATCACACTTTGTAAATTTATAGCCCCTTTCTTTTTCTTTTTTTTTTGTAGATTACAGCAGTAGCTACCTAGCTAGTTGGATGGCTCTTTAGCAGCGGAAAAATGAAAGATAGAACTCCTCTCATTTTGATCTTGGTGATGATTTTGTTTTATGTGCACCAGTATTTATTACATCATTTGTATGAATACTGTAATTGATTCTTACGAGCTATCTGGCCTAAAACAGATCTGCATTCCAAGCGAGCCCTGATATCTAGTACCACCCTGCACCTGCTCGATTCGTCCGCTTCGTATGTATTGCATACTGTATATGTGTGCTTTTTGCTATTTTAAAAACAAATACATACATAACATTGCTCGTATGGAATCTTCGCTATCTTCATCATTCGTCATCAATGGTATCATCGCATCATTAGTTGAGTTTAGGTCCCTTTCACTCCACTCAAATAATAGTATCTTTCTTCTCCTCCCTCAACGACTTCACTTGTCCTTCGAAATCCTTCTCTACCCATTCAAAATAGGTTCTCCATGTCTGATGTTGGCTGCCTTGCGCACCTATCCCCGTGCTTGCTGATGGGATGCGAGCATGCAGGTTTAGTGTTGAGCGGAGGGTGCTCTTGATTGCCTCGTCTTGCTTCTCAACTTCTTGTTTGACTGCTGTGTCCTTTAATTTGACCGATAGAGTAACGCGGAAGCAGTCTGCAATTGCGTCGAGGCGTCGAGATGTCTCATCGGGATCGAGGATAACCAACTTGTTCAACATGAGATTGCAGAGAGATCGAATATCGTGCTCATCCTTCAGACCCGCGATAATACGATCGTAAAAGTCAAGAATGTTCATACGTGAAAATGCCGTCTCCATAAGAGCATATAAAGTCTCGTATGCACTCTGTAGTTTAGATTAGTAATGTACGGCTGAAGCTATGATGTATGTCTTACCTTTCGGACTTCTAAACCATCATCAACCTTATGTTTAAAGGGTCCCATCATTACCTCATGAATCAACTCTTCCTTGACAATCGATTCACTCATAACAAGAGGAAGCAACTGATTAAGGTTTGGGTTAATGAGATCTGCTTTATTGTGAGCAGCAGCGTTCAATGTAGTCAGTGCCAATCGACGGTTCTCCAACTCGGTATCAGTCAGCATGACCTTGAGCATATCAATCAACATGACTTTCAATACTGAGTCGAGCGAATCATCACTATCAGATAGTGTATAACGGATCGCTTGAATAACCATAGCCCGGATCGAAGCAGATGGATTTGTGAGGTAGCCCTGTGAAATAATTAGCTGACGCAATTCATTATCTTCCATCACAACGAACCTTTAGTTGTGGCATGAATGCCTTAGGGTCAATCATTGTCAAACGACCAATACACTCTGCACCGACAGCTTTATTGTCCTCGGCTTGGGAAGCGGCAAGCAATCTTTCCCAAAGAATAGTAGTATGCTTGGTGATGGCAGTGGGGTTGCTGCCGGCTTGCTGAAGTATCTCCTTGATGGAATGTAGAAGTAAGAATTCGTTTCCGTCCTTGATCATATTCAATACTTCTGGAAGATACAAAGGTATGTTTCCAGCTCCAGCACGTCCCAATGCGATCGCTGCAGCAAGAGGAACTTTGTCATAAGAAGATCTAAAGCGAGCTGTGAAGGTGGATGGCTTCAAAGGAGATTTTTCACCCAATTGTAATCCGGCTTCTCCGAGAACAGCCAGGGCCAAGCATTGTTTAGCTTCGTCCGAAGAAGAGTTTTGTAGTTCGCTCAAGAAGTTGTCAAGTGTGACACCAACTGAAGATCCTCCGAATACCAAAAGTGTACCAATGGCTTTCCCTACAACCGTGGAGTCTCCACTAGTACTTACATCCCTCAACAAACCAGACATCAAAGGTTGGCCAACTCCCTGCTTGCCGATATTAGCGACCAAGAGAAGGACGGCATCAAGTACAGCGCCACCTAAAGTTGAGGTCAATAATCCGCACAGAGCAGAATTTAGCTGATCAGTAACAACAAGCTTTGCATCATCCGTAACCAAAGTAGCCAGTACGAGTAGTGCTGGACCGAGAAGATGAAGATCGACTGTGGTCAAGAGTGGAAGAAGTGCATCGATAAGGCCTTGAATAGTGGGAGCATCGAGGGAGCTTCTAGCTGCGGGAGATACGATGAGATTCTTCAGAGCACCAAGACTTGCACCGCGCAGAGATCTGTTGGCCTTTCTGAGCTGTGCAGCAAGTTCTAGGGAGACATCTCGGATCCATGAAGGCTGCAGTTGGTCTTTAGCGGCTGAACTAACCTCAAGTGAACCAACCGCAATAGTATCGATAGCTCTTACAGCAGCAAGGCGAGTAGTTTCGTTTTTTAGTCTGTCACTGAGTACACTAAGAGCAGCACTTCGGTTGTTTTCTGTGAGAAGCGATGAACCTTCCGGACTTGCTGTACGAGCAAGCATGATACCTAGGGCATGTATAGCACGTTGACGGACTTCGACATCTGCATCAGTAGCAGATACACGGTCAACTATCACCTGGTATAATTTTAGAACATCTTCTTGCTGGGTTGGTTTAATCGACTTCGAACGTGGCGGGGTCAAAGCCTTTACAAGTTGCTCAGCTGTACCAATAGCCTCACTAGATATCTTGTAAAACTTATTATGTACAGCTGACGCTACGCATGGAATAATTTTGGGCAGGTGAGGCTGTAACACGCTTGAAGAATGAGTTTGTGAAATGTCGCCTAGTAATTTGAGAGCAGCAATTCGCAAGGTATTTGCAGTTGCTGATGCAGCACCACCACCAGTGACGGCAGTAGATGATGGTCCAGATGATGGCTTATAACAATCCAGGATAGGATCCACAAGCTGACTGAAGTGTTCTGAAAGACTCCCAACCTGAACCGAAACCATCTTATCCAAGAGATTTATGAGGGCTTGCTTCGTTGGAATGGGGCTTGTCTTCAGTAGTCTCACGACAGCCTTTACAATCATAGGAGTCAATTTTGCCAGGTCTGCGCGGGGACCTGAAACAGGAAGCGGCTCAATGGTTGGTGATGCCAAACCAGCAGATCTCGAGATGAACGATTTATTATCAAAAGTAGCTGAACCACTACTCTCTCTTCTGCGTTTTCGACTTTGGGGTGCTTGATTTGCATAAGCCAACGACTCATCCGGCGAAAAGTCGAGTACGACGCCTTCCCCAGTTCTCCCGATAAGAGATGCCATGGTAGCAATAACTTCAAGTCGGACATTCTCCTCACGTTCATTGAACCTCTGAACAAGGGTTGGAGCGACTTGAGCATATAGAGTTCCATCTTCAAGTAGATCACCACTGCCTCTAGTTGAGATCAAAGTGTAGAGAGTTTTCGCTGCACATCTTCGAACTTTCCAACTTGCATCATCATCGTCATCATCAAATCCATTGTCTGCCTCAAAATCATCATCGTCGTCGAAATCACCCATATCATCTTCGTCAGCTTCAGTCCCTCCCATTTCCTCGTCATCATCGTCGTTATAATTCGGATCATACTTTAAGAATCTAAGAGCTGCCGCAATTGTTTCCTCTGTGTGGATTCGCATTTCCGTACCACAAGAAGCCAAAAAGCCGTCCAGCGCGACAAGTGCAGATTCCCTCACGTCGTCTATTTCAGGATTACTTTCGCCATCCTCGGCGGCGTTTTCAAGCTGATCCTGTAGTTCTTGCTCGCTTAATGCTGAAAGTACGAAGGGTGCAAGGGCCTTCAAATAAGGACCGAACCTAGAGGGTATTGATCTTGCCATTGATCCTAAAATGGTAATGTACAAACGTCGTTGTGGCGCGGTCAAGTGTGGGTTACGAAGAGACTCGATGATGTGAGATACAAAGCCACTGAGGTCGGAATCCGTCAAGTGCATAGCTAGTAGAGACACAGCGACTACGGCCCGCTTTTTCACAACAGAACTAGCCTTTTCGGTTTCTAAGATACCGACAACCAAGTTTTGAAGTGCTTCAACTTCTGCGTGTTGTAAAAGAGGACCGAAGCATCTTGCGACTTCAATCAAAACATCAACAGCATCAGAGTCGATTTCTGGGTTTGTGGAAGGGTCGAGCATTCCTGGTGGAGGATTCGGAAGATTTTGGCCCCTGGTAGATGTTGAAGTGACTATACGACCTACTAATCTTGGTATCAAAACTCTGCTAATCGCAGAATATGCTTCGAGGACTTCTTTGGACGGTGCAACACCACTCACGGGTCTTGGGAGCGTGATGACCACTGTACGTAGAGCCATTGCAGGTATTGAGTTGTCAACAGAATTTTCAGTTGTCAATGTCGAAAGTCTTTCGATTAGCGGAGCAATTATGTTGCTCGGTAACTTTGTGACGAGCGGTCCAAGACTATGTCAGGTCAGCTAAATTCTACTTCTATTAGGGGCCATTGACAGACTAACCATTTAATGGCCAAATTTTGTACCTCCCCATTTTGATCATCCAAGGTTCTGATAATACCATCTACCGTCTTTGCAGCTGTACTATAGTCATTGTGAAGAAGATCCGCCTTTCCAATCGTCAGGACTTGAAAAAGATCATTCAGTGACATGAATCTATAATCAGGGTCCGCATCATGAAGCTTTGGTAGTAAAGATGCGACGGTTTGTGAGGTCGGATTTGTTGTTATCGAGTTAGAAGCCATTGCCACTATGGACTGGCAGACCGGTTGGTAATAGCTGTGAGAGGAAGGCTATGTTGTGACACTATCAAATTACCATTTGTTTATTGGAGAAACTGGTAGATGTTGCTTATTTGTTCGTCTGGTTATATGCGGCGTGGATAGGAGGAGGCTTGAGAAAGAAAGGTAGGGTTGAATTAGCTTCTTATACTGACTGTTCGAGCTGAAGCTATAAAATCTAGAGCAAGAATAAAGTAGGGAAAGAGAATAAAACATTGGCTTACTATTGGTATATTCTTAATGTGAGAGATAGATAGGTTGATTTAAATCTTGTGTTGGAGAAGGACGGGTGTCAATAAAGTGTTGATATACTTTGTGTGTATTATTTTACAACTCGAGTACGGGTAGATAGATATCCCATATCCCATATCCCATATCCCACCAAGCTCGTTACTCTAGCATCGGGCCTTGAGGTGGCCGTAGAAGTACTCCGTAGTGGGGTTAATAAGGCTTTCAAGCTAGGTAAGCAGTGTCTCTAATAATAAAGTACGCTCGGTACGTCCCGTCATCCCATCAATAAGCAATTGCTGCCTCAGGATACCAAGTAATAGTACCTACCTACCTTACCTTGCCAGGAATTTTTCGGCAACTCAATTGATTCATTTATTTTCTATTTATTACCTCACCCCCAAGTACAAATACTTTCCTTTCATTACTCCCGAATATCAGTTAATGTATGCTCTCTTTTTTCACCCTTCCTCCCTCGCAAATGTTTGTACTGACCAAAGTTCATTAGATTGTATATTTCTTCTAACAATCCTACCCCTCCGATAATGGCATTCTCACGAGCAGCTATCTTGCGCAACTTGCGCAACTTCCGAGGTAGACCAACCCTAGCTCGCCCCCAGGTCAACCAAGTCGCCAGAAGAACCTATGCCAGTGGAGGTCATGGACATGCCAAGGCAGGTGGTGATGCAGTTTGGTGAGTGTTACTTTGCCATGTCATATCCTAAATTCTTGACAGAACTCATAACTAATACATCACACTCTAGGGCTGCCGGAGCAGTAGCTGTCACAGTCCCAACATGTTGGTTCTTGATCTCAAACAAACCAGACAACTCTCACGGCCATGGAGGACACGGTGACAGCCACGCACATGTTGAAGAGCATGAGAAAGAGCACGAGGAAGAGGAGAAGCCCGAAGAAAAAGAAGAAGATAAGACAGCCGAGGCTGAGGAGAAGACTGAGGATAAAGAAGAGTCTAAGGAGTCTGAAAAGACTGATGAACCTGATAGCGATAACGGCGCTAAGGAACAAGATACGCCAGCTACTTCTGACGATGAGAGCGTTGAAGACACAGATAAAAACATTCGCAAGTCATTTCCCGACGCAAAGGGGGATAAGAAGGCTCGGTTAGAAAGCAAGCAGGCTATCAAGCAAGGCGAGGACAACTCACCACCAAAGGAGGATGAACCAGAGGACAAGGTATGCTGAGGCGTGTTAAATGATGGTGTTCGAGGCTAACATCCCGTTTCAAGCCCCGTGCTTCAAAGGAGGCTGGAGGCATGAACACTCAATCTGGCAAGCAGGAAGGTCTTTCAAATACCGATACTAAACACTCCACCGATATCACAAATAACCCAAGCAAAAGCCAAAAGCTTGAAGGTGCTCCCGAGAGTGCCAGACTCAAAGGGACCGTCGACCCAGCCCGTTCCGAGGTATAATCTACTTTTAATTTAGAATCTATGAAAATGCCGCGCGTCCTCAATGCTGTATGCTCACGAGGATATAGCCTTTCCTTGCGAATGAAATGAGCTATGCTAACGATGATCCCAGGATAAGAAAGAATCCGATTCTTAAATTTGCAAGTCCATGGTCACGATACAGGCACAATAATGTATCATGTACCTCGCCGTAATTGTACATAATGTATCAAAATTCTTCACAAAAGCGCAATGGTAGATTTTTGTGGAAATTTTCGTGGACTACAGTTCTTATTTTTACCTTCTCTTCCGCAATTTGTGCACTTCCCTAATGAGTTAACGCAATGTCAAAGTTGGGCGACAGGTTTATCAAACAGCTACCGTGTTGTACCTGTATTTGATTGGAAAAGCATAGGAGGCATGAATTGATAATGAAAAAGCTGTTGCATACTGGGTTGTTACTCGCTACAATGATGTGAACATTCACGATGATTGCCATTGAGAAGTCAATTTTCTACATTCATGTGACGTTCGTAACTGAGAAGCAGGATTAAGGTTCAAAATTTGAACCCAGCGTGCTTTATACCTCCTTTGGTCTCCATCGGATCTGGAAAGTGTCATCTGGTGAGTGGTAGACAGACAGTATGGAAGGAGCGACAGAGCCCCGCTGTTCTTGTTGATGTATACATTTTACCTCTTCGCTTTTTAACTTCTACACAACTATCATCAAATTATCATATTTGGCATTCAATCATTACTACTACAAGTGCATCGTAAGTTATCCCTCTACAAAAATACTGACATCTATCACTAATTCAAATAAACAGGCTCATTCATAGGTATCATTCCGTCAAACATGGCAGCTCGCCGCGAAAAGCGAAAGCTGGCCAAAAATCCACCCGTCACGAAATATAATTTAGATCCAACTACACCCATCCATCGACAGTCACTTGCAACTACCTCTGCTCCTGCTATGGTCGAAACCAAGGAGCCCAAATCCACTCCTCAATTGCATTATGCCATTCTCGATCAACCACAAAGATCTGAACTACCCCTGAACAGGAACAAGTCTGAACATAAAGGACAAAGCGATTGGATGGTCCCATTTTGCCATAACCCAGTTGGTGATCACAAAACTGCTTTCACGGGAATATTCGCTCCTTGTGTTCTATATGGAAAGACTCACCGGCGACTTAAACATGTATCTCTCGGTCGAGACCCACATGATTTCAAGTCTTCCGATGGCTGCAACTCAATGTGCTGGATTCATGGTGCTCTAACAGTTGCTTGTTGTCTGTCAAGCAAGTATACACTGATATCATAATGCAGAATATGTTTGCTAACCAGCGGGAATAGTTGGTCTTACTGTTATTCAGCGTGCCCGGATTCGTGCTCAATACAGAATTCAAGGGTCCATGGGCAATGATATCATAAAATCATCTTTTTGTGGTCCCTGTGCTATGATGCAACATGATCGAGAGGTTCGTGCTAGAGAAGGCGACGTAGGATTAGCAAAAGATTTTGGTGGGCCACAAATGTCCCAAATTCAACCCAAAGCGCCGCAACCAATGAGATATGCCTTGCCACGAAGCACTTCAGCTGAAGATCCTCGGGTAGAGAATAGGATATTCAAGCAAGGACAGAGGCGTTATACAGATTCTGAGCTTCAAGAGGTCCCTGCTGTAGCAGTATCGTGTGCAGAAGGCACGAATTGTCAGACATCGAATGGCCACCGCAGTGAAAATTGCGTTGAGGCATTAAAAGATCATATGCTTATGGAGCCATATAGGAGGGCTATTAACTCTAGCAACGCTGGCGCAAATGTTGCGAAGATTGACGGTGCTACATCTTCACAACAGAAAACCCGAGTAGGTTCTGAAAAAAAGAGTCTCGACACAGACTCACCGATTCCTTCGCTCTACGAGCATCATTTGAAAGTGAAAGGTTGTGAGAAACTCTCTAGGATGCCAGCAAGAGGACATCTCTCCTACGTTCATGATTTCTCTGATTATTCTGCTACTAAGATTGTTTTGGATCATTATGCTGAGGAAGAAAGGCGATTGCAAGAAAAAGGCATCGTGCGCTGTCTCGCCCACTTTAGCAAAGAAAAATTAAACCAGCTAGGCTCAAACAATGCTGCTACACAGTCTATCAGATCTTCCAGTTCAAGCACGATTCGGCAGCATACCTCTCAAGAAGGTGCTGTTGAAACGCCGCCTTTGGACCTTGTCAACAAGTCTGGCACCGATAGCTGCGCTACTGGATCAGTCGATGCTGCATGGCTATTAGATTTACCAGCACAACATCGAATTTCGAGTTGTTCCGTTATACCTGAGGACACTGCTAGTGTACAAAAATCACCAAGACAACACCGAATAGTCAGTTGTCCTACCACGCCTGGCACTCCTGTTACCGACAGCTCTGCCAGTTCCACAGCAAAAGATCGCGCGCTGTACTGTACTGTCGAGGCTGCATCTTCATCCGGCTCTTCATCGTCAGCTTTGCACAATGAAGTTCCAGCGACCAAAATGGATATTATGGAGGATTCCGATCTTTCAACTCCTCTCATTCAATATTCCCAATATTGTCATCTCTTGGACGAGAGCACCCTCAAATCAGACTCGCCTATTCATAGATCATCATCGAGATGTCGAGCTTCGAGTTGTACGGCTCTCAGCCCAGCCCGCGAGCAACCTTCCAAGGAATGTTGCTCTGCGCTATCTGGTAATTCCAGTCCTATTTTGGTTAAACAACATCGAATATCTAGCTGCTACGCTTCTATTCCTTCTAGTAGTAGCAAGAGTTTATACGGGGAAAATGATTCTCGCCTATCAGGAGATTGTAGCTTCACGACTGGATCTTCAACGCCTCTTGCCCCTAAGCAGCAGATATTTGCAAGCTATACAGCTGAAAGCTCATCAGTTAGTCGAAAAAGCTCGTCGTCGATGGGTCATTTGATGGAAGATGGATGCCTGCTTTCTGGAGCCGCCAGTCCTATCAAGCAGCATCGTGTTGCAAGCTGCGGTGACAATGTCGGTGGCCAGAATTATATCAATACAAAGAACAATTTCGGGAATGGCTATATTTCATCCGGGTCGACAACTCCAAAACCACGTCAGCATAGGGCAGTAAGCTGCATCGCCTCTAGCGCTATTTCCGAATGCGAGGAGCATTTGTTTGATGATTGCGAGTTCGACTCTAAAATCGCTAGCCCACTTCTACAACACAATCTCGCAGGCTGCGATACAACTTCAGTGTCAGCAAAAGAACAAGGACATTTGTTAACGGTATTTGAGGAAGAGCAGCAACACTTGTTAGAGGATTGTGCGGCAGACTCTAGCCCTTCCAGTCCACTCCGACAGCATCGTATAGCAAGTTGTGTCATTTCTAGTCCTTCGAGTAACAGAAGTTCCGTGGTGAAACAGCACAGAGTTGCTAGCTGTCCTGATATCATACTAAATGAGGGTAGTGGGGCACAAAGATTATCACCTGATTCTCATCACCTTCCTCGTGATATCCTTGTCGACGCCAGTGAAAATGATCAATCAACTCACACGAACTACGAAGATTGTCTACACACTCTGGATGAATGTATTACTCCAGCCGATAGAGCCAAAATGGAAGCTAATGCCAGTCGGGCTACAGAATATAAAAAGTATAGCATGAAAATTGCTAACCATTTCAATGACCAAGCCACTGGGCTCAATGAGAAATCCGCTGAAGGGGAAGAAGTTCGAAGACCTAGACTCAACGATTTTGCTTCACACGAAAGCGATGCTCAATTTACGCTTGCTCAAGTCCTTTCCTTAGATCAAGAAAATCCCATGATCAGTGTTACTCGAATAGATGGAGATGGAACCAGGAGCATAGCTAGTCGAGGCAGCGTTGCACCTCCCGTCCCATTTCCATCTCCCGCCGCACCTTATCCTTCGCCTATCACTCCCTTCCACATTTCTGGCGCTTACCCTCCATCCATCCCATCTTTAAGCAATAAGAAAGATAAAAGAAGAATTCCTTCAGAACAAAGTTCTGCTGGAAGTGGATTTGCTAGTTATTTTGGATTCGGCAACACGAAAAAAGCACCGGGTTTGTGAGTGGCTACTTGAAAATAAGATCGTGTGAAGAACTCTGGGCCGCTGACATGCTTATAAGAGTCATTGGCATCGGTGGTAGTAGAAGAAAAGTAATTCGGAGTAGGGTTAGGGTTAGGTGTACGGGTGTGGGAATCGTGGAGCCCGTGTCGATGGAAGAATTGGAGTTGGAGGAAATTTTATTATAGAGGTGGATTTTGGGATTTTGGGTTGTGGGATTGTAGGGTGGGAGACAGGTATGGCATCTTGTTATTGGGCGGGGTAGAAGGTGTGATTATTGTTATTGGGCTGCAGCCTGGGGGGTGTATGTTATATTCATTCCATTACGTTCTTTATGAGGGGTTTTCTGTTTTTAAAGGTCTGTCTGTAACTTAGTCTTTTAGTTTAATAGATGGGTTTGGAGATGAGTTTGATGATGAGCCTTAAGACGAGCAGAGGATGAAATTAATATATTTTTTGTGAACACTGTCATCATCTTCTTACTTGCTTGAACTTACTAGTGGAGGATCTTTAGTGTGTTGTATATTTATATATGAGATGAGTACTTGAGTAAATATTAAATATTATCAAATCTCATTTGATTTGCTACATTGCTACATTGCTACTCTATTAACTCTCCGGAATCTGGCATTTGGATTCTGATTTCTGAAGTCTGGATTCCATTTACCATGACCATGAACATGAACATGAAAATGAACATGAAAAAAAAAAAAATGAAAAATTTCTTTATTTACATTTAAAAAATTGGGGGGTCTTGCCTCCTTTCATTCCTTCCCGTTCCTTCCCTTCCTGTCTTCCCGTTTGCCCTATCCGTATCTGTGTTTGTGTTTGTGGAAACCAATGATTGATTGATTGATAGATAGATAGATACTATGCTTTCCCTTCCTTTGAAAAAGCTTGCTTAGACTTAATGACGCGGCTATGCAGTGCCGAGTCAAGATGAGACAAAAAATGGATTTGTAGAAATTAGAGAGATAAAATTACAACGAATTTATTCCCCTTCCCAATTTCCCCGCGCGCCTTGCCTTGCCTGAATGCCCATTGGTTGATATGTGTGAAATAATGCCAGATTTCGGTAATGGAATAATCTGGCGTGGTGTGTATGGTGTGAAGATTTCTTTAATTTTTCCAGCGTTGGGATTTATGCATTCCTTCCGCATTTTTAGGCTCTAATCAGAGGTATGGTAGATGTTAGGTGTTGGTTGTGGTGGATTGTAGTGGGCGACGTCACAATGGAGAAGGAGAACGATGGTCGCGAGTATGAGGGTTATGGCTGGTGGAGTGATTGTTGGAGGCATAGAGAAACGGTGAATCCGATTAGCAGCAAAGGAATCTAACCAACGGACTGGTAAAGGAGAAGAGGTTCGCCGACATTTTCGATTTCCGGGATTGTGCATTTAAGATCAAAGGCTTTTGAGAGGACAATTTTGAAGATCTGGAAGTGAAGGGTTTATTAGCTGATGTATAATAATTGAGTAAAATGGTGCGGAGCACGAATTGCTATGTAGCAATGATATATAGACTGGCTTACCTTCTGGACATTGATGCTATGACTTGTACTACTAAAAATCAGACTCGCGCGCATTGCTTTCGCGAATCTTCGAGCCTAAAATCACTTCCGTCAGCACATCTCAAAGCTCAACAAAATCAAGCATTTGTAAAACCAACCTGATTCGAGATCTCCTCTTGATCCTCTCTCGGGAAGTTCACAAAATGATCGTATTTAGTGCCGACCAAGAATGGAATCGCCGTCTTGTTGAAGCCCCTCCCCTGTCTATACCACTCCTTGATACTATTCAACGTACTCTTCCTCGTCAAATCAAACATGAATAATATAGCCACTGCATCGTTGCAAACAAGTGGTAACATATTCACAAACTCCCTCTGTCCTCCCAAATCCCATATTGAGAATGTGATCTCGGTATTACGTATAGATATGGTTTTCTCCATGAAATTGACTCCCAAGGTTTGAATATAATCTTCATCCCAACTCCCTTCCACATACTTGACCATCAAGGAGGTTTTCCCAATTTGTGCATCCCCTACCATGCCAACTTTGATGACGACGCTATTCTTCGAGCCTCGTTGTTGTTGCTGTTGTTCGGTACTCGCACCTGAACTCCTTGAATTTTGTTCTTGATATGCATTTCCATAGTTGCCATTTCCTGATAGACCGGAAGCTGGACGCGACAGTGACGCAGGAAAGGCTGTGGGAGGTGTAGGATATCGACCGTTTGTCGAATCTTCTTGTGGAGGTGAGGCAGGGTATTCTTGTGGATATTGTGATGGGGTTTGAAAGTCTGCAGATGCAGATGCAGAGTGTCGCGTGTTATGTGTTGGCGTATGTGCTCTCTCCTCTATTCCAACCATAGCATCGTCCTGAGGTGGGTCGACTCCCTGGTTGTCATATGCGATTTCGCCGTCCATCGAGTCTACTGCGTCGTGAAATTGAGCGGGAGAGCTCAGTGGAAAAGTCGTCGGATCCAGATTGTCGGATTTATGGGTAATTATAAAGATGAATGTGTAAGGTTATGGTTCTTTAAAAAGGGTGAGATATCGAATTGGCGGCTGAAAGGAGGAGATCAACACTGGGATGTTGTGGTAGATCATCCACACTTGATTGTAGTGTAAGTTATTTTGGTATTTTGAAAATTGTCAAGGTATCTTATAAGTACCGTGAGATGTATATGATGATAAAGTCAAGAAATGAATGACTAAGATTCACTGAATGATTTGTATAGTATTTGCTTGGATGAAATTGAAGTTATTCGGAGAAATATCCAGGGGGTCTTCCTTTTCGCAACCTGGTGCAAGGCAGCAAAATGTCAGGCGGTGGCTCGGCGCTTGGGGCATGGGCACTGTTAGCACTATTCCAACGCGTTTTCCTGCGCGAATCTCCTTGGAATTGTTGGTTGATATGAGAAAAAATATGATGTTCTATTCTTCTGAGTGGTATGTATGATATGAATAGCATAGAAAGGTTGAGCGGATAAACATCGACCAGTACGCGGGTGAGTATTTGGGTTTTATTACATCAAGAAATTTATACTAAATAGAGTCGAGTTTTTATTTTGTCTTTCTGTCTTTTCTGTTTGTCCAGTTGACATTTCGATTTCTACTCAGAGGGAGGATTTTCATTCGATAATATTATAACTTGGCAGCTCACGATGGCCGTTTGAAAGCGCCCTGCATTCGACGGGTTTACTTTAGTTATTTTGTGATGTCCTTGTCTGATTGGTTAAAATTATTTGTATCCATATAAGCAAACCTTATTTTTATTATTTCACACCTCTCTTTAATCCATTGTATCATTCCTTGACTGAAGCTCAACTGTACGCCAAATTTCTACCCCTCAACACCCGTTACATATACAATAATGGCATCAATCGCAAGGACTCTAAGGCCATGCACCTCAAAAATTACATTCAGCGCGTTTAAGACTGTTCCATCATGGCGATCCTCTTCTTTTGGAGCTGTTCGAGCTTTCTCATCATCTAGGACTGGTGAGTTCATCTTCTTATCAAAAGTCATCCGATGCCGGGCCTATTTTACAGAATTCATTCGCAGACTGAAGAAGTTGGGCAATTCTTTCAACAGACTTCACACTTTGGCACATGCACATTTGTATTTAATCATGGGCAGATTCAGCGGATATCAATCCTGCCAGTACTGTCTCAATGTCCACTATACCTACTAACATCCTCTTTCTTCAACAGCTTTGAGCAAAAGATACACCAAAGATCACGAATGGGTTCTCCTCTCTCCCGACAACAAGACTGGCACAATTGGTATTAGTGATTATGCCGCACACGCTCTTGGTGATGTCGTTTTTGTCGAGCTTCCCACAGTCCCCATGGAAGTCAGCGCTGGTGATGCCATTGGCGCGGTAGAATCTGTCAAGAGCGCATCCGATATCAACAGCCCTATTACTTGCAAGATTGTGCAGGCAAACGCGATGTTAGAGGAATCCCCAGGCACTATCAATAAGGGTCCCGAGGATGAAACAAGTGCAGGAGGCTGGGTTGCCCGGGTCGAGGTTGGGGAACAGGGCATTAAGGATTTGGAGGGTTTGATGGATGAGAGTGCTTATAAGGCATTTACTGAAGAATCGTGAGCGATTTATGAGCTGGCATATGACATGGGATGATGGCATGATGGCATGATTGCATGGATGAATGGGGCATAGATGGAAAATTCAACTCAACATTGATGAATGGGTATTTGGGAGTGGAGTTTATTCAACAAACATGGGCGCTGAAGTGGAATGATATTGGATTAGCTACATCCATATATGTATGCAGCCTTTAGTCTCCTCTGAAATATTTGAAGAAGCTATTGGTGGTCCAGCCAGCTGAGCTATGTAAATTTTGTTTTGTGTAGCCATGTGTCCATAAAAAAAAGAGCCTTTTCCGGTACCATTCACGCATTACCACCCTCTTTGATAACGGGTCGATTAAGGTTAATGGCCTCCAGTATCCTGGCAGCACCCTTACTAACCAAATCTTGAGCGAGAGTCCATCCAAACTCGTCGGCATCTTTGGGTGTTAAAATTTCCTCCAATTTCTCGGATTCCACACTCTCTGTGCCGTCAAGACTAACCACGATAGCCTTCATCAGCAACTTCCCCTTTTCAATCCAGGTTGTCTCAACTCCGATCGGTACACTACAGCCGCCCTCTAAAGTCCTCATCAGACTTCTTTCCGCCAACCCTGCTAATTGAGTCGGTTCATGTTGCAACGCCGAAACCATTGTGTTTATTTCTTCATCGCCATCTCTGACCTCCAAAGCCAATGCACCCTGTCCCACCGCATGCAACATGCCACCCCCTTCTGTCTTACTATCCAAATACTGCGTAATCCTCTCTCCCCAACCCATTCTCAACAAACCCGCCGCTGCTAAAATCAAACATGAATATTTTCCATCGTCTGCATCTAGCTTATTCAACCTAGTCCCAATATTACCCCTCGCATTCTCGAACTTCAACTCGGGATACTTCATTGCTATCTGTGCGCTTCTCCTCACGCTACTCGTTCCTACTACACTTCCAGCTGGTAGCTCCGACAAGGTCTTGTAATTGCTTCCTGCCTTCATGATCAATGCATCCCTAGGATCTTCTCTCTCGAGAATTGCGCCAATTGTACATTTTTGGGGTAATTGCGTAGGCATATCTTTGAGACAGTGAACCACAATATCCAACTTCCTTTCCAATAACAAAGTCTCAAGTTCATGCGTCCATAAACTCTTTGCGCCGAAATCATGAAGAGCAGTTACTTGATTCTTGTCGCCCATAGTTTCCAATTTGGTGATTTCGAAGTTTAAATTTGGATGGGCTTTTTCGAGCGCAGCTTTCACTTGTTCGGTTTGTACCATGGCGAGCGCAGATTTGCGTGTGCCGATATGAATAGTTGCTGGCTTTTCATTTTGAGATGTCTCGCGTGCGGATTGGTGATCGAGGGCGCGGAGGGGTGCAGTGTCTTTGGAGGACTTTTCTTGGGTACTAATGGTGGGATCGAGGACGGAGCGGGAAGAGGTAGATTCTTTTTGTTCGTGGGTGGCCATTTTGAATACGGATGGATTGGAGGTACTTGGAGCTTTCAATCGGGAGAAGGGGAGCTGAACATTCCTCTCTCATAGTGGGGGTATTTCGGGTGAGCTTGAATCGCACTAACCCCTCTATTGACAGGGGTACAACGTTTGCACGAGTATCTCACCACAAACGGAATTCACGAGAACACACACCAACATAAAACACAAAACAGAATCAATCATATCTTAACTGTATTTACCACACTCGCCATTCCCAAGCAAAACTTGAGTATCTGCTGGTCAATGGAACATATCTTTTTCGTCATGTGTACAATACCAAACAAGCGGTCTTTCAACCTTCTTCGATCCATGTCTCATAAAGAAACTCGAATTCAAACAATGATCTGTTTGGTGTACAAGTACTAAACTAAACATACGAATATGTAGTGTTTGAAGTCAAGCCCTGCTATTTGTAATATCTACATATCACCAAAACAATCATTCTTCACTTACCTTTATATATCACATTTAACACCTTCATTTTGTTCTTCTGTAATCTCCTTGCAATCTCCAAAACACTCTCCAACTCTGCCGCATCCGCACGGCCTAGACCACACTCTGTCGCGATACCACAATCTTTCACAAATTCACTTGCCCTTCTATTCCGATTTTCGTTCCGTCAAGGTCATCCTGATGCAAAAGTCCCAGATACAACTCTGTGTCATTCTTTTGCAAGTCCCTCAATGGTTCAAAATACTCGCGATCAATACGATCTTTGGGTACAGGCATATGAACCCAATTCACAGATCTTCTCTTTCTTGTGCCGCTCAAGACTCGATTCGCAGTATCGACTAATAGGCTCATGTCTTTCGGCTGCGTGAAGTGTTGATGTCCAAGATCACCGTAGCAGAAATGGAAGCCCAGTTCGATGGATGGATTTATAGCATCCGCCAATTGAAGAACGCGATTGACGATACTGTCTTGCAAGGCCATGATCCACTGGAACATTGAGTTAGTACTTGTCCAGTAGGTCGAAACGGGAGATGATTGGCTCCTACAGAGCCAGCGGAACTAGGAGCATGGAATAAACAATCAACTGTACTTACATGTGGTGGAGGTGATACGATCCCTTCCAGAAATGCAAACTCCACAGCAACGTCCCACTGAATTGCTAAATCTTCTGTGGGAATCTCTTCTTGAATATGACGAACAGTTTTCAAAAAAGCCTTTGTATAGACCGGTTCAAGCGCTTCTTGAAAAGCAGGCTCTATCGATACATGAAGAACATTAATCGGTGTAGGAAGCGAAACCTGGAATTTCACTCCCATCGGTATAGTAGCATCATCTCGAAGTCTACAGAATGTAGCATATGAATTGATGGCTGCACCGTCATATCCGCTAGGCATGAGTTGAATTTTCTCCGGGGAAATAGGGATCGGTCCTAGATCCTTTGCTAGAGAGAAATATAGAGAGCGGACCAAGTAAGGGTATCTGTAGAAAACGCTTCGTTGCCAGTGGACAAAGTTCCCTCGATTCCCGGGCTCGCCGTCAGGAATACGCTTTAATTGGGTGGGAAGTGTGGTATTGAATGTGCGAAATATGGTGGATGTGTCAGGGAGACAGATGCTACCCACGAAATGCACATTCTTGATGGAGGGAGATGCCATGACACAGCTAGTGCTGTATAGAACAGAGTACTCAAAGAGATTATGATAATAAAGGTACACGGAAATGGTCCAAGAACTTAATCTAGTTATACAACTTCAACAGAACAGGATGAATGATATTATCTCACATTGGATGGCAAGAACCTCACATTTATATCATTCCACCTCTCGAATTCCCTCTAATACACTTCAGGGAGGACGAAGGCATACATACACGCCAATTCTTTTTAAGGCTGAAGAGCAGCTATTCATTTTAAAAACCAGCTACACGATTGGAGTAGATTGAACGACTGCACCAAATCCAGAGATTCTATCAATTCTCCTTTTTCGACCAGTGCTTCAGCATGGAGCTTACAAACAGGGATCTGGAAAATGGTTCTTCAATAAGAAATAAACCCAAAAAAGATGGTCGATATTGAATTCTATTGGAGGGTAGACATTCTGTAAGCATATCTTCCCAATCCACCCGCGATACTAAAAGAGGGCTAGATCTCCAATCAGCCTTATTCACCAACATCATCAAACATGACACAGACAGAATATTCAGCCCCATTGCATAAGGTTATTTACCCAGAAAATTGGATATACCATACCTAGGTACGTACTCATAGTAAGCGTACCGATATACCATATATATTCATGAGTGAGTCCAACTAGACTAGACCCCCTTTCCTAATGGATTAATCATTAACTTAAAGTAAGATAGAGAAGAGCATCCACCTATAGCTAGTAAGATTTCGCATAAACTGATGTAGTTATCATGAGATACAGTACGGGAAGAAATTTGGGAGTTGAGTTAGGATTTTTGGAGATGCATATGTGATGTTGGTGGCGGGGCGGAAGGTGGGTCACTCGGCGCGGGCTATGTTATGTTGATGATAGATTGAGATAGAGACGTTGGTGGCTTGTTGGTGCGAAGAAAGTATGTTGACATTATAATGGCAATGCATATGATGTTGAGTGATTTTGAATGGTTTTGATATGTGTGTGAGAGGATGGTTTTACTAACATTTGGTGATGGGAAGAAGAAGCGTAGGAAGAAGAACAAGGAGAAGAGGATGTGATATGCAGTTGCTTAATTATATTGTTGTTTTTGTTTTTTTTGTTGGGTTTTGTTTTTTGGGGATTGCAAGTTAAATGTGATGTTGGTGTGGGATGAATATAGATACAGATATAGACAGACAGACAGACACGAGAAGAGCCTTGTGATACAGTAAGGTTATGTAGCTCGCTTAACCTTGGGTTTTAACTGGACTGTACTGGGAGAATACCTAAGTACCTAGGTATGGACGAGAAAGAGAGGATCGTGGAGAGAGAACAATTGTAATAATGATGATTGATGATTGGTGCCTGGATACGATATAAGACGATATGTGAAGTGATGTGATACGGCGTGGTAGAGTGAGGTTTGGCTTTTAAATTTGCAGAATGGGTGTGGAGATGTGGATAAGCGGGATGGAGATGTGGATGAGGGTGAGGATGAGGAGAATTAGATTATTAATTTGAGATGTCGATATAATACGATATAGTACATATAATATAGTACAGAAGACGAGGCACGGTAAGGCACAGTAAGGTCATGAGGACCTAGTAGTCAGTGGGTGAGGCTCCTTGTGCCTAGAACGAGGTAAATAGGACCTGTTAAGTGAGGAAACAAGAGATTCACTCATGCTTTCGTGCAGTACGCCAAATAATTATTTGAAATTTATATACAACCAGTCAAGCATTCATTATGTTTGCTATGGACTTGCTATATCGTGCTATTTCTATATATATCTATAGCTATATCATACGGCTTCGATATCTTTTCATCACCTCATTTTACTGCGTTTATTTTTTCTTCGTAACGGTTCATGAGAAGCGTTCTCTGTAAGAAAAAAAGTGCATCAAGTGCATTTATTTGGATTGCCAAGCAAACTTGACAGAAACGCCTTGGCTACTTGTGTAGACGGTTGCTTGGGTAGATCCAGATGGGGCGGAGGTAGCGTAGAAGGTGGAGGAACCACTGTAGGTTAGATAGCCGCCGGAGGACTGGGAAATGTTAGGTTGGGTGAGATATGGGGGACAGGGAGGAGGGGGATGATGCAGTATGAGATATTGGAATAGAAAAAGAAAGAACTTACTCCGAATACGGTAGAGCTGACGCCGGAACCGCAGCTAAATGTACTGCCGGAGATACCGCATGCACCTTTGGAGGATTTCAGGGTGAAGCCGGAACCTTAGGGGGAATTAGCATGTTTCGTATCCAAAAATGTATTCTGATTCGCGCATGGAGGAACCGTAGTTTTCGATATTACGCTTTGCGCATTTTTCAAGAAGATAAAGTAAAAGGTGAAATCTTACCAGAAGCAGTCGCAGTATATGTGGCACAAGTTCCTGAAGTGTACCAAGTACCATCACTAATCAAACATCCGTTATTGGAACTTCCAGAATACGCCTGCAAATATCCAGTTCCAGAGAATGTTCCGGTTCCAACAGGGGCAGTAGCGGTGGTAGTTGGGGTTCCACTGCCACTGCCACTGCCACCACCAGATGAAGAACCAGATTTGACACCGTATTTAATACCAGTTGAAGGACATGACCCAGATTGACCGACGGGAGAGATAGGAACGAAAGTTCCCGTAGCGACGGAACCGCGTACTTCGAAAGAGTACCATACTGCGTTAAGAGAAGAGGAGGTGCATTGGATGGTGGCGGGATAACCAAAACCGGCGGTGAGGGCTGCTTGGATTTGTGCGGAGGTGTAGGTCTTGGTGCTGGATGGCACGATGCCGGCGTTGGCTAACCACTACGATAATGTTAATTGTCTGCTTCGTTACTTAGGTGGTGAAAAACTACTTACTGTATATGTAGGAAGGATCTTGAAAAGATCAACAGCAACGTTGAAAAAATCTACAACTTCTGCACCAGTGGTGTAGCTGCTATAGCAAGAAGGCTCAAGGGTACTGATACAAGTTCCGTGCTTGCTCCACTCGTGTTCCCAGAATACCTCGTTGGTTGAATCATCACTGACCCAGTAGGTGTTCATGTACGAGAGCAAAGATGTTTGACCAGCAGCGGAAAGAATGTTGGTTATGCTTGAATAAGCACGGCTGCTATCGCAGTTTGAATCATATGTACCATCGCAGTGATCGGGCCATAAACCATGGATTGTCCAAGAATCGGAAGGACCTAGAATATGATTAGTTAGTGGTTTCTGAAGGGGATTTCGGAAGGAATTATGTGTACCTGTGCTAGGATCCGAATCCCAAAATTGGGTTTGAACCATTTGACCACCAGGAGTATTGAAGCAGCAGGTATTGGTGGATGAACCACTACAACTCAATGTCGGGCTCGAACATACTAATGGAGTTGCTGCTAGACTTGCTGCATGGGTAGCTGGTGCTAGAAGCACAAATGGCAAAATAACTTTGGATATCGAGGAAATCATGGTTGCACACGGATTCAGTACCAAGGGAAAGCGAGGGAAATCGATGCTTCTATTTCATTTCAAAGGAGATTCCATATTATCATCAGGCATGGCCGTATATATAACATTTTCCATGCACTTGCCATGATAAGCAATCTTCCCCAAAAACGTGTCACACTCCATTGGTGTCGGAGTGTAAAAGAGGCATTTTCTAAGAGAAGAAGGTGTATGAAAAGAAAGGTTGGAAGAAAGGGCAATACTCCACGCTCATAGGTCAATTGTGATATTGAACTACGATCTTTTGAAGCTCTTAGATGGACTAGAAATGCGGCTTGATACTACATTGATCCGCAAGTATGCTTGTCCCTGATCGGCAGTCAAATAAGAGGATATGATTCCTCCAACGGTGCTCCGCAAATGAAGAAGGTTGATGATTATGATATGGGGTTAACTGATGGTCAGGTACATTACGTTTCCCTCGCAAGGGAGCATTCGGCTATCTCTCACTTACCTTGGAAGGATTTCTTCTGGAGCAAATGAGAATCAAGATGTTGTGCAGGTGTCAAAGATGGAATCCACTGAAGATAATGAATTTAATTAAAATTCCTAAACTTTCCTACCTTCCCTTGTGGATGATGCTATTGATTGGGTTGTGACTTGTTGTCGTAGCTTCTTAAGTGATTTTCGGAAGGTGGTGGGACAAATTGCTGGGGGTTTGTACGGGGCATGGGGCTTGGTGTAACCTTCTGAGATAAGAAAGGACAAGCGGGACAAAGCAAGAATCTTTATACTTTTTCGCTTCTCGCCGTTATCCATACATCGTCAATACATTTATTCATTCATTTATCCGTTCACTTATCCGATTCTACTCTAGATTCTACCACGGTTTGAAGATATGGAATATTCCTGGACGGAATCTTCGGGCCCTTTAAACCTATCAAGTTATTTATCAGTGATCACATGTGATCTACTCGAGTATCTCCGTAAGGAATTGAGATAGTCAAATAGCTTGCAATGGATCGGTATGCGCCGTGGATACAGTTAAGATCTAACTGTGGGGACACCGAGGCTTGAAGAAATGATAAGCAGGGCAGGCCATCATCTATCAATTATGGATATCCATCAATCAATCAAACTACAACTGTGGTCCAGATGCGACTGACAGTTCACTTGGCTACGTTTTTAGGTATGATGATCCTCCGGCAATGATCCTTGAATAGGTATATAAGGTTAATAATGATTACTTTTAGGCAGGTGTTATGCACCAAATTTGGATATCACGGAGCTATATACACCGAATGATAGACAAAACTTTTTGCTCGAATCCAAAAGGTTTGACAGTGCTTGTAGTCGAGAGATTTTTCCAACTTGGAATCAATTACTCAAGACTACAACGTCGTCCTAAAAGGCCAAACATGGTTTCACAATCTAGGATCCAGTACCAGGCAAGCTATACACTGTGCGGTTTATACCCGTCAACATAAGGTCTGCAAGCAAATGCTATGCTCTTGTGCCAGGAATGTCGAGCCAAGCTTCTATAAGGTAGGTTCTATAAAACTTCTGGGCGCCGAATAAGTTTTTGAATCAGAAAAAGATTAACGACGACGCAGCAGGCCGAACTTGGCAATTATGGTTACGAGAAGTCGAGGCATGCTCTTTGTATCAGGACGAAGCATCAAAAATGAACCCCTCAGAGCCCCTCAGAGGTGTCAAAGGAGGTATGATACCGAGGACTGGGCTCTCCACGTTTTTCTCCATGGTATCGACCTGATTGTGCAATGTGCTCTGGTCTATTAGAGAATGGGCCTTTCAGTCCATGAATCCGCTCTCGATCCATTCACTCGCTTAATATAGCTATGGGTATTCATGTCACATAAAAAATTGTCATGTAGTTTCAAAGTATGGAATCAGCCGACGGGACTGCGTCCAAACAATTCGTCGTTGACTGCAACAAAATTTCTTCCGTCTCATTTCCTCACATTACATTCTAAACTTTGGCCCCTTTCGTATAGTTCCTACCACGGTTGGATCTATCTATATTTAATATGATAGAAATCATAACCTATCTGTCGCTTATTCGTGGTAGGAGGAACATGTATGCAGGGTTTTACAAAATGTCAGCCAAGACTTGCGACGAAAAGCGTCAAACGTATAGGGGTCTTGCCGAAATTATTTCTGAGCAAGCCATATCTGTTTATAGTACACCAGAGTCATATCTGGAGAGGCAAAAAGTTTTTGCTAGTGTGGGGTTGCGCTGTGACCTTGGGGGAATTTCTCATACGACGCTAGAACCTGCCAAGAAGTAGACGTATCAAGTAACTAATGCCAAAAAGGGACAGCTAGGCCTGCCAATGCTATTTCAAAACGTCACCGCGACCTTCCAATCGTGGCCAAGATAATGGCTTCCTCGCATTAAACCTGTGCTGAGCCGCTTGAGAGCTCCGTACCATTTCTGTGCATCACGTTATCTGTGTCACTGGGCGTTGGACGAAACACTCCATCTCTCTGATGTGGAAAATGTTTATAATCTAAACCTATGAGATTTCAGAATCCCATTTTAGATCAGCCATTCAATTGGCTCGAACTTGAAGTCGAGACCCGTGGGATAGGATGTGGGGTTGGCCAGACCTATATTGCACGGCCCTAGAAGTTATTGGCAGCGCATTTCCCCAGTGAATTCTTGATATAAGAGCTCTTGTCCTCATGCATCCAAGAGTTTTAATTCTCAGCTGTGCTCCTTTCAATTCTCTTTCAGTCTTCATTTTACACTTGCAAGCTTGACGCTTCTAGATTCACGTTCAATTCATTAATTCCAGTACCTCCCTTTCACAGCCCGCCTCCAAAGCAAGCACCCCTCAACATCCTAATTTCAAAATGTTAAGTAACTACATCGTCATTGGCGCCATGCTTGCCACTAGTATCTCGGCACTCCCACTTCCTTTAAACATCAACCTCGGAGCTTATTCACCTGCCTTGGTAGTCGGTGATGGTGAAATATCATTCGGAGGAAAAGCAGATGTATCCAATCTTATGAACGCACTTGAAGGAGCAGCCGTTAGCGGAGCCGCAACAAATGGTGCCGCAACAAATGGTGCCGCTAAAGCACAAACACAAGCACAAGCAGCACCAGTCGCACCAGCCGCAGCCGTTGAAGCACCTGCCGAAGACAAGACTGAAGCCCAAGTAACAGCACTACAAGGAATGGGCAAGGAAATTGCACCTCGTGTCGTTAAGCTCCAACGATCGAATGTCGAAAAAGCTGCCAAACGTGATATTCAAACCTTGACTGCTGCTCTCAATTACGCTGCCGGTGCAATCAAGACGAGTCCCGAAGTCCAACTCGGAACAGAAGCAGCTGGTGTTGGTATTCTTGTCAAGGCTGGAAGTACTGCTAATGCACCTGCTGCTGCTGGCGCTGCTGCAAAAGTTAAGATGGGCAAGCGTGAGGACGGTGTTGCAGACGCCAAGACAAAGACTACTGTTACCACTATGTTTATTCGTGGTGGACCAGCCGGTTAGTTACTATCCATTCATCCTCAACCATAAACCCCAAGCTAATATAACAACAATATAGTCGGACAAACAAACACCATCTCTACAGTCCACAACGTCGAAGATCTCAATAACTCAGCGGTCACCAAGCGTGAGCCAAGTCCAGCTATTGATGGTGTCAACCTCAATATGGCTGAGGGACAAGTTGCCGAGCTTACTTTTGTAGAGACAAGAAGTGCAGATGATGAGGAATAGATTTCCTATCTCGTCTGTGTGACAGAAGAATATGGATAGGGGAAGGAGCGGAATTTCAATTTATTAGCGTCGGAAACAATTAAAAGATAATTTGTTTGATATACTCTCTTGCACGGCATGGTAGCCATGAGTGTGTTTTTTTCTTTCTTTCTTTCCTTTTCTTTTCCTGTTTTTTTCGGTTACTACAAAGGCGTTTTCATAGCTCGGTTCGGTTCAAGCTCTTGTATACCATATAGGTTCTTAACGGTGGTAATTGGAAGGAAGATGGCTGGCATTCTGGGGACGGACGGTCAAATAAGTGATGGATTAAAAAGTAAAATATATCACATTTTCTAAGATTACTCTCTTCTTCTATTTTTTAGATATATACTATATATATCAATATCTGAAGAAAGATTATACTCATATTTCAATCTGTTAATTTGTTCTCATTTGGTTTTTTCAAAAACGAATTCTCGGATTCGACGGGTTTTGAATGTGATGATTAAGGTTAAGGTTATATCTACTAGCCTTTTTTTCTAAAGTACTTTTTGGGTCGTAATGTTAGTTTCTGCTCGTTGTTTAACTGACCCGGGAAAACGTGGAAGAAAGGTGGAAAAACCAGAAAATCAGTACCCCCAAACACCTCATTCAACACGGAAAATTCCAGACCCGTCTAGATTAGTTTAGATCCCCTGTTTCAAACATCTGTCATGTTGAATCAAGGGTCCATATCTTGCATATTTTGACTTTGACTTTCACCCCGCTTGCTAGAGAACCGCTTGAGAGAACCGCTCTTGTGGGATTTGGGTATCGGAGTCAAGTGTTTTGCTCATCCACTCGCTTGCTCACAAGCTCGATCGCTTAGGGACGTGCGATGTTTGAGAATTTAGGTTTTTTAGGTTTTTTAAGTTTTTTTGGGGTGGTTTTTTGGTTTTTTTAGAATTTTGGTGAAACGTTGGGGTTTTTCTTGATTGGGTTGGGCTGGGCTGGGCTGGGCTGGTGGGAGATGAATTTGGATTTGCATATGGATGTGGATGGAGAATTTTAAGGGTTGGGGGATCTGCGGCGGGGGCGTGTGTATGCTGGGGTGATTTGTCGAGTTTGATGTAAGTTTATTTTTGGTCTATGATCTATTTCTTTCTGTTTCGGGGATTTGTAGCTTGTGGTTTGTGGAGAATTTGTATTTGTAGGAATTCTTGTGCATTGTGGATACTACAATCATGAGGAATTTCTACTCTTGATACTCGGTAGTTAGAACTTGAGAGAAGAATAATCTAGTTGTTATTTTTTATGTGGAATCGGAAGATCCCCCCGAGACGAGTGTCAATAATAATAAGGAATTTAAACTCAGGATATATAGCTCGCTAGGTCTATACCTCATTTTCGAGCCACTTTTAATTTGTATTATTCTTTTATATTAAAAATCAATATCTTTATCTATTAATATCTTTATAATCAATTAAATAATTTAATTAAATTTGAATTATAATATTAATAAAGTTTGAATTATAATTATTTCAGTTAAAAGATTTTAATAAATTTCTTTTAAATAATTTCTTTTATTTTGTATATTACGAGGGATGCGTTCTAGATCACATAGAAATGGCCTGGATCCTCGAATAATTTATAACTAGACATCAAGCAAAGGCTTAAGATAATATCAATAATTGCAATTCGTAACTAATAGTAGAATATACTAAATGATTAATCTTGAATACAAAGCTCTACATTAAAAGAATCCATCCTGATTATATAGACCTTCGTATCAATTGGATCTAATAGATCTAGAATCCGATTTCTTAGCTCCCCTAGATCCTTAAGATCCATCATATAACTAAGATCAGATTATACATCCGAGCTTGTTAAGGGTAGGGAGATTCCGAGAATCAATTGCTATACAATTTTATATACAAATCGCCTTACTTTTCGATAAAGCCCAAGCTCATGTGGACAGGTTGACTGTTACCTTTGTAATATTGTAAATCTTGACTCAAAGATCTTAAGAAAATTTATAATGTATTTTTGTTTGTTTTTGTTGAAAACTAATAATTTTTAAAATTTGTATATAAATCTTATATAAATTAAAAATTGGAAAATTTAAATTTATTATAAAGTTATTATTAAGTACAAACGATGATTTTTGATATAAAAAAGTAATTTAAAAAGGGAGTGGCCCGAAAGTAGAGTACTAGACTTAGAGCTCTAAAAGACTACTACCTAATCAGCTATGCTTCAATGGGTTATTCCAACGGACGGAAAGCAACAAGACCGGTTACGAGACAGAAAAGTGAGAAGATGGTGATAGCTTAATGATAGACTTCTCTGAACAACCACTCTGCCATATCATCGTACATTTTCTTTCCTAACGCCGTATCCTGCTCTTTCTTCACTTTGTCTTTTTGCTTAAAGGCCAGCTCATTATCAAATCCTAAATTGCAAAAGTCAGTAAATATATTCCTCTTCATCACTCCAATCAATAAAAAGTAAACAAGATCCTCAACATACCATGCTCAGCCCCCATAAACTTCTTCCACCTAACCCCATCCATCTCCCAATCCAGCTCACCCTCCACCCTGTCCCTCCCTACCAATTTCTCGGCAAAAAGCTCCGCATCATAGCATAACATATCGAGCTCACATCCGACAATAAAAAGTTTCTTCGGCAAAACCTCTCTCTTCGCATACGCCACGCTGAGTCTCGGTTCACACAAATCTGTTCCCCGAGGTATATACCCATAATCATACAGGTTGTCCAAGTCCGCCAAGCGATCTTTAGGCGCATATGCCGGCCTCGCAGCAATACCAACCGAACGCGGCGTCACAAAATCACACAAGGGATAAATTGAACAGACGCCCTTAATCTTACCTTGAAGAGAGGCAGCCTGTGGAACCGCGAGGGAAAAAGTTCCACCGGCGCTGAAACCACCAAGAGCTACTTTCGCGCGATCAAAGGGGAGAGATTCGTCTTCAAGGATGATGTTTATGAGATCGGTTAATTCGTTGATGGCTCGTGGATATGGTGATTTGGGCGCTTTGGAGTAGTCGAGGGAGATGACGAGGACGTTGTGTTTGGAGGAGAAGTAGCTGCAGAATGCATCGTCTAGGGCGGGTCTTCCGACTATGTAAGCGCCGCCGTGAATGTCGAGGTAGAGGGGTGGTGGTGCGTCACCGGATTTGTAGGTCGAGGGGATCCAGATTCGGTGAGTGAGGGAGGGGTGCTTGGGGTAGGTTTTGGTGAAGGTTGGGAGATTGGCTCGGCCGCAATTATAGGGGTGTGTTCTGATTGCTATTGAGATATTGGTTATGAAAATGAAGACGCGGAGCCTAATTGAAAGATATATGCGTTTCCATATTGAGAATGTGGGCAGATAGATTGGTCCTCGGGGTAGTGGTGGTGGTACCATTTTTGATCAATGATTGGGTTTGTGACTATTTAGACTGTACACTGATATGGAATGTATTTAGATGATCTTACTGCTTAACCTTATATATCTAGTGGTAGCAACAAAAATTGTGGTTCGGATGCGGATGCAAAAACTACCGCCAATGGCTAACGCACACAGTAATGTGTTTATATGGTATTAGACAGCAAGATCCTCACTCCTCGTGAATAGGATTTACATCATGGAGTCTCATACGGACATTTTTAGCCGGAACGATCTCAGATGACAAGTCTAGTACCCCCTTTTTGAGCCACCGCTAATTCGGACCACCCTTTTACACCAAAAATGATGATTTTCACCTATTAATAGCTTTACAACGAATGAATAAAATTAGTTGAAATTTTTATTATAGACTTGCCTTATAAATATTAATAATTGAAATTTAGATTTTTCATTTTGTATAAGATTTATATATAAATTTAAAAAAAATACTAAATCTTGAATAATTTTTTATTTAGTTAATTATAATTTGTTTTTAAAAGTTTTAATTAAAAAATTATTTAAGATTTTAATAGTTTTTTTTAAATTTATTATTGTATAATTATAAATTCATAATTAAATTTTTAAAAAATTATATATCAATGAAAAAAGTTATTAATAAATAAAACTTATTGTTTTTAGTATAAAAAAAATGATTCAAAAGAAGAATAGTTTAAAAATGAAAGTTATCAAAATCAATAAGTTAATTTGTATTAGATTATCTAAATTATAAATCTCTTTATAGAATTCTGATAATTAAATATTTCTATTTATTTTTTAAATAATTCAAAACTTTTTTTTAATTATAAATTATTATAGATATATTTTATTATTTTTATTTTCTTATAATATATTAATTAGAAAGTCTTTTAAATTTCTTTTATTATTAAATTCAAATTAAAAATATTATAAAATATATTAATAAAATTACCAAAATTTATTTATTATTATTATTATTATTATTATTATTATTATTATTATTATTATTATTATTATTATTATTTCGAATTGAATAAGATGAATTGAATGAATAAAGTTAAATTGAATAAGTTGAATGATTTCAATTGAATTGAATGATTTCAGTAGAGTTGAAAAAAGCTCCAAGTTAGATTTGCCTAAGGTGGTAAGGCTTATGCCAAGCTTTTTGTTAGATTATTTACCGGGGTATTTACCGGGGTATTTTATACCAATCAGATTATCAGGATCGCGACTCATTTAAGCGAGTTTCTCATTTTCTACCACCCACCGGGTAAACCTCGCGTACAGCAAAGTTATGGAGTCGGCAAGCCGATCAAAAAATATTAAAAATCAAAATTTCAAAAGAATATAGATGATTAAATTGAGTTTTAAAATGAAACTTTTTTCTCAAATATTATAATATAAATTGATACGATTCTCAATATATAAAATTTGAGATATTCAATTAATCATTGAATAATCAATTATTGAATTTATTATAAAGATGTTTGAGATCGATAAGATTATTCATATTCAACAAATCAAAGCTTTCAATTTGAGCTTTCAATTTGTAATTGTTGTGGGATCCCTTAGGGCCATTTACACCTTACATAAACTCTATTTATTTCAAAATTAAGTTCATTGGCGAGTGAGCTAGAGTGAGTTATTGGTCAATGAGCTAGTTTATTTTGACTTCGGAATGAAAATATTGCCCTACATCCCGTAACAAATGAAATGCTTCCGCCGGTGTCGGCTGATAGACTTCCGATCCCTAAAACAGGAAGAGGATGAAAAGGACACAAATTCCCAGGCTTTTGATCGTGAACCTGCTTACCCTAACAACCTTGGAATGGATATATCATATAGGGCGTTGGACCCTGAAGATGGAGAGACAACGATCCGATTAGGCTTAAATCATCAGTGCGAATGTATTCCGTAACGTTGGCACGTGAGTTCTTCTACAGTGGCTGGTTTCACTACATTTCATTTCATTTCGAACGCTCCCAGCTTTATAATCTTCAATCATCACGTTTCCATTATGCGAGACTCGAGAAATCATTTCACTTGGGGCATTACGGCTAAGTATGGTGGCAACAATATCAGAGACTCGAAAAATCTAGGTATCTAGACCACTGTTAGATCGTTATGCATATGCTAACCAATTATGTAGATATCTTTCCCTCTTCGAAGACCCTTTAATATTATTCTACCTTCAATGTTAATATATCTCACATCATTGTTTGAGATACATGATCTTCCAAGGAAAACATACGGAATCACCTAGCAATACTTGGCCTTAAGACTCGAGCATCTACGTAGCCAAGGATCAGGGCCCTTGACGAAGATACTAGCAATAATGTCTATCAGTTATACAACCCTGGATGTCGCATTAGAGCCAAAGCCTATGCCTTGGGTGTATCTCTCGTGTCAATCATGAGTCGTGGGAAGACTGGCACACGAAAATAAATCCATAGCGATGATAGTTCATCACGATGAACACTCGTGTTGCTGTCCCAACAATAACTGTGCCATTAAAGGTCACGATGTGTAAGTATCTTATAGAAATGGGACTTGCTCCGATCTTGGCAGGTTGTCATTCTTCCTCCGCTCAAAGCCAAGCTTTACGATGTCAGAAATTGATTAATATAGTCTTCGTCTGAAGGTCCATATTTAAGCGCTTATACGCTGCCTACATCCTATCCCAGTCATTTCATCGGTCGATATGGGATTTTAGAGTTCTCTTCCGTGAATTATTCTAGATGTGACGGTGATACATCAACCACATAGATGTAGGCTTTTTCCTTTTTTAGAAGAATTCGAGTGGTCTTCATGAATGTATGTCTGCTCGTTGGAGTTCATTTGAGGCAATATGTCTGCTGAATTAACATTTTGACATAAATTCTGGCACTCTCGATTGGGTCCTTAATCTGTTGAAGTTAGCGTTGATGGCATGCAGGCATGTGTCTCCAGTGATGAAAAGTCTTCAGTATGTCACTTCAGGCACAATGGATGAAACATTGAAGGCCCTCCTTACAGGGGCGATTGTGATGTTGAACACAGTAAAAACACAGGCTCCTTGTTTACCAAGACTCTACTTTCATTAGCATCGACGTCAACGGGTCTGACTTCAAATACCGAATATGAGTAGTGAAAATTACCTACCAGTATCGTGAGTTTCGTAGGTGAGATGATAGAACGGACGAGAGGAGACCCCCATCCCACTCTCAGTGCCGACCTGTGGAAGATATAATACAACCTTAGTGGAGGTCGCTAGTATTAAATACAGGTACCATATTATAACAATTACTTAACCAAACATACAACCCCATACTACGAAGTTGAAATGTAAATACGACTTACGAGACTAGACTGCATACGCCAAGGCTAAGTTATATATATATGGATCTTATCCCGAAGATATTCCAACAGCTCAACCTTGTGTAATCTCCCTTATATAGATTACCTCATCCATAATTCCGTTTCATATACAATAGTATTTCCATAACCCAGTCAATAGTGTGTTTCGTTTATATATCCACAAAACCCCTATACATAAAATCATTATTAAAAATAGCCTTTCCCCCGCAATGTATATAGCATGCCATTCCGGTCATGAAAAACGAGAATATTATCGATCCCAATTCATCCTCAGATTTCTAGGTCAAGTTTCGACATCATCACTTTCATTGCGATGATGTATTCGCTCCTCTTCTGGTTCGCTGCCGCGCTCTTCACCTTGGCTCATGGAGCAAATGATACAGCATCTGCTCCAGGTGCTGCTCAAGGGGTAAGTCTACGCTCTACTACCTATTTTTCAGTTAATAAATTTGACCGTCTAGGTTACTGGTGGAGGAAATGCCGATCCCGTTACGCCTACTACAACTGCACAGTAATATCAAATGTGCACTTGACACAGAAACGTTTAACTAATTTACTCTTCAGATTGATCTCGTACCTTACGGACTCTTCACCGCGAGTCATCCTTATTACCAAAACCTTCGATTTCCGTGGTAGTATGGGCAACACAACAGCGGTTGGATGCATACCATCCAGCAATACATGTGGATCTAGTGGACAAAATGCCATTAACCCAAATGACTGGTGTGGATCTAGTCCAAAAACCACGGTCACCTACGACAACGCTGGTACCACAGCAATCCAGGTCAAGAGCAACAAGAGTATCATAGGTGTAGGCAGCGCCGGTGTTATCGTTGGCCGAGGACTCAGTCTAAAGGATGTTACCAACGTTATCATTCAAAATATTCACATTACCAACCTCAACCCTTCATTGATTTGGGGTGGTGATGCTATTTCATTAGTAAGCTTCACACCTTAGATGTGGAGGTCTCAAAGGCTAATATTTTGCTAGGTGGGCACAGATTTAATCTGGATCGACCACTGCAAAATTTCACTCATCGGCCGACAAATGCTCGTCACTGGATTTAAAGCCGCTGGCCGAGTCACCATTTCCAACACTGAATTCGATGGCAAAACTTCTTGGTCTTCATCTTGCAACAATAAACATTACTGGACGATGCTCTTCCTAGGCGCCGAAGACTATATCACTCTCTTGAACAACTACATCCACGATTGTTCTGGCCGTGCACCAAAGGTTGGAGGTAGTGGTGCTATAAACATGCACGCAGTGAACAATTACTTTGCGAACAACGACGGTCACGATTTCGATGTCGCTAAAGGCGGTGCTGTCTTAATCGAGGGCAATTACTTCCAAACCGTCAAGATTCCTATTACACCCCAATCTTCCAAAGATGGAGGATCTATCTTCGACGCCGTGGCTGGAACAGAGTCTTCTTGTTCTGCTCCCCTGGGTCGTGCTTGCCTCTCAAATTTAGCGGTTGACTCGGGAGCAATTACTGCTTATGGTAATAGTAACTTTTTTTCCTCGTTTAAATCGGAGAAAATGGGTACTGTCCCTGCTGCTATTGCAGCTTCTGCTGTTCCGGCTTATGTGATGGCTAATGCTGGGATTGGGAAGATGCAAGGGGAGTCAAAAGCTCAGGATCGAGTTGTTGATTCGGATGTTTGTTATTAGTACTCGTGCCTCCTTTTGTTTTTTTAGGTAATGAACTTAGTTTTGAGCAGTGTGTTCAATTGTCTGTGAGATTTCCAAGTCTCTAGTTTACCCAAAAAATGATAAAAGGATCAAAAATCTTTCCAGTCAATTTGGGTTGGGCGAGATATGCTCAATGTCACGGAGTTTCCTGGAAGGAATGTATTTGTATGTTAAATATCATATACTGAATATAAACCACATCCTTTTAATATAAAGGAACCAAATATCTACACAACCCAGACCAGCAAAGCAAAAACCTCAGTCGAACTGAACTATTGGACACGCTGATTTTGAGAACTAAACATAATCTGTACATACCATCACTAGAACTTCTTCCGGTAAACATTCCTCTTTTTCTTGAGCATATACTGTTATACACATATGAAATTCTCATCAAAATCTCTATTTGTTCTCAATAATTACTTAATACTTATCACTCCATTGAACATAATCTAACATCCTACCACCAGCTAACCAGATTAATGGACTAAGGAATCTTATGGATAACCATAAACCTACCTGTCTGGGCTTGCGATACGTACTGGCCTCATAATGTCTGGCTGGTATGAAAAAGAGGTGAAGCTATGTAGTCCAATAATATAATAGCGATCGATCCGTATTTCAAGGGCTCCGGGGCAGTGCCGCGAGTCTCGAGACTCTTTTCGTAAGGAATAGGTTTACTGTTCTATAGCTTATCTACAATGAAGATGCATATATGAACGGAATGGAGACTTGTTATCCCATAAGTCAATGATTTCTATATAAGTTAATCAATCACTTAGATTTGTACTAAAGTCTAGCATATAAAGATCTCTGCATGTACCTCAAATCTCACTCTCCTATAGCTACGCCTCTCCTTCCATCATTCTCTGCTGCCCGTCTAATCCTAACATATACTCTGCTCCTTCCAAGCTTCGACATTGTATTCTAGATTCTGATAAATATTCTTATTATCATCACTTCATAAAATTTCCACAATAGAGATTTTCTTTTCACTCTCATGAGATTTTCTCTCCTCCTCTTCAGATGAATATATTCATTTTTATCCCAAATTTTCACATTCATAAACATTTTTCTTTTATTTGGTGGAATTGTTTCCTTTTTCAAGCTTTCTGAGTATTTGTAGCCATTTCTTTATGGCTGGTACTCCTATTTCTCCGGTGGGATGGGATTTTGTGAAATTTTATGAGTTTTCGGTTATGATTATGGTTATGTAGTGCTGCAGAGTGACAGTGAAGTGAGCGGTACAGTGTGATGAAGCTATACATGAGGAGAGGGTATACGAATAACATGATCTGAAATATCAAAATATTATAAAGCATACAAACAACTACTTCTTTCTATTTCATCCCATCCATCCATTCATGCGCTCATAACCAGCAGATCTACTCCTAGCATATATATATATATATACCCGAAGAATAAAGCCACCTCCCCAACCCCTTCCCCAAATATAAGCACAAAATCGAACAGCCACATGAGGAAAGCATATCAAAGTTATGTACCTCCCTCTGAGATACAATAAAGAAATGTGGCAGAAGTCCCGAATCTTACTTTCATATTCAATACCATTCATACAAATATCAAATTACTTCACGAAATCTCTATACTGATCTATTTATATATATTTACCCCCTTCAGATTATAATAAAATCAGATCTGGTATATAACACATACATATATACATATACACATAGCTTCAGCGACAAGATCTGATTATACTTATAATCACAATTCGCTCTGAGATAAATTGAAGGGAAAGGTATGTTTAATGGGCTGGTGATATGTACATCTATCTGCAGCAGCTGTAAAGAGGAAATTATAAGATGTAGATATAATACTTAGATGCTGACGATGATATTTTGATATTTCAATGTCTTAGATATATAGGGTGAGTAAAATGTTGGACTAGGTATATTATATAACTCTCTATCTAGTAATTATATATCAAATAAGAATAAGATAAATCTCATAGAACAAAAATAAAAATATATCTTCTTGAAAAAAGTCTAATGTATCTTCTCTGAACAAAACCTGTGGTCAGTAGACTCGATCTGAGCCCGAAGATGATTCACTCCGTCTATTTATCTATTTAATATTTGTTATATATATATATCTCAAATACTATATATTCTTCATTCTTCACTCTTTATTTATTCTTATTTTATTTTATTTTATTTTCTATACAATACAATTAATATTATATATTACATCAATTAAATTCTATATCTCTATCTTCATCCTTCAAAGCAAAACACCATAAGTATTTAAGTATTATATTATTATATTATTACATTAGACCACATCCCCTACATCCTCTACGTCTCTTACATCTCCTACATCCCTATATCCCTATATCCCTTACTCCATATATCCTTTACATCCATTACTTGCCAACCTACCAACAAAACCCCCAAATCTTCAAATCCCCAAATCCTCAAATCTCTCCATACACCACTTCCCTCTTCCCTCTTCCCTCTTCCCTCTTCCCTCTTCCCTCTTCCCTCTTCCTTACACACATAAAGAAGAAGTAATCAAAAGAAATAAAATCATATTAAACTTATTTGTATTAGTTTATAATTTATATTAATTCAATCGAATGATTAATATATCAATACTTATACTTCTACTTCTACTAAACTACAATTCCGTTTCCCCCCATCCAATCTGGAATTCTAGAATTCTAGATATAAGATTTATATATAGATTATCTATATATCTATCTAGCCTTGCCTTCTCTAATCTATATACAACAAGGAATTTCAAGCGAGAAGGTAAGAAGGTAGGTGTCTACTTAAAGTTATATTAGATTACAGTTACACGCACATACATCGTATACACATATAAACACAAAATATATTACATACAAACAAGAAACTCAATCATTACTCACTAAAATCATTAAAATCTATCATGGTATCATTATAAATATATATACAGACAGATACAGTTTAACAACTCCGGAGAAACATAATCAGCCAAATGGCTATAAAACTGTGTAGGTAGATAGGTACCTATGTCGGTCAATGCCTGATCCATTTCCTTTCCTTTCCTTTCCCATTCCATTCCAATCCCCATCCCATTTAATCATTTCAATCATAACTCTTAAAATGATATTTAAAAATTTCCATTTCCAGTTCGATACTGATGAGCCCCTCCATATCCATCCGCGGGCATCTCTGCCGCATTCGGCACCGTATACGGAGAACTCGTTCGGTAATCAACTCCATTGATTTGTTGACCATGAGTAGCTGTAACGGGAGATACAGGACTATGACCATATCCGGTTTGGGAACCATATCCTTCATGAGATCTTGCCATCATTGTCGTATCTGTTGCGTATGAGTTTCTCACATCGTTAGGACTAGAATGGACGGGTAATGAGTCGGGTTTTTCCGAAACTATTCCTCCGGCCATGTATTCACCATCGCGGGCTGGTTGACGTTGCCAGAACTTACGACGGGATCGACCAGCTGTGTAGCCATTGTTGGGGGAGGGACCGAATGCTTTTTCTTTCTTGTGGTGTTTGATGAGGGCTATTTCGACGAAGAGTGAAATGAAGAAGAATACACTTTTTTAATGTTAGTTTCAGTTTCTCTACTTATTCTGCACTCAATATAATGATAGAAAGGGAGGTAAACTCACGCAGCAACAATTGCAACGGCAAAACAAGCCGTGTTCAATCTACAACTGTCACGTAGACTAGGCAGACTTGTATTTCTCCCAGCACCTACACCAGAAGTCCTATCATTCGTGTCCACAATTCCATTACCCAGAGGAGTAACCACCGATCCAGTACATGATCTACCACCTCGAGTAGCCCAAGCTATATAGCTAAATGCGCCTGTGAAGCAGAAATCGAGGATAATAGCGATGATGGAAAAGAATATGAAGCCGGCGAGACAGCAAAGGAGAGAAAGTCCAATAGCTGTATAGACAAAGCCAGCACCAGAAATACCTTCGACGGCTTTGATGTGATCGGAGATGGGGAGATTATTGGTAGATAGTTTGGCGAGGAAATAGGCAAAGATTCCGAGGATAATGGCTGCGCAGCAGAATTCTACGCCGCGGAGGAACCATTGAAGGGCTTTGAGTGCTACTCCACCACCTCTCATGATGAAGTGTCAAGAAGTATGAAGAAGTATATTTTCTTTTTTGATATATGAGGGGTAAAAACTTGATAGTGGATCGAATCAAGGGGACGTTGAAGAAATCAAAGATATAAAATATGGGGTGAGTCGATGGCTATATTAAGATGGTAAGATTTGCATGTAATGATGTCGTCAAACTTAGCAAGCAGATAATAAGTTGCAAACGAAACATGCGTCAGTGGTACGCCGTACTCGAATATCAAATCGTATATATAATAAGAAACCCTGGTTTTTGTTTTGTTGAAGTTTTCTTTGTTTCCTCTGGCCTCATATGCATTCGTCTCTTTGTTCCCGTCGAGTTCCAACTTTCGGGTTCTTGGACCTTTGAGGCTGTTCTCGATCTCTAGATTGTGAACGGTATCGAGGGGCTTGCGGTAGATGCAGAGATGGATGATTCTTTTATTCACACGGCAGTGCCATATACCGCGGTAGAGGACTCGGACGAAAGCACCAGATCACGATCATCTTTTCTCAAAACAGAAAATTAAGAACATCAACGTTCAGAAGTGATATTCATGATATTCCAAGCAATTCCACATTAAGCCTTGGTACTCTTCTTTAATTTGTTCTTTCAACCATTCAAATATTCTTAGAAACCTCATTCTAGCTCCTCGGATTCCGAATATCCTTGGGAGCTTTGGTCGAGACTTGATGACGTCATTATTGGCTGTGTATGATCCTTGAAGAGCTGGATCATCATCGGGTGGGGAAGAGCTAAGCCACAAATTGGAAAAACAGGTTATCATTTGATCACGTGAACTTGGACGGGTCCGTGAATTTATGGCTTGCTTGGTCGGCAGTGATTTATAAATAGATTATTCAAAATGATAATTGCTAGGTAGTTTCGATTGCTAATGCGTGGATTCAGTCAAAGCCATATGAAGAGACTAGGAACGACTAAAATTCCTGATGAGGAAAATGGTTGACTTGACACAAATGAAGTGTACGCACGCACGCAGGCAGTGTGGTTATGAAATCCGCAAAGGAATATGAAGGGCATTCATTCTTAGACTCTCCCCGTTGTTCTGCTCAAGGACAATCTAAATCATGTGATATCAATACTTTGTAATGCTCTACAATGACCATACACACAGATGGTTCTAACAAAGAGAGAGACGGTTGCCCGCGAGCAAATCACAAAACACAAAACATCAAGACCGAAACCTCAATAGTAGAATAAAAACTCATATTTATTTATTTTACTTCTATTTCAACAAAATTCCCAACAAAATCCCCCCAAAAACTTTTGAACTCTCGTCTCATCTCCCTCCCACCTCTCAAACACACTTCAAACACACTTCCACTTCAAATTTCCATACGAATCCACTAGGTTCCTCAAGTTCCTCAACCTAGAAACACAACTCATCACATCCACTGCATTTGAAAAAGCCTACCCTACCTACTAGATATATCCCAACAATGATTGCTGAATGAAGAAGATAGTAGATACTAGGTATGCATTCATCATATTAAGCCTTATACCTGATACAAACAAAGGGCTAGGAAATGATGTGGATAGGGATATTAAATATCAAGCACTAAAGCACTAGGTAGTAACTATGGTAACAGAGTATCTAGTACTAGGTGAGTATCGAATACCTTCCTACCTACTAGGTATGCAAACGCTTCAGCATAATGAAATCCGACAGCTTTGATTGATAGACGCTTCGTAGAAGAGAGGATACAAGAACTTTAGGAGGGGGGATCAAGATAAATCTAAATTCTATAGCATATATTTTTAAATACAATGAGATAATATATGAAAAACTGGAATATCATGAAAATACATCTCTCATCCATCTCACCTCACCCTACCTTCTCTTCGGATACTCTTCAACCCCTTTTGAACTCAATTCTTCTTCGCTTGTTTCTGGCTCTTCATTATCTCAACCCTGGCGTTGATAACACTATTCCTCACCTGCATCGCATTACCAATATCGTAAAATGCAACATACATTGCATATATTGGCAAGAAAACCCACAGCATATTGAAAAATACCAAGTACACCCATTTAAACATAAAGTTACTCGTGTTTAAATTTTGATTTCCCGTTAACCATTCAGGCGCAAATGTCATGAAACCTATTCAATCCACCAAATCAGCGCCTACATTCTAAGTTCGAGAAAAAAGGGAAAGAAATATAAGGAGAGGAGTATAAAAAGGAAATCCATAAGCATACCACCATACAATTCCCCCGTAGCAAGTACCACCATCCAAAAATTAACCCTCCAATCCTTCCTCACAATACCCCAACAAATCCAAAGCGCCAACGGTCCTGCCCCAAGCACCGTCAACAATTCCAAACTCACGACTGTGAGATCCGCCCCCGCCCATCTCCTATCCGCCTGCGCATAAACCATCCACAACTTACTCGCCCAATTATCTGCATACTGAGCTCCATAGACAAATTGACTCGTGCCCAGGAAATTAGTGAGAGCAACTGGATGAGCAATCGATGAATCAAAGGGAACGCGGGAGAAAAAGCAGTTGTAGAGAAATGAACCTTCGAAGATGGTGTGGATGAGGAAATCAAAAGAGTGCCAGATGAAGAGGATGCGGAGGGAGGAAGGAATGGTAGGACTCAGGACGCGGTTAGAGAGGATGTAGGAGGAGAGGAGAATGGCGACGACGCCGAGAAGAGAGAGGATGGTGGTTTGATCTATGTGCTCCATCATTGAGGACATGGTCAATGGAGATTGGATTTGAGGATTAATAGGTTCGAATTCAACTCATCGAACTGTGGAGACTTGAAAAATAGAATACGGGTAGATTTTTGAAGGTAAATATCATAATAATATATAGAGATGGTTGACAGCTCATACTTTCCTTTCCACTATTGGTCTATCAAAAATTGGAAGCTTCAGCTGGAAATGAAGCTTTGGCCACTTTTCGGCTTGACTTTAATCCGTAACGAAAGGCGGCCAGCCGTGAATGTGACTATCCGGGCGGGACGTCCCTCCCCCTAATGACGTCATAGACAACCCCACCACAAAGTAAACAAAGTTGGTTGAGAGCTGCCCCTGATGGAAAGATCTTTCAACTGGGAAAATTCCCATATTTGGACAGGCCATGATTATTCATCCGATGACCAGATCTTCCCACTAGCCACAATATGGACGGAATCAGAATTCGTACTGACTATCGAAAATTTTCACACATGCACATGCATAATTGCGCAAGTCACAAACGTAAAATGGGAGACATTTATTTTGATTATTCATAAAAGCATCGTTATTGTTATGAGGGTATTAAGACCACCAATACATGAGTTTCAGGCTCATCACCTCCCCAGAGAACCTCCGTGCATCGCAGACGCCAAAGTCATTATGATCGAATGCAGATTGTGAGATCCATCGAATTGAAGAATTTAGTGCTTGGCAGCTTCTGTGATAAGAATTAGTATGTGATTATGGAAATGTTAAAAGTGAGAAACATACCCTTGTGGACATCAGCCTTGGTGTTGTGTCCAGTCTCATCAACCTTGTCCTTGACGGCATCGACACCGGCGTTGGCACGGGTGGAAAGGCTGGCATCACTGTCCTTGGCGACTTGCTTGTTGACCTCCTTGGAGGTGGTGGCAGTGGCACCTTGAACAGTCTCGGCGACGTAGTTGGCAGCGTTCTACAAGATAAAATGTTAGAAGATGCAGGAAAAGTGAGAAGAGATCGTTGGATCATGGGCAGGAAAAGACTTGCCTTGACGGTCTCCATTGTGAAAGTTTTGTAGTGTTGATTTGAAGGTTTGGTTGAAGTTGTTGAGTTGTTGCACTGTAGTGTATTGTAGAGTTGTGAGTTTGTAATGTTGATGGAAAAGAAGTTGAGAAGACGAGGGACTGGTTGAGGTTTATATATTCTACTCTCTTGCCATCAAACTGAAGCTAAAACCGCATTCACTCTTACCCTGATGGTTCTTGTGCGTCATACTTGGGAAATGGCTCGTTGCCAAGTTATCATGAATAAGCACTCAAAGGGAAGGGGCATTTTCTCCAACAAGAGAAAGAGCTCATGCTGTTTGTGTTTGCTGTTTTGCTGTTTTGCTGTTTTGCTGTTTTGCTAGCTAGATACATAGCTACAACAATTGAGTTTTATTCATTTACAATGACGTAGGGAGCCAGGCACCAGGGCCGTTTTAGCCAATCAAATTTCGTCAATCATGACTTCCTTGCGTGCTTGGTGTCAAGTTACTATAAACTAAAAAAGGGGTGTGGTTAAGCAATTCATGAAGCTGAGCCATAAGTGATACAAGTAGTGATTTGATAGAATCTGATTGGTAGATGAGAAATGTGCTTAGTGCTGACGCTTTGTGGCTTGACCAACTTTTCCCATCAAACAAATGCGGGTTTTCCCTTTCCGATGTTATCCGCATGGCAAAAAATGGAAGATCCCCCGCTATTGAGCTGAGCGCAGGAGCCACTAGTTCCTCATTTGAACTAGGTCAATACTTCATTTGCATATAAAAATCAGAATTTCTTGGTTGTTGGAAGGAAAGTAGGAGTTTCTGGAACGCTCTACCCTAATGCCAAAAGCAATAACCCCACTTTTAATGTACCTCGTGAGCTTGTGCTTACGAAAAATCATCAAACGGCCTGATGAAAATTCCATGCTGATACTAAAGAATTCCATGTTGCTCCTTCCATGATCCATTTGTTCAAGAATGCTCGATGCTTTATGCTCGCTCGATGGAGATGGAGGATCTCGATCCCCTTCTCCATCTCGATCATAGACCCCCTAAACCCAAAGGATTCTATGATTCTCTAGTCTTCACATGCACGCGTACAGTAATTGCCTCGGACGCTGGCTGTGAGCATCTTTACGCGTTGCTACTAACTAGCGATGTCACCTCATTGTGCTATGTTCTATTTGCCCTTTGCACTCATCGCAGTCTGCTGATAAAAAAGCCTTGGAGTCCGAATCTGGTGTGCGAAATGTCTGGTTCCCTTTGCTTTTCCCTTTCGCATTACATCAGTTTGGGTGGCATGATCCAAAAACGAGTACAACTTCTTGATGGTTGGAAAGAGGACAATTCTGTTTTCTCGTCTCCATGAGTTGACGACTTTCCTGGTCATGTGTTGCACATCTCTACCTTGAAAGCTTACCTACCGTGAAGATGTCCTTTGTCATTCAAGTCTACACCACCAATAATCGCGTCATTTATATCCTCAAAATTTCACCACCTTGTCTAATTCCACCACGGAACATTTCTTCAATGACCTTTCCTTCCAATAATGTCTCTTGCACGATACCCTCTACGTGTTTCGGCTCGACCCTCCCGTACCAAACTCCACATCCTGCCAATGGATGAGCTTCACCATCTTTCATCTTAGCTTCAAGTGGAATGTATAATATGACATTTCCAGCAAATTTATGTCCCCCGATATGACTGATTAACCCAATTCTTGCAGTATTCACATTCGGTTCCCTCGGTCCTTCCAGGAGCTCTGTAGAGCTATCGACGCTAACCTCCACTGCACCTTTCAAGACCTGCACTTCTTTCGTCGGCAGAACTCTCTCAAACTCAGCTTGCAAGATTGGAGCTAGGATTCCACATCTCATGTCTCGTCCTCCGTGTCCGCAAATCAATATCAATATATCCTTCACATCTTTTACAGCAGGCAGAAATTTTGCCTGTTCCTTACTCCGCAGCAAACGATCTTTATGTATGGGAGATATGCTGTCATGTGCAGCATCCAGTTTCGTTGGAAGTAGATATCCTTTTACTAGAGCCTGCACCGAATCGAAAGAGACCCGTGGAAGGAATGGAATATATTTGAACGACGGTACTATGTACGCAGATGTCGTTATAATTTCGGGTCTGTGTGTGGCGATGGTGGAAGGAAAGGATGCATTCGTAATCAAAACATTGTTATAAGGCTATGACCTGTTAGTACCATCTCAACTGAATGTACGAAATTGTTCTTATTACATCACTATACATTCCACCGCGACCCATCAACTCCTTGATGTCTGCGGCGAGGTTGTCTCCCGAATTGTCTTCCTCAATACGAGAAGGCCAATCTGACTTTCCCGTGCATATTAGAACCTGTTCGGCATATGCCGCCATGGTACCGTTGAGTGGTTTTGAATGATCTATCTCCAATCCTTCTGGCATCTTGGGGTTCTCAGCGCAGGAACATGTTGGAGAGGGGCATTCTGGAATGGTAGGGAATGATGGAGGTTTGTGAGTCTGAGAAACATAACGAGTACTCAAAGAAGCATATCGAATAGAAGTAGGTCCAATTGACCTACAAAATGACTGCAACAACATATGTAGAAAGTTGTAGCAAAGCAAAGATGACGATACAATGCTATCAATCAAATTCCTGTTACCCTTAAGTCTTATTTAACCTCGCTGTATTCTTATCTCCGTAGACTAACGTCGGATCTCGGAACCCGCATGTCGGGACCGACATTATGGGGCCGTAAGGAAAGCCGTGTGCCGCTTAGATTATTATATACGGAGCAGAGTACTCGAGTGTGCTTTTCTCTCTTTTCCTCGATATTGATTCTTTGAGGTCTATTAAGTATGTGAATGTGAAGTATGTGACGTCCATCGGGGTGTCTGAAGAGTACTTGGGAGCTGATAATGCCCTTGCACCTTTACGCGTTCATTAACCCTCTGGATACCTACGGCTGCATGTCTCAACAAGAAGTTGGATGTTTGAACAACGTCAATGATTATGTCATTTGCAAGTCTTATATATTGATAAGCTTATCCAAACGAAGCTATTAATAAATAGCAAGGATCGACTTCGGAGTGCGGAAACTTTCATTTCCTACCTCAATCCAATCTTCTGTTGAAAACAAACAAACGACAGCCCATTTCCTTCACCCACAATCCTTTTGAGGAACTTTTGTCATTTTGCTACAAGATTGATATCTCATACTATGTACGGTTGAAATGATAGGTGAAACCTTTAATATTTATGCCTCTTTGCCTGATCCATTCATTCACTGTTTCCTCGCCTTTCTACATGTTGCTATAAGCGACCAGGAGGCTTTCTGATATTGACAAACCTCCTCGCCTCTTTTGTTTCTGATGCGTAACCTGCTCGCTCTCGCTGGCACAAGAAAATTCCACATTGAAACTATCAGGAATACGCATTTGCACTCGGTTTCTATATGCTACAGCCATGTCCGACTCGGAGATAGATGAAGACTTAAAGAGAGCTATTGCTTTATCTTTGAAACAACCTTCACCGCCGACAATCCGTAAAAGGGAGCTCATCGATCTCACTATTTCAGATGACGACGATGACCTTGATGCGCCTGTCACGACACGTTTCCGATTCTCACAACTTAATCCCGTTCCTAATACAAGTACGGATGCCAAACCGAACACCAATTTTCAAGGTGAGCGTAGTTCGTACACCGAAGAATGTTTAACATATCATCCTGATACTGACTCTGCCTGTAGTGTCCAGCCAGTCAAGCAACACACTCTTTAATGGCTTGAATCGTAAGCAGATGGAGGAAGAACGCATAGCAAGAACTCAACAGAGGGGCAAGGCACCAGATGCCATCTCTAAGAAAAGAAAGGCACCGGTCTCCTCCCCGACATCTTCACTCAGTGAAGGCCGTCGGTCAAAATTCTCTCGACCAGAATCGATAGCCTGCAACGAGACAATCGAACGCCACCAGAAAAAGTCTACAGATCGGAGCCGCATGGGCCAAGGCATGAACAACGTACTCGATGATTTATCCAACGGATTTGCAGAACCAGACTCAGAGCCTGCCATCGGAAGTTCCGACATCTCTCAGATGCTACCTAAACATAGGCCACGAGGTAAGGTCTCAGAGGTTGGTGTGCAATTTCCTTACGGGGTTGTAAAAAAAACCTTCGCTCATGGGTATCCGCGAGAGGATGACATCAACATTGAAGAGGTACTCCAACATTCAACCCTTGAACATGCTGTAATGAGCGCCTTTCAAATAGAACCTGATTGGATTGCATCGAAGATTTTACCAACTACAAAGGTTACTTGGGTCTTACAAGCAAAATCCGAAGCCGAAGTAAGTAAAAATGTTCTGATTTATCTTCATTTGATACCGGGAAACCTTCCTTGGTATCCTTTCCCAGCGTGTTTATCTTCTCTTCTCTCAACCCAAACCTGTAACAGTATCGATGTGGTCGCGTTACGTTGTACACAATTCTCCCATTGTACAACGAACCTAAACAGAATAGTTACTTTAACAAAAAAGACAGAGTGCATGCGAGGACATCAAATGAGCTCGGAATTTCTGCGTCATAAGACCAACCACAATCGGTCGGCGCTACTCTGGATTGGATCGAGGTACTAGAAACTGCTTGGTGCTCGTCTAGGACTCATCCCGACATTGCGAAGAATTCATGCAATTCCATGGCATCTTCAATGGTTCTACCCTGCATCCCAATAGCAGTCTGTCGGTCCGTACACTACGTTCATGCTGTATATTGAATTTCACTTTCAATATTGGATTTCTTCTTTGGAACATTCAGTCCGCAAAGTTCTTAAGTTGTCGAATATTAAAGACTACCAGGTCTGAGCGGCAGCTGGAAAAAGATTCCGGCATCAAGACCACCAGTATTCCAATTATTGTCACTCTCTGCGAATCATTGGGGTGGAAAATAAGCACTCTGCTTCAAGTACCATGTTGGCTAATAATTCTTAGAAACTGAACTGGAAATCATCGGCGGCAGACAATTATCGATTTTGCTTTCCCCCTATGGATGGCAACGTTAATCTAATGCATTCAAAACTCCAACTCTTGGGGCATCCTACGCATTTACGACTAGTCATACCCTCGGCAAATTTGACGCCATACGATTGGGGAGAGAGCGGTGGGATCATGGAAAATGTGAGCGGCTCACTGTCATCTTAGAACTGCACTAACACAGGATGATGAGGTCGTATTCTTGATTGATCTCCCACGGTTGCCGAATGGCAAGAGTGTTTCTGACGACCATTTTACACCATTCGCGAAGGAACTGCTGCACTTTCTTGAAGCCATGACATTACCGCCTAAGATGATTGCGAGTTTCAGAAGTTTCGACTACTCTAATACGGCTCATCTGGCACTTATACATTCCATGTGTGTTGATTCCAGAATCCTTCAATATCAATCACATCTAATCCCGATCAGTGGAGGGTCTCACTCTGGTGCGGAATTGCTACGAACCGGCTATCCGGGACTTGGCAGATCTGTAAGCAGCCTTGGGCTGGAGACGGACAAACCTTTGGAGGTTGACATTGTAGTAAGCTACTCATTCAACAAGATATAACGTTACTATTGGATACTAACCTGAACAGACAGCGTCTATCGGTAACCTCGATGACCGATTTCTCGGAACAATATATCTAGCAGCACAAGGTAAGCAATGCCATTATGACAACTGCATCATTTCCGAACTTTCCCCACAGGAACCCTGCGAGTCTTGTTATCCGCGTGATAAGGCAGGTTATAAATCAAAGTCCGGGTTCTTATACGAGCACACAATTTTGTCTGGTCGTTTTTTTCCTCCGCTAAACGGGGCTGAATCATGACATGTGTGTACTAGGCGATAATGGATACAAGGAATACAAGTGGAGAACCGAAAAGTCCACAAGGTGCAAAACGGACACTGTGATGGAGAGACAGCTCTCCGAAGAAATTGGACGCGGCCTCCGCGTGTATTTTCCTAGGTATATTTATCAACCCTGCATTTCAGAAATGGACACTAAATACCCATATACAGCAAGCAAACAGTTGCAGAAAGCAAGGGTGGTACAAATGTATGGAAACTCCAATGATCATGCCGCGATAAGGATTTTAAATGTTATTCACTGACTCTGCGATTCACAGGCTGCTGGCACGATTTGTTTTCGATCGAAATGGTACGATGCAAGTAGTTTCCCAAGACACCTCATGCGCGACTGTCACAGTCGTAGGAAAGGATTATTGATGCACAACAAAATGATATTCGTGAGATCTCAAAAGAGCCAACCAAATCCACGACCTATCGCATGGGCATATGTTGGAAGCGCAAATCTTTCCGAAAGTGCATGGCAAGTCTTTTCTGTTTCCACACTATAATTTCCTCCCTTTCAGATTTTTCTACGTATAGCAAGATAATACCCCCCAGCGCGAACTGCCAGCTAACGTAAACCAATAAAGGGGCCGCATGGTGAAGGACCGGGTAACAAAAGAGTCTAAGTTGAATTGCAGAAATTGGGAATGCGGTGTTTTGTTTTCCGTTCCCTTCACCGATCTGGATACATCAGCTGCTGTCACTAAAGCGGGCATACCGTCCATGGATGCATTTGATGGGTCCATCCCCGTGCCCATGGTTTTCCCGGGCAATATGTATGGATCGAAACGTCCCTGGTATTACGACGAAAGTCCTTAATCAAGTCAATCTTCCGGTGCGATTTTTTCCCTAATGGAGCTTTCCGAATGTCAAGCCTAAGGTGGAATCCGTAGATGGAGGATAACCTCCTATAGCGTGCGCTGGCGTTGTAGAAAGATCTTGGTTTCGACTGCGGTATGCCGTGTGCCACGTGCCGTTGGGTGTTAGAAATTGCTCGATATAACTCTTTTATGATAAGCATACAGTTAGTTCAATGTGCAGATCTGCAGAAAGCAACAGCCATAACCGCTGGGGATCAAGGTTTCATGAAACGTGTTTGTAGGGTAGTGTCAATAATTACTGTTCCACCTTGAAGTCTGACCCCTGACTTTGAGAAAATGCGGAGAAACTTTAAGCCAGTATTATGCCTGACAGGAACAACGAATAAACTCCATGGTCGCATCATGCCGGACCCTTGCCCATACAACAATGTGCCAGTTCCTGAGGACGGTGAAGAAAGACCGCCCTCTATCATCTACGATATTTTTGGGGGTGAAAACAAGGCGAGCCCCTCCCAGAATCCTTCTACCGGCAATGGATCTGCATTGCCGACGCTGTCGACATCCCATGGTGACCTTGATCTCGTATTGATCTCATCCGAATAGTAATCTCTCATGGCTTCCTTCCCATCGCATCCTGAAGATCGGTGTATGATTACTAATGTGGGCCCAGCATCACCGTCTTGCACAGCCTCATAATGGGCATCATAGCATTCCTTGTACGGTATTTTGCAGGTACGATCTCATTATGCACGAGAACAAGTGTGGAGTATTTCACATTATCCGCGGTGCCAAAAATATCTCTCTGTGTTTGAAAAGAATTGCATTGTGGCCATTCTTGCGAGAGTGCAGTATTGACAAAATACTACAGCATGAATTTTGAGACGTTCGTCCATTGTCTATCCGCACCAATGTCCATATTCCTTGATAACAGTTAGGGAAAGCATGGTAGACAAAAACGTGTCGACCAGGCAGACTCCCTGCTCAGGTGTAATTCGCTTACAGGCCCTACTTGGCCAATTCATCGGCCGCCCTCCTCATCTCGTGGTATTACAAACAATTAAGCCCACTTATCACCGTCAAGGACATTATGTTCACGTACCATATTTCAATGAGACAATTTTGGAGCCATCATTGGTAAGGATTCGTAAGATTGCAGCTGCTTGACGTGGACACGACCACTTCTTCCCCAGAACCACCATAGGGTATTGGAGTCGTTTCGAAAGACGGCGAAACCGGTGTCCGTCTACTGAGTAGTCAGTCCTGAGATTTGGCGATCTTCACTGGCATAAATGCCGATCAGTCTGCGCGTACCACTTCCACCTTGCCCACTTCTGCCGTTGGGCAGCTGTGCACTCCCACGTCGGAAACAGCAAGGGTGCAGCGCTTGACACAGGACTCATTAAAGAAAAGCGTCTGCCGTCCAGTGAAATTGCTCTTTTAAATTTGAGAGAAGCGGATCTCAACAAGGACCACTCAAGTGAGAGCATCTGTAGCAATAGCTAAGTCCCAATGTTCCACAAGATTTAGCGGGGGGAAGTTCATTGTACGGTAGTTGTGGTCGAAGTCGGTACTGAAATCTGGTGCGAAATGAAATGTGGACAACCCCCCACTAATCTAGGATCAACCCATGAAGAGACATGAGACTCAAATCTTGATTAGGCTCAAGTGCGATCACGGCTCCGCCTGGAACTTTCGGTCAATTCTGAAATTTTCGCTAGATTGGCACTGCGCATATCTACGAATAGAATCACTAGAAATGTGCATTAATTTACTCGCCTTGGCTCTCAGGGCACTTTGCTCGATTGGGAAGATGCAGGATCTGTTGTAGGTGGACATTTGGGTCGATTGTTAATCTTCAATCTTGACAGTTGATGGGCTTAGAAGCAGGGGAAGAAGAAAAGGAGTGAAGACTTTGTGTCGCAGACTGGCAGCATCGGTAACCCTTTCAATTTATCTAACAAAATACCACCTTGAGTAAGGCTTGGCGTTTGCTGGCGGGCTCTGCAGTTAAAATTGTTGCATCTTGGTGTGGACATAATCGTATGAGCCTTTCGGGATTTACCCATGCATACTACGCCAATTGTGTCAAGCGCGGGAAGTCGATCGATATGTTTCCTTCCTGTCGGCCGGATTAAGATGAACCGATGATGAGTTTAGGCTTCATGGATTGATGATCGATGCGTTGACCTACTTGCTTTAACTCCGGGGGGCTTCGATGAATCTGATGATCAATTTCATAGCTCAATACATTCCTGCCGTTCAATACACTACAGTGTGACTACACTCACTATTGGACAGATGGTCTGATGAACGTTGATTATGACTCGCATTCGCACCGATTTGTTTAGTCTATTCGATAAAGCTCGAGGAAGTAGAACACCACGAAATCAAGAAAAGTTTTCACAATCCACCTCTTGACTCTTGAGTAAGTGTATGTGTACTCGGTACCGTACCGACAATGGCAACATTTTGCGGTCTGGATTGCCTCTATCTGCACTGTCGTGAAAGGATCCGGGGCAAATTCGAACACAGCTTCCGAATTGTATGGGCCAATTCCGATTCGTCAATCGTTCGTTTAAGCATTCGCATAATCGCACATTATTACTGTATTTCAGCACAACCTGGATGAGGTAAGCATCATTAGGTAGGTGGCGTTGCATAGTACTTTTACAAGTGTGGTCTTAAAAGACTAGTCGAATGGCGAACCACTAGTCTCAAGTTCTCAACCTCGCACACCGTCCAGGGACTCCTGTTATTCGATACTCTTGAGATAGCTCGATACAACAAGCAACTAGGGCAACGACGATCACTTTATAGCACCGCATTAGCGTCACTAATCATTTAGCCTTTCTTTCGGCCCTCACACAAATCTCTTTACAGTTTACACATCTAAAAAGCATAAGACTTATACCTAACAGCCCGTTTCTGCAACGCGGAGAAGTAAACGCATGCTTGTGCGTATTTAAGTGAGGACCACACAGACGACTTCTCCTAAAGATACCGTGAAGTTCATGCAAACACTAGAGGTCGATTTCAGGGACGGGAAGATGTATTTTAATTCTTTAGCTCTAAAGTCAAATCAAATTAGTGATCACCGTCAATTTCACAGTCGATGCTCGGATATTTTTATGTGGTATGCGTACTATTTTGGTTCGGGGCCCATGGGAATTCCAAAATGGAAACTCTAATACACCAAACAGCCACTAAATCACACTAGATGCCTGTGACAAAGGCCCAGGCAGTGCCTAAAACATAGGTGACTACGCTTTGATTGTGGTAATGGGCTACAGTATCCAGGTTTTTGGCAATCGATGTGATGAAGTCACTGTAACCCAAACTACCACCTAGCTGTAGCACATTCGGTAGAAGAGAGAATATTATGAGAAAGCTCGCTATAGTGTATACATACATATAACATCCGATGTCCCGACTTTTGATATAATTTTATTCCTTGGTGGTGTGTAGTACAGTTGACACTTGAACTGCACTCACTATCGTAGACTGAAGTGACATCCAATGATTTGGAGAACCAGGTGAGGGCCATTACTGGACACAACGACTTTCAAGAAGCCCAATCCAAACTCTTTCACCACTGATGGTTAGCCCTGTCGGGCATATAATCACCTCACTCGGACACACCGTCCCCCTTAGGTGCACAGTCACTGTCCACTGTTTCTCAAGCACAAGAAACCGAAGAGATAATTTCCAGGGAAGAAAACATAAACCTTCATGTACGCTCACATGGTACCTCCTTACCGAAAACCCCTCGGCTCAATCATATTTTGTTGTATTCAGTGAGTCCGATAATGTATGCACAGAATCCGGACGTAAAGATCTGCTACGGCCTGGATACCGAACCATGCAGACTTGTCGATGGGGAATCCTTTCATAGAGTTTGGACAAACTAAACTTCCTCTCCATTACAGTTTGACCATTATTTCCATTGGAGCCGCACAAGATGTTTCAACTTGCTTGAAACAAAACGCCCAGTAGCAGAATGCATGTACTAATACTACCAAAAACTTTTCTCCCATGAACATGTGACAGTCGAGGGGACGTTCCATCTTTCTCCACTGGAATGCCCTCCACTCCATTTGCTTTGAGTAATTGACCTATGGATAGCAAGGATTAGTCGAGTGATAGAAGTATCAGCTTAGATACCGGTAGTGCTAGATGGACTTTCGTGAGGTAACCTAATTGGCGGCTTTGACACTTCCTAAGGGAACTTGAAGGAGAAATAGTGTGAGCTTTCCTAACTTTGAATCGCTTGGCCACAAGATGATCACCTATCGAGACCAATCAACGGCACTTTCTCTACCATAGTATCTCATTATGTTGTAGGATAGTACAACAGTAGTACATATCAAGCATTTCCTCAAAGTTCAAACTAATGTCTCTTGAGACCGGTAACTGCCATCGGCAGGAAACATCGTGGCACGTCTAATCCTACAAGCATTTTCAAGCGCAGAGTTTGTATTGTTATCTGTTAATGACATAGGTGAGTGTTCGTCTATAGAATGTTACGGTAACATGCTTCTACGATATTTCCGTCTTCAGATGTCCGAATTCGCCGATACGTCGTTACTCGTATAACGACATCGGCTCCTTATGAGCCCATGCTGCTTATTCTTTGCAGACAGACATGCTAACCATCGCTCGCACCTTGTCCATCGATATTGGAGTTAAATTACTCAGCTGTGTTCTGTATGAAATTAAGTCTGCAGACTACAGGCATGATGCCTCGCTCTGCGGAGATTTCCCACTTCCAATGATCTCCACCCCAGCACCCGGTATGAGCGAAAGCGCAATGCATTGCCATCATGGGCACGCAGCTATACGCTTGTAGGGACTTGATCCAAGGCGAGCGTATTAGGCCAAGCACTAATCACTAGACCCTACCACCCGTCCTTCATGATTGTTGATTCATCATTAGATGTAATATTCTTGGAGACTTGGACGCCTTTGGAAACCTACGCCAGGGCCACAGGTAGTCCTGATCATGAGTCCCTGCATTCTATAAGTGCAACACAGCTTTATATTCGAATACATACGCTCTGCTAGTACCGGCGATGAACCATTCGAAAAATAGCCGGACCCCCCATGTAGCTGATGCACAGATGTGTGATCACTAGGAGGGATACAAAAGTCATACCTAGCACATTTTGCAAAGTCTTGGTATGTCCACTTCTAACTTTCAACCATCAACATCGATTTCCACCCGCTACCATGCATTTCAGATTAGGACGAAATTGGTTTCGTCAAAATCAAAGACTTGTACAAAATAATCATTTTTTAATGCCTGACCTACCCAGATACCAAATAAGTCTGGAATCATTAGAAAAGTCCGTCCTGTTACAAACTCCACTTTTCCGACCTCCTTCCCTCCTTAAGCTAAGCGTATTAATTCGCTGCTTTTTCCTTTTGCCTACTAAAATAATGTAGATATACCTACTATTTTAGCTCAATTTCTCCCCCACAACTTCTGTCTTTTTCCTCAATTACTTCTTTCTATTCTTGTCTCCTGCTCTTTCCTGCCTCGTCTTTCCTCGACTAAGCCAACCTTGCCTTCGTGGAAACCCAGAAAAACCTTTCCCATTCCATTCAATCGGATTCAGAATAGAATCATCCTCTTCTCTCGCTCGCCGCATATCAACATTGAAAAGAGGATCGGAACGTATAACGAAAAGCCCAAGCTCTAATTCGTTTATGTATAAACTCGTCAACCCAACACCGAGAACATTTAAATATCCTCACGACTTCAAAGATCCATTACCACGGAACAGTCATTCAGCCTCATAACTCTAATATCCCAAATCATTATACTTTGTCTTCAGCCTTATTCAATCATTTTATACTTTACCTCTAAGTCGTAGCCGTCGGGTGCGTGTGGAGCGGACAACTACTAGTTTTCTCCTCTTTCCCACCTAACGTCTTCGAAGGTTTTGAAGATTCGATATATTCAACACTCGCCGTCATCATTCGTTATTGGCTATTCAGTATCCAATTACTGCCCAGGAAACAGACAAGGGATTATCACCAAACTGTACTGCTACGCACACCATCTTCTCCCGCCGGCCCATCCCTTTCCTTGGCCTTCCCGTCGTTGATACATAACTACAACCTACCTATCACACTTTACACGGTATCGGACCAAGCTGCACGATGGCTTCAACCGGCGTTTCCATACCCATGCCCATGCCAGTTGCAACAAATGGTACCCTCGAGCCGACCTGGCATGGGTACATTGGCAACACACAAGATGCAGCCATCCTTCTCGAAGCTTGCTTTACAGGAACCCTCAACCATCTTGCCCGTCGCCCCCATGATAAAGAAAGACCTGAACTCATCAAGAGCGGAAACATTTTCATACACGAAGCAAACTCATCCGGAGTAAAACGATGGACCGATGGTATAACATGGAGCCCAAGTCGTATGGTGGGAAACTTTCTTGTCTATCGAGAGTTGAATAAACCATTTGCGCCAGGAGAGAAGAAGAGAGCCACGGCGAAAGACAAGAGACTGGGCATTCAAAAGAAACGTGGTGGTCCTGGAGTAAATACAAGTCGCGTTTTCTCTTCTATGCATGGAGCACTAAACAAAGAGATGGAACGATCACTAGTCGGTTCGCTAGTCGATTCGTACGACTTTAAGGAGGATGATGTTTGCCTTATCAAGAAGACAATCACCATCAGTGTAGGAGACCTTACTCACCACATTGTATCTTATTACACGATCGACGATGTCGTCTCCGGTAGACTCTCAACCCCACGATCTGAACCTCGATTCCAGCACCTCAAGCCACGTAGGGATATTGTCCTTAGCAAAAGCTACAAGCACCCTCTTGATGATCCCAACGTTTTGAGCGAAGATGACGACGTACGTGAAAATCACTCAGCATTTCACAATAACTCTGGTCGGGGCGATTATTATTATCAAAACCGAAATGCGCCGAGACTACCCGCACCATCCTCGCATGGAATGCCATATCAATCTAACAATTTCCCGCTCAGTAACCATTACGCAATAAATGTCAACCCCTCATCATACAACATCACATCATATAACTCAAACGTTCCTGCAGTAAGTTCAGCTGCTGGCTCATATAACACACCTCTTTCTGGAACAAGTCCGAATACCATCACGCCTTACAACACGGGAATTCCTGTGTCGGGTCCAAATGGTGGCTCTTCTTATCCTCCGTTCGCACAAGTCCCAGGCATGTACGATGCACCAAAACCGGAGGCATACAACAATGTTTACAGACATCAGCGCCACAATTCCAACCCTAACATGAATGTGACGCCGCTTGCTCAACGACCAACGAATTATGGCCAGCAACCGCTTGTCTCTGGGGTACCTGATATAGTATCAGGCATGGCTGGAATGTTCCAGGGCCAAATGGCCTCGAGAAACTTCAATGAATCCACTTATTCTCCTACAGGCCTTTACCAATCGAGGGATACACCTAATTCTTCTCACGGCTATCCTCAGGCGCAACGAACCCTGCCGCCTAGCCAACCATATAATCCACAAGCCGCAAATCAATATACTCAAAGCATGGAAGCCTCGCCGGGCAATGCCAGCACTGGCCATGCTCACTACATCATGAACTCTCATGCAGGTTGGCCTTCTCCACACGGGGTATAGAGGCTGTTTGTTGGTAAGCCACAGACATTCCAATCTGCCATGTCGAGGTTCTCATCCATTATCGGAATCGGACCACTCATCACTTGGCCACGATTTTCCTCCTCTCCGTCGACACGCTCCTTCAAATCATCATTGGGAGCAAGGACGGTGATCAAGTAAAATTTCACTGTATATTTCGACAGTCCATATGGCGTTTTCGTCGAGAAAAGTCTTATGATTGTCACTTTGGCGTTCCTTCTATATTGATAGGAAGCTTTGTTATCTTCGTTTTGGTTATTTGAAAAGGGTTTATGGGACGAAGTATTTACTTGGGGCTGATACATCGGTTTCATCAGACCTTAGTTTCATTTCAATTGTTTAAATACATGTATGTATATATGGGTTACGGGTGCTACCGGCGCAGGCGGATAGATACTGGTTACGGGCGGTTGTTGGCTCAGGCGTATGTGTACTGCAAATCTTCAACAGCGATATCTTTGAGATAATCGCAGGGGCGGATACCATTTTTATACCACTGTTAGACGATGATTCGGACGGTACCATTCATTTTTGTTTTGTTTTTGTTTGTTTTTTTTCAAGCGTCGTTGATTTTATTCCCCGACACCGATGTGTGCTCAACAGTTCCATGGAGATTAAGAGAGAAAGAGGATCTCTTTTCAATGGGTCAAAGTTTAAGAATCATATATCAATGTTTTTGATCAATGTTTTCCACGAAAAAGAAAGGGTTACGTTATCCATGGATGGGAGAGGAGATTTTGCTTTATATTTGTTTATTGGTTGTTCTTCTCATTGGTATCTGTATTCATCTTTTTCATAGATGTATTTATTGTATTAATTATACTGTTATCATAAACTTATTATATTATAATTTTATATCAATGATTATCTCCAAAGTGTGCTGTAGTGATTTTCTATCGATATATAGAGTAGTGACTGATGAAAACCTAATACTTGGAACAACCAATAAAGAGAATTCCATTTCTATTAGTAACATACATATACAGAGCATAGAGAGAGAGAGAGAGAGGTTTGTAATAAACAGCTTATCATTGTGATACCTATCACAAACAAACAAACGCGCGGTCGCGGCTGTTGTGTCCCGGGAAGAGAACCCCGCCTTCCCCGCCGCCAACAACTTTATATTTGATTAGAAATCTACCTAGATACCCGTACATTTTTGATCCATCCATCCCTTTTAATAATCTTACAATAATTTAGATACTAAGGTATCAAAGGTTCTTCCTCCCTCTTTCCCTTCGAAAAAAAAAACACAAAATTATATTACCGCCCTTTATTTTTCAAAAAGTTAACTGTTTGATTGGCTTTAAAGTTTATGCTCATTGGGTTTTTGGTAGTTGGTTGGTAGCTGGTTGGATTGGGACTGGACTTTTTCTTTTAGAGTAATAGGAAGGTATTAGGATGCGATGAGTTCGTCGCGGGTGATATCGATGGTAGAACAGCGGGGTTTGATGTTGTCGAGGGGGGCGGTGGTGGGTTTAGGGATGGGAATGGGAATGGGAATGGGAATGGGAATGGCGGCGGGGAGGGAACGCTTGGTCTTGGTGCATGGGCTAGGGGTACGATGTTTTTCGAAATCGATGTTGATTTGTAAAAAGAGGAGTACCAGTAGTGCAGGTTTGGCCTTGGGTTTGCGATGCTCGGGGAGGGTTGGGGGTGCGCTTTTTTCTGATATGTGAGATTGCTGTTTGCTATCTGCTATTTGGTGGTGGTGATAGTGATGCGTGGGTGGAAAGGATATGGATCGAATGCTAATGGGTTGTAGGTCTCGACGCCAGAGAGGGATTGTGAGGTATGCGACGGAGAGTAATGGGAAGAAGGAAAGGTAAGGGATATTTTTTGGCCTTTTTTTGGTGGGAGCTAGGATGGGGTGTTTCTTGGAAAAGTTGTTTATGTCACGTGATCGGATTGATGTGGAGTTGATGCTTTCGATGGGTCAATTGGTGGAAGGTGGTGAGCTGGTGGCATCTAGGATTTTCTTTGGCTGCTGATTGATGGTTCTTCTACTACAGTTGATTTAATTGCTCATCCATATCAGAAAAGCTAACGCAAATACCCTCTAGCAAACAACCAACACCCACACCCTCAAAACCTCTCAAAGTCCTCAAATCCATCAAGTCGCTCACCCCGCATGAAAATATCTATACCATCCCCAATATCCTCACCTTTTCTCGTCTCATCGCCGCCCCCGTTTGCGGATATCTTGTTCTGCATGACCAGCATGCGTGGGCTGTCGCACTCTTTGCTTATGCTGGGATTACGGATTTGGTAGATGGATGGATTGCGAGGAAATGGAATTTGCAGACGGTCGTGGGAACCGTTATCGATCCAATGGCGGATAAGACTTTAATGACGATTTTGACGGTTTGTTTGGCGATTAAGGGGGGTTTGCCTGGTATGTTTTCTCGGATTTATATTTGCCTTGTTGTGTCCACGTTTGGTCTACTCCATTTCCGAACATCTCAGCCATCGAAATTGCTCTGTTTTAGAATTCCCCCAAAACACAAAACTAAACAACTTCCTTCCTATCTTAGTCTGGCTCGCAACCATAATCCTCGGTCGCGACATCGGACTCGCCATCTCCGCCATCTACTGGCGATGGATCTCTCTTCCTCCTCCTAAAACCTTTTCTCGTTATTGGGATTTCTCTCTTCCGTCTGCAGAAGTACATCCAACTACTATTAGTAAGTATAATACGGCACTACAGTTGGGGTTGATTGGAGCGACGACTGCGTTGCCATTGATTACTTGGGATGTCGGGGTTGCTATGACAGGGTTTCAGTGAGTTTTTTTGAGTTTTATTTTTTGGTTTTTTGCCTCTTGCCTTGGGAGTTTTTCGTTCTGTAGGAGATTGGGGAGGAGAGGGGTTTGAGAGTGATGAGGGCGTGGTATGGTGTGGTATGAAGAGGAAAAGGGAAAAGGGAAAAGAGAACGTGAAAGAGATAGAGGATGAAGAGTACATAGAGAGCGAAACGACGAAAAAGAAATGGTAGAAACGGGTATACTAACAAACAAACTAGATACCTAGTAGCCACGACCACCATTTGGAGCGGAATGAGTTACATTTACACCAAAGACGCCGTAAAGATAGTAAACCAACAACAAGATCCTATAAAGAAAGAGAAGAAGCAGGAACAGGAACAGGAACAGCAATTAAAATAGAAATAGTGTTAGGAAAACGCACGAATAGATGATGGATGATGGATTATATATAGTTGTAGGAACTCGGGCTGTACATATATACATATATACCTATTAAGAATAGACATTGTACTTTCGTCCCAAAGACGATATATGTATAATTAAATTTTACAATTATCGCACAGTAACCAAGCATCTTAATACCAGTGTTTGAACTAGCAGCTCATAATTAGCTGCTGCCCATCTCCTCAGCGATCACCTCGTGTTATCTCATGCTTCCTGGCCACCAACATCACTACTAGGTATGTTTCTCCTGTCTAACCTGGTCTGACCTGAGCTATTTCCCAATTCCACAAGCCAAAATGCAAAAATGTAAAAGTGTCCTAAAGACAACGGAAATCTTCAACAGAAAACCAGGAAAATAAACTTTTTAAAAACTAAACAGGTCTTACAAGGACAAGGTTATCGCTGTATTGTATTCACATAGGCTCATCAATACCTATATTATACATACATACCTACATATACATACACAAAATACCACAGAGAATAAGAGATTTATTATCAATCGGAAAGTAATCATAATGAATACATCACCCTCCCTTCTACAGATATTTTGTAAGACGAAAGCAAAACAAAAAACATTTAGAAATGAAATACTTTATAAGATTCAAGTCTTACTTGGAACTTTTTTTCTCTTTTGTTCATTTCATCAAAATATAAATATAAATACAAGTATACATACAAATATATATAAATAACACTTTCCTCCCCCTTCTCTTCCTCTTCCTCTTTCTCCTTCCCTATATCTTCTTCTCTTAGTATTTTGAGGAGAAAGGGCATAGCATTCATCCTCGAGAGATTTGAAAAGAGGATCTATAATTTCATTCTATGATCATAAATGCTGTGGATTATGAGTAGATGTAATTACATTGAATGATTCGATCCACTGAAGGTTCTCAACCTTCTTGAATGTTTCAATGCCCTTGAAAGATTCATAATTCTTTGTGAGATTATATCCAAAAAAATATATATATGAAAAGAGTTTGGCCAGGAAACCCCTGACAGCGATAGGAAAGTATATCATATACAATATCGCAGCCAGTATGGCAAAAGATTATGTTTATTATAACGGATTCATTTCTGTTTAGCTACCAATGATAACTCTAACTAAAAGCTACTTGAGAGTATCTGCGACGATAAAATCCAGTGACCAAGAAACATAATCTGAGATCCGAGAATTTTTTTTATGTTTTTATTTTAAGTATTGCTGGTTCCTCCCACACAGCTAGGCAACACCATTTCTCCTCCCCCAGTAATCCAATTCAATTGCTGTAGCCCAGGCAGTCGAGTCTTGCCTTAAGAAATGAACAAAACAATTGTCGCAGTATGAGATTTGAGGTATGACCATCAATCGTAAGAACATTTCCGAAATCGCTCCCCAATAATACAAGGCAAACCAGCCCTAACATTGCGAGAACTAACAAGGGTATACCAAGCCATCATCTCTATAAAAATGTCACAAACCCTGAAAGTCACATGCACCAACTCGTAACCATAACGCTCTCACTGGAGGAAGGGAAAAGTGCATGATAACCAGAACGCCAATATAGTAATCCTACCTGTGATGACATATAAGCCATCACCCGAACGCCATTTGAAAAGAGAAGTGAAACTTAATTGGCGCAAAAGACTACCTTGCTGATCCAGAAAAGCCAGGAGAGTCCAATTTCAGGATTCGCCTTAAATCATTCTCCATGCCTCGATAATCGGGATTGCCAGTTCCAGGTATGGTACTAGAAGATCCTTGTGGCACAGGGGAAGAATCCGTGACTTGAGTAGCATTATTAGGATTATTGGCAATCGCAAACTTATTTCCATAGATCTGAGAGAGACTCTGAGATGGCCCATATGAATTCGCACGATCCGGCGTTCTTGTAGGGGTTTTTGTTGGTGAGACTTCTTGGCGAAGACCAGATCGAGAGGATTTGGGGATATCGCCCGAGCTTCGTGAATCACCTTTGAGTTTGTAGTTCATTTGCGGGGACCTTCCGGGGAATCCAGCACTTCTGGGACCAACAGGAGAGCTTTGTCCACCTTGATAGGATATTGCTGAATTTGCTGTTAAGCTTAAGGCAGGCCTAAGGTTACCGTTGGTAGATGGTTCCTCAGAAAACAAATAGGCTTTAAGTTGCTCCGATTTGTCTAATGATGACTGAGAGTTGCTTGGTGAGGGATGGTGTGGTTGTAAAGGACTCGAGGTCTTCCGTGCTGCTTTGATCCTCTCGTTATAAGGAGTGGAGAATGCCGGCCCCAACGGCAATCCGGGACTATTAGATCCGTCTAGCTCCATGGAAAACATACTACTTGCTGAACCACGAGAAGTGGGCATGTTTTTATTGCGGTATTGACTGGTAGGCTGCCGTGGAGTTCTCGTACCACCAGGCGAAGCAAGTGGGGGATTGAAAGGTCCAACAGAACCGGTTGCATTTGAGTTTGTACTTCGGGCTCGAATTTTTTCAGCCTTCTCCAGTTTATCTGCTTTGAAGAAAAGGTCAAGGGGTGACTCCTCTCTATGTGACAAATCACTAAATATTTGTGCTGAAGACGGGGTTTGTGAAGATTCGTCTGCCGACGAATCTGGCTCTTTGATCGCATTTCCAGCTCTGATTGCTGGCGATTCTGGGACAGACTTTGAATAAAAACTGGGCATAGGCAGAGCCGACGGGGCAGGGGATGCGTGGAAAGTTGGCCCTGCATAAGCCTGAGCTGCCAATGGTGTTTGAATAGGTCTGGCAGCAGTTGAACCACCGGTAGATTGAGCGCCAGTCAATGGCGGGGTAGTTCTGTCATTCCTTGTTGTAGCAGGAGACGTCTGCACATTTTTGGATCTTTTCTTGTTGGTCGACTTCCTTGAACTATTGTCGGGTAGGGCTGAGTTTGGTTTGCTTTGAGACGCTGGCTGATTCTGCTGGGCTCTTCGAGGAGTTCGAGGAGGGGTAGTAGGTTGATCAGAATGAGTCATCGAGGAGTGCATATTCTCCGAGTATGCTTTGCTGTTGAAGTCATGCGGGCTTTGAGCTGGGTTTCGAGGCGAGGCTGTTACAAGCTCCGCGGCTGAGGTTTGGATTTGACGTTGCCCTTTGTGGGGAGTCATCGAGGACATCTCTTCTTGACGCCTTTGCATATGTGGTTGGATGGATAAAATCTGTCTTTTAAACAATAAAATCTAAAAGATTGTTCTTGATTAACAAGAGACGAAAGATTTCCCGTATTTGTGCTATTGCGGGCGTGGATCGGACGGTACGAATGACGGACTAGAGATAAGGAGGTGGTTGTTCGCTGGGGATATCTCGTAATCTAGTAGAAGAGTAGTTTTTCGGTGGAATCTATTTAGTTGTATGTGGTGGATTGGTTGAAGTAAGTTATTCATTGTTCGGTATATGGGTTATAAGATTTATGGTTTTAGCAAGAGAGAAGAAAGAGGCTGAAGGAAGGTGAGTAAATACGATACGCAGCAACCGCCCTACGGTATCGTCTCACTTATGGGGTTTAGGTATTAGTCATCCTTTCAATCAAAGCCAATTACCTAGGTAGAAACCTACCTAATAAGTACGGTAACTAATAACAGCCTTAACCAAACTAAGCCTAAAGTAAATTGATTATACACGTGATCTACATGCGACACCACGGGCACTACGGCGAACTACTAAAGCTTCTATAATTTTAGGTTACGGTATAACAAATAGTACCGTCATATTCCCTTGATTGCTATCGACCCTACGCTCAAATCCATAAGCCCTGGAGAAGCTCTTTCTCTCGAATTTCGAAAAAGCACTATTCATCCACAACAAAAAGGACATCAACTTCATTAAGGCCGATCAATAACCCATCGCATATTAAACTCGCATAATCATTCGCTCGGCGCCCTCGAAAAGTACCCCGCCAACACCAATAGTTTAGATAACCCATCGAAACCACAAATATTCCCGTCACCATGGCAGACGTAGATATGACAGACGCCCCACCAACTACAGTGAAGAAGGGTGGTGCAAAGAAGGCAGCGGGTGGTGAAGGTTCGGAAGGCAAGAAGCGCTTCGAAGTGAAGAAGGTATAAATCCCCTGAAAATTCACATCTGCACAGCTCTAACCAAATGTTTAGTGGAATGCGGTAGCTTTATGGGCATGGGATATTGTTGTTGACAATTGTGCTATCTGCAGAAATCATATTATGGATCTTTGTAAGCTTGAGCGTTTCAAAGGGGAAGTCAATACTAACCTTCACAAAGGCATCGAATGTCAAGCAAACCAAGCCTCTGCCACAAGTGAGGAGTGCACTGTAGCCTGGGGAATTTGTAACGTTAGTAACCCCTTCCGCTAATTCTATCTAAGCTAATATTGAACTCTGGAACAGCACGCATTTCATTTCCATTGTATTTCCCGTTGGTTGAAGACACGCCAAGTTTGCCCGCTTGATAACAGAGATTGGGAGTTCCAGAAGTATGGCCGTTAAGTCTGGGGTTTGGGAATGCGATTGGATTGCATGGGATTTGAGGGAAGACGATGAGGCTACGGTCACGAGCGGAGAATAATATACCAAAAGGAGCGGCATAAATATCATTTGTGTGGTTCATCCAAGGATTCAATATGGAGGAACTTGCAGAATTTCTAGCAGGGTTGGCGTTATGGACACAGAAGTAGAACGAGAATTCGGTACAACGTAGCTTTCACTTCAAAGCTCTGGTTTGTGCCAATATATTATCTGCATTTGTGGTATTCCCAATCCTATGACGCCTCCTGTGTAGATATCCTTAAGCAATCCTTCAACCAACAGTCTTGCCATCCACAATAATCCCTTGCGATGCATCCCTTCCCCCTAAAGGTAACCATCTAACAGGATGTCTCTTGTAGAATGGCCATGGAGGCACAACTATGGCGAAGGTGAAGGCCGTTCCAAGCAAGCCGAAGGCAAGCGCAAGTTTAATATCTTGTTTGAAAAAGCCTACGAAGAAGGCAATGGCCTATTACTATCAATCAGTACTTTCCGAGTGACTGGGGGGCATTGGATCATTTACTCCGGATATTGCGAGTAAAGCGGTTGTTAAGAATTCGGCCAGTCTCTGTCCTTCAAAGTCCTAGAGGTGGAACAGGAAATTAGCATTCAACCAGTGTCAAACCAGCTTCTCATCTCCCAGGAATAAGAGTGAAGTGCATATGATCGATTGTATACTAACAATTTGTCCTTCGGCAAGATCCCGAACCTGGTCAAGAATTTGGTCTGCCATATTCGTAGTTTGTCTAAAATAGGATGACAGGTATACAGTGACAACAAATCAAGCCTTTTTCTAGATAAGGAAGTCGATTTCGTGAAAGGTTACCAATTTCCAAGGTGTCCCTTGAGCTTGAGTTAAGGCCACACTTCAGCCTTGCTGTGGCTACTAATCGCCTTGGCCGAAAATTGGATAACCGGGATTTAGAGCACATGCATAAGATTTCATAGATTTTGGGTGAGGCATGAGCGATTTTGGTACAACTAAATGTACAATTTACATGATACTGTTACTCAAATGGCTTGATATTGAAGTTATCATGTAGCTGGCATGAGCTGTACGAAAACCTCCAAGTCTTGGCTAAATCGATAAGATGTGAGTAGACAAATTCAGACATGTATGGTATGGCGATAATTCACAGCTAGAGAAGAGGCGGAAAAGAGGGAGAAAAGAGGCAGAAAAGAGGCTTGAGGGATCCGAAACGAACAAAGAGTTATTGGATCTCTTAAAAATGCCGCGATGTATCAAATTAAGAACGGTTCGTTCTACCAATTAACATTCAATATTAAACTTCAAGATGTCATCCGATTGCACCAAAATAGCAATTAGACAATTACTCGAGGAGAATTCAGACAATCCAATGAGCCAATGAACCACCCCCGTATCCGAAAAAAGAACTTGTATCTTTTAAGAGTATTGCAAGGTCTTGACCTTCTGATATCAACACACAATCATCCCACACCGAATACCTTTTATGGTCCCGCGCAGAAGGATTCTGCTCCAGAAAGGTGTTCATGTGGTGTAGTTAAATTTTTGTTATGAAAGGAGAGGGGGGAAATGGTCCAGTGCGTACAGGAAAAAGTGCCGTTTACATGTATATATAAAATGGCTGAGAATGGTAGGCCAATTTCTTCATTGCACCAACCAAGCATTCCTTAGCAATTCACCCGTGTGTACTTCTACTATGCTATCTCCTATGCTATCTACTACGACCCCAGAACCGAACTTGCAAGAAGATGCAAGAGTCTCAGATGTCAGGTATTATTAGGTAGTACCGGTACTTTCTGTGCAGTAAGCGCCTCCCGTGTCGTCTCCACCAAGATTTCTTTCAAGCTTTCTTCCTCCACTTCTTCTTCTTGCACTCCTTGAAAATTACAACCCAAAAACCAACATCTTGGTTTCGACCTTCCAACTTGTTTTTCATCCAAAAGATATCTTATATTTGACTTATTATCTTGATCCATCATTTATTTTAAGACCGGGCAACATCCAAAAATAAGTTATTCGGCCTTGGGCTGCAACCTTAGCCTGAACGAGAGAGGTACGCTTAGGGTTTTCCAACATCACCTCACAAAGGCCGAACCTTTCTACAAGTTTCCGCCCTCGAAAAACTTCAACTTGAGATCGGCCACCCACAAAACCTCTTTTTCCACTCTTCCAATCTTCCAACAACCTAAGCCACGATCGACTTTATTCAAATACCGTCCCATATCGAAATATTGAGATTGTCGCATCAGGACTGTCGAACTCGAACGTCAAATTATTTCGGCACTCATCGCCTCGGCGGCTTCATAAACAACAAACCACCAAGTTGGCGGGACTCGTATTTCAAGACTTTTCCTTCATCCGTCCCCTCCTCGGTCCAGTGAAGATCTGGGCCTACTGCGGAGGCGACAAGAAACCCCCATAATTGCACCTAAAGCAATCCAAATCGAAATATATAAACTGCGCATTTACACATAATCCAAAGGGGTAGCGGATGGACGAGTAGCCATTCTTCGTTAGGAATCACACTGTACAGGGACGACCTGTGCAAAGTCAACTATCAAATTGACGCCAAACAAGCGGTGGGCGCTCGTTGCGACCTGCCTAGAACTTTGAAAGCTTTGGCTTCCTAGAAAATTTGTATGCAGTCGTTGTTGTAATTGTCGGAGCTTACTGGCTAATCTGGATGCAGAACTTAATCCAAATATATTTTATTCAGTTCATACCTCAAAAATGTCTGAACACGAAGATACATCCCTCGATACTGGCTACAGCACGCCGGTGCCAGAGTTGGATGATCACAGATACCAGTTGCAGCCTCTGCCAAAGGCTCGCTCCCGCAGTGGCACTATTGATACTTTGCATGCCCCATCCTTCCGGGCTCCACAAAGCCCAGACCTAACACGCGTGAACAACACTCTTCTTCAGACAATCGCAAGAGATTTCGAGGAAGCCGTTGTCGATGAGGATGCGAGGGGAGTTTCTCCAATTGCTATTCGATTGGCAGATAGAAGTCGTCGAGGAACCGCGGATACTGCTGAGATTCGTTCTCTATCACCACCAAGTTCAGTAAAGGCCTTCGCTGATGCAAGAAGAAGGGAAAGGGAGATGTCCATTTCGGACCCAAGCTCTGGAAAGGCATTTGCAGATGCTAGACGACTTGAAGATCATAATGCTCTTCATAGAACTGAATCACGCGCGAGTCACCGCAGCCATCGCACTTTCCGTAGCAGACGTTACACCAACGATAACGATGCAAAGAGCTTCGCAGGCTCATGCAAGTCAGCAGAAGAGGATGTTTGCTTTCCACTACACCCTTCCCCAACCAAAAATACGCTCCAGATTAATTTTGACACTCTCGAGGATTTCATTGAAGAAGAGGAAAATCGTGCTAAGACTCCAGTCAACCACGCGCAACCTCGAATTTTCCACGACTTGAGAAACAATGGTGCGATACCCATGATTGTAACATCGGAAGGTACAGCTGTCGAGATTCCTTCAGGCCCACCTTCTATCAATGAAAAATTGGACTTATCTAGCCTTGAAGAGATTACACGACCGCAGCAGCCACATCTCGACACTAACAGGTTTGAATACTTCTCCTCGCATGGAGTAGATACTATTCATGCTCCAGAATTCGGGGATCTCATTCTCGAAGGAGAAGACATTCGACACCTATTCGCCCGCCCACAAGGACAACAAGGAGAGGGCGTTTGGTGGTTGAACATGAACAATCCAACAGAGAACGAGATTCGAGTAATCTGCAAAGCATTTGGAGTCCATCCCCTGACCATTGAGGATATCACAGCTCAGGAAACACGAGAGAAAATTGAACTTTTCCCTTCGTACTACTTCGCTTGTTTCCGTTCCTTTTCCGTCGTGGACATTGAGGATGGCCAGGAATACGATCCATTCAACATTTATGTCATCGTTTTCCGAGAGGGCTTACTAAGCTTCAGCTTTTCACCGAACACACATGCAACCAATGTTCGGCAGCGCATCACGTTGCTTAAGGATTACTTGTCTTTGAACAGTGATTGGATATGCTATGCTTTAATGTAAGTTTGCCTAATTCGTTTTAAGATCATAGACTAATAACTTACCAGCGATGACATCGTGGATTCTTTTGCACCGGTTATCCACAAAATCGATAATGAAACAGATACTATTGAGGATCAGGTGTTTATCGCTCGGAGTGATGATATGCATACCTTTCTACGAAAAATTGGAATGGTTCGAAAGAACGTCATGGGATTAATGAAACTTCTTGGAGGCAAAGCCGATGTTTTGAGAGGTTTCACGAAGCGTTGTAACTCCAATTACGAAGTCACCCCTCATATGGATATTGGTCTTTATCTTGGCGACATTCAAGATCACGTTGTCACTATGATGACCAGTTTGGGACACTCTGAGAAGATGCTCTCTCGATCACACAGCAATTACCTGGCACAACTCTCTATCGACAACATTACCCAAGGAAACAACGCAAACAAGGTCCTCAGCAAAATCACTCTCCTCGCTTCCATCCTGGTTCCACTCAACTTGGTATGTGGTATGTTTGGTATGAATGTTAATGTGCCTTTCCAAAACGCTCAGAGTCTCATTCCTTTCTTCACAATTTTGGCTGTATTGGTGGTATTCAGTCTTGCTTCTCTGGCACTTGCAAGACGTTATAGATATATTTAGATTTTCGTGGAGGAGAAGAAGTTTTTGAACTAATAATACTTGTGGGGAGGTTGAGAAGTTTGGTTTATGTAGCACAGAAAAAAGGGCTAAAGTCGTGGTGGTACCATTACAGATCTCTTGGATATATAGATGTCTCTAGATTTTGATAGTGTTAATATTGACTAGATGCTACGGACTTATGACCTCAGTATTGTGATGATTGACATTTCCTCCAAATTCAGACAGATGGGACGGCCGCAGAGTGTACCCCACGTGACCCTATGACGCCGATGCCGACATCCTGTGAACCCGGCAAAATTTCTGAAGCTCTCTCAAGCTTCAAATATTGAATCAAACAATTCCAGCCCGAGCAAACCACCACATTCCCTCTCTCACACATATACAAGGACAATTTCCCTATTTCTCGAACCAATTCTCTATAGCACAAGTGCGAAACCTCAATACATAACAAACGAAACACAAGCAACACAAGCAAAAATGGACTCTTCATCTCTACAGCAAACACCAGATCTCTCCAAGTTGTCGGATAGGGATAAGCAGGAATTGCAACAGTTTATTATGAATGAGACGCAGAAGGCTAGGATTCAACAGTGTATGTATTTTTCCTTTCTTTTTTTGGTTTGTTTGAGGGGGTTTTGTTTCTTTTTGCGTGGGGATTTGGCTTGATTGCTTATTTGGTTGGCTGTTTGATTTTGAGATGGGGATTGGGATTGAGATTGAGGGTAGAATTGGGAAATAGGAATTAGTCTACTGATTGCCATTCCATTCCTTCCTCCCTTTACCGCGCTCCCTCCTCCATGATGATTTGAAAGGAGAGTGGGCATTATCAGCAGGATTTAAAACAAGAATCAAGAATCAAGAATCAACAAAAACACCAGCTGACCAAACCAAAACTACAGCCGTCCACTCCCTCACAGATGTCTGCTGGAAAAAATGCGTCACGGGTAGTATTCGCAGCGGGAAACTGGATAAGAGCGAGGAGAGCTGCACCATGAATTGTGTAGATAGGTTTTTGGATAGTAGTATGGCGGTTATTACGCATTTGAATGCTATGCGGGCGAATGGAGGGGTTTGAGGATTTTGATGTGAGGTTGGTTTGGGTGGGGAGGGGGGAGGTGGGTTCATGGATGGGAGGTGGATGGGGAGGGTGTATTATATGACGAGATGCGATGCGATGCGTGGATTTTATGGTTTTGGAGGAATATCTACTATAAGACGCCGGTTCGGACTCGATATCTATCTGGTAGATGTGATTTGTGGAAAGGTGAAGAGACGGACGGACGGACGAGGTCATAGAGTAGGAATATGAATGGGGATGAGGCATGCATGCATGAATGATGTCTTTGTATGAATAGCAAATCCGGGCGGGCTATGGCAGATTAGATGGGATTAATGAATGAGATGATATGATATGATATCCTTATTTGAACCCCGCTCTTGGTCGGGCTGTAGAGGATATTGATGAATCGTTCTTGGCATTATAATATACGTCTAGATGAGGATGTGCAAATTTAGGTGCGGTACTTGTCTCTGGGCAGAAGCTTCAGGTTGTGAGGGACTAGGTTAATGCAGGATCATGTGCTGTCCATCACTGTGGTTGTGCAATGTAGAACCTGGGGTTTTCATGCAAATTATTTTCAAGTGCAGGTCGAGCCAGTTCACTCGATGCGAAACCTCGATGTCAGTTCCACTGGAGCAAGACATAGATCGTAAAGAGCCGTCACCAAGAGCACATATAATCAAGTGCATCAGGAATTGTCATTGGCGGGATAGTACTGCATTGGTGTACATATTTTTAAATTCATCTCATTACGCCGCATGGATGTGGGTATCAGCCAATCGTAGAAAAAGCTGGTCATTTATCAACCATATAACTTTTTATTCCCTCAAATCCAGATTCCCAATTCCACTCCCATTTTGACAATTTAGACGATTGCGAGCTTGGTGGCAGCAATGTCAAGAGCATCAACATCTGCGGTAAGACGGGCAAAGGCCTTCTTGGATCCATCTGGTCTGTTATCGATATATTAGCAACTGTTAAAAAATTTGTTCATCAATTTAGGCGTACCGGATGAGGGTGTTGATCTTGACGGTGTCAATGTCGTAAAGCTTCTTCAAGGCCTCCTTGATTTGAGCCTTGTTTGCCTTAATATCGACAATGAAGACGAGGGTGTTGTTCTCCTCGATCTTCTTCATGGCGCTCTCGGTGTTCAATGGGTGGATGATGACCTTGTGCTCATCGAGACGAGGTTGAGAGACGATGGAAGTACGTGGGTACTTTGGTGCACGGGAGAGTTGAAGTGTCTTGGGTCTGTGGAAAGTGGTCGAGAGACGGACCTTGCGGACCTTGTGGGAGTGGACCTGATGGAATTGTTAGCATCAAGCGTCAATAACAGCAACAGATAGAAGAACTTACACCCTTCAAGGTAGCCTTAGCAGCGGCATTGGCCTTCTTGTTACCACCCTTGGCGGCAGCACCTATTAAAACTTACGCATCAGCAAGCGCTCTTGAAGAACTCGCAATATCTGCTACTGCTGGTGCGCATCTTTCGCATTCCTTCGCGTTGTATTTGGAAATATTTTCATATTTTCGTATTTTCAAAGCGGCCCGCAATATTCCCCAAGGACAATATTGCGATCAAGAATGCGATCAATGCTTATTTGAGAGAAAGGGAACTGTACCTTTCTTTGCTGGAGGAGCCATTTCGACGAATATACTTCCTGGTGGATTAGTATTGGATTTGAGTTGTCGAGGAATTGATGGTTTACTTCAAAAATCCATCGAGGTAAAAAGATCAAATTGAAAGATCGTGTGAAAAAGTTTCGCTAATCGGCAAAACTGTATTTCCGACTTCCGAAGTATCGGGATGCATTTTTCCCTCGGATTTCTTCAAGTAGATTATATATATATTAGCTGAGTTTCGTTTCTTTTTATAATTGGTTCAATTCATCTTTCACCTTGTGGAGATCCTTAGATTTTAAAAGATTCATATTGGGTTTTGTATTTGTTTTGAAGTTCTTAAATCTTTTACCATGGGCGTCAATAAGAAAACCAAACTAAAGTCCCTCTCACAAGGTCGACCACCAACGATCAAGAAACCAGCTCAACGTATATCAAGCAAAGCTACTCGAACTATTATTCGTAATCATCATACGTTGGAGAAACGAAAGGCTAAAGCTTTAGCTGAGGGAGACGAAATTACAGCAGCAGCACTAACACGTGAAATTGCTTCACAGGGTGGATTGGAGAGCTATCAACGTGCAAGTCTAATCGGACAGGGCAATGATAGAGGTGGTGATAGCAGCAAAATCTTGATGGACTGGCTAGCGCCGCTATGTAAAGATCTCAAGGGTTTAGCAGAGAAGAACTCGCCAGTCCGCATGTTGGAAGTTGGAGCACTGAGTACTACAAACGCTTGCTCAAGAAGTCATACCTTCCATGTTGAGAGAATTGATCTAAATAGTCAGTCGGAGGGAATTACACAGCAAGACTTTATGGAACGACCGCTACCAAAAGATGAGACCGAGAAATTCAACATTATCAGTCTTTCCCTTGTGTTGAATTATGTTCCAGATGGCGTAGGCAGAGGTAATATGTTGCTCCGGACTCGAAAATTCCTGGAAACAATCTGTCCGGCTGGTGAAGGATTCCACGAATGGTTTCCTGCATTGTTCTTGGTCCTGCCATCGCCTTGTGTGAACAACTCTCGCTATATGGATGAAGCCAAGTTAGAAGCGATTATGGAGAGCTTGGGATACTTTATGGTAAAGAAGAAGCTCTCGAACAAGCTAGTATATTATCTCTGGCGTCTACAATCACCATCAATGAAACCACGACAATGGAAGAAGGAAGAGATTCGGGCTGGGGGTAGTCGCAACAATTTCTCGATTGTGCTTAAGAATTGAGCAAGTTTAGAGGGAGAGACAGTTGACATTATACATCGTATGTTGATAAATCAGTCGCGGCCAGTCTACCCAACTTCAAGATCATATCAATGTACAAATTCAGATAATGATCGTCGCAAGCAACACGGATACCTGGCAATGAATAGAATGTTTAACTGGCCCCCGCACATTGGAGGAGCGACAGCAAGATGCAGACCGGGCTACTCGGACTCCAAATTTTATATGGTGGGTCAGCTATCCTCGAGAAACATTTTGCTCTCTCCTGATAAATATATAGACGAGACGAAAAAGCACGCAATCAAGTGTCAAGACGGTGCTGGTTAACGTTTTATAATGCAGAACAGTCAGAATCATGCCTTCGGAGGTGGGGAGTGGAGAGGAGGTACACTTTTCGGGCAATATGTTATCTGCCTCATCCATGGATACCCTTTTCCGTTACATGGTGCTTTCGTGTAATTTATACTCCATAAAGGACTTGACGGGCAAGTGGGGCATTTAATCCATGCTTTACCTGCGCCTTGTGCATTATCAAGTTTCTAATCTCATCTCAATGTTACATTGTGAGAAAGCAAACTTGGAAATGAAGTAAGTTCTGGAATGGCAAGTTCTGTGGTGGGGAGAGATGGAGAGATCTCAGAAAATGTTGCTGTTGCTTTGAGGGAACTGACCATTGAGAAATAGAAAGCGAGAGGAAAAGAGCAGGAAGAAACAAATACCACCATAGCTGATGCTTGCACAAATATACAAGGGGAGTGGTGTAAAACTCTGAATTGTGCATAAATCGAATTTCGTATGATTATCGGCTTTTGGAAGGAAAGAGCGATAAGCCTTATCTTTAGGAGGAGAATCTTGGGTTTTTGAAAAGGCGGACTAAAATCTCAAAATATTTCCTTCTAGGTCTCTCGATTCCCTACTAACTCTCTACTAACCTTTCGCACAACCCACACCAACCACACTCAGCTTTTTTCATCTTGGCCATTTTAATTTTGCTCGTGTGTCCCTTCTCAAGAGACTTGCAGTACTTGCGAAGAGATTGATCGAGTGGAACTGAAGTATTTGGAGACCTTTCGACTTTATCTTATCAGGTTTTCATCGGCGGAAGTTGACGATATCACACATTAACTAATAATTTAATACCTCCTCATCATGGCGCGTCCTCCAAATCGAAATCCAACAACTTTCTATGAATACGAACATGGAACATCAAGATCTCCTAGAGGCTCTATTAGTAGTAATAGAAGTGTCCGATTTGACTCGGGCGATTTCTCTCCATCTGCAGAGTCTGATTATTTAGTCCCCGGTGATCAAAATGATCAAAATGAAGGTCTTAGAAGACGGAGGTAATCTTTCCTTTCCCTCCTCTGCCTGTCTGGACAGCTAATATGTTTTTCGAAGGTCCTCAATTGCCATGCGATTCAATTCCATTACCCATGCTGGAGGCGTGAACAGTATCGAAAACTTCGCGCGAAGTCTGACACGAGCTTCCGCATTCCACGAGATTACTCCGCGTCGTCCATCATTTATACTTGCAGAGGATAGCACTGAGGAAGGTGATGGTGGAGATCTAGAATATGTAGGAGTACAGACGGACTATGGGCGGATCTCTCGTTCTTCCTTGATCAGAGAGCAGTTACGGAGATCGACTTCAGATAATACGGTTGATGATGAGTCTGCACTTGGAGATGAAACAGAAGGCAGCCTGTCCCGAGTCGCCAGTCACAGGAAGTCCGAGGGGGAACGTGTTGCTGGAGGCGATCATGCAAGCGTACAAGGAAGTGTAAGGGGGAACCAATCTATCTTTGCGATTGCCCCGCATCTATCAACTCCTCTAGCAGGAAGCTATGGAACATCTTACGGTACATTACGTTCAACATTGAACGAATCATCAATGGTTCATGCCGGCCAGCTTTGGCGACAACAGCAAGCTACCGGCGCAAATGTTGCAGACGGGGAACACTTGCCACTGATCGTCAAGGAGGTCGAAGAAGATGGGAAAATTGTGCTTGTTGTTGAGGGGCAGTCCACTCTTCCACAGACAATCCTTAACTCCACAAACGTTCTTATCGGAGTTGGTTTACTCAGTCTCCCCATGGGGTTGAAGTACTCAGGATTGTTATGCGGCATGATATTGCTCCTTCTATCAGCACTTGTTACGTCATATACTGCGAAGTTATTGGCCAAGTGCATGGATCGAGATCACAGTCTTCTGAGCTTCGCAGACATTGCCTATGCATCCTATGGCCGCAGAGCAAATATAGCGACTAGTATACTTTTCACTATGGAGCTTCTTGCGGCATGCGTTGCCCTGATTGTTCTTTTTGCAGATTCCCTGAACTCACTAATTCCATCCGTCGGAGTAAATGAGTGGAAAGTTCTCTGCGGTCTTCTTTTGATACCGCTTAATTTTGTCCCTCTACGTCTATTGAGTTTCACCAGCATTCTTGGGATCATATCGTGCTTTTCAAGTATGTAAAGATGACCTGCGACTCCAACACCTTGGCTGACCATGATAGTTGTACTAATAATTCTCATCGATGGCTTCGTAACACCACGAACTCCTGGTTCTTTACTGGAACCCGCAACTCAGTACATATTTCCAGCCAACGTAAGCCATCTGCATGTTGCTTATTTTAATTCCTCGATCTATCTGCACTGTGGCTACTCCCGCCATATCAATAACAAAATAAATTTTTGTTTGAACCGATGCATTCAAGTAGCGGTTCTCAAATCCAAAAGAGCACCCCTAGTTTAAAGTCATCGAGGATAAGGACGCCGCTCTGATTTTGCACTCTACTGACTCTGATTCCCTTTAGTGGCTCACTCTTCCACTTTCGTTCGGCCTTATGATGTCGCCTTGGGGGGGACACTCGGTCTTTCCCAACATTTATCGTGACATGAGACATCCATATAAATTCGACAAAGCAGTCAAATATACATTCAGTTTCACAGTAAGTTCCATTCAATCTCCAGCTCTACATTGTGCTAATAAAAATCCCCAGTATGTGCTCGATGCTACAACTGCACTAGCTGGAATATTGATGTTTGGAGGTAAGTTCCCATCGATTTTCAGTTTTCGGGCTCTTTTGCGCTCGTATTCGTCGTTTTGTCCATTTTTCTTAACTCCCGAGCATGCTTCTCTCGCAAACCGCCTCTGTGCGAAACGGCTACTGACATTCCTATAGATAACGTCATGGATGAAGTCACAGCCAACATTATCGGAAACTCAAGCTATCCTCGCAGCTTATCGCTTATGATATGCATTTTCATTGCCATCATCCCTTTGACCAAGGTTCCCCTGAACGCTCGCCCCATCGTGTCTACAATCGAATTGCTCTGTGGACTTGACTCTCGCGCTATGGCTGAATCACCGGCCCTTACTGGACTCTCAAGCTACACCCGTGGTATAATGAAAATCGCCGTTCGTATCATTGTACTAATCGTATTTGTGATCATAGCAATCGTCTTTCCGGCTTTCGATAGTATTATGGCGTTCATGGGTTCCGCTTTGTGCTTTAGCATTTGTGTGATTCTGCCGCTTCTGTTCTACGTCAAGATGTTTGGGGGAGAGATTAGTAGGAGAGAACTGATCTTGGATTATTGCTTGATTGTCATTAGTTCTATAATGGCGATTGTGGGTACTGTTTGGGCTTTCTTGCCCAAAGATCTCATTCATGCCGAATAATGCGGGCACGGTGAGCAAGCGCATTTATGATATTTTAGGAAAGGTTGCACATATTTTTCTGTAATTCTCTATGCTGTTAATGTTTATACGGGTTAACATTGGAGTTCTGCATCATATACGGATGGTGGTCATTTGATACTCCCTATTCAATCGCCTCCATACCCAAGTCGTCGATATAGTTTGTATTTAGTTCCTGCGTTCTTTCTTGTGGGGAAATGGAGAAAAGTTGTTGTTTGCTGTTAGCCGTTTATTTTATATACATGACGGGAATGAAACACATAGGTACATACTCAGAATTGGAATAAAATAGCATATACCACCCACCACGCCGTCTAAATACAATGTTTTGTTTTTCTTTTTAGTGAATATGCATATACATAATCTCTCTGAGCACTGTGATCTCAAAAGCTACCAGGTAAAGATTAAGATTACTTCTTTTTTGTCAGGTGATACTGCGAGAGAAATAGTGGTAGTAATTATGATGGTCTTATCTTTTATGTGATGTTTATAGTTGTTAGATAGCTGGGGATTGCTGATGGGTTTTTTGGGTGGGTGGGTAGGCAGGTAGGTAAGTGTAAGTATAAGTGTCCGATAGCCAGGACAGGACGGTATTAGATAGGATTGAGTTTGGGAGGTTGAATCTATTTCATATGTAATTGAAATCTGGAATGTGAATGTGGCGCATAAAACAAGATTTGAGTAAGTCTATTATAGTATTGGATTCATTTGAGATATCGAAGACAGCTGGGACAGATGGACTTGTTCAAAGTTAAAGAGTCATTACCATGATTGATGTAAACTTATTTGTAGTAGAATTTGATAACCCTTGGCCGCATCGACTATGTCTAGATTGGAAATTTATTGTCTTTATGAAGTCCATTGCTTGCTTCATATAACCTCGGAGAAATATCTTTACATTGTGGCATCTGTCCACATCTAAAAATCCAAAGTATCGTATCCTTCCGCCAAACCTTTCACCTAAACGCCGTTGCAATGCATATCTATACACTTTCATCCCCTCACCACAGAACAACCCAATCATATCAATCTTCCTTCCCCCTCACTAAATATACCCCTCTCCACTTTCTTTCTAGCAACCTCCTCAAACGTATTAGCCTTCTGAACCGCCCTCGACCTCTCCCTGACAAAAGCCAACAACCTCAAACATCCACTCGGCGTCATACCCTCAATTCTTCTTGCCTGTCCCACACTCTCGGGTTTTGTCATCTTCAACACCGATTTCTCATGCATGGAAATCCCGTGTATAGAATCATAATCTAAATCCACCGGCAATTTAAGCATTTCATCTTTTTGAAAGACTCTCTGTGCTGCTTTTTGTTGTGTGACATATGGCGCATAAACGGCTTCAATGCCAACTCTATCTCTGATTCGTTGGGTGTAGGTCAAAATTTCTGGGATACGATTTGACAAATCGTTGATTGTTACGTCCCGGATTCGTAGGACGTCTAGGGCACTTCGCATAGTACTATCGTTTGATACTTTGAAACCATCGTTGATCCAAACCGGAGCACTAAATGTACTTTTTTCAAGAGCCGATTTGAGACCTTCCATTTGAGCGACCTCATCATTGAAGGCGGACCAACGTTTTCCACCTACTACTCCTGCCAATCTCCCCTTTTCTGTAAGTCGCAAATCGGCGTTGTCGGCTCGGGCGCTCATGCGGTATTCGCTGCGAGACGTGAACATGCGGTAAGGTTCGGAAACACCTTTAGTGATTAGATCATCGATCATGATTCCAATGTACCCATCACTGCGAGATAAAACCAATTGTGGTAATGATTGTGATGCAAGTCCAGCATTGATGCCTGCTATGATGCCTTGTGCGGCTGCTTCCTCATAACCTGTAGTACCATTTATTTGACCTGCTAGGTAGAGACCCTGAATTGCCTTTGTCTCCAGTGTTGCTTTTAGACTTCGAGGATCAACATAATCATACTCTACACCATAACCTGGAGCTGTCATTGTGACATTTTCTAGTCCGGGGATAGTTCTCAAAAGTTGCTCTTGAGCCTCCGCTGGTATAGTCATGGAAATGCCATTGGGATATATGATGTCGCTGTTAAATCCTTCCGGTTCTAGCCATACAATGTGTCTATCTTTATCAGAGAATCTTATGACCTTGGATTCGAGCGACGGGCAGTATCTGGGACCTTTCACAGTCTCTCTAATGTGTATAGACTTATCCAAATTTGCCCGGACCACAGCATGCGAAGCCTCATTCGTATACGTAGCATGGCAGAGTAATTGCTCCTGAACAGAAACAGTTTCGTTGAGGTAACTGAAAGGCTTCGGTGGTTGATCTCCTGGCTGCACGGCAAGATTCTTAAAATCGATCGAATCTTTTGCAAGCCGAGGAGGTGTCCCAGTCTTTAGTCTTCCCAAAGTAAAACCAGCATCTTTCAACGATTTGCTCAAGCCAAATGTTGCCGCTTCACCCATGCGCCCTGCAGGATAACATTCTAAGCCGATATGGATCTCACCGCCCAAAAATGTGCCAGTCGTGATGACCACTTGTTTCGTAGGTATGATTTCTCCCGATTCCAGTCGCACACCTGTAATCTTGCCATTTTGCGTCTCACCCTCGTCCTTCGAAACTATGATATCGGCCACACTGCCCGTTACAATTGAAAGGTTCGGATACGCTTCCAACTCCTCCCGCATATGCTTCTTGTACAAATCCCTATCGATTTGCGCTCTAGGGCCCTAACAAACATTAGCACGCAACATCAAAGTGCCGCCACCACAATAACCACCTACCCAAACCGCAGGACCTTTCTTCCGATTCAACACCTTAAATTGCACGCCCGCCTTGTCAATAATCCTCCCCGCAACACCATCCAGCGCATCCACCTCCCTCAACATAGTCCCCTTCCCGATCCCCCCAAAACTAGGATTGCAAGAACAAACACCAATATTCTCGAGTTTCGGCGTAATCAATGCAGTCCTAGCACCAGATCGCGCAGCTCCCGCACAAGCTTCTGCTCCCGCATGACCCCCTCCAATGACGACGACATCATATGGTCTAAAAGTAGAAAATTAGTTGAGAAGTGGAGGGTTGGAATTGGAGGGGCGCATTTTATACCTTGTATCTGCTGCAACACTCGCAAAGGAGTTTCTTTGGACAAGCCAATTTCTATTGATAGTCCGCAGTAATGGGCGACCATATGCCACCGCAAGGCTTCGATTCATATTGGCATTTCGAATGCGTTTGTGCAATTCTTGGAGCAAATGGGAACTTATGGGTGGAATTATTTTTCTATGTGTATCGGAGTTTTTTTACCCCTCGCCGATTGGCTGCGTGAGATTCAAGGAATATTAACAACAACGGCATTGGCACATTCGATTTACAACTACTTTTTATTATCAATTATGTTTGATTGTAGTTATTACAGATATATCTAAGTATTAGCTTCATCTATTTCTGTGGCATAATGCTTCAATCATTTTACGAAGCCTCACACACAATTTTTGGTAGATAACCTTGCCCCTCATTATGAAAAAGACGGGTCGACGTCAATATCGAATATATCAACATCTAAGTTTCAAATAACAGACGTAAACGTAAAAGCATCATTGTCTTTTCTGTTTGCTTTCCAGGATTTTTAGAAAGGCGAAATAGTTGGTGCAGTGATATCGAATGGGAAAGTACATTTACAGAGAATCAATATCAAAACTTGTTCTGCTCAAAATGGTCGATAAGAGTGATAGGGGGCGTTGGGATGGTGGTGAATTAAGCGATAGGTTGGTCGGTTATAATTCAAAAGTAAGTGAATAGACATAATTTTAGTAGGCATTAGATGTCAGTGAATAAAATCGTAGTGAAAGCTTAACAATGAATAGGGAGAAATGAAGGGCAATAGTTGGTAGATTGTAATTGAGTGAGGAAGTAATGAGGAGGGAATGAATTAGATGATGTGAAGAAGAATTCAACAAGATGTTCAAAAGTAAACAAGAAGTCGATCAGTAAGTAGTGAATAAGAGAGTAAGATGGATATACCTTTTCAAAAGTCCCAATTCATACTACCTACCACCATTTCCATCCCATTCCATTAACCACTACCAACCATCCTTAGCTAGCACTCGATCACTCCACTTAGAGCCCTCAAACCATCCCACACAGAAACTTTTGTTGCACATCTACATTTCTTGTTACAAGCCTCACCCTGACAAGCATAAAGAATATATCGATGGCTCTTTTCATAGCCTAAACTATGACAAACTATGGCAAGGTGAATAGCCAATGATGCCACTATTCACTCCGCGCCAAAATCCACATTCTTGTATATCTACCCCAGATCTTGATTCATATTCTTTTCGATTCTAGATATTCTTGTTTATTTTCCTCGATCCCCAAGTTATCATTACTAAAAATATCCTATTGCTTTGAATTGGGCTTCCCTGTTATCCATCGACCTAAGACTTACCTGGTAGTAATCATCAGCTCGATGCAATAACACAATTGGCATAACTAACCTCCCTCCTCGCCAAAATCACTCCTTCTACTTTATTCTTTCCATCCCCTAGATAATTACAATCCAACCTCCCAGAAAGTATCCTAAAAAGATTCGCTCCCCAGCCAATCCATCAACCCCCTACCCGAACCTCGCACTAATAACCAAGACTGCCAGCCATTAGCCTCCCCTAGCGGATAAACGAGTCGAGTCGAGTCCAACTTGGTCATAACTAACCAAACCCAACCTAACCTAACCTAAAGCGATACTAGAGCTTGCCCTCAGTCCCACACAAGAAAAAAACCTTGGAAAGAACACACACAACAATCTCATCCATCTCATCACCTAACTCTCGCTTTCTCCCTTGTCCTTCCCCCCCCTGCCTTTCTTTCTCTTTCTTGTATTCTCCCCAAATTGCTTTTTAGAAACCATCGTCGCACTGGCAACTTCTTATTTGCAACAAACACCCGTTTATATCTTTTATATATCCGCACGTCGCATCCGTACATCATATCATCATCCCCCATCCCGTCCCCCATCTCCATCCTCATCCTCATCCAACTCGGTCCGAAGCCCACCCTCCTCATCACCATGGACCGTCTACTTCCGTCCTGTCCACTTCTTCATCTTTACATTCATCACTCTCCCTCCATACCATTAGAAAACCGGACATGCTGCCGCCGCATCGCATCGCACCATATCAGGGAAGAATATCTAAATGGAGCCTGACCGGCGTCAATGGTCTGGTGCACACCGCAGGCCCAACAATGGACGCTTGTTGAATATTCAAAGCTTTTTTTAAAGCAGCATTTGAATCATCCAAATTATTCAGACGAGGAGCCGCGCCCACCTGCCAACAGCCTACCTACTTTCCTACCCAACACATACCGCAACACACATCGATCATTCATCCTCTATCAAGATCAAGCAAATCACAAATGATGTCATATGGAGAACAAAGATATAGAGCGGGTAATTATCTGGTATTTATCTAAAGTTCATCCCATCAACAGAGCTCTGAGATGATAATCTATCTAATCCACCAGAAAAGCGAGTCCTATCTAAAAATCCTTTCTCTGTCTCTCTCTCTCTCTCTCTGTTCGCACTAGCTATCCCACCAAAGAGCCAATATCGACACATCTTCTCCGTTCCTATGATAAAATTTGTTGGTATATTCAAGAACAAAGCTCCCCCACGATGTTCGATCCTCCATAAGCAAGTGCGAGTAGTATGTTCGAGAGAAAAATAATCAAAGACAAAAGAGTACGACTACAAGTGGAGGTCATGCCAACCTCCAACCCACTCCAAATCTCCGAGATCCGATTGCTTATCCTTGCGCTTCTCCTGATAGTGGTGGTCTCGGCCCTTGGCCCGCGCCCATGGACATTCTCTGCCACCCTTATCTTTGATAACAATGTTTGATTTAGTATCCCAAGCACTAGTACCGAATCCTGAGAAGCCTAATCCAACGTTTCGACGTGGAATATTCTGTGTCTTCCACGTTTCCATAGATCGTTCAGTATCTGACGCTCCTGTGTACGCCCTTCTACGTTCTCCAAGCGCAGACCACTTATCAAAAGCGGTTCTCTTTGAGGGTGGTGAATAGCGAGGCGAGTGTTGTTGAGTGGGATTGTCGTGGAAGAAGAAACCATCAGCCACCAAATCCTCATCAATGTCATTAGCTACTGCACGATGGGCTGCAACTCTTGGAATGTTGACAAATGAAGAGGTGTGAGGTTCCAATGGAGATCTAGTGGTCTTCTCCCCATCGGTCTTGCTCTCATGGCTCCAAGTTCGCGAGTTTGCCATTTGGCGTGCTTTGAATTGATTGTCGAGCTCTTCCTCTTCTTCCATCTCTTCATCCCAGAGATCACCCCAACTCTTTGATACCATGTCACTCTTCTTGCCAAAGACTGATGCCATAGATGGCAACGGGATTGGCTTCGCCATGGCGATAGGTAGAGATCCAGAGATGGGGGTAAGACTGGCCTTTGGAGGACCAGCCTTCATGTGGCGCCGGATGGCGAGAGATTGCATCGAGGATCCAAAGGAAGAATCGAGGACTGATTCCATTGAAGGAGTTTGCTCTCCCATGGAGAACCAATCCTTCTTGCTTACTTCAGAGCCTGGGAAGAGGTCCTCAGAATCGTAATCCTCATCTGGAATGGCGGAGAGTTGACGAAATTGTTGAGGTGGACTGGCATGTAATGCCTTAGCCCATGGGAATGAGGCACCCGCATCGATTTGAGGGCTTTGAATGGAAGGCGTGCGCAGTGGCTCACGGTTCGAGCTGGGAATGCCACGACGATCAGCAGAGCTGAAGTCATCGGCAAACTCATCGAACGTTGTGAAGCTGAGTACACGTTCGATGGCCTCGCGAGCGCCAGCAAGCGATCGCTTTCGAGGGTCAAGACTCATACATTGAGCAATGACTTCATACGTATCTTGTGACATTGTTGGGAAGACATCGAAGAGTGATTGCTTGTCTCGAGTGAAGTCAAGGAAGAGGGGATCCGCCTCTGTGGGTGTCGTGAAAGGGTTACGAGAGAATAAGATGTTCAAAAGGCAAATGCCAATGGCCCAGATATCGGCTTGCTCTGGGGAGTATCCCGCACCAGCAGAATCATATTGTTCTGGAGACATGTAGCGGTCACTTCCCACGGTAGTTTCGTATGACCACTTCTCTGACGTTGCGAGGCCAAAGTCACCAAGCTTCATCTCCCCAGATTGAGTGAGGAAGATGTTTTCAGGCTTGATATCACGATGATACATGCCCTTGCTGTGAATGTATGCAACAGCATCGATAAGTTGTAGCATAAATTGACGGACATGTTCTGTTTCGAGCGGGCCAGTGCCAGTTCGAATAGCTTCGTAAAGATCACCCCGGGAGCAAAACTCCAAGACAATATACACATGGGCTTCGGTCTCGAAGGAGTGGATGAGATTGACAATATTTGGATGAGAGCCAAGCCGAGCGTGGCAGGATAGTTCTTCCGAGTGCTCATCAATGGCAAATGATGAATCGGCATCAGTCATGGTGGCAGATTTCTTAGTTAAGCACTTGATAGCAACGATTTCGTTGGTGATTAGGTCCTTGGCCATGAAAACCATTCCGAATGAGCCATGGTTGAGGGGGGATATCGTTTCAAAACGTCCATCAAGGACGACACCGTCGTAGAACTTCTCTCTTAAGCACTCCATTGTTGTGATTAAGGGTTGAGGTAGTGTAGCGTGGTGTGAGGAAAAGTGAAGGTTGAATGGGAGTGAAGTGTGCAATTAAATAAACTTAAAAACAAAAATGCAGCTTTGAATACTGTTACAACCGAAATGTTTTTGGGCCCTGAGAGGTAAAGAATCGAGAGATACAAGGTGGAATTCGTGAAAGCTTTTGTCTTCTCTAAACAAAGTTGATGGTGGCACAAGGGGAGCTATGCTCTTTGATGATTGTCGAAAGTAGGAGGGAATAAAAGAGGTTGTAGTTCGATCTGAATGAAGCAAGGCGATAAAAGGTATGTATGGGGAATAAAAACAAACTCGCAACGCTATATAAATGTATCCTAACCGCCGAAAAAGGAAAATGAATAACTGTTGAATAACTCCGGATCGTAGAAGTAGGGTGTTCAGAGGCTCATATGGGTATTTCGAATACGCTTTGACAAAAGAAATTTGTTGAATAGTTCGTTAAATAGGACAAAGAAGGGACTTGAGGCCCGGATTTAATAAAAAAAGGAAAGAGTTGAAAATCGTTATGTTGACATAGGAGTCAGACGTTGAAAGAACGAGTGTCTGAGGTTTGGAAGGTTCCTCGAATAGTACGAAGCAACGTACTAAGTGGTATGAAAATGTGATGTCGATTTGGTAGGTCGAATCGAGGAAGAAATGTACAATTGAACCTAATCAATTATGCAATATCGAGATAGAGTGGCGTGATGATATGGTAGGGCAGATGTGATGGATGAATGCACAGATCTGGGAGTTATGATCTGCGAGTAGAAGACTTTGACAGCGTATGTATCACAGACCGAGGATGATCGAATTGGCTATCGTGATAAACGCTTAGATGTTGATCTGGAACTCATGTGTTTAAATTGATGTGTTGATGGAACAAGGAAGTAGAAGATATGACTCTTCTTCTGCCAATGTTCGAAGTTTGTAGGTCGACGACAAGAGGGGTCCGTTGCAAAGTAAACGAGGAGAGGATGACGATTGATCAAGAGGCGGAAGAATGTGGTTGACCTTTGATGGAGTTGATGATTACAACAAGATCTGCGAAGCTTTGTTGGATGTTCAAGAATGTGGTTGTTGCTGGGGCAGCAAAGCAGTATGACGCAGAACGAGGCAAGTGATGGTGGTTGTAGCTTTCAAAGGAATGGGCGATGGAAAGGGATGAATGAGTATGGCACGGTCGAGTTCGTTGTGAGATTGGGGAGGGTATTATCGGTCGGGATTATTGGGCGGTGGTGATAGGAAGTCGGAAGTATAAAGAAAGAGGAGAAGAGGTGAAAACAAAGGAAGGGGGAGGAGGGAAGTTAACTGCGAACGACGATAATTGTAGCCAGTATGATCGTACGCATATGTGGAGTTGAAGGTGTGAGGTGGGTGGTTTGAGTTCGGCAGGTGGAAAGAGGAAGCAGAGTGTAAATAGAGGATGAGTCGAAGAGAAGGGAAGGGAAGGCTAAGCGAAAGGCCGGATTTGGTGTAGGGATATCGAGATGAGGTGTCTAATAAGTGTCTTCTCCAATTGGCAGGGGATCCAAGTAAGAAAGAGTTGAGAACCTTGTTAGATAAATAAACCTTGGCTAGAGCCCATTGAGCGTCAGTCAGTACGTGCCTAGAGAGGTACGTACTAGGTGGGTAGGTAGGTATCTTAGAGCTAATAATAAGGCTACTGTAATAATCTATGTCGGTCGGGACTTTGACACGCAACTCTCACACGGGAGTAAAGGCTTGCTAAATAAACAGATAAAACAATTCACAAATATCAATATAAATAAATAAATAAATATAAATAAATAAAATGTTCCAAGGTCTGAGTTTGAGGTCTGAGGTTTGAGAATTGTGCATTGATTGGTTGAGAGTGAGAAGAGTAGGAGAAGTTCTGATAAATGTACAGATGAGGAGGTATCAATTAAAGATAATCAGTACTGTTACTGGCACTGGCACTGGCACTGGTACTGGCACTGGTCCTGAGTGGATTCGTAGATCGCAGCTGTGTCAGTCAATCCATGAGGTATTATTCGTAAAGTCTCTGGTGATGAATGGCCGTGGGTCGTAGTTCGTAAGTTGTAGGTCGTAAATAAAGAAATATTATAGGTTTGGTCTGAGAGATGAAGTGATGATGTGATGATGATTGTACCAAAGTATCTCTCCGTGTCCTGTCTCCGTCTCCGTACTGCACGAGGTTGTTGTCCTTCCTGTATGTATGAATCCGCGGCAAATGTTTATAGGAAAGTCGCTGATCTTTCTTTGTTGATGTGAGTACGGAATGTATGGGGTGTATGGACTTGTGCGAGGTAGTGTATCAAGTAGTGTTGAGATAGTTACCCGTCTGGCTGAGATGTGCCCACGGATAAACAAGATTCGAATAGGTTTGGTCGCCTTTGACTTGATTGACTTATTATCGAGGATCGCGCGGTTCTAAGTGGGAGGTTTTGGACTTCCTGATCTTCTAAATGTTCCAGGTACCTGGATGATTCTAGTTCGCTCAAGTGACCAAAATCTCCAAATGATACAAGCATGCGATGATAATAAGGGAGGGAAGGATACTGCTATGTGATATTAACATGAACAATTCAAAGGGTTGCACTTGTATTCTACATCTAGTATCTCTTGTTCCTGTCATCATTTTTTGCCTTTCATTATCCATATAGAGTAAATGCTCATTTTTGATATCAAACAAAGAAAATGATTAGAAAAGGAAGTGGCATCCTTCCCCTCGCGTTGCCAATGCATTCATTCACCTTCATTCTCACCCCACCTCAGATTTGATGGGATGGATAAGTGGATGAGTGGATGAGTGGGTGGGTGGATGGATGCACACGCTCAAGCCTCAGTGCTTTCAAATCTGGTACCTAAGTAGCTAATAGTAACTTGAGCAGCTCTCTAACTAGTCATTCATTAGATTCATGCATACTAGATACACACACACACTCTCTCTATCACACACTCTCTCTCTCTCTCTATCTCTATCTCTCTCTCTCTCTCTCTCTCTCTCTCTCTCTCTCTCTCTCTCTCTCTCTTTCAAAGGCCAACGCTTTTCCCTTCCTCACAGACAATTCAAAGCTTATAAATTCCACAAGTGCTTGACTGTCTCCGGTGTAATATGACTCAAAGGAGTCAAGGGAAAGCAAAGACCTCCATGGCCCAATTCCACATTCCATTAGAAGATCGATAAGAGCAGCGATGGATGGACCTCAGCCACCAAACACGAAATAGGTGCAGCTAGCTAGTGGTGGTATCAAAAGGCATCACTGTTATCCAATCATTCTAGAAGGATTCGAAACATTTCATCACTAATATGTTGCTGCTCTTACAGACTTCCATTTGATTCTTCTCTTTAGACGGCGTGGTGGAATTAAGTATTATTGGTTGCTAATATTAATGCTAAAATGCCCAAAAGCCCCTATGGATAAACCAATCTTAGCCTTTATGCAAGCCCCTAATCCTAATGAATGAACGCCTGCATGCATCCCGTCCACCCAACAGTCATCCTCCCACACCCATTCCAGAATAGCTAAACCAATAATCTGGAAGAACTTCAATGAAAGAGAGGAAACTTAACCGCTCTCAGTGCTTTGATCTCTCTATCTGATATATCTTTTTCGCCCTGTTGGCCCTTGAGCTGGGGAAGTTACCGTTACCGTCACCGTTACCGTTGGCGTGGGTAAGTTCTGGGCCTCATTGTTATTAGATGATCAATGAACTTTTACTAGGGGATGGCGAATCTGGCCAGTGCCTTGGCTCCTTCCATTCCCATTACATACAGAGTACATTTACCTATCATGCTGCGGTGGGGTGGGCCTTTGCATTTCCGCAGTCCGTGGTACCTACTAGGACCTCAGAAACGAGGACGGAGTAATGAGAAAGGCCATGTCGGCGATAGTGCAGTTGGATTTAAAATACTTTTATGCTTCCCCCGAGAGGGACGGACTTTGGGAATTCAAGGATGAAGGCCGAGTGACTTGAATTCTCAAATTCATCGAGTGATTCAATGATCAATCAATGGCTCCCAAATAACTAACAAGGATGCATGTCATCCATCGGTCATCAGTCATCAATTCAATCAACCCTTCACCCTTCACCCTTCATGTTCCAACGGTCTGAGTGTGATATCCTTGTATACAAATGACACATTCAGATATGGAATTGTGCTTGAAACAGTAATAATAAGAATCACAAAGAACACATAATACAGAAATATCCCAAATTTGCATCGTTTCCCAGTGACACATCGTAATTTAACAAAGCAGAGAGGACAGATAATTCAGATTGATGGGTGGTGAAGCTTATTAGTAACCTGCTGCAAGACAAAGTGTATACCATGCTCATGCTCTCCTCTCTTACTGAACTCGACCTCTCCTGCCGCTGCCATTGCCACTGCCACTGCTACTGTTACGGCTACTACCTACTACTACTACTACTACCCAGCCTCGAAAAATGATTTCTGATCTCTCTATGATACAGGAGGATACCGCTGCTTCCGAAAAAGCCCATAATGGGTTTGACTTATCTTTTAGACCCAGGTCGTGTGACCACCTATTTTGAAGAGACAAAGAATTGTTGCAAGCCACTCATTGGCATTGGGAAAATAGATGAAGATTGAAGAGGCGAAGGAACTTGGCCCAGCCTCTTTTTACCTCCTTTTCTTTCATCATCTGGGTAGATCATTGTAATCCCTTCAGATCATTTGATCTGGCGTTACACGTATACATTTCTAAAATAATCATCCAGTGACATATTTCATCGCTGCTGCCACGCAAGGTTTCCAGATTCTTTGCTCATATTGCGCATTCCTTCTTCATTATTAGTGGATTAGTTGGAGGGACATTCCGAAGTCGCTTTCAAGCCTTATCATGTTCGACAAAGAGGGGAAGATGATGGATTAAATTGACATATTTGGCGTAATGCGTGGGAAGTCACCCCATTTGCTCAGTATTTGAAGCACAAGACAACATTTCGTAACACGGATTTCGTCTTTGTTATTGTTGCATGGCATCATTGGCATGTTTTTCAACATCAGTAATGAGTGATCTCTAACATTCACGGAGGTCTCCGATTACACTTCACTTCACTACACTTTCCCCGCCTCATATGAGACCCAATTCAAGACGACTTCTCAAGTCTTGACTTGTTTACTTGTTCAAATCCAGACCACATCATTCTCTTCAATGTAAGTCGACATGACTCTCCCCAGCAAACCAGCAGACTCGAGAAGTCCACACTCCACAGAATCTAAACCCCCCCGTTTGAAGATCCCTTTCTTCCTTTCACTTGGAACTCACTGATCTTGAAACTCGCGCTTATGTACTCTGTACTGCTTGCTGTACTCCATAATTCGGATGTTGATGCATCAATTGATACACATACCTCTCCCACATCACATCTCCTCCATGCCCAGCCGTCCGTCCCGTAATGCTGCAGTGGTGCTCGTTAATTATTCGCAGGAAAGCAAAGCATGGCTACCCTGAGTATGTGGCGATCATGAATATATTAATTAACACACGTCAATTATTGTCGTCGTGGGGTATTTTGATGGGCCGCACAGTCGATTAGCTTGGATGCTTTTGTGCTCCTTGAATGCATCTATCGCGTCTTCGAATCGCAATGGTAAATTGTTTCATTAGAAACCATCTGGATGTAATTTATCCTCGAAATTGAGGGCATCATTATAATATATTACAATGTATTATCCTCAATTGAAAAGCACATCTTCATTTCACCTATCATGAGTCACCCCGCTACACCCTCATATCTCTCTTCATTCCAGGCTTGCCGACTGGTTAATCGTAGGCGAGCGCCCTGTGTTCTTACTGCACGAAATGAATTACCGTTTGCTTCAAGAAACGTATGATCGACGGCCACCCTTTCCGCCGGTGTCTCCATATTCTAACTAAAGTATTGTCTCCATCCCGGATATCATGCCATCAAAATATCCCGAAACTCTCCCTCAGATATAGTATGATCTACTTGATAAGCTCATCTATTGACAACTTCTCCCAGCAAGCCGAAATCCACAGTCGAATCTCGCATATTTTACGATGTTTTCATCCATTGGGAATGGGAACCTTTGATGACGGAGTCCATTGATTGGATCTTCATTTGGAATTGAAACATCTAATTTCTTCGATATACAATAGCAGCATGGTTTGAAACAGTTGAGCGGGTAATTAAGTAATTAAGTGCATGTATGTCTTGTGAATTGTTCGCTGGTCGAGTAAATACTTAATAAATACGCATGGATGTACAAATCTCATTCATGACATGCATATATATGATGTTGTTGTAACATCAAAAAGAGGAAGATCAGCTTGTTATCTCTACTCTCAGATCAAGATTCGACGCTCCAAACTCAATATTAAAACTTGCCCATTTTCGAGCATCATAAAGTTCTTAGCGGAGATAACAGCAGATAGCAGAGCAGATATCATCATTTATCGTTATCATTATCATTATCGCTATCTTATCTGTTATCTGTTATCGGCCCCTCCACATAATATGCTAACCAACCTTTGGACTGTCCAATGCTGATTCCCAGTATGGTGCACACATGCGATTTTCGTAATTCCTATTCCCCATCACATCACATCATTTTACTTTTTCTATTTGTCCCTGTATTCCTCCCATGCCCACAGGTTGAACCGATGGCGACACATTCGGATACCGGTTGGAGAAACGGAGATGAGGTAATATTCGAGGGAATACTGGAAGTAAGATCATAGGTAAGATCTACCCATCATCACGACAACTTCAGTCCTTCCGTATGAGGAGAAAGCAGCGGTGAGGGATTCTCGCATGACGATTCTCTCAAGGGAGATCACTTTGAACTGGAGATGTGAAGTTGGATACGAGGAGAAATGTATATCGAAAGCTCAGAGACCAGTAGACACCTATTTTTCCTAGAACAATCTATGCTACTGGTGTACCTACCTACCGATTTCTCTATCTTTCCCCAGACCAAAATATCTGTGAAAGGTTTTCTACCAACATCTCACTATCGATGTCTGAAATATATCTATATCGATATAACTTGATACATATCCCTTTCCCAGAGTAATTGGCTCAACGAAAGCTATCTATTCCTTCAAAGATGTTTGTTTACCTATCCAATGACAAAACTATCGTCATCAAACGATGGTAGCTATCGCTATCTACCTACCTCTTTGAAACTCATCATAGCTTTTATCGACACAGCGACGATCTAAAATGGGTCTAGATGTCAATCTGTATCCTCACTCGCCTCGTACATATGCACATACTTAGGTATATACCATGCGTGTGCATCACGGGAATGAGTCCCTGAGTATAAACGAATGATGTCCCTTTCGAGTGGAACCCGCGGTTAAAAATGCTCAAATGCTCTGAAACCTGCTCTATGGAGTATGGTGAATTTGGATAATGTTGGGGATTGTCTCAAGCACTGCGTGGAGCAGTAAAGGGTCTTATTTCACATCCTGTTTTCGTATTGGGTGAGTGAGAGTGTATCTCAATTCAAACAAAAGGTAGAATGTGATCAAATCCAAGCAGGTCGTTGTCTCTCTAACCATTCCAACCCCTTTGTGATTTATATCTTCACCGCCATCATAATTCGATAAGTTTTTGTTTCTCACTTAACTCACTTGGCTATGCCACCAAATCCGGAACATTATCAACAGAACACAGAACACGTTCCGGCGTATCTACATGTATCCAAGCATCTCTGTCTCTGTGGTGCTCTCTCCTAATTTGTTGCGAGCCCCCTGCCTATATTACTGCATGAAGCATGAAGCATGAACAGCCTGAATTCATCCATACGAATTACCGAACCCAGCTCTGGCCTGAGGACACCACGCAGGATTGGCGAGAAATCAAACTACTACCCCAAAGAGTATATTTGACGAATTAAATAAATTCTTACATCAAAATATCAACGCTACCACAGGAATAAAAGAACGGAACGTGCGATTCCCTGGTGAGTATTTCGTACGGAGTAGTCTAAGGGTCGATCACTGCCAGCGTGCATCTACGCATTGCCTAAATCCTTACCATACACTCAAAGATTACGCAAGAAGCTCGCTACGTTCGAAATTCGAAGTTCGAAGTTCAAACTTCACCGCTATCTTTCTTCGATCTCGGGATTGATATTGACACTGTTATCGAGGGAGAGAGAAAGGAAAAGAGGAAATAAATCTAGAAGGATTCCCCGTATTGACGAAGATATGGAGGCAAAACCACGAGTTAAGGTGGTATTATTAGATATCGGTCAGTGATGAAAACTTTTCCCTCGGGCATTTACGGTTCCTGTTTTGTTCCTGTTCCTTCCCGTTCCTGCTTTTTCCAGTATCATCCCGTCTGCAGAATTTGCGCCGGAATGGGATCTTCGGATTAATATGGATCACGTGCGTACATTAGAGAAATGGGTTTGTGATGGAATGCTGATACTTTTTCATTTTTTCTACTACAGAGGGGACGGTGTGTCCGATTTCATTCGTCAAGGATGTGTTGGTAGGTAAACAAAAATCTCCTACTTCTTTCTTTCTACTGGTCAATTTCTTCTGTATTCTATGCAAGAAGTCATGGGTCGCATATTCTTGATCTCTGGCAATGCGCCGTTACCGTCTTGGTGTAGTTACCAGCCACGGTCAACGGTAGCCAATTGCGATAATTGACCATTGTCTTGATGATTTGCGCCTTTTGCATCTCTACACAACTGCAGAAAACTGTTGTACTTCGTAAGCTACAGCATGCAGATATCTTGGAGGCAGGAATCTTGATTTGCGCATAGTCAAGTGAGAGCTGTGATGTGCTGTCGTGTTACCAGCCTTTTCTCTCTTTTCCAAATTCCAATGCTTCTACCCCGCTGTCATTGGTTGGGACGACAACGACAATGGAGTTTCCCTATTTGCTCCGCATCGTCAAGTCGAAGGATGACAATGGAATAAGATAGAATAGATAGGACAATTGGATAGCAAGTGTGATGATATCTCCAAGTCGAGCAGAGATTGGATTGATTCTTCATTGCAAATGGTCGCATGCCACGTTCTCAACCACTGCGTATGGTCAATCCAATGCACGGACGGATCAGCGTCCATGTCATTTGCGGGGAAGAGCGCCCCATATAAGTGTCTATCTATGTTTGATGGCTTGGTTGCACCATATCCCATCGAAAATGTCACTCAATAGCGTTTCATTTTGTCTTGCTCCGAAGCAAACATTTCACACACCCCCTGAGTTCAAAGCCCCACCATATATACACCACTGGCTTTACCCCGCAATGAGCATGCCAGTAACCTATACACTTGAGACATGTATCTCTATGTACCAATGAATATGTCAGATTAGTTCATCTGCCACGACCCTTTCGAACTATTACTTGTCATCAATGTAAAAGCATAACCCGACAACTAACCACGCCAGCAGTTCCCATACGCTCTCGCAGCACTCCCAGAAACTCTATCCATTGAATGGGACTCCCCGTCCTTCCTTCCCTATCGCTCCGTCTTCCCACCTGAACACAGCTCTACCCCTGAGGCACTCCTCTCTCATGTTCGCGACCTCATGGCTCAAGACCTCAAAATCTCATATCTTAAATCTCTCCAGGGATATCTGTGGCTCCGCGGTTACGAATCAGGGGAACTGAAATGTCCACTTTTTCCGGATGTGTACCCGGCGATGAAGAAATGGAAAGAGAACGGAGCCAATATTTGTATTTATAGTAGCGGGAGTGTGGCCGCGCAAAAGTTGTTATGGAGATACACGACCGAGGGGGATTTGAGAGGTTGCATCTGGAATGGAGTCGACGGGGTTGAGAAGATCGAAGGTGGGTATTGGGATACGGTTAATGCGGGGTTGAAACAGGAGAGCACGAGTTATGAGAGAATCGCCAAGGCAAACAGGGCCCTGGGGGAGGTAGGTGAGTGGTTGTTTTTGAGTGATAATGTTAAAGAGGTCAGAGCTGCAAAAGAATCCGGAATGAAGAGTTTTGTGGTCGTAAGGGAAGGGAATGCGGATATTAGTGCTGAGGAGAGGGAGGGGCAGGTACTCATTGAGAGTTTTGGGGAGGTAGAGGCGATGGTTGAGGTTGCTGGTGAAAGTGCATGATGATTACGAAAATCGAATGCAAATATCAATATTGTGAGAGGGGAAAGTCTTGCTTTTACATTCACTTTCTTTCTGTATACTATCAACTCTCTTAGCCGTGCCATGTCGCATTGTCAGATCATAGTGTGACCTGCCTTTTCAATCCATCAAATCGCTATCTCCCTTCACTATCACCGGCTTACCATGCCTGTTCCTTTTCCATTCTCCCCTACACCAAATCCAGCTATCATACACTACTACAACCTACTCATCATCCATCACCCATTACGCGTCATCTCTCCCCATCCTGAAACATTCTAACCCTTCATCCAGCTACCATAACATTAACACATCTCCGAAGATCGAAACACGCGAGATTAAGAGCTTTTACATTTATTCTACTAGTTCGGACAATACACGCTCCAAACAATCTCATGTTAAGCCCCCTTCATTGTTAGATTGCAGCCCGGATATATTGATAACGGTTTACTGCCTGTGTATTTTACCTGTTCTTCCGCTTTCTTTCTCTTCCCTTTGTCCTTGCATGCCCGGAGCAAAGATAATAAATAATACATGTTACTAATTATATCTTTTGTGTACGGTATGTGTGATAATATAAGGTTTAATTAATGCTAGCAGGATAGAGATTGTAAACTCGAAAAGGTGTAGTTTGAGCTGAGTGTTGGGAGCACAGCGCAGAGGGCGTAGAAGGTATGCGGTACAGAGTTTTATGTGCAGATGTTGATTGGCGGGTCTGGACTTGTGTTGAAAGTGAGGTTTAGGTCTAGGTTTAGGATGGTCACCTTGAAGGTTAGGGTTTGAATGTTTGGGCTCAGAGGGCAGATTGAGGGGAATGCGGGGTCGCGAGTTTTCGAGAGGGGATTAGATTCTGTATGTGAGGTAGGATAGTATACCGGAGTGAATAGAGTGGTGACATAGTGAAAAAACGACATAATTGACGGAGGAATAGGAATGATTAATGATTGAACTAGTTGTACGGAATGTCTATTTTTCTGTAGAAATAGAGAAAACGGCATGGAAAGATCTTCCGACTCGAAGTTAGATGATCACTGGGTAGGGATCTGAAGGCATCTCTTTGTGCTCAGCGGGGATCTTTGCTGAAATTCCATGTGTGGATATAATATTAGCTCGGGATTCCTATAGTAGTCCAAAACTAGCAGGCTAGATATAAAAGCTTACAACACTTAAAGGCTGTGAATATTTGGATATAATTTATTGTTGGAAATTGATTCAATATCACCCTTCCTCCAACCCCCCGGGGGAGAAAGACCTCGATCTTTCATTTTTGAATCGTAGCTTAATTATTGGAAACTCAGACTAGTCTCCTCTGAAAACGGTAAGAGTGCTCAAGCATGGTTCAAAGGCATTAAAGTTGATGGACAGAGAGGCTAGTTTAGAGATCGAGCATTGGTCTTTTGGGTTGCATCAATTGTTCAATTTGCGCAGATACACGGCTGCACATGTTGATCTAAGCATTCAAGACACTATATGTTGATATCCCAGCAACAGCTCGTGGGGAATGGCGGCAAAGGAACAATTGCCCATTTTCATTCCTCTATACTGCCCACGGAGCCTCGAGTCATCTGTTGCATACTTGTGGAAATTTTTTGATAAGGTTAAAAGTTACAGATATCCGTAAGGTAGGTGAAATCAGACCCTCTTATGTGCTATAGCGTCAACTATTCTTCTCCTGAAGTCCGAGGGATAAGCGGATGACTAGTCAAGCTATTGCACTCAGAAATACAAATGCAACAACTGCATCGAAGACATCTATACAGGTAGATATACAGAGCAGCATCGGCAGAGAAGCTCTCGCCGATTTTAGTAACAAAAGGAAAAGAAGCAGAATTTGGAGATCTGGCTTCAAGACTGTTAAAACCATTGTCAGAAACTAAGTAAATGACGAGGATAGAAGTATTCGCTGCGCAAAGTAGTATGAAGGTCCGAACCATTTCGTGACGTTCGATATGCGTACGAAATGCAAGTAAACGACTAATTTGTTTGCGGTATCAATTGGGCAACCGGTCTAGCGTGAGCTATTTGGAGTGAATCGGATAGGAAAATTACAGGTTTTGTTCATTCTCAAATATTGTAGAGAGAATGGGTTGACGGAAGGAATTCTCGAGACATTATACACTCATATCAAACACTGTCGGCACTCAAAGATGTTCGTCTGGCTTACTCACGCCATCGGTATTCTGTCGGTCCATATCGGTATCCTGAGATTGGCAATACGTGAGTGATCATGTTGAGACGGGGATTTCTCGCCTTGGGCTCCAATATTTGCCTCAGCACACATTTATTCGAGGAATTTCTTATAATTGTTCATTAGCCCAGTTTTCCGTCGAATATAATCATACATAGCAACCTGGTATCCTCGATTATATCAATAGAACATTTTTCGCATGTTGATGGCTAGACCAGTATTTAATTTGTTGTACCTGACGAGATGGGACAGTTCCTTTATTCGCAGTTGCACAAATATGCTATGATGCATACACATGTTAGAGACGATGTTGAGAGAGTTGTGAAATAGTGGGAACGGGTGAATCCGCCATGTAAGCTTCACACAGCTATCCAATTCCTCAAGCGCACATCCAGGTTAGCGGGGAACGATTCATGAGCTGCATTCATGTCCCAATCCGTGTTATAATCTACGTTTCCCCTTGGCCTTGCCCGCAATGCTAGGAATCTGACAGATTAATGTGTAGATTTATCCCATACCATCATGTCAACTTGCTAACGGAAATTTTAACATCCCAAATGACTTTACGAATTTCGCATTCGGCTTGTGGTGACAATTGGATATGTAGCATGGCATTTGCTGGCCCCATCTTTGGAGCATACTTTGATGGAGAAGGCGCAGAATATATGAGAATGTACATTTAACGACGTTGGAGAGAGATTCTAGTAGTCATGATGCCAGTTTGACGACGATGAATTTCTGTTCTTGTGTCTAATGAGACATATGATCTACTTTTCAATGTGCTGTTTGAAACACTGAGATTGCACAGAACGAAAATAATCATACAAGTCATTGGAACTGTGGAAAGATTGAGTTGTACCTCACGGTTCAGCCTTGCAATTTTATTTTGTACTGCAATCGGGACCATGGGAAACCCATCTGCAGACGAGCTACGCCTGGAAAATCGCAGTCATTGCAGGTTTCCTCCTAATATGTAATCAATCATTTACCGGAAAGGAAACTTGATGATTATTTGTGAAACATAGGAATATATTCTTCTTGGAAAGGCAGTAATCCTAGCTACTTGTGGGACCCAGCTTGAGACTGGATATGGCCATTTGAAAGAGACAGCATGCTTCTTCTCAAAAGCCATGAGTAAGTGTCCTTCAAAGATGGAGCGGCAATTGCGCTCGAAGCAGAACACATATGGGAATGCTTTAGCCTATGGGGCCACGTAGAGACTAAGCGGAGTATTGTGAGAATTGTGGTTAGCTATTACGGAGTTTGAAGAAGGTCTCGGCTGGGCATGAGTGGAACCTTCACGGTAAAATGGCATACTACTGAAAAAGTGGATCTGAGCCTCGGGAGTGGTATCAGGTGAGAAGAAAAACCCGATAGAATGGTTAGGGGTAGATGCGGTATGAGTGCCGTCGAATATAGCCGTAGATGGGATGGCAGGGGAGGTCCTGAATTCATAGAAGTGCACCCAACTTAAAATAGAAAGCACAAATCGACAGACCTAGAAAAATATGAAGGGTAACAGGATATTGATGAAGGTAGAGTGGTCCGTGTTCTACCTAATACACGGACAGAAACTATTTCCGCATGCACAGACTAACGGTCCGTACCATGACACGGGAGCTAAACAAGCGAGAACTTTAAGGAGGACGCAAGTTGACTAGATTGCAGCTAATAATTCGAATTTGCCGCTAATACCATGTGTTATTCTTGGAAGGACAATTCTGTGAAGATGAAGAAAGCGGGTGAGAATTCTGTATCTTTACTCAGATGGCATAATGTTTCTGCTCTACTTCTCGCTTCTCGTGATCTAACGACAGGAATACATACATATAGATTCGAAGCTGGTGGGGGAGCCATATTGATACCTCGCACTGGCTATTGTGAAGTTAGTTTGGGATTTTTTGTGAATGACTTCGAGAATAGAAGGACGACATGTATTCAGAGGCTCACGTTAGATCTATTGGCGACTTTAAGATTTTCTCGAAGTCTCCCATACGTCAGAACTTAGACTTGGGGCTTCCTGGATTGATCAATTACTCACCCAGTCTGAGTTCTGGAATGGACCAAAAATCGGAATCACGAACACGCTTATCTTGTAGTAGCGTTGTCTAGTGACGTGGGGACGCCAGTGGAAGCCCGCGAGGGGGCTAAACTAAACATGCAGCCCCACCCAGAGAACATGGTGACTGGCCGTTTGTGAAAGCTGACGCGAAGAATTTTTTTTGAGACGTGATCTACGGAGTACTAAAATTCCATCTTGAAAGGGGGTTCCGCGCATGAGATGATGCATGCAAATATTCACATCAAGTATCGAATAGACGTTAGCGAGATCGGGTGCTAAAGACCTGAATCAACGTTCTTCGGCGTAGAATAATTTCAATGGCGTAAATTATTGTACATGGGTCTCAGAAAAGCATTGCATATGACGAGCCGGAATGTTCTGTTGTTGTTGCCGGGGATGCAATCACACACCAAGGTCGGCTGGCATAGCGAATCATCACATGCGCCCAAAAGACGCGCCACATGTGAGAATGTCGGTCAAGAAAATCCAGGCCGCAATTCATGCATCTGTCCAAATTTAGAAGGCTCTTTGTTTAGATATATTTGTAGCCGTCAGGCAGCAACTAGTAGAACAGTGGCATATTTCTGTACATCCATGTCTGACGAACGTGGCTGTTGCATGGATCTTTTTTTCCTTTGAGATGCAACAGCACTTCCTTTAGTGGGGGTCTCATGCGGATGTGGTGTTCTGAAAGTCTTAAGCTCTATTCTTGGCCGACCATACCAAATTCTTGTACGACGCTTGAATAACCCCGCTCATGTAGTCTTGGCTGTAGATTGAAAGATCGCAAGCGACTGGGGCTACGTGACCTATGATTTTCGTCCCAGTATTTCATGGGACGATTCCGGCCGATGTTACAACTTTGAAAGTATCACAACAAGTGCCGGGACGACTTCGAGTTGCAAACCTACGAATCCGGCGGAATTTCAAGCGCCCAGGGATTGTTTGCGGGTCGGAGTATTTTGTCCCTCGAATATTCATAGTGGTCCCCTTCGATTCCACCGTAATATGTATGAATATAGCTGAGGTAATGATTCCGCTTTGATCACAAAACTAAATGATTTAATAGCTTATCCAGACCCTTGTCTATCACCCAGCAGTATGACACGCTCCAAATGCAGGTCCATGCTAGTATTATTCATGCCCAATGATTCGGATATATGATGTTAAGGGCCATGCGTATTTAAAATATGGGGCTTCATTGCTATTCTTGTTATCGCTGTTCTTATAATTTGTCAACCCTTCAACTGTTTCATGTTATTCGCAGGATCATCATTGCGGAGGAAGAGTCTTCGTAGCATCCTTTGTGGAGCCTTTAGAATGAACAAATGCTCCGTAAAGTCAATTTATATATGCCGTGTCCTTCCAAACATCGCGGTACTTTGCCCATTCCTCAAAACCTGAAAGATCAGTTCCGTCTTCAAGTATGTAGATCAAAGTGAAACCCACCGAGTTGTTTTAGTTCGTCCACATCATTTGCCACACCATCAAAGAACATTCTCCTCATACCTTGCTGGTATAATTTTTTAATACATGCATTTAGTAGTTCAGGGCGTAATGTCTCCTTTCTTTGTGCTTTAAACCAAATTAGTATAAAGGGAATTGCCATAGTGAAACAGTTCAAACCACTTACGGGAAACACATATGCATGTAACCCCTCCAACATCATGGCCGATCCGCCCTGCCCAGGGTAAATTAGAAGATATTGAACTGCCACAGGATGGAGTGTATGTGAGGGCCGTTGCAATGATTTGATCTCCCTCCAGACATAATATTATATCTTTTACGTAGGGCCCGTTCATCAGATCAGAGTATTGATCGAACCATCCCAGGTTGCCTTGTTTGATGGATGCTTCCTCTACCAAGAGAAGGACCTGGACCATATCCTCTTGTACACTCTGTCGAAAAGTGAAACCTTCTTGCTGTTGACTCTGCCGAAAATTCCATTTTGTGAAGTCAAGAATCAAGTCATACACAGATTGGCCCTGACCCTGTAATTCCCTATTTAGTGTCCAGCCTCTTCGGCGAAACCACTCGTCGTTCACAGTCAGTGTCCGGGAAGAAGAAAGAGGTGGCCCATACAGGAGTCTCGGAAATGTGCTGCCAAGCTCAAAACGGATAATCCCTCGCGATTGTCCAAGTTGTTTAATAGCATGATTATGAAGACTGAGACCAATACCTTGCTGTCGATATGTCTTTCCAACCACAAGGATTGCTAGAGACGCAATAAGCCTCTCGCCTACTCGATCAACGTATGAAAGGTATGTAGCACAGAAACCAAGGACTTCCCCACCTCTAGGATGACGAACTACATAATGTTTTGCGTAACCTGGGCGGTGAAGGAGAGATACGAAAGCCTCAAGGTCTAAGGAGAACCGGACATCAAAACTATCAGTCCACAGATTGAGAACACTCGATACGTCTCTGGTTTCGTTCCATTCGTCAACAGCCCAAAGCTTAGGCCGCACTGGCACCGTCTCGCCGGATGCTGAACTAGCCAGTCCTACTCTAGGATTGGGCTCACGCTCTCCAAAGATTATTGCAGCTGCATCTTCCATCTCTCTCGCGGTGTATCCGGAGGTTAGAATGACTGTGGGAAAGGGAATTGGATCTTGCAAGTTTTTCTGATCACCACATACCATGATGATACTAGGGACCGTCCAAATATTAGTAATTGCTTATGAAGAAAGACTTTTTCGGGGGAATGGGGGGGAAGGGGAGGGAGAAGGGGGGATGAACAATTAAAAAAATAGAGGATATAAAATGTTCAGAAGTAGACTTTCAGTAAAATTGGACAGCAAGGAATGTGACAAAAATGATAGATTAAGCATACCAAGGCTTGTGGTCGCTGACTGCAAAAAGGACTTCTGCGTTTTCGAGCTGAAGCCGATGTTGCGGTTGTTTGACGAAGCAAAGTATGATGACATGGCCCCTTTTTATAAAACCCAGATGAGTAGAGGTAATGCCATATCTGCGTTGATTAGTCTCAGCCTCGCCAAGTGTGATATTCCACTTGCCTTTTTGTGTAGGGAATATGCCGAACTTTGGCGTGTCTCCTAGCTAGAGCCCGTCCTAAACATTCAAATGGATCACTAGTGTCTCTGACGTCTCGACTGACTGGTACTACAATCGGGGTAAGAAGTACAAGAACGTCTGATTTATCGAGGGATCGGACTCTCGTCAAGAAATCCGCCGAGTCTCTCAATATTGTAGCTGAGATATTTCCTTCAACTGGCCGGTCTTCTGATATTTCTAATGACGTAAAAATAGACTCTGCGCCTACATCCCTAAGTACAGTCAGAGCGCTGATTGTAACTATCTTATGGCTATAAGTGAGGATGCATACATTAGATCGTTATTGTTTCCTGGCGCCGCATGGAAGGATGACATAGCTGAGACCTGTTTTGAATCAACATTTTGGCCTTTCTTTTGCATTTCAAAGCTACTTCAAGTTACCAAGTTGTAAGGGTCAAAGACTAGAGAGGAGATTGTGAGAAAGGGTGTACCAGAAGGAGTGTACCGGCAGCATGGTTGCTCAGCGTTTCTATGGCTTGCTTGATGACATCCCTAATTTTCGCCTAATTACGTTCCTTGTACAGGTGATAATATAATGAGTTAAAATATTGTTTACTGCGTTTAGAGATCAGGCATGATACGACGTTTTCCACTTTTACACAAATTCAACTGTAACACAGTAACACTGTTCTCTTTTACTCCGGCCGAATTAGATTGCCGCCAGTGCAAAAAAGCGTGTGGATTTTATACCCTGGTGAGAAGGGCCATAGTCGATCGAGGGTAGAAACGAATATCATAGGACAAAGACAAATTTGTGCACCCACACGTTGCAAGGGCCGACGCCGACGCGCACAAACCTAGATGCGGGTGCTTTTGTAATTGATCATCGACGGACTGGGCTGAAGTGCAAAACCATACCATGATAGGGTGGTTCATTGGAGCGCCAAAATGAGACCTTTTTGTTCCCGATGAGGTATCATCCCGTGGTGGTGTTAAAACCACGGAAAGCTTTGGAAGAACTAACAAGGTTTACCAATTTGTTCCGCCCAAGGGGACAATAGCCGCACCACAGGGGCACCACAGGGTTTAGCGTGATGGACCAAAACCGCTGTGGTAGAGCGAGTATATATGTAAGATCATCCGAGGATGCTTTAAATGCTCCAACAATCAAAATCTTTCGAGGAATCGCAAAATTCCTTCTCCTGTAATTCAGGATATATTCCCCTCCAAAGATTGAAATGCCAGAGAAGATTGACTTGTTTTCCGTCTTAGATTCCAGAGGCATAAAGCTTCAGCACCGTGGCCTTAGGGCATTCCTAGTGCGTGACGAGCTCGGGCTTGTGCCTGCATTATGCATGCTCAGTACTCAAGTAGGATGAACAAAGTCCAGGGGAGCCAGCCGATTTCGTACAGGCATTTGATATTTACATTCCGATATCCCAACTAGGGTATGAGCACGACGGGCTAACAATAGGATCTGAACATTCGACTGCATATTCTCGTTTGAATGGACGATTGGCCAAATTTTCTAGAATTGTTCTATGACCCATAAGCAGAAACGAAGCCAAGCCCAACAGGTTAAAGGTTTTTCGAGTTTATGTATAGAACTTTAGTCTATACGTCACATGTCCTGTTCCAGAAATCTAGCAGGATGCTGTGTAATAGTTTCTCTTTTCCCAGAATGACAAAACGAGGTCTGAGGCAACAATATCAGCACAGCAGGTCGACACCTTGGAATCATCTACTCACAAGTAAAATTCGGCAACGCATGTGCATCGAAGAAGGCTTGCCTGGTCTTGATTCGCCTCTCTGCTTCTCGCGGGAATTCCGAAGGATAGATTCTCTAGAGCACCAACACATGCTTGCTATCTATCCCCTGGAACAGGGCAGAGTTGCAGATTTCCAATTTACTGTCTTCCCATAGAACGCATCCATTTGCTGGCACATCTTCCGTGCGTGGCACCGGTCAGCGCCATTCCCTTACATGACGACGGAAATGGCTCTTTTAGCCAGGCCGACACGAAATCATCCTTAGTACATGGTGCGGTTGGCCGGCAAAGAGAAATGACTTCATAAGCGATGCAATGTATTAACAACAGTGAGTGTACAATAGCAGCTTAAAGCCTAGAGATCATATGGCAAAGAAGTCCCACCCAGAATCGAAAGACGTCGTATGCATTGTGGTCATGACTAGATTTGGATAAGGTGTGCCTAGACATACAGGCTTAGCGGTCCGGTCTAATTACCAATGTCGATGGTATTGAGATAGGATAGATGGTATCTTAAGCTACCCGATATTCTGAATCTTTTCGATGTTCAAAGTGGATGCGGAGGAGAAGGGTAGATTGCGATTAGGGATAATTTTGAGGTTGAGGCGGTCACAGTGTGTAAACGCGAAAGGAGTCGTCAGGGATCAGCTGCCTTCGGTCTTCGCGCACATTCTTGGTAACACAAAAAGGCTGAGGAGGGAGTTTTATATGTACTAGTTGGTCTCTCTATTTGGACCCAATTTATTCTTCAAGATGATTTGAAAATATCAATATATTATTCCATTTCAAAGTATTCTAATTAGACCGGATAGAGTTCTAATATATATGTTTATTCTCTTAATGAGAATATATATATATATATATATATATATATACACATATATATAAGTATTTATACATTTATTTAAATTAAATTAAATTAAATTACTTTTCTTATATTTGAAATCCTTCTTCAATTAAATAAATCCGATCTTTCAGATGGAACTTTTATAAATTCAATATAATATAAGAAACTCTCTCTTTATATATAGATATAGATATATTTTGACTTTTATAGATGATTAAAGGAAAGTATTAAAACAAAGTAAAGATCCTATTCTGTCTTTAGTTCTTTTTTCAAGCTTCTCAACTAAATCAAAGTATAAATAGAATACAGAACTGTGAATTATGTAGATCATATTTCAATGATATAGCTGTCCGAGAAGAAATACTTACATAGGCCGGGTAATATCAGCTCGGTCTTTTGATTTCTCCTCCTAGTCAAGAATCCAGAACATCAAAAATACGCAACATGTATACTTCTGAATGCTACATCACAACCACACAAAGAAATCAAATAGATAACAAGAAGAGATCAAAACAAGTATTCACTGGCTATGGAGAGTCCTTTGAGAGAAGAAGGGGACATCAATGATATTCTTGATGATTTAGAGAATGGTAAGGAAATCTACGCGCGACTCTCACGACCACAACAAGCCAAGCCCTACCACAAAATTATGATGGCGAATGAAGAGATACTGACAATTGGTACAGCTTCACGCATTCCTTCAAAGCAACGATCTGTGAAGATTTCAAGTCACCTTGATAGGCTGTGCTCGAGAGCATATGGAGAGGGATTATCCAACGCGTCGTTGGAAAAGCTTATTGATATCATCACTCTTCCCAACGAGCTTGATCAAGTGAGCATTGGCAATTTAATCAAGTATCTTTATCCAGCCAGCAAGGTTTCAGATCCAATAGTCATCAAAGTAGTAGGGTGCCTGGGTCATGGAAAAGCCAAACCTTCCTATGCAGCTCAGGCAGCGTTGTTGAAATGGATAGTCATGGTCTATGATGTTCTGGAGAATCAAAAGATTTTGTCACAGCTTTATGCTGTACTATTCAACTTACTGGATACCATCGCCCTCAGGTATTGTCTACACTTCACACGTGTCGGCGTCTCATCTCACGTTCACGCAGGTCACAGTTGTGTCACGTGCTGTCCATCATCACCCGCCGAAAACACGTTCGGCCATTTAGGATACAAGCATTGTATGTTGGGGCAAGTTAATTTAACCAGCTTGCTAACTTCTCTTAAGAATGCAATGGACACGGAAGGCGGGCCATGATCCGGCTCTAGTAGGGCTTATGAGGGTATACAAAGATTACTATCCGGAGGTAATCGTAGGTGATGTGACTTCCGGAAGGGCCTCAGTCTTCACGGTAATCTTCCACTAAATATTTAGATGAAAATCATGTATTGATATCACCAGCACCCAAATCGTGAATGGCGAGAAAGGCTCGGCGAAATACAAGAAGATCATCTCAAGAGGATGGAAGAGGAGCTTGTCTCTGCCCATCGGAGCTTCCGCGTGTCACGAAAGACTGTCAAAGACAGGAAGCATGGATCCTTACCAGGAGTAAATACGATGTATGCTCAGGATGTAAGTGCTTGTTCCTAAGCTTATCATCATATCTGACCAGTCGAAAGACTTCAATTACACTAGAAGAGGTCGAGGATGTGAACGAGTTTGTCCAGAAGCTTGAGAAGATCGAGCTACCAAACCAATTGGTGGCTGGTATTCATGACCCTTTGCTCCAAAAGTTGCTGTATCTCAGGTCTTCTGAGGCTACGCTACGACGAATAGATTATTGGCTTCTGGCCTTTTTCGAGGATCAGCTTGAAAATGATCTGTCCTCTGAGAGGCTGATACCAGATATGCTGGAAGTTATTCTGCAGTATACTAGGTTTACCAAGGTCGGTCAATATACAACAATGTTTATCGCTCTACTAACAATTATAGATACTGCCTTCGGCATGCCTTTCCTATCTGAAATCGTTGCTGCCTTGTTGGGACGGTTTTACAAACCGTGATGTGATCTTAGAGCTATTGACTTATATTCATATTGGTTCTTTCGATGGTATACCTCCCGCCACAATCAAAAATTCAAGACTAACTTAGCATTAGACCTTCACCAAACAATATTTTACTTAATTGAAGATGCAGTTGTAGATGGCGCTCATGAATCACAGCTTGCTCTCCTCAAATTTTATAAAGCTGTGCTCAGCCAGTGGACTCTCAGCCTAATCTCACAAGCTCCAAGCCCATCAAACAACGGCACAAACATAGTCGCACTCGTACATCACGTCAATGAGCTAGCTGTTGCAATACTACAACAGTCTTCGAGCGTTGTCATTCACGCAACTATCCTTGATTTCTACGAAGCGAATGCATTCTTAATATCTTATCCAACTCTAACACCAACAGTTCGGATAGCTATTCCCCCACCTCAAGTCGTTTACACGCTATACTTCAGCTCTAACTTATCGGTAATCGCCCGCATTTGCAACATCCTCGCCCTCTACAAGAAAGCTTTCGAAGTGGCTATGGCTCCGCGCACAAACCCGGCTGCACCAGGCAATCAATCGTATCCCAAAGAATATGTCAATCGCTTCAATGGTTTTTTGATGGATATCTGCAATTGTTTATGGAGATCACGAGCCTTCTATACGACAGATGTGAACGCACTAGGTTGTTTACTTCCAGAGCAGACAATGGGGACATTAAGTTCTTACATTTCCAAGCTGGAGACATCACTTTCACTAAGTTCTCTATTCACTATTTCGTGCTCACCAGCGACATGTCGTCATGCCATCACATACATGAGGGAGTTAGAAGATCGGGCTGAGAATGAAATCGGCGTCAGACACGCTGGGCCGGTAACACAAGTGTCATTAAAGAAACTTGGAAATGACGGCGGATTGTCCATAACATGGCAGGACTATCGAATGGGTGTTTTAAGATTTTTGGAAGGCAAAGGTCTTCCTGGGGCTGGAGAATTAATGTATAACACTATGAAGCATCTCATGGCTGCAAGAAATGTTGTATAGTCTAAAGATTTGACCGACATTAACATAGTGCACTGTATCACAACACGGCCCTCATAGGCTGCCCGTATCAAGACGTGTAAAAAAAATGTTCCCAAACCAAAGTGTCTATTCAAATTCCATGCTCGTCTTATGATTAAGTATTATAACAATGCTAGGTGTATATCCATCTGCTGTATCCCGCTGTAGTAATCAGTAACTGCTCTTCGAAAATCATATGAACCCAGTCGTCACCGTGCCATTCCTTCATTCTAACATGCAATCGTGGCATCCATACACATCATCCTCCATGCTCAACTTAGGTATCCGTACAAAAGTGCCAATCATAATTCCTTCCCAGCTCCAGCCATAGTAGTCTTTCCAACTGTTTCCTTGACCACAGCATCTAGTATAGGACTCGCAGATGTCAGAGCAGACTTGGCTGATTCATCCCCGTTATAGTAAAACCAGGCACGGTTGGTAAGGAATGTGATGTGTTGTGGGAGGTAAAGTGTCATAGCAATGATGATCATGCTGAAGAAGAGGAAAAGGAACGAATCTGCAGAACAAGATATTAGCCACGCGTGCCTTTCAAAGTGGATTCCTCTGGAAGGAGATAATGAGCGCAATCAATGGAAATGATCAGGAGGTTTGCCAGCTTAGAACATTAAAAGGCGTACTGAATATGAATTTCTCCGTGGGTGTCAACATATACAATGAGAATGTGACCTGCTCAAGCGTATCAGAATATATCTTGTTTGAAGTGGAGGAGCGCACATACCTCATATTGATATCTCTTTCTCTGCAGCCATCGAAATGTAGATGCGAACATAGACATTGTTGCCCCTTCTGGTTTCCTGTGATCCTGATTCGTAAATAACTCTATTCTCGTAGTTTTGAGGCGTGCTTCTTCAATCGTGTTCAACAGAAGAACCGCAGCAAGTTCCAAGTCTTGGTAATTCAAAAGGACTAAGTAGACTATACACAAGAAATTTGGGATGTAAAATTGAATCTGAGAGAAAATTAAGGGTCGATGAATTGAGGATTGGGAAGAAGAGAAGGACGAAATGGAAATGGCGGAGGCGGAACTTTTTGTGAGTACTCGAGTAGGAGTAGGAGTAGACGTATGTATATACCTGAATATCGAATTTCCCGGGGTATGATAACCACTAATTAATTATGCTACCTAGTAATTAATGCGATCAATTTTCATCAATCCGAAAATACCACCTCAATAAGACATGATCCAACCGAAGTGACAACTGTATACAACTACGAAGACTTATTTCATGGCAATTGGCACATTGTCAAGATGTACAATGCTACAAAAATTACTTTCAATACTTCCTAAAGGCGTTGGCCTTGAAAATGCTAATGTTGTTAATTCAAGCTCAATCATCAAACGCAGCATTTGCAGCACAGCGACATTATGGAAGAAGAAGATGCCAGACCGTCCAGCACCGATAGATGAAGCCGAATTTACAGAGGTATTCTTGCATGGCAGCGGGCCTGGAGGTCAGAAAATCGTAGGTCGTCCCTCTATCGAGTCGAAACCTTACCTGAAATCCACAACTCATCATTTCACAGAATAAAACTTCCTCCGCAGTTCAGTTAAAACATATTCCAACAGGTATGGTCCTCAAAGTTCAAGCCACCCGCTCTCGTACACAGAATCGCAAAATTGCCCGGCAAATGCTGGCGGAAAGGATTGAGCTATTAGAGAAAGGGAAGGAGAGTAGGGTCGCGATTGTGGGGGAGACGAAAAGGAAAAAGAAGAGCAGTGCAGCGAAAAAGAGTAAGAGAAAATATCGACTTCTGGCGGAAGAGAAAGCAGCGAAATCAGAGGACGACAAGGTAGAGGAACAAGAGGAGCTTGACGAGGATGACGGGGAGATTTTTGAAGACAAGGAAACTTTGACGCAAGAGTCATCAAAGGAAGGGGCGTGACCTCTCATATTAAGAATATCTCTTCGGATTTACCGCGTCATGATTCAACTAGAGTTCTTAAATGTCTTTCTAGAGCCATGCTGCCATCGATCATGGCCGTGTATATCCGCATATTTTGCTGCTATATCCGCCCACCTTTCCACTATATACTTGGAAGTTAAGCATATATAGCTCCATCAACTACTGCTTCACATTCAACACTCAACATTCACATGATGACAAGCTCAAAACTTTACGAAATAAACTCCTCCACTCGACTCAATGTCCTCTCTTCAGGCGTACCCAACTCCTCACCAGCCCTAATTTTTCTACATCTCTGGGTTGGTTCTTCCAGCACCTATTCCCCTCTTATGAATCTTCTCTCCGCCAACTATTATTGCTTAGCTATTGATTTCCGAGGCTGGGGCTCCTCCACAGGCACACAAGATCCAGATGCGTATCATATCCGGGACCTTTCCAAAGACATTTTTACTCTTATTCCCCAGCTCTTACCCCCAGATCATTCTTTCATTCTAATCAGCCATTCAATGGGCAGAAAAGTTGCTATGCATCTCTCTTTTACAATTGAAACGCTTCCTCCTATAAAGTCTTTTCCTAAGCTCCGAGGCCTCGCACTTCTTGCGCCTGCTCCTCCTACGTCCTTGGTTCTTCTCGAGGAAATGGCAAAGCAGCAACTGACTGCTTTCGATACTATTGAAGCTGCTACTTTTACTATTATTCGCATCCTGTCCGCTACGCCTCTCCCTGACCATGTGGCCGGTAGTCTAGTGACTAATGCGGTAACTGGCAATCAGTGTGCGAAAGCAGCGTGGCCTGAATATGGAATGAAGGAGGATATATTGGAAGAGTCAAGGAAGATCACTTTGCGGACGTTGGTACTTGCTGGTGGGGAAGATAAGGTTGAAACGTTAGAGAGAGTGAAAGAAACACTGGACAATCTAAGCGGGGTAGTGGAGAAGAGAAAGATATTGATAGTCCTGGATGGGGGTGGGACATCTGATGATGTTGGAGGCTCCGAACGAGGTGAGTCGTGAGATTGTGGGGTTTGTTGGAAGCGTTGTGCGTGAGATGGTCCAGCCCAAGGATTAAACTCAGGCTCGTGGTTCAACGAGTGGCATATATTGTCATTGATATCGAAGGTAGTGATTAAAGGTTAGAAACGAGTTGTCACGAATTTTTATGGTTGGTGAGAATCCGCATTGTGGGATCGAATACGAGTTGTGTCGTTAATGCGTAATGCCATTAATGGTGTTAAATATACTAACAGTATCGAACATCTAACACTAGTTCATTAAAAACTACATTTCATATCAACTTCTCTGAGCATTTCAGATAGATGCTTGAATACACCGACACCTTAATTAGCCCTGTCTACTCATATTTGCCGAAGAGGAGACCACTACTGTAAATGATTTGGGAGTGTTTATATTATTTATTTAGAAGATCTGCAGTAAAGAGCGCGTGCTAGCCAACCATGGTCCAAATCTTCCATCCTTTTCACATAAATCATGGCCCATAGGAGCACTGATTCCAATGTTTCCCCTTTGGTAGCCAACCCAGAACTCCATTATCCACGTCTTGGTATCATCATACTCAGCCCAATTGTATCCCACCGCCAGCACCCGTGTTCAACGATCGATCTACATCACATTTAATCAGACGCAGAATCAAACTCAGATTCGGCTACTTCTCTTAGCAGTGCGAAGTCAAATTTTCCATCTACTTTCGCAATGATCCCTTCTCGGACAAGCTGCTGCTCCAATGGCGCAAGATTTTGGTCAGAATTCTGACTCATAACCGAGAGCACAAGACCTTGGTTCGTATCTCGTAAAGTCGAGACATAACTCAGCAGGCCATCGAGGGTAAAACTGGAGATTGCTGCGATAGAAACATCTCGCAAATTATGTAGATTTGATAGATATGGTAAGATCTCATCTCCAACGCCATAGCCTGAGAAGTGAAACTTTTCGAGAAGGGGTAAGCTTCGCGCGAGGCGTTTGATTTCGTTACTACTAAAATACTCAAATGACTCAACAATGGTGAGTTCCTTGAGCTTAGTGAGTTGACAGATAGATGTGAGGAGGTTATCAATATCATCTCTGACTCTAAATACCTCATCCGAGCCACCTCGGAGCTCAAGGACCTCGAGCTCAGTCTGGTGAGAAATGGCCCTATGAAACTCCGTATCATTGACAAGAGAAGGCCCGGTGACTACTAATCGTTCTAATCGAATATTGTTTCGTAAGCAAATCTGCTTTAAAATGGCCGGGGCACAAACAATTCTGTTTAGAACCAATTCTCGGAGCTTCTCGCAGTGTCCCAACCATTCGACGGTTTCAAGAAATACATCGTTTTCCGTAGCTTCCAAATCTACAGCATGTTGACTGTCTTCTAGATCAAGTATCTCAAGTGCAGTACAACTTTGAAGAATGTTGAGATTCTTGATGGCTTCCGAATTGAGGCTTTGTAGCTTTAAGCTTTTGAGTGATCCACAATGATGATTCAAAGCAGATAGAAATGCTGGGCCGATCTTACAATTAGACAGAACCTCGAGGGAAAGAAGACTGTTGTGTCGGAGACCTTTTATAAACGAGGCGGGATTGCGATCCGTATCGTCTGAGCACACAAATATGCGTATTTCGTCAAAATTGGGGCATTTATTAGAGATCACCGCCGCTACGTTCTCGTTCAAAGATTTTCCATCCCAAATAGTCATAGATTTCAACCTTGACAAACGACCTACCCAACCTGGTAATGCGACTGATGTAATATCCCCAGAAAGATTCTCCAGAACGACGGTTGTGTGGGCTTCGTCCGCGCGGTCGCTAACGTATTTTGTTATAGATTCTCCTATTAGATTGAGAATAGTTGTGGTGTTGAGTCGGACTTGTGGTCCTCTCTTGGTGCGCGTTCTTGGTGCGCCATCTACACTTAAGAACTTTGCCATCTCATCAGCAAAGAAGTTATCCATCGCAGACATTCGGAAGGTGCCATCCTCAAGGAGATTTGAAAGATTGGTTAAATCGAGTGAGCGTATATATAGACAGTATGGATAAGCGGTAGCCCCTAGACTAGAGCGTACAACAGATTGCCATGACAACGCCCATTTAGAAACCGCGTTGTATTTAGAATTGCGCCCTTGTATTTTCGACCACTCAGGAGCCTCTCCTTCGCTACTAATAATCCTTAAGTATTCATTGTGTGATCTGCAAAAGGTTATTGAAAGGCTTGATTTGGGAAATGGATTAACTGGCAAGATTCCTACCTATATAGCCATTGCAACGCCGAGCCAACCAATTGCTTGCCAGCGATGGCACAATTGAAAAGAACTCCAAATTCAAGCTGAGTGCCCAGTTCTTCGCAGATTTGGAGAAGTATATCTCCTGGCAAGCTTACCATCTTGTGTTCATCATGTGTAATCCTATGCGCTGGGCTGGAGATGGTACCCTTGGAGCCTGCCTTAGTCCCGAGCCTTGGAGACATTGTAGGTGGCGATGCACCTTTCGATTGTTATTGATGTTCTTAAGCGGACTTAATCAGAAAAAACAATGAGATAGGACTTATATGTACGTATGTATTGTAATGGAGATTATATTATAGATGTTTTATTATAAACATTAATAAAATCAAATTTGATTAAATTAATAAAGCTTTTCCCTTCAATATTAGATGTGGTGTTTGTAGAGTTATCGAGTAGACGCGGGGCAAAGCGCGTCATTAAGGTAGGGACGCGACAGAAGCACGTGATGTTGACTTTCTGTTCACTTCACCATGACCAAGTAGATATCACATATCACCAAGAGATCATTGTTTTACTTTCTTCGTGATTTTATGTTAAAACATTTTCGGTATGAAGATCAGTGTATGGTTTTTTCCAGACCTTTAAAAGGCTATCTACATATCTATCTACCTAGTATTTATCGCATTCACAAGATTTTGTTCTTCGAATTCGCCATGGCGGTTCTGACTTTCACACTCACCCCGGAAGCTCTGGGAAGATTGCATGATGCACTCGTGTGTCTTGGAAAATTCAGTGAAGCCGTATCTATCGAAGCTACTCATAGCAGGGTGAAATCAAATATCCCATTATCATATAATTAGATTGCTAAAGTCTTTACAGCTCATTTTGACCACACTCAACTCCACAAAGTCAGCTTATGCTTCCTTCACCTTGGTGGGAAATAAATTCTTCTCCAAGTACCAATATACGCCAGCGCGTAGTGGTCGTCAAACACAGGAAAAGTTTAGCTGCAAGATTTACAACAAAGTACGTCTGTGGCTTGATACGCCATCAGGATTGTTAGTTGATTATTTGATAGGCCTTATTAGCTGTTTTTAAGGGTCGTATTGGGGGTGATGCTTCCAAGGAAAAGGACACTGCCATTGAAAAGTGTGACGTGTCAATTGAGGATGGAGACGGGGCAACAAAAAGTCGTTTCACTGTGAGAATTTTATGCAGGCATGGTAAATGAATGAATCACGATGGTGGATTGTATTCTTGCTAACGACAGCACCAAAATTAGGGGTGTTGAAGATTTACCGACTGAATTTCGAAGCCGTCCCCCCTCTGCATGCGCTGTTCTCAAGGGATGCGGCTAGTAATAGCTGGTCGATATCTTCAAAAACAATGCGCGAGTTTGCAGAGCATTTTGGGCCGGGGACTGAACAACTCGAAATTTTTTCTACCGGGAGCCGCGTGAGCCTGACCAGTTTTACAGAAAAAATTATGTCCGGGAACGGCAAGTCTCACCATTTCAACCTCATAACTTATGCAAAATATTCATTTTTTTTATAGCGGTCTTGAAGCAGCCTTTGCGCACCACAATAGCCGTGGAAACCTTAGAATTCGTCGAGTTCAGCGTCGAAGAGCAGCTTCGTATTGTTATCAGCGTCAAAGATTTCAAGTCAATCATCGCTCATGCCGGGATAACCAACACAAACATCACAGCTTTATACTCAAATCCTTCAAGTCCAATGCAGCTTACGTACAGTGAGGATGGAATGCAGTGCGAATTTATCCTTATGACAACCGGTGAGGCAAGGGCGGCATCTGCAATACCAGCGACAAATGTGGTTCGAGCTTTAAAAGGACCAGCTGTAAGACAGACCTTGGAGGCCACATCGAGTTTGAAAAGAAGTAGATCTGGCTCCGAGATGGCTGCACCAGTTAATTTAGAACAAAATCCGGTTCGAGAGACCACGAGGAGAAAGATTTCTAGGCCTTCTCCTCCACCTCCCCAACCTAGCATTCAATCGCAAGCGCTGTTTATGCCGGCGAACGATGACGACCGTAGATGGGACCCTGTTGATTATGAGTATGAGGACAATGAAATGTTATTGTGGGATGCAAATGTAGATGTAAGTTTGGTGAAGACCTGCCCGAAGCTATTTCTAACACTTCACAGGAATCCTCGGCTAGTGATCCAAGTCGCCGATTACAAGAGACTCAGAACAAAAGTAACCCCAAGGATTCGGAGGTACCCAGCGAAAAATATATAACCGTGCCAACACAACGTGTGGCACCAACTCAGCGACTATCACAAGTAAGTCACCAAACTCTTATAGCCAGGAAGCTTATTAACGTGTTAGGTTCGTGGTATGTTTGATGAGTGATATCTTGGGGTAGGCGTTCATAGATAGAGACCTCAACGAGCTACAAGACTGCTCGGATCTTACAAAATGGGCCGGGTCCGGGAATGACCTTGAAGAATGCAGCCCGCATACTCATGCTGACAACTGGGTATGTCGGAATCTCGGGTCCTAGGCAAATAGCCCTTGAGGGACTAGCGGGTAGCTTGTGAGAATAATGATTTGTCCACCTTGCGTAGGCTATCATGAGTTGAGGCAGATCCAGCTTGTAGCACACCCGGCGCCGATATATGAGATTTTTGCTTCCACTGGCATGTATTTAGTAGACGCCACTACATTCCAGGTGTCCTTCACATCTCCATCTTTAGTTTTCGGTCCGCAATTTCCGTGCTCACCCCATCCCCATGCACAGACTTCGTCCTCTGTGGTGAGTGCCAAACCATGCTCACTGCCAATAGCAATTTGACTCACGGATGGTAACTGTGATGGAGCCAACTGTCCATGATCATCTCGTCCCCAAGAAATAAGTGACCCATCACTTTGTAATATTAGAATACTTCCCCATGTGCTACCAGCATCTGTCCATCCAGATATTTTCTCCGCTGCTGAAGATCTAATGTTCCACTTGTCAGACCCTATAATTCTGTATTGACCACTGGAGGGCTCTGCCAAAAGACATGTGAATTCCCTTCCACAGATAGCTCTAACAACTTTGAAATCGAGGCCTTCGATCTTGCGAGGAGCATACACGACACTGTCAGGGTGACCAAGTTGTCCTTTTCGGCCACTTCCCCAACCATATACATCCCCATTACTCAAGACAGCGACCACATGACTGACAGATGTGGCAATATCGACTACTTCTAGCCCACTGGGTGGAAATTTTTCAATCATCTGAGGTTTGGATGATCGAAACAGAAATTTTCCCAGACCTAATTCCCCTCTATTTCCTGTACCAAAACAATACACCTTCGTTGCATGACCATCTGCATCTCGCTGGACAATAATGGATGTTTCCCAAGTTGCTGCGCAGAATGCTATTGGTATATCATTAATTGTGAAATCATCCGAAAGTTTCACACGTCGAAATGTTGATCCAGCAAGGTTCGAATCGGGAGTGAGCCCACAGGCTCCGTAGGATGGATCCCCCGAACAGTATAATTTACCTGTGGTCGACAATATGAGGCTGTGATTACCTCCAGCTGCGATTTTCTGGACTCTTTCGGGAATGTCATCTTCGAAAATGACCGGCTTGGGAACCGATACATCTTCTTTATGACCAACTCCAAGTTGTCCTGAGCCATTTGAGCCCATGGCATAAATTGTGGACATTGTTGGACACCTCTCGCGATGTAAATGAGTAACTTCTGGATTGTCGGGTGAAACGAACTGCGTTTCAAAGAAGAAGAATCAAAGAATATGAATGGCTATCATGCCATGGGAACTTAGAAAATGTGTAAATTAAGTTGGGTTTCGCTCTCTGGGTGTTTAACACGTGATGTGTGCATTGGGAGCAGAGCTAAAGGTCACTAGCGTTATAATTAAGCGAGTAAATTTCTCACACATACGGCTTGAGAATAAATTTTTCAATTGAACAAATCTATATTTCCTCCTCCGACACGACAACCTCGAAATCGCCAAACCACCACGATGTCTGCCACGTAAGAATACTCCCAAACTCCTCCGAAGAGTCGATCGATTGTGTTGGATTCGGATATGGTCGCGTTCCTCTCGAAAGCTGGAACCTGAAATGGTTTCCAGCTCGAACTGTCTCAAGCTGCTCCCTCGTTGATTCAGGTCTTTTGACTTGAGCTTCGAGAGACGTAGTATGGGGTCTTGAGGTTGAAGATGAAAATTTTCTCCTTTAAATCAATTGTCACACATGAATGGAAATACAATGGTACCTTTCAAGACCACGAAAACATTCAATAATGTTGTGCATATATCCTAGGCTTCTGCCAAGGTTTTGTCGGATGAGAATATTTGTCAATTGAGATCTGCAATTCTACCTTCGTAGGAAGAGGGATTGTGGATGTCGATTCAGCTTTCACCGATTAAAGTCATTACAGTCGAGTCTGCCTTTTGTGAGAATGCTGCGCTATAGCTGCAATTCCTTCTCGGCGCTCTTCTCCATACATATGTATGCGGGATACAAGACTAATATTTGATACAGAACCACCCCAACCGCTCAGCAGGTCCTCATCCCTGAGACGCTTTTGAAAAAGCGCAAGAGTCAAGCCAAAGAGAGAGAGGCACGAGCTGCTGAGACCGAGAAGGTCAAGAAGGTACGTCGTGAACCCATCCCACTTCCACCTTCAATGGCATGTGTTACTTTACATGATGCATAAACAACCATACTTGTGGCTAGACTTCACGTCAATGTTGTCCAAAATTAATCATCTTTCGGGTCTGACAAAAGTTTCAACACATGCCATTGGTATTCACATTTATATATGATCGCGAGACTAATCTTTCTCGCCATATAGGCCAACAAGGAGAAGCGTGGTGTCATCTTCAAGCGTGCTGAGAAGTACGTGAAGGAGTACCGTGATGAGGAGCGGGAGAAGATCCGTCTTGCTCGTGTCGCCAAGCAATCCGGTTCTTTCTACATCCCAGCTGAGCCCAAGTTGGTTTTCGTTATCCGTATCAAGGGTATCAACAAGATCGCACCCAAGCCTCGCAAGATCCTCCAGCTCCTCCGTCTTCTCCAAATCAACAACGGTGTCTTCGTTCGCATGACCAAGGCTACCCTCGAGATGCTCAAGGTTGTTGAGCCATGGATCGCTTATGGTTACCCTAACCTCAAGACCGTCCGAGAGCTCGTCTACAAGCGTGGTTACGGGAAGGTTGACAAGCAACGCATTGCTCTTACCGACAACTCCATCATCGAGGCCAACCTCGGCAAATACGGTATTGTCTGCATGGAAGATTTGATCCACGAGATCTTTACCGTCGGCCCCAACTTCAAGCAAGCCGCCAACTTCCTCTGGCCATTCAAGCTTAGCAACCCAACTGGTGGTTTCCGTCCAAGAAAGTTCAACCACTACGTTCTTGGTGGTGACCTTGGTAACCGTGAGGAGAAGATTAACGCTTTGGTCAGGCAAATGAACTAAAGCTTGGTTGATGGGGCTGGGTGTATTTACTTTGGCTTAGCGTTTACTGGCATGTATGGCGTATAAGAACCCAAACAAATGACACACTTCTACGAAATAATTGATACCATTTTTGATTTTACTGCGAAATAACTTGCATTTCTCAAAGTTCCCTCACGTGCCATCCCAACACCACCGCCATGGATTTTTGTCACTTGCAAAGCATTGTGCTCGATGATGTCCTTCCTGTCTATCCAGTCTGCTATTGAACCGAAACATGATATCTTCATTGTACTTTATAAATGTTTGCTTTCTGGATTCCCAGGTCTTTCCACAGAGATTGAGACCTCAAAAGCACAGGTATTGACAGCGCATGCAAAGCCACCCGTAGGAATATGTACTTGTAGAGAGATTCCTCCACAAATTCATGTCCATGTCAACTTCGAGCTGCTGATTTACACCATATCAGATTCTACCACGCCATTCAGGCTAAACCCAAGCCAGATGGTCTATCGTATCTCGGAATTTTGTAAATAATGTTGAAAATGCTCTTTCACATCCAATAATTAATAGTATAGTCATCGACCCTCTTCAGACTCAAAACTTAATGTCAAAACTTGTTCCGCACCCACAACTGCTGGTGGCGGCAGGATTGTCAATAATCTTGAACTCGGCACCGATCAACTTGACTTCGTAATCTATTTTGCTACCCTTCAAGGCGTCAAGACTGAAGACATCCATAACGACGTTGGCATGTGAATGATCGCTAATATAGCTGAATACTGTATCATCTTCGCGAAGATCCATTGTGGCTGGGGTATTTGACTTCGAAGCGCTAGATGAAGTAGGCATGGGATTCGGATCTGTGGATGGCGTATTTGGAGAGGAAAAGGATCCGGATTGGACAGGATCTTTCGAGAAAAGATCTCGAGAGATATTGGCTGGGAGATCGCATAAAGACATTACATATTGGAAGCCGTGGCAGCCCCCCGATTGGACTTCGACCCGGAGAGCGAGATTTGGATTGTTCTCTTTTTTGCGGAGTTGTTGTAGACGCTGGGGACGAGCAATTAGTACATGATCGGATTTGCGGTGCTTGAAGAGGGCGGTAAGTGGGAAGACGACAATACGTACATCTGCAGCCCGCGGTGTAATTTCAATCTTCTGCTCTGTGCCATCATCGTTTTTTCGCGGATTGAATGTAGTGACAGTAGCTTTCGGTGTCCCATTATTCGAGAAATACCTAACAGAGTCCCTTGATATCCTATTCCGCGTGAGAGTATATGGCTGCAAGGGAGCACCCAAACGTGGAGCGAGGAATTCGAAGACTGGACGCGGGGTGTTTTGATGGAATGGCCGAGCTGTCGTGGCGGTCTTTATAAATCCTTGGACAACTGATGTAGGAGTAGCAGAGGTAAGCCCAGCACATCTACGTGTAATACATCGGGTCGCCATGATCAATAAGAGTCGGAACCACGGTATTGAACTGGATTGAATATGGGGAGAATGGAAAGCTTATGTAAGGTAAGGTTAACAACATTAAAGTCAAGCTCAACGATGGCGGTGAGGAAGGGCAATATTTTACTCTGTGGGCAGTTTTCTCTGATTGGTGGATGTACTGAGAACCGATTATATTAAACGATCTCTTTGAATCAAATTTATTTTTATTTATTATATTCAACTTATAGATATGTATATTATTAATCAATTATTAATTATTTATATTCAACTAAAAAGATGATAATATACTAATATAAATATTAATTCCAAATATAAATATAATAATATTATATATAAATTATATAAATTATTCTATTTAAAAATAATAATATATTAATAATATTCATTACGTCGTTTATATTATTGATATTTATTATTATTATTTATCATGAAAGTTTATTATAACAAATTTTATATATTTATCTATTATTACTCATTCTTAGCTCTTATAGATCCATAAGCTTGACATTAAGTCGAGCGATGACTTCACACATACATATCAGATAAAATCTCTTCTCTGGAATGTGATTCATTGTTCAGATCGCATATCCCCTATTTTTCTCAACTTTCGTTTTATTTATATAAAGCCATGAACTTTCCTTAGTACGGCCTACCAAGTTTATACAGCATTGCAAAAACCAAATCTATCGAAACCAGAGTAGCAAGCATTATGGTCACCATCAAAGATGTTCGAGATTCTAATGCCACTTTCAAAGCTATAGCTACTCCTGGTATGGTTGCCGTCTTTGGTGCAACATCGGGTATCGGAATGGGTACGTTGAAAGCATTTGTCAAGTACGCAAATGCTCCGAAAGCATATATAATTGGACGATCAGAATCAGCTGCGGGTCGTCTAGTCAACGATCTGAGACTCTCAAATCCATCAGCAACACTGTGTTTCCTTGAAGGCGAAAGTTCTCTAATCAGGGAAGTGGATAGACTATGCGATGAGGTCAAAAGCAAAGAGGAGGAAGTTGATTTCGTATTCCTAAGTGCAGGTTGCTTGTCCTTTGATGGTCGGACCGGTACATCCTCGTCATTGTCCCTTCTTTACCATTGACATTATCCAGAATTATCTGAAGGAATCGAAATTCCTCAATCTCTCCGTTACTATTCTCGCCTCCGCTTTGCCTACGATTTACTCCCTCTCCTGCAAGCAGCACCCAACCCCCTGTCATTTCAATCCTAGCGGGTGGTCGAGAGAAATCTATTGATCTCAACGACCTCGAAATGAAGCAAAATTTCACCATGATGGAAGCTGCTGCAATGGAACAACTCAAACAACTCTAGCTTTCGAAGAACTTGCGAAATCTAGCCCTCGCATTTCTTTCATTCACAAGTATCCGGGATTCGTTGATACTGGAGCGGTTGGTAGATTGATGTCTTCTACGACGGAATTTTATGCTATTTTAGCAACCTTTTTAGATTAGTGATATTACCTGTTCTCAATTTATTTGCAATGAGCGTGGAGGAAGCGGGCGAAAGAGGATTATTCTTAGCTACTAGTGCAAGGTATCCGCCTGCCGAACCAAGAGAGGGAGATGTCTCAGGGCTGGAATTTCCTGCTCGTGTGGAGGTCACAAGGAGTTCGGTAGCAAATGATAATGGAGGCCCAACGGGCTTTACAGACTTAAGGCAGATGGTGAGTCTGCACCTGATGGTGACGTCCTACCGGTTTACAGGAAGAAGCATGCTAGAAAAATTGTTTGGGAGAGCACGATCAGTGTTTAGGGGAGAGCTTTGGAGAAGGTGTAACGGCTCTCTGCGCAAGCTTGTGACTTGAATATGATTTGGATTTTTGCATGGTCCAAGGTCATAATTTGATTGAATAATTGTTTTGAGTAGTTTTTTTTAAAAAAATATAACGGTGAGTCTTTGACAAGCACTGTGTGAACCACAATGCACAATCATTACTATTGTACAAAATACTCATCTTTCAAAGCCCACGTACTTTTTTATAGTCTCAGAGTATCATGAAAATCATTTAAATTATTCAATTTATTCTCACAAATGTCAGAGCACTGAAAGCCGTTGTATTTGTTGCACAGTATTCCCTTAAATTTTGCCTAATTTCTCCCCAACTAATGTCCTCTCTCTACCTCTAGGTTTATTCGCTCCCTTGCTTCCTTGGCTCGAAGTCGATAGAGCAAATACTATATAGAGGGTTATTCTTTATAGTAAACCGTTGATGGGAATTAAAAATTTTACTTCTGAGCTAGACTACTAACTCCATTAAGCTTTGCCTCCCAACGTTGATTATGTTGTTCCGTCTTTCTGCCGCTGGTAAGTACATACTTTGAAGAAGCAACTTGCCAGTGGAAACGCACATCTTATTGTGGTTTAATCGTGGGTTTGTTTGGTTCAAGTCGGAATAAGCTGGCGAGAAATATTGCCTAAGTCGGCGGTGGTTCAAGGTATTTCAAGCTCAGAAATTTTCAAAGCTTTCTTTGATCATAAAAACTTACCATTAAAGAATGGGTGTCAATTTATTGATGATTAGTGGGCAGATGCAAATAGAGAAAGAGTAGAAGGCTAAATCGTTTCTTGAAATCTCCATTACTCCCATCTCAATAGTATGTGTTCGCATTACCCCAGATCATCATTCCGCCGACTCACTCGTCCGCCGAGGTCTAGGACTTAACGCGAATCGAAGTGAATGCGGTGTATATCTATGCTCACTTACACAAAGTACTAGCCAAGGACCACGTCACACATATCAAAGCCCGGTCAGCCACCTGTCTTTATATCATCTATTTAAGGCTTACCGTTCCTTGTTCAAGGACGAGTAGCGCAATTTTACATCTAATGCTATCCAATGCTATGTCTTCATTCAAATACGCCGCCCACGATCTAGTCTACTATGCGCCAAAGAAAGAAGACTAAATAGAGTGGTACACCAATGATCTGATTGCTCATGTCCAAATCCGCACAGATGTGAAAGAAAAAAGACAGAATCATGCTTTTCCTTCACTTTACTTTGCTGTTGTCTACCTATGAAGAGGTAAGACTACGATGACTGCAGTCACTAATAACCCAAAGAGAACGTCACTTCCGACTGCACGTCAATCACCCGATCCACTTATTACCAACCAAACTCCTCTTAAGCTAAAGAAAATCAAACGAAACCGCGCGATGCTAACTAATGCATCTTATCATGTTTTCTTTTTCAGATCATCTCGACGTATAGCCCAAAGTTTCATGCCAACACCATTAATAACTCCTTTCCATGCAAAATATACCCATAGCCGCTTGAATGCATCGGCCCCACCTACAAAGAGGGAGACCTAGGGCGAACATTGGCCAATCTCTTCGACATGAAGTCAAAGAAAGCGAATTGACCTGGCGAACTGCCGACCTCATAAACGAATCGGCTTGCAAGATAGCTACCGAAGATCGCACGGAGATAGTTTTCGGGAACCTATTGATATTAGTTGAGTGATTGCGTAAATAGAGATAGATAAACTTACTCTTTGCATAATTGTGTCAAGACCAATCTTGGACAATAACAATTGTGGCAAAGCATCGAGTAACACGGATTTTCTTAACTTCGCATCTCTCCATAAATCAGATGTTTGCAATTCTTCATCAAGTTTGGTGATGGCCACACTAATCGTGTCACTCAATGTGCTCCGTGGAATGCCCGTCTGTTCATGTTCTCGCCAAATAGCCTCAAACTCAAGCTCGGCATTCATCTTGATGGTCTCTTGAACTTCCTTCACATATTCTTTGTAGAATTCCGGAGCTTGGCCATTGTTTCCTACACACATGTTTTCCACGAAACCTTCATCGTCGAAACTCAAGGATGCAAGGACTTCTAGGGATGAGGATGTCACACCACCCTTGTTTGCAGAAGCATCCTTGAAAAGAATGCATCCGGCTTCTTCTAGTCGTAGCTTGGCATCTTGCGTAATGAAAAGGTTGGCACCTTCGACGATGTATGGAATGGTCGACTTCCCATCCTTGATAAGCTTATTGACACTGGAAAGGTCAACAGCTGCTGGGCGACCACCGCAAGGAACAAAAACATCAGTAATGCCAGTGTCACGAAGATGGAAAGTGTTACGGAATGTTGTACCGTTGCTGATGGAGTCCCCGTTGGGCAAGGTGATGTTTGTTTCATCGACAAGAACACGATAGCCTTCGTTTGATAGCTTTGAGAGATCAAACTCCGAGATCATAGCACGCTTCGTGGCCAAGCGCTTGAGTTCATCAATGTTGAGACCTTGTGGATCGACAATTACACCACTGCCATCGACAATCGAAGTATAGGTTTCGTTACTCAGTAAGATCTCATTGCTTCCTAGATCACCATCTGGGCCACCAGTTTGCATCTTCCGAACCTTGATAGGATCAAGCTCCAACTTTCGATAAATGCCTTTGACGTATTCTCTGACTGACAGAGATGTCATACCATAACTATCGTGTGGTATACCACCTAACTTAGGAGACTTCCCAGTGAAGAATGATTTCCACCACGGAGCATTTCGCTTCCGAGCGTGCTCCGTAGCCCAGTCTACAAGATCAGCAGTGTTCTCATCAGGACCCATGAAAAGAATCTCTTCCTTGCCATGGAGATCAACGATAGGATTCTTGATACCTGGGGACGAAGGCGGTAGGAGAAGGTCCATGATACTATCAATGTACTTCTCGAACGCTACACTGGCTTTGTCCTGCTGATTGGCATCTAAAAGAATAACGCCCTTGGAGCCACCTTCGGGTATATCCTTGTTCTTGCGTTGTTGGGTGTTGGCTAGACCATAATTCTCGTCGAACATAGACCGAGCATTGATCGAGTATGCCTCACGATTTCGAGATTTGACAATTCGGATTCCTCCTCTAGCAATGTCCCGGAATCGAAGGTGGAATCCACGTGACTCGGATGTAATTACCAAAAACATGCCATATAATGGCTGAGGGTACTCGATCTCAGGGAGGAATGAAGGATCAAGGCGGAAGCTCAGAGCAACCTTGGTAGGCGTGTAAAAGTTGGTCTTCAAGAGAGAATTATTGAAGATACGGAATGCAGTCATGACCATGTCTTCGTGCTCATTGTTCACGGTCCTCGAGATTAGCTCTTTGAGTTCTCTGTCGTTGAGAACGTCTCCAGATGGGGAAGGTGGAATCGAATCCTCGCTGTATCCGGGAGCAAGGCTAAGATGTGTGGTTGCAAATGAAGCGTATAATGAACGGACAAGTTCTGGATGATTGCTGATAATCTCGAGAATATAATCCGAGGTAAAAGTCTCGGTGCGCAGTCTGCGCTTGATGGTAGATAAGATCTCGGCGTGGGAGCTGTTGAGTGGATCTAATGCAGATACCAATGAGGAGTATTCGGAACCCAAGCGATTGAGGAAGTGCTGAACGAAAACCCAAACACAATGGCCATAGATTGTCTCTTGGAGACTTAAGCGTCCACTGGCAAACAATGCTTGGAATTTGTTTTGTGGTATGCAATAAAGCAGGGAAATCTCCTTGGTGATTTGATGAATGGATTGCTCAAGCGTCGGGAATTTCCCCGATAGGTTGCTTGCAGGCTTGAGGTACAAACTCATCACAGTGATACCATTGCTGAACTGCTCAACATATTTTCTCGAGCTTGTCACTCCGTATGAATGGTAGAGATCACTCAGAGCACTGAATAATCCCAAGGCTGTTCTGCGCCTAAAGGCCACGACCAGCCTCTTTTCGTTTGAATCTTCAATATCAAAGACTTCAATAACTGGTCCAGTACGAGAGACAGCAAGTTCAATAATCTCTTGATAAATCTGCTTGGTGTTCTTGGTAGATTTGGCGAGGAACATTCGGTCGCTGATGACTTCTAGGCGAGTTTCGCTGGGCGAAGGATTAGAGTCAACGAATTGGGATTGATACACGAAGTAACAACGTATCGAAGAATTTGTTGGAGTAGGACCACTATACAAATTGCTTGTAGAGCGGAAACTTTCAACGCGAAAGCTCTGATTCGAGGATGTATCCAGATATTTGGCTTCTAGTCTGTGCTCATATCGAGGACCGCCAATTGCACTAACACCGGGTTCGCTGGTGTCAATATATATGGCGTGATCAGAAGACTCCATGTCCAATCGAATCTCTTGACGTTTGTCTTCCCGAGCAAATGCAGCAACCTTTGCAGCATAAAGCGAAGTGATGTTGCTGACGACGGCATCAACGCTCTCAGTTTGGAAGTACACGTCATCGATTCCAAGCTCATTGTAGAACCACTCCAATTGTGCATCAATCAATTCCTCTGGTATCCATTTCATTGCCTTGATCTGTTCCCTTACTTCAAGGAGTTAGATTTGCCCAGTCATCAGGGGCCTAGCTAACTCACCTTTGCCCATTTGCTCTGTCCTGCCTTTGAACTCGGGGGCAACATACCCAACCGTGGCGGAACGTAAAACGCGGTGTCCATTTCCGTTGCCATTCCTATGGGGCGTGTTGAAATGTGTTGGTTGTGGTGAAGGTTGTCGACCGGGAGTTCGGATAACTTGGTCCACCAACTTATGGGGGGAGCGTGGTGTCGAACTACTGACAGTGGCCATATTTTCTTCCGTGGGAGAGAATGATTGTTCGTTGTATGCGGGAAACTGCTGAGAAGCAGCCATTGAGTCAGTATTGATAGGAGAAAGAAGTGCAGCCATTACTCGCGGTTGCAATGTAGAGAATGACTTCTTGCAATGAACTGCTGCGACCAGATAAAGAGGAACAGGCAGTGAATGAAAGTAAAGGAGAAAGATAAAAGGGTGATCGACGCCTTATCTATACTAGGCAGCCGGTAAGGTAGGGTCAATGGTTGGAAGAGGAATGAGCTGTCGCGGTCCAGCTCACGGATTCCTTGACCGCTTCATTCCTTGACATGACTTGCATTTCCTGCATTGCTAAGGAAGGATGCTTATCAGTTAATTCACTCCTCCAGAGCAAGCCTGAACTCAGAATAAGTTCCGAGGACGGTTGTCTGAGACAGAATTTGTGCTCTTGCTCATTAAATCGTGAAGTGGTGAAATTGAAAATTGCCAAGCCCCTGCCCCAGGGTGGTGGAGGCGTTTATTATTTTGATAGGAGGCGATAAGGAAATTTTATGTGGGTTGGGTTGCAAAAAATAAGGAATGGAAGATCTGCGACGCCATGGATAAAGAAACGTACGTACCTGATAGATGGATAGATAGATAACCTCGGACAGTTTTTGTACTCGAGTGTCGTGTAGTCCTCGTATCACATGTACCAATTCCAAGTTGTTATGTGAGAATGGTAGGAAAGTACTACTGCGATGCGACTTCAAAAGAGGTATGTGAGATGTATATCATGCAAGATATACCCAGGACTTGGGTGGTTCGTTGGTTGTGTTCAAATTGAGAAGGTACTAGAATTATAAAATGTCTGGCTGGAATCACAGAAAGTGCCTGGCTCTACGCTCTTAGTTACAAGTCCCTAGTTGATTGATGTAAGGCTTCCGGTTAGGAACGGTTGGATTCAAGAAATTGAGTGAATAAATTCCAAATTGAAGGCGGCTCAAGAGGTGGATCCAAATATAATTGGGCGATCTCGAAGCCGTATGGCGAATGGCAAATTGTCGAATGAATGGGGAAATGGTGATATGGCGAATTGTGTGTATATTGCGTATTAAAGAATAAGCAACGAATAAAGACTTTTTGGGTTTGGTTTGATTTGGTTTGGTTTGGTTTGGTTTGGTTTGGTTTGGTTTGGTTTGGTTTGGTTTGGTTTGGCTTGGTTGTATCGTCACCGTAGTACCTATTTGATCAAATCAGATGAGATCTTGAATACCGCAGCGGGACTTTTTTAATCCTGTACGTACTGAACAGGGCTGATGATGGTGATGATGGTAACAATGATGATTATGAATATTCCGGTATTATCTTTGCGGATAGATAGGCTAGCTGGTCTTATCTTCTTAGGAGAATGGTGGCAGTGGCAGACCAGGAAGTAGATGAATAAGATTATTGATAGTTCTTTCTTTCGTCTTGCATTCTTCGTATTGAGCGATATATGCACAACGCGATTCTTACTCCTTGTTTGAAAAGATAAGAGGAGATGCAAAGGAAGAAAGAATGGAAACAACCCCGAGTCAGAATATGATAAGGTGGGAAGGGAAGTGAAAGCTTCTTGTTATTTATATCTTGATGAAGGGGGGTAACAGTAAAAGTAGGTAGGTGATGATTGATATAAATGATATGCTCGATCTTTCAAGCTTTCCAAATGAACAAAGTGGCAGCGGCAAGTGAATCCATTTATAATAAAATCATACTTCAAACCCAAAAGCCTCAATTGAGTTAATAAAGTTGAGTTAATAAAAAGGTTCAAGAATGAGCTCTTTCTTTCCTTCATTTTCTTTCTCCCTCATGCCCCATGCCCCATGCCTCATGCCTCATGCCTCATGCCTCTTCCCTCATCCCTCATCCCTCACTCCTCATCCGTCATGCTTCGTGCCTCATGCCCCATGCAGTGGTTGATTGCTTTGATTTGCTATGTTATTGATTCTTTTTTCGGTTTGGTTTGGGATCTGGTGGATGTGAAGGTCAGGTTCTGATGCAATAACTAGCTCGTGTTGTTCGGACGGGATTTCTTTGGTGGTACCTGACGATCTAGTGAAAAGTCTAAGGTACAGGAAGAATTGGATCGATTCGATCTTTACCGCTCTTTAGACTTTAGGTAGGGTCTGCCTAGTAACCTCCTTCCCCAATAGTGGTAAGTGGGCATCCATCTTGCTGGTCGGCAAGCGGTTATTCGAGGCACATCACTAAATTTGTAACAGATCGTAACCCTGTGAGCAGCTAAACGAGGTAGATGAATCTCATCAAGTATATTTATTGCCTATCTAAGACTACGACCGACTTTACTTTTGTAAACTATCCTTATATTGAATCCAGTGCGGTGGCAGTGTGGCTTGTTAGTCCAAAGGTGGAAAGGAAAGGACTTGTTAGGGCTGGTGGGCTGGTGGGCTGGTGGGCTGGATAGTCATTCGCAAAGCCTTTACGCCGTGATCCGAATTATCCAATAATGCGTTTTTTGGGTTTCCGTGGGGAATTTCATTCAATGTTCCATCTCTCTTCCAGAATAATTGCTACTTTTATCCTTTTTTATCTTTTTATCCTTCGCTCCTCTATCAAATCGTATATCTACCCCGTTACTACATAGAAAGTCGTTGGAAATACATATCACATGATATCTAGAATTCAAATCCATAAACCTAGATTAAGTGAGTAACCTGCAATAGTAAAGTAGCTGCTGCATCTAACGTAAAAAGTACAGAGATCTGAGGCAAGTTTTTGTCCTGTTCTGGTTGGGATGCTTGACGCAGCTCTTCAGCCACTCATGGTCTCCGGAATAGGGATCAGCCAGGGAAAGGGTTGCACTCGGACATTCTAGCATGGTAGCGAAATATAGTACGTTTACGTTTCACCCCAAGGGAAAATATTTCAGATCCAGTGATAAACATCCTTTCCATAGTCTGTCTGTCTGTCTGTCTGTACATCATGTCTCCAATGGCAATGGTAGTGACCTTTCAATGGGGCCAATGTAGGAGTATCACTCAATTGACTACCATTCAATTAATTAACTAATTAATTAGATCGACATTACTTGAGCATCGGGAATGGAATAATTCCCTCACGCATTGCATATATATTATTACGTGGATCAAAAATTTACGTTTTACTCTTGGACTGCTTTTCTGAAAAGAAGACAAACTTATTGATGTCTCAAAGAGAGGCTATCGAGGACAGACAATCCCTCTTTCTCAATCTACTGCACAAAGTAAATCCACCATAATCCACAATTTACTCATCTAGATTCTGTCTGCCACTCTCACTAGTTTCGCATCTCAGATCTCCAAAAGCATGAAGAAGGCTATGACCAATTCCCCATTCCCCCCATGATCCCGTGATATTCGTTCTCATGACCCTTCTAAATGTGGCCAAAGAAAAAGTCAATAGAGTTAACAAGGATGGATCCATAGATATTTATTCGCATTGCAAAATAAATTCAAAGGAAGGATACACCATCCAAATAGATTTGTATAATCTATATATAGTAAAAGTAAGATGTAGATGATAAAATACAATTAGCACAATTAATAATAAGTTGACGGAGTACAAGGACAGTACAATGAAAACAACAAAGTTGATGACCTAAGCAAAATATGTTGGTGATCCTCGATCACGCTTTCCCTTTTGGGACCTTAGCTTAGAAGAACCTTTTTCAACCCCGCCATTTACTAATCCCCAAATTGATTTCTCTTACCCCCAGGAAATTCAGGAATCATACTCAGCAACGTCAACTTTACTCAACCATTACTCAACCCTTGGTCCTCAAAATTCATCCATCATCATCCCCCCCTTCATCCCTTTCATCCCTCTCATCCAATTGACCCAATAGATCTTCATTTCATAGCCATCCGTCTCCTGACTTTGACAAACCAATTCCCTCATCTCTCATTACCTGTCGTCATTCGGAGTCTGGATTGTATAATGAGAATTCAAGAGGAATCTCATGACTAAGGGCCTGCATTTCTCATTACACATCGCTGCATGCCAATACTGGGGTCAAAAGGTTCCAACAAGGTCAATATCGCAATAGTCAATCCATCAAGTCCCATACTTCCCCAGCTTCCCAGGCTTCCCAGGAACGTGTTAGTTTCTCTTACCCCGGATTGTGTCACCTGCCGCTTAAAAAAGGGACCGTGTTTGACATTTACCCTAGACTCTGCACGGCACGCAATTTGAATCCGGAATTTCTTCATAGAACTACACCGCTAGCTTGATGAAACTCATCGTTCGTTAAGTAATAGCGCATTTAACTCGCATATTCAAATTACATTACGTTTCTCTTGTCTCATGGCTTCTCCGGAAAACAATGTTGGTCATGAACAGCACGATCAGCATAGACAACCGGGCCAGCACATGAACAGCAGAGAGTATGCTGTGTCCCAAGACGTTCAGGATCCTCTTCGTCAGATTAGAAATGAATTCCTCATTCCTTCTACGGCTGATTTGCGAGCCAGCACTTTGTCAAGTTTAGGTACGAGATTCTAATCTCGGGGGTTGGATCTGATAGCTAAATGGCACCTTAGAATCTTCAATTACCACTTCGGGCGATCCTTGCGTTTACCTTTGTGGAAACTCACTTGGCTTACAGCCGCGTATCACCTCGACTCGTATCGAGCAATATCTCAAGACTTGGGCAACCCAAGGTGTATTTGCTCATTTCAAACCACTTTCTGATTCGCCTTTGCCAACATGGCTTCACGTAGATTCAAGTGCTTCGGGGAACATTGCCCCTATTGTTGGTGCGGAACCTTCAGAGATTAATGTCATGCAGACTTTGACTGCCAATTTGCACCTCATCATGTCCGCATTTTACAAGCCCGATGTCAATGGTAGACATAAAATCATATTGGAAAGCAAAGCATTTCCATCAGATCACGTGCGTCGCCCCTATTCGCATTCGTCACCAATCGTCTATGCCGGCTAAATAATTTACAGTACGCCGTAGAGTCGCAGATCCGACATCACAACCTCTCACCTGCTATATCGATGATAACCCTCGAGTCAAATTCAATTGCCGGGCCCACGCTTCCCACTGATTACATACTTAAAGCCATTGAAATCCATGCCAAAGACACAGCTCTTCTAATTCTCCCAGGGATTCAATTTTACACAGGTCAATTATTCGACATACCCCTCATTACACGCAGAGCTCGTGATTGTGGCATATTTGTCATTTGGGATCTCGCTCACGCAATTGGTAATGTCCCACTTTACCTGCATGATTGGGACGTCGATGCAGCCGCATGGTGCACTTACAAATATCTAAATGCGGGACCGGGGTGCATCGGTGGAATGTTTATTCATGACAGGCACACACAAGTCCGTGATTCATCACAAAACACGGATGCAGGTCCTGGGTTCCTGAATAGATTAAGTGGTTGGTGGGGTAATGACAAAAACACGAGATTCGCCATGGAGAATAGCTTCGTGCCGATAGCCGGCGCTGCGGGATTTCAATTGAGCAATCCAAGTGTGCTAGATATCACAAGTCTAAACGCATCATTGGAGGTGTTCAAACTTGCCGGTGGAATGGAAGAGTTGAGGGCTAAATCCGTGAAGATCACTGCTTATTTGGAAGACTTACTTTTAGATACGACGATCTACGAAAAGGGAAGATTCTCGATTGTCACACCGCAGGATAGGGAACAGAGAGGGGCTCAGCTGAGTCTGCAGTTGGCTGATGGATTGTTGGATGTTGTTATGAAAGAACTGGCGTTGCGGGGAGTGGTCGTGGATGAGAGACAACCAAACGTAATAAGAGTGGCGCCAGCTCCTCTTTACAACAGTTTCGAGGATGTATGGAAGTTTGTGGCCGCGTTTAAAGAAGCAATGGATATCTCTTGGAAGGTAAATCTCGGCGAAGTGTCTGCTAAGGGCACGGGAACTGGAGATGTCTTCATGAGAAGATAAGACATCCTTTTGAGGCAATCACGGTGATGAAAGTTTTTACCTCCATGTGCCGAATGTATTGTCTATTATCTCCGAGTATCGTCAAATAATTCTGGCCGGGCCTCATGCAATGCCGTCGGGTCAGATGTTTTGATCTCTATCAATACTTAAAAACCGATTTCCGGCCATCCAAACCCTTGAGCTATCAAATTTCATTATTGACAGCTATGAATCTGATGTTGCTCCCTTGTCCCGTATCAGTGCGCAGCCGTAACGGTTCTCAGTTGGTGCCTGACCTCAAGTATGATGCTCTGGGCAAGCCTAATCAACTCCAGCCTTCCTATGCGACCAGTACCTGTCTCTTTGCATTTCACTCAGCATTCCAGGATTGTATATTGCCCAGGGCTGACCAAAAATGGCACAATACCTTTCGCCAAGAGTCCTGGACAAGCTGCACCACATACCTTAGTCACTATCTTCCGAGTAGACCGGAGAGGAATAGAATAGGAAAACTGACACATTGTAATCACATCGGTCGGCCAACAACATAATATTGCAAGGCGAATATGCATCCTTAAGGAGAAATAAGTCCAGACGGTTCTTGTGCATACAGGCATTTACGGTACCTATGTCGCGCAACCTGAGAAATAGAGATTATGCATGGCTTGTGTGAGTGATACTTGAGATTATGTATGCTGTAGACACTGTGGAAGTATGTCAACCGTCTTGGAAGACTAGAGCCAGGTCTAGGAATCGTGTCTGCTTTCTATTCATCTATTTTCCCGAAAACAATATATACGGAAATTTTTGTGCTACTTGTATTTATGCGCTTTTATGATATTTCTATGATAGTTTCTCTAAAACTGATGCTATAGTATCTAGAGTGCGAAGCTTATCTCACAGGTATACCAGTGTTCTTGATTCTATAGATGATCATCAAATAGAATTTGCATATGTATACGACTATATCAAATGTACTAATAGATATTAAATATAGAATATTTTAGTCTAAGAAGGAGTCGGAGAAGCCAATCGTAGCGGGGTAAATATTATCACGAGATTTATCCTGCTTTTCAATAGAAAAATCTTGTACGGCATATAATCCTAGAGAAGCTATACCATTAGCTTCAATGATCAATGTATTTCCGATGAATAAGAACCTGTATTCTGTGATGTCGAATATCTTTCGGTACTTGACCAGCTCGTGATGTTTTGGTGTTGTCTCAGACCTACATTCGAGAAAAACTTAGTATATATTATTACTGGTCGTTGTTTATCAATAGCATTCTGAGAAGTTAGTCCGTATGTAATTCGTTTTTTATTTTGTAAAGAAGAGTTTGTATATTCAGTTTTCTACAAGTAGAAAAACTTGAAATAAATCTGTCATCTTCTAAGATATCAAACTTCAGCGGAGTTGTAGTATATTTTGTTATAGATAATTATCGGCTTGTCGATATTAAAATCTTATTATATATAAGATGAGCTTATATAGAGGAATTTTAATATATAAGATCCTGTGAAATTGTACTAAGGAATCCTATAGCAATTATAAATTTAAAAAAATATTTTTTTGGATATTATAGAATAGTTCATTTATATGAAAAATATTAATTTTGTTTAATTATAGAATTTAATATAATATGTTTAGAATCATTTTTTTATAATTATCAGCTTGCTGATACCAAAACCTTATTATGTATATAATATATTAAATATTATTATTATAAGTTGAATGAGATGAATTGAATGAATAGAGTTGAATTGAATGATTTTAATAAAGTTGAATGATTTCAATTGAGTTGAACGATTTCAATTGAATTGAATTGAAAAAAGCTTTAAATCAGATTTGTCTAAGGTTGTAAGGCTTATGTTAAGTTTTTTATTGGATTTTTTACTGGGGTATTTTAGACCAATCAGATTATCAGGATCGTGATTCATTTCTCGACCAATCATATCGCAACCTTAAGCGAACCTCATTTTCTACGACCTACATTAGGTAAACCTTATATACAGCAAGGTTATAGTGTCGGCAAGTCGACAATAATAATAAAAGTTATTTTTATAGGATATTAATCCTATTCAATCTATTCAATTACTTATTTCTTCAAATTGATAATCTTATTATTCAATATTCTATTAAATAAATTAATCAATTTTCTGTTTTCAAAAAGATAATTAAATAAAAAGAATTGAGTTTGAATAAAAAATAATACAAAATCGCTTTGTAAATCATTTAAAATATCGATAAAAAAATTCTAATTTCGCTCAGATCTCTATTAATTAGAATCTATCTAAAATGATATTATAATAAAAATAAAAATAAATTATTATTTATAATTATTAATCATTAAAATAAAAAATATATAATATACAATCTTATATATTATTATAATTTTTAACTTTAATTGAAATTCAAAGAAATAAAATTTTGAATTTAAATATGAAAAATAAACAAATAAAAAATGCATTATTAATAAAAATAGATCTTTTTATTTTTGAATCAATAAATATTCTTAATTTATAAATATAATTATTTTTAAAAAATACATATAAAAGAATCATTTTTTTTAAATTAATTTTATTAGATCAAGAAATCTTATATTTTGTATAATATTTAAAATAAAAATAGAATCTAAATATTTTGTTTTAAATATTTTTCTTTTATTTATTTAACTTTTTTTATAATTTCAAAATTTAGATTATTATTGATATTATAATATTCTTCTTTTTTAATAATTTCAGTTTTATTAAAGTTTTCAAAACAAAATATTTATATATATTCTATTTCAAAGAAAGATAAAAAAATTTAAATAATTCAGATAACCATTAAATACAGACATTGATCGAGAAGAATCTGTATAATCAGCAAATAGATTTCAAAGCAAAAATGATTTCAGGAATGTTGAGTTTCCGAAAATAGAATTATTAAAATTTCGAAAAAGTAATTGTATAATAATATTACCAAAAATAAACTTATAGATAAATATAAAGACTTTATATCCTAAACAATATCGATTTCATTCTTATATAAAAACTTCGAATTCGTTTACTTCGATAAATTTTGTTATAAATTAATCTATAAAATTATAATTTAATCTTTTGTTTGAAATTCCAAAACAAAGTTTTATTATCTATAATCTGTATTTGAATAATTAATAATCGAAATTTTTTATATTATTTTAGAAAGTTCTTATAATAAATTATATTAAATATTATTTATAATTTATATTATATATATATATTATTGAATTTCATTTGTAAATAATATAATATATAATTCGAATTATTTCTGAACTAATAATTATTACAAATTAACTTTGGAGTCGATATTATTATTAAATTTAATAATTAAATTGATAAATTTTGAAATATAAAAGTTTCGATTCGAATAATTAATAATATATAAATACAATCTAAATTAATTAGATTGATTTTTTGAAATATTAAGATTTTGATTTTTATATAGATCCTCATTTTCAAAAATAAAAAAAAGAATCGTTTGAAGAATCTGATTTATTACAGTAAATAATTAATTAATTATTCTTTCTTTAGTTTTGTAATTGTTTAATCTATTTAAATAAAGTTTTATTATATTCAATCAAAAGAATAAAAGGAATTTCGAATAATATTATTAATTTAAATATTTATATAAACATCATTCAAAATTTAAAATAAAATTGAATTATTACAAAATTCATTATTATTATAATTTTCAATTAATAATTCTTTTCTTTTTGATCTTATAAAAATGATTATAAATTCAAAATTATTAAATATAAATCTTATATTTATAATAAAGAATTAGAATTATCGATTGAAATATTAAAAACTTTAATTATTGTCGGCTTGCCGACTTTATAACCTTGCTGTACGCGAGGTTTACCCGGTGGGTGATGGAACATGAGGTTCGCTTAAGGTTGCGATATGATTGGTCGAGAAATGAGTCGCGATCCTGACAATCTGATTGGTCTAAAATACCCCGGTAAAAAATATAACAAAAAGCTTGGCATAAGCCTTACAACCTTAGGCAAATCTGACTTCGAGCTTTTTTTAATTCAACTCAATTCACAATTCAATTGAAATCATTCAACTCAATTCATAATTCAATTGAAATCATTCAACTCTAAAATCATTCAACTCTAAAATCATTCAATTCAATTCTATCCATTCAATTCATCTCATTCAACTTATTATAATAATAATAATAATAATAATAATAATAATAATAATAATAATAATATATTTAAAATAATATTTAAAATAATATTTAAAATAATATTATTTAATTTTTAATTATCAAAAACAAGCCGATATTCTATCTGCACTCTAATATATATATTTAATATTTAAATTTATTATAAACTTTTAAAACTTAAATTTTTACTAGACTTTCTCGAAAAGTCAGGGGTCCGGAGGGGCGCAGGCCCCTGGTATTTATTATTTCTAAAAATAATATAACAAATATTAAAATTGATACATGTTTATTTCATATATTATATTTTCGAAATTAAAATGAATAATAGATTTTCAAATCTATTTTCTAATTATTTGTTTCGAATTTTTTAATAAATTATTTTATTTTTTATTCTTTAATAATCTAATCTTTATTGTTGATATTTTATATATTTTTATTATTTGTATTTATGAAAGTATTTTTTGAACTTATTTTTTATTTTTTATGAGAAATTTATAATTTTTTATGAAGCTTTATTATAATCATAAAATATATATTTGATTATCAATTTATCTTTATTATTTATATTTTTGAAATTATAATATTGATTTGATTTATAAAGATTTTATTGTTTTTCTTTATAAAGATTTTGATTTTTTTAAAATCAAAATAATTCGTAATATTATTCAAATTATATATTATAATTTATTTATAAATAAAAATTTAAATATTTTATATATCAAATTAATATTAATTATATTTCCTTTTTTATTCTTTTTATTTATATTTTATCTTTTTTTAAATCAAATATCTTCTTTTTAATTTATATGAATTTTATTATAATATTAATTTATAAAAGGTTTTTATAATTATTATTTATTAGAATAATTTGTATATTGAAAACTCTTTCTGAATAATAATTATAAAACCTTTTTGAATTATATTTAATTAATATATTGTTTTTATTAATGAATTTATTATAATTTGAATAATTTTTAGATTTTCCTTTATAAGAATATTACTAAATTTTCTAAATTAGTAATATTTTTTTTTGAATATAAAAAGATCAAGAAGTATTACAGATCTCGAATTATAAAAACAATCATATAATTCCTTTATTTATCGATAAACTGATAATTTGCATATTTGGGATTAGATTTATTTATTTTAGTATAAGAATATAATGATTTTAAAATCAAATTTATATAATTATATAGTTATCATATAAGTATTTTATAAATATATATAAATGCTTTTTATATACTATAATTTTTCAATTATAAATTTTGAAGAATATAATTGATTTTGTTTATTCAATCTTTACATAGCCATTGCATATCATATACCACATCATCTATAATTCATTTTGTTTATTCAATTTTTAGATAATTATTGTATATTATATATTATATTATTTATAATTCATTTATATAATCCGATTATTTAATAACTTTTCCAAAAAAAAATTTAAATTTAAGAATATCTTCTTAGATAAATCTTTTCTAATGTTTTATTTAAAAAAGAAGATCTATTTCAATATAATCGATAAAGATAAATTCTTTTTTGAAAATCTATCAATATCTTTATTATATATCGAACTTCTTTTTTTTTTATAGAATCTAAACAATCTTTACAAATTTATTTTAAAGTTTATTTTATTCTTTTTAATCATTGTAATCAATTTTCAAAAAAAATACAAAATATTTAAGATTGAATAATATTATTATTAATACAAAAAAAATTAATGAAAAGAAAATATTTTGATATATAATTAAACTTTTTAATATTTTAATTGATAATTTTAATATTTTATTATAAATATAAAATTTATATTTAATGATTTTGAATTTATAATAGTTTTATAAGATCAAAAAAAGGAATTATTAATTAAAAACTATAATAATAATTAAATTTGTAATAATATAATCAATCCTCTTTCAAATTTCAAATAATATTTATATAAATATCTAAATTAATAAAAATATTCAGAATTCCTTTTATTCTTTCAATTGAATATAACAGAATTTTATTCAAATAAATTAGACAATTATAAAACTAAAAAAAGAATTAATTATTTATTTAATATAATAAATCAAATCTTTTAAATGATTCTCTTTTCATTTTTGAAAATAAAAATCTATATAAGAATCAAAATCCCTACCTTTCAAAAAACCAATCCAATTGATTCGAATTATATATATATATTATTAAATATTCGAATCAAAACTTTTATATTTCAAATTTTATTATCAAACTCAAAGTTAATTTATAACAATTATTAATTCAAAAACGATTTGAATTATAAATTATATTATTTAAATTTTTTTTTAAATAATGTGTATATATAATTAATCAAATAAAATCAAAAATACAAATATATTATTATACTCTTTATATTCAAATACTCTGATTTATTATTTTTGAATTGATCAAATAACTTATTATAATTTATTGAAATTTAATTAAAATTAATTATATCTACATATAATATAAATTATAAATTATATTGAATATAATTTATTATAAATACTTTTTAAAATAATATGAAATTTTTTAATTATTGATTATTCAAATAAAGATTATAAATAATAATTTTCGAAATCTCAAATAAAAGGTCTTCGATTTTCTTTTATAAATTATAATTTTGTATTATAAGAATTATCAATTTATAAATCAATTTATAATAAAACTTATCGAAATAAATAAATTTGAAGTTTTTATATAAAAACAAAACTAATATTATTTGAAATATAAAATGTCTATATTTATTTATAAATTTATTTTTAATAATCCTATTTTCAGAAATTTAATATTCCTGAAATGATCTTTACTTTGAAACTTATCTACAAATCCTTTTCGATCGATATTTATATTTAATAATTATTCAAACTTTTTGTGTTTCTTTAAAACAAAATATATACAAATACTTCATTCTAAAAGTTTTAATAAAATTAAAATTATTAAAAAAGAAAAATATTATATATAATATTAGTAATAATTTAAATTTCGAAATCATTGAAAAGAAATATTTAAAATAAAATATTTGAACTTTATTTTTATTCTAGATATTATACAAAACATTAAAAAAATTTATTTAACAAATTTAAAAAAAAATATTGATTGTTTTACATACTTTCCTAAAAATAATTATATTTATAAATCAAAAATATTTATTAATTCAAAAATAAATAGATTTGTTTTTCTTAATAATATATTTTTTATTTATTTATTCATTTTTTATATTTAAATCCAAAATTATATCTTTTCAAATCTTAATTGAAATTAAAGATTATAATAATATATAAAATTATATTATTATATATTATATATTTTTTAATTTAATAATTAATAATTATAAATAATCATTTTTATTTTTCTTTATTATTAAATTAAATATTTATAGTATTATTTTAAATAGATTCTAATTAACAAAAATCTAAATAAAATTAGATTGTTTTATTGATATTTTGAATAATCTATAAAATAATTTTGTATAATCTTTTATTCAAATCCAATTCTCTTTATCTAATTATTTTTTCGAAAATAAAAAATCGATCAATTTATTTAATAAAATATTAAATAATTAAATCAATCGAATAAAATTGATATTCTACAAATATAATCTATAATTTCCACAAAATTCAAATTATTTTCTAATTGATTAATTATATTATTATTATCAATCTACAAATTTCTTTTTTATTAAAAATCGAAAATGTTGGATTTATATATTATTATTTTTACTATTTTTCAATTTGTATATAAAAAACAAAAACAAAATAAAATTTTTACAATTATTTTAAAGAAATTCAATAATATATTAGAAATTTAATATAAAGAAAAAAAAACAAATATTAATTATTTTAATCAGATTTAAAAATTCAAAACTCGAGAACAATTCGATTAAATATCCCTTTTGAATATCAAAAATATTATCAAATATTCTTTAAACGAAAATCGAATATTCTCTTTTTTTCATCGATCTTATAATTATAAAGTTATATTAAAAAATAAAAAAGGAGAAACATTATAATATAACTCATTTTATAAGATATTTTTTAAATAATTAAAAATCATTAAAGAATACATTATAAACAATCTCAATAAAAATTTTATCAAATGTAATTAAATTCTCTTTATTATATTTAATTTATTTATCAAAAATTTTAATACTATATAAAAATTAATACGTTTTATTTTTGATCAATAAAATACTAAATCGATTTTTTAATATAAAGATTTATATCAAATTTGATATTCATCAAACTTTTCATTGTATATAAATAAGTCCTATTTCGAAAAAATATATTATTTTTCGAATCTGTTATAAATTATATAAATACAAAAATATTTTTTTTAGATTAATAAATAGATTCTTAATCTATCAATATTATATCAATAGTATTTTTTTCATTATTTAAATATATTTTATATAATATATTCCAATAGTATTTTAATCTATTTTATAAACAAAAAGGAATATCAAATTTATATTAAATTAATTTTTGAACAATTAAAAACTATTGGATTATAAACAAATCTCAAAAAATACAAATTCAATATTATATATATCAAATAATTAAATTTCATTATTTTTATTAAAAATAGGAAAATGAATTTTAAGAAAGTTAAAATAATTAAAAATTAAATTCTTCTAATAATTATAAAAGAAATTTAATTCTTTTTTAGTTTTTATAATTTTTAGAAAAAGTAAATTTTTAATTATTTTAATTTTCTTAAAATTTATGAAGATTAATATTAAATTTATATTCGATAAGATATACAAAGATATATTCAATATTTTGAAAAATAAGTTTATTTTTATCTTGTTTTTGTAATATTATAATTATTGATTCTTTTGTGTATTTGAAATGAATATTTCAAATAAAATATAATTAGTATATTATTATAATAATATAATAAAGATTGATTATTTATAACTTATTTCTTTAAGATTATAATTGCTATTGAATTGGATTATAAAATTCATAAAAAGGAAATATTATTGAAAAACAGAATTTATTGATTCTTTATATAAAATTAAGATTTATATCGATTATAAAACCTTCAAATATTTTACAATTATTAAGATTTTCAATATTTGATAAATTCATTGAATAGAAGTATTAATTGATTACAATTTTGTTTATTTTGAAAGAAATAATTCTTCTATTAATACCCTAATATATCAAATTAATAAATTTAAAATTTAAAATTATATCCAAAAAAAGGACCATTTTTAATAATTTATTAAAAATAAATAAATTGACATCAAAATTAATTGTTATTCAAATAAAATTATAATAAACAAATCTAATAATAACTTATTAATATTAAAAATATAAATTATTAAATATTATAAATATATATCTTTTCAAAATGAACTTTTACTTTATAATAATTATTTAATAATATTAAATATCAATAATTTTAAATCTATTTCATTTACAAAATCTATAATTTTGTTTTCCTTATTTATTTTAATATAAGTCAGATTTATACATTTTTTTTATTAACAATATTATAATCAAATATATATATAATTGTTACTTTTATGAATAAAATATTGTTTTATATAATTATACTTCTGATTTATTATATTTATTTTCGATTCCTAATCAAATACAATGATATATTATTATAAATTATTATAAATTATTATAATTTCAATAAAAATTTATTATATGTAAATTAAAATATCGAAATCTATAAATATTTATTAATATAAAATCGATTTTGATATTAAAGATTATATATAATTTAATATAAAAGATTGTTTTATTCAAAAACTATTTAAAAAATTAGATTTTTCTATTCAAAGAGAATTCAAAATTATAATTGTATTAATAACTCTAAACTTTTAATTACAATAAAAATCTATCTTGTTTTCCTTTTAAATCGATTATATAAAGTATACAACAACTCTCTTTTTAATCAAATATTCGAATTATTATTAATTATTAATATTATCAATAATTCAAAATAGAAGATGAAAGAGGTTTTAATAATAAAGAAATTACAAAAAACCTTATTATTGTGAGAAAGTATATAAAGGTTTTTAATCAATCAATTATATAATTTTTTATAATTAGATATAAAAGAAGAGCTTTTATTTTTCCTTTTTATAATAATCAATCTTATATATATATGTATTTGAATTTATATAATATCAACTTTAAAACTATTATAAACTCTTTTTTTATTTATAAATGATATATTATAATATAATCTAATTCAACTTTCTCTTTTAATTCCCTTTTATAATATACTATCCGGGTATATATATCTCGATCTACCACTTTTATATTATATAAAATTTTTTAATTTAATAATGGCATCAATTTCATTTAATAAATATGTTTTCTATTTAGTCAATTTAATACAATCTGATCTCTCTAATCGATTATTTGATTAAATAAAATTTTATAAAAATAAAAAAGATAATTATAATTATATAAATAACGATTTTCGTATAAAATCCCAAAAAAATTTCAATTCAATAAATTAAATATTATAATTTTATAAAAATTATATATATATAATTATAAAAGAATTAAAAATCTATATTAAGGGCTTACATCTTTTGGTCCCCTAACTTTTCGAGAAAGTCTAATAAAAATTTAAGTTTGAAAAAGTTTATAATAAATTTAAATATTGAATATATATATTAAGGTGTAGATAGAATATCAATTTGTTTTTGATAATTGAAAATTAAATATTATTATTATTATTATTATAAGTTGAATGAGATGAATTGAATGATTTCAGAATTGAATCATTTTAATAGAATCGAATTGAATGATTCTAGTAGAATTGAATGATTTTAATTGAATTGAATTGAAAAAAGTTCTAAGTCAGATTTGTTTGAAGTTACAAGGTTTATATCAAGTCTTTTGTTCGATTATTTATTGAGGTATTTACTGGGGTATTTTAGATCAATCAGATTATCAGGATCGCGATTTACTTAAATAAGTTTTTTATTTTCTATTATTCATTAGATAAACCTTGTATATAGTAAGGTTATAGTATCGGCAAACCGATAATAAATTCAAAAATATTTAATTGTTTTTATACAAAATCCGAACTCTAAAAACAAACAAATTATATTTATACAATAATACAAAAACAATATACTCAAAAAAATCATACTTATTATCATTTCAAATTTATATAAAAGAAAAACTCAAAACCTTTCTCATTTATTATTGAAACTTTAAAATCGATTTGATCAATTTGATGGATTTAATTAATTTGACCAATTTAATCAATTGCCAATATAATTAATCATACTAATCGAAAACAATTGATCTAAAGCTTATAAATCTATAAAATTTTGATTTCTAATGATTATCAATAAAACAAAGTAATAAACATTTGAAAACAAACTTTTCCGAATAAAGAAATAATATTATAAATCTTAAATTATAAAAATGATTATATGATTCCTTTATTTATTAATAAAGTAATAACTTATATATTTGAAATCAGATTTATTTATTTTAATATAAAAATATAATAACTTTAAAATCAAATATATGTAATTATATAATTATTATATAAGTATTTTGTATATATATAAATGCTCCTTACAAATCATAATTCTTCAATTGTAGATTCTAAGGAATATAATTGACTCTATTTATTCAATTCTTATATAGTTATTATATATCACAATAAGATTTTTATAATAATAATAGTAAGTTTATTATTTCGATTTAGAATAATTTAAATATTTAAAAGTAATTCAAAAAATATTCGTATAATTATTATACAATTAATTTTATATCATATTTGGAATACTAAAAATATAAAACATATATATAATAAAACTTAAAATATTAAAAAAATTTAATTATAATTATAATTATATTTTTATATTTCAAAATTATTATTATTCATTATATAATTGATATTCTATTATATATTATAAAAAATTAATTATTTTAATAATAAATATATTATAATGTATATTATATATATTTAATATTTTATATTATTTTTATAATTAATAGAAATTATATTTCTAAGATAATATTTTATATAAAATTTGATATCCTTCAAAACCTATTTATTTAATTAATAACTTTATTTTATTTTTTATATATCCTTAAATATTCTTTTATATAATGTATCTTCTCTTCTCATAACAAGCCTTCGCAACAACCACAATAGTCTCGTCGATAACAATATAAATATCTATATACTTTGTAGACATCTCGTTGGGGAATATAGAATCATCGATTTTATCGCTAAACATTTTCTTATGATTCTGAATATCAAAATAACAACGAAATCATCAAGGTTTTATATAGTATCGAAACTATAAATAAAATTAATTGTAATTATATTATACTTATCAATTACTCAGAGCATTATCTAAATTTGTTTTATATAATCAATAGAAATCTAAATAACAAATTAATATAATAATTCGAAACAATATAGAAAAAGGGTTTTTATATTAAAATATAATATTTTATTACAATAATAACAAAGATATTTATTATATATATATATACAAATCAAGCCAAATTTTATAACAAGATTATATAAAGATTTGATATAATAATTATAAACTAATATTATTATAAATAGAAAATATAAATATAAGCATCTTACTATTCAAAATTTATAATAAATAAATACAAATTATAAAGAAAAATATATATATATAAAATAAAAAGAATAATATATTTATATATTAATTCAAACAAACAATAAAAATTTAAAATGAAAACAATAAATAAAACTGAATTATATTATATATATATTTTTTAGAAAATCATGAGAAATTATATTTATATAAAAATGAAATATAATAATTATTAATAATAATATCAATAAGAATAACAATAACGAATACAATTATTATTTTATATACAAAAAAAAATATAAAAAATATACTTCTTATATTATATTAAACAAATAAGGTTTATTAATTAATTCAAAATCAAACAAAAACTTTACAAAAAAATCATCTTCAGTTTTATATTTATTATAAATTATAAATAATTTAAATATCTTTTAAAGAATTACAGATTATTTATATTATATATATTCTTAGTCTACTATATAATCTATATATCCTTAGTTATACTGAGACCAAATTGATTATAAGTTTACTACTATTATTATTCTTAATATATCTTCAAAATATTTAAATTATAAAAAACAAAATTATTATAAAAATATAAATTTGAGTTTGTATTTTTATTTATAAATAATAATTATTTATATAATAAAAATATTATATTAAAAAAAGGTTTGGATATAATATTATTTTATATTCTCTCTTTTATTAATAATAATAATATCTTTATAATATTAATAAATATCAATCTTTAATCTTCAAAAGAAAAATTATTATATTTTCACAATAAAAATCTAATATAAATAAAGAACGATTTTTTAAAAATAATATTTTATATTTTATTAGTTTTTCAATATCTATTTAATTATTAAATTATATTTATAATTGTTGGCTTGCCGACACTATAACCTTACTGTACACAAGGTTTATCCAATATAGATCATAGAAAATGAGGTTCGCTTAAGGTTGCGATATAATTGGTCATGAAGTGAGTCGCGATCCTGACAATCTGATTGGTCTAAAATACCCCGGTAAAAAATCTAACAAAAAGCTTGGCATAATAAGCCTTATAACCTCAGACAAATCTGACTTGGAACTTTTTTCAACTCTATTAGAATCATCAACTCAATTCACAATTGAATTGAAATCATTCAACTCTACTGAAATCATTCAATTCACATTCAACTTATAATAATAATATTATTATTATTATTGTTTTTAAACCATATAATAATTATTATTTTTAAATAAAATATTTTAATTTTAATTATTAAAACAAGTCGATATTCTGCGCTTTCTGTAACGATTTGGTCGAGGCAGTGGCTGCCTGAGGTTTATATAGTTGATAGCTGTGGGTTAAGGTTATTAATCACTAATTATTTATTTGAAAATGAATTCGTTACTAGATCAAATAGAATATGAGTAATTAATTGATAATTGAATTGAGTATAAAGCTTCTAAACTATGAAATTATTTTAATTATATATTAACAAATGAAAAGAAGCTTTATAGAATTCAAGAATTCCAAAAAGCTTTTGAAGCTTTAGAAACTTTTCAAACTTTTAAAATTCCTCATTATATGATCTATCCTAAAGCTTTTCTTTTCCTAAAATACTTGTTTTAGGAATTTGTTTTTTAGAAACTTTTGTTTTAGGATATAATATCTTTTAGAATAATTGTTCTATTACAATCAATTAATTAGGATATTTATTTTATTCTATTATAATTGTTTAGAATAATTTTTCTAGGAATCCTAAATTTCTATTTGTAAACGATTAGATTTTCTGAAAACAACAATTAAATCATATCCTTTCGATAATCAATAACTAAATCATCGATATCAATAATATTATTACAATCTAAAGTATAAATCGTAATACTATCCCCTTTTTAATTAAACATTATCTCAATCGCTTATAACATTCCAAATTCCATTTAGTAAATTGTATTTTCCTTATATTTATCTATTTTTTTTTTCTTTGTTATAAACAATCCTGATTCTTTTAATAATTTAATTCGAAAAAAAAAAGGAATATATATGTTTAATTACAATTATTGATTCTATCGATATTAAAATGATTTTTTGTTCTTATTATCAATAAAAGAATTGTTGTTGTATTAAAGATCTCTTCAATAAGTATTATATATATTATTCGGAATATATATAAAATTCCGTTTCTTACAATATAAAGTTCTATTTGAAAGATAATTGAAATTATGAAGTTCCTGAAGAATATAATTGAAAAAGTTTTAATCATTACTCACCACACTCCCTTTAAATTTCGCCTACATTTTTGAAAATTTAATATTAAATCAACATTATAATATTTTTTTTTGGAAAATCTAATAATATATTAATAAATAATAATTAATCCTTTTGCTTTAATTATATCCTTTAATTTATAGATCAATCTTTTAATATATAATCTAATATTTAAGAGATCAAATATCTCTTATAATTTTTTGAACTCCCTTTTCAATTCCTCAATAGAAATAAATATAAATAATAATTTTTTTTGGCTCTTTTTTCATTCAATATTATACCTTCTCAATTGAATTAAAATCTAAAGAAAAAAGAGGCTATTGAAAATCTCTAATACTATACTCTAATCAAATTAATCTAATATATTTCAAATAAACCTTTACATCATCCTTTATAAATATATATTCAAACCTTAATTCATCAAATAAAGGAAATACAATAAAATTAAAAACCTGATCTTGATATACTATTGAATTTATTCTTTTATTATTAAAATTCTTCTTCAAAAAAACTAATAAAGATTTATAACTTCAATCAAAAACTCTTTATATTATTATAAAAATCTTTCTTAATTTATATATTGATTTAATACAATTTTTATATCTCTTTTCTTCAATCCTATAAATCATCTATATCCTATTACATTTTCCAATCTCGAAAATAATTTTGTTCGATTATATAACCTTCCTTTAATCATTCTTTTTAAATTTTTCAAAAACTATATCGATTGTCCTTCATCAACAATATATATATACAAAATCTAATCTCTTTTTTACTTATTTCTTAAAAATAAATAATCTAAAACAAATTATACAATATTTATAACTATATCAATATAATTCATATCGAATAATATATATCCAAACCTTAACCTTTAATATATATTTCATCTATTCAAAAATCATTCTTTTTCCTTTTCAATCTTTTATCAATTCCTTTATAATTCATCGAATCTCTTTAATTATCATAATAAAGAATCGATATATCTTCCTTTTACAAATAATTCTAAATAAATTCGATTTAATAATACTTCAAGATATACCCAAATTTTGTTCGATCCAAGATCACGATTTTCTATCCCTTTTAACCTAAAAGATTCTAGTTCTACAAAGGGTACTCCAATTTTGATGAAATTCATAATTATCACTCTCATTTTGAATTTTAACAATTATTTTGAATTTAAAAAGAAAAAATTGAAAATTTGAATTTTGATAAATTATTTATAATTGAGGATTGAAAATAAGGTTACAATTATTTCTTAGTAAAGTATACAATTAGAAGTTTCCAGAACTCTTATATTGAAATTGTTGAATCCTTTATTAAGATTGTTTATCTTATTAAATAAAAAATATAATTCAAAAAACAATATAATAAAATATTACATTATAAATTCAAATATCTTGATAAATTCGATGCTTTTGAAAAAAAAAATTAAAAAGAAAAAGAAAAAGAAAAGGAAAAGGAATTTTTTACAATCCTTTTATCATTTTTTAATCAATTTGATCAATTATCAATTGATTCTATTAATATTAACGAATATTCTACAAATAAACTCGATTCTTTCAATCTTTTTTTACAGAATACAATAAATTCTTTTTACAAAACTCCTGAAATTTTCTTAGATATTTAATCTCCTTCTCAAGTTTTTATATATTTTCGAAATCGAGGTAATCTTTATATTTCATCAAGTATTTAATCTTATTTTTAATATATTTATAATTTAATATTTTCTTCATTTTGTATTCAATATTTTGATCTATAAATATGATTTCTATTTTAAAAGCTTTTAATACTTCTAAAGATATTAATTCGAATAAAGATATATAAAACATTAGATATGTATTTATATTTGTCAATAGTATCAATTTATAATTTAAGGATCCCTTAGCTTTCTTGATTCTGAATAATCCAAGTTTTTATAATCTAGTTTTGTATTAGATCTTTTTGTTTTGATATTCTTTCGAAATAGATATATTTTATTTTCTTTTTTTAATATTGGTTTTTGATTATATATTTTATTATAATAATATATTTTTTTTTCGATAACAAATTTTAATTTTGTTATTATTTTTCTATGAATTTCTTTGAGTTTCTTTATTTGTATTATTATAGATTGGTTTTCAATTTTTATAATCTTTAATTTGCGATATATAATTAATTCGTATTTATAGTTAGTATAATTCAAAATGATTTGTATTGTTTTCGAAATTGAATTATTATATACGAATTATATTAAAAATAAAAGTTTTATTCAATTATTTTATTGATAATTTATATAATATTGAAAATAAACTTTGATAATTTGGTTTATTTTCTTATTTCTTTTATTAATTTATAAATAAAATATTATAGACATTTTCCTTTTTATATTTAATAATATTATTAAAATAATTCAGAATTTTGATATAAAAATTTTATGTTTATCAAAGAATATTTCTTTTGATAATCTGTATATTAAAACAATCTCTTTTAGGAATATTAAAACTAATATTTTCATTATTAATATTGTTTAGTATAATATAAATATTAGATACTTTATTAATTTGTTTATTATAATTAAAAAATAATTATATATTACTTTTATTGTTGAATCTTTAGATTTTTTGATATCTATAAGTTGATAATATATATTGTTTTGTAATGTATTTAAAAATTATATTATTTGATAATTATATTTTGTTTTTTATTTATAATAGTTTATTATTAATTATAAATAATTCTAATTATTTGATTTCTTTTTTGTTTTATTATATTATTATAAATTTATTTTTCTAAACTTTTGTTGATTTATTTTCTATAACAATGATTTCTATCAGATTTGAAATAAGGTCTTTATCCGATAAGGATTTCAAAATTGTTATTTCTTAATAAACTTTATCGTCTTCGTAATCTAATAGCTTACTTAAAGTATTTGTTTTTATATTGTTTTTTTTTTTTTGATATATTTGATTATCAAATTAAATCCTGCTAGTTCTTCGGCCCATTTTATTAATCTACAATTATTCAAGACTTTAGTAATAATGAAGATTCAAAGATTTATATAATTAATATAGATGATTATTGGGAACTTAGCTTTTTAGAAATAGATCCTTTAATATTTTAATGTTTTCATAATAGTTATGAATTCTTTCTTATAAATATTGTAATTCTATTCTATTTTGTTTATTTTATTTGAATAATAGATAATAGAATGTAGTTTTTTATTATTATTTCTTTATAAATAGATTCCAATTATGTATATATCAAAGATATCTATTTTGATAATATTCTCTCAATTATTATAATAATTGTAAAAGATAAATAAATTCTTTAATAAATCTATCTTTGATTTCCTAGAAAGTTTATTTTGCTTTTCTATTCCAAACAAAAGTTATCTCTTTTTTAATTATTTCGATAAAGGATTCTATTATTATTATTGTTGTAATACTTTTTCAATTATATAATCGGGGTTTATTTCCCTGAATACTTTATCGAATTCTTATTTGAATGACTTATAATTGAGGAAAAGACAATATATCTTAGATTTAATATCTCTATTCAATTGATCATTGATTGTCTTAATCATTAGATCATTGAAAAACAATTTAATCTGATTAAATACAATTTCTTAGAAAAAGAAGATTAATTATAAGATTTTTTATATAAAAGTTAAAAAGAGTTATTTATTAAAGATATAATAAAGATCAATTTGTACAACAAAAGCTCAATACTTATTACAATCTTCATAAAATAAATCAAAAATAGATATCTGAATTGCTCATCTATATTCCATTATTGTAATAGCCTCAACAAGGACCTCGATTAGATTGAAAGAAGACGATTCAATGAGTTACTAATTAAAAGCCATTGTATTATATATAGTTTAATTATAAGATACTCAAAATATAATAATCTGATCGAGATAATAACTATCTAAGATTCATATAATTGATAATTATAAATTAAGATTATTAATCATTGATTATTCATTTAAAAATGAATTCGTTATTAGATTAAATAAAATATAAATAACTAATTAATAATTAAATTGAATACAAAACTCCTAAATTATAAAACTATTCTGATTATATACTAACAAATCAAAAGGAACTTCGTAAAACTCAAAAGCTTCAAAAAGCTTCTAAAACTTTAAACTTTCCAAACTCCTAGGATTCCTTCCTCATTATATAATCCTGAAACTTTTCCTTTCCTAAAACACTTATCCCAAAAACTTTTCCTTTAAGAATCTCTACTTTAGGATACAATATCTTTTAAGATAATTGTCCCATTACAACCAATTAATTACAACACTTATCCTATTCTACTATAATTGTCTAGGATACTTATCCTAGAAATCCTAGGTTCCAACAACAATTAAATCACACCCCCCTGATAATCGACAACTAAATCACCGATATCAATAATACTACTATAATCTAAACTGTGAATCGTGACACCTACACCCTGATATATATTCAATATTTAAATTTATTATAAACTTTTTAAATCTTAAATTTTCATTAAAATTTCTCCAAAAGCTAGGGGTCCAGAGAGCGCAGGCCCCTGGTAAATCTAAATAATAAAATTTTGAAAAATTCATTATATGTTTTCTTATTATATATATTTTCAATTAATAAAAGTTATAAAGCATTTATGTATTTTTATTAAAATCAAAAGAAAAAGAAAAAATTCATTTAAAATATAAAAACAATTGAGATATTCAATACAAAAATAATTTTTAGTTTAATATTTTATATAATAAATATTAAATATTTAAATCTTTCTTCATTTAAATAATTGAAATATTTATATTATATTTCATTTATAACTTTTTTAATAAAAATAAATTATAAAATTAATAGAATACTTTATTCATTTTATAATTTATAATTAAATATTCTAAAAAAGAATTGTTTATAAAAATAAACAAAAATATATTCTAATGAAATAAAAAAGATTTTTATTTTAGAAATATAATATATCTTCAATATTTATATGTTTTTAATTAAATTAAGGGCTCGGCATTCATTTAAAAACAATACCCAGATTAGAAATATATCTGGAAATGAGATAAATAAAGGGTGATAGGGCAAATAAGCTAAGAAGCTCAGCTGGATGACACGTGATCTGATAAATTCGCCCCACCTGAGAACCCACCCACCTTGTTTTCATTTACTCCACGAAAACTCAAGAATAAATCTTCAAACTTTTCGTCAAGCATCGACAAATTAATTGAAATAAAAGCCTGATTGATAAACGAACGATATAGGGATTTATTCAAACACAATAGGAAGACTAAAAGTGCAAAATAAAGAATATTATGGACTAGCGGCGAATCGAACGCCGGACCTCTCCCATGCTAAGGGAACATTATACCACTAAACCACAAGCCCTCGTGTTTGTTATAATTAAGAGTATCATTTTTAACATATATAATTGTAACAACCGAGATGAGATGAGAACAACAAAAACCATATCGGCAAGCCGATAATAAAAAGATCTTTATATTATATAATTATGAATTGTCGGCTTGCCGACACCAAAACCTTGCTGCATGTATAACGTACCGCAATTTACCCGGTGTAGGTTATGGAAAATGAGAAACTTGTTTAAATGAGTCGCGATCCTGATAATCTAATTTGTCTAAAATACCCCGGTAAATACCCCGGTAAATAATCGAATAAAAAGCTTGGCATAAGCCTTACAACCTCAGGCAAATCTGACTTGAATGATTTCAATTAAGTTGAATTAAAAAAAGCTTTAACTCAATTCATAATTCAATTGAAATCATTCAACTCGACTTTATTAAAATCATTTAATTCAACTCTATTCATTCAATTCAACTTATTCAACTTATAAATAATAATAATAATAATAATAATATTTAATTTTCAATTATCAAAAACAAGTTGATATTCTGTCTTCACTCTAATATATATATTTAGTATTTAAATTTATTATAAACTTTTTAAAACTTAAATTTTTACTAGACTTTCTCGAAAAGCCAGGGGTCTAAGGGGCGCAGGCCCTTAGTATATATTATTTTTATTATTATTTATTAATATTTAGTAATTAATTATTAATATTTTTTTAATTTGTTATTATTTATATATAATATTTAATTTGATTAATTCAATATCGAAAAAGTTTTTAATTTATAATTATTATATATATTTTTGTTTATTTTTAATATTGAAATAAAAATAATAATTTTGTTAAATCAAATTATATATAATAAGTTACGAAATATAATAATAATATTATATTATAATTTTGAAAATATATTAATTTAATTTTATATAAAATTTATATTAAGAAATTCTTCCAAAATAAATTTCAATTTCTTTTATTTATTTCAAATTATATAAATTATAAAAATATATAAAATATATTATTTTTGATATTTTTATTTTATAATAATGAAGATTAATAAATTCAATAAATAATATATAATAATAAAAGGTTTAATCTTTATTATTTATAATTAAAGAATCTGATAAAATTATTCTTAAAAATATTCTCTTTACTTTTAATGAATGTTATAAATAATAATAAAATATCTTTGATAATATTTGAAATAAAGAAGGGATACTTTATTATAATCAATTTAATTTAAATCAAAACTATTTTTAAAAATCTAATTATTAAAAATAAACTTATAATGTAAAAGTGGTAGGTCGAGATACATGTATCCCGATAGGAGGAGGGAATTGGAAGAGAAAGCTGAATTAGATTACATTGTAATACGTTACTTATGGATAAAATGGGGTTCACAATGGTTTTGGGGTTGGTATTATATAGGTTCAAATGTATATATATAGAAGGTTGAAGATTGTAAAAAGAAGAGATAAAAGCTCTTTTTATATCTAATTACAAGAGGTCATATAATTGACTAGTTAAAAACCTTTATGTATTTGGCCTATAATTCCAACTTTCTCACAATAAATAATGTTAAGTTTCAGTTTCAAAACTTATTAAAAATCAATAATATTATTTTACAAAAAGATTAGAAAGAATAACTTTTATAAAATATTCAAATAAGAAATATCTTAATTCTTATAGTTTGATATCTGAAAGGATATAAATTTATCTTCAAATAATATTTTTTTATATTACATAATCAAAAATATTATAAATATTATAATTCTATATATTAAAGATTCTTTTATTAATAGATTATTTTAATTGATCAAATATACTATATATTAATTATTATAATAATATATTAATATATAAAGAATATAATAAATTATATCAAATTGTAAAAGTCATATATAATAAAAAACAACTGCTCGGAGAGTTGTTTAGATCTGTTTTATACAGTCAATAGAGATTTAGAGATTGGATTAATATGACAATTAGAAGTTATACAAATAAGAGATTTTTATATTAAAACATAATGTTTTATTATAATAATAATAAAAGTATTTATTATATATATATTATAAAAGTGGTAGGTCGAGATATGTGTGTTCTGATGATATATTGTGAAGGGAATTGAAGAGAAAGCTGAATTAGATTGATTATATTATAATATATCATTTATAAAGAAAGTAGAGTATATAATGATTTTGAGGTTAATATTACATAGATTCAAATATATATATATATAAAAGATTGACTATTATTAAAAGGAAAAACAAAACTTTCTTTTATATTTAATTATAAAAATTATATAATTGATTAATGAAAAACCTTTATATATATAATTTATAATTTCGATTTTCTTATATTTTTCTTTTTTAAGAAATACATAATCTTTTTAGTTTATTAAGAAAAAAAATTGAATAAAGATTTAAGATATAAAATATATAAAATACTATTATTGATAATTTTTAAAATAGAAATAAAAAATGAATTATAAAAAAGGAGATTATCGAATTGGAAGATAATCTTTTATTCTTCAATAAATAATTTGATAAAAGTTTTTTCTTTATTAGGATTCTTATTAGTTTTTGTATATTTGAATTTCGGTTTTGAAAAAGGATTTCAAAGAAAAGAAAGTCATCAGATTTTGAATCAAAATATTTAAAAATTCGGGGAAATAAAGATAGTTTTTTAATCGATTTTATAGATAATAAAGGTAAACCTTTTTTCTTTTTAGATTCAATTTTCGAAAATATTTTTGTTTATAAATTTTGTTATTTTTAATTGGATAAAATAGATAATCTTTGTATATTAACAGAATTATCAATGGATTTTTTCTATTATAGAAATCTTCTTTGTTTAATTTGTACTTTAGAGATTGAAAGAAGGTTTTCTTGTTTTGATATAATTTGATTAAAAAGTTTCTTTTTCTTAAATTGAAGTTTTTAGATTGATAATTTTTCATTTTTTTGTTAAGCTTTTATCAAAGAATTCAGAATTCTTTTGATTCTTATTTTTGAAAATGATTTTTTTTATTTATAAATTGAATTCTATATGAAAAGAGAACGTTTTTTTCAGATTTTATTTTTTTATATTAAGATTATAAATATAGTATTTGTTTTATTGAATTCTTTTTCAAGATGTTTTATATACATATTTAAGAAATATTTGTATATATAATTGAATAATATATAGATTCTATTTATTATTATTTTCGAATCTCAAGAAACTTTTTTAAAAAGGATTTGTGAAATAGAAGATAAGAAAGATAATGTTTTTATATTAAAAGAGAATTATATTAATATATATAATTCTTTTTTATTGAGTTTTGAAAGCATAAAGAGAATAAATTGATTTTGAAATAATTGATAAAGGTTTTTATAAAAGGTATTATTTTCTATTTTATTATTATTAATATTTATAATAAGATAAGCGATTGATATTATAATCAAATTATATTTTTCAAGGATTATATTGAATAATAGAATTATTATATAAAAATCTTCTTTAATTAATACTTATTAATGAAATTTATTGTTTTGTTTAATTTATTGAAAAGCTTTTTTTTAAATAAATCAATCTAAATTGTATCAAGATTAATAAAAAAATAAATATTTTTTAAAATATTTTTTAATTAAATAAAAATCTTTATTAAGATTGATTGATATTAATATTTGATATTTTTTATATATTTTAATTAATATTTTATTGAATTTGAAAAGATTTATTAAGATAGTAATCTTTGGAAATAACTTTATATTTTGATATTTGAAAATCAATCTAGTAAGATCAAAAAAAGAATAATATAAGATTGTTTTTCAATTATAATTTAAAACCAAAAAAAAATAAGAGAATTATTAATTAAGCAAAACTTTTCAATGATTCGTTATAAAACAATATTATTCTTTGGAATTATTTGAGTTAGAAAATAATAACAATTTGGAAATAAACCTTTTTCAATTTATTATAAAAGTTCTATTTGTAAATAGTAAGGATATCTTCAAAGATAATCTTAAGTTTTTGTATATTTTGTGAAAAAATATGAATTATAGAATTCTTATTAAGATTTATTTTTGAAAAAGTATTTAAAAGAAAGGTTTTTTTTTGATAAATTTAATTTTGAATTATAAAACTATATGAAAAGAATATATATTCGATTTTGAATTGAAACGATAAATTTTTTAAATCTGTTTAATTTTTTCAATAGTTAATTGTAAATGAAATTACAATTAAGGATAAAATTAGATAATTAGTTTTATTTTATTAATATATTCTTGATAATAGATTATTATAATTAATTAATTCCGAAATTTTTGAATAAAAATATATTTGATCTTACATCGAGAAGTTTGATTAAGGTATATAAATAATACAAAAAGCTTCAATGATATTTTTATTAAAAGAAATAACAATTATTTATTTTATTTAATTAACAATATAATCTTTATTAACCAAAGTATATTATTCTTTATGAAATTGAAAATTAGATTTGTAATTATAACTTTCCAGTTTTCGAAAGGAATTCAAAATAATTCTAAAAAATTCTTTGAATATATCATTATTATTATCTAAAACTGTTTCTGAAATGAAATCAATTTTGTAACGATAAAGAACAAACTTATTCAAAATAAAAAAATAAAAAAAGGTTTTCTTTAAAAAATTGAATACATAATTTCGTTTTACTTATTTGCTAATATTTGTAATAATTAATTCAGAAATTGATATAATAATTTATTTATAAAGATAACAGAAAATTTGGAAAGAATTAGGAATATTAATAGTTTCTAACTTTCTTTTTAATATCTGAATTCTTTTTAGATTTTTCGTTATTAATTTCTTCGATCTTAGTTTTATTAATATTTTTAAAATTTCCAAATATAAATTCTTAAAATAAAATAAAAGAAATCTTATTAAATATATATTCTTTTAGAAATCTGAATTTATCGAAAGTAAACTGATATTTTTTAAAATTAAATCTTTTTCGAAATAAAAAAATAAAGATTATTAATACTTTTTTATTTTTAAATTTAAATTTATAATAAAAATATATATATTATAAAATTCGATCGAAATATACTTTTTATAATTATAATTATTCTTTTAATAAATTTTTGAATTATAAATCTATTTAAGAATTTAATAAAGATTTAAAGATTGAATTATATAATATAGAAAATTATCTTGATTTTTATAATATTTTCTTTCAATTCTTTATATTTCGAAATATAATTAACAAATAATCTAATCTCCAATTATTTTGATTATTTACAATTTTTCTTTAAAAGATAAGAAACGATTTTGATAATTGAATGATAACCTTTTTCTATTATATTATTAGTTTGAAAATAATAAATTAATATTCGAATCTTATTGATATTATATTTGTTACAATAGATAAATATAATATCTTTATTTGCAAATCTATTATTTATAATAATCTTCTTAAAAAGATTATATTTATAAACGATTTTATATAAGAATTTAATAATAATCTTTAAAATAGTATTTTATAATACTTGGATTTTTATTTAATCATTCAAATTTTTTTGTAATATTATAAGATATTTGAATCTATAATCGTTTAATATCTTCATAATATCTATATCGATTTTTTACCAAATAACAATCATTGGTTTATTTATTTATTTAAATAATCGAAATTAATATACAAAATAGAAAATTATTGAATTTTTTATATCTTTATATATATCCTTTTATTAATAATTATTTTTATATAAAGATTTTGAATCTTTATAATCAAACTTTTTATATATCCAAATTATAACATTTGCTTTTTTCTTTAAGTTATTATTAATAATTATATAAACAGAAAACAAATTGTTTTTATAAATCTTAAATAAACAATAATTTTTAATACAGAAATTCGATATTTCTTTTTTAAAGATTTATCAACCTAAGATAATCAGATCTTTAAATAATTATAATATAATAATATATTAAACAAACTTTTGTATTTTTATATATCTATTTTCTAAAATTTAAAATAAAAATAAAAATTGAAAAATATTTATATATATAACCAATTTAATATTTAAAAAATTCAAATTAATTATAATTAAATCATCTATATCTTTTTTATATTCTTTATTAATATTATCACAAACAATTCGAGGATATTATAATAAACTATTAATTATAGTATTCTTATTTTCAAGAATATATTTTATTTTAAAATCAAAAAATCTGATTCAAATAATTCATTTTATTATTAAAACTTCAGGAAAATCGATAATAATTATATTTAATTAAATGACAAAAACATTTGTATCTATTTCTAATGAAAATGAATTTTATAAAGATCTCTTTTATATTTTCTTTTAATTATATTACAATTTTATTCAATATGATTTTAAAGATTATTCTTATATTTAACAATAATATAAAATTTATTTATATATTCTTATTCAAAAACAACTTTTTATTTTATCAAATTTATATTCATTATAAATATTATTTTCCCAACCTTTAACGAATAATCTAAAAATAATAATATGAAAATAAATAAATTATTATAATATTATAAATTGATATTTATAGGAATTCAATTTTCTTTTTTTAATAATATATATAAAAAAGTTATAATTCCTATAAAAAAAATTTATTTAGAAACAATAAAAAATATATACTTTTAAAAACATGCTGATTTTATAATTATTAAAACAAAGAGATTATTTAACTATCTTAATGATTTTGATATTAAAATTTCTTCTTTTTAAATTTAAAAGATATCCTATAAGTCGGATTCTGTTATTTGAATTTGATTTCAATTGTATAACTAATATACTCAATATATTCCATTATAATAGCAAGGTTTTTCAGATATTCAACAACAAACTTTTGTAATCCTGATTCGATCTCTTTTTCATTATAATAAATCCTAAGACTTTTTACTTTAATATTGTTTAAATAAAGTATAAAAATATTAGATATTAAGTCTAGTACTCTATTTTCCGGCCATTTCTCTTTCCGGACATCTTTTTAGACCAAAGATCACCATTTTCATCTATTAATATTTCAACAACCAATTAATTAAATCGATTGAAATTTGCATTGTAGATTTATTATATAGTTATCAATCAATCTTGAAAATTTTAGATTTTTCACTATTGATTTGATTGAGAATTGAAAGGTTAAATTTTTGAATTTTCAATTTGTATAGGATTTACATACAAAATTGAAAAATTATTAAAACCTTCAATAACTTTTGAACCAAATTTATTAAAAATAAATTATTAGTTTTTTTCGAATATTTATATTATAATTGATCAGATAGATCAATTTATTTTAAAAAATATTTTACAGAAATCCTTTTAATCAAAATGTTATGATTTTTAATCCTTGTAAAATTTATAAATATTAATAAAGATTTATTTATATTATTAAAAATTCAAAATCTTAATCTATTATATAATCTTTGATTTGAAGATTTCAAAAAATTTATAGTTTATTTTTAGTAATTTTTGTTGAAAAATTATTGAAGTTTTTCAAATTTATACGTAAATCTTATACAAATTGAAAATCGTAATTTCAATTTTCAATTTCTTAATCAATAAAATCGCGAAAAATCTGAAATTTTCAGAATCTATTAATAATTATATCGTATATATGTGATTCAAATTTCATCAAATCCTAATGATTAATTGTGAAGTTATTAATGGCTGAAAATGATGATTTTTGGTGTAAAAAGATATCTGGAAAAAGGGATGGCCGGAAAGTAAGGTACTAGATTTATACCTTATAATATTTTTGAGATTATTTTGATGAATTGAATTATAAAATTAATAACTCTTTAGAAAAGGATTATAAATCTTATCAATCCTAATAAAATTATAATAATAATAATATCTTTATTCATTGAATTCAAAAATATTTATTCATAATCTAAAAAGAAATCGATTATAATAATCAATGAATAATCAATTAATTATTTTACAAATTCTTTTAGGTTTGAAGATATATTTGTATTTTATAAAGTTATGTTATTAATAATCTAAATAATCTGTTTGTTTCTTTTATATTCAAAATCATTTTTTTTTACAAAAAGATAAAATATACCAAATAACCAAAGGCCTGCGCCCCCCGGACCCCTGGCTTTTGGAGAAAGTTTAATGAAAATTGAAGATTTAAAAAGTTTATAACAAATTTCAATATTCAATATATATCAGGGTGCAGACAGAATATCAGCGTGTTTTTAATAATTGAAAATTAAAATATATTATTTAAAAATAATAATTATAATATGATTTAATAATATTATTATTATTGTAAGTTGAATGAGATGAATGAATAGAGTTGAATGATTTCAATAAAGTTGAAAAAAGTTCTAAGTCAGATTTACCTGACATTGTAAGGCTTATGCCAAGCTTTTTGTTCGATTATTTACCGGGGTATTTATAAAAGATCCTTGATATTATTCAATACAAATATATCAACAATGTTTATGATTTTATGGAAATTGATTTCAATATCTTCAATCAGATTATATAGAATAATAGTATTTCTATTCGAAATTATTATTATAATATTAAATTTTTATATTATAAGATCTAGATATTTTATAATTTTCAAATTTATTATATTGATTATAGAAACAAAATTAATAATATTAATGATCTTAATTTTCTTTTTAACAAATGAGATAATGATTATCAGTATATTATATATTTCCTTTAAATAAAAATTTGATTTATTTATCAAATTATTGATATTGATTATAATAAACGAAATTTAATTGGTCAGATTTATATTCATATTGAATTTGATTTATCTTATAAAATTGATTATCTTTCTTTCAGTCTCTCTTCATTTTCTATATTCTTCAATAAGAATTCATTTAATCATTTTCTTAATCAATTCTGAACAATAAATATACAAATTATCAACAAACATAAAGATTTCAATATAAATAATATATTTTAACAAATTCATTATCAATTTTATAATATATATTGAAATGAATAATTGCTTTAATTTTCGAAATTCTACTACAAAAAGACCAAAGTTTTTTTATAATCCCTTTCTTATCTAATTCAAACAACCTTTCCCCTTCCTCATTTTCATTTTTAAGCTTTTCTTCAATATCTATTTCGTTATTTTATTTTTAGAAATCTTTTTCTAATTTTACTCTTTCAGCAAATAGTATTAATCTTTATAGAATATATAATACAAAAATAATTGATTTTGATAGTTTTTCTACTATTTCATTTTACCGTTTTTATTTATTCAAAAGATCGATTATATAATCTAATTATTTCTTTTGATTAAGAATTTATATTAATATCAATTAATTATTCCTGTTTATATATAAAACCGTTGATAAATATACTTTATCAATACTCAAAATATTAACTTTTGGTGATCCTATATCATTCTATCGAAACTCAATATTATTATATATTCTAGATTATATTATAATTTATTATTTTTTAAAATAAAACTTATCTCTAAAAATCAAAAATATATTAAGATTCCTTTTTGATTGAAACCTAAAGATTTTATAATTATTCTAATAATACAATTTATTTTGAAATAAAACAGAATAGTTTTGTTTAGTATTATAATCATCATTATAAAAAACTTATTCAAAACAATAAAAACAATACCAATATCTTTTATTGATAATATTTATATCTATATAAATAAAATCATAATTCTTTTACATTAAGAATTTATTATATCTAATATTTCTCATGTTTTTGATTCAAATCTATAAATGATTTATATTTAATTTATTTGAAAATTCTATTATTTCATTTACTAATATATTTTCAATCCTTTTCTAAATATTGAAATTTGAATCAGCTTTTTTTAAAAATAATATCTTTATATATTCCTTTATAATAAATACAATTGTAATTTGATATAACCCAAATCTTTTATAGATTTTGATAATAGAATGTTTAAATATATATTATTTGAAAATTTATTTATTATCTTCTTATAATTTATATATATAAACTATACAAGAAAAATCTTTCAATTTCAAATTCAATAATTATTTTGTTTTCAATAAATTGATTTGCAAAAAAGATGAATTTGATAATATAATCCTTAATCAAGATTGGATTTGTATTATAAAATATTTTATATTTAGATTGTTGAATATTGAAATTGTAAAAACAATAAAGAAAAATTAAACGAAATCCTTTTTTTCAATTATAATTAATAAAATTACATTCCAATATAAATTTGATTTAAATCAAAATAACTACATTATAATATTAAAGAAAACGAAGTCATATTTCGTTATTAGATATATTATATTAATTTGTAAAACTTTTTATATTGTAAGGAAATTAAAAGATATCATTTTTATTAAAAATGAAGGTATTAAAGTTTCTAATATATATATATATATAATTCATAATACCTCAATTTAATATATAAATCTTTATTGATTGATTTATATTATCATTGTTCTTGGTTTTCTCAATTATCCCTTTTCAGAAATTACTTTTACTTTTTCTAGTATAATCTCTTTTTGGATCAATAAAGGATTCTTTATTAAAATTATAAGAAACAAATATTTCCAAAGATCTCTAAAAGGTATTCTTTAAATGAATTCTAAATTGATCAGAATGTTTTAAAATAATAGAATGATAATAATTTCAAATAATAGTAAGTTTATATTATATAAATACTGAATTGAAAAAGGTATATCAAATATATCTAAATCTAAATCAATCTTAAATTATAATAATCTTTATTATTTATATTTTTCTTTTTGTAAAATTTTAAAAAAACAAAGGAAATTTAAATAATTCCTTCAAAATATTTTTTTTGGAAAAGGATTATATATATCCTAAACTTTTTAATTAAAAGTTTTTTTAGGATATATTCTAAAATTTTGAATATTGATATTGAGAATAGTAATTTTGTAAGTTATAATTTAATTCTTTTAAATATTATCTTATAAATAGATATCAAAATACTTTATTTAATTATAAAATGTATAAGATCTTTTAATTCAATTAATTGTATTTTATCAAACTTATTTCAAAATTAGATCTTTTCTATTATCAAAACTATATAATTTCTTTGTTAATTATTAAGACCTAATATAAGTAAAGTTTTATTAGTATAAATCTTTTATATAAAATATAAATAAATAGATTGTTAATAAATCATTTAATTATAATATAATAGATTAGCAAAAATAAGAATGATTAGAAATCTAAATTTTTTGTATTTTTTATTAGGTACTTTTATTTTTGAAAGGTTTATTCTTTCAGAATCTATTTCATTTTCTATCAATAGATAATTAATTCTACTTCCTTTTCTAATATAGTGTTTTATAAATTGGTTTTGTATATTGGTAAACAAAATAATTCGATTTTCTTTTATAAATTATTATTATAAAAATAGTAAATCGAGATATATATATTTCGATAGTATATTGTGAAAAGGAATTGAAAAAGAAAACTGAACTAGATTATATTGTAATATATTATTTATAGAGAAAACAGGGTTTATAATAGTTTTAGAGTTGATATTATATAGATTCAAATATATATATATAGAAAATTGATTATTATAAAAAAGAAAGATAAAAGCTTTCTTTTTATATTTAATTATAGAAAATTATATAATTGATTAATTAAAAACCTTTATATATTTGGTTTATAATTCTAACTTTCTTATAATATATATATATAGATCAAATCAAGCTTTATAATAGAATTATTATAACGATCTGATCGAGGCATTGGTTGCCTGAGGTTTGTCTAACTGATAATTGTAGATTAAGATTATTATTATTAAATATTTATTTGAAAATGAAATCATTATCAGATCAAATAAAATAACAATAAACTAATTAATAGTTAAATTGAATACAAAGCTCTTAAATTATAAAATTATTTTGATTGTATATTATTAAAAGAAAAAAACTTCTCAAAACTCTTAAAGCTTTTGAAACTCTTTATTATATAATTGATCCTAAAAATTCTCTTTTCTTAAAATACTTAAAAACTTTTCTTTTGAGAATCTTTATTTCAAAATATAATAGTTTTCAGAACTATTATTTTATTACAATTGGATTATTCAGAATATTTATTTTACTCTATTATAATTGTTTAGAATCTTAGAAATCATGGATTTCTAATCGAAAATAATTAGGATCTTTTTATAAGCAATAATCAAATCATATCTCCTTAATAATCAACAATTAAATCATTAATATCTATACTATTATTATAATCTAATCTCTGAATCATAACACTATCCGCTTTCTAATCAAACATCATCCTGATCGCTTATAACATTCTATAATCTGTTCATACTTGATTATCTTTTTTCTTTATTATAAACAATCCTAATTCTTCTAATAATTTATTTTAAAAAAAGAAAAAGGGGTATACATATTCAGTTACAATTATTAATTTTATTATCAACAAAAGAATTATCATTATATCAAAGATCTTTCCAATAAATATTATTCGAAATGTATACAGAATTCAGTTTCCTATAATACAAATTCCGTTTAGAAGATGATTAGGATTATAAAGTTCCTAAAGAATATAATTAGGAAAATCTTGATTGGTAAATTGATAAATTAAATACTAAAATTGCTAAATCCTTTATTAAGACTATTCGCTTTATAAAACAAAAGATTTAACTCAAAAAACAATATAAGAAATACTATATTATAGATTCAAATATCTTAATAAGCTTGATATTTCTAATAAAAAAAGAATAAAAAGAAAAGGAAAAGAAAATTTCCATAACCCTTCTATTACCCTCTAATCAATTTGAACAATTTTGTTAATCAATCCCTAATCAATTTATTTTATCTAACCCGATCAACTCTAATAACCTTTCTACAAATGAATTCGATTCTTTCAATTCTTTTTTATTGAATATAATAAATTTCCTTTCTTTTTAGATAAATCTAGATTCTATTAATAAAATTCCTCAAACCTTTTCAAACGTTTGATATCTTTTCTGAATTCTTATATATTCTCGAAATCTGGATAATCTTTTTATTTCACCAAATATTTGATCTTATTTCTAATATATTTATAATCTAGTATTTTCTTCATTGATATTTTAGTTTATAAATATAATTTCTGTTTCAAAGGTTTTAAATGCTTCCAAAGATACTAATTCAAATAATGATATATAAAACATTAAATAGATATTCATATTTTTCAATAATACCAATTTATAGTTTAAGAATTCTTTAATTTTCTTGATTTTGAATAATCCTAGTTTCTTATAATTTAATCTAGTATTAGATCTTTTAAATAATAGATTTTATTCTTTTCTTTTAATATTAATATTTGATTATGTTTTCTATTATAATAATATTTATTTCTTTTAATAATGAATTTTAATTGTATTAATTTTTTTTTTATAAATTTTCTTAAATTTCTTTATTTATATTATCATCAATTAATTTTTTATTTCTCTAATATCTAATTTATAATATACAATCAGTTTGTATCTATAATTGATATAATTAGAAATAATTTATATTATCTTCGAAACTGAACTATTATATGCAAATTATACTAAAAATAATAATTCTATTTATTTATTCTATTAATAATTTATATAATATCAAAGATACATTTTTATAATCTAATTTATTCTTTTGTTATTTTTATTGATCTATAAATAAAATACTATAGATGTTTTTCTTTTCGTATTCAATAATATTATTAGAACAATTCAGAATTTTAATATGAAAAGTTTATTCTTATCAAAGAATATCTTTTTTAGAAATATTGAAATTAGGATTTTTATAATATTAAGTAATTTGTTAATCTATTTATTATAATTAAAAGATGATCATTTATTATTTCTATTATTGAATTCTTAGATTTTGATAATAAGTTTATAAAATCCTATAATATCAACTTTCATAATATAATGATATTTCGATAATATTTATTTGTTTATAAAAAATATAACAAAAAGTTTTATTCTCAATATAAATATTATATTCAATAATTATTTTATTAATTACATTTCGGAGTTCTGGATTTTAATATTATCTTTTGATTTTTAAATATATTCTTTATGCTTCTTAATATCTATAAATTTATAATATATATTGCTTTTTAATGAATTCGGAGATTATATTATCTAATAATTATATCTTGTTCTTTATTTATAACAATCTATTGATAATTATTAATAGTTCTGATCATTTGATATTATCTTTGTTTTATTATATTATTACCAAAAATTTTTTAAATCTTTATTGATTTATTTTCTAAAATAATAATTCCTATTAGATTTAGAATAAGATCTTTATTTAATAATATTTTCAAAATTGTTATTTCTTGATAAATTTTATTATCCTTATAACTAGATAGTTTATTCAAAATATTTGCCTTTGTATTATCTTTATCTTTGAAATATTTGATTATTAAATCAAATTTTGTTAATTCCTTGATTTATCGAATTAATTTGTAATTATCTAAAACTTTAATGATAATAAAAGTTTAAAGATTTAGTATAGATAAGTATTAAGAATTTAGACCTTTAAAAATAGATTTTTTAATATTTCAATATTTTAACAATAATTATAAGTTCCTTATTATAAACATTATAATTCTGCTTTATTTATTTGAATAATAAACAATAAAATATAATTTTCTATTATCATCTTTTTATAAATGGATTCCTTTTATATATTTCGATGATGTTTTCTTAATAATTATAAAAAAAAAATTCCTTAATGAATCTATCCTTGATTTTTTAAAAAACAAATTCTGCTTTTTTATTCCCAATAAATATTATCCCTTTCTTAATCATTTTGATAAAGATTTCTATCATTTTTGAAAAATTCTTGATAAATATTCAACAAAAATTAATGAATCCTAATATATCTTTGATATTCCTAAATCATTTCTAAATTCTTACTTTTTTGATTTTTTCTAAATATATTTTCATTTGTTTCAATTATATAATATATTCTAAAATGATTACTTTCTTAACCCTAAATTCATATTTTGATAATTTGAATTATAAATCAATTCTTTTAAAAACTTCAAATATTTTGATTATGTATTCTTTATATTCTTTTTCTTTTTGAAAGAAAATTAAGATATTGCTTAGATAATAAATTATAAATAAATTAAACTTTTTGAATATTTTATTATTCTATTATTGATATATAATTAATATATTAATCAATCTGAATAATATATTTTTATAATCAAAAAGATAATATAAAAGTTATTTTTTATTTATAATTTTCTTTTATTTGTATAAGATTAAAGTTGTTTTTTTAATCCAATTTCATATAGATTATTGTTTTATTTAATTTATCTTTGAATTCTTAAACTTTTGATATTGAATATATATTTTTAATTATTCTCTTATTTATTCAATAATAATCTTTATAAAATCGATTATCTAAATTACCTTTCTTAAAAATCGATAATATACTGATTATATAAAGGAACTTGGATTTCCTAATTTATCCTTTCCTTTCAATTTTAACTTTATATTCTTTTTATACTTTTAGAATATTAAGATTATATAAGCTCAACCTTTTAACAAAAAATACAAATCCTTTTCTGAAATTGATTTTATAATCCCAAAATTTATATTCTAATAAAGCTCTTAAATCTTATAGATCTTCGAACAATTTAATGAATCTTTTGTATTATATTGAAATTTCTTTTTCATCAATTTTACCGATTAATAAAGAATATATAATTGATATATTCAATCTTTTCAAAGTTTTTCTTTTTCTTTTTTGAATTATATAATTATTCTTTATTATATTTATAATAATCGAATATTGAAGTATTTTTTATTTAATCAATATTAAGATTATGTTTTTGATTTAGAGTATTCCAAAAACAATTATATATCTGTTCAATAATACCAAATCTATCCGGAATTACTTAATATACCCTTTTAATATAATTAATTTGATAATACTAATTTCTTTATATACCCAATTATTAATTCAAATCTTTTTTTTAATAATATTAATTGATAGAATTGTTTTTTTGATTCAATAAAGATTCTGTTTTTTCTAACAAAATCGGGATTTATAAATATTTCTATAACTTCAAAATCGATCAAGCTTTTTCCTTTCTGATTTTTTAAATTGATTTCGATAATTAGTTATCCAATCCCTATTGTATTATTAAATTCTAACAATAAAGATTCAATAATTTGTTCTTCGATTAAAAAATTCTATTATTTATATCGATATTCATTTATACTTAGTAATCAATAAAGTATAATAATTAATAATTTTATTAAATCTATTTGAAAGTTTTAATAATACTCTTCGTTTATATAAAATTCATTATAATCATTGATTCTATATTAGTTTGTAATAGGATTTCCTATATTTTCTTAATCATTAAATCGCAATTGTTATATTCCTATTTATTATTTGTATAAAAGGAATTTATATTTGTAATAAATCTTTTAATACTGTTTATATTTATATTTTTTATAAATACAACATAATTTTTATTATTATATTTTATAATATAAAGGATTAACAAAATAAAATGATTATGAATTCGATATTTCTTAACAAAATCTAGCCTTTCCTTTTTATGATAATATTATATATATTTCCCATCAAAATAGTTGATCAAATATTATAATTCATTTCTTTGAGATATCTAGAATGTTTTAGTTAATTATTGATTGTTTTTATATTCTATAATAAATCCTTTCTTATTTAATTTGATGGATTTTATAAATTCATTTTTGTATTCGATATCATCTTCGATATCGTCCTTTAGATTCGAAATAACAATACTTAATGCCTCTAATTGTTCTAAATTGAATTGAGATAAAAGAAATTTCAATAATCCTATCTCTCTAAAACTTTTTTTCTGAGATTTCTATTTTTCAAAATTCTTATTTTTTATTCTCAAACCTTACTTATTTTTTATCTTTCATAACAAATAATTTCTTTTTCTAAAAACAATCTTTAAATATATATCTATTCTTATTATAAATAAAATATAAATATTTTCTATATATCTTTTCTTTTTATTAATATTGAGATTATTTAATCTTATTCAATTCTATCAGATTATTGATATTATAATATCTATTCTGATAATAAGGTTTCGAAAACTTTCTGTTTTTCTAAATGATTCCCTTTTTCTTCATTTGTTATTTATAGAACCGATTATCAATTAGAATAAAGATTTCGATTAATTCTGAAAGATTAAATGGTTTCGGCATTCTTGTTAGTTTGTTTTTGATGATATCCTTATAGAATTATAATTTTAGATAATTATTATTCTAAATAATACACCTAATATATTGTTGAAACTTTACACTATAAATTGTAATTGATTCGGTCTATCTAAATTGTTATCTTGAATACTCTATCGAATCCTTATCTGGATAACTTATAAATGAAGAAAAGATAACATATCTCAGATTTGATTATTGATTGTTTTGATTATTAAATCATTAAAATATGATTCAATTCAATCGAACATAGTTCCTTAGAAAAATAAGATCAATTATAAAATTCTTTGTATTTAAATTATTAAAATTTGTCTATTGAAAATATAAGAAAGATTAATTTGTATAACAAAAGTTCGATATTTGATAAAACAAATTGAAGATGAATATCTGGATTGTTCATTTATGTTCTATAATTATGGTAATCGGAATTGGGGCCTTAAAGAAAACTGATTCGATAAATTATTGATTAGATATTATTGTATTAAATATAACTCAACTATAACAATACTCAAAGTATAACAATTTGATCGAGATAATAATTGTTTGAGATTCGTCTAATTGATAATTATAGATTAAGATTTTTATTATTAGTTATTCATTTGAAAATGAATTAATTACTAAATCAAATAAAATATAAATAAATTAATTGATAACTAAATTGAATATAAAGTTTCTAAATTATAAAATTTTTCTGATTACATATTATTAAAAAAAAAGGGATTTTTTAAAATCCAAAAACTTTTCAAAACTTTCGGAACTTTAAAAGCTTTTAAAGCTTTTGAAGTTCTTTATTATATAATTAATTCTGAAACTTTTCTTTTCTTAAAATATTTATTTTAGAAACTTTCCTTTTAAGAATCTTTACTTCAAGATACAATACTTTTTAGAGCTATTATCCTATTACAATTTGATTATTTAAGATACTTATCCTGATCTATTATAGTTATTTAGAACATTTATTCTAAGAATTCTTAATTCCTAATCGAAAATGATTAAAATCCTTTTGTAAATAATAATTAAATCGTACCCACCCGATAATTAACAATTAAATTATCGATATCTATACTATTATTATAATTTAATCTCTGAGTCATAATAATTATATAAATATTTGATATAACAATTATAGACTAGTGTTGTAATAGATTGGGAATAAAGGTGTATATAAATATAAGTATTATATTGTTTGCGATTTGTAATGAATGAATATAGATTATTAAATAATAAAAGGAATAAAGTTTATAAAATATAGAATAAAAGTAAATAAGAAAAATAACATATTTATATATTGATTTAAATAAAAAACGAAAACTTTAAGCAAAAACAATAAACAACCTTAAATTATATTATGTATATATTTTATTAAAACAAATAAAGTTATTATCAATAATGATAATAATAAATATAATTATTATTATATATAAAGAAAAGAAAAGATTTAAAGATATACTTTTTATATTATATCGAACAAATAAAATTTATTTATTAATCCAAAATTAAATAAGAGATTTATAAATAAAATATCATTTTCAATTTTTTATTTATTATAAATTATAAATAATTAACATAAACAATTCGGATATCTTTTGAGAAATTATAGATTATTTTTTTATTTATAATCTATATGATATAATTTATATAACTCTAACCAGGGGCCTACGCCCCCCCGGACCCCTGCCTTTTCGAGAAAGTTTAATGAAAATTTTAATTTTAAAAAGTTTACAATAGATTTAAATATCAAATATATATTAAGGTGTAGATAGAATATCGACTTGTTTTCAATAATTGAAAATCAAATTTTTTTTATTTAAAAATAATAATTATAATAGAAATTTTTTTTTTCAAATTGAATTACAAGAATTTCAAAATTTATTAATAAAATAAACGAAAATCGTAAACTTTTTAAAACAATTTTTATGATAATAGAAAATATGATATTGGAATTTAATTAAATAAATAAAAATTGAAAATATTAATTATTTAATATATAATTAAAATATATCTTAATTTTTTGATTAGTTATAATAATTTTATATAGGATTTTTCTTTAATTGAAATATAATAAAATAAGGATTTTTGATATGATTTTGATTAACAATGAATAGTTATATACAAGTATTATAATTATATTGATTTAATTATTTCATTTATTTTTTTTTTAAAATAATTATTGATTAAATAAATTATTTGATTTTATATATCTATAAAATTTTTAATCAATGAAATCAAAAACAAATTTATTTATTTTAATGTTACTTTATATACTTTTATATATTATATCATTTGTAATAATTATAAATCTAATAATTCTTATCTTTATTCAAACTTCTGTTATTTGATCATATAATTATACAAAACAATTTTATTTTATTTTATTCAATTCAATATTTATATATATTTAAAAAGAACAACCAAAAAAAATTTATATTTCTGAAAAATCGATCTTTACTTATATCGGATCCTCATTATGAGGATATGAAAACCCCTTTTCTAAAAATTAAAAATCGATATCTTTTAATACTATAAAGATATTATTATTGTTAATAAAAAAAAGAATATAAAATAATACCAGGGCCTGCGCCCTGGACCTCTGGCCTTTCGAGATAGTCTAATGAAAATTTAAAGTTTAAAAAGTTTATAATAAATTAAATATTAAATATGTATCAGGGTGCAGGCACAATATCGATTTGTTTTTAATAATTGAAAATTAAATTATTTTATTTAAAATAATAATTATAATATAATTTAATATTATTATTTATAATAATAATAATATTTTATAATATTTATAGTATTTATATTAATATTATTTAATATTATTATTTATAATATTTAAAATAATAATAATATTTTATATTATTATTATTATTATTATTATTTTGAATTGAATAAGATAAATTGAATGAATAAAGTTGAATTGAATGAGTTGAATGATTTCAGAGTTGAATGAATAGAGTTGAATTAAATGAATAAAGTTGAATGATTTCAATTGAGTTAAGTTGAAAAAAGCTTTAAATCAGATTTGTTTAAGGTTGTAAAGTTTATATCAAGTTTTTTATTAGATTATTTATCAGGGTATTTATCGAGGTATTTTAAACCAATCAGATTGCCAGGATCGCGATTCATTTAAGCAAGTTTCTCATTTTTCATTATTTATCAAGTAAACCTCGTATACAGCAAGGTTATAATGTCGGCAAGCCGACAATTATAATTTGAATAAATTGAATAAGTTGAATTGAATGAATAAAGTCGAGTTGAATGATTTCAATAGAATTTAAAAAATTTCTAAATCAGGTTTGTTTAAGATTATAAGGCTTATACTAAGCTTTTTGTTAGATTATTCATTGAGGTATTTTAGATTAATCAGATTGTCAGGATCGTAACTCATATTAAGTAAATTGTAATATATTATTGTTGGTACATTATATGATCAACCTCGAAAGGGAGGCCGTATATAAAGGGAGCTGTACAACTAGTGCCTTCTAGGCCGTACCCCTTTCAATATAAATAGATCCCTCTCTTCTAAATAGATAATAATCAACTATGAATAAAATATAATAAGAATACCATTGCACTACAATAAGTATCACCGAAGTCATACCAACAATTATATATATAACAAGGTTTTGATATTGATAAATCAACAATAAAAAACTTTTATAATTATTATTATTATTTATTTAAATAATCTATATATTTTTTTTTCTATATTTTTTATATAATAATTATAAATATTTTTTAAATTTTATTTAAGTAATATATTATTTTTATTAATAAATTTATTATAATTTGAATAACTTTTAGATTTTTTAAATTGATTTTCTTTTATTTTATTTTTGATTTAAATATAAGAAAATCAATAAGATTTTTATAACAATAATAATGAATTTATTATTTCGATTCTAGACAATTTGAATATTCAAAAGTATTTCGAAGAATATTTATTATCGACTTGTCAATATTATAATCTTACTGTATACAAAGTTTATTTGATGAATAATAGAAAATGAAAAACTTGCTTAAATGAATCGCAATCCTGACAATCTGATTGATCTAAAATACCTCGATAAATACCCTAATAAATACCCCAATAAATAATTTAATAAAAAGCTTAACAAAATCTTACAATCTTAAACAAATCTGATTTCGAACTTTTTTTTAACTCAATTCAATTGAAATCATTCTAAAATCATTCAACTCTACTGAAATCATTCAACTTTTTTGAAATCATTCAACTTTATTGAAATCATTCAACTTTATTCATTTAATTCAACTCTATTCATTCAACTCTGAAATCATTCAACTTATTCAATTCAACTCTATTCATTCAATTTATCTTATTCAATTCAAAATAATAATAATAATAATAATAATATAAAATATTATTATTATTTTAAATATTATAAATAATAATATTAAATAATATTAATATAAATACTATAAATATTATAAAATATTATTATTATTATATATAATAATATTAAATTATATTATAATTATTATTTTTAAATAAAATAATTTAATTTTCAATTATTAAAAACAAACTGATATTCTATCTACATTTTGATTTTGATATATATTTAATATTTAGTTTATTATAAACTTTTTAAACCTTAAATTTTCATTAGACTATCTCGAAAAGCCAGAGGTCCAGGGGGCGCAGGCCCCGGTATAGTTTATCAATATATTTTAAGTCTAGTATTCTACTTTTGGACCACTCTTTATATCAAAAATCGTCATTTTCAACTATTAATAATTCAACAACGAATGAATAGAATTAATTGAGATTTTAATTATAGATTTGCTATATAGTTGTTGATAGATTCTGAAATTTTTAGATTTTTTGTAATTTTATTGATTGAGAAATTGAAAGTTGAAATTATGATTTTCAATTTGTATTAGATTTACATACAAATTTGAAAATATTGAAAATCCTATATAACTTTTCAACCAAAATTGCTAAAAATAAACTATAAATTTTTTTTAAGATTTTTAGATTAAATATTATATAATAAATCAATATTTTGAATTTTAAATAATATAAATGAATCTCTATTGATATTTTTAGATTTTACAAAGATTAAAAATTATAACATTTTGATTAAAAGGGTTTTTGTAAAATATTTTTTTAAAATAAATTGATTAATTTGATCATTTATGATATAAATATTCGAAAAAAAATTTATAATTTATTTTTAATTATTTTTTTTGAAAATTTATTCAAGATTTTAAAAATTTAAAAAAATTATATGTAAATCCTATACAAATCAAAAATCATAAAATTTAAGATTATAGATCTCAATGAAATTAATTCCAAAAAATCTAAAATTTTCAGAATTGAGTTATAATTATATAATGAATCTACAATTCAAGTTTCATCAAATTCTATTAATTGGTTGTAAAGTTATTAATAGCTGAAAATCACGATTTTTGGTGTAAAAAGGTGGTCCATATTAGGGGTGGTCCAAAAGTAGGGTACTAGACTTACATTGTGATTCCAAAAATTCAGTTTGCTCACTTTTTCATGTTTTCAAGTTTATACTATCATCAAGATTTTACTCACGAATGCCTCTAGCTCCTGCGGTCGATACATTGTAAGCTTTCGAGCGGTGTAAATATTCTGGGGTACTCCATTTGCTCAATGTGCTGATTCGGGTGGAACTCAAGCAAGGTCATATTCAAAAATGGCTAGACGGCGAGCATTTCTGTGAGAAGAGTTCTCTGGAAAGCCTCTAATCTAGATTTTCCCGATTTACTTCCTCCAGCCGAGCAAACACCGTTTAGATTGAGACCTCCAACAGTTGGAGACCATTATCCAAGGTTGAAGTTCCCAAAAGACTTCCCACAGCCGTCTGACATTTGTGAACGATCATTGCTACTCGGGAATAGGAGACACTCTTAATCCGGGCATGAATCATTACCAGCCATCGTATTTCATAAGCTGTACCATATTCCCCATCCGGCAAATCTGGTGGCTGGTATTGTGAACCCTTCATTTGGTGTTTGGTGTCAGAGATGTGGGGTTGGTTGGGGTGGATTCGTGGAGCTGTCAGGGCGGATGCATGTGACCCACCATGGAGTGTTCAATCATGTGATATGTACAGCTCATGAGGCATGGTAGACTACTATCATACGAGTCGTATACTACGCATACATTGTTAATATTTGTTAATATGACGCATGTGTACGATATACCTGTATGGTAGGTATGGAGTATGGTGCAGCGAACTGGAGCAAAGGGGATGAGGGGGGTGGGGAAGGGCAAGGCGCGCGGTAGTGTCGGTTGACATGGGATTCGTCCCCTCACCTCACCCATCTGGATTCTGATTTATCTTCGGTTTTCGGTTTGTTTTAAACCAATTATAATAGCTCTATGATCTGAATCACATGGAAAAAGAGGTAGGTAAACTTTTGAGATTTTTATCGGTCGGTGCACGTGAACAACGTTAACGTTCATGCCCTGAAATACTTCCACTCCTATTCATAGTACTTCCTATTGACATAGCAGCTCCAGGGAATTGTTGATCTTTCGATAGATCAAAATGTAGACTTTCCATATTTTGGATCACAAAACATTTCACTTTTCTCCTTATTATGCTCCAGTAGTAGCGATGAGTACCTTTGACGAGATGTCATCTGAAGGGCGTAGCCCCACCAAAAATGTAGTCAAAGATCTATTTACCTTCTCAACTTTGGTATGAACGTCTCTTCGGACTCAAGCGACAGTGTCTTCACTCGGTGCCTCAGTATGGGATCCAAGACCTCTGATGAATATCAGCAGACTCCTAATGGTACGAAATCCCTTTGCAGATGACATAGTCACGAATTAACAACTAACAATTTACTTCGTAATGCAGCTTCTGACTCTATCGAGCTCAAGCCAGCCAAGCAAAGTACGAAGCTTTCACAAAGGGCTTCGACCTTGGCAGATTTGGATCGCGGAATTATTGGTGATGATGATGATGAAGGACCTGGAGTGAATATACTTCTGTCTAATGGCGAGTTATAATCCCCCGATCGGATATTTAACCTTCGAGTCAGTTACATGTAAAAGAAGTTGTAACACTAACTTAATGATCTATGTGCAGAAAACAAAAAGAAGCGTAAGAAGCCAAAGAAGAAGAAGAAGTTAGCGGAGCTTGGGCAAAGCACTCCACCTCGCGTGCTTGTTTCTAGTCTGTTTCCGTTCGGGTTTCTCGAGGGGGAGCTTATGCCATATGAGAATACATCTCGTGTTACAGACGAGGAGTCACGTTTTAACTCTCGCCTCTGGGACGAAGGATTTCTTGACGATTACCGTGAGGCCGCGGAGATCCATCGTCAGGTTCGTCAGTATGCCCAGAAGGAGCTCATCAAACCAGGCGCAAGTCTTCTGTCCATTGCTGATGAGATTGAGGATGGAGTTCGTGCATTATCTGGCCATCAGGGACTTGAAACTGGAGATAGTCTGAAAGCAAGCATGGGTTTTCCCACTGGGCTATGCCTAAACAATATCGCAGCCCATTGGACGCCGAATCCAGGGGGAAAAGATGTAATCCTGCAAAATAGTGATGTACTAAAGGTGGACTTTGGTGTGCAAATAAATGGTCGTATTGTCGATTCAGCATTTACCATCACTTTCGACCATATGTACGACAACCTCCTTACCGCTGTAAAGGAAGCAACCAATACTGGCATTCTGGTACGTCTAATCCATTAGAAGCTTCGAACTTGAATTGAAGCTTACAAGCTGATCAAATATAGCATGCTGGTGTCGACGCGAGAATGAGTGATATCGGAGCTGAGATCCAAGAGGTGATGGAAAGTTACGAAATAGAGATTGGAGGTAAATTCTTACCAGTGAGATCTATTCGAAACATTACAGGTCATGACATTCTTCGATATCATATACATGGCGGCAAACAAGTCCCCTTCGTCAGAAATAAGAATCGGGACAAGATGGAGGAGGGTGAGGTATTTGCCATTGAGACTTTTGGCAGCACTGGAACGGGATATCTACGTGATGATGTATGTATTGTATTCCGCTCCCATCTTCAATGTCTTGGGGATATGCTCTGATTAGCTGGCAGTTGGGTATTTATGGCTACGGGCGAAGCGATGTCAAAAGTGCTGATGTGCAACTCTCGTCCGCTAAGTCTTTACTTAAAGCCATCGAAGCGAACTTTGGGACCTTGGTTTTTTGTCGTCGATATTTGGAGCGTCTTGGAGTGAAGAACTATCATCTCGGAGTGAGTGACATGGTTGGACCATTGCGTATTGAGAACTTGTTAACCTGAGGTGCACAGATGAAAAGCTTGATAGACAAGGGAATTGTGGAGTCTTACGCTCCACTCGTCGACGTGAAGGGCTCATACACAGCACAATTTGAACATGTATGGAACACTCCCGGGGAACCCCGCTTCAAGGCTAATCATTACTTTCAGACGATTCTTCTCCATTCTGGTGGTAAAGAAGTGATCAGCCGTGGCGACGACTATTAGGCATTCGCATTTGCATTTACAACTGGGGTCTCGTCTACATATCTTTTCTATGCTTCAATGGATATCAATGGCTGAGGATTTGGATATTCTACATATCATTTTTTGTTTGGCCTAGAATAGCACATCTACTGCCAGAACTCGATAGCTACCTCGAACATAACATAGAATTTCAATGCTAAGTCAGCTAAAGCACCATTGCGCTTCCTTTAATCTCTCATCTATAATCTCCTTGTCAAGCTCAGTTTAGGCCTAGTAAGCTGGTAAGGATCCTTCAATTGTTGCTTACTTGAAGTTTAATGATTTGGAATGATGTTATCACCACCACCGAGCTTTGAAGATGCATGCTAAATCCTTTGGTGTTCTTTCTGGACAATGATAGGACTATCTACGGAGGATTCTCGATTTAATGCTTGCATCGCATCATCAACTACTATTTTTCATGCTAGCTTTACTTGAACACAGTCGATACGTCTAAATCCACCTCTACTATCTTTGCCAAGATTACATGCAGGGGTTGGTTACATTGTCTGCATCATCAGCAGCCACTATGTAGTGGAGCCTACCAGACATAGATGCCGACTGTATTCCCGGACCTTGCACAACGGTAGAGCAAATGAGTTTCTATCAACAACCAGTACCTCGCTGTCGATCATTTTTAGATGCAACCCCCGTGATCTACAAACTGGAGAGAGTACTCGTGTGGTCAGAAAGTTCAAAACTCTAAACACTAGGGAATGATGATTCTGATTGGTCAAACTACCCCGGTTGCAAGTTCTGCCTCTCTTTCTTAACACCGATCTAGCATTCGGAGTTTTAAACCTTCTGGCCGCACGAGTAGCCGTCCGCCAAAAGGGTATGACACTTGTCCTATTCGCGCTCAAGATTGATTATGCACTATTGTCTAACTGTGGAGGAGATTGGAGTTCTGCCACAAATCTACCAACCCGCTTAGTGCTAGTCAGGCCAGCTTTCTCCAGTTTTTCTTCTGGGTCCCGTACGGTTTTGGGTACTCAGCTAAAATGTACAGTTTAATTGAGCTCTACATGGGAGAAACTGCCAGATACTGACGAAGAGCCGAGCAAAGATGCAATTTGGATGCATGTTATCGGTGCCAAAAAGGGTAGAATCATTCTATGCCTATAGCCATTATCCAGAGGACTCATGTATCCCATTCCATCATGACTACAATTTTTTTGTGCGTTCCAATCTCATTGCCCTCGGATTTGATAGGTCAATGCAGCTGATTGAACACACAATGACACGTCCTTACCATGTCACTGGGGTCAATACTATTGTGAGCTTTGCGATATTGATATACCGAAAGAGAAATAGTTATTGGTAATCGCTCTCGACCGACAACACTTGCCTTCGAGCTGGCATGTAGATTATCTGAATGCTCGTGAGGTGGAGAAATTTATTGTCGTCATAAACGGAAGTTGCAAAATATAACATATTAACCGTGTGTAAACCCCCACGCCATTGATGTGGATGAGGTATTAATCTGTACCTGCGAAGTCTTACCCGTGAAAATCCCTTTCCAATTTTCACATGGTGCTACATGAGACTTAGAGACTACGACTTAATTAGAGATACCCCCACTGCTTGCAACATGTGAAAATGGCCTAGCTACAGGAAAGGGTTAGACAACCAAATTTTTTGTTGCAATGGAGAAGGTGGAGAAGGTGGGTTGTTGTAGGTGGATCTGGACATGCAAGGGATGTGGCCGTTTAAAGCTCCAAAATTCAAAGTACTCGTGGTGCCAGAAAGTATGAGCTCCGACGCTAAATAAACCAGGTTATTCCTCTTGTAGTTTACCACCTTGTGGAACGTGCTTCTAGCCCCGGAGTTGCACACTTTTCGGCCGCACGAGTTAACGTCGTGATAAGGTGGCCGGCCCCACAGCTTGGAGAGTAAGCGCGCCAGCTAACAGGGTATGTATTGATTATTAACAACGGTTTGCAAAGAATGCTTAAAGAAGAACATGCTCCACTTCATATCAAATTTTTTGTAGTTCAAGATGTTGAATCGAGATCAATAAGTGAAGTATTAGTTGATGTGAGGGGTATTAGCATTTCATGAACAATAATTTGTTGGGTAAATGGATTCCACGCGTGCGACGAATTGGTTGTTTCAACCCAAGATCAAATGAAATGATTGAAGGGTAAAATTCGGGGATTATGAAGATTGTAATGTTGTTATTCACACCGTTCCGTTTCCTCCCAGTTTTTTGACCACTGCCGGAAGGTGCCCTTCAAGTGTATCGTTTCGCGGTGAACGTATGTGCACCTACTTCTCATGACAGCGTATTACCATATCAGATTGCAAGAGCGGGATTGGAAGCGAAATTCAAAGGATTGAGAGGAATGCACGAGCTAAATACCCAAACATTATTCCAACATGACGGTGCAGTTTTGTAGTGGAGCATGATAGGACAAGTGCTACTTGGGCCTTACACACATGTGCGCTAGGACAATATGCAGAGGTATGGTCCGGTTACAATCTAGTAACTTTCTGACTCCACAACAAGGCTTTGGTGGGTTCCATTGGTATCCTAATCGATGGAAGGAAAAGTCTACAAGGAGATTATCTTGTTTCCACACTTCGGACCTGTAGTCTGGCGTTGAAAGAAGCAGAAGGAGATGTATAGAGAGATACTATCTACTGCACAAAATAGGTTCTACTTCCGCAATAGCACTGTGATATGGAACCTGGTATCATAGCCAAAGAATAATTGAATGAGATGACGTGGTGAGTGTGCAAAGGAGCTACCGAAAGGGAGGGTAGCATCGCTAGCACATTTTATCCCAGTCTGGACGGGGCATACTCCCCATGGTACGTGAAGAAGATACCAATCTCGTACTACAGTTATGAAGAATGATAACAGCATCGGAGAGAGCGAATATGGGATATCAACCTTTAGGATTGGACTCGATTACTTCCCCTCATCCGAATGAGACTCCGTATGTACAATCCCTCCGGGGTAGGGAACTCGCTCCTGGTGGGTCTTCTTGCCCTGATCCATCTGGACTTCCTAATGGAGCGTTCGGAGTCCTCCTTTTTCGGATAGAAACAATATTCACTAATTTGTCATGAGCTGTTCAAGACAGATGGAAAACTTTATATATACTCCCATCATCTCACCAGCTATTTCGCAGATCAAGCCTTGCTCGAAAACCACCAGAATTTGCACCTGCTTCCATCGTTCCAGATCAGATATTCCCTTCGTGTCTCATCTACCTCAACAAGCAAAATCTAGCACGAGGGTCTTAGCCAATATCTTACTGGGACTTCCTCCGCAGTCGATCAACTACAATCGCCTCTTTACCGTATTATTGCTTGTTCTGTTCACCTGATTTCAATATGGGAGAACCAGAAAAGGTCGTCGAGTCGCCAGATGTTCGCAGCTTGGCGGACTCCAGCGAGATGGGCGAATCGACCAAAGTACCACCATCACCATCCTCTAGCAGTTTGGCAGAATCAAATAGTTCTGGAGGCTCAAGTTTGATGAAAGTATCTGTGGATCCTAAGCTTCTGGAAGATGTCGCAAAACAATCTGCTACGCCTGTTCTGCGATTCTATCGCTTCATCACCTCCGAATATCGACTTCTGTTCACAATCGTGTTTTGCCTCAATTTGGGAGGTGCCGTAGGATTCCTGTACGAATGGGCTACCAATGGGACACCAAGCAAAACAACAGCTGCTTTGGCAACCTCGATTAACCTGGTGGTCGCTATTGTCATTCGGGAAGAGCATGTCATCAATGGTTTGTATACCATTTTTGCATCCGCGCCAAAAAGCTTTCCATTGTGGATCCGCCGACGCATGGGGAAGATCTACCACTTGGGAGGTCTTCATTCCGGATGCGCCTCAGCTGCAACATTTTGGTTCATCCTTCTCTCTATCGAAACTAGCTGGAGGGGACCGTACCACGCGGAAAAGATCATCCTACTCATCATTATCTACATTTTGGATATTCTTCTCATCTCAATGATTGTCATGGCTCATCCATCAATTCGTGCAAAACTCCACAACAGCTTCGAAATCATCCATCGATTTGCTGGGTGGTCAGCACTTGCACTGCTCTGGACTCTCACCGTACTCAATAGTGATGTCGAGCGATCGTCTACTCAAAAATTGACCAAGGTTCTACTAGTCAATCCCAACATGTGGCTTCTCGCTGTCGCTACATGGAGCATCATTATGACCTGGCTTAATTGCCGAAAGGTCAAGGTTCAATCAGAACAACTTTCAACACATGCCTTGCGCATTTACTTCGACTACGTTAGGCCTTCACCAGGAACAACTATTCGCATATCCAGCAGCCCCCTCTTCGAATGGCATGCATTCGCCACCGTCGCAGACCCAAAGAAAGACGGCTTCTCTCTCATTATTTCGAACGCAGGTGACTGGACCAAAAAATTGATAAGCGAACCACCGAAGGAGGTTTGGGCTCGTCGTACGCCCACATGTGGTGTGTTACGAATCGCTCCAATGTTCCGAAGTATCTTACTCGTCGCTACCGGCTCTGGAATCGCACCCTGCTTACCGGTCATCCTTGCACAGCAAACTAGAATCAATCTCTTTTGGTCGACTCGAGACCCATTGACGACCTATGGTGATGAAATCGGTGGCATTATCAAAGCACTAGGGCCTAACGCATACATCCATAATACGACGACCATGGGGAGACCCGCGACACTCCCTCTTGTGATACAACAGTACCGGGACACTGAATCTGAAGCTGTCATTGTCATTTCGAATCCGAAATTGACTATAAAACTCGTGCAGGATCTAGAATACCTTGGAATTCCTGCCTTTGGTCCTATTTGGGACTCGTAGGAGAAGAGCTGGCTAGCATCAATTCCGTACCTCCGCTCCTTCGCCCTCATTCCCAGTAAATTTGGACATCACGATAATGAACCATGTGCTGTTAATTTCCTATCAATTTATAATCGGCTCCGGAGGCTGTTATTCCGTTTGTTGTGGCGTTTGTTGGTTTTTGTGCTTCTTTCCCATACGATATACGACTTATGTTTGGTTTCTGTATCTTCTTTCAATATAGAAGGATGGAGTAGGAAAAGTACGAGTAGACGTTAGTCAATTAGATCAATAGAATAGATTATCCTTATCGTCCCGCAATGACTTCATCTGATACTTACTTACTGCACTATCTCCTGACAACTAGTACCGGAGTTTCCAATAACGGATTCCCCCTTACATGCCCAGTAAATCTATGGAGCTAGGTAGGTACCCATCTTTCTTCAACGCCATCTTACAGTGGAAGACAGGGGCCGCAGCGCAGGATTCTGACGCCACGTGCCCGGCACGTGAGGGAGATATGGATCCATGTTCAAAATTTGAAGATTGGAGAAGGTTGAAGTGTAGAATACGACACAACATGATCAAGAGTGACCTTTCCGCGGGAGAGAAGGTCGACGAAGCAGTGTAAAGAGAAAAGATGTATGAGGACCAAATTGAGTTGAACCAAATCGTTGCCCGTTCGTTCATGGTTGTGGCGAGCTGACGAGCTGACGAGCTGAACCCGACTTAGTGCTGTAACTACTCAAAGATCTAATAATATGTGTGCACGGGCCTCACATATACACAAGACAATCTGTTTTTCTAATTCTACAAGAAAATAATAAATTATAATAAAAGCTTGACAAACATCAAAACTTTAATCAGCTTCAGCCTCATTGATGGTTGATTAGCTATTGTGTTCTTCGCCCGTCGAGGAAATATTCTATCACTACAAGTGATGTGGTTTTGTTATTAGCATTGGTGATAATTTTGAAGTAAATAAGCCAAGTGACAAGGGAGCCTCAAAAAAAGACAAGCAATGATCGTGCATTCATTTCCGGACTCAGGAGGGTAGTATATATTCTTATCGTCTCAACGATAAGAGTGATTGTTTCCACTTGGCTAGTTCTTGAATGGCACGGAGTAATGGAATAAATATTTGGAATAGCTCTTAGGAGATTCACGATATGTACACCATCGATCTCCAGCAGGATTTGGATCCCTTCATAACACGTGACTGGACACGCCAGTAGTGGGCCCTTTTCCTTGCTCACCCTTTCCTTATGGAGATTTCGGAGAGAGATAGTCAAGATAGTGGAGATTGACTGTCAGAAGCTGACAGCAAGAGCGAGAAGGTGTGTTCTGTATGAACTGTAATCCAGCTCTTCTTTGGCTTGGTTGTTTGTGGCGTTTTCCAGGCGTTTCCAGGCGCCGACCATTCAGTTATGACAGAAGTTTCCGTCCCCTTTCTTCTCCGGAGGGAAAGGACACCATGCAGTTCATGCTCCCGTTGGTTGTCTGCCAGTCAAATGACTGCTATGATTTAGAGGCACCACGAGTTGGCATTGTCGTCCGAGCTTATCCGCCAGATTAGAAGAAGCTCCACCCAGGTCCAGGCATCGGACTGGCTTTCTGTTGCAGAGAATTGCAGAGATTATACGGCAAATGATTTCATTCACTCACATTGTGATTTTCTGGATAACTGGAAGCGCTTTTATACGTATATCAGGATATAGCACTGGACTGATAATTCAATGCAGTCTTCACCAAGTTGCAAGTGGAAAAGCCTTTCACTCTGTACTTTGATGATCGACAGCGAGTTAATCTCGATGAGCATGTTGTCACAACCGGGAGGAAAGACTTTTGAATTGCTATTTGTTGAGATATCCTGGTTCTCTGAATGTCAGTCTGTCTATAGGTTCTCTTGAAAAGATTGAAGCTGCTTGTTATCTAAAGATTTCTTGAATTTCTTGACCTTTTACAATTGCATCTGACTGATTGATGCAGATAACAATCGGGAAGATGAGTCCTAGCTCCACATATTGCTGCCATTTCATCAGATCGTGGCTTCCATGCATTTCAAATCCACCAGCGTCGTTTTAAACCATGGAAATTTCACTCTGTTCTGGTCGTATTCCACAGATTTGCACCCTGTATCTTGCGATTCCTACATGAATGACAGGCAATTTCATGATTGACGAAACAGTGCCCACCTCTTAACAAGACTTTATCTTTGCTTCTCATGCCTCTTTCGTTTGATCACTATGCGAACTTCGCGACTAAAAACATACCTGATGTACTACTCTTCCTCTGATTCTGTTCATGTTTGGCCGCACTGTATTGTCAAAGTTTTAGGAATTATTATGAGCGTCCAATATGTACGGCTGCGACTTCCGCAGCCAGTCCAGGTGTTGCAGACTCCACTGGAACACACCAGGTTCCTATTGACTTCAGTCGCTTTGCTTCTACGAGTTAGATAATGTGACCAATTGATGTTTGTGTCGCATCGATGGAAGGCTTATCTCCGGAGGTGTTTTTTTCCTTCAGAAATTGTTGGTCAATGAATAATGGCTCAACATCAGGTGCAGCAGAGACGGTCCAAACCACTTGTCTTGATAGCAGAGAGACAGGAAATACCGGGCGGTGCGGGGATTACGTTATCCGATTGCACACGATGATTTCAACAATTCTAGCACAGATACGTAGGTAAATTGAGAGCGACTGGGTTAGGCATCAACACATGAGATGAAAGCACAAATATCTTGCATGGTTCACACGGCATCAGAATGTGTTTTGACAACCACGCATGCTCGCAGGACGGTATACAATGGCAACGGGATAAGAGTGTGGAACGGGTTTTATCAATGCTTGAGGCTTTACCGTCGAATGCGGTCCTGCAAATTACTCACTTCTCCTGCGGAACTAATTTCTCTGGTACAACTCTATGGGATCCAATAAGGCTCTATTAAAATCATCCTAGCCATCACCATAAAAATACACAAAAAAGCATCCGCGGTATACTTGGGTCGAATTTTTTTGTGAGATTACCAAAAAGCTAAATAAAGACAGCAGACCCTCAGGTATTTCTTTTTACAGTTAATCATTTTTACATAATCTCCTCTTCTTCGGGAACTACTCTCCATCTTGCAGATTATATATCTGGATCTGCAATTAGGAGCTTCTGGCGCCATCACACCCATAAATGTGGGTGAATGAATCCCTTTTCCCCGGACTTTGTGTCAATCATGAGAATTCGTCAACAAGTGCTCCTTTGATTAGTTTGTTGGGGGTGGCAATCTCACAGCACGTAATTCGGCGAATAGGTGGCTCGGATCGGCAGATTCATTGAGCATTTGGATGGAGGCATAATAGAGAGTTGCGGAAAAGAACGTAACATCTGGAGTAGCCGATGGGGTTAGGAATGCATGCGACCGAGAAGATTATTGTTTCAAACCCACGGGTTGTATGACATGTGAGCAGGCGAACGGGGTATGGATTTTGGTGCCTATTTTTTAATTTCCGAGAATATTAGGAAATAGATTTGCTGTCCCCGATATCTAATCAAATGATATCCTGTATCTAAATCTGTTCATATACTTATTTTTTACAAGCACCTCGAGCAAAATACTGGTGTACCAAGTTCAAAATGGTCTGTATGGTTGCTGCATGTGGCCGATGTTACCAACGTTGTGTGAGTCTTCTGGATAAATAAACAAGCTGGAGAAAATACTCTCAATCCATGAGTTAAATTCAGAATTTATCTCGACCAGCTTCTGGATTCTTGCATCACATCACTTCCTTCCCCGTACGATTTAGCAGCCGGTGTCAATGTCTTTGATTTATTGCCAGCACGCGAAGAAATATCCGACAAAAGTCTTTACTTTTCAATAATTTCCAATAGATCCATTTATAACTTCTAGTACTCCTCTTCTTCTTCCTATCATAAATCCCATACCCTCGACGTGTATCTTATGGCAACTTCTCAAATACTTGATTTAATTTTTCTGCTCTTTACCATCTTTCGTGGGAACTATTTCATATTTCTGCGTCACTAGATCTATCGTGATATCGAAGGATTGCATTGTATTGGTACTCGGAGTAGCTCCAATAGAATTCCATTGTCTTCGGTATTGCTTGCTATGGCAGATGAATCCACTCCCGCAATGCTTTACTCTCAGATACCCTTCTCCCAGAACATAAATTGACAGAGATGCAATAAAGCACCGCAGTTACTACCTCTCTGTCCAGCTGACTAGACAATACATTATCAGATTAACAACTCCAACCCTGATCATCCAACTCTTTGACCGTAACTCGATTGACAGGAAACGATTACACATGCGCCACCAATTTTCAAGCCCATGCTCAATACAGCTTCAACATGCACAGACAAATTGAAATTACGTTCCTAGGACTAGGAAAGTGGTAACTTTCGCAATATAAACAAATGAACCAGCTGTCCGTCCTCTCCTCCATACTTTGAGCCCAGATTATTGTGGGTAATCGCCTAAGTAGTCGACTTCGGGTTTCAAGATGCAGGTCAGCGATAGTTTCAGAATATTGAAATTAAATCAAGAACTTTTTACTGTTCTTTAATCTCTTGACCTTGATACAGCTAGATTAGAATACTGATTTCTGCGCTGAATAAAAGATAGTAACAGAATTCTGAGCACTCAAGTTATGCCGTGCTTGGGAAAGACTTGATGAGGGATATTAAAGAAACTGATATGGCTGCATTACTGACTTTCTGTGTTTGATCTTCAACATCTGTTTTCTCCCAGATACCAGTCTATCAGGATATCCAACTTCCTTCCAACACTGATGAGCGCCCATTCACCGTCAGGCCGTCAAAACTAGAACCCATTTTTAACCTTATGAGTTTTTAACCCTCTATCTTTTGCCGCTTAGATACCAAATTCTAAATCGCAAGTCTGCATACATCTTCCCTGCGAAAAAAGGCAGATAATCACCGCACTTAGATTTGTTCCAGTTCAATTCTGCCATCTTTCCAAGCTATTATACTCAGTTACTCAATCACGAAATGGCCCATCAATATGGCGTGATACAGGATCGATTCAGCCCTGTAGCCCTACAATATACCCTGCTCATATCCTGGAGCCATCTACCTCTTAATTTGACGTCGAGACTTGTGGTGCTGAGGAGATATGTACGTGGATGCAAAGCCATTTCTCAGCAAGATGTACGAATTAATACTGGGCGTTTGTATGCAGCGCTTTGTGTTAAAAATCAGGGGTTTGAATGATAATTGAGATGCTCTTGATATTCATTACTAGTATTCCCTTATCTATAGCACCTTTATGCGAAACATAGTACTAGAGGAGCCATCAAGCACATGATGCTAGTCTAAAAGAATGAGGTTCTCAAGATAATTGTGTTTTTATCCAGGATTTCTTCCTTTGAACCACAAATCCTATCCAAATCCAACATCCCGTAGGACCATCCTAACTGAACAAGGATGATTCGTCTCTGATATCTGATATAGCGACTAAGCTCTTGGCCCTACGTTAAAACCAAATAACATAAGTTGCATTCCCCTTTTGCAATCTCGCATCACAATTTCTGGCCTCACCTTTCGTTCTGCTAATCCAAAGTATTTCCAACTTTGCTATCACTTCCCCGACAAATCCAAACTAGCTAAACATAAGCATAACTAAGGACGTCAAATCTTGAGAAGTAAGCGGCGAAAAATCAATGACATCAAAAAATATATTCTTGATGTGTTCGCTGTGATATTGCAGTTGCAGCCGCAGTCCAGACTGTCAATAGGAAATAGAGTGAGGAACAGAAGATACTCAAGAAGGGTAAGCCAGAACTGGAGTGAAGTAGAACGGTGCTTCTTGGTAGGAGAAGTGTATTGCAACTGTCACTTAGAGTCTATGAATGTACCAAAAAAGACTTACTTATATAGTTATACTGTCATGGCAATCCCTATTAGATTGTATGCGGACCTATTTGTGCATTTCTGACTTGGAATATTTGGAGCTTTATCAACACAATCGGTCTAGGATTTTGAGAATTCCTTGATAACGTGATTGGAGCTGGCTAGCAATAGAAGGTCTCGATCACCAGGTGCAACTCGAAGGATTTGATGCTCAGCTGAAAGGATATGTATCTGTTTTCCTTTTCCAATTAAATTCTCTGGCACTTGTGCAAAAAGAATATCAATACCTTATTTCGACATCTCAACTAGACTACAAATATGCCTCCTCAATCCTCTTCCTGGCGATAGAATCTTTCCCAGTTGACCAAAGTTGTGACCAAGCCGGGATCGACAGGGGGCTCAACAGCCTTAATATCTTTTGTTCAATCTTTGAGCTCCGAAGTGAGAACCTGGCACTTATTTTTCGTAATCTCTCAATATGAGTTCATGTCCTTCGAGCAAGCACTTGACTGCTGTCCTGACCGTTGCTTGGATTTTCACAATTTCAGGGGCTTCAAAATAATTTTAATTGACAACCTTTGGCATCTTCAAGGATACTTTTCCAAGTTATAACCTAGATAGGCTTCGATTTTCAAGGTTAGACCCCAGGTTGCAAGGTTTCAGATGGGACCCTCAAAAGAACATTGGATTATGCTGATCGTCGTTGATTCTTTAGTATCCACAACATGTATACAGACAAGGATATGCTTGTGCTGTCAAACACTGTCGCCGCATGCTGAGAATGTTGTCAGTTGGAAGAATTCAAAAGGTCAAACAGACAGATATAGCAAAACAGTAGCTTTAGCCCATAAGGTTAATGAACACAAATAAAGTTATACATGGAGCAATGCCAAGTACGTGCCAAATAAATCAAATCGCAAACAAGTAAAACGTTTCAATTGCACACACACATATACTCGTAATCCGATCTTGCTTTTGTAATGGGGCCCGAGTCGTAAGCCAAGGCGTCATACATAATGTCAATAGATCCCACTAACCTTCAAATGAAAGTTTAATCCACTCTGATGAAACAGATGCATATAAATGTCATGGTCCATCATCAAAATATCGCCTATGGTAAATACATATATCAGAAACCGGTGTCCTCGTAACCAAAGGTGTAAATAAGTTAGAAGAAAGAGACCCCTGGACACTATTTAGATCAAAAAGCATTATTCTACATGGTCAAGCATTTCTTGCCGAAGCCGACACTTGGCTGGCAACTTGGCTATTCCAGAAAGAAAAGATTGACAATCAACTTTCTCCATTTTCTTGGGAACGACATGGAATAATCGGATGGGAATCCAAATCCGATCCACCTTATTTTAATAAGAGGGACCTTGTTTATAGTATACTGTGAATGTTTGATTGCTTAAAATATAATATATTTGTCATTATTTATATATATTATTTATATCTGTATATAAAAGAATTATATTAAAACTAATAAAGAAAATTATATATTTTATTCTTTTAAAAAATCTTTAAGATTTATTATATATAATTTAAAAAAAAAATTTTATTAGATATAATATAATCAAAATTTTAGATTGTATTGTATTTTAAATTATTAAATTATCTACTTTAACTTATTATAATTCTAATCTGGAAAATAATCTACCTGTTTACTCTAGTTCTTTTTCCGATCAAATCACATTCATTCTCGCTCACATCTCCATCCATCTCCTGCTGAATATTTTCTTTTTAAATTTATAAGGCTCATTTGGTTTGTACTAGTGATATACTTTGATAGCGTATTGGAGGAGCGATGCTCCCAAAAGTATTATGCGCAGGTAGACGCATTCTTTTGTTGGTTTTCGACATCCTTCTAAACATACCAGAATGACACTTCTTCACCAGAACATCCTACTGCATTTGCCTACCTTTCTTCGCGGAAGGCTAGACTGCAAACATAGTAGTAGTATTTAAATATCACGCGTACAACCAGAATGTGCACCACTGTCCAAAGCTTCTAGCGAAGCCAGTCTCAAGTTTCGAGAAGACTTCTAAACGCACGCGCGCTTCTTATTAATCTAGTATCAATTTAAACCCTCCTTAATGTCCCAAGAACCCCACAATTTCTCCTCGCATCTCTCCGCCTACGGCCGAAGCAAGATAGACAGGCCGCGAATTTCAAATGTTACATGTTGTTGAGATTGGGGTAGAGTACAACCGATCCATCCTGGCTAGGACGTTTGTCTACGTAAGTCTAGAGGTCCCTGTCCCTGAAAATCCATGAGAAGGGGTTTATATGAACCTGTCATCCCGGGATGGTCTTGGCATTCAAACGTCCTTCATTAGATAGATATAGAAGCTCATTTGTAGGTGTTGTCTCTCTAATTCTTTATCCATATCATCTCTCTTTGCTTTTTGCATATTTCTCTCTCTCTCTACTATACCCTGATTTAGTCTGCTTTTCATTCAAGATACCCATTTATTCCTTTTGAACATCATTGTTATACCCAGTAATTGCCATTCTTTTTGCAAACAGATCATATCATACCTTTCATCATGGCGAACTCACGTCTTTACACACCAAAACCTATCACGGATATCTTCACGGGAGACACCGACATCAACCGTCGAGACTGCCGTCGTAAAGTCCCCATGAAAGTGCTCATTCTCGGGCTGGGTAGGACGGGAACTGCATGTTCGTTCCCATTCGAACAGTTTCATCTGCAAAACAAAATACTAACCGATTCCACAGCAATGAGAGCAGCAATGCGCGAGCTAGGCTATGTAGACACATACCACATGATGTCAGCCAGTATCGAAAACCCACCGGACTGTCTCCTCTGGCGCGATGCCTTCGACGCCAAGTACCACAATGGCCCCGCCTTCACCAGGGCAGACTGGGATCAACTTCTGGGCCACTGCCAAGCAGTTTGTGATTGGCCAGCCGTAGCCTTCGCCCCTGAACTCATCGCCGCGTATCCCGAAGCCAAAATCATCCTCACAAATCGCGACGTCGATTCATGGCACGCATCTACACTCAAGACGGTAAACTGGCGCGTGAACGACTGGGAGCTCGAAAAACTCAAGGGGTGGGATTGGGCGGCTAGCATGTATAAACCCATGTTGCAAGAGTTTTTCGATTGTTTCTTCGAGGGCGATTTTGAAAATAAGGGGAAACAGATCTATACTCAACATTATGAGAACGTCAGGAGTATTGTGAAGGCAATGGGACCCGCTGGCGAGGGCAAATTGCTGGAATACAAGATTACTGATGGATGGGAAAAATTGTGCGACTTTTTGGGAGAAGCGGTTCCTAAGGATAGAACATTCCCCAAAGTCAACGATAACAACGATTTCGTTGATCGATCGAAGTGGAGAAACAGATGTCAGTTGATGAATGTTCTGTTTAGATACTTTTGTATAGTGGTTGGTTGTGGACTGACATATGTTTGTCTGATGAGAATATGGAATCTGTTGTAGGCGGGAAGAAATCAACGGCGAAACTTTGGGAAAGGGGATGTATGAATGGATAAATACTGCGTTACTGTATATCTTTTAGAAAGAAGCAAAGCATTATTGGGTTTGGGGTCTGGTTAGAGGGATATGTAGGGTATGTGCATTTACTGTACACTCTAGGTTTTTTGTTGGGTTACCTTTTTCTGTTGTACATTATATATACCCTCGAGATCGATCCACTTGTTCTTTAGAGACAATATATATATATATTTATTCATCATCTTACTACATTTTATATACATTTTTAAACAGTATCTTTTGTTTTCCATCTTTCTACAATAAATAAACTGTCTATACTGCGTAACCCGGAAAATGTATATTTTCATCTGGAATTCCGTGCACTCACTCCATCGATACCTATGTAGTAGATATCACATCTACCACACGAAAGCTAACCTCGAATAGCTGCATCAAAGCTTCAAAGACCAAGTTACGGACGCGTACTCTGTTCTGGATTAGGGGAAAAGACGGAGAAGAACTTTGGAAATTCAAGAAACTGGATCACCGCATAATAAGGATATGAGGTCTGGAAGTGGAAGTGGACAAGGTGTTTTGAGTCTGGACAAGTCTTCACTCATATCGCCGCATTTCGACCTCCGCAACAATGCACATAAGACTTACAAATATCTCGGGCAGGTCAACAATGGAACCAATAGATCTGACAGATCAAATTAATGCATGCTTTTTCCACCGGGCGTCATCTACGTAACGCTTTGGAGATTAAACAAAAAAACATTAAGTCTTACCATTTCAAGGTGACGCGGCCAGAGGATGACAATGAACAGACATACCGGTGCTAGACCTAAGTTTTACTTACTCTGTTTGGTCTGTGCTTTGCGTGTGCATGAGTCGTACTCATTTGGGTATTGATTTGCATGGGTTTTTGCAAAAATGGATCATGATGATGGGCATTGGAGAAGATAGGGGCGCAGAGGTGTGATCTAATTGGCTCAAACGTGGATTGCACATTCATTTTATTCTGTACTCAAAGACTGGTAGGTATTTACATGAGTATATGCAATGGGTATTCGCGGCTGCTTTCTCTCCCAAAGAAGGAAATGTTCAAACAAGCAAAGAGCTAAAAATGTGTCTTTTATGTGCAGGATAGAAATTCGACCGGAACCCCCCAGAAGTTTCCAAACAACCTCCGTTTTGCTCCGTTTCCCAAGTCTTGCCCTCTAACCGGATAACAATGGGACTCCTAGACCCCGAGGCCTCCACCTCAATAAACTAGGCCCTCTTTTCCTTCTCCTCCAAATCATCGCTTCCCTTACTCCCACCACTAACCCGGCAACCCCCGCAAAAACCATCAACGTCAGCAATGGCCAACTACTGGGCCCCTCCAATTTCACAGGCTTCAGCGACCAAATCTGCGTTCCAGTATTAGCATTAAAGATTCTCGAAGCCTAAAGCAAGAAAAAAGACAAAGTCAGCCTTACCTTTTCTAAATTCAAATCCAGCGGGAAACTTACCCCCAATAACTCTTCCTCTCCTGTCACATTATTGTAACTCCCCATTCCCTTCACCCTCAAGTATCTTGGATACATGCGGTGGATTTCAAACTCTGTTTCAAAAGTGGTTTTGTCCGCGTAATCTAGAGTTTCCCACTTCCCCTCTTCCGCTTCAGGCTCATCAGCCCCTTGTAACAACCATTTCCTAACTTCGGTTGCTCCATTCCAACTCACATAAAGGCTCAACCAATCGTCTCCATTGGTCAATATGCGGACGTCGGGGTCGGTCATGGGCCATCCGTGCCAATCGAATTTAAAGGTCCGATATGATTGGACTTCTCCAGCTCCAAATCTACTTTGTGGTCCAAAATGTACATCACAAATAGCGGTTCCGTTGTTATCGTACTCGGTGAATGCGCCAGTGTTTCCATAACCCATGATTACGTGGTCATCGTCCAGCATTTGAAGATTTCCTTGTGAGATGGCGCGGATACCGTTAGGATTCATATACTCACGAATGACCTCTACCGTCATGTTGATCTCATCGAGGGAGACGAGAAGCCCGCGGGTAGCATTTCCTGGATGAGAATCATCACCTGCATTGTCGAATAAGGAAATGGCAGTGCGATTGTGGCGCCAGCGGGCATCGTGTTGATATGCGAAATTGGTAGCTAGTCCGCCAGAAAGATCTTTGAACATATTTTTCTTGCCTCCAAGAATCCAGATAATATCCCCAGTGGTACCATTTAAATAGGTCAGGGAGTGAAAATATCTGCTGGAAATAAGGAAGTTGCCCTTGGCATCTTTATCAATACTGTTTATGTGAAAGAAATCGAAGGCAGATTTTACTCCTCCATCTCCGTCTGGTATATCTCTATATGTATCAGAGACAGGATGATGCTCTGCCGCTCTCCATTGGAACAAGAGTTCACCTGAAGCCAAATCGATTTCCTGTATAACACAATCCCAAACATACCCCTGAGGTATTCCAACATATGATAAATCGGCTACCACAACGTCGTAGATTGTAACCAGAGCCGTGCCGTTTTTGGTGATTGTAAAATCGTGTAAATCGCCCGCGAGACCGTTTGCCGCAACGACTTTATTAACCTCCCTATAATTTTTGTCGAGCTAGGCAAGTCAGCATAAACCAAAATAGATGCGTTCGAGACAACGTATACTGACCATATAATAACTCCCCGCGCCATGTCCCTGCACAGCATCGGTTCCAGCCCAGAAGGTCAAATACTTTTCCCCCAAAAAATTCTGAACCTGAAGATTATAGACTTGATCATAACCTCCTTTGGTCCAAATCAAATTTCCTGCTGAATCCAAAATCATTGGACCTGGATTACTAATGGATCTCCCTCGAGGACTCAATACCCAATATAAATCATTCCGACATAGTGTACTTGAGCGTAACATATTCAAACGCGGGGAAACGACATCGGTCGACATATAGGTCTGGACTGGATATGATCCATAGCTACCAGCATCGAAAGCATCATCGCCATAAAAAGGGCCTATCTCAGCAACGGTGAGGATAGGTAAGAGGGTGAGAAGAGAAAAAAACGACAGGATTTCCAGGCCCATGGTAACCTGACTCAATAGCAACAAGAGAATAGAAAGATGTATGTCATTTGCTCATGAGACTTTGCGTATGAATGAATGATAATTTACAAGGGGAAGGAAGTAAGTAATTAGATCAAAACCTACTAGGATATAGTAGCAATCGACGGCCAAAAATACTTTAATAGCATAAACAGAAGATCAACTGCCACCATCTGTATATGGGGGGTCGAAAGGGTTATTGTAATCTTTGGAGGTTGAGAACTTACTGGAACTCAGAACTTGGGAGCAACATTTGAAGGCTGTCGTGCGAAGGAAGAAGCCTTTCAAGCAGTTAGGAACGAAGTAGTCTGTGAGTCTCTAGAACGTATTGTGGGGATATAGAAACATGTCTATGGGTCTAGGAGATGCAGCAATGGACGTAGACGTGTATGAATGACTGCAATTTGAAATTCACACCCGAGTAGTCGTAATGCTTCTCGGGAGCGAAAGGTTGATTTCAGGTTTCTAAGCCGTTTCATGATTTGTGGTTTGGTGTAATTAAAGTAGTAACGAGGTAGTAGTAGTAGTCGTAGTAGTAGCAGTAGTAGTAAGTGAGTTGAATGAACATGGACATAAACATGGATTTGCATCTTGACATTGGCAGAGTTAGATTGCGACGCGACGCGCCAAGACTTTTCGGGTGGGCGCTTGCATCGCGCTTGGAAGCATGCATCAGATTAGTCGCTGTCAAGTGAGTGTCATGTTCTTCGATCCTAGAAAACATTCATCATCATTATTTTAATTGAGATGACTTACCACTTACCACTTACCTAGGTACTATGGATATTCTGCATATTCTAACTCTTTTGGGCGTCTCCTCCAGAGTGAATGCATTTAGCAATTCGGCCAGTCTTCACCGGATCTCCGAGAGGTCGCCTCGAATTCGAATCCCCCAGTGATTCAGGATTGAACTACACGCCAACTTAACCTTTCCATGGAGGTTTAGCAGTCGGCGGGCGGGGGATTTAAAAGTAGGAACGTGGAACTTCGAACAAGTCTGAACATCGTCAATCCTTGACCTTCATCCGTGCCATTTTTATTACCTTGTCCCTTGCACTTTTGTGTCCTTGTGTACGGAATATTGCTTTCCTTTTAACCCTGATTCTTATCTCGGTTGGACGATTCTCAAACAAGTACAGAAAATGGGTACCAGCCGAGAACTAACGGTTTTGCGAAGCGTGCATAATTTTGCAAGGCTTGGGAAGTTGGAAAGTTGGGATCTGAGGTGGAGCATGAATACAACTAACCATTCTGTTCAGAGCGCGAACTCAACTACGCAGCGATGGCCAAGCATGATACTGAGATTGATGATGATGATGTATATCCCATACGCACACATTTTCCCCACCACCACCACCACCAACAAGGGTGAGGCACAAAACTCTAACTGTCCACGAGGCAAAAGAGCAGTAACTCCGATTAGAGACATCCAAATGTTTTATTGATGGAGATCAAAGTATACATTTTGATCCCTCTATGATTTATCCCTTTTCCGTTCTTTCCTTTCTTTCAGCATCCATTTGCCTACTTGGCACAATTCTTGATTGAGCCCCCCATTCTCTTCCAATCTTCCAATCTAGCTTCTTTCCCTTCTTTTTTTTGTTTGTTGATTTGTACCGTTCATTTTTTTTTGGCTTGCTTGCTTATTTCGTGACTTTTGGGCGTTTCTGATTTTGTTTCATTTTATTTTCACATAAATCCTTGGATGAAAGTTAATGACCATGTCGGAGAAGACCAACTTTCCAATGCCATCATGGTCACCGTCCCTAGCTGAGAACAGAGGTGTGGGTGGTTTCCATCGCCGACACACCTCTCTCGTGCCTCGGTCCCCACGTGATACCTTCGAATCACGATGCAGTACTCCTTCAAAACCCGGTTCGGAAACATCTGGTCCCAAGCCGCAAGCAGTGACCTGGATGTCATTGCCGCAGAAAGACCAGCTAGCTATTCTCTTCTTTTCTAGATTGGTAGATTTCCTACAGGTTGCTTCGTTGCAAGCCTATATGTTCTATCAATTGAAGAGTTTTGATTCGGGTTTATCTAATGCTGCTATTTCGTCGCAGGCGGGGATACTGCAAGGGTGTTTCACCGGGGCTCAGGTCTGTACTGCGGTACTATGGGGCAAGGCCGCTGACACCTGGGGGAGGAAAATGGTTTTGATGATTGGATTGGTTGGAACGGCCATTTCATGTGTGGGATATGGATTCTCGACGACGTTCTGGCAAGCTGCTCTATTTCGAGCTTTTGGTGGTGCTATCAATGGTACTGTTGGAATTATGTTAGTAAATACATCCTCTATGTTCAAGTCTGTAATAGCTAAACCTTTTTGATTAGACGTACCATGGTTGCAGAGTTTACCATAGAAAAGAAATATCAATCTCGAGCTTTTTTGATCTTACCTATGAGTTTCAATGTGGCTGGTATATTGGGTCCAGGTATGTATATAGTATTGGAGTAATCACACCATCATGTACTAATATTGCTCATAGTCATGGGTGGATTACTTGCCGATCCAGCAATGACACTACCCGGTCTTTTCGGCGACCAAGCTGCATTCGGATTTGAGTGGCTGCACTCATATCCTTATGCTCTTCCCGGCATTCTCAATGCCGTCTTCTTGGTAACTACCGGCGCCATCGTGTTCCTGGGATTAGAAGAGGTGCGTGCTCTTGACATGGCATATATTCCGTCGTCTCCATCCCCACATACCTGAATACGCGATCCTAACTTTCGGCGTTTATCATAGACCCTTCCTTCAGCGCGTGGCCAGTTCGATTATGGAATCAGCCTTATGAATCGTATTAAACGATCAATAGGTTTTGGAACTACCGTGGCTCCGGTTGACTACTTTCATCTCGAGGGCTCGACTGATAGCCTGGATAACTTCGACCCTAAATCAATCGCTCGTCCCGCCGCAAACAAATTACCCTTCAATCGCATTTGGACCAAAAATGTGATCTTCACCCTGATCACCGGTGCCTTTTTCGATTTCCATCTTGGAGCCTTCACAAATATCTGGTCACTCTTCCTCTCGACCCCTCGACCTAACTCCGCCGACTCTCAATCTCTTCCTTTTGTATTCACAGGTGGTCTCGGTATGCCCGCAGCCACGGTCGGTTTTGCGACATCCATTCTCGGCGTCTTAGGCATGGCTCTACAGGTTCTCCTTTATCCATCTGTACATGCCAGACTCGGTACTCTCCTTTGTTTTCGATTTTTCCTCATCTTATTCCCCGTCGCTTATTTCTTTGCTCCATATTTGGCAGTATTACCCTCTAGTACCTCGGCACCAGCACCAGCTGCTGGACCAGCTATCTGGATTGGTATTTTCTTTGTGCTTTTACTTGCTGTTGCGGCGAGAACATTTACCCTCCCTGCCACCATTATCTTGTTGAATAATTGCTCACCTCATCCTTCTGTTCTGGGTACGATACATGGGATTGGGCAATCGGTGTCAGCGGGTTTCCGCACGGTGGGACCAGTGGTCGGCGGGATTTGGTATGGACAGGGATTGGAACGGGGAGTGGTGGGATGGGCATGGTGGGAGACGGCGGTGGTGGCTGTGGCGGGATGTGTAACTGCAATGTGGGTTTATGAGGGAAGTGGTCATGAGGTCTTTCTGCAAGGGGAAGAGGAAGATATGGAGGAAGTTGCGATGCGAGAATTGATGGGGGAGAATCAGAGGGAAAGAGGGGAGGGCGTTGCTGCCGAAAGACAGGGGCTCATGGGACAGATGGGTGGAAGTAGTGGAAGTACCCGCTTGGATTTGAGACATTTGGATGATGAGGTAGAGCGGGGAAATATGGTAGGGAGTAGTAAGGGCGTTGGCTCAGAGGTTAGGAAGGGCCTGACAAAGAGCTAGAGTGGAGGGAATGGAAGGCGGGGAGGGAATAGACATATAGATGTCCATTATATATCATGGGAATGAATACCACAATTTGTGTTTAGAATCAAAAGGATGGGAGGATGAGGAACCCAAAATTTATTAAAATCTATCAATGATTCCCTTATTGTGATTGCTTGAGCCCATTCGAAATTCTGTACATATCTTCAATCGTGGTGGAGATTAGTAAACTTGATCTCGCTGCTCAAAGCTGGAGTAGTAAGTATTTTATGATATAACTTCAATGTTCCAACATTACCGCAGACATTATAATCGATCATATTTCTAGATAATACCTGGGACAAGCTCTAGGCCACTTAGTCATAACTTTGTTTTTTCCTACACTAAAAAATCAGTATTATGTTATCCACAGCAGGTAGTATTCATGCTTATGAGTGGATTTTAATCATTCATGCTGAGTGTTCGACTTCTATGGATGTTACAGCGACGTACTAACAATATGGTGAAACAACTTACCACATTGGAAATCGCACTTTTCTTACCTTAAGTGCCACCCAAGCTGCTTCTCAATCATTAATTTTGCAATTCAATGCATCATACGCGTCGCCTTTCCTCGCATACCTGCCGCCAACCAACTTAGCCATTACTCTCCATCCCGTATATTCGCGCCATATTAAACAGCCGCCATCGTCCCGATGAAGGTGATAGTTCCATTTTGCTTGCCTTTAATCCCAAAAGTCTCATCAAAGTGATGCTACAAGGGAATTTCGACAAGGATTTGAATTGAGAGAAACATAATCCACTACTATTTGTAAGAAAACTTGTAAAGTTCTTTATATACTTCTCCTGAGATGGCATATTTCTGAACCTCGGCGGGACTTAAACCTAGGAATATCGCTGCTCTTTTAGACGAAATAAAACTACCTATTAGCTGCCACGGATCTTTTCCCTCAGATTTTGGCCTTGAGGATTTTTCGTAGACGTATAGTGGGTTAGATGGTTTAGATACTGTCGTAGAGGGCTTTGCGATAGTCTTTAAAGAGCGTGTTTGTCTATGGCGCCTTGCTATTGGTGTTGATGGTGGAGATAGAGAGGTCCATGGGGAGGGACTCGAAAGACGCGGGATTGCGAACATTCTTGAAGTGGTTTCGCAGATTTGAGAGTTATTGTGTGTATGACGTGTTTGCAGGAGGGATCGAAGCTTTTGTTTGAGAATCGTGGGGCAGATTATGGGCAGGTTTTGTTGATCTCTGCGTAGGAGAGCAATGGCCAAGCTGGAGGATTGTTAAAAGATTGTTTAAAGATTGTTTGGGATTGAGGTTTACTTTACTTACTTGCCCTCATTAGGATCAGAAAAGATTCGAGATATAATGTGACCCTGTATTGAGCTATTAGTCAAGTAATTCACGGTTCCTTGACGCGATATGATGTGCGTATGAGGGTTTCGCATGATTATGGAGCATGTGTATATCTATGGAAAGAAGCTTGAGATCCTCAAGTCCAAAAGCTCTGAGTATCCAACAACTTTGAAGGTCACCAGGCCCATGAGCTTTGAGTACGAGCTCCATCATGAGTTTGATCAGGTACAAATCCACCACTATCTGTATCATGGAGGCAGAAAACTTGACAAAGAGCTTACACCATTACTACCACTTCCAATACTAATTGCAAGACCACGAGGTTTCATTGTGGCTTCAAGCGATAAGATGGTTGATATCACATAACACCCTTTGATTAAGGTCGTGTCAGGCAGTGAGATATACCACTTGGAGATATCAAATATAGAGAGCTGTTGAAGATAAGTCGAAGGAAGGAATTAACCGGGTAATCCTCGGCAACCGTCGGAAGGCTTGAAATTTGTCCTCCGACCTCATCTCTTCAATCTCTGATTTTCGCCAAATTCAACTGAATTCATTTTGTAAGATCTTAATACTTTTGTTTGTCAGTTCTATTGATTTCTATTGATTCTATATCAAAATTAAGGAAATTTACTTCCTTCCAATCATCATTAGATATCAGCAGTTCTTAGAGGGAAGAAAGAGCAGATTTCTTCTGCTATTATGGCTTGCTTCGCTTCATTGTAAAGAGCTCCGTCATCCCAATCCTCCATGACCCCATCAATTTATCCATTCGTCCATGGCCAATCACTCTTTACCTTCTAATCAATTTCTCAGCGTCCCAGTCATAAACAAAAGAAACAATAAGAGGGAGGTATAAATCTGGGAAAAGTCTTGTGAGAACCGGCTCAGTATGGTATCCGCAAACGCCGCAAATGCTCCTCCGATCATGTAGTCATGGCGGCTTCATTATCATTACCCCGTAACTGCTTCACATCCACCCCCCATGTCCATTATTCTTATCAATCCGCTGGATGGACGATCCGCCCTCAGTTGGTGTATAAGAAACATCGTGGCTATCGTCAGTAACGGTGCCCGGTACTGGTGCACTTGCGAATGGAAATCGAGCCCGAATTTCTTCTCGTCGTGCTAGACTTCTTTTTACGGCTTTGCTCATTGTCTCTTCGCGAAACTGGTGTTCTTTATCTTCGCCATAGATATCGGATATGCTGGCCGTTCCGTATACTTTTCCTCTTCCTTCCAACATAGCGAGAGCATTATCGCGTTCTGCAACAGTACGTAGAACATCGGCTTCTGCCGGGGAAGGGAGAATGGCATTGTATGAGCGATTTCTATTTCCGGTGGCGGCGTCAGATATCGGTTCGATCCAGTTATTTGGCGTAGACTGTGTACCGCTGGAGTTTGTATTGGGCGAAGTAGAGTTCGTCGGCGTGGAAAAGCTTGACGGAGGCTCGATCCAATTCTTGGTTGGTGTTGTAACCAATTTATTTCGAGTTTGAGGGATCGAGGGTGCGAGAAGCTGTCGATTACTGCCGGAAGGCCATGCTGTAGCCGGCGTAGAAGGCGATAGAACCTCCCCATGAAGCTCGGAACTTTGATTTGAGATATGGCCGTCATTGTTTGACCAATATGACTGTGTTGATTCATCAAGGCTCTTTTTTACTTGCCGAGGTTCCGGCTCAGCACAAACATACCTAGTGGTTTCTTTTCCACTCAACTTGGGATCCCTGTCTGGAAACTTTGGCAGAATTGAAGGAGCGATAGATGTACCATTCAGAGATTTTGATCGGTGGACAGTCGGGGCTTTATCATGAGGTAACGTGGAATCGCCGGGAAGCTCAGCTGGTAGAGGGCTGGTGACATACTGCAATTCTTGCTCATAAGACCTTACGGGTCGTGATGGTGTTAACGGAACTGGTACTGCAGCCCCCATAATGGCTTGTTTGATAGAATCAGTGCCCAAGGTCGTCTTTTCACCAAAAGGCCAAGACGGCCATAACTTTTTGCTCGTCGAGCCTAAAGCATCGAAGAAACTTGCCCGGTCCTTTCGCAAGCTAATCCTCTGGAAGGATATCCTATTCCCTTTGTTTATGTGTGAAGTCTGCCCATCATGCATGTTTCCTCCCGGTAGTGCAATAAAGGGTAGTGCATCATTGTTTCTCTTCTGCAAGTTCCTTCTACGTAACCACCATATAAGCAAGCCGATTGCTGCGAGAGTGAGGACCGCACCAACAATGATAGGAACTATTATGACCACAATTGGTGTTGACTTATGATCTTCCCTGTTGGATGCTGTTGATGTTGATGGGGATGTGGCATATGTCATGGTTGAGGATGATGTTGTGGAAGAGACAGGCATAACATCAGATTTGCTTGTAGTGGTCTTCGATGAGAAATCCGATGTCAATGGTCCTGTTTTGCTGTCTTCAGTACTTGAAGTGACGGCGGTTTGTGGGATAGGTAAGCTCAAGGTACTTGTTGACACCGTTGGGAATGTTGTCTCGATTGGTCCTGGATACGTGAAAGTGCGGAATTCCGTCGAAGTTCCTCTTACTGGTGACTCATTTGGCGGGTAATTTGTAGAAATTATGACCAATGCCCCAGTCACGGTAAATTCTCCTTGAGACTTAGTACTTGGAGTCACATACTAATATACTCATTAGCTGAGAATGCACCCTTCTTGCCAGCGCGGGAAGCATACTTCCGAGGATGTTATAATGATGGGTTTTGGTTGAATGGTAGTGAATGAAGTAAGGGTTAGGACATCCAAACTGGTACTCGAACTTGACTTATCTGCCATGCATAGTAAGGAACACAGCAAGACGATAACCACCGCCAGCAAGGCGAGTGGATGTCGCATTTCGATATTCAAGAGGTGAAGATATCGTCGTGACGGGTTGATAGAGCTGCAAACGAGTGTAGAAAGTGGTTATTGTGCGTCGAATAGCAGAGAAGCAACTTGAAGCAGTGCGACTGATCAGAGTGATGAGGTCGTGTGAGAGGTAAGCAAAAGAACCCACGAGCGCGTCTTAGGTCGATGATCTTCGAGAGAGCGCGTGATAATTCTGAAGATAGAGAATATTGAGCTATGTTTTGGAGCCGTAGCCTTGTTTAATCTATAAAAAAAATCCACGTCTTTGTTGAAGGTAAATAAAATGATTGTGTGAATTTCCAAACCTTGGATTGATAGGTATTATCTTGGGACTGTGGGAAGATTTAAAATCTGAATTGAGCTAATAGATTTGGTCATGTATTATGAAGTATCGGCGTCGATGGGAGATAGGTTTCGAATGGGGCAAATCATGGAGCCCAAGATATGATGATATTGTTCTTGAGGGTTCATCCAGACTTCATCTGTCCGGAAGAACAGCTTTAACTCAAGAACCTAGTTTTCGCGTGTGGGATATGGATGCTTATGGACAGCTAGATGTATTCAGAGACGAGTAAAGTATATAAGGTCGGATGTGAATGAATTTGATAAGGATATAAAGATTCCTGTATTTTGGAATACTTTGTGTTTGATAGTGCAAAGATTGTCGGAGCTGAAGGTAAGTCGAAGTACCAAGTACGTATGATCAGAATAGAGATTCACTCTCCTTGATACATACTTGAGATGGCGGAATTTCATTGGGAGTAAATGTGTGAATAAGCGACTGATGGTTCTCATGAAGGGATGGTAATGTTATTGAATGATTTTGAGAGTTCTGTGCTTTGGACTTTCTTCAGAATGATCTTCTTGCTTGAATTGAAGGTCATAAAGTTTTGTTTGGTTCCTAGGTGTCTGGTTGATCTGCTTCCTGGCAGAGTGTTTCTTTGGTGAAACGAGGCTTTCATCCACTTGCCAGTATTTCTTTGAGTCCCTTGAACATCTTGACAGTTTTATCAAATGTGTAAGCTTTGTGTGTTGGTTGGAGAGAGGATATATAATGATTGGTGATAATTTTGATGTTGAATCCCCGCTTGGATGATGTGGAGCTGTTGATATGTGATCCTCAAGGATATGAACGTCATTTGGGACTTCATGATTTTCGAGTTAAAAGGTGTATCTTCAAGGTGAGAGAAAGGAAATGTAATGTAATGTTCTATACTTATGAGGTATAGGTCCGTGGATTCTCTCAAGACAATACCAATTGTGTAGTCTTGTGCTTAACACTCAAAGCTTACCAGACTGTGTCAAGTACCTAAGTAGTTGATGAGGAAGAAAAAAGGTTATGAAGTTGTCGACTAATGAGTATGTTGTTATTGTGGTGTAAGAGTTAAAAGAAGTATTGGATGCAGGGCAATTTGAGGAGTGAATCTTGTTGCAATCACTTTTGATTATAAGGAAAGCATCGATTCTTTTTGTTGCATCTCTTACTCTGTGATGTTCAAGTTAACAGACTCAACCAACCATTTCATGTGTATGGCTGTATTTCAGTAACAAGGGAAGCACGATTACTTGTTCCTGTTGTTTTCTACATTATCCTCTTTCAGATAATCTTCCCAATGATCCGCTAGGACGGACCTTTGACTCGGCTATCTGATGACATCCCATTATATAGTCATGGCGGAAGAAGTTTACATCGTTGCTGTCCATTAATTTTGTTTTTGCATCACTACTAAAGAGGCATCGGGGCTTAGATTATTCAAGCAGTTAATCTGAGATGCTAATTTATCAATGATGAAGATAAATAGTCAACAACAGCAAGGTTGGTCATGGGATACAACATGTTGCTCGGAGGTGATGATCCATATCTTATAACTTTACCTTCCCCGGTTAGAAGATCGTTTTTTTCATTCTGCCTTGTTCCATTGTCATAAGATACTATGCTGAAAAGACAAAGAAGACTGGGCACAGTCAGTTGCAGGATGATAACAGCTTCTATCTTTTCCCTTCATCAGACACTACAGTAATATTTACATATCACAGCCTCTATCCTTCTGTTTTCCTTGTAAAGGCCTTTGCTCAAAACTTGAAGTTCTATGAATGACGAGGAATTCCATGGCTATGGTTCCGGAGAGTTTATCAGTGTCTTCATATATTATTTTGTATCACTTAGTCAAGAGAGATGCCAGTAACCTGTCTCCCACAAACCTGTAATACGAAGATGTGAGAGGTACGTGTATTATTGCACACTTTATGGTCCTCTCTTGTAAAAGACCCTCCCTATCAAAGTCGAATGCTCTCATGAATGAGTGGCCGGTCAACTAGATGGATCAAATGAGCGAAGCTTTTACGTCTCTCTAATTATCCTGGCGTCCGCTGTTGCAAGAAGACCATTTCCATTAGTTGAAAGAGCTGTTCTACCTTTTAAAGATTCTCCAATTCTCCACGACGCAAGTGATTGAATAAAACACATTTTCGTAGGAGAAAGATTGCATTTTTAGTATGATTTGCGGTAAGTGATTAATTTCAATCCTTTTTCCGAGTCACTCAAAATCTGGAGCGGAATATACTATGCAAGACAAAATGTTATAAGCACCCTACCTATATCAATTTAATGAAGAGTACGAAGATCCATCTTTTACCTACACGGAGATCAAACTCCAAAACTTTCTACTCAGTTTTTGCCTTTGCTTCCTCTCTCTTCCTAACCACCTCTAAAAATTCACCCACAATACCTTTATAATCCACACTTCTATACGGCGAGAACCACTCATTCCATGAAGCTTTCCATCCTCCAACCATTTCCTTCCTCTTTCCTTCTACCCCCAGTTCAGCACACAGTAAATCACAAAGATCCTGAACCTCCGCTCCCACATTTGGTTCGATGATTCCCGCTCTTCTATATCTCCACTTCATAAATGCATTGGTTCGAGCAGTAGCTAGATCCATTGTCAATTTATCACTGAAGACTTTATCCACCTCGAAGGAATGCATGTTTTCGAGATAGGCAATGCTCCAGAGGGCAGACAGCTCAGCATATGTAGGGATCTGAGGAGATGCCAGAACGCCGAGGAAGGCGATGGAACGGTCGTTACGAGTTGCAAGGGTAGGAGGGATAGATTGACGATAGAGATGGTATGGTGTGTTTTCCGGGGGATTTTCATTAGTCTTGGGCGGGTTAGACAAGAAAGGGAATGTTTTATGAACCCATTGATCAGCTTCTGTATCGAGTGCCTTCCAATATGCTTTGAGAGAGGGAGGTTCTTCACCAAACGGAATTGGAAGGTCTAGCTCAAGACGTGCTTCAGGCGAAAAGAATTTAGAATACGTCAGATTCCATCCTGTGGCAAAGACCAATGCGTCTGTAGCAAGATGGGTACCATTGTCGAGACTGACACTGTTGGAATGAATCTTAGTTATATGTGTGCGTTGGACATCTATCAGTATTCCTGCGTTTAGTTTCTCGAATAAAGTACTGTCCTCTTGAAGAAAAGAGGGTGCAGATGTAGACCAAAAGAGACTATTTGTTATTAGTAAAACGAAATGTAGATTTGTGCGGAGATCTTACTGTTTACAATCTGGCGCAATTTTCTTAGCATTCTCACTCTGATCATAAAGACCTTTGAACATGTAATGGGAAGCCCATTCCCAATATTTCCCAATCAACCAAATACCAGGCCAAAAGAATCCACTATGCAAAAGCCAATACCAAAACCCATGAGTTCTTAACAAACATGGGACCGTTAAACCCGCCCACCTGGAGAATGCAATGGCCGCGGTGTGTACTTTCCCCGACCTTACTTGTATAAGCATTCCCGGACCAGCACCGCCCTCTCGTATTAACCAGGTAACTTTCTTTCCCGCTGATGCGCATAGATTAACGACCTCAGCGGCAGATTTGTTGCCTCCAACCACACTTACGTGTTTGATATTATCGGCAGTAAGCTCTGCATGTCGGGAACCAAGATACAGAGAGTGGAAGAAAGGTCCATTAAATTGACTTGTGTCGAGATCCGGCATCCTTGGATCTGAAGACGGGCCACTTGCTACAATCAATTTATCGCAGTTGAGGGTTTCTTTTTCTTTGCCTTTTGTCTGGACCTCCAAAATCCACCTACTTACTCCATTGATTCCCCGTTCAGAAATCGCCGAAAGGACTCTCGTATTCAAGCGTAGATGTTCATCAATATGAAATCTCTTCGAGAACTTGCGAAGATACTCCCCAACCTTGTGACCAGGAATAGTGTTCCACATCTTCAATTCCGGGTCCTCGTCCATGCACATGTCGGAGAACTCGTAGCAGCCCACTGGACTATCGGCAATGAGCCCAGGGTAACTTCGATCGATACTCCACACTCCACCGATACTGCTATCCGAGTCAATTACGGTTAATTTGACATTGGGCTTGAGCTGCAGATATGTTCTAGCGGCAGCGATTCCCTGCCATCCTGCACCGATGATAATGACACTATGGTCGTCTGTGGTGTGCTTTTCTGAGGACATGCTTTCATATCAAAATCAACTTTAATGAATGATATAGAATTGGGTAATTTTCCAAAGAGTTTTCCGAGAAATCCAGTATATCCAAGGATAATCTATTTATTCTATTGGAAGTATACGATACCCTTTCTTTCTATACATTTTCGCGAAAAGGGATTGGAGAACAATAGTAACGGACAATAGGAGGCAAGTGCCATGAATACGAGAACGAAAATTTTTCGTCCTGTTGTTCTGGATAAAGCAATAATAATGATTAGTACCTTGGTTTATAAAGCACAATTTATTTTCTTTGTTCCTCGGACTTTATGTTGATAAAATTTCCTTTCTTGCTGCTGGCGAAGCTATTCAGCCAGAAAGTTATTCAACACACTTAAGTTTCCGAATCCCATAGTAAATACCGCTTTAGGTACACCCGGATGAGGTTAATCAAGCTTCGCAGCGTTTAATAAACACAGGATATTCTTTTAATTGGCCTAGCTTTAGCATTGAGGTCTGAGTCCCATAGACCAGTTTCTTTATATTCTTCGAAGTATTTGGATGCAAGGAATTGGTATGCATTATGGGGTAAGTAGGAGTCTAATTGATTCCTGCCAAAGCATCAATGATGTTCAAAGACCTCACTCAATTGAGACGTACTTGGAGAATCTTTGTACTTAAAAAAGAATCAGCTTCTTGTAGTCGGACAATCAATAATTGACTATGGATACTACCCCAGTATCCGTCGCTCGACAACGGGCGATGGGGGGATTAGGGTAAGCAGGGGAAAGCAAACATTAAGAATAAACAGCATTGAGAAGAATTGCAAATAGGATATTGCCAAAGTAGTTTCACACTCCATCTATGATACAAGAAACCAATCCTAGTGTGACAAACACGACATTTGAGGACTCTATTCCTACAACACAATCTATCTACACAGACAAGCTCTTCCTCCCACTCCACATCCGAATTATCCCTTGACTTACTCATCCCAAACAGCACAAACAACCTGTCCGGCTATGTTTATCGCCGCCACGATTTCCATCCCCAACCCGGTCTGGACATCTCTCCTAATAATGACCAATCTCCCATCATTCTGCAAACCTACTGCCACCAAATCTCCAGCTTTGTTGATGCTAAATTGTCTAGGGAAGCTGCCTCCAGCAGCATCAATCGAGATGAGCGAGAAGTTACCATTTGTGTGGTTGAGGGAATAGGTGAGGAGGGAATCGGAGGGGATGATACTTGGTGTGGAGGAGGAGGACGAAGGGTTAGGAATGCTGAAGTGGGTGTCGTTGCGTTGGGAGATGATGAGGAAGTTGTTGTCGGGCTAGGTGGTGTTAGTATTTCGGCTTCTTGCAATTTGTGGGATGATTTCTGTGCATAGAAGAGGGGAAAAAAGTAATCTATACATACCGTAATCTGGATCCCGGACGCGGCACTGTAGAACTGCAATTCTTGGCCTGGGGTAGTCGTCTCCAACAAAGTTCGAGTGAACTTTACGGCAAAGCTCAAAGTATTATTGCTGTTATACGTAACCTTATAGGCGGTAAGTTTATTGGTCAATTGGCTAACCAGATAAAAGTAGGTTGCGGATTTTGTAACCAGCCAGTTTCCATGTCTGGGTCCACTACCCGTAGGTGTTTTCAACGGGTTAAGTGGTTTCAACAACTTGGTTTTTGGGTTTATATAATAGAGTCTCACGAGATCGGCACCTAGATCTGGAACGAGGACAAAGCGTCCGGTGGGGTCGGTAATGGCTTCATGGGGATGTGGTGCTGTTTCGTACTCTGGGTCTGCACCAGGGGTGGTGAGGTTGTAGGTGAAGGTTTGGAGGGGGAGCATGTTGGTGTCTGAAGTGACGTCGTAACTGCCCACGCTACTCGAAGAGCTATTTGTTCATTCTATTAGAGCGACTTCCTAAAAATGTAGCTAATATTGTCGAGGAATCTTACTAGAAAGCGACCGCCAACCCGGTATTATTCGCATACAACACCGTTGCGGCCGCTCCTACTGGCGTCTGAATCCTATCCAAAGCCTTCAACGAACCATCATCTTGAATCTCCAGAGAATTTAGGGTTCCATGGTCCGAAGTCAGACCTCTATCCGCACAGAACAAAACATCACGTTCAGAGTCCTTAGCAATCCACGATGAATTAGCCGCGCAAGCTGTGGATGTCGCAATGAGACCTAATGAATATGCACCATTTGCATCTTCCGTTAGAGACAATGTACTAACAGTCCCGGCATACGATGCAACAAAGAGTCTGGAGGCAAGGACTTGCGTGCTCGCGAATGCGAGGACAAGGGAATTGGAGATGAACATATTGAATGAAGCGTGAGTTCCGTCTGACGATCTCGCGACTGGACAGGAATGATCACTGGAATCACCTCTTTATACAAACTTATTGAACCGCCAATATCCACATCATGTTCAATCTCCGTGATAAGGTAAAGCTTGGACTTGTAATTATCACCCCATACTTTCTCCGTACACGCCGAAAAGGTACCGTCTCGGAGACAAGTGCGGTCAAAAACCTAGCATGACAAAAAGCGTAACTTGCCGTGCATGGAGATTGCACACACTATAAACTCACATTGTTCCTAGGGTTTCGCACCATGTAGTATTACCATTAGCAGAGGTTCCATCGCCAGCTTACCTGACATATCCAAACGTTATCGGATACCTTTCGTATATTGTTCAAACCCAACATCACAAAATCCCATTGGTGGTAAAACCTATCTGCCCCACAAACGTAACCCCCTATATCCCAACCTCTTTATTTGTATAAATCTAATTTGAGATAATCTTGGGAATCCACCCGAGTCCACTGAGTTTCTAGCCCGTATGGGATTTCCGGCTGGCCAAGGGAATGGCGGCAAGATATTCTCCTTTTCTGTCCCTGGCTAAGGGCTACGCGATAACCTTATTTCCCTGTTAAGGTTTGTTGGAATGTCGGATCGATAATGCCGAATATTACCCTAGAATCAGTCAAAATTACCTATAAATTCACAAGGCAGGATTTCAGCAAGAATGTATATAATGCTTAAAGTAGCAGTTTTTTTTCCATAAAAATGTTAACGGATTTCCAATGAATGCAGAGGCTCGAGAGTTTATTCGCATGTATCAAAACAGTTCCGTAACCTGAAGGTAAAAGGTATTCCTGACCAACTCCTTCTCCTCTTGAGAACCAATTCACCATGCTCTCACAATCATTCGGAGTCTTTTCTGATCGTTACCAACCGCCAGTATTTACATCATCTGGTTCCGGAACTTTGCCAGCAGTTCCTTGCATTTCTCGATCATGTTGCATGTCCGCTGCACTTCTCTGAAGAGTAGAAATGTTATATGTCTTTCTTTCCTTGATTTGACCTTGCCCAGGGATAGTAGCCACACTTCCTTGATGGACCACTGTAACCGTATGTGCACCGTGGCCAGTAAACTTGTTGAGGATCTGGGATACCGTTGACATCTTGTACGCTCGACGACCGTCGTCCTGTCCAGGTTCACCGTGTCCAACCTCTCCTTCGAGCTCAATCTCTTCTAAGCCTTGAATGTTGTAGTGTCGAAGTAGAGGTCTTAATGTTGCAATGCAGCTAGCAACGATTCCTAAGCCGGCTTCCACCACAGACCAAATGAGCATCGGTGATATTGAATCTATAAATATTTATTAGTCATCTCAAGTAAGATAATGGGACGAATTGTCGAACAGAGGGGATCGGTATAATCTAAATCCACCGCAAACACTCCAATGCGTACAGCGCATGCAACACCAGCACTGGCGCAAGGTCAGCAAAAGCACAACCCAGATGATAGCTATGTATTACTCACAATAACCCTAATCCCAGGACAGTTACGACAAATGTCTTGGTTTTTATATGCATTTGCATATCCCAAACTAATGCAACTGGAACGAGGGTAAAGAGGAGGTATAGTGCGAGAGAAAGTCCTGCCCATGCATATCCTAGAGCATCTGCTGAGTCATAGTTACAATATCCGTCGACAGTCGAATCGCCCTGGGTCCAAGCATATGAGATTGGTCGGCAATTGAAGATTAAGTAGAAGCTTGCTATGAAGCAAAGAATGACATTGATAGCAAGCCCAGCCCAAAGAGCATACGCGCAAGGGCTAACCTCAGTCAGACGGAGGAGACAAGTGGCGTAGGAAGCTTTAACCGCGGTGACTGCATTTATGTAAATTAAGACCGTGAGCCAGACGTACTGTTAGTCGTTAATTTGATGTATAACCAGGAAGGTAGTGTCGCAACCTTGGAGCTTTCAACGATGTCATCTGTATCCAGCCCTTTCTTATGCTGACCAATGCCCCGTTGAACGCCAACGAACAGTAGTGACGCCATCACCACATAGAGGCCCTGAAAGCCCAAGTCAGAATAGCAGATACTTGATCTAGATGTCTACCTTACCAAAGCGAAGAGAATGAGAAAGTCATCATGACCGATGGTATTTCGAATGACAACTCGAGTGTAGTAACGGAGCGAGACAACAACAACACCGAGAACGAGGAAGAGGATTGTTGTTGCCAGTATCGATGGACCATAAGAGTCCATTCTCATTTATAACGAAAGTGACGACTCCTTCCGTAACGATGTAATGTTATTCGGGTTGAGTGTGTTAAATGTGTTTCTAGGTATAACGAAGGATATTGTAGGTTGTGAAAGTGCATTATGCCACGAGATGATAATTAATTGGCAACCATGCTGCGATAGGTGTATGGAATAAAGATAGGTAGTTAAGGAAGAGAAAGCGAAGGAAAGAAGAGTCCGGGGAAGAAAGCCGAAACGTTATATATTGATCGAAGGAGTAGATATGGGAGGAGCCACCTTGGTTCGACGTGCGGGATCGTGCCTCATGCAACTTTGGAAAGTATGAAATATTAAAAGGTGGTGTTTGTACCTAAGTGAGCTCAAATGGGATGCAATAATAGTAAAATAATATATCCTCGTGATTGGTAGCAGAAAAGTTCACCTATCTCCTAATTCGACGTCATGTATTGAAATATCACCTGCTTGCTCATTAAGCAGTGAAACCTATCCATATTCGACGAAACTATGTGCATACCTACTATCACTCGAAGTACAGTACCTAAACTGTATCTAAGCACAGTCACGGAGAACTTGGTGATATCTAAGCCCCATTTACGAACGGCTGCCATGGCTTGCGACAGGAATGGACTTGGTGAGGGTATGTACATATGATTAGGTACGAAGTGACGATGGTGGCACTTGTTTCCACCAGTTCTAGTCTTCAGACCACTGAGACGCGGCGCTTAGGAATATGCTATGTATATGCAAAGCCAGCCTTATGAAGGTTGGTATCCGTTCTTATCTTATGATTCGCGTTCGCATATCATGCTTCCCATGAGTACGGTACCGGTACTAAAAATACATGTATGCCCATATGCCCATCGCCGTGAGTTCAGCAGCCGGTCGCGATCATGACATAGCGATGAAAGCATGGCTTTGAAGTAAGATCTTACAAAGAGCGATACTTTGCATTCTCTTGTTAGATTATCTGCTGCTATGGTGGATAAACATCGCGACTGGTACTGGCTGAAGGAGAACAGTTGGTTGAGGAGGAACCTGAGATCAATCAGGGCTATCAGGGCTTAAGGAATGTTGGTTGAATATTTAGTCCTGCTGAGGAAAATCATTTTTAGTTTCGCAAGGCGGTACACTTCGATTCCTCACCGACTCATCTCCCATCAGTCCTTCACACACTCGTCCTTTGCGCACAATTCCTTGAAGCGATTGCGATGAAGTTTCTGGCAGTATTGATTGATTGATAGATTGTCAACTCAATCATAACCTTTCATGTCGCCTTTTGAGGCTTAATCGGTACGGCTTGCACCTGATCATGCTCTGAATGTCCCAGCGCAAAGGGCCCGAAAGAGGTCTTGGAATCGGGTGTTTGCAGGATCCAGATGTTTTTCTGTTCCCTGTATACGCCACAATACCAAGATCAGGATACAGCAAATCCTTCAAGATATTTATACTCCGTATAAGGCTGCCATAGATTATTGGCCAGTTCATGGGGGAATATAGGTTGATCTAGGAATATCTTCCAATGTCATCTACCTAGGTATTTGGTTGAGAATGGCTGAATTGTGCTGTCCTTGAAGGAGTCTTTTAATTATAGGTAGGTGAAATGGAATGCGAGTATCTGCCTTTGTACCTACGTATACTCGTACATAGCATAGCAATACAAATGACCGAATGGGAGAAAAGCAGTCAGCAGTCAGCAGTTTATTATCGCTGAACATCCCCCTCCCTCCTCCGTCCTCCCTCCTCCGTCCTCCCTCCTCCCTCCTCCCTCCTCCCTCCTCCCTCCTCCCTCCTCTCTTACCTCTACCTACCACTGATACTTACTACACCACAAACTCAACCTGTACAGGAAGTTTCTGGAAAGTTTCTGGAAAGTTTTCCATGCATCATCCCCACAGTGCAATATCTCCCCGCATTTTGGTATTAGTATCAATTCATGCCCCAGATAAATCAATCCAGTCAACCCCAACCAGCCTAATCAATTATTGGTGGCTTGATATTTTAAATCTTAAAAGAGTCAACTGTTGGGGTAATTTGGGGAAATTTAATTGAGATTTGAAGTGAAATTGCCCGATTCGGTTCTTTGATCTTCACAGGGACCCAGAAATGTATAATGAAAGCTGTGTGTAACACACCTGGTTGGGCCGTCGGTCAATATAACTGCCGTCAAAATCAGGCGATGGACATGTCAGAATGTCAAAAAGCATACGATGATTAAAATGAATCTAGACAAGAAGAAAAGAAGACTAAAATTACTCTAAGAAGAAAGGAAAGGAATGATATAGAGTTGAGTGAACGCCCACTTCGTACGAAGATTTGGAAAACATGAACCTCTTTCCCATTTCACATTTCACATTTCTAGTTGATGCTGTCTGCTGCCTGCTGCCTGCTGCCTGCTGTCTGCTGTCTGCTGTCTGCCGTCTGCCGTCTGCTGTCTGCTGCTGTAACCTCATCTCAGGAAGGGCTTGCTTGCATTCCTCCCCCCTTCCATTTCCCAATTATCTCACTCCCCACCCTCATTCATACATACCCTTTTTGCAAATGCAACGCACCTAGCAGCCACATCTTAGCCCCTCGTTACCATGAACTTATCGAACTTTACCATAGGTTCTCTAGAAAAGTCTGACGTTGAGAAATATTTTAACTTCACTTCAGCTCAATATGATTCGTTATCTGTGGAAAAAGCCAATTCGAGGAGGCTTGTCGGTAGGTATGAGTGTTCGAGTAAGAATGAAAAGAAAATGAGAGAGGAAACACAAGTTACTTTTCGTAAGTACAAGATTTAATATGGTCTTTTTATCCAAGATTTTCTAGGCTTTTATTGTCCTCCATCAGAATTCCAGAAATGAAAAAGCAGATACACCAAGTCGATCATCGATACCGAGCAACAAATAGCCAACAGTACCGGAAGATGAAAGTTGTACAATCAGAAAATCCAACGTTCGAAACTTCGCATATGAAATTGGTCTGAATTCGAGGTACAGGTCCTGTTCAACATTGTGAGAGAGACATTTACTTCTAGGGACAATATCGCTCGCTGTACTATTATATCAAAAATATCTCAAACCTCTCTTACCAGCTCGACAAGTTCATTGGATTTATTTCACCCCGTTGGAGCCTCGGAAGTAACACAATCCCGCGTCCGTTCATTATTAATCACCATTCGAATGGGAACCCTTTCTGTGCCGAGTTCATGCATGGCATGAGCAGGAATCGACAAAGCGTGAAAGAGGAGAAGAAAGGAAGAGGAAGGGGATGAGGAAGAGGAAGAGAAAGAGAAAGAGAACGAGAGAAGAGAGAGATATTTTGTCGCGCAAGAGAGGGAGTGTGTGAGAGAGAGTGAGAGTGAGTTGCCGCGAGAGAGAGTCTGAGAGGTAGGCTCTGAGAGAAAGAGAGACAATAAGAGAGAAGAAAGGGTGTACATTGTCAATATCGGCACTGTATCATCCGCGTTCGACTAAAAGTTCATCCGCCGTTATACCGTTCTGCAATTCATTCTATATTCCCGTATTTTAAGGTTCTTCTGGACTTGGACTTGGACTTGGACCGGATCACGATTCACGAGCGCATTACAAGGAAGAGTGGAGAGTCCTCTAGCCGTGCATTGTTTCAAGGACTTTCATTCATTGGTCATTTATTGGCCGTTCTTTTTCAATCTTCGACAGCTTTTTAAGTTTCTAGTAATATCAAAAGGGACCCAAGTAGTAAAATCCAACCCGTTTGATTTGCCCGGTTTTGGGAGTCCGAGGGAAAAAAGAGGAGCCCACATACTTACTTTACATTGCGACTTACTAGGTTAGTATAATTTTCCCTTGCCCCCCGGAAGAGGGACCTTCTTTCCCACACTACCTGAACTTTTTGGCAATATTTGCTCTCTTTGCTCTCTTTGCTCTATTGCTACCCTAAGTAGGTCCGCTAACTGCCGCTCTGCCACACAGGACCATACAGACCATACAGACCATACATATCATTTCAATAATTTCAAATTTTGATGAAAATGACAACAAACTTACAGCATTAGATGGGAAAAAAAGAGGACAAAGCTGAACTTGGGTTAATAAACTTTTCTGTTGGTAATTCGATTTCCTCATTTATTCATACATTCATACATTCATACATTCATACATGCATACATACATGCATTCATTCATTCACTCACTCGAATCTCGACTCTTGATTATTACGACTGTCCCTTCAAATTTCAACATCAAACAAACATCGCCCCAGTACATCCATTCACTTGATTCAAATATGTCAGCAATTCAATTTTGAGGTTCCTCAAAACCTTTCAAGGTTCCCACATCTCCCGATTCGCCTCTACCACCACCACCACCACCACCACACCATATCATACACATTTTGGTACATGCGATAACACCATGATCGAGAATTCACACGACGTTAATAATTTCAATTCCACCACTATCTGCTGCTTTACACCACCATATCTGTGATAATTGTCATAGTACCTAAAATAAATTGACGGCCGAATTAAAGAAGCTGGCGCATCTATCTACGGAACAACCCCCCATCGAAGTTTTTGAAAGAAGGTACCGCCGCCATACTTGGTGTGTGGTTGGCAACATTAAGGGCAAGGTCAAGGGCAAGGACGATCTCTCGTCACCATGATTTGGTACCTCCTTTATCCATTTCGAGGGTAAGTGATTTAATTGATGAACAAGCTTGTCCGGAGCTCGTAACTCTAATTATGCTTGTCTATCAGAACTACGGAACCTCCAGATCTTGACCATAGACATCCTATCCGAGACCGATTTACTCGTTTTGGATACAATGTCGCAAAGCACTCAATCGCCGCAATCACTTTCTCTGCCATCATCGCAACATTACTCATATTCCCCTTCCCATTCCTCTTCACGAATGACTTTACAAGTGGCGCATCAAATTTACCACATCATGTCTGGTCTTCAGCGCAACCCCTCAAGGCATTGGACGATACCAGGAAACCGGATGTGGTCATGCGATCGATTTGGGTACATGGTGTGTTATTTTCTCGGATTGTGTAGGAAGGGAGGCTAATACTGGGATAGGGAGCTATATGAAGGCTTTACAATCAGATGTTCTCCAAACAGCATTGGAGATCCAAGACAAAATTTTGGGTCCCACTGTCGACTTTAACCCTCGCAAAGCAGGTAATCAAGTTCTGATTAACGATACACAGAACGAAATGTCAGTGGATACCCGGGATGCCTTTCACGCAGCCAATGGTCTATCAAACTCATCTTGGTTCTTTCATTCCCCTCTACAATATTGGTCATGCTCGAAGGATGCCATCTCAGCCGATGACGACATTATAAGGACAGTCAACAAAAATCTACACCAATCGACCTCAGTCAATGTTACCTTGAGACACTCTATTGTTTTCAGTGGCAAGCGCTTTGAGGACCACCGGCTAGTGGCTGCAGATGCATTGGTCATAACCTTAGCTCACATGTTGGATTCCCCTGTCGGGAAATATTGGGAACGAAGAGCAGCTCAAATAGCAGCCGAGGGTTCTGACAAGTGGCGCCTAATTCCTTCTGATGGTCGTTCCATAAGAAGCACCCCCTATGAATTTTTGTTTCAGCCCACTGCCACTTGGGAATTCCTTGCATTGGCCATCGCTTATGTCATGGGCGCATGGTGGTTTGTAGCAACCTTATGGGGTTTGCGAGCTCTCAAATCAAGACTGGGTCTTCTCATTGCGGCCACTACTCAATTGGCGTTTACATTTACTTCAACGTTTACCATCTGCGCTATTGTCAAAACCGATCTATCTATGATACCAAGAGAATACTACCCTTTAATTGTGGTTTTTTGCGGTACCGAAAATATGCTTCAACTTGTCAGAGCTGTGATTATCACGCCCTCATCACATCATCCGACTCTTAGGTCAGCGGAAGCTTTTGGAAAGAATGGTCATATATTCCTTGCAAACACGGGCCAAAGACTTTTATTCTTGTGTGTTGTATCAAAATTCGGAGGCGAAGGACTGGCCACTTTCTGTCGATTTGCTACCCTTGCATTAGTTTTTGATTTCTTCTATCTACTAATGTTCTTTGCTCCTATCCTAAGCATTGATGTGCGAAGGCCTCAACTAAATGACACGCTGTCGGCTTCTCGGGAACGACGTTATTCATCACCAGAGAGACCATCTCCCAAGCCATGGGTAGATTTCATTCTTCATGGAGGAAGAATGCCTTCGACTCGTATGGTCGGTACCTTGGTACTCATTTTTGCAGTACTAATATGCCAGTGGCACTTCGACGAAGGCATTCTACAAAGCAGCAAACATTTATTGCGTGCATCATCGACAGCTTCTGCATCAGTTCTAGAGGTCGACATTCATCAAGCCAGGACTCCGACTGCCTGGCTCCGATTACAAGATCATGAAACTGTCCATGAGCTTGTAAGCATTATTAAACCACATGCTCATAGTTTTGTTGCTCAAGTTTATGATCCTCTAGTTTTCGTATTGAACGGCTCAGACCGAACTCCAAATACACTTGGTGTCAGATCATTCCTCCCGGCGTTCTATGACTTTATCGAAAATCAATCCCTCCACTTTCTCTTGTTTGTTTTCATCACTGGCGTGGCTGTCAATCAATTCATCAAATATCTTTTGTCTGATGAACCATCTGACGATGAAAACCACGAAGGTCACGATGATGAACCCCTATTATCGGTTAAAACATTTGGCTCTGGCCATGCTCTGGATGTTGTCCTAATGACAGCTTCTCGTGATGGAATTATCGTTTCAGTCGGTCTGGACAGATGGATCCGTGTTTGGGATGCACAGCATGCTGGCAGAAGTTACGTAGTTGAAGATCCCGGATCCAATATTGACCCATTTCCTGTTTTAGCCATGGCGATCGACAACGATTCCAACTGGCTCGCGATACTTTCAAAGAAAATGGTCGCCTTGTGGAATATTCCCGAACGAAGATGGGGCCCAACAATGGCCGTAGATGTCAAAGGACGAACACCAGAGGCTTTTTTCTTTAGCCAGAACGAGGTTGAACTGATCGACCCAGTTATCATCGTGCGCCATAACGGTCTTATGACAGAACTTCACATGGAAGATGATGTTGCGAAGGAATTACAGATATGTCGCACCCCACTCGTTTGTGTCGAACCACATCTAGAGAAAGTCGTTACAAATGGCTGCGTACCACCTCCAAAAATCATCACTGCATCAAAACGTGGGTGTGTTCATGTTGCGGTTCAAGAAACATCTGGTTGGGTCTCATATGATCTCAGGCTTCCTTGGGTATCAGATGACAAAGATGTCAATTCCATCCTTCCATTGCCGGCACTGTCTTCCTTCCTTGCTATACGCGACCACAGTGTTGATCTTGTCGACATTTATACTCATAATGTGACTCACTCCTTTGTTACCGAGAATATCAAGCCTGGAACATTACAATGTGTCCATTCGACAAGACGGAGGCCACAGTGTGGCTCGGTCGGTTTGGGTTCATTTGCATTTATGTATACTTGCATTGAAACCGGCAATCTCATGATGCAATCGTATTTGCCTAGTAGGGAAGGCGATACTATATGCTTCCGTGACCCTGATAAACCAGGTTCTAAAACATGCTGTTTATGGCGCGAGACTGTAGAGCGGAGGTTTAGCATTGAAAATCCGGGTGATTGGCAAGCACTTCAATCGGGCTATGTGGTAGGAGTGCGGAAATTGCAGGATCGAGGCAAACAAGCGACGGGCAATCAACTTTCGGGATCTATTGGTGGCGGTGGGCTCCGACGACGTGGTGTTCCTGACAGAAAATCCCATAATGGCCATCCGGAAGGAAAGAATGATGGCTGGGAGGTTTGGAGTTTGGGATCGAGGGGGGATGAAACTTCTGTGCCATTAAACTCAGTATACGATCAGGTCCTGCTTGTTGGCAAACTTGGTCCCGTCACGAAAGTTGGTACGAATAGTATCGTTGTCGCATTGGGAAATGTCGTCAAACTTATCACTGTCGGTCATGAACGTTACGATCGCGTTGGTAATGAATCTGATGAAACTTTCGTAGGCATGGCACCTGCTGCGAATAGGAGGAAGCGACCTGTTCTTACTCGAAAGAGAACAGACTGATATGCAAAATCTCTGTATCCTTTTTAAGATATCATTTATGTTTATTTGCGATTTGCATCGGGGAGGGAAGGATGATACCCATTATATGGACAAAAAGGCGTTTCCGAAATGAATTGATACAGGCTTTTCCATGGTCCAGAAAGTGGCGTTCATGGATGAAAATGTTTTTACTTCTCACTCTTTTTTTTTTGGCGATTACAAGGCGTTGGTGGATATAGTGGCATCTATATCAAAGTTTCAAGAGGTCATGGTTACGGTGAATGTCAGGCTTTTAGGCATGCCAAGCTCAGATTTATTGATGCATTCTTCCATGATTTTGATCATGATCCAGCAGGCTTGCTTGAATAGGATGAAGATGGATCTTTTAGGAATAGCCTACAAACGGTAGTCAGCCAGCCGACCGACTGGTATTGGCACTAAAGTAAAGAAGAAAAAAAACCATGATAATTAGTTGATACATATCTGATTGTGGTAAAGTGACAATGTTCATTTCATGACTGTAACAGTGATAGGATTCTCAAAATAAAACTTACAATTAACGGTGATGAGATTCTAACTACACGTGACGAAGCCTAGGCCTTGTAGATAGACATCTAAGTTTTTAAGCTTAGTACCGAAATCCACGTTCCTGCACTAAGTTCCTAGCTCACTAATTGATTGATTGATTCGACCGGCGGGAACTCCCTTTTGCTTTTCTAGCTAAGTCGGGTCATCCCGTAACTCTGTTTTATCTTGTTGGGCATGCTTAGGGAGGTAGGTAAATAACCACGTGGGGAATTTGCACCCATAATCCTTAACCCCTCTCTCTCTTATCCTTATCCTTATCCTTATCCTTATCCTTATCGCTTCTCCACTTTCAATTCAATTTCAATTTATCCAATTCATCCATCACCAAAATTCGCCATATCACACCACACCACATCACATCACATCGCGACTTTACCTAACTTAATCGTTAGACTAGGCTGCGAACCATCGGGAGGCCTGAAGCAGTATGTCCATACTTGATTATTTCAATTACTTCAATCATTGGACGCTCGCAGCGCTAGGACTTGGAATAGCGCTTCTGGTGCCCGGAATCATGGCGTTCTTTGGGTTTGGGGGAAACAAGTTTCAGGTTAAGGGGAAGGTATGATTGTTCTTCTGTGGATTGCTTATTTTTCGACTTATCTCTTCCCTTCTCTTTCCTCATCTACCGCTTCTTTCTCTTTCTATTCCTTTTGAAATTGCTAGGATAGGTGAAGGGAATATATGATTACGTGCTAATTTATTATGATGGTAGACTGTCCTTCTAACCGGCGCTTCAGAGGGAATGGGGAAGAGTGTTGCGGTTCAGTTGGCGCAGAAGGGGGCGAATGTTATTATTGTGGCGAGGAATGTGGGAAAGTTGGAGAGGGCTTTGCGGGAGATTGAGGTGAGTTTTTTGGGCGTGTGTTTTCTTTCTTTTTTTTGGAAGGGGGAGAGGACGGGAGAAGGTGAGAGAGGAAAGAAAGGGGAATCAGATTGGACATTGGATGGCGTGGATGTGCGAGAACTGTAGATGGTGGCGCGATTGGAGACGAGGAAATAGGGAGAGAATTTGAAAAACAGACGAGGTTAAGCAATTAATGGAGGGGGAAGTGGATTGAGCAGGAGAAAATGGATGAATGGGCGATTGGGAACGGGGAATACTTTATGTTTGCCAAAGTTTTGATGAGCCCAACTAACATTCACAGGCCGCAGCTTCCTCCCCCTCAGCTCAATTCTTCCACTACATCTCTGCCGACGTTTCTATTCCAAGCGAAGCTGCACGTATACTCGAAGAAGCCATAGAACTCAATTCCTCTACACCTCCCGACATCGTCTGGTGTATTGCGGGAACATCTACCCCTGGTTTCTTCCTCGAAACTACTTCTCAAAAACTACGTACACAAATGGATATCAATTATTGGTCTTGTGCAGACATGGCACATTGTGTTTTGAAATCCTGGCTCTCTACACCAAACGTGGAAAAGAAAGAAAGGCATTTAATTTTCACCAGTAGTGTTGTGGCTTTTTATTCCATTGTGGGTTACACATCATACTCACCCACCAAAGCAGCCATCAAGAGTTTAAGCGATACTTTATATCAAGAGGTCCTCATGTATCCCAATCCTCCCCAAATCCACACAGTTTTCCCCGGCACAATAGCAAGTCCAGGATTAGAAATTGAAAATCAAGGAAAACCGGAAGTTACACACCTTTTGGAAGAGACAGATCCAATACAAACACCAGATGAAGTCGCGAGTAATGCGATTAAGGGACTGGAAAGAGGAGAGTACCTGATTACAGTAGGTTGGTTGGGAAGCATGATGAGAGCTTGTGCTTGGGGTGGAAGTAGGAGGGGAAATTGGGTTTTGGATACGTTGATAACTTGGGGGACGAGTGTGATTTGGGGATTTGTGGGCAGTGACTTGGATGGGAAGGTTAGAAAGTGGGGGGAGACAAAGGGGTTTGCGAGAGGTTGAGTATTAAGTTGAGATGGCTATGCAGTGATCTTGTGATGGGTCAACTAACATATTTGGAATTGAGGAAAGCAATGGTTTCTAAGGAAAGGGCTGTATGCGACTCGTATATTCGGAACCTGGAAATAAGTCTTTGGGGAGGGGTTGGTCAGGGTATGGAGTAGTGGAAGTATGCATATGACACTACTGTAGCATAAAGATCGATGATCGAGGCTAGCATTGCACTTCAAGCCAATTCCTCCAATTTTCTTATCAAAGTCATAACATCCACGAGATTTTACCGAACGGAGTGACCTTTTAAAACTATGTGTTTGGTCACGTTGTCAACATTAGCATTCGCAAGTGCTGAGTATATTGGTATCGTTTGATTGTGTACAGGAATTCATTCTTCCTCGCAATTGCTGAGTGGCTATTCTTAAGAAGAGAATGTAGGCGTAGGATTGGCAGCTCAGAGAATTCACATGAGGCCAGCGAAGTAGTGGAACAGCAAGCTTGTGTCTAAAAGTCGCGCACGTAATTTCCTAGAGCTTTCAACATCTTCTTTCTGCTTTAGCTCCATTCATTCAGCTCATTCCTCCTGTCTCCAAGCGTGTGAATCACTCGCTCCTATATTCTTCAAATCCACTGATTAATCATCTTTATAGTGTAACACAAAAATAGCATTAACAATGCATTTCCTTTTGTGGACATCTTAGGATACTTCGCATGACTCTTTTCTAGCAGCAAAGTGACTGTTGCTCTATGAGTACATGAGTCGAGCTCGTTATGAACGATTTTGATATGTTAGTATTTAATGTAGGAGCGGTATCTGTGTGCCATCTCTTTGATCACTAAAGTCATATCTTAATTCAAGCACAAAGCATTGCCAAATATAGGAGGTAATAGTTATTGTCATTCATTCATTCTGAATATTTTGAACATGTCGGACAATCACAATGATTGAAGTCACCTCATTCGCATATATCAAAACCCCAAATTGTATTCATAATATTAATGATAGAAATGTGGAGGGAGTGTGCTGAATCTATAAGTTTGATTATGATTCGTTGGTAATTCCACATTTCCTCAATCGCGCAAATATCCAATTCCAAGTCCCCTAAGGTTCATAATATCAAATTGGACAGTAAACCGATGCTAAAAAAAACTTCCCAAAGTCCCTCGAAACTTGCCATTCCATCCCCAGTGATCCAATGCAACACCACAATCCACCTCAATCATCCTTCAGCATCATCATCATCATCGTCACTAAGCATCTCCACCACCTCGAAGAACACAAACACCGCAACCCCCACTCTTATACTCGTTAACAGAAGCAGGAGTCGTCTTTCTAGTACCCGATCCTCCCTTCTTGCAATCAAGACAATTAAAGGCGATTAGTAGATCGTTATCTAAGAACCTCTTACCTTCAAAGCATCGCGTAACGATCATTTTACAACCCTTTTCGCACGTCTTGGGTGCTTGGTTTTCGTCGGGGAGGGGATTTTTGGCAGTGGAAGCGGAGGTAAAAGTGGAGGAGGAGGAGGATAATTGTTTGGAGGGACGACGATCGCGGATTTTGGGGAGCTTGGCGTGGATTACTGGGGCTTTTATATTGGTTAGTTGGTTTCTTGAACTTTTTGTAAGGGCATTCATTGGTGGTAAGATTACCTGAGTTGGCTGGAGTTTCCTTGTTGTTATTGTTATTGCTCATAATGGAAGTTGTGTTGGTGTGGAGTTTGAAGGTTTATATATATCTTGCTTGAATATGCAAGAGGGCTTTTGTGTTTTTCTTTGAAGTGGATTATTTGAGGTGTACATATAGTTATACTGTAGATGTTCTAGCAAGGAAAAGGGGAAGAACCATTGGTATATATAAGCTTGGGAGATAATATACATGACTCTATAAAGTACGTATATTGGAGTTTTTAATCATGATCTTAATGCAAGTTTTGTAGAGTCATGATTTTTTATGTGATGTTATGTTGGGAGTATTCCTTTTTAGATTCTGCGTCATCTTGGTTCGATCTGCTACAAATAAGGTAACTATCACGCTGTTACTGCGTGCGTACTTGTTATTAATATAGTGCTGCATCGCATGGCTGGAGCTCAGGGCAGAGCTTTACCAAAGTTAATCAGTTAGGCTCAGTAACCTTTAACTTTCTGTCATGAAGTGAGCGTTGGAACTATTAATCCGATATATCAAGTAACTATCGAAGATCAAGCTGATATAAATGAATTCAGTCAACGCTTAAGTAAGGGAAGACAAAGGGGGTGAATTTGATAATGACATCGAGCATGCATCTAGAAAATTCAAAGGCAAGAAGTGCGTTCTAAGACTGTAAGAATACTCCCATTGTTGATTCCTAGTCCGTCATAGACCTTTTGACACTTTTTGCTACATATATGAGATCTGCAGAACAAAAGGCTTGTTGGGAAACAACTTTCTGTTATCTTCCACGCCCCCCTCCAAATATCTTAATCTCAGGCAATCCTGTATAGATATTAGCCAGAAATATATGTTACTTGAAATTAGAAAATTTACTTATGAATCCCCACCTTCGTAAGTGAAATTTCTCTATGCCTCTCTAACTATAAAAAACCTTCCTATCCCAGCTAAGTCTTACAACAGTTCCTCCTTGTTATTCTTTTCACACTCATAACAATGACCATGATCAGTCGGAGAACCCCCAGATATAAATCTAGGCACAGTAGTTGAAGCATGCAATCCACTAACTTCAGGACAAGTTACACAACCACCATCACAATAAACATCTACCTACCCAAGCATGCGCAGCAATCCAACTTTTCTTACATCCCCAACAGTGGAAAACTCCAACACATCCATTCGTGCAACTCCTCTCTCTTATAATCACGTTTGATTGCCATAGGGTGGTGGATAGCACTTCCATGTTTTTGATACCAGAGACGGGCTGCCCACATGATGAGTTTTTGTGATGCTGTGGTATATGTAGTGGAGTTGGCATTCTCCTCGGAAAGGGCTTCAATGTCCCGTGGAGGAAGTATAAGGACTTGATATCTCTCTCGGCGTTCTGGGGCTGCGGGGGTTTCTGTTCGGATGTTTTATGTTTAGGACTTTCACTGCCTGTGCGGGTGCTTCCGCCGGATCCTGTGTCGTTACCACTTTCGGGGGAGGAAGACCTGTTTGTGTCGGCGTGTATGATTGCTGGATACTGATATTCGGGTGCATATAATTTGTTCAAATAGATCTTGACATTTGTTGCTTCAGGAGAAGCTGGTGCACTTTTAGATGGTTTCTAGGAGGTGGCAGAAGCAAGTGCATTTAAACGAGCTGACCGTCTTCTAGGCATTCTGAAGTGATTTGGTGATTGTTGAGAGAATTATTCAATTAATGAAAAGAAAGAAACCCTCGTTGATGATGTTATTGAAGGTTTTGAAATGTCTTACTGAATGTGTCTCAGTCATTACTTTAAGCTCGAGGAGAAAATGGAGTGAGGAAGGAGAGAAGCTAGTGCTTTTAAGCATTTCTTAAGCCATTGAGATTGTAAACTAGAAGTTGCAACACCAAGGAGGAAAGTCAGAAAATTCAATCACATCTTGTGCAAAGTAAAACCTTCATTGTGTGTATTGGCCTTGTAATTGTATGCCAAGTGCAGAAAAGAAAGGCGCAAAAACAAGCTTCTGCGAGTATAATTTGGACGATCTAGGAGACAAAAAAAACCTTCATATTTTGAGTCTCGAGAGATGCATGTTTGTCTATTAAGAATAGGCTTTGATGTGAAAGTCGAATATGCTCTAAATAATACAAATATCTTTCATGATCCCCGCGGATCTGAGCAAGAGCGACTCCGTAAGGTTTAATTTCACTGCCCATCTGGGTGATTGCTGACTGTGGAACTCAACATGGACTGATTCCAAGGGAGTGAAGTCTGGGAATTAAATTCACTATGACTCGGTAGAAACAGTTAGGTGAATGAATGGGATTATTGCCTACTTAGTCGAGTCATTTATGACCATGATCAGTCATTCCTACAATGTATATGGGGGGATTAACGACAGTTAATGTGAGTTTACTATGGCTCCGGGAACGGCAACTTTATAGTGGTGGGAACTTGACTGTGTCGCTTCTAACATGACTGTTTCACGATTACATACATTTCTTAGCTCTACTGCAGCGGTATACGTATAAAGTAAAATGGAATATATTTTCTATATCCATTTAAATCCAGACAGTTAGATTCCCTCCTCCTAAATGCAATATCAAGCCACCATAACGTCCACTATTGACTCCCGCCTAAAACCATGAAACATACTGACCTTCTCTGAGGACAGTAACCAATAATATGAAAAGAAAGGGGAAGTATCAGATAAATCCAGCCGTTACCACCGCTGACACAACAAAGCATTCACCCGTCGTAGGTGATACGTGACTATCTAGAATTAGCATTTTTTACACAATATCAATATATCCGGTTTTTCTAGAGTGGAATCCTTACCAAGTAATAGCTCAGAAGTTTCTATACATTGAATTCAAGTAGCTTTTAAGGCTTCTTGCGAGGCTGGTCATCCCGATCTGCGGGCCGTTTGGACAGCTTCTTCTCCTTCTTCTTCTTAGGGACCGATGAAGGGGATGGTTGTTTGGCTGGTTGAGAAGTTTCTGGTTCTTCTCTGATGATGCCGATGCGTTCAATTGAGCCCCAAGGCGTGTCCAGCTCAGCGCAATAGATTTTAGTTGTCGGATCATAATAAGCGACATTTGTTGCCGAAGCATTTGATCCTTGATTCATTTGAGGCTGCTGTTGTTGATAAGAGCAGCCACTTTGAGCAACATGTGCTTGCTGAGATGGTTGTTGTTGTGCTGGAATATTGGGTGGTACAGGGCCAAAGGTTAGTATTGGCGCCGTCTCTCCCACATGAGATTCATGTCGTCGATCCTCATGGTAAGGAGAGGATACTGGTGGAAATAAATGTTGAACTCGAGGAGGTCTTTGCTGTTGAGCCTGCGCGCCTGCATTATTGTGAGCAGCCTGCTGATTATTACCAGAATACATGATCAAAGTTGTTTCTGCCATTGGTAATAAGAGGCTCGAGTATTGTGTATGCCAAAATAAGTTCTTGACATTGAGAAATAAATTTTGTTGTAAATGTAAAGGAGAGAAGTCCATGAAACGGGCGAACGGAGTGCTTAAGTGTTACTTTCCTACCTTAGATCGGAAGCCTCAAGGTCATGATGATTCAAGAGTGTGAGGTATGAATTGTCACATATCCAATATGTATGCGCAAATATGACCCTATATTGAGAGGAAATGACTGAAACCATGATGAAATGATTTTGAAAGGCGAGTGAAGTGATCGAAAAGGCGTCGAAATGAACGTAAAATGGCCGACATGACTCTAAAATGGAGAGTATATGACTGCGATACACGATTCACATGACTGAAACAGACGGGAACGACTAAGAGTAGCAATGAATTTTGATTATTAAATAATAATCTGAGAACTACATAGAACTACCACAAGAAGAATAGCATCCAAACTAAAATTATAATAAATGAATCAAAAATTTACGGGGACTCAGATATCCAAATAATCACTACTACCAGAAACCTTCTGAAAGTAGAATATGATTATTATTCCTCTTTGAAGATATGATACAAAACTATCATTAAATCCCACGTTGAAACTACAAAATACATAAATTCCTCATAATAAAGCCCATCAAAGCCACCAAAGAAGAACAACAGCGATAATAGATAACTCGAATTTAAACGCGGTATTGAGACGGCGAAGGACTGGTCCTAGAAATCTGTAGAGTATAAAAATGCTGGACTCCCACGGGTCATTTGCTTATAACAGGAGCCCTGTAGCATTGGACCAGGTTAGAGATATTCCAGAATGCGGTGCTCTTAACAAGACATTTCCACACTTTCCAAACACCATATCCCCAAGAAATTAATGTTTGTCTCTCCGACGATGCGTCTCATCCCTATTGTTCGAGTGATTTTGCCTATTGCGAGTCTCCCATGCCACGCCCGTCTTCACTTCAGGCTGGCGAGCCATGATATTGATCATAGTGCGTGAAGCTTTGTCAGTAAAAGAACTGCTCTTTCCTGATTCTTTTTTCTTTTGTCTAGATTTACTTTTTGGTCGCTCCCGACCTGATGAATTTCGGCCATTTGAGTTGGAACAATTGCTCAAATTCTCTGAATTCGGAACTTCACTAAATGAAACAGGTTCAGAAGAGGCAGTTCTCGAAACTTGTTGTACCATTTGCGGAGGAGGGAACTCTGGTGGTTCAGGAGTGTGAACTGGATATTTACCCTGAACAAGAGGCTCCTGCTGGGTTGGTGGCACTTGAACATGGATTGTGCGATGAGGGTCATTGGTATACATTGGCTGACGACGATCATTTTCATACATCGGTAGAGGAGGGTCATTTATATACATAGGTAGACGAGGATCATCGAAATACGCTGAAGGAGCTCTTTCCTGGGGGCATAGTGGCGTTCGAGCATGGCCAGGTGCTACGGGACGTTCTTGGGAATAAGGCTTTTCTAGTTGTCGGTGTGCTTGTGGTTCTGGATGAGGTTGTGGTTCTAGATGAGGTTGTGGTTCTGGATGAGGTTGCTGCTGCTGCTGTTGCGTCTGAGGAGGAAGAGCAAGAGGAGGATTTTCAGCATTTGGGCGTGGAGTTCTTTGCTGGATATTTATCTCTAGATCTGAATCATGCGACACAATTAGCAGGGCTACGCCCCTTGGATTGCCTGAAGATGAAACTGACGAGGCCGTATTCCTTAAATTTTCTAGAGGAGGTAGAACTACATCATTCATCGTTCTTTGTGATTCGATATTATTTTGTGGGTGCTTAAGAGAACTGTTGATATCTGGTCGTCGAGTCCCTCGCATGCTTTGTGCTTCTGGATCCGGACGAGGTGGCACGGCTGCTGGAGCTTCATTTCTCAAATTTCCTGGCGGGACAGTTATATCATTCGTAGCCCCTTGTAATTTCGTACATTGATGTTGCTGTTGCTGTTGCTGTTGAAGAAGAAGCGGAGGAGAAGGAGTAGACGGAGGAGGAAGAGAAGGAGAGGAAGAGGAAGGAGAGACAGTAGAAGCAAGGGAAGGGGTATCAATATATGGGTGTGGGAGACTCTGCCCATTTTGTGCTTCTAGATCTAAATCATACAACATGTCTGGCAGAGGTATATATCTTGTATTTCCCGGAGGACGTAAGACTGTGTTATTGATTGTTGCTTGTGGTTTGAGATGATGATGATGATGGTGTTGTTGTTGTTGTAAAGAAGGAGGGGGGTGTTCACTAGCTGATGATGAATACCATTTATGAGAAGGAAGAGGAGAACGTTCAATAACGGGCTGCGGATCCCTTTGCTGTTGAAAAGGATGGGAAGGAGAAGAAAGTTCAATAATAGAGTGCAGATCCCTTTGTTGTTGAGGATGATGGCAAAGGAGAGAACATTCAATATCGGCGCATGGATTTCTTTGTCGAGGAAAGAAAGGGCACTCAATCTCTGGGCATGGAGCTAATTGCTGTTCAGGAGGAACAGGAGGAAGAAATCCAGTGTCGGGGTATGGATCCTCTCGCTGTTGAGAAGGAGGAGAACAAGAAGAACGCTCATTATCTAGGATTTTAGTGCTCCATATTTCGGGATGGAGGGAAGGAGATGGGCGCTCCACGTGTAGGCGTGCAGTTTCTTGTTGTCGAGGATAACGAGGAAGAGAACGCCCAACATTCGGGCGTGAATTCCATTTTATTTCAGGAGGAACAGGATGAAGACATTCAGTATCGAGATGTGGAGTCATTTGCTGTTGAGGAGGAGGGCACTCCAGATTTGGTGTTGAAGTTCCTGGCTCTTTAGGAGAAAGAGTGGGCGACACGACTGGCGAATCCATGTCTAGTGAATTTTCCAAAGGAGAACGTTCAGGATTTGGAGGTGGAGTCCATGGGCTGGTTTGCGCTCCTGGAAAAGATCCAGGAAGACTATACAACATGGCTGGCTGCTCTATATCTTCCGAATTATCGGGAGGGGGTAAGACTGTTTTGTCCGTGGTTGCCTTCGGTTCGGTACCAAGATAACTTAGGAACTTATACATGTTGAAATATGTTACGGATCTTTGGCGGTGGGGTTTGTTGTAGGTGTGAAGGAGAAGTCTAAGAAAAGGAAAGGAAAGCGATTGTTTAAATGTTACTTTACTCCGCTGTACCACAGATCTTGAAAACATAATTACTCATGGAGTATGAATTGTCATGTATATTTTGGGATTTTTAATATCTGGACATAAATGACTTGACACGGGCCAAATTAGAATGAAATGACTGTCAAAACTCCTGAGCGAAATAACGAGGAAACCAATGGAATAGCTGAGATGACTGTGAAATGCTGAAATGACAGGAATACTGTGAATCATGGATGAGGAGCAAGATAGATGACTAACCAGAGGTTTATGGGTTTGGAAATTCACATGTGAAGTTCCTGATCAAAAATGTTGAAAATAGGAACCGGTCCCTGGACTCAGAATCATATCTGGGAGATGAAATTTGATTATACGGATAACTTGGTACATTCGCACTTATTATCCCGACACTATGTAAGATATAATACGAATGCTCAAATTATATTCAGACCAGATACTCACAGGAAGGTAGATATTCAACGCCATCATGTGCAAACAGCGATAATTTAAAACAAATCAGGAATCCGAATGGAAACATCCAGCCAGAATCAAAAACTTCACACCAGGAACAGCCATTCATTTTAGGGCAAGATTGACAATGCGTCTATATGACCAAGCCGATTTGGTTTTGTCCAAAATAGTAAGGTGCGGAACTGAGCCAGAAAGGGAAGTTCTCACTTGATGCTAGATCTCAAGTATAGAGACATGCACAACAGCGGCAGTAGACCCAACTTTGACCTCTCGCCTGTTGCCGTTCTGCCAAGAATAGTCCACTGGGTAGGTGCAATATAGTAAATACTAAAGAGCTACAAATGTGCGGAAACTTTTAGGTATATGAATACTGCCATGGAAAGTATATTCATTCTCTTAGAAGATAGAGTAAGAACCCTTTGGTTCTTTTGAGAATGGTCCTTCCTTCGAAATATAGACTTCTAATATTCGGCAAACATCCAAGAACTCCGTAAGCTAGGGAAAGCACATTACTACTATCTACAACCCGAACGGCCCGAAAAGAGAGACAGCTTTTTATCCAAAATTTCAAACTCTTCGACCTCTCGACAAGTCTATGGATTTATCTCATCGATCTTGATACACCCACACAACCCCTCACATCGCATGACCCTCGGGCCCATGATGAAAATCATGCTCAAACTTTTCCCACCCACCCGTCGGCTCATCACACATCTTCAAACCATGAATCCTTAAATCATAATACCCATCCTCTGGAGTCTTCCCCTGACAAACATTCCCTCCCATCGCCACATTAATAATAACCTGAAAATCGTTTAATCTCCTGGTCCCCTCGGGCACATGAGCCTTCATAACCACCTTCCCATCAATATACCAAACCATCTTCCCACCTATCCCATTCTCCGGCTGGTTCCACGCAAACTCGTATGTATGTTGCGAAGAGTGCATATTATGCACCGGCGTCTCTACAACCCGATGTTTATTCCAATCTTCCCCGTTGAAATGTCCCCAATGTAAACAAGTATGATTAACGGCATCTCCATTCCAGGTTTCCATAATATCAATCTCTCCATCATTGGGCCATGTAAAGGGCTCGCGGGGTAAGAGCCAAAACGCCGGCCAGACCCCAGAAGCACATGGTGGTGATATAGTTGCTACGAGACTGCCGCGGTCGCGGGCAAGTGCCATATGACTCGTTAATCGCGCGCTTGTGAATCTACCGTTGGAAGATATAGCTCGGAGGACTAAACATCCATTTTCGTCGTGGAAGGAATTTTCTCGATCGGCGATGTAGTTTTGGAGTTCGTTGTTTCCCCATCCATGATCTCCAAGTTGATGTCTGAAATTATCAGAAACGGGAACATGTGGAGAGAATGAGGGGTTCCAATAAGGATGGATGGCAGAATATGAGGGTCTGTTTTGGGGAATTGGCGGAGGTGCAGTTGGCGGGCGATGAGCTTGAATTGGGGGATAGTATCCTGATGGTGCAGAATGTGGTGGTGGAGGAGTATGTGTTGTGGATTGGCCGGGGATTGTAAAGTTATGTTGGGCCGCAAAGGCTTCCCCCTTAGCTTTGGCTTTCTCAAGTATATTTTTGAGAGACATGTTGTATTGTATGGTGTTTTGTTTGCTGTAGATCGCGTGGAATGTTTGATATATAGCTGTAAGTGACGCGGACGGACCGGCCCGCAAAATATCTAATTTTGCGGGGTATTCCTGCTGAGCCTTGATCTGGAGACGGGATTCTCGGTGAGCTTAAGGTACGATTTACAAATTTATAGTAAAAATTTAGACAAAACCAAAGCTGTGATTCGGTTTGATTTGAAGTGTAGGAGCATTTAGACATATTACGAGTAGTGATTATATATATATTTGTCTTATACTACAGCCCAGTCTTTCTCTTCTAAGCTAGACGTCTCCATCCCCATCTCTAGCACTAAATACAAATGTACAAACACATATTATACATATCTTCTACCTCTCCTCTCATCATAAAAACTTCGTCTTCTCCATACTATTCGTAAACAACTCTCTACACCTAACTTTACTCCCCAACCTCGCGCACAGCAAAAAAGCTCCACTCAACTTTCTATGCAAACTATACGTTTCCTCTGGTGGCGGCGCTAATCTCTCTTTAAGCATGATCGGAATGAGAGCCTTTACTCTCTCCGTAATTGTCTGATCTTTAAAATCGTAAATCTCCGGTGAGGATTCCAAGAATGGTTCTGCGAGAGTGAGAATGGATTGAATGTGTGCCTCTAGCATTGCTTTAGATTCGTGGCCCGTAAGATATCCGAGGTCGATGGACAGATTTCGGACTGTATCTCTTTCAGATCTGGAGGCTGCATCTAGGAGTTGTGTATATTTAGTGATGAATTCCTCTGGATACTCGCGTGAGGCACCGAAATCTAGAAGTTCTAGTTTGTTGGTTTGGGCATTGTATAGGAAATTTGTCCAATTAGGATCCGTTTGCATGTACTTAAATTCAGTAATCTCTCGAAGACACAGACGAAGAATTTGAGTTCCAATCCAGTCTCGTTGTTCTTGTGTGAAGCTGTGAATACGCGTGACACCGACTCCTTCCATGTATTCCATAGTAAGAACTTGTTTGCCTGATGCTTCGGCGTATACTTTTGGAACAACGAAGACGTCCTCTTCGTCTGCTAGAAGTTCTTGAAAACGTAATCCGCATTCTGCTTCTCGAATGTAATCGCATTCCCATGCTAATTCTGTTCGGGCGTTTGCAATCGTTTTATCGAGGAACAAGCCCTTTGGCAGGAGACGAGAAGCCGTGAGTAAGATTGCGAGATTGTTAAGATCGGAATCTATTGAATCCGCAACCCCCGGATACTGAATCTTAACAGCAACCTTCGCACCCGTTGACTTGAGTGTTGCACGATGGACTTGACCAATAGATGCTGCAGCCAAAGGAACTTCCTCAAACTCTCCATACAAATCTCTCCAGTCCGGACCAAGATTTGCTATTAACACCTTGTTCCTCTGTGAAGCGGGCATGTAATCTGCGCGGTCCTGAACGCGCTGCATCACTTCTTGTATTGGCGCAGGAAGCATTTTTGAGTCCTGGAAGCTGATCATTTGACCTAATTTCAAGGCTGCACCCCTCATCCGTGACAACTTAGTCACCAGCCTATCTATATTACCTGCGCTTAACATAAAAGAACCTTCACCACCCCCTCCACTAACTCGACGAAGGCTTTCGCTGATGGCTCCCCCCACCATACCGGCCGCAAGACCACTATAATTCCATAGTCTCCCAAGTCTTGAAGAAGGAACACTAGATTCTCGCAACTTGTAAGGCAGAGGCTGCGAGCTTGCCTCTGGCTGCATCTAAATTATTGTCAGACCTCAGTATCACATGCATCAAGTGCGAAAGGAATTTATAATTACAGTATCATTGCTAGTTTCTTTGCTAATATCTGCCGCCAGCTTCTCAAGATCTGCATCTTTTTGATGGGAAGTCTCGACGATTGGCTTGGAGGGAGTATCCGGAGTGGTTGGTTCTGCCTGAACTGACGAACGAACATTGAAGGTGTCCTGATCTTTATTCCTTGCCAGCTTGGTTTGTTCTATAGGAGTACCTTTTACACCCTTCAAGCCTAGAGAGCCTTTACTCGATCCTTGAGTCTTACCTCCTAATAACCTTGCAACCCTAGGGCTATAGAAAAGATCCGTGTTAATACCATCGGGTAGCTGCTCTTGTTCAGGAATCGATTCAACAGAAGGTATCTTTTCAGTACTACGAACAGTCTCCGAGAAAGTATCAGAGTTTATAGCATCTTGTTTCAAATGCTTATCATTTCCTTGAACATCGGATGTGTGTTTTGGTATCTTGGCCCTAGGTAAAGAAGATAAGCTAGGTGATGTATGTTTTGATCTATCGTAAAAAGAGTCTTCATCGTGTCCTTTCTCCAATGGGTTTTCCGACTTCCCAATCGCATCTGCCGTTACTGAGGGTATTTGTTGCTCATATTCTCGCTGGATACGTTTTGCGTCATCTGCGGACAAAGGTTTTTTCTCGGGAATAGGAATTGTCGAGTCATTGGAAGCCGCCGATTGCAACCCCTCACTATTTATGGGGTCTAACGTAGGCGCGGCTCGAGCCCTGATCGGGGTCGTATCTGCATTCAATTCGGGAGCATCAATATCTGCATCTTTAGGAGGAATTGTCCCATCTGGCAGAGGGTAATTATTGGCCTTCTCCTGCTGAATATCCAAATCCCCTTGTGGTCTCGGATTGACGGCCGAGTTTGATTCTGATCTTTCATAGAAATGATCTTGCTCTAAACCTTCTTTATTTCCTGCGGAATGCTCCTGTTCCTTGGTAGACCTTCTGTTAGGTACAGGGCCACTGTCATTCGATTGCGAATTCGAAGTATTGTTCGTTGCCTCCTTAGTCCATTCCGGCACATTATCGTTTAACCTCGATGCAAGAAACGATGCGGCCTTTACAGTCTCCGTGACTCGATCCGTCTGGCTGCGTACTGCTCTTGCTAGAGTCGAGGTTCTGTTGTAGACATCTATTTGCCTCGTCTTAAGCGCAATGTGCTTCTGTGCAACCCCGCGGGAAGCATTGAATAGGGCGGCCAAGTCCAATATTCTCTTCCCCGCCATTATAGCAATTTTTTACTCCAATCCTTCCCATCGATTCATGTCGAATATCTAGATAATGAGCTCTGCAGAGGAATGTCCTGATATTTGGAGGGGTGTTGAACCTCATGAACAATTCTTGCCAAGCTTAACCTTAATCCCTGTACACCTTGAAGACGTCACAATTGCCAATTTAGCAGCAGCACAACTTCGAAGGATGACAACCAGAAGTATGAAGGAAGGAGACGAAAGTACATTGCATCTACAAAGGAAAATAATATGTTGTGGCGTGCAGCACATTGTCAAAATTGAAGCTATCAACATAAATTCACAATAATATAATCATATGAATCTAGCTCCCCTAAAATATTCACGTACGGTGCATACCTATGCGAATTTGAACTCTCTCTTTCAAAGATGACTTAGCATCCATCGGGTATCTTGTAATCAATATACCCCCAAAAACGCCGTTTGCTTTCTGAATCAAATATTATTTAATATTTCCCGAAGGAGTCCATCTGGTTCGAAGATTGGATTTTGCCCTCACAGTCCCTGGGGTTCTGATACGGAAAGTATCATTAGCTCCCTTGCCTGAACCACCAACGCGACTCCATAACCGCTCAGCAGCTGGCGTCAGATTTCCCGAGCCCACTCTAGGACTGCTGGGAAATTTGGGCACTGGGGTCGCATCAACCTTGCCAGTCATACCATTCTTCGCAGAGGTGCGTTTACTTTTGGCGGTTTTGTCAACCATCCTGTGATGTAAATCCTCTCGCCTGCTTTGCTCCTTGATTACGAATGGATTTTTGGTTGTTTCGCCAGGCCCGAGATCGATGATCGGAGAAGGTGTATATGATTCACCCTCTGGTTCATCATCCACAAATGCATACCCATTTACACGTGGAGTTTCGCTTCCATTAAAGCCAGATTCCGAGTTCTCAACTCGACGCCTTCCAGCTATCGCATCTCTTACGGCAGACATTGACGGAGAAGAGGGTATGGTGGTTTCCTCTTGAAGCGCAAGATCCGGCAACCTTGTGTTGGCATATGTAACACTTTTTGGAGCAGCCCTTGACTCATTTTGTGCCTTTTGTGCCACGGTCTCGACAGAATCTTCTACACTGTCAGGTCGAAACATCAATCCATTATTTGGCTGGGATCTCCAGGAATCCGGTTGGGCTGGCCTTTCCGCTACATCTCGAATTGCGAGTCTATCCCTTCTTCCGCCATCATCTTCCAGCGATTCTCGTGATTGCAGAAGCTTCATCTCAACCTCTTTCTGCTTCAGCATCATTTTCGATGGAACTTTATTCCCTGTCCACATCCAAGCATACTTCTCGGCTCGTTTCTTATTTTGCTTGTCTAGTAACTTATAGAAGCTTTCGTTATCCTCGCTAGTATATAATGATTGGAACTTGGTGAGGCTCATATTGGTATCTACATCCACTTTGGGTGCCTGAGTTGCATCAGAAGCGACTGACATTGGGGTATCTCCAACTAATCCTCCAGGTGTTTCAGAAGCTCGGGATGGTATCTGAATAGATGTGCCACGTCTTCCAATACGTCTGCCAGGAGTCATAACATGTCGAAGCCTACGTCCGGCACTTGTAATCCATGCTCCATCCTTCGAGTCGAGCGCATCCAAATATTCTTGTTTTGTTTCAGTTTCGAGGAGTCCTGGAAAGAAATCTCGAGCAATGATTTCTGATATGGCATCGGTATATGCGTCTTCATCGATCACATTCTTTGGCCGTTTGATGCGTTTTGGGGGTGGCGGCATCAGAGCAGTCTCATTTGCGCGTTTTGTGAGAGCCGTCGAGGTTGATGAAGTTGATTTGGATGGTACCAAATCCATCGTTGCAGATGCTGTGTCAATTAAGGTTATAAATTAATGATAGTTGTTTATATGTTACCGTTTTTGCAATCTTCGAAGGGTGAGTGATAGGTATATAGGAAGCTCACTTAATAGATTGACTGATGGCTGACTTTATTTGTTGAAATAATGTCACTTGAGACATTTGATACAAAATGCGATAAGATGCGATGGGAAACGGGAATCTCCTGCACTCTTGTAAGATCTTACCTAGGTAGGTAACCTTGATTAAGCGCGTGCAGGGTTAAATATCAACAATAAAGATATCGGTGATAATGTCAATGTTCCACCACAGGGATGCTTCTGGACTTCTAAAGAATTACTTTTAGGTACTCAAACAAGTAAAAGTAATTGACAAAGTACAGTCTTTTCAACTTTACTTTTTATAATCAATTTTTGTATGTGCTACATCTTTTGTGACTTCGAATATCGAAAGCATCTCTTTTAAGTTGTCAAAGAATTTTACTTATCCCTACAGTTTCTTTCCTATCACTATTTTCCTTTTCCTCATATAAACTCGGAACCCCGCACTCTCTGTATCCAAAAATCTTCATTTTGACAAAATGACTTCCCGGGAGGAAGAGGCGGTTGCCTTGAAGAATGAAGGAAACAAAGCTTTTGCCGCTCACGACTGGCCGAAAGCTATCGAATTATATACCAAGGCTATAGAACTTGACGACCAAAAACCCACATACTATTCGAATAGAGCTCAGGTACATCATTCGGATGCATTCAACACTCAAACCTGCTCGCGTGATTAACATTCTGGCAGGCAAACATCAAATCAGAGGCATATGGATACGCGATAGCTGATGCCACGAAAGCCATTGAACTTGACCCGAATTTTGTAAAGGTTCGTTTGGCAGAGCTCCTCACCTTGCAGCTTTTCCTTTCCTTCAAGCTAAACATCTAACCATTTCCACTCAGGCATACTATCGTCGAGCCGTTGCATATACCGCGATCCTAAAATCCAAAGAAGCCCTTAGAGACTTCAAGACCGTTGTCAAGAAGGCGCCGAATGATAAGGATGCGAAGCTTAAGTTGGCAGAATGTGAGAAGATTGTCAAAAGGATCGAGTTCTTCCGAGCTATCGAAGTCGGAGATCCACCATCTGCATCAGAAGGGCTCAACCTCGATGATATGACTGTGCAGGATTACGATGGTGTACAGTTGGGCAACGAAATGACAACCGAGTTCATCAATGATATGCTGGAACGTTTCAAGAACGGCAAGAAAATACATCAGAAATATGTTTATCAAATTGTCATGGCGGTACAAAAGATTGTATACGATGAACCAACGATGGTCGAAATGGAGATTGAGAGCGACGCTCAGTTGACTGTTTGTGGAGATACACATGGTAAATGCTCCGTATTCGTCTTACCATTCCTAGCTAATATCGAGTCTCAGGTCAATTCTTCGATCTCATGGAACTTTTCCGACTTAATGGTCTACCCACAGAGAAGCATTACTACTTATTCAATGGTGATTTTGTTGATAGAGGTTCTTGGTCGACCGAGATTGCGCTCCTTTTGTATGCCTACAAATGGTTACGCCCATCAGCGTTCTTCATCAACAGGGGAAATCATGAGACTGATGATATGAACCGTGTTTATGGTTTTGAGGGTGAATGTAAGGCGAAATATAATGGTAAGCTGTCTTCCTGATCCAATTTAAGTTTACTCTCTATGAAGATTTCAACTAATATATATTAGAACGTACTTTCAAGCTATTTTCGGAAAGTTTCTCGGCTTTACCTCTAGCAACTCTCATTGGCAAAAAATATCTTGTACTTCATGGAGGTTTATTCTCTGATGACAAGATCACATTAGATGACATCCGAGCTTTGAACAGACATAATCAACGCCAACCAGGTCAGGCAGGATTGATGATGGAGATGTTATGGACTGATCCACAAAAAGAGCCTGGTCGTGGTCCTAGTAAACGTGGTGTGGGCATGCAATTTGGACCAGATATTACCAGGAAGTTTTGCGAAAACAATGGACTGGAAGCTATCATTCGTAGTCATGAAGTCCGAATGGAAGGTTATGAGGAGGAACATGATGGAAAATGTATTACTGGTATGTCAATTCCTGTCAAATGTGTTACACACCGCAACTAATATATTATAGTCTTTTCGGCGCCTAGGTATTGCGACAGCACGGAGAACAAAGGAGCTTATATCAATATTGGACCCGATTATAAATTGGATTTCCACAAGTTTGATGCAGTACCTCATCCTAACATTAAGCCTATGGTACGTATCACTCAAAATCCTATCAAGAATCTCGCTAAATGACGAACCAGGCATACGCCCAAAACTCTCCTTTGTCGATGATGTAGATGAAAAAGCTATCATCAGATATATCAAGTAATACTTGGAGGGTTTATAGAAAGTTGGATCTATCGCATCTACCAAAGTATCAGGCGTCACGCGGGGAAATGTCTTGCAAATAATTTGATCTTGTACAATAGATTTGATACCCTTGCATATTCCAGCGTAGTGCTTCAATGGTGCTCAAGCGAGGATGTAAGACTTACCTATCCAACATACACAAAATTCTAGGCAGAAAATCGCTCCAGATAAACCTCCACTATCTGCAAAGCTCCTTTATATTTTCGGAAATATGCCATATTGCTGTAAAGCTGTGTGATGATGTAAAGCGGTCTGAATAGCTAAATGAGTTTCTTTCTTTCTTTCTCTGGGTGCATCTCGCCGTCGGATTGTGAGTTTGGTGTTTACACTCATGCAGAGTCTCATATGAGTTCATCTGCGTGGTCATACAAAGCGAAAGAGTAGCTATCTCAATCCAGCACTTAATCCATAAGTGATGATCCTGACTACGGCTAAATCATTTGTGTTCTTTAAACTTTTAATCTCATCTAGGTATATCTAATATCATAATCTAAGAGATGGTCTTCTCAACCAATGTGATTCCGTATTTCTTCAACCCCTCCATCAATGGGTCATTGATCTTACTGGTCATAGGTGCAAGGACACCCTTCTCACTAATCGTTCCATCAAGTACTTGCTTGACAGCAACACCACATGGTACACCGACCAATTTGGCCATGGCGGAGTATCCATTTGGATCACCATATTCAACTAATGTGGATGTACGAGTCTCCTTCTTTCCATCCTTGTGCTCAATCTCGAACTTGTGTTGCAACATGACGAGATCACGTTCACCCTTTTCAAATTGCATCTTCTTCTCAAGAGTCGCGCAAAGAGTATCAAGAGGATTACCGCGGGGAATGATCTTCTCGTCAGAAAAGATACCAACCCAGTTAAGGCCGTTCATGATACGTTCCTTTTCTTCAGTGCTCTCGAACTTTGCCTTGGAAGCAATTGCCCATTTCAAATCATCCTCAGAACTTGAAGAAGCTGCGAGAACCTTTTGTGTAGCCTCCTTCCAGGAAATTGGCTTGGAGAATCCTTTATCTTCATCACTCAAGAATCCCATATCAACCAGTACACGGATGAATTCTGGGAAACCCTGATATCTCAAAGTACCTCTAATGATAGTTTGTGCTTCAGGGATGTTGTAACGCTCCTTGTATGGGGTGGAATCTCTGTTTGGGTAGGCTACAAATGCGAATCCTGGGTAGATGAAGTATGGTTTGGCGGTACCCATCAATTCTGGACCAGCAACATCAACAATCTTTCCATCTTTATAGAATCTTGCAGCATTTCTCAATGCCAACAAAACACCACGAGAAGACCAAGAGAACTTATAACCGAGAGGGTTATCCGAATCCTCTGGAGCTGGAAGGCCTCCACAGTATGACAAGAAAGATGTGATTTTTCCACCAGTCTTGTGAACCTCCTCAATAGTCTTAACAGCATACAAGTGATCGATTCCTGGATCCAAACCAATCTCATTCATAACTGTGATACCTGCATTCTTGGCTTCTTCATCCAATTCCATCATTGCTGGAGAAACATAACTGGTTGTAACAACATTCTTCTTGTTTCGGATGGCAGATTTGATGACGGTCGCATGGAAGGTATATGGGATTAAACTGATGACCAAATCGTTCTTTGCAACTTCAGCATCGAGAGCTTTGTCGTCTGTAACATCGAGGGAGATTGGGTGGGCATTCTTTACACCTTCGGAGAGCTTCTTTGCACTTTCAATGGTTCTGCATGCTGGAGGAAAGTCAGTTTCATTATCTGGAAAGGAACTGAGATTTATGTGTACCAACAGAAACTTGAATGCCTGCTTCACTGAGGATATCCAAGGTAGGGCGTGTAACAAAGCCCGCGCCGAGCATAAGAACCTTCCTAGAATAGATGTTAGAAGGGGAAATTGGGGTAAAGATGATCTGAAAGCTCACTTTGTGTCAAATCCAGCCATGATGTCTAATTTGATTGAAATTGTTGGGATATAAATTGAATGTAAATAAAATATTCAAACAAAAGATTGAGTACTTTACTCCACCAAACAACTCATACCGATGGGATTAAATTTCTTGGTGGGGTTGATCCGTGATCGGCCACTGCATGCATACATAGAATGATCCAATGCGTGGAATTTGGCAGAGATCAACATTGACTCACGGTATGCAGATGTCTTAAACATTCTGCTAGAATGAATTGATCAATCAAGCTTCCTGCAGCAGAAACTAAACTTTCTATTCATCTTTTAAGATTTTAATTCCATTGGTTTTTGATTTTTTGGATTATTTTACAAAGTCTTAACGAGGTTACAATGCATAACAAAGTACGGAGAATGTCCCGCAAATGTCCCGCGCTAACCTATAATGGATACTAGCTCCTCCCACAGCTTACTTAGCGCCAATTCGCAAAGAACACTTTTCATAAATCGCGAAAGCTCCTTCCTTCTCTCCTCTTCTATTCTTCTTTCTTTCCCCAACCTCAAGCCTTTTAAAGCTTTATTGAAAAACTTTTCAACATCTTTTTCATACCGTACAATTATCATGTCGGCAATGGATGTATTCTGGGCAGCTCCGCCCATTTCAAGGTATGCGCAATGCCATCTGCGAAAGATGCGCCAATCTTTAAATACTGATGCTGATGATAGTTTAGGACTTTGGCTGCTGGTGCCTTAACTCTTTCAATTTTAGTCTACACTCATATTCTTGCTGGGTATCATGTTGTATTTTTGCTACAGAACATATTACAGTTCCCGCCACAATTATGGCGACTACTCACTCCATTTCTCATCACTGGCCCGGATTTGGGTATTCTCTTCGACACATACTTTCGTAAGACTCGAAAGATCGCAATACAATCAGGATAGATTGGCTTACAAGGAAACAATAGTATACACTTATGGAAGCAAGCTTGAAACAGCTTCGCCTAGATTCTCTCAACCAGGAGATTTCTTGACATATGTATTGTTTGTTTGTGCGACGATCTTGGTAGGCATTATTTTCTTCTTCTTTTTCTTCATACCCCACCTCTATACTGCCCGTTTAGTGCAACGCTCTCAGCTACAACGGTTCCTAAAACGAGGAAGATTACCCTTACATTCTCAATTGGTCCGACATTCGCAAAACAACAAATAGGATCAGTTGAGGTGTAGGCATGGTGGGAAGTTCCTATGAGAAAACTCGTGTTGATTCCTCAACTTAACTCGGGTGGTTGTGGCTCCCTACATTTCAAGTCATTATCTTTGAGATGTTAAATACTTGGTGTTTCTATTTCAAGAGATACCTTGTAAAATCTCATCTAACAAATGCACAGGGACTGAATGTGTTCATAACTGGCGGAGTGGTCTTTACTTCGGCATTGGTATTAGCTTTCGCATACACATCGACACAAGATGATCGTGGCATGAAAGCTACCTTTTTCGTCGTTACTATTCCAGCACCATGGATTCCATATGCCATGCTTCTAATGACATTTGTGATGGGTGGTGGTGCTGGTGCTGCCAAAATTCAAGCTACTGGATTGGTTGCCGCACATTTACATGATTTCTTGACAAGACTTTGGCCTACTTTTGGTGGGGGGAGGAATCTTATTCCAACCCCAGGCTTCATCAGGAGAGCTTTTGAAACAACTCAAACTACCACTACTCAAAGAGCTTATGGTACTGCTGTCGCACCAGCACAACGATCTCCAGGTACGGGCTCTACTTCTGGTTCATCTGGAAGTGTTCTACCTGAATCATGGAAGAGTCGTGGATCAGGACATAGATTAGGAGGAGATTGATTGATTTGGAATGAATCATCACACTGTACCATAGATAGTTTCATGCGTTGGTGTTTGGTGTTATTAAATTGAAGTAATAATTTTTAGCTCTTGCGGAATCTTTTTATATATTTGTGTTTCTTGCTGCATTTGCCTAGTTTGTGTGATTCAATGATTGCATTGTGTGACTGTCTTTGGATACTTTTACATTGGTCAATGAAGTTAAACAATTACCATCTTCTATGGAATTACAGAGTTGCATCAACTGAATAACGAAATGATAATAGAGTTTTCTGTTTGTTTTATATATTTTGTTGTGGAAGTGAGGTGTGTATTGTTGGGATTTGAGAGGCAGGAATAAGGGGAGGGTGGTGAATAAAAGAATGTGAAGGTGGTGAGAATAATGAATATTTGAACAAGAAAACCCCGTCTATATCCAATTATGCTTAAAAACCCCTGATTGTAATTTACATAAAAGGGGCAAGCAGTCAATAAGGAACTCTATCCTTTCGGCTACCTCCAAAAAATGCCATTTTCTAGAAAGAAAAAACCCCCCGGGATGCTGTTGTGATTGATAGGATTCGTGATTAGATTCGACGTTTCTATAGTCATTAGCGATAGATTCAAGACGGGGTTATGGATCGTAGATATGATTAGTGAATCGTGCAGCAGAAAATGACTGCCTTGCCACAGTACCTGAATATGGTTTATGAGAGTGAATGAGTGATATGAGAAAAGACTTACAGAAGGCGACGGGGGGGAAGGATCCTTGATTTCATTTCGAGGTACGGATATATAAAGAATCAACTATCCAGATATCAATTATGTAGATTACCCAATAGCTGCATGGAAATATATGGCAACGAATGATCGTTGGTGATGTGGAGATTAATATTGCGTTGCTTTGTGTATTTTTTGTAATGAAGGGAAGGTTTGCTTGAGTTTGTCTTAGCTTGGATTGATTGAGATTTTGAAATATATGATTGAAATATAAAATCGAAGGTATATGAAGATGGTGATATATGACAACAGTGACGGAAGATAAATTTAAAAAATAATAACTAATTATTGTTACTTATAATAAGATATATATATAATAAATATATAAATATCAAAAAACAAAAATATAATAATAATATATATATATATATATCAAACTTCAAAAAATTATACATCTTTCAACATTATTCTTTTGATAAACATCAAACTTTATAATATATTCAAATACAAATATATTGTTTTTAATTATTTATTTTACAATACTGTCTTTAGATCATTTTATATTCAATCCTTAAGCTACTTTATTATCTCGATAGAATCTAGGGATTGAATCAAAAATAATATTATGTATCCTCGACCGTAAGAAATTTCACACTATATTGAAGGAAAAGTATTATACATAAATAACATCTATGCTTCTTGTACTCACCATACTCTTATTTAAACCCACACTCGTTCTTGCTAGTACTTAAAAATTTGAGGAGTATTTCTGCAACAGCTTTGTTGGGATATGTTGCAGATACTATGTATAAACTTCCACGAGATTACAAATTAAAGGAGGCGGAGAGAACCGGGCTGTGCTTGGAAAGGACGATAATTAAATGAATAGATATGAGTAGTAACAATATGGCATCATGGCAGCGGCGATTATACTACAATGAATGAGAACTAGCTATTTGGACTCATAATTGACTTTAAAGCTTTAGGATAGTGTCATTATTCGATGCGAACATAGATATAAATTCCCTTTAACCTCGAGGAGTCGAAGATTTGCGGCATAGTTTCCTTCATTGCCATGATTACAATTACTTGTAGCTCATAGAATACTGCTTCTAGGAGGGTTCTTATATCCCAAATCTTGTGAAATCTTCAGTGCGTACTATTTGGGAACTGAACAAATTCCTCCTAGTATATTAATCGCAAAGCGGAGGTTCCTACCAGTGAATCCAATCCTGACCGAGGTAGGTTTAAAACCATGGTGTATATAAACTTGTTCCCTTGGATTATTATTTTAAGTGAAATAAACCAAGCGCTGCGACTTCCTGACTCATGATTATCTCCTTGTAGAATCGAGATTTCCTAACTTTAGTTTGATAATCAAGCATAATTCAAACAACAAAAAGATAAAAATTAAAATGATAATATTAAGACTTATAAATTATAATATTTATAAATTTAACAGACAATTAACAACTACTAATGAAATTTGGAAAACTTCGACGAGAGCCATATCAATCTCATTCACGGCGTCATATTTTCTCCAGATTCATCAAATCAATAATACTTTAATCTCGAGTTCTCATCTTGTATTATACATCAATATCAGGACTCTCACGTCAACACCCCCTTTTGGCATCTCCAACAATGATTCTCGGCTGCTGCTGATATTTCCTCAGCTACCAAGAGCGTCTTTTATACCTCTCTAGATTCACTTCCCAGAGAAGACAGAAGACACCAATAAACTCATCACAACCTGAATCTAACAACCAATCAGGATTTACCATAATTACTGTTGGTTCAAGTAATAAGTGAATATTAATCCACACCCTCTTATAATTACACCTCATCAGTCAATGACCTAATTACTTCCTGTGGAAAACAAATCCTTAGTGCAGATTCTAGGTATATAAACAAGTGCAATTCCATAGAGATGAAGGTTAATAAATGTGATAGAAATCAAACCATACCGGACAATGGCTACTTTTGGCTACCTACTCTCACTCCTCGTGCTCAAACACCACACGATATTCTTCCCAGCTGTTTTGTAATTGAAAGTCAAGAAATGAGAGTGAGGTGCCCATGTTGACGTACACAAATAGAGTCTGCTGTAATGAAAAATATAAATTTGATAACCAAAAAAATAAAATAAAATGGAAAGCTATATCCAAGGCGATATATCTAGGAGTTATAAAACAATAATAACAGTACAGAAGTATTCATAGCAACGAACCTCCTATCTAAACATAAAGAAAGATAAAGAGAGAAGCAATAAGTAAATCGAAAGAAGGCAAATCTTATTGAGAAAAGCAGAGGTGGCCATACTATATTTTGAGGCCTTGTGAAGTAATAATAAACTTCCCCGTACGATTTTATTTTTGAAGGCTGACTTTGGCTCATTATATAGGTAGGTAATCTTACTATTTTGTGTTTTGAGATGGAAGTCCTGGCTGTCTTAGCCTGCTTGCTCGATTATATGTAAAAGGATTAAATGTTTCCCTGAGCGAGCATCGATATTGTGCACTTGCACGTAGTGTGGATTTTTTATGTTCCTTAGATGTATGGTTATCAATCTATAGGTAGATTATTATCATTGAAGCAATTTCATCCATCATCTAGCTCACGATCGTTCAACCATTGCGCAACCAGAATTTGGCATTCGAATTAGCAACTGCCATTATCACTTGTATATTCCACATTCTCTACTCGCAGGATTCAATTCCTAAATCACTGTCAAGCTCATCCCTCTGTCTTAAGGCCGATGATATTGGTTCTGCGTGGTTCACCGATTGATATATCTAGACCGAATCCGAGTACATGTAAGATTAGGTTTTGTGTTGAGCGGTGAAGTTATGTATCCTCTGGTTTGCCACCCCAGTTTATAAGCACTAGAGAGTCGGCGACGATACATAGTGTGCGGATGGAACAAGAGCCTACTCGTAGTTTTGGTTGATCGTTTAGGGAATGTCGGTTCCAGATACTGCATGTAGCTAGCTACATTGACACAGGACATCTGATTCGGAATCTTGAACTCGTAGACATACTCAGAATGAATGTAGTTGGAATGCTTGACTGTAGGCAATCTAGCTAAATAGAAGGAAGAACTAGTCTTTTGGAATAAAAGAAAGAAAAGAGATAGATAGAGTAAGAAGAAAAGAAATAGAAAAGAACAGTAATAATTTCCAACCATCCCGAAATGAAATAATACTACCAATACTAATTCCCACATCCGACACCATCCTCCCGAACCACCGGTCAACCACCCGACTCACCATCTCCAACCCCTACACAGATCCCCTCAACCAGCAATTTCCCATCCCAAAGCAGTCGCATCTCGCACACCCGAAACCCAAAGCAACCAATCCATCACATCTCACAATCTCCTTCCAAAAATTTGTTGCACATCGTACCGAAACCCGACTCCGAGCTGACCAACATTGGCTCATTATATCCCCCACGCCGCCCCCGAGATTTGGGCGTTCCATATACCGAGTTCCGAACGTTTTTCGGTATTACATGGGGGTGAAGAAAATAAATATATTTGAAATGTACCGAGTGATATGATATGGGTTCCGAGGCCTGAGCTGATTTGTGGATATGGAGATGGGCGTCAGATTTTTGGAGGGGTGGAAAGAAGGGGATTGGATGGGATTGAATGGCGATTGAATGGATGGAGATTGTGACCCGGGTTGTGTGGGTGTGATCGTACCGAGTTGTTGGATTATTGGGCGGGTGTCTTCCGAGTGCTGTGTAACTTTTGAAGTTTGTTAGTTTTGTCCGATCAAACGTAAATTAATTTTGGAAACACAGAATGAAGAGCATTTAATAGGAAGCCGAATATCTTTCTGAATATATCACAGCCGGAAAGATTTAGTACCACACTTAAAGGTAGAATTTCTTTTCACCTCGGCCAGAGGACCGATAGTGACATGGGGCCGACTGATTGGCCGGTTTGGTGTTACGGGTTTTTGTTTGTGCCCGGACCGAGAGATCCCTTCACGGACTGGAACGCACAGTTCCAAATATAGAATTCCTATTATATCGAAAAGTCAGTGGAACAACGACCTGCTTAGAGAACTGATGCAGGTGGACGGCGCCCTAACTTTTGAGGTGCCACGGCGAATTAAATTCCGAAACCTGGAAGAGACACAGAATAATGTAAGACACTTACTGAATTTGAGAGCTTGAAATTTCCTGTCCCTCCGTGATTATGATGCATTAAATTCAGAGCGGAACAAATTAACAGCGGAAATTGAGGGATAAAATTGGTCCGAGGCAGAGAATCCGTTTTTATTGAACTAATGATGGATGTAGTTGCCGTCGCACTTGATTTCTCTGATAGATACCAACAAACGTTCCACTAACCCTACTTCTCGCATTTACTGATGGAATTTCAGTTAATCATTGGCAAAACCTCAAGTAGATTCAGTTGACCTCGGCGGTGAAACAATTTTGGCCCTAGGAATTTCATCGGTATCAACAACCAAAAGCTCTTCCTCGCCCCGCCCAAGAATACCATATACACTGATGTCGCCATCTTTGATACCTAGAACTGCGCTTGTCCCTGCATATGTTGCTTCACCCTCAGTTCCGCATCGATTCGCAAGAACGATGATGACTTCTTCATTGGTTTCGGCTCGAATAATAGGTTCCAATCGGGTGATCCAATACGAAATTGTTTCCATATCAGGTTTTTTTGCTAATAGACCAAAGGTCATTTGGTCTTCTCTTGTAAGCCAAGCCATTGACACAATGACAAGGTTTGCTTTCTTCTCAAGTACATGACAGGCAAATTCACAGGTACTCCATGGAGCTTCGAATTTGTATGGATTTAAATCCATGCCTATGATACATGGTGTCAGTAATTTTTGATGGTATTATTATGCTCATCATAGAATAATTGGCAATTCTTCAAGGATGTGCTAGCCACTTACAGATTCCCATGGCAACATTCCCTAGTCCATCAATCTCTCCGCTAAAGAAACCGGATCCTTCATGAGCCCAAGTCTCATCGGTATAGTAAAGGAATGATTTCCGGTAGTTGACAATAGGCTTTCCATCCTTGTTCACTGTAACGGCAGAATTGTAGTACTCAGGTCTCGCTGAAATTCTGGACAAGTTATCAACCTTTTCTGGATAACCAACTGTAACTATACAGTTGTGCTTGAGAGCTATCGTATGCGCCCATAACGATGTGACACCGGAAGTAGTTGGCTCAAGGTAGGGAGTAATATGCCCTAGAGAGGAAAAATTATAGCCTGTACAATCGTTAGGATGAAGCTGAAAAGGAACTGTCATTAGGATATCTAGGACGTGGAATTCACCAGAAAATGCCATCTCAGGTAGGACTAATAGATCGATATCTTTTGGATTTGCTTTATTGAGTATCGCATCTGCCTTTTTGAAGTTATTGTCGACATCTCCGACCTTTGATAGGGTATTAGCTTGTTTGCGCATGTTGTGACTATGGACCCTTACTTGAGGGGCGAATTGTAAGCAAGCGATTCTCATGATTGCGATTGTCTATGAACTTTGCTTGATATTTTCAGAATATGAACAGCACCAATCCTCTCGATACCTTTTTAGATATGAGAACTACAATGATAATTTAGTGTCTACTAACCACCAGATCTTGACCAGACTAAATACAATTTTGACGAGGATGAATGAAGGGATGTAAAAGCAAAAATGATTCAAAACTTACCTGTATTCCAGATCCAAGAGTTGTCAAAAATCCTGATTCCTAAAAAGTAGATGGGAAAGCTAAACAAAAGATATAAATGGCGAGACGGCAGCGATATTTATGACTTGACAATGTTTTTGATACCTGGTCTATCAAAACACCCAAACATCAATTTGGCACATGCCACACTCTTCTTCCACGCGCTAGAATCTTCTACCGGCTGCAGTGTCAATCTCACCCTTTATAGGATCCCGTTTGAGAAAATACCAAAGGAACCGTCTGGTATGGAGAAAGTTCTGGAGGGCAAATCGCTGAAACGTGGATGACTTGTAATGTTTCGGGGTGTAAATAACAAGAGGGGTACATCAATTGATGAATCCAAGCTTCTCATTCGTTGACAAGCATAAGTGGAGTGTCTCTATCATTTGCACCTCTATGCTTAGTGATCACCAATGTGGTTAGCTTTACTTGCTCAACTATTCTTTTTTCCATCTCGGGCTGGTGGACGCAACTTCAAATGAAGTCAATAAAACCTAGCAACATCTTTCGGTATAGGAGACACCATATTCCTGCCAGACTCTTCATCAAATACATCAGTTATTGTGTATGATGTTATCAGATTCCATTGATATCCTGAAGAATCAAGAACTGGAGTTTGAAACAAATCCTGAGGAGCTTGCACAAAGGAGATTGATCCTGAAGATGTGCGGATAACATGCGTAAATGGGTTGGACGCATAACAAAGTTCACTGCGTTCTATCGCTGCAGGTTGTATGCTTCGATCTTAAGCGCAGCTAATTGCCACACGTCAACCGTCTATCGAACAATGTTCTGCAGCTTGTCCTTGATTTTGCTGCGATGTAAGGTTCTCCATTTCCTTTGGATGGCCCCTTTCGATGTATTGTTCGTAACTTTGGAATACAAGGAGTTTCCTTTCCTCGTCTTTTTCCGTCGAAAAAGCCCGCATCCTCTATTAACTGATTATGGGCGGGATACTTCCCTGTACAAGCATGCGCTTCAATCCGACATCTTCACCACTGGATTTCTATCAATAGTATGAGCCTCAAATTTGCATGTTTGGTCAAATTCCATTCTTCATAGCCATAACTATGCGGTACGCCCGGACCTATCTGGACTACTTTAACCTAATGAGTTTACGATGATCAGGCGCATGCAGCCAGATGACCGGTGGCTAACCCACTCTTGCGTTCTCATGTTATCATTGTACGGAGTAGACATGAAGGAATCATCCATGGCAACCTTTTCAAGGCTTTTTCAGAATCTGGCCGTCTTCCTAAGTTTCCTGATTGGTTCGCAAGCCTTGTTGTTTCCGCACCTGATCCTGTTCTTACTCTATGTTCCTCAGTAAATTCTTTTTACGCTTTGTATAGTTGCAAGTTTTCATCTACCTCGAGATTTCTATTGATGGGCAATGGATTACTCCCGGATCTATAACCAAGTCTACTTCATTGCACGCTACTTTTATTTTTGGATTAAAAATTAATCCCATGCATAGAGATGGTATGGAACCGATAACTGTGACATTTGCATCAAGTGGTTATGCTTCGTTTGAGATACCGGAACTAATGTAACATGGCCTTCACCTTTCTTCTGTTCCACTATCATCAGATAGGTTAATTAATGGTAATCTAATGATACCTCCATTATCCTCAAAGTGTGCCATTGCTGATATCGCTCTCATTATGCCTATAGTTATGATATGCTACTGTTCATTATATTCTGTACTGTCACTGATATATCAAATCTCACTGTTGTGTAATTAATGTCATCTAGACTCTAACCCTCAGACTTAAAATTGAATCAATCAGTATTCAACCACCACTTCCCTGGAGACTCTGGTGCTTGGTGTTACTTTCTGCTACCCAATGACATAGACCACTGCTGCCCCTTGGATTCTTCAATCAGTAACTCTTCCCAGCTTCTAAAGCCTCCAAGTAGCAAAGTGTCTTTTATAACTAATAGTCTAGTTACTAAATTCTAGAAACAGGAAATTGGCATGAACTTTAGCGTAAACGGAACTTTATATATCAAGGCATATTTGTTATTAAGCCTTCTCCGCTCTTTCAAGGACTGTCCAATCCCCAATCTCCATCCCTCTCATATTTTAGTCTCTCATTCCAGCGCTAATGTAAAAATTTGTTCGCTTGACTTATAAAAGAGTTATGTTTCACTAAGGAAGATTCTTATAAAACAACTTTGATTTAACAGTCAAATAAATGATGTTAGGAATGGTCAAATTTTCATGTCACCTTGATGTAAATATATACTCAGATGCTATTATCTCCACTTCCCTCGAAAGCTCGTGATACTATATTCTGGTCTGTCTTTCGGTTTGCTTGTTATGGAGCTCATTTTTCGCTGTTATTTAGAATTTTCCAATCACTATCGGAGTCCTTAACTACCATTTATCTCAGGCTCGTATTTACTTGGTACTTCTTCGACGTTCCTCACTTCTAGGACGTTCTGTGTCTAACTGCTGCGGAGTGACTCCTTCAGCTAATTCTCTAGCCTTTCTGCGTTCTTTGCCATGTTTGCTGATCCAATCTTTATAGTGTTTTATAACTTATCGGTCAGGACTAGGAAGTCTTGAGAGTGAATATCAACGCGTGACGCCTGATTTGTGATCGAGCAAGAGATGAGCCCCACGGAATATATATGAATCATATAGCCTTAGCCTGTCTTTCCTTTCTAAGTTCATTGATGGAGAATTAATTGTCCAATATATAATACTCAATTCGTCCCAGAATTTCTAAGAGCTAGATTCCAAATAACAAGGGAAGGAGTATCACTAATCATGGGAGTCCTGAAGATTTCCTACTCAATCGTTGACGCGGTTATTAATTATCAAAACTTCCCTACTCACTCAGTCTTTGGCATTGTTATTGAGACCTTCGCTACCTACTGATTCATTTTTGTCATTTTTATCCAGCATTACTGGCAGATTAGTCATTGTCTCACTGCCTCATATGTATCCCAACTCCGCTTCCATCCCCTATTCACTCCCCTAATCTCACTCTCACCACTCGCCTCTTCTCAAAACCCACTTATCTCCCAACACCACTTCCAATCATACACAACTCAACAATAACTCAAATCATTGCAACTATTCCAACCCTCAGGAGAGAAAATCTAGTCAGTCTCATACCAAAAAAGAAAATAATGTTCAGTGTGAAAAAAGAGAAAAGAAATTTCGCCCCCGGCCAGGCGAAACCCAGAAACCTTGCAAATCGTTGTCTGTGGCAATGAACATCCAAGTCGAAGTTATAGAAGAAAGCTGGCCAGGCTAGCCACTAGACCATCGGTTCTTGGATGTTATTGAGGGAGAGGGTTTGTTTGGGAATATAACGACAGAGCGTGTGAGTAAGTATTCACTGTTAGGTGTGTGGGGGTGAGGATTTGAATGATTGAGGTTCACCAGCTGGGAAAGTGTGTAGTCCCGACTTGTGTTCATTCTCTGCAAGGTCTTTGGGATCTGACAAGATGGAATTTCAGATGAGGTCGTTGTTTTCGTAGCTCGTAGTCTAAAATTTTTGAGGTCTAGTAAGAAGAGATGATTGTGCATTGTGTATTTCCTAAAGTTGATGAGCAGTCGATAATTCACTAAGGCTCTGCATAATCTTTGACGATTTGGGAACCAGCATATGCATTTTCAAAATCTCAATATAAAATTGTGTAGCTGTCCACCATTCATTCCTATTCTTAACTATCATAGGCAGACATATAAACCAGTTCGGCCAGAGGTCTGCATCAAGACGAGCCATACTAATAAGACAGACAGGAGATAGGTTCCGGGAGATATTTCCCCGACGGCTGCAAGGCATGGATATTATTTCCCCTGTAATTATCGTAAAGCTTTCATTATCATTAACGATGTTTTTATCACTGTTGGGTCACTTCGGTGATACGATTGCAATGCAATGTATTATCTTCTTGTATTTGTTCATGGATGATTATTATTTATCTAGAGGAGAGGGCCTATTTATATTGAAAGGGGTACAGGCTAGAATGCACTAGTTGTACGGCTCCCTTCGAGGTTGATCACATGATGTACCAACAGATTCTTTGAAGAAAATCTTTATATTTATAATATTTAATGAAATTCTAATATATTCTATGATTAATAATAAAAACAGTTTGAATCAAATCTTGTAAAATCATTTTATATAATAAAAAGAAATAACAATCAATATTATTCAATTTAATAAATAAGAAATTTTATATACTTTTATTTCATTTTATTCTCTTATAAATCAATCTGATATGAATTATAATCGAGTTTTTATATTAAAATGAAATTTATTAATATATATGAATATTATTAATATATCGCATGATCATCCGATCATTAGTTCGGTTAATATTATCAAGTGATTTAATAATTTATTAAAGAATTGTTACGAGGGTAGCCGTCTAGATCACATGGAAGTGCTCTAGGCTCTCGAGGTGGTTTATAACTAGGCGTCAAGCAGGGACTTAAGTAATGACAATAATAGTATACTATTCGTAACTAATAGTAGAGTATACTAAATGATTGATCTTGAGCACGAAGCTCTATACAAAGGAAATCCATCTTGATTATATAGACCTTCATGCTTCTATGATCACCAGTGATCACCTATACCGTGATCCTTAGTGATCCTTAATGATCACGTGTCTTGGTCATGTGATGGTAGTTGTGTAGCCCGTCGTAACAAGAATCTTACAATTTTATAATAAATAAATAAAACTTAATAAAGTTTAAACTAAAGATTTATTATACAATTATTAACAAATTTTAAAAGATTTAAATACTTTTATAATTTTATTAATTAAGATATTAAAAATTGAAATTTTGATTTTTTATTTATATATAAATTTCAAAATCTTTAAATCAAATACTATATAATAAATCAAGATTTCAAATTTTGAATTATATAAAAAAAACTTTAATTTATATTTTTAAATTTTACCAGGGGCCTGCGCCCTCCGGACCCCTGACTTTTTAAGAAAGTCTAGTAAAAATTTAAGTTTTAAAAAATTTATAATAAATTTAAATATTGAATATATATATTAGAGTGCAGGCAGAATATCGATTTGTTTTGATAATTGAAAATTAAATATTTTATTTTATTTTATTTTATTTATTTTATTTTTATTTTATTTTTATTTTATTTTATTTTATTTTATTTTATTTTATTTTATTTTATTTTATTTTATTTTATTTTATTTTATTTTATTTTATTTTATTTTATTTTATTTTATTTTATTTTATTTTATTTTATTTTATTTTCCACTCTACAACTCATCCCCATCCCCACCCCATCCCCATCCCCATCCCCATCCTCCTCTCAAACCTTCAACCCTCACACCCTCATCATCGTATCCCACCCCTCACCTCAGTTATCTAATATTTCCGAATTTCCTAATCTCTATACTTTTACTTTCGCTCCATCCATCCATCCATCTCCCCCTCCCTATAGAACCTCATCTCCCCCTCGCCTTCCTCTTATCGACTTTCAATATTCATTCACACAACAAAGGAAGAATACGTGTAATACAATAAAATAAGATATAGCCAACTCCTAGCACTAGTCATTATTCACACTTATACTATTGATTATTCTAGCTAGTGAAGTTAGTGAAGCTACCTAGTAGATAAAAAAAGGGTGTACGTAATACGTAATGTAATGTAATGTAATGTAACGTTCGAGTGGAAGAATAACTCAAATCGTCTGGTCAAAACTCGAAACTCGAACTCGAGACTCGAATTCAAAAACCACCGCATAGCGCCTCCATGTATGTCTGTATGGTCCCTATGTATATGCCACTCCATAATCATCCATCCATCCATCCATCCATCCATCTAACGCCATGCGCCTATTTGCCCATCCATCCATACACCCATCCAGCTAAAAGCAAAACCGACTTCTTCAATATCAATATCCTCCCATCAACAAAATCCATGTATAATCTCCCCAAAACCCACCCTCAACTCTTCACTTTTCTTTTTCCCCCTTCCACTTCCACCTCCCTTCCTTTCTTCTTGCCCGCCGACCCTCCTTCTCCTCCTTCAAGGGATCACCTCCTGTACCCTCCCTACAATCTCACTCAAAAATCAAACTGTTCATCCCCTCCACAACCCTCTTCAAACACCCGCCGTAACCCTCTTTCCACCTTTCTCCTCGCCACCCTCGCAGCTCCTTGCACCAAACTAATCATAAAAAGCTCCAATGCCTTGCTCACTGCAACCGGTGTTACTTGAGCTACCTTTCCTACTTCTTCATCGGCTTGCATGATGCGTTTTATGCGGGCGACGGGGAATTTTGTGCGAATCTCTATATTGTCGGGATTTGGATTTTTGGTCGTCGTCGTAGGCGGAGGAGGAGCACTTGCGAGAGGTAGTTGAGGACCTAGCGGGTAAGTTGACATGTTGGTATTGTATTGAGAGGATGGGTCGAATGTATTTGGGATATTGGGTTGAGATTTAACGCGTGGTTGCCGTGGTTCTCGCGTTGACATATCCAGTGGGTTTGGGGTATAATTTTGGCGAGAGAGAGATGAGTTATTATTGTTGGACTGGTATACAGATGTAGGATTGTTGGATGTAAGGTCAAAAGGTGATGGGATACGATTGTTGTAAGGGATTTCGGAAAATATGGTAGTTGAAGTGTTTTGAGATTGAGATTGAGATTGATGAGATTGATGAGATTGATGAGATTGATGAGATTGATGAGATTGATGAAATTGTGAGTTAGCGACGATAGCTGGAGATGAATTGTTATTATAGTCAAATTCTGATTTGATGGTCTGAGAGTGAGAGTGAGAGTGAGAGGGGTAGTAAAATTGTGGGGCCGTTATAAATGAATTTGATGGATTTGATGAATTTGATGAATTTGTTCCTTGGATTCCGAAGGAATGTAATAAATGCGTAGAAGGTAAAGCTGGAATTGGTGGCATATGTTGACTTGAATCGTATTGATCAAATTCATTTATTGCATCTCCACCGGGAGTAAATATTTGTTGATTTCTTTGATTTCGTTGGTAATTTATATATTGATTTTGTGGTTGAATTGATGGCGAGGCTCTTGAGGATGCAAGAGTACTAAAATCAGGAATTACCGGTGATCTGGGTGCATATGATGAGGTTTGCTGATTTTTATATGTACCAGGTGCTAAGAAACCCGATAGATCGGGGGATTGAGGTGTATAAGTTGAATCCATTTTCCCTTTCCTTTCCTGTCCTTTCCTTTCCTTCCCTTTCCTTTCCTTTCCTCCCTTTCCTTTTATGAATTTGAATTTGAATTTGAATTTGAATTTGAATTTCTGATCAATTTTTGACGTTAATATATTTTCGGTATAAAGTAGCTTGAATTTGTGGAATTTGAGGTTAGATTATCCCGACTATACAAGGCTAATGGATTTTATGGGTAAGACTTGACGAATTGAAAGAACCAAATGAAATCAAGCAATCCACTTCTTAAGAAAGAAAATATCTTGGTGTCTTCTGCTCTTCTTTTGTATAAAGATTTGATTTTCTGCCGAATTCGATGATACCGTAGAGATTCAGATGGGTACCGACCGTATTGAAATATTGAAAGAGACACGACTCGTTATTGGACTCAATCCGAGTACAGTACGATAGAATACCCAGTAGCTTTTATGGAATCTTTCCCGAGGATTTTCTTTATGAAATTGCCATGTACCAACCTTTATATATCCTCAAGACCTTTCCCTTTCTTTCTCTTGAGAGCAAGAAGGCCAAAAAGGATGATGAATTGTTTATTTCCTTGGTTCTTGGTTCTTGGTTCTTAGTTCTTAGTTCTTAGTTCTTATCGGAGCTCCCCTTCATCCATCTGTCGATAAGATTCGTTTATCATAGGGCGGTGAGAGTGAAAATGAGCACGAATCAAAATAGCTCCGATGAAAAATTAAGAGATCTTGTTGAACGAATTAATTTGATTGGCCAATATGAAAAATGAATGAATAATTCCTATAGAGTACTTGAGTAATGAAGTTTATAAATCTCAAAGACTTTATGAATTGATGTTTTTAATTGAATTGTACTTGGCAGCGAGGTAACATTTTGAGATATATATAAAATATATATGAAAATAAAAGTTTTGAGCGGGCTTGGAGCTACATTTATAAGTTTATGTATAGAAAATAATATAATAGGAACAAGGAAGAAATGTCTGGGATTTCATTTGACTAATCATGAATAGGAGTTGGTGTCATAGATGGATAGATGGATAGATGGATAGATGGATAGATGGATAGATGGATAGATGGATAAATGGATGATTCAGGGCCCCTTGCACCCGCTTGATTTATCGAGAAGAATATTTCATCATGATTTCTACATCAAACAATATCTGAACGCTTTCGAAGTTCAGAAGTTTATTCTTCTGGTGTCGATGGAATGCTTGCAAATGGTTTCATTCACGATGATTATCTATGTCCCGTTTACTCTCTCTGATGGACTTACCTTGCATGATTCAAGAAAAGAAAGCCATCCACTGTTACACAACAGGCCACCAAATCTTGGTGAGCTCCAGGATCAAATACTTACACAGAAACGCGTCGAGAACTGTCGCTCAAAAATAATATTATGGACACAAGCATCATCATGGAAAGCCATCATGTTTTGCAAAGACCTCGAAAGACTCCAGAGACTCCCAAAACCCCAGAGTCTCTTCCTGTCTAAGATATCAAACAATGTGTCGTTTCGAAATCTACGACTTCAAAAATGACTCAGAACTAGTAGCACGCCACTTTTTACCCATCCATACCTAGGTACGTACCTTTAGGCGACAGACAACATCACAAACTTCAATCATGGCCTTCTTCAACATCAAGATATTGAATGATGATAACAAAGAGCTTACCGGAGATCACACCGAGATCATAACCCGGCTATGCAAATAACTTGTGGTTTTGACTCGGATTGGTAGTGATCAGATGAAGGAATAAACTTGATCTAATCTGACAATATCTTTAAGTTGGCATTTGATCATCTAGTATTGAACTATCTAGGTAGATAGATGGTGATCACGTAAAGGCGATGTTTGGTAGTTTGCCTCTATACTTGGTAGTCCAAGTAGTTCCCATCTATCTCAGATGGTGTGGTAATTTTTGCCAAAATTTATCAAGTAGCCATTCTCTCATCAGTGTCTCTTTCATTCCTTCCCTCATTCATTTCGTTCCTATTCATATCTTTCTTTTATGCAAATATCCAAAGCCATTACTTGAAACTCAGCCTCATTATTTTGCTTCATCTCATCCGATATTAATCCGTACTTTGATAATTTGTTGCAGATCGTATTTTCGCCGAGCCTCTCAATATCACGCGATTGAAGTTTTAAGGAGTCGAGACCGTTGAAGCTTTTTATTTATAGATTTTTGGGTGATTCGAGGCTGAGAAAAGCCGCTTGAAGTTTACTAAATATTATGTACTGTTAATTTTGGGCGGACCAGTCAGAGAGAATGTCTTATTTGCAATCATTGAAAGGACAGATCTTGTATTTTGTGAATAGAGTGGTAGATTAAGATTTCTATTGTCCGGCGAATCTAGTCATACGATCTAGTTCAGTTCATGTTCATTGTGTCATGTATCTGAATGGACAACTTCATACCTCCTGATTGCATCCTATTCTTGCATATCTAAATAAATATATATCAAGAGTCGACTCTCCCTTCTTTACATTTGCGACACACGGAAAGCTTTCCTCATTCTTCATTCTACCACGTGATACTCGCATCAAATATGTAAGTGACGCTATTTAAGCCATCATGATATCAGATACAGGAGGTTAGCTCTTTTACATCTCCGTAGAAAATACTGGATAGTCTCTAGTCCTTTTTTATCCCTAACCCTAAGATAACTCCCGGGAGCATTAATTCCCTGTGATTTAGCTCCCATTTCCTTCCTTCATCTGTACATCAGATTAACTTGATCATTATCCATATAATTGTATGGAATTGAATCTGATCGGACCTGATCGTATATGAATAAGATGCCCCCTTCTATGATTCAGTATATACTTATCTTTATACATGCACGTGACCTAGCACCAAAGAAATGTACATACACATTTCATCTTGGAGTCATAATAATTCCAAGTCTTCAACTTACAATCCTTAATCAAAAACCTGTAATATATTAATACCTAAGCATAGAAACAAAAACCCCGTCTTTATAAAACGTAGGAGCGGAATCCCAATCTCAATCGCGGGTGGAATAATCATACTTAAATAATCAATAACTAACCTAGTCAAAAAATCCTCGCTTACACCCACCCATCCATCAGATCTTACCTATGTACTGTACCTACTCTGCAACCTCGTATACCTCGCACCTGCAACACCCGTAACATTACATACATACAGGGCACATACATACATACATACCTACATCGCATAAACACCGCCCGCCCACACACCTTACATCACATCTGCCACGTATACTACACTACACTACACTACACACACACCACTAATCCCATTTTTTCTTTTTTTTAAGGAAAAACGCATTAGGAATAATGATGCATTTTGTTTGCTTATTATAGGTGTGAAATGGGGTTATGGGGTGCTTTTACCTCACACCGCTGTTTGGCTTCACACCCTCAGTTTTTAGATGTGCAACATTTTGGGGTTTTGGTTGTGTTTTGGGATGTTTGAGGGGTTTTGGGGGCTTTGTGGAGTTGGTGGAGTTTGGAATTGGTGGGTTGGTGGATGTGGATGGATGGATGGATGGATGAGGTGTAGGGGGAAGGATGGGGATTGGGATTGGGATGTGGTGGTAGGAAAAGGCGGAGGAGAGAGAGGAGTGGGTGGGAAGTAGGAAGATGGTGAGGTGAAGTGAGGTGAGTAGCAATGGGCGGGGCTGGGGGCGAAGAGTGAGGAATGACTCTGAGTATATATGATGAATCTAATGAATATAATGTAGAATAATACAATATAAGAGTATTACGAGCAGTCCTTAGAGATCCCATATATCCGAAAGATAACCTAGGAGTTATAAGATTACATTAACTCTCTTATGCCGACATAATGAAAGGAATACCACCACTTCACATATCATATATCATATAACCTTACTAGAAAAACATCTGTCTATAAATCTTATACCATCACACACTCCCTAATCTTAAATCTTACATCACCAACAACAAAGTATCTCATAGTTCAACTTTACTCAGCAAATCCCACGTGCTGTAACACACTCCCACAAAGCCTTACTCTATATCGAAAATCTTGCATGTTTTTTGTTGCCTATCTAACATGTAGGAGTATATCATAAAATGCATTGTTGCGGCGCCGTGGCGCATTGTAAAATGAGGTTGTACATGTAAATTACTTTTTCAGCTACCATTAACAATCTTTTCATGTGTTGTTAACTATTGAAGGCGGGAATTGTTGTATACCTATCTAGCAAGAGCAGAAATTTGCATTTTGCTTTTCCGTTTCGATTTGGTGGTTGATTATGGCTTTTTGTGTGTGTATGTGGTGATGATGGTGAGGGGTTTGGTGTGTATCTGGAGGTATGTATCTTTCCCTTTGACGGCTGTGGAATAAGTACGAATCTTTGAGTTTAAACTGTCTGATGAAGTCTTTGTATATTCTTGTATCTAATAATCAATCCTTGGGACTGTAGAGAGGGATATGTTGCACCTCTGCTTCCATGGGAGTTCCATATCCGGCGAGTGAGAAATTGCATTCCTTTCCTGTGGCTGCAGATTGCTTCCGCTGCTGGACCCAATAACCATTCCTCTATGTGATATATATCACCCCCTACAGATATGTTGCATATCTATCAATGAGGAAAATTTACACAATCTGTTTTTTGTACTACACACCATTGAAATCTACCAATATCATCCGCGGGTATTGTCCTTTCCAATAGGAATATGATATAATTGTCTCTGGTTCCTGATCGTTTGCACACTTGGGAAAAGCCAAGAACCTGAGGGATCTTTGGGTACCAGTGAGTCTAATGCCATGCAACAATCCACGGGATCAAAAAAAAGGTGTATAGGATATGTTACACCCGACTCGCAACATAGATCTGTCCCCCAATAATCCTCCCTCCATGTGATCCAAAACCAACATTTTAGATATTTTGTTGCACATCTCAAATTGAGCTCCATTTGAGCAGTCAGATTATCCACATCTCCATTTCCCTGTTTATAATTACTCTACGGATATCCTCAACCAATGATCTCCGTTTCATGCTGTGGTAAAGGCCTTCCGCGTATTGTTGCATATCGGTAGGACTCACAAATGTGTTTTCATACTACGCACCTTTTGGATTATCCAATCGTACCCGCATATAGATAGATGATTGGTTTAGCCTTCATATCGTCGCCCAATGATTCTTGATACACGTGACATCAAGCACGCATTGCATGATTTGTTGCATATCTGAAATACGATGCTCTTCTTTAAGCTCGTTTTTATTTTTGCAAAGGTCTAGGGACCACTTTTCTTTTGATCATCTTCTTTCAAATCGCACCCACCTTCCTTTCGTTATAAGAGGAGACAAGTGAATTTAGTACTTATCAATTGACGATATATCTACAGTTCAAATATCTCAGATATCGATTTCAGCTGGAACTAGTCATCTATCTCATGAAGCATTACGATTGCCGAGACTATAAAGATCTCATACCGCTGGACTCATACTCCCCAAAGCTCAACCGTCAATCCTTCTGCCTATCGTCAACCTCAAGTTCTTCATCCTCTTCCTCTTCAGACTTCCATTCTTTCCAGTCCAGAATCTTTTCACCGACCATCACCCTCGATATTCCCCAAATCTACTTTCACACACCCCTCCAAAACCTGCCTCTCACCTATTTCTCAAAATACTCTTCGCAACACCCAAATCATCTGGAGCAAATCTTTCGTGCTAAAACTCGAGTCCATCGAAGTGACTTGTGATCAGTTGAATTGACTTGGCGATCAGTGGCTAAATGAGCAGCGCGGTGTGAAGCAATCGTCATGAAAAATTTCCACTTAATCTATTGATGATGAGACGAAAGAAAAGTTTGATAGCTTTCCCTTCCCTACCTAAGGATTAGATGAAAGAGTGGGAGGAGGTGAGTTTAGGCTTATCGCCTTGTCTTTCATTGCAGACTCAATATTTGGATGTAAAAAGGGAACCATATAATAGAAAAAAGCAAGCAAACTCAATGGTTCGAATCATAAGGAGTGTGTAACAACAGATGAATGCAGATATCACCAAATAGAGGTGCTCTTCCTGGTGTGATCTCCAACTTGTCATGGGAAATATTAATGCTATTCAACGAGATCATGATCTACATTGTGACCTGGGTTTTCAGATGGGCAAACGCGGCTACTTAGATATAGTATCATACACCAACCGATAGTGATTTACCAGAAGGATCAATGAAAAGAAATGAATGATGACGCCAAATAAACGATACACCCAACCTATGCCTCTATCATACTTCTCCTCTACACACCACTCTCAAACTCTCACTCAATTTCCAACCCTACATATACTCCTCAAAGAGCACCAAACTTCTACTACTCATCCCATAACTATCTCAATATACAGAAGCGCAATCAATACACTCATCTTTTCACTCCAGCCAATGAAGCCATCAATCACCAAACAAATAAACAAATCATAAAAAATCCACAACTCTACAAATAACACCAAAGCAGTAATTAGTGTAGAATCTGTTATATTAAGTTCTAAGTTTGATTGTATTCATGATACCTAATATGTGAATACTATATGATGAGAGAGAGATATTTGTTATATGTCTGAAAGAGAGAGAAAGATTTGATAGTGACGGGGTGAGATGGATTATATGATCTTAATATAATTATATCAGATAGATATTTGTAAGATGTATAAAAAGTGATAATAATTATTTTTTGTAATAGAGATTTTATTTAATTGAATTATTATATCAATTAGTAATTTATATTATAAATCTAGATAATAAAATATTATAAACTTCAAAATTTATTAAAATTAAAATTTTTATTTTAAATTTTTATTTATATTGATAAAATAAATATATACTTATATTATTATAAATTCCTCGACTTTAAATATCATTAAGTTTCTGGATAAATATCGGGATTTTACTGATTATATAATATTAATATTTTATCTAATGTTTCCTTAGCACATAAGACAGGCCTCGGCTTACATAGTCACTTTTCGAGGATTAAACTTCAAAAGCCTCAAACACATCACCGCTCTCTCCTCATTCACAACCCAAAAATTCCCAACCCTCACCCACCACGCAAAAATTACGAACGCTCAAATCCCCAACCTCAATTTTGGCAGTCCGATAATCTTCTTCGATTCGAATCCAGAAATGCAACAAACCTACCTAGGATCCTGTCTCACCAGTCTCAAAGAAACCCTAAAAACCTCCTGGACGGGCGAAGTTCGCAAATTTCACAACCCGGGAACCCTTCGCATTATATTCTGGACTCAGATAACAAAGAATGTATAAAAGACTACGAATTGCATGAATATAAACTTGTGCGGGAAGCGTGGGAATCGTTATTTAATCTCCCTGATGTGAAACGCGCGATTGTTATGGGGTACAGTGGACAGAATCCTTATGTTAAGGATTTTGGGGACAAGAATCCTTGGGAGGATAAGATTGAGAGGGAGAAGATGAGGCAGAGGAAGAGTGCGCAGAGGCAGGGTGAGAGTAAGGAGGGGAGGGCGGGGAAGGAAATTGATATTAAAGAGGTTATTGATCGGACGGAGGAAGAGGAGGTTAAGAAGATTGCTGAAGCAAGTGGAAAGAGACCGATGAAGTTTGAGGAGGTTTGAGGGGTTCGATGATGTAGGAATTGTGTATGGCCATGTTGGACGAATGTTAATACGAATCTTTCGATTTATAATAGAGGTTACGAAAGGAGTTTCGGAAGCTGCGGAGATATTGATGGATCATTGGAAATATGGCGTACCTGGGAATCGACACAAGCATAGTAGAGGTTGAACCATGGCGATATATTTGGATAATTTTGTTTGAATATAAGGGATAGTCCCACGGAATAGAAACCTTGAGAGTTTTGGATATCGTATTATTTCTGCCAAGCATCTGAATGAAGCCTCACTACTCCAAATGCTCAATCTTGTATATGATGTAACTTTATGGTCGAATGAGTAAAGGAATCTTACGTGCAAGAGGCAAGTGCCTAATGTCCATAATAGTGTATTCCGAACATCGATCCAGGCTTCAAGCTTACAATAACACAGTTGTCGGGGAAATGGTTAGCAAGTAGTGTGCCCACAGGGTTCTGAGAGATCATAATCCTGGATGATAATCATGGAGTTTATTGGATGGGAACCTCTACAAGCTTTTCCAACAGACGAGAGTACCAGGAGATTCGGCCTTGAATTCGACTGCAATATTTCCACAGTGTACATGCATAGGTTTTTACCACTTTATCTTTCATCCCACTATCGATTCCTTCATGAGGAATCCAGAGTTATTGGTTTATCGAGCATCTTTTTAGAATTACTCCTTTCATTAAAAATAGACGCATCTTTCTGTAGTCCCTTACTCTAATCTGTATTTCGGCTGTGACGGAGCATTCATATATCCGTATACCTAAACCTTACCATCGAACCACATTCATCTAGTCGTACAAATCGGGATGATTTCATGATTTTGGTGTGTATGATATATAGTAAATCATATCAACGATCCTACAATTTTAAACGGATAGTAATGCGGTATCATATACCAAGATCTACACAGTCTGGAGGTTTCATCATTTCTCGGATGGAAATGCTGATTAATTCTCTATCTACATGTAAATTCCTCCTTCCCTATGCGAACCTTTTACCATCTTAGACTTATCACGTCGACTAGGTAGTATCTGCTGATACACTGGTAGACGGAATAGGATGGAAAGCTTTGAGTTATTACAATGCGTCTTTTTCGAAGCTTGCGGAGATCTGACGGATTGTGCTGTGCATAGATGTGGAGCTATACCACACTATTGTCAACGTGGGTTTGAAGACGATGGGGTTCGGAAGTGAGGATGCATTTGTATCTCTATCTATCAGGTTCTTCAATGTTATCACGTATTACTCATTCGTTATATGAATCTAGCTAGGTAAAAGAGCTGGCGAGCCTCGGTAGACATCTGCGTTACTTCATCTTCAATATCATGGATGTGTATTTGGACGCTAGAGAATATTTTCATGTTGTATATTATATTATATAATTTTTTGAAGTTTGAACTTCAGTTTTTGTTTTTTTGAGGGGTTTTTATAAGGAAGTGAGTAAGGAAGTAAGTAAGGAAGTAAGTAAAAAAAAATAAAAAATTTATAAACTTTTAATAAGTTTAATCTTCATATTTAAAGTGTATATTTGATATTTCAAATAATACAATAATTACTCACTTAATTAATTATATAATTCTTTTAAAGAATTATACTTTAAACTCAATCAAGAGATAATTAATAAGATTATAATCTCGATACTCAAATACCGACTGAGATGAATATCAAATCATCTTTATATTACTTCTTAAGTTCTTTAACTTTATAATATATTATAATTTAATATAAGATATAAATGAATAAATATTATTAATAGTTATATATTCTAGTTTATGAGTTCTAAATTATAAATAAAATGAAATGAATATATTGAGGTGTTTGTATATAAATAAAATAATAATCTTTTATTTATATTTATATTTATATAAAGATATATATTATAAAGATAACTTTAATTAATTAATAATTATCTCATTCTTGTATTATGACTTGAGTCGAGATATAATCTTATATATAATATAATGATAAATTAAATGAGATGAAACAGAGTGGAATAATCGAGTTTAGTTTCATTTCATTAAGGTTATTGATGTCTAAGATAGATATTTAGTGAATGTATTTATTCATCTTGATACTATAATGTATATGTATATTCCTTCAAAAAGAGGTAATAATAACTTCCCACCAGACATCCATCCATCCACCCATCAATCCATCACATTAAACCACCTCTCCTTATACCCTCTTCATCCTCGGTGCCCACGGAACACCCCCACTCCTAGGACCACCGGGCAAACCCCCCTTAACCGAAGGTCTAGGAGCCAACTGTCTAGCAGGCTGCATAAACTGTGTTTCCATCCTCTCTCTCCCTCCCATCCCCTGGCTCCCCATCCCCTGGCTGGCCATCCCCTGACCCCCTGCTTTCTGCGCCGCCATCCCCGCAAACGCCATTCTAATTTTCTCTTCCGCTTTCGCCATCTGTTCTTCCACCGTTAAAGGTCTTTCATCCTCAAAATCATCCTCATCTCTCATCAAAAAATCATCCGCTTGCTGTTGACGCTGGAATCTAATAGCTTCTTCTCTTTCTTTATCCATTTCCTCCTGTTGAAGCTGTTGTTGCATTCTCATAACTTCTCTCTCTTGAAGTTCCATCCTATCAATTCTTTCCATTTCTCTCTGTGCTTCAAATCGTTGCTGTTGAGTAATTTGTTCCTGTTCTTCTCTTCTCCTTAGCATTTCCATTTCCCGTTCATCTCTTTGACGTTGTCTTTCAACACGTTCTTCATAAGCTCTTCTTTCCTCTTCCTCTTCCTCCATTTGTAATCTTTCCTGTTCATCTCTTTCAGCTCTTAATCTTTCTTCTTCCCGCATTTGAGCTTCCATTCTTTCGACTCTTTCTCGAGCTTCTCTTTCTCTTTTTTCATCGCGTTGTCGAGCTTGTTCGGCGTAAATTCTTTCTTCTTCTTGGCGTTGTCGTTCTTCAAATTCCTCTTCGCGTAACTGTTCTTCGTATGCTAGTCTTTCTTCTTCTTCTAATCGCTCTTCTTCTGCTATTCTCTTGATCTCTGCTAATCTTTTTTCCTCTTCATATCGCCTTGCTGCTTCTTCAGCTGCTAAACGTTCCTCTTCCTCCCATCTCTCCATTTCGGCTTGCCTCTCAATCGCTGCAATTCTTTCTTCTTCTTCATATCTCTTAGCTGCGGCTTGTCTTTCCATTTCCTCTAATCTTTGCTCCTCTTTCAACTTCCTAGCTGCGGCTTGTCTTTCCATTTCCTCTAATCTTTGCTCCTCTTTCAACTTCTTAGCTGCGGCTTGTCTTTCCATTTCCTCTAATCTTTGCTCCTCTTTCAACTTCCTAGCTGCCTCTTGAGCTGCCTTTTCTTGTTCTCTCTCCATCTTTGATCTCTCCTTCCTTCTCTTCACATTCTGTCCTATCTCTTTCTTCTTCCATTTCCTTCCTTTCCTCTTCAGCCTCCATTTCCTTCCTTACCCTCTCCTCTTCAGCCTCCATTTCCTTCCTTACCCTCTCCTCTTCAGCCTCCGTTTCCTTCCTTGCCCTCTCCTCTTCAGCCTCCATCTCAATTCTCATCCTTTCCTGCTCCCCATAAAAAGCCTTTATTTCATCCGCCTCTCTAGAAATCCTCTCATCCTCTTCCTGCATTTTCCTAAAACTCTCCTCCATACTCATTCTCTTCTCCTCCATCTCTTCCTTCTCAAGCAACATCTGTTCAGCTTGCCTTTCATATTGAAGTAACTTTCGTTCAGCTTCAGCTTCAATAGCTTGTTCAGCAACTTGTGCTAAACGAGGTGATGTGGCCAGTTTTACCATGTCTTTAAAAGAACGTTTGGGACGAAGACGAAATTGTGTTGGAATAGGACTTAATTGTCCATTTATTATTGGTGAACGGGGGATTTTTGTAACTGGTTGGGTGACTATCTGGGTCTTTAGAGGAATCAAACTAAGCTGATCTATTATGGTGGCAGGAATCGCATCTGTTGTCACTATGGGTGCCGGAAGATTTGGAGTTGTTCTGATAATTTCCGATACTACTACTGGAAATCTTGACACTGCTCTTGGAATCTTTTTTGTCGATTTTGGAGTTTGCGATATCTCTTTTAAGATCTCAGGTGCTGCTTCAGGCGTTGTTTCGCGTGCTGCTTCAGGAGTTTCAACAGGCAGACTAAGAACTTTCAGAATAGCGTGCGATACTTCAGACATTGTAGATATCTCAGATTTCCTAACATCGACTTTCCGGACCTCTTTCGGTTTTGGTGCAGCTGTATTTTCTACCTTAGTCTCCATAGAGTACAATCCAGCCATAATATCATCTAGTGCCGAAATTGAAGCCTTTTGTTTTCGCTGATTTCTTGGTTTTCCCGTTGCTGTCTTTTCCACCCCCTTCTCATTCTCAGCAGGTTTTGAAGTGACTGAAATGTTAGCAAAATCCTCACCGAATCCAGCCATAAGATCATCTAATGCAGATATTGAAGCTTTGGTATTACTTCGTGTGGAAGCTCGTTTTGTTGAGGACTTTATTCCTTTGAATGAAAAGCGTGTTGAAGTAGGTGTATCTGAAACGATTGACTTGGATTTTTCGGGTACTGATCGTAGGAGGGAATCTCTGCTAATTGACTCAGCTGGTTTTGAAAGTTTGGATGGCTCGGGCGGCTGAGATTGTACCGTCTGCACAAGCTCCGATAACTGAGGTGGTTGCTCTGGCGAAATAACTTGAAGCTGCTCCAAAGGTTGGTCTGTTGCAGGCTCAGCTGGCTCAGATTGTACCGTCTGCACAAGCTCCGATAATTGAGGTGGTTGTACTGGCGAAATAACTTGGAGCTGCTCCAAAGGTTGTTTTGTTTGTACAGGCTCAAGTGGTTCAGATTGTACAGTCTGATCAGGGCCTAATGACTGAGGCTGTTGCTCTGGCGGAGGAAGTTGGAGTGGCTCCACAGATTGCTCTGTTTGTAAAGGCTCAAGTGGCTCAGATTTTACAGTCTCAACAAGGTCAAATAATTGAGGTGGCCGCTCTGGCAAATTAACTTGTAGCTGCTCCGGAGGTTGTTTGGTTTGTACAGGCTCAGGTGATGGCGTTCGTCGAGTATTTTCCAATGAAGCAGTTCTCGACTCGATCGCAGCAGCTTTTCTCTCCGCCATCAACTTTTCAATCTTGCTCATCTCGGGTGCCACTTGAGTCTTTATCTCCTTTACTTCAACAACAGATATCCCCACCTCTTCTTTATCCTCCAAACCTTTTTCTTCAACCTTCTCTCCCTTCGCCGTACCGTATCCAAACATTTTTGCCATCCTTGCACCCCTACTGTTCGATCTTAATGTTGGCATTCTCGTCACTGAAGCTGTGCCCATCCCCAAATTTCCTACACTCCCCAGTTTCTCATCGAACCGTTTTTCCACATCTTTGCCTGTGTTTGGTATTGGCTTATCCTCCTCGAGGATTAAGGGCTCAATAGTTTTGACATCAGTATCGGCGTCCAATGGTACGATAGGAGTAATTGTTGGTTCACTCTCTTTATCTGCGGGCGTGCCTCCAGGATTCTTTTTGACATAGGAGGAAAAGTAGGCTCCCCAAGTTGCCATGGTATTATCGGTGTTGTTACTGAATCAGTATGTTTTTGCTGAATCTATTAAAGTTTTAGATTCTTTGGCAATACCTTCCAATCTTTCAATTAACTTGCCGATCCGATTTTATTGTCAGAATTATCGTATTGTACCGTACCGTGTCGCACCGTATCGTATTGCATTATTCATTAGATGATATAGCATCAAGCCGTTTGTAAGTCGATGGAATTAAATCATTCAAAAGTAACCAAGGTTTCCAGCACCTTAAAGAGTCAATTGAAGATTCCTGTACGCAATCACCGTAAACCCAAAAGCCCCAAAAATGACAAGTACAAACTAAAGAAAAAGAAAGTTTCCAGATGACATGACGGATGAGTTAAAGGGAAGGTTCAACAATCCTCTTCTAGTGGCATCAATAAAAGCTGTCACGATGCTGATACATGTAACGTTTGAAAGTGTGGGCATGAAGCTGTGGAGAAAGAAAAACTATGCGACGTGAAGATGGGTAACATGGGTAACATGGATAACGGCGGCTTGTCTAGATAAATCGCAGACGTTAATTGACATTGAGACTAAACGACATTCCCTTTCGCTTGAGATTTGAGGCTGGTCCATGGCTCTTGTGATGTTAATTAATGAAGTTTGGATATTGATATCACGATAAAGCAGGTTATGCATGTTTTTCCATGACAGTTAGCAGAGTAGAAAGAAGCTTGCAGGATGATGCTATCAAGGATTTGGGATTTGCCAAGACTTTGCGTTCAGACAATCATTGTCAGTGCGATCAATGAATGAATGATTGACAAACGCTTTTCCGAACAATTAAAAAAGGTTATCCAGTTCAAGTTGCAAGTATTGTTTTCCATTTTCCGAAACTTCGTCTCAGGAATTTGTCAAAACTTGGCCGGTATATGCTCTCCGCCCGCAATTATTTATGGGCGCCGGCATAAATCCTGTATGCATTCATACACCCATGCATCTTCATGGGTAATTGAAGACGACCATGATGTTGTTGATTGAGGCAAAGGATTTGAACAACTGGAACAGGCAAAAACTATCAGAGCAACCACATCCCATGGTATATGCAGAGCATGGAAGTAACCAGTCAGGAGAGACAAAGTTTAACAATTCTAGAAAACTTGAAACTGTCATAAAGTAGGTACTGATCCCTCGACATCTGTTGCTGCTATGTTTTGAATGCCCTCATCTTCACAATGCATTCAAGGAATGCACATTCCGACATGAAAAAAGGTCCAAAAGATAGAAGTAAATGAAGCAGCTGTGGAAGACCTTGCTTTGTAATGTTTTTTTCTCTCCTCACAATACCAGCCAGGGGCCTGCGCCTCCCGGACCCCTGGCTTTTTGAGAAAGTTTAATAAAAATTTCAAGTTTTAAAAAAGTTTATTATAAATTTGAATAAGAAATATATATTCAAGTGCAGACAGAAGGAGGTTTTCTTTTTTAAAAAATTAATTTAAAATTTTTATTAAATCATTTATAAATAATATATAAATTTAAATAAATTTTAAATAAATTTTAATATTATTAAAATAATCTTTATATTTTAATATAAAAATCATGAAATTTATTTTTATTGAAATTTAATAGATTTAATAGATTTAATAGATTTAATAGATTTATTAGATTTATTAGATTTATTAGATTTAATAGAAATACCTTTTAATAGTTAAAATTAGTTATAGAGATTTTACCTGATATCATAGAAAATTCAAATATATAGATACGAAGCTAGTATGCTTCTATGATCAATCTAAGATCGTTGACTATATAGTATAATACAATAAGATACACAGGACGTTTATTTGATAAACCAAGAAAGCCGAAAATCACTTTATATTCGTGACCATTGTGGAGGGCCGATACTATCTTTAATATCTATTGAAGGCATCGAAAGATTTAGCTGAACTTTTGTATAAGTGAGATTTTATTCGCGAATATATAGTTTTATATATATTGGATAAATAGTTTGGGTTGTCAAAGCAAACATTTTAGCTGTCAGCTTCCATCACACCCAGTCTTTCATGTATACACAGTCTGCCCTCTCTTCCCGTATAGCAAGTAAATGCGAATGCTGCGTGGGCAGCTGCACCGAGAAAATTCCCCAAGGGCTTTGATCATAACACCGAAGATCTCAGCATTTTCCTTCAATTCTTTTCCTTGATCCTATGTTTTCCATTTCGATATATATAAAATCCCCAACTAGTCATTGGACTTCTCTTTAACACTTCTCAATAATCTTCAATATTTCGATAGAAATTCAAAAATATATTGGAGATATCGATAAAATGATTGAATATATTTATTATAGGTAGAAAGAATAATATTTATAGACGAGTAAATAAACATAGAAAAGAATGAATGTCTTTTAGCTATGTTATAAATTTTATGATCTATGTCCTTCTCGAAGCTTTATATAAGAAAAGTATTTCTATTGGATGGACTGTTGTATTGTTCGAAGAAATCAACAAGAAAAAAATCAAATTCCTCTGCTTTTGTTCCTTGTTCTCATGGATTTCGAGAATGAACTTCTCGCTGTGAGAGTTAAATGGTCTAGAGATATATTCGATGATAGTACAAAATGGACCGCTCTTCAAACTCTATATCCCAAACATAGAATAATCTGTAAAAAAAAAACTGGAGCTAATTGGTGAAAAATTGGTTCAACTCTGAAGTATAGGGAGTGGTCTGAACAAAACAATCTGATATTCGTAATCATTGTATAGATAGACAAGAAACGTTGAAATTCGAGGGCTTTTTTAAAAGATAAAACTTGAAGCATATAGATAAGCTTGAGAATGTTATGTAGAACTAGAGAGAGTTTTCTTATAAGTACTTTTCAAATAACTGACTCCTATCATAACTACTTCTAAGATTGCGGGTAGGCTCTGTCTACCCTCCGAACGATAAATGACGTATCTCTGAGACTCGTTATGTTCGCAGGCTTATATTGATTGAGTAATATTTCTGATCAATAATGAATACTACAGAGCGTACAGGCTTAGATTTAATTGATAAATCCATGAGAGTGGACATGTGGGATGGTGACATTGAAACCGAAAGATTTAGAAAGGGATCATGCTGCATACCCTTCTATCTTGGACATTTCCCCAAGATGGTATCAGGAAGAAGGCAGACGTAGGAAAAGATGCAAGATATATAAAACAAGACCAAGGAAGTCTAAGATGATAAGAAGACAAGGTGGAAGATGTTACGAGGGTTGCCGTCTATCGAGGTGGTTTATAACTAGGCGTCAAGCAGGGACTGAAGTAACAGTGATAATGATTGCAATTCGTAGCTAATAATAGATTGTACTAAATGATTGATCGTGAGCACGAAGCTCTGCAGTAAGGAGGATGTGCAATGCTAACCTGCGCCAGGGTATTAGGGATTAGTTTCTTTAACCTAAATTATACCTTTGTTAACCTAGCGATGGCACAACCTGGGGAAAGACGTTAGAGCAGATGGCCAAAAGAGAATCGAATCCTAATGGGAAGTCTTAGTATCGGCACAGATAGACGAAAGGAGAAGGTTAAAGGAAAAGATAGTGAAGATGCTTACTAGTCTCGTTTATCGTTGAGATATGTGACTGTTCGAGGATTTCAAAGTGAGCCTAATATCGTTCAATTTTCCAAATTGCATTGCTAAAGAGAGATTCAGACACTAACAACGCTTATAATAATCTGGGAAGGAGTACCAAATAAGTATAAGTCCAGGCTTACACAAACCCGATCAAAGGGTGGACAGATTTTCAAAATCACGGTCAAACACTACTATCACACTTCATCCATCTATTAGAGAGGAGTTTTAGCTTGGAAAGCTGATCCATCAACAATAATTCGGCACACCATTGCTATTCAGGCTCGTTGCTTGCCAAGCCATCCTGTATCTAGCACCTATTGTTTACTTATCAAACTCGAGAAAGGAATCATTATCCATCGTATACTGCACAGATTTCTCTATATCAAACTTCACAAGCTCAAGGCGGCCTTCAATTCCAAATCCCTTCACAGGAAGACACGAGCTGGCTTTCTAGCACTCGTCCTGAACTCCGGCCTGACTGAGAATCAGAAGTTAGATGTTCAAGGTAACATCGATCGTTGGACGAGGCAGGGAAAAGATATCTAGCAATTGCAGATGAATTGGATGAAACTGGTTCACTATTGCTTTAACTAGACGATATCTTAGTATTAGTGTAAGCTGTGGATTCTTTTTATTTGGACTTTGCTAAAATAGGTAGATGGGAGGAGCTTCTTCCTTCCAAGGGGACGGAGTTCGATAAATGATGAAGTGCTTGAAGGATCGAGGGATCTGCAAAGAAGCCGAAAAGATACAAGCAAATGAAGTCGAAGCTAGAATAGAGGAAATGTTGAGAGGTGAATGGACTGTAACTGAATACAGGCCAGAAGAATCAATTGTTAATCACAATGACAACCTCATAGCCGAAGCATCAATAAGAATCTCGGAAACTAGAGAAGGAGCAATCTCCAATCATGGAGATGGCAGCACGAAAACCTCATCGAGTACTTTTGGCATCAACCGCAATCCGATAAATGCATTGTTGAATCCAACGGCGCCCACACAGAGCCAGCAGTTGTCGTCAGTCGGAAGTTCCTCAGTTGTGATTAGTAGTGGAGCGGGGCTTAGTAGTTCTGGACAGGATTTTATCGCCGGTGAACATGCTGAATTTGGAAGCAGAGGGGAGAAGAGAGGTCTAGAGTCCCAACTAGGCGGATCGTCCGCCTAGCCAACGGAGGCGTCTTGATACCAACAGAAGCCACGATTCGTCACTTGCCGCCCTTTCGCAACCTCAAATGGAGTTACATATGGCCAAAGAGGAGCGATTAAGTCTAATTCCCCCCTTCTCGGCCACCCCTAATCTCAGCTACATCAAAATACTATCTCATTTTAAATAATCTATCTTATTAGACTTTTAATAATTTAAGAATCGTTTAATCAATTGATTTGAAATTTAAATATTTTATTATTTATAAGATATCAAATCTATATAATAAAGATGATATTATTATAACTATTAATATAATTGTAAATAATATATCCATATAAAAAAATTAATTTGGAATATAATATTCATTATATTATATTTGAAAAATAAATTTATAATTGGGTTTCTTATAAAAAAATATATATCAAAATATCAAAATATATAAAAAATAATCTCAATTCAAAAAAAAAAAGATTAATAAATTGAATAATAATACAAAAATTATTAAATATTAATTTTATATATGAAAAAAAAATTCTTTTCAAGTTAAAAAAAGAATTTATTATTTATTTAAAAAGGAATAAATTTAAGATTTTTTGTATAAAAATCCTGAAATTAAAACTAAAAAATAATATAAAATCAATTTTATTTATATTTCAAATATAATTTGAAAAATTGTATTTGTTTAATATTAAATATATCAAACCTGAAAACAAATAAAATATAAATAAAATAAGTATTATAAAAAACTTAAATTTTAATAAATTAATAAATAAAAGTTTTTAATAATATTTTATTCAAAAAAAACAATTCAATTTAAAAATTTGAATCTCTTTTGTTGAATATATTTCAATAATCGATGAAATTCTTTATTTTATTTTATTTATAAAAATTTAAGAATTTAATAATAATAATTCTTTATAAATTTTACTTTATTATAATTAAAAATGAATATATAAATAATAAAATAACTTTTGAATAATTAAAAAGTTTTTATATTTTAAATCATTTTTTTAATTCAAAAGATTAAATTACTTATTTTGAATAATTATAAGAATTAAAAAATTATTAAATTTATAATAGAATATTTTAAATATAAAATATACTCTTTATTTTTATTATTATATATATTATAATTATTAGATTTATCAATATTTTCATCTTTGAAAAAAAAAAAATATTACTTTAATAAATTAAATTTTTTAAATATTATCAAAAACAAAAATAAAGGATTTAAAATTTATAATATCAAATGAAAATAAAAACTTTAGATTTATAATCTCAAAATAATATTAAATCTTTTTAATAGATTATTATTTAAATTCTTTTTAAATAATAATTTTATATTTCAATAAAATGAAAAAATATCTTTTATTGAATAAAAACCTTTTAAAAAGAATTAATATTTGAAAATATATTTATATAATAATTGAAGAAAAAAGATTAATTTTTAATTTATCAATTGTTTTAAAAAATTTCAAAAGGATTTAATATTAAAGGTTATATATTTATATTAATAAAATATCAAATAAAATAATTAGAATATAAAATAAGATATATTATATTTAAAAAAAAAGAATAATTATGAATTTGAAATTTATAAAGATTAAAATTATTCGAAAGATATGAATTCAAATTAGAGATTATATTGTTATTAATAATAATATAATAGATTTTATAAATAATTATATTAAAGTAAAATAATTATTAAATTACTAAGATTTAAAATTTATATAATAATTCTTTTTGAGATGATCGAAATTAAAGATGACCGAGAAGTGAGATATTAGACTTATCAATAATTAAGTATTTAAAGATTTAATTTATTTTATCTATAATTTTATATATTTTTTTATAATAAAATTTTGATCTATTTATTATTATTTATATAAAAGAAAATATTAAAGATAAAAAATATAATTATATTTAAATCTGAATATATTATTAATATATAAAAGTTTCAATTATTTTTATTATTAAATTATATAATCTTATTTTTATTTATAACATTCAATATAATAATAAAAAATCTTTTCTTTTCAAGAATATCTCTCTCTCTCGCTTTATTAAATATTAGTTAATTATAAAGTTATTTATAAGTCTGAATTAAAAATAATTTAAAAAAAAATATAAGATTCAATTATTTATTTACTTATACACTCACTAATCACACACTTATCATTCATTCATTCATATCACATCATAAGACCCAACATTCAATCCCCGGTACTCCGTATACCAAACCATTAAAGCCTTAATGATTTTATAAATCAACTCAGTATTCGATCCTAAAGCATTAATAAGCTCATGAAACATCAGTTAGTCCCTTCAAGAACATATACTATAACCTCCCATTCCCCCCCTTCTACTCCCAAACCATCATTCCATTCCATTCCATCCCAACCCAACCATATACTCCCCTATCTATATAAAAGCCTCCCCTCGCCTCAGTTCGCTTCGCTAACTTCCTTCCCGAGGTCACTTTCACATACCCCATAATCAACTACCACCTCCCAACTATCCACTTCCAATTCCCAACACCCAACACCCAACACCCCTACCCGAAACGCAAGCACACACTTCTCCACCCCAGGAATCTCTCCTTGTGGTAATAGTAGGAAAAAGCAAGTACAAGTACAAGTACAAGTACAAAAATAAGTAAGAAGTAATACACCCCTCAATTTCTCACCAATTGGTCACATTTTGAATTTTGGCACGAGGGTGAAGTGCATGAATAATGATATTTCAGAATAATGATTAGTTATCATACTCGTAGTATTAAAATCAATGAACAAATCCTGCTTCGTGTGATATAAAAGTTTCCGCCATCAGATCCCCTATCTTGTACAATGGAAGAAACCGAAATGAAAGCTTGGTATGATATACTATAGTGGAACGTTTTGCCGGAATGGTTGGTTGGATGATTTGGACTCATCCTCTGTGTGTGTTCATGTGATATTCTGGTAAGCATTCTTATAAAAATAGCTGATGGGAGTAATGAAGTAACGCTAAAATTCAATGGTAAAACGAACATGTTATAAGTGATGATTCTCGTAAGTGTCCGAGCGACGAAGTAGAAAATCGAGGTCCGAAGAAAAGTTTGGAAGTGTATTATTAACCATCCCTCTCTTAAATCATTCATTCGCTATCGAATGATTCACTTCCTCCAGAATTCCTCGAATCATTTCGACCACTTGAAATCAATACCATATCCCTTTGTCTAGCTTGTTCCCTTGTTCGTTGCCTACCCGATGTCTTTGATTCCATCTCACCACCTTGTTTTTGTCGTTGATTTTCTCTATATCTTCGAACACGTTCTCTTGCCATGGCCTTTTTTCTCTCATCTTTAGCTTGTGCTAATACCTCTCGTTCAGCTTCCTGCATTCCTTGTTGTCTTTCCTTCTTTCGTTGTCTACATCTTCGTTGTCTTTCTCGATCCATGTACTTTCTTCTTTCATCTCGAGCTTCCGGGGTAGTTCCTACAGGTGGGATACCCATCCCTTCCTATGTTATATTAGTATGTGCAGTTGTTCGGGTTCGGGGACGGAGCCTGGACAGAGGGCTTACAGGTTTTGGAGCCAATTTTCTTCGTTTAGTAGGAACATCAGCAGAAGAATCAAGTTCAAGTCCTTCATTCCCGGTAGATGATTCTAAAACATCTCGTCTTCTTTTGTTATTGGAAACTGGAGGTGTATCAATGGAAGGTGTGGATGTTTGTACTGGCTCCGCGACTCTGGGAAGTATTGGTCGTTTCCTGTTACTGCGATTGGTCTGGGGTACTTCAACTGGATCTTCATCGCGAACCGATAGCTCTGCCACTTCTGCCATTAAATCTCCCTCCGATCCGAAGATTTCTGGAAGTTCATTCTTTACAACTGGCTCTGCAAGTTCTGAACTGTTCTCTCCAACCACCTCATCAAGCCCCTCGTTTCCAGGAGAAGAAGGAGCTTCATCATGTATCGTTGTTTTCTCATCCTTCGCAGCTTTCCCTCTTGCCCTTGTTTTGCGAGTATTTTCGACTAGAACTTCATTATGCGCCAATGGCTCTACTTTCTCCGCAGGATCTTTCCTCTTACTGCGATTTTGTCTTGGAGGTAGAATTGAGAACGATTCATCAACTGGTGACTTCGCTGTCGTCTTTAGGGCGGTCTCTAGATCATCATCGCCTGTGTTGCTTGCCGTGACATCTTCCTGTACATCATCCTGTGCTTCAATTTTTGGAACTGGTTTAACTGCCTCCTCGAGCTTCTCTCTGATGTTGCTGATCTTCTCCGATGGTGTCTCAAGAATAGATTCATCCTGCGCCGAAGATAGTCCTGATTCCGCGAGCTGTTCTCCCAATTTATTGACGCTGCCGTGACGTGTCGGTGTACTGGAAAGGGAGTCTGTTTCTCGCAGGGATGAAGATTCTGCTAAATTCCCATTCTGCTGAGAAGGCCTAGGACTTTGTAATTTCCCAATGGTATTCGAGATAAACTTCCACACTCTAGAAGACATGTTTCCGAATGTGCAAAGTGGTGGTTTGTTGATTAATAAAAATTGGGAAGAAAGTAAGTGAGTGAGTGGTTTTTAGATTGTGGATGAGGGTGAAATAAATTTTGTCACAGTGACTAGTTTAGTGTGGCTACAGCGGTACTCGAGGAAAAATAGCGGATGTCAGAGTTTATTATCCTTATCACATTCCACCAATGTCGTTCGTTACCCGAATCCAAGTCACCAAGAAAAACTACTCGAGTACACTACCACCACTATGTCACTATCGATGCAAGCATTTCTTTTGTCATGTTGGCAACTTGCAAGTGGCATGTGGATCCGAATTGGATGCGGTGGTCATTGATGGACATCGTACCCATTTCCTAATTCGTTCCGATGTTTTCCTTAAGCCGTTTTGGTAATGGTAGTGATGACAACGAAACATGACAACGTTACATCTCCTGCAAATCTGAGAGTCATGAACCAGTACATTGATGCGGGAAATGTTAACGTTTTGTAGCTCTTTCTTGGAGTTTCATTTCAACATTCCACAGAGTGTACAATAGGTGGGGGTTTCGTTTTTAAAGCGGATGCATGGGACGACTTTCTCATTTAGCTGTCACTGATTCCTGTACGATGACCTACATTGTAAGTATGGTGATTTAGATGCGAATCTCTAAGAATCCATTTCAATTTAGCTGGAATCAAAAGACATCGTATCATCGGGCAAAAGGACGTTACATGTCTGATGCAGGGAGGCTATAAGGTTGTGTATTGTGAGATCTTGCAGCGAATTTTATACAACAATATCATCATGGAACACTTACTTATCTTACAAGATATATTTGAATTAAAGAAAATGGCTAAAAACTCATTTCTATCTAAAAAGTTAAACTTTCGTGACTTAATCTATGCATAGAGATATATTCCGAAAGACATCATATTAAGATGCGACGGCCAAAATTCCGATCTTCTCAGAGTGTCCTCCCAAATCCCCACGACACTAAAAGACTACATGAACCTATCCGCCTTAGCAGTCACTTGAACCCTCCTGCATATCAATCCAACGTCGTGTATGCTACGCGCACTCCATTCTCATACACGAATTGTAAGCCTCTCTCCTGAAAAAATCCAACTTCAGCTCCATATTCGCCATTTCGTTTCAGCGATTTACGTTCTCCTGAATGATAACCAAACATAGCGCTGCAGTTATCACATATTCGAGCATCCGGACCTTCATCAAAATCCCAGCTTTCTTCCATGCTAACTCCCCCGCCGTTGACTAGATCTTCTCCATAGATTTCCTCCAAATCTTCATCAAGGTCCTGATCGTGATTTAGTTCGAACTGAATGCCATTGAGCTCGACAGCTTTTATTAGGTCTGAATTCAACACAGCAATCCTCCCCGTTCCCTCACTCCTAAAAGGTGCTCCCAATGCAGAATGAAAATACACTTTATCTCCCTCATATCCGGCGAATGTTTTGGAGGGTACTTTCACAATATGCTTCCCCAGACTTTCCCCATCAACGTGTTCTGGCTGTGTTTTGAATGCTTGTCCAAGATTGATTTTCAAGTCTTCTTCAAGCTCTGATAAATGTAGCGGTTCCAGAAACGACCTCCCAGGATGCTTGTGAAGCGGTGCCCGAGTTTATAACTAGTCAATCCGCCATCTCTTACAAGATATGACAAACATTCAAAGGCTAATGCTCTGTTACTATACTTTGGCAAACCCTGGATGCATATTTCATCAAGAATTTGGCCCAGATTTTCTCTTGCCATTTTGTGCAGACCAACACCAGGACCAGGTAGGTTCGTTGTGAAATTCGCGAGGTCAATAACCATGGACCTTAAATTCTTGAAAGCTGTTTTCTCCTGCATGAGTGTGGGCTTTCCAGGCAACTGGAGAGCTTGAAGGAATTCAAAAATTTGGCGCCAGCAGTAGCTTTGCAGACAAGTCCAACTTAAATTGACACTTGGGCAACGCTTTATAACATCCATTTTGAGCTTCGAGGTCAAATACCGACCTAGGGCGTCGGGATGATCTACGCTGTCTCTATCATTGTAGTATTTGCCGACAATACGTAATTCCAAATGCTCCAACTCTGCACAAATATCTGGTTGTGTCTTTACAAACCACTTTAAGGAGAAGACCTGAGTGAAAATGAATTCGTTGTTGCGAAACATTAGTTTTTCTCCTTCATCGTTGAAGAACTTTGATACCCGCAGAAACTGAACGGGAAAGTTCTGTTGCTCGGCATGCTCTGACTCGGTGGCACTAGACTCAAGGATCTTAACTCCTGGGTCAATTATTGGGTGTGCTAATTCCAAGGCATGTTTGAGTATGCGAAGTTGTAGTTCGTTTGGCAAGTTTCCACTCGAACTTGCAGGTAGACTCTGGGATGTAGATGTCATGTTGGAGCCAGGTTTCGTAAGCCATGAAAAGTTATTAGCTTTGAGGAGTTCTTTCAGATCAGAATTTTCTTTTGCAAGAGCCTCATTTTGCTTTCCCAGCTCCTTGTTCTGTTGACTGAGCTTGTTAATTGCTTTGTCTAATGGTCAATGATAACTGACGACTTCCGGATTGTCATCCGCTAGCCCATCCCACATAACCTATACATTTGTGAGTGTTTCGATCGAGCTTACGCTGAAGTATTACTTACCCCAACATTATGAAGAATATTTGCTACAAGAACCATTGTGCCATACTGCTAGGTTTGATATGATACTGAAGATACTTGATTTGTTTCAAAATTATTTAGTGGTTGTGCACTTGAAGATTTGATTGTGATATGACCTTGGGAAATGTCTAAAATGTTGTTTTAAAAGAGAAGAGGTTGAGTGTTTATGATAAGAAAGCTTTTAAAGAAGAAAGGAAACACAATCAGAGGTGGCTGTAGCATACTAGTGTCATAGCTGCTGTATCGTACATACTAACAACTTTATTACACTCTTCACTACCGTACCGCGTGATGTCCTCTGTCATCTTATCATCATAGAACCTGCTGGAGTGAATGATTATGAACCAATTATCTCTCCTAGTAGTTACCATGGTCTGGTTCAAGCCCTATCCTTCCGTTCAACACATTTCAGGTAATTATCTAGAAAGTTTGTTATTTGTAGGATGTTATACCCAATAGTCTCTCAGCGACTAGAAATCCAAACGGACTTTTGAACGACCTGGAGATTGCACTTGTCATTGTCTTACTAACCCTCATCCTTACCTGTACTAGAGATAAATTGCCTTCACCAGCAATAAAAGTGCAGGATTATCGCATTCTTGTTCACCGAGGGAATCTTGGCCATGCCTCCGACAAGTTTCTACTATGAGAATCGATACATCGAAGAGTGAGGTATCGGAGCGGGGCTTCGACATGATCAGAGGAGCTCAAAATGAAGGGAAACCAAAAATAATAGAAAGGAAGAAGAGGGTCAAGGGGTTTTTGAATGACTATGCATCCATTCTCCACTTTGGTCAACTTTCACCGGGATAACCTAAAGCCCGCGGAATTGACAAACGCAGAATAGGCGGGCAAGCGGTAGTATGTCAAGTAGTAAGGAGTAATTTATGTAGTCAAGTAAAACCCGAGATAAAAGAAAAGCTGCCAGAGTGTGCAAATATGAAGGATCATGATGAATACAGACATGCAGCCACTCGACCAATTCGAGGAGGTAACTGGACAATGTTCCGCTTCTGGATCAAGCCTATGAAGGTAAAGAGACCTTATAATTCAATGAATAATTAGCGAATTTCAAGGTGTCTGGTACATGTGAAGGTGCCCCCCAAATCCTAGTCATTCACCCTAATTTCCAAATCTTCCAGGTCTCGCTGGGGCTTTACTTGGGGATTTTCCAATCCATTTTCATACTGAGCAACAGGACCCAACCGTTGACGCAACCACGTCAAGCTAGGAGTCATAACAGTAACCGGTGACAGGAGAAGGCAAGCTTCAGATCGCTCAGCATTTTGAAAAGCTCATTAGTCCTCGAAAAATGGGTGATGAGGTTTGGAAGCCGCCAACAGTATCTGGACTCAGGAGGAGCGCTTATCATTCCACCGCATTGGCTGAAGAATGAGTTGTGATATAAAACCAAGAGTAGGTAAATTAGGAAATGAAGAAATCATTGCACTGATTAAAAGAAGTTTGATATTCCAGGATAAAGCTCTTAAAGTATTGCGGTGATGGTCTTGGAAAGTTGTAGAATTAAGTACTCGCATGCATGGCAAAATGCTTCACCGCCCATGGCAAATCGTGATTCGTCTGACTAATGGATGACTATGATAGTTGAGGCTGTCACGCTCTTCAATCAGAAGAAGTTGCTTTACTCGCTCTTTCCTTGATATCCAAAATGTAATTTCTTCAAATATGAGAGGAATTCTCCCTCAAAACCGATTCTCAATCATTCAAGTACCTTACATCTACTATTCGCTGATGTGACTATCTTACTCACCCACGAATTTCACAGTGTTGCATGCCCAGATCAGGTAATATCAAAACATCTTCCACTTCAAATTCCAAAGGGTATAGAATTGACATTCAGCTAGGTTATTATATCATTTAACTGTTCTGAATCAATTCCATGATATTTCTCTTCCTCAATTATTTCACTAGATAAAGTCCCTTCCTCCATAGGAATACATTATGACCAGACATCAGTTCACACTGTTCCCAAACTTAGCAGTCGAGATTAGACATATCATCTGGAGGAAGAGCTTAACCCCCTGCTTAGTTGAGGTCTGGCCAAAAGGCGGAAAATACGATGGATTTGTTCGAGTGCTTCTCTTCCAGGTGCGATGACAGCATGTCGAGAATCCCGAGCAACTGTTATAGGTCTTTACTCTCTCGTATTTGGCGGAGCATTTATTCAGGCTAGAATTCGGTTCAACTTCGCCCTTGATACGCTATACATTGACTGAAAAATCAAGAACATCTTGCTAGTTTTTTGTTATAAATTACCGAACATGAAGCTGGAAGAATTCGATCCATTTTTATCGACGCAGACATTCAGTATGCACACCATATCAACGGACAAGAAGTCAACATGGGTGTGCTTCGGCTTAACCCTGCTATGCGTCATGGAATCTCAACCCTTTACAACATTCAGAAATTCGGAGACGATGAATTGCAGTTACTTTTTTCGGCATTGTCTTCAATGCCAATGCTAGTGAAGTTATACGTCGTATATACGATAGAGTTGGAGAGTAACGAAGCTCCTTTTGATAACCATGGTGGTCTTAAGTGGCCGGCAGGGACAGGAACATGGGGATCTTTTAATGGCGAGCTAGCTTAGATATAAATGCATTCATATATGAAGAGGAATCGATATGTGTCTTGCTGACAATTTTTCAGATTCAATAGAGTAATTTAATTTGTATTGCTTAGAGACTCACTAGCAACCACACCTTTTAAAGTCGGTTCTCCACCCCGCCTCTTACCTGAATGTGAACTACAGAAATGACCATGGAGGATCTTTCTTTATAAAGTAAATAGAGATGATAGCTAAAATAAATGGCCCTTAAAAACCACTGAATAATCATATCATTTTATTGTGTTTTATATATCTTAAAATAAAAACCTTCTCACACTTTTAACTTTAATATTATATATAAGATTACTTTTATCTTTTTTAAATATATATTATATTATATATTTTTATATCTTTTTTTAACTCTTTTGAAATAACAATTTTTATTAATCAATGATTCAAATTTTTTATAATTTTATCGATTGAGAAAATTAAAAATTAAAGTTGTAATTTTGATTTATATACAAAATTAAAAAGATTTAAAAACTTGAATAATTTTCATCAAAATGATTAAAAATAAATTATAAATCTTTTGTAAAATATTTATATATATTATAATTGCTCAAATATAATAATATGTTTTAAAATTTCTTTTACAAAAACTCTTTTAATCAAAATATTAATAAAAGTTTTTCTTTATAATTTAAAATTTAAAATTTTTATTTACTCAATCGATTAGAAAAAAAATTTATAATTCATTTTAATAACTTTTGTCGAAAAGTTATCAAAGATTTTAAGTTTTTAATTTAAATTTATATATAAAATAATATATAAATTTGAATTTTAAAATTCAATTATTAATATTCTCGTTGAAAAAATTATTAAAAATAAAAAGTTTTAAGAATTAATTAATATTTATATAATAAATTTATAATTATATTTAACAATTAAAAGAGTTATAAATATTAATTTTTGTTATTTTTCAAATTTTTGAAAAGAAAGAATTGATCTAAATTATAGACAGCTTAGAAAGAGAAGGAATATTAGATTTAATAACTAATTTTTTAAAACAATAAAGTTTATGAAAAATAGTATTATACACGTCTTTATGATTGTAAAATCGTAAAGATGGAGAGTTATGGTTCGCGAGGAAGAACGATAGATATGCTACTATTAATTCCGCAGGGAAACCGAATATTCTTCAGGCTGGAGGTATCAAATTTCCTGTTCGCGTCTTTCGATTGAATGGAATTGTAGAAGCGCTCATACATGTATCTTAAATCCTGATGAAAATGCAAACTACCAATAGGATAAGCCTATTCTTTAATATCCATTTATAGAAATTGTAGTCGCGTAAGTAGTGGCAATAGTGGCTATAGCAACACTAAGGTTCCATTCTCACTAAGTTCATTGTTCAATTTATCACGGGTTACTAAATATACAGTATATTTTGCAACATGCACGCCGGCTGCAGTTTGCCTTTACAAAGTAACAGAAGATTCACTTGTGATAGTAAAGACGTTTCGATATCTTGTGTTTATACCATAAATAAGCCGGTGTTGGAACAAATCCTTGGCTTTTTGATAGTATTCACCAGAACAACTGAATCTTGTCTTTATTAAATGCATCGGTGCGGAAGTATAAGATGGGTAGCGTCATTAAGTAGAACTTTGTTGAGCTTACCGAAAGCTTAGCCTAGGGTCCCTGATCGACATGTTAGATAATCGCAAGAAGGACTTCATCTGGAGGGTTGATGGGAAGTTTGCATTCGGAAATCATGATGAAGGACTGGGTGAGGGAGGTTGATCCAACGCGTATAAGATTGGATAGAAAAGGACGGGGGACTGTTGGATCTTTTCGTCAGAAGAATGATGATTACTGAACAAGGCTATACGATATGATTATGATGGATACAACTGATAGATATGCTACAAGAAATTACAATAGACACACTGGAGGCGCGAGGTGGGAATTTCTAGGCGCAGGTACTGCGCAACTTAAAGCACTGATGTATCCACGCAGAAGAATTACCCTTGGGAAGGACATTGAATAAAATTCTTGGAGGAACTTCCAGATTAAATATTCAACTCCTGAAGATTCCCTCGAAAACAGAACATGAATGATGACAATGAAAAGGGAAAAGTTGATGCGATCGAAAAGGACCCGCCAGACAATTGATTGACATCCTTTTGGTAAACATAGATGACTATTCCAGCAGTGTGTGGTATCCAGCGCTTCTCATGCAAGTCAAATGAGTCCCATGATTCCCACTCGGGCTACAAATAAAGCAGCTAGACTCAGTACAACGAGACACGATGATTCGGAGAGAGAAAATGATCGTAGGCTGTACGCTAATGAAGTTGTGTAAGAAGAGTATTTCTACGGCCCGCAGACCTCTTAAGTCATACTTTTCGCAAAGGATGGTAGTAAATAATTCAATTAGCATTCCGTTAATGCTAATAGTTTAAGTTGTAAATTCAATCGATATAGTCGACTTGGCTCTCCTGCCCTTAATTATTCCCTCCCACGGAGACTTAACCCGCTTCGGCATGGTGAGTACAGATTCCTCCGATCATTTGAATGACAGATTGTTTCAAAAGAATATTCCGATATTGTTGGAACGTACTTTGATACAGGAAGTCTCAAGGAAAATGTTTAAACACGCTTATATCAACGACTTCCATTCAAAGGGAGATAAATCAATGATTGATCGAGTTTCTTCGCAAAGCTGTCTGTAATGCATGGAAAGACGTTATCCTCCATTGTGCCTATCCTTGTATGTATAACCATGCAAATCGGAAGTTATGTCTGAGGTGATTGCGATCTACATTGAAAGGCAAAACACGTCAGTAACTATTCATAGAACAATTGAAATGAGGGCAAATTTTGGAAGAACATACCTCGTCATGTTCTTTGTTGTAAACCTCCTTTTCTCTTCGCTTCTCTTCTCACTCTATCGAATAGATATTTTTGGATATTATGATGCCACTATCATGAAGCTTCACCCAAAGAGTTTGGAACGAATCCCACTTTTTGTTTGTTGTTGGACCAATTGAGGAAACACCAAATTCGATAATGGGTGCTTTGAAGCGACACTAAAAGATGTTTAGGAGGCTAAAGTAAGACATTTGGTTGAATATGGATTAGTTGGTTAGCAAAGTCATGGTGGATCCTCACGTGTAGATACCAAACCCAAGCAATCTTGTACCGGCCGTGGAGTATTTTGGTTACATTTGGGGGGAGTGCACAGAGCACAGAGCACAAATGAGGAAGCTTGAGGAAGTTTGATGAGATGCAATTCGCGGAGGTGATGATTAAATAATTGTGGTGATGAGAAGAGAGGAGGAGGAGGAGGAGGAGGAGGAGGGTGTGGAGGAGAGCAGATGGGGAAAGTAGGAGGATAGAGAAGAAAATGGAGAAGAACTTGGAGTGGAGGGCGTATCGAATCATTGGCAAAGCATAAGATGAGATAGGAGTTCCAAATCAAATACACCACATAAAGTACTTGTCATTCACCCATTGTTACTTCTGCAGGTAATGATTGACTGGTACAGATTCAAGCGACAATATCCTATTTGATGAAGCAATCCATCCGTCTTCCCCATTCTCCAAAGATCATTGGAGGATCACCATATCTGATACAGAGCTGCTTACACACTAGGCATTGGATACTTCAACAGATCACAAATGATGAGGTAGGTTGAGGTAGGGTAAGTACTGATGTGTATACCGGAGGTACCTATTATAGATCTGAGGTGTTCAACAAAAGTTGATGGAATCTGTACAAGACTAATTCAGCTAGTTTGAGGTTATATCTGCATTTTATCTTATCCCACTTGTAGGTCAGATTGTATAGCTCTTCAGAGGTAGAATTAGATACTGCACCCACGGACGACCTAGCCAGGTCCAATGTCATAGATAAGAGTTGTCTGTGATATCCGAGGGTCTCGAGGATGTACTCGTGATGGTTTATATCTTCAATTTTATTCCATGCTATTATGGACTAGGTAGGGAGCATTCACTGCCACTGCCACTGCCACTGCCACTGCCACTGCCATGAGACCAACACTATGACTGTCACTATCACTCTCACTCTCATTCAATCAGCCAGTCCTTCAGACGACAACTTGATGAACAAGCTAATCTCCTACTTTATGTCTTCATAATTTCCCAAAATCATATTCATCTTCACATTCATCATTCATTCGCATTATTAAATGACCTTCTGCGCAAATCCTTGTTCATTTTAAAAGCTTGCCCCCAACAAAGCCCCTACCTACGCTTAACTTGACCCCTTCCCCAAGTAATTCCCAAGTCAGCCCAGCGCCCGCCCCAAAATAATTAACCCCTTTTGCCAGTGGGAACACAGACAAGCAACAACCAAAGGGAAAAGGAAATCAGCCAATTGCCGCCAACAACAACGCCAAACCGCAATTAAGAGAAAAAGGCGAAAGGCGAAAGGCTCAATCAAAAGATCGGTGCAACATTGACAACCTCTTGACCTACTACAACTTTTTTTTTTACGCCTTCTGCCCTTCTACTACCTTTCTACCTGGTACATCAACAGCATTCACTACAATCGTTTAGAATCTTTACTTTTCCATCTTCTTCGCAAATCAACTCGCCTTTTTATTTCGTATCGTACCTTCCCGTCAACAACTGAGGAGACAGGCCACTTGGTGCATTTTATCTACTCAAATCTTAATCCGCATTAAAGACCACGCGAACCAATACTGGTTGAGGATTCACAGACGTTGATATCTGGTACGTGCTATTATTCGTATTCCTGCATGAAGATGGGAACATCACTCCACCGAATCAATTCTCGATCTCCCAGAATACCTTCAAAATTATATTTCTGAAGCTACCCATTGATTTCAATCTGGAGAGAATTTCAACTACCTCGACTGTGACTATCTTTTCTGTTCATATAGGCTAATTTGTCTGTCTGTTGGTGCCGACAGGATTTCGAACCTCCCACCTTCTTTCTTCACAAAAACAATCACCTTCGATCCTTCTACATCAATCATAACAATGGGTAAGCAATTCATTTCATTTTGGAGGAAGTCAATACTTGGGACGAGGAAATGGAATCATCACAATATCAAAGACGGCATCAACAATTGGTGGAACCTCAATTCTTCAATTTCACACTGTGCCATCCATCATCCCGACAATTATTCTCGACGCACGATTGTTGCAACGACAAAGCTTCAAATCTCGAGTCTGTTGGACTGGCACATTTCGAAATCCATTCCAACAAGCTGCGAAGTCATCAAAAATCTGCCACATGATGTTACATCATCCTGATCCGCCAGCCATGAAGTCACATACCAATGGTCACTGGAATCTTCTCATCCCTAAGAAGTCTCCCGCTCTATCTTCCGGTCAACAACCTGAAGATAAGGATTCGTGTGTCATAAGATCTGAGAGCATTTCCAAAGGCCTCTCAGTACCTAAGCAATCATCGGAGAGTATCGAGCAGCGTCAATATCCTGGAAGCTTGCATCGTCATCAGCGAGGAGCAGAACGCATACGCGCTCAATTTAGAAGCATGCTGGATGTTGAAGAAGCTCCAAGTTTGGAGCAAATATCTATGGACCACCATGAGTCTATGGAGCTATGGGTATCGGAGAAGCTGCAGCAGGCTTCTAAGAATTATAGCACTACTTCGCACGACTGGGCTGACATTTTACCTCTCTACACAGCTACCAATGGTGCCCCAATGGCGCCTACCCGAGCATCTCCAATCCCTAATGGAGCTCCATCGTCCCCACTAGAGATTCCAATGACCATCAGCTCAACAGATCCAAAGATTGCAGCTCAACAAGCAAGCGATATGAAAAACATTGTCCGAAGAAAGTTGACTGGATATGTTGGATTTGCAAATCTACCAAATCAGTGGCACCGAAAGAGTGTCAGGAAGGGATTCAACTTTAATGTTATGGTTGTTGGTATGTGAAGCTTCTAAATGTATATTCGGTCCATGCTAACTTTCAATAGGTGAATCTGGACTCGGAAAGTCGACTTTGGTCAACACTCTTTTCAACACTTCCTTATACCCACCAAGAGAACGTAAAGGACCTTCCCTCGATATTATCCCAAAAACCGTTTCTATTCAATCTATCAGCGCCGACATCGAGGAGAATGGTGTTCGTTTACGTTTGACTGTTGTTGATACCCCCGGTTTTGGTGATTTCGTTAACAATGATGAATCTTGGCGACCAATCGTTGATAATATTGAACAACGCTTCGATGCTTATTTGGATGCGGAGAACAAGGTCAATCGAGTGAACATTGTTGATAACCGTGTTCATGCTTGTGTTTACTTCATTCAACCAACTGGTCATGCATTGAAGCCTTTGGACATTGAGGTTATGCGTAGACTTCATACCAAGGTCAACTTGATTCCAGTCATTGCTAAGGCTGATACATTGACCGATGAAGAAATCACCGCTTTCAAGTTTAGAGTGAGGATCCCCCTTGCATATTTTAAACCTTACGCTAACCATGTTCTAGATTCTTGCTGATATTAAGCACCATGACATCCAAATCTTCGAGGGTCCACATTACGAAAAGGACGATGAGGAGACGATTGCCGAGAATAAGGAGATTATGGACAAAGTACCTTTCGCAGTTGTTGGTGCCAATTCCGAAATTACAAACAACGAGGGACGTAAAGTTCGAGGACGTAAATACCCATGGGGAGTCATTGAAGTTGACAATGAAGAGCATTGTGATTTTGTCAAGCTCAGACAAATGCTCATCCGAACTCACATGGAGGAGCTCAAGGAACACACCAACAACGCTTTGTACGAAAACTACAGATCGGAGAAGCTTACTGCTATGGGTGTAACTCAGGATCCAAATGTTTTCAAGGAGGTCAACCCAGCTGTCAAGCAAGAAGAAGAGCGTCAATTGCACGAGCAAAAGCTTGCCAAGATGGAGGCCGAGATGAAGATGGTTTTCCAACAAAAGGTCGCCGAGAAGGAGAGCAAGTTGAAGCAGAGCGAAGAAGAGTTGTACGCACGACATCGCGAGATGAAGGAACAACTCGAGCGTCAACGTCAAGAACTGGAGGAGAAGAAATCCAGAGTCGAGAGTGGAAGACCAATAGAAAAGGAAGGCAAGAGGAAGGGTTTCTCACTCCGTTAAGGGGTGACTTCTTAAAAATCAGGGCCTGCCTTTTTTATGATGGTACCAACACGACACAACCGATACTTTACTTTTCAATTCATGTCTCTTTAATCATTGATCCTTAATATTTGGCAGTGGAAGAAGCCAGCGATGGGGTGGAGGGTGATATTCAGGCGCGGCATGCTTCTGCGAGGCAAGGTCGTAAATGCTATAATGGGGGTTTGTCTTGCATTCAAAGAATGAGTGGTATTTCGAGGAGTTTTATTTTGCACATGAGAATGAAAGAAAAGGGCGAGGAGAAGAAATGCAACAAGACGAAAGACCATGATGCTTACAGAAAAGATTGGCTTTTTACAAAGTTTTATTTTCCCATGGCTTTGACCAAATATTCACCTCCAAACTTTCTTCAAATGGATCAATACTCTGTATTTATTATGATAGCTCGAGACACTTAGTTCATTTTTCTCCTTTCTAATTTTTTTTTCCTTTTGATTTTCTTTTGATTGTTTTGTGTGTGGTTTTCCCTTTTTTTTTTTGGTTTTTGACCTTTTAACTTTATCTGAGGTTTCGAGAATGGATGGATGGGGAGAGGAATAAATAAATAAATGATCAATCTCAATTAAAGAAAATAAAAGAAAAGAATAAAAAAGTATAATCAAGTAATCTTACCAACTTAGTATTGTAAGTATTTAGTTGAATACTTAGATATTATTATACTTATAGATGTGATTTTTGATTTGATTTGGTTTGTAATTGATGTAATTGATGGGGTTGGTAGGGGATGATAGAAGGGAATGATAGATGGGGATGGTGAAGGCGATAATAAGGCGAGATATTGAATTAAGATACTGTCACGGAAATCATATGATCTCTAACATCCTAGTACTCATTCACTCTCACTTTCCTTATATCTAAATCGATATCATATAATTATATCGATTTTACTATTCTTTATAATATAAAAGTGATAGGTCGAGATACATGCGTCCTGATAGTATATTGTGAGAAGGGAATTGAAAGAGAAAGTTGAATTAGATTATATTATAATATATCATTTATAGAGAAAATAGAGTTTATAATGGTTTTGGGGTTGATGTTATATAAGTTCAAATATATATATATAGAAAATTGATTATTGTTAAAAAAAGAGATAAAAGCTCTTCTTTTATATTTAATTACAAAAGGTTATATAATTGATTGATTAAAAACTTTTATATAATATAGTTTAACACTGAGTGTACTATATCATCAAATGTATTATTTTTATCTCAATTTATATTTTCTAATTTCAATATACGATTTATCAATTATTTATTATATAATCAAATAGAAAAGAAACTCAAATACTTTTAACTATTGAAGCTATTCAAAAAAATAAAAAATTAAACATTTGAAAGGTTATCAAATTATATAATATAATATATATAATATTTCTTTATAAAATGAATGGTTTAGTCTTTTATATAGAAATTCGAATAAATAATTATAAAATGATTGATTTAAAAGAGGAGGTGTTTATTTAATATATAATTGATATAAATAAAAGAGAGTTTGTATTTAAATTAAATAGTATAAAAAATATAATGAATTATATTTTTGAATTGTGGAGGGTGAAGAAGATTGGAAAGTTTTGGGTTTGTTGATTTGTAAAGTGTTATATGAAATTAAAGATGTGTTTTAGTTGTGTTTATGATTTTCAAAGAGCTTTTTGTAAAGATCTCAAGTTTATTAAAGAGTGGTTTTGATTGGTATTGAATATATAAGTGAAATATGATATTATCGATTCTGATTTCTATAATTTTAATGAAATTGGTTTTATAATGGGTATAATATATTCTGGAATGGTTGTAATTAGTAATGAACGAAATAGTAGAAGTAAGACAATACAATTAGGTAATCAAGAGTAGATTATAACAATTATATATAGTAATGAAGAGGATGAAATTATATCTTCATTTTTGATAGTTCAAAGATAAATTTATCTTTTTAATTAATATACCGAAATCGATTTTCTTATAGATTGGGATATTAAATCTACTTCTAATAAATAGATGAATAATAAAACAGATTTAGAATAATTAAAGCATTTTGATAAATATATTGTTGATTAAAGAAAGAACAAATATCGAATGTTAATATTGAATAAATATAAAAGTTATAAATCAATATTTTTTCAATTATATTGCAAATCAAATGATATTATATATTTCAAATTATTATTATATTTAAATTATTTAATTTAATTATTTGATATTAAATGTTTTAGTGTATTTAAATATTTATATAGTTTTCAAATTGAAGAATTTATTAAGATATATATTAATTATATTATTAAAATTGAATTCTTTATAACTTTCAAAACTGTATATCAATAATCAATTATCTCTTAGAATATGAAAGTTGATTTTTGAGGAATAGATTTAATATTATTTGATTTTCAAGTTATATTCTCAAAATTAGATATTCGAATTTATATATTTATTTATTTATTATTTTTATTTTTTTTTTGGATTTTTTAAACTCTTTATAATCCAATTGAAGCTCTTTTTCAATTAATTTTAGTGAAATCTTGAATAACTTGTTATTAATCAAGTTTCTTTATATTTATATTTGAAATTATATTAGTTTTAATTAAAGGTATAAAAAGATTGATATATGAAAATATATTTTTAAGTATAGAAAATTGTATATTTTAAAAAGCAAATGAAGTATTAAATAAATATTGATGTGTGAAAAAGATTCAATTATATTAAAGAGAAGTATTTATTGAATAAAGAGTTATAGATGTATTATCTCAACAAAAAATTGATATTTAGATTCAATATAATAAGTATCAAATTAAGGGAAATTCTAATAGAGAGTTATTTATTAATCGATATTATAGTAAGTGTAGAAAGATTGATTATAATTCAAGAATCTGTCAAAATAATATAATAGATCTTAGATTATTAGATTCTTAATAGTTTTAATTGATTGATTTAATGATTGTTGAATGATATGAATTAGAAAGTGCAAATTGAGGTAAAGTAGTGTATTCGGTGATATGGTATACTTAATATTAAATCATATTATTTGATTTATAATTTTAACTTTTTTATAATAAAAACTTTATTATTTAATCTTTTTTTTTAAAAATGATTATTAATTAAATAATTTATCAAATTTTATATATATATAAGATCCTTAATTAATAAATTCAAGAATAGATTTATTCATTTTAATATTATTTTATATATTTTTATATATTATTTATCTTAGGATTGTTTATATATTTTATAATTATATTATTTGTAATAGATATATTTGTATGATTTGAGATATTGAATTAAGTGATGAGATGAGTGTAACGATCTGGTTGAGGCAGCGGCTGCCTCAGGGTTTCGTATGGTTGGTAGTTGTAGGTTAAGGCTAATAATCACTGGTTATCCACTCGAAGGTGAATACGTTACTAGATCAATTGGAATGTAGGTAAACTAATTGATAACTAAGTTGAGCACGAAGCTCCTAAACTATGAAACTATTCTGACTATATACTAATCTCTTTTCCCATGCTAGCTCTGCTAGCTGGCTAGCAGAGCTAGCACATCACGTGACTGATCCTGAGGCCTCTCATATCCCAAGGCCTTTCCTTTCCTGGAACACTTGTCCCAGGAGCTTTCCCTCTAGGAACCATAGCCCTAGGATACGATATCCTCTAGGGTGATAGTCCCATTACAACCAATTAGGTAGGACACTTGTCCTATTCTACTATGGTTGCCTAGGATACTTATCCTAGGAATCCTGGGGTCCTAGGCTTAGGTAATCAGGACCCCCGAAAGCAACGGTTAAATCACACCCCCCCTGTAGTCGGCCTATAAATCACCGACGTCAATAATACTACTATAAAGAAAACCGTAAATCGTGACAATGAGATGATATATAAAGATGAATAGAATGAATAAAATAATAAAAATAAAAGTAATTATAAAATTAAATATAAATATAATTTAAGATTATTTTATTAAATAAGATTTTGATTTATTATATAATTTTTATAATTAAAATTAAATATAATTAAATTGCTAAATAGTTTAATAATTTAATAGTTTTGAATATAAATAAAAATAAAAATATATATAATTATACTCGGGCTAGTCTTTAAAGAGGGCCGGGCTCAAGTTTTATATTTTTATCATCAAAAGTTGATCTTTTAAAATTATTTTTAATTTAATTTTCAATATTTTGATTTAATATTTTTGATAGATATTTATATTCATTTAATTAGTAATTATATATTAATAAAATCAACTTTTGTTTTTTCATTAATTGAAATTATTGAATCAAAATTATAATATTATAAGATTTTAATTTTTAATATATTTTAGATTTTTTAAATATATTTTAATATATAAAAATCAAAAAGTAGTAAAATATCAAATATTTGATAAATATCTATCAGATTTTTAAAATTTGATTTATATATAATTATTCATTGAATTTATTGAAATTTTTGAAATAAATGATTTTTGATATAAAAATATACTTTATTACTCCCGGCCCTCTTTAAAGACTAGTCTGAGTATATAATTTTCTATTATTAATTATAAATATTAAAATTAAAAAAAGAAATAAAAATAAAATTCTTTATAAAGTTTTTAAAATTTATATATTTTTTTGGATTTTTTTGGATATTATATTTTATATAAAGTAATTACTTTATAAATTAAAAAATTAAAAAAGAGATTATAATATATAATAAACGAGTGATGAGAGAAGTTCTAGGGCTTGAGAAGATATAAAAGATAGCGGAGATATTTTAAGTGCGGAAATTGATGATGTGGTTGGTGGAGTGTGGAGTTTGGGGTATAGAGTTTGATATGAGGTATGAGGTGGATAGGGGAGTTAGCTAATCGTGATTATAATTTTATAAGCGAGGATTCGGGAAAGAGAAAAGGATAATGGTGATATAGAGGTTTTGAAGTAAAGAAAGGTCTTTGTAGTAGGAGATTTATTTAGAAGGGTTTGAGGAATTCAAGTATTGAGAAAGTAAAGAGGATGAGGGTACTGATTTAATTTCTGATATATATAGAGTATTATTCGGATATTTATTTTGATGATTGAAAGAAAGAAGTAAGATTGGATTTTAAATGAATAGGATTCAAAAACGAGGGAGGTTGATGAGTATAAACTGATTTGGTTGTGATTGTGATTAGATTTAATCATGATAAGATATAGAGATCTTATGATAAGCAAGTTATAGCTGGACTGGTATTAGATATAAGAAATTAATAGATTTCTTCATTCATATCATGTTGAGCTGGGTGGGATTTGATATGGTTGCGAAGTTGTAGAGTTGAAAGGAGGGGTAGGAAGATTGAGTTGAGTGAGATGATGAAAGGATAAGAGGTGGAATATTGAGAAGTTGAGCGATCCTGTTGGTTGAGGGTGGGAATTCGATATCGCTCCATGTTAAATAATGAGTGTTGATGAGATGTGTATTGAAGTTTTTCGTTTTTGTATTATTGGTTGGTTGTATGTTTAAAATATAAAAACGCTATTTGAGTTGTGGTGGGAAGGTTCAAGTGGTGAATGAACAACGTAGAAATGTATAATTTGGAGATACAGAATTTTAAGTATGCTATGTAGATGGTGTGAAGATAATAACTGACTTATTTTCCACGCATGCACTTGAGGAGGTAAGTGTACAACAACTGATATCTAGATAGACTATTCACAATGAAGCCATATTTGTAATTGATACAACCATATACTGACGTACAGTGACGGAGCTATTGTTTGTTGTATGAATAGGAAATATGAAAATACATCGAAATGATTACCATGAATTCTTGAAATGGATTGTTCTTCTTAATATAACAGTTGTTATCCTTACCATTTCAGTAAGCGCTTATGCACGATTTTTATGCTAGGAGATTTATCCTGCTAATCGTTAAAGTCTCTGCATTGTGTTATTCTTTTATGTCAATCTGTTTACTGATATACAAGTCTTTATATATCTCTGCATTTATGCTTCGCTTCATCTCCAGTCGCTTGCACATCATCAATACTTCATGCCTCGTTGTCAAAGTCATAGTCGCTTAAGCAACACAGTCACAGAACTCATTCCACTCACAATTATTCCCAGGCAACACAGTCATAGAACTCATATCCTTACTTAAATCCCTTAAAATTTTATGAGGACAGACTTCCTTCAATGCGTGCTAATGATAAGTACATTTTGATCCTTCGCTCGGGCTAGGAAGCTTTTTATTCGAGTTTTCGATATTACTCCTTTCTAGTTTTCGGATTCCTTCGCGTAAAGTTTCTGTACTCGGCCGATGAAGAAGGCTGTGGTCTTCGACTCTATCGATATGTTTTTGTGGTATTCGCAGATTTGTAAGATGTATAACGGTGAGTCGTCTTTTTTATATGCGTCTATGAGTAAAGGATTTCATCTTGAAACTCATCGAAGCATTGTTTTTCCGCAAGAAGAGAAGCTCCATCATAGTATCAAAAGTACAAGGTCTATTCTTGAGTGTATAAATTTTCTGGTTGAATTAATCTCGGGGTTCTTTTGAAGAGCTAGAAATAAGATTACTTTTTATAAATATTTTTTGTTAATTTTGATCTTTTTAAAAGAATAAATAAATTCAAAATTAACTTCATTTAAATATATACATTTTTTCATTGTTTTAATTTGTTTTTAATATATAAATTTTTATTCTAAAAATATTTTTAAAATTCTTCTTGGAATTCAAGTAAACTTGCTATCGAGAAGGAAGATATCTCTGCTTACGTCTGGTGCTTTTCCTCCCATCTTTATTGACAGATTTTGCTTACAACTCAAGTACATTGGCACCCAGGCAAATTAATAAGAATCCATGGTCATCAAATGACTTGTATAACATAATTTCAAGCGTCTCTTGTCGCAACCATAAGTATGATTTCGAATTCAAAATTCAAGCCTTATCATGTTTGACGCTTCGTGTGGACGCTGTGGTATGTATTAACTACACTCGTCGAACACATCTATAATGTACAAAGTATATCAAATGTGTCAAAATTGGAGTCAAAAGAACCAGTTCATGATACACAACATAGCTTCATCCGATGAGTCCGGAGATAAGATGCGGTTACCTTGAAGGTGTCAATTCAATTCGCTCCTTCCTGGGAGAAGAGTTGTGGGAATAGATAGACAGAAAAGGTAGGAACCTCTTCTTCTTATCTAAGGTACTCTATTCTGCACTTTTCTTCTAAAAAAGTTGGATCGCTTTTACATTCCATCGAATCATTCATTTTTTCTCGAAAACTTGTTCAGTTCAAGGTTGTCTCTGCCAATACCAATCCAACGTCCAAGAAGACTCTGGCAGTCAAGATGTCCTCAATTAACATTTTGTCGAATCAGCGTGTCAATACTCCCAGCGAGGAGCCATTGATTTGCCCAGTGCATGGAACATCGTTGCAGTCTCAAGATGATGAGCCCAAAGAATTTGCTGAGATTAAAGAGTTGAGGTAACATTGAAACAGTACTCAGTTTGCACAAACATTTAGCTAAACACATTTGTCAGACGAGGTTTGGCACAAAGACATATTCAGATGATCGCTTTGGCTGGGACAATTGGGACAGTAAGAACGATAAATTGCGGCTGAATGACAGATACTGAGAGGTGTAGGGTCTTTTCTTAGGTTCTGGAAAAGCTATTGCCAGAGCAGGTCCACTTGGAGCATTGTGAGTTTCTAGTCCAAAGGAAATCATTGCACAGCACTTACTATAGCTATGCCATTAGACTGGGATATACTTTTGTGGGAATATTGGTATCCGGCGTCGTTCTTTCAATAGCAGAACTAAGGTATATTTCTTCGGCACACTTGAGTTTAATGGAAGCTTGCTAAAATTGGTCATTGCAGTGCTCTTGTTCCTCTGAGTGGAGGTATCATACGCCATGCCGAATATTTTGTCGATCCTGCTCTCTCATTTGCGAACGGTTGGAACCAAGTCTACAGCAATATTATCACGATACCTGCCGAACTCGTTGCTGCTGCCATTATAATCCAGTTCTGGGTTCAAATCAACAATGCTGTGTGGATTATATGCTTTGGGTTTCTTCTGGTCGTTAGCAACCTACTTTTTGTTCAGGTATATGGTGAGCTTGAATTTACATGCGCGATATTAAAAATAATGCTCATTGTTGGCTTGAACATAATGGTAAGTCTGCCTCTGTCGTCTATTCTCAACAATCCTTACTAAAAATTCTCAGGCACTGATCATCACTTGTGGTGGAGGACCAAATGGTGAAACTTATGGTTTCCGATATTGGCACGACCCAGGACCCTTTGCTGATTACCTTGGATTTACTGGAGCCTTGGGACATTTCATGGGATTCTGGACCACATTTTCGAATGCAGTATATGCTTATTCCGGAGTGGAGAATTTCTCTCTTGCAGCCGCTGAAACACAGTCACCCCGACGAAATATTCCAATCGCCGCGAAAAGAATTTTCTTTCGAGTAATGCTGTTCTATGGTATGTACACGCTGATTTCCCCCTGTTCCCATCCAGGCCAAATTATTGAATTCTCCATAGTTCTCTCGATCTTCATGGTTGGCATGATTGTACCATCAAATGACAAAGAACTCTTGAGGTCTACCGGGACAGCTGCACAATCACCGTTCGTTATTGCTGCAAACAATGCAGGAATTAAATTCGTCCCTTCAATCATCAATGCCGTGGTTTTGACAAGTGCATGGAGTGCTGGAAATGCAGGTTGGTGCCCCTCAATTGACAATCAAATGCTTGACTAAATTATGTAGCTATGCTTGGTGGATCCCGAATGTTGTATGGACTCGGTCAACATGGACACTCACCAAGAGCCTTTCTTCAAACTAACCGTTTCGACGTACCATACATTGCGATTGGATTTCTCAGTCTGTTCATATGTCTCGCGTTCCTGACACTTTCGGATTCTGCGAGTATTGTGTTCAGTTGGCTCCAGGACTTTGTTGCTGTATCTGCTCTTATTAATTGGATGATCATTTGCGGTGTATATCTACGATTCTATTATGGATGTAAGAAGCAAGGAATCCCTCGATCTAATTTACCATGGAAAGGGCCATTTCAACCATATGCTGCATGGATAGCACTTATCTCGTTCAGTATTCTTCTCTTAACTGGTGGTTACTCCGTCTTCATCAAAGACCAGTAAGTCTTCCTAAATCACAAAATAATCATACGTGAGAATCCGACTAATGATTTATTCACCTCCAGTTGGGCCACGGAAACTTTTCTCTCATCTTACATTAATATTCCCCTTGTTCTCAGCTTATACTTCGGTTACAAATACAAGAAAGGTACTCAGTTAATCCCATTATCTGAAATTCCAATTCAAAAGTTTATCAATATCGCAAACGATAATCCTGAGCCGGAACCAGAGGAGGTTGTTGGGTGGAAGAGGCTTAATATTTTGTGGAGTTAGGAGAATTCCTGCAAGTGGACGATAATAGTGTCTGTGGCTTAATTATAGTGCTTTGTTGGAATGTATGGTCATGATTCATGATGTAAATACAACAATATGGGATATCCCGCAATTATGTAAGATTAATTTTGACATCATCACCGAGCCAATCGATGATAAACTCCTGAGGGTAGTCGCAAATAAAACCAGAGGAACACAGCGCTGATCCATTAGCAAATTTCTTGACTGGTCTTCGAGATTGTGTTCTTCAACTTGCCCATTATAATTGATACAAGAAACGCTGTCTTTTCTGCCTACTTTCTTTTTTCCATCACGCTGTTGCTGGAGTCTACCCAGATCTCTTTTGAGATGCCCAGCGCTCCAGCTGAACATCTCGGATATTCATTGTCAGTTCATGTTTTTCTAATATACTCTGCGCTATTTTTGCGCTTAGTCTTGTATCTTCTATTCTGTGATCTGTCATTATTAGTTCTTGGCGTTTGTCTCTGATCTTGGATGTGGAATTTATTATTTAGATTTACTCATTTGTTTATTATAGGTTTTTGCGTTGACGGAGAAATAGTGCAGAGAAAATATTAAGAGAGTTATTTGAAATTTGAGGACGTGGGAGGAATTGGGGTGTTGGAGATTTTTGTAAGGCGCGGTCGGAGGATGAATGGAAATAAGAGGCTAATATGTAGTTGTGTGAGAGTGGATCGGATTGGATAGGGGTGGAGAATGGATGTGGAATGTTGAGTAGATAGAATAATTCTTGATATCAGTTGATGATGTGTATACTTCTTTACTGAAAGATTGATTTGGTTGCTGTGATAAGCATTACTATTATAATGATAAGACTGCTATACTTCTTCAATTTTTTCGGTTACCGCACGATTAGAGGGGGTAATTAGTGTGGAAGTTGCCAAGAACGTTAGACGGAAATTATATGATGATAATTTTTTGTGTCTGTGTTGGGAATCGTACTTGTTCTGGTATCATACTAGGGATTTTATACTGTATGTTTATAATATATTGAATATAAAAGATAGAGCAGTAGTATACTATAATATAATGATTCGAACTTATTGATCCAACGTCGAGTACTTCAATATCAGTCATTTGAACACCATCCTCACTATTTTATTCACTGGTAGAACGTTTATACGATCTAAAGATCTACAAGAAACTTATTTAAGTATAGCTATGACTTAACTCAAAGACATTATGCTTATAGGTCGTTGATGGTGGCAGTGGGGTTAATGGCATAGAGAGGAAAGGGAAATGGAAAAGGAAAGTGAAAGACTAAAGATACTAGGTTCTATATCTAAGGTTAGGAGTATTTTTGCAGAGTAGTACAAAATTCCAGTTGAAGAGTTTCTAAGTGTGCACCAGCAACTAATCTTTAGAATAGAAAAAGAGAATTTTTGTCTTATTTGAAATTTATTATTTATTTAAATTTTTTATAAGGAAAATAACGAGTTATATTGAATATTATAATTAAGATTCTAGAATTAATTAGGAAATTAAAAGTTCTAGGTATTATAAATAAAAATAAATGTATAATCGGTTATTTAAAATAATTATAAATTGAATTTCTTATTTAAATTAAAACTTTAAAAGATGAAGTTTATTATAAAATAGATAAATAATTTTTAATATTTTTAGAGATTCAAATTTATATAATTCTAAAGCAGATAGAATTATTACAATTCATTAAACGAATTAAATATAGATAATAATATTTGAATATTTAAAAAAATAAAAAATTATTTATATACTATAGAAATACAAATTATTTTACAAGTGTATTATTCAAGATTAAAATTATAATTTCTTATAAATTGTATCTTTGTAATATAAAATTTGATTGAATAAAAATTCATTTATATTCCTTTTATACTATTAAAATTAACTTTATTTTATAGTATAGAAGTAATTAATTTATTTCACTTTTTTGTAACGTCAGTAATTTGCCGTTAACAGAATCTTGTATAAAGTTTTCACTAATGAGATTAAAAGACTCATCGGTAGTAGAGTTTGATGATTTTGATCCTTATTTATAAAGGGGAAGGCCTGCATTGAGTCCTAATCTTCATCGATGAAGACACAGTCAAGTCGAATTTTCCATAAGTCACCTTTTTCCACCTTCGAGATGAATGCTCACTGGGAGATATTTTAAAAATACTTGAACAAAACTTAAATCTAGTCAGTTTTTCATCAAGACATAATAGATATTTGTGAATATTTTCAGGTGAAGTACTTGAGATGTTTTCAAGCTAGACTCCCTACAGAATATCACGGCGTAGAATGAGTATTTGAGTCCATAAGATAGCGGAGATTTCCTTTTCATTAAAGCACCTAACTAACTAGTAGCATTCCGGTGGTACGAAACAAGGCTGCCAGAACAGTATCTTGCAGACTACCATGATATCATTTCCCACCCTAATAACCGAATCCATAAGACAAAAGAACTAAAGAGACTGAAAATCAAGCCCGAACTACCATTATGATGTTTCTAATCGTACAAATCCCACTCTGGATCATAATCATCCTCAGCTTCGACGTCGGTTGCTGTCTCCCTAGCTTCAGGGGCCAACACATCAGCAGAAACATGAACAGCAGCTTCCTCACGCTCATTTTGCTCAGCCAAGTGCCTAGACATGAGTTCAGGGGGTCCCATGTAGCTGTAAATCCAGGTCTGATAGCCGTGAGCCAACATACAGCTTTCTCCGTAGCGTTGTTGTTGACCATCTATCCAATACTTCGCTTGATCGGCGTGACATTCAGATGTACGCAAAACACAGTCAATACACATACCGTCCCAGAAACTCAAGGCGTCAATCTTCATGGCTGTGATCTGACTTCCCGCGGTCGAAAGTATATCTGAGCAGTTACGAGATGCTTGTCGAGGACTGTTGCACATCCAGGACTCCACTCCTTCGCTTTCGAGGATTTCTTGGATCGAGTGGCTTCTGCTGGTGTAAGGACCGACTAGACAATCTGTCAGTGCAGATTCGTACGCCTCAATGCAAAGACCATTAGACCGACACGAATTGTGACAAAGCGAATCCAACGGGCTTAGAAGATGATTCGTAATATCACCAAGAATTCTGTTCTTGACGCGTGCTAGCCCTCCTAAAAGTTAAAGAGATTAGCTGGTATTAGGAAAAGCGATAAAACAACAAAACTTACCCAAGACACTATTGGGAACGCGAAATTCAGCAAAGCCTGTGATAGGATTCAAGCCGTGGATGTCGTCACCGTTACACTCAAGAACAAGGGCTCTAGTAACATGACCAAAGGCTCCCGGATGTCTGAAGGCAAAGCATGGATATAGCAAGCTCTTTAAGCTTGACAAGGTCAGCTCATTTCCACGACGATCTGCCCAAAACTTGTCAAACCAGGCTTCCAACGCTGCTGTCTCGAACCACTTAAGGGCAAGATCAAGGACATGGTAAAGACCAACGAGGCTCTGTCGGTCAAAGGTATTGTTGCCGACAGTGTTTGGCGCAGGATCCACTCCATGTATAATTCGAAGGATAGTCTCCAGAGCGATAATGTTGGTGTTCGTGAGAGTAAGATTGTTGCGAGAATTGCGGAGGTCGTCGGCGAGTTTGTTTGTTGAATTTCTCTTTAAAACATTGCGAGAGATAACAAAGGTAATTGTCGCACTATTGGGTAGGCCTTGGGTGACATTTAATTTGAAGTCACCCGCTGGGTCAATGACGCACTGAAGTCCATCAATTAACAAACATTCCGGCCTAGAATCTTGAGATATAGAGTAGTACTTACATCCGTCATAATTTCGGCCTCAAGGATGTGCATGTAATTAATTGAAGTAAAGAGGCGTGGTGCGCGGCGCGAAGGTAGTTTAGAAAGACCTGCAGCACAACAGAATGTAAGAATCATCTCAAGTTGCATCGCTACACGCAGGGAATGTGAGTAACTTACTTGAATATGGGTTATCTATCAAAAAATGACCAAGACGAAGGATGTAGTGACTCGTGTATTGAGGTAAGATACAAGAAGGCCGAGTAAAAGCTGGGTTGGATGGTCAAAGGTGGGCGAAGACTCTATGAACTTGCGAAAGACTTTGCAAAAGACCTTGCGAAATATGTCGCAAACTACTAGGAAAGGTAGTAACAGAAGTAAAGGAACTGAAACAAGCTAAGTAGGCTCGATAGAAGTTGTATTGATACAGACCGAGGAGGAAAGAGGGGATTCGTCTGTGGGAATGGGTTCCAAGGAGGAAGAAAATGTCGGGAGAAAGGTTGCAAGATTAAGAGAAGTAGTAGCGGCAAAAGAAGGATTAATACGAGCGGGGAATACTCAAGAGAAGTGGTATCGGTACAGAAGGAGGATTGATTGTGTCGTTGTGGAAAGAGTTGTAAATAAGAGGAAAGCCTGGAACTTGCGCCACTTTAAATGTGATTTCAAACCACGCCAAACGGGGGCCGGTTTCTGCATATAGGCAAAGCACGGCTCAAGTAGGCTAGAGATTCCTCTTCCCAATCAAAGCTAGGGATTACTTGGAGTTTTTGAAGGGCTGGTGATCAGTAGAGGTCTATTTTAATGGATGATGGCAAGGCTAATGGGCTTATAAACTCAAAAATAAATTGATAAATTATCAATAATCAGTATAATAAGCAATGGATTTATGACAGAGCAGGGGCAAAGCTTTAGAATAGAGCAAAGGAGGTTTTGTTTCTTATAATAATGGTAAATAAGAGCTGACGTGGAGCTCATATATGGAGCGAGCGTGGTGAATCGGACATGATTGGAATTGACGTGGAGTGTGTGGTGATTTCGATCATACTTGTGGAAATAAGGAAGTAACAATGCGTAGAGCTCAATAGCTACATAGCTATAGATAACTTTACAAATCAATAGCTGTCTTTTGGTAAAGTTGGATTATTACTTTGAGTTCAAAGCATTCCTAAGTCGAAGTTTCCAGACACCCACTTACAGATATTTAATAGATAATACAACTACGAAGGAAGAATTGTATAGAATGATATACTCCTTTAATGAAAATATCAAGGTATGCATAGTTCTTCTTAAGATAATAGTTTTATCATAGTGAAATTGCAACAAGCTTGCAGTAAATATTGATTTCAACGCGGTGTAAAGGAGGTGGGTACTTCCTTTGACTCTAGCAACACAACTTCAAGCTCAATATATCAGAACTCATAATTCCTATTGAAATACAAACAAGAAATACATTATCTTTCTATTATCAACAAAGAGACAAGTTCGAACAAGGACTAATCACTTCAATATAGGGGTGGGTAACCGAACTGATCTTGGTCTGTGCTGCGACCACTCAATATTGTATTGAATGTTAAGGAATCAACTAAAGACAAATAAGTAGTAATAATCTGTAATTCTGTTATTCATTGAATAGAAAATTTCATTGTCGTTCATGATTTGAGACATTGTTCAAGATCATGCAAAGCCTATTTGCATATATCCTTTCATGGGTGGACACAGTACTAATCATAGGTAGTTCATTGAATATTAAAGATTGATATTCATTTGATAATTATATACTCAATTTTCCAACCTCGGTTAGTTGTCTTGATTAAGTTTCAGATACATTTGAGAAAATCGTTTGATCTCAATAAAGAATGAATTCATTCTTTCCAGCAATGATTGAGAATTTACATTTGCGACAAACCATTTCAAACAAGAATAAGTTAGCTCTACCAAAATGAACAAGAAGTCCAAAAACCATAATAAATCCCGTGAATTACAATTTCTCTCCCGCACACAGCATCGCTTGCTCTTCAAAGCCTGATTCATTTTATCTCTACATTATTTCTGATCACCGCTATACTCAGTACTCAAAATACTTTATCATCTAAAACCTATCCCTTCTTGAGAAAAAACATAAAATATAAATCAAGCGATGCCTCAATACAATAATACCATGATATTACAATACTTATATTTTATCACTTGTTTATTACACTCATTTCAACGATAATACAAAATCAAAAAAAGTTCATAAATACATCTCTATTATATCAATAAACTTTTAAGTAATTGTAATAAACTTACAGATTACTCAAAAAATTTATATTCAATCTTCACAATCCTTTTAGACTTTAAAATAGAAATAAATACATTTATAAATAAGATAAATTTTTTAAAATATCTTATTATATCTTTATAATATTAATATTATTTCATTTATTAAGTTTATTAAATAAAATAAAATAAAATAAAATAAAATATTTTGTATTTATTAATTAATTTAATTATATAATATTTCTCAAAAGAATAATTAAATGAATTTTTTTTAAATTTTATTAATATTATCTTGTTTTAAATATTTATTTTAATATATATAATATAATTTATTATTTAATATTATTCTCTATATTAATATGCAATTTTTAAAAAACTATTTATTAAATATTTATTTTATATTTGAAATTAATAAATCAAATTCTTGTATTAGATTTTTTTAGATTTCTTAAATTTTATTTTTATTTTATTTTATTTTCAAATACTATAAATCCTTTATTTTTTTAACCTCTTTCCCCTTCCTCCTCCCACCCCCTACAATCCCTCATACCAAATCTCATCATTCTTATTCTTATACAAAAAACCAAAACTGTATTCTCATCCTCATTCACCATCCTGCATAACCCGCCAAGCACTCATTCATGTAATCTTACCACATCAGCACGTGCTCATCTCGCATGCCACATTTCTGCCTGCTATTGCCTATAAAAGCGGGGCTGCAGCCTAGTCCATGCCTAATTAATCTATCTATTAACCAAATGAATGAATTGAGAATCTTAGACGATGGGATGGGATAAGAAAATATATATATAATAGATGCTGGGAATTACTTCTTCTTTCTGATTATTCTGATTCTATAATCTTATAATATATATAATTTTTTGGTTTTATTCTTTCGAATTATCTCAGAATTGACTCGATTGATTGTTTCTGAACTTCGGATTTAGGATTAACGAGAGACGAGAAAGACCTATAGCTAGTACTACAAGTTGCAACTACATACGACGATATATAATATCAGATTATGCGATTGGGTTGAAAGTTCGATTAAATAATCATCGATAATCATTAGAAAGCAAAAACAAAAGGAAGTCATCGATCAACGCACTCACAATGTTCACCTACTCTTTCTTCAATTCCTTCCCCGCCGAAATCCACGCACTTATCCTCAAACAATGTCCTCCGAATGATCGTACTTGTCTTCGTCTTACTTGGTATATATACATTCTCTTCTATCCTCTTCGTTCCTGTTCTTTCCTCCTCCCACAATCTGTCTTTTACTTGCGTTCCTAAGCTCCCCCTCCTCCTTCAATCCCTCCCTCCCTCCCTCCCATATCCTCACCCACCCATCAAAACTAACACCAAAATCCAGTAAATACCTCTACACGCTCTCTCCCAAAATCGCATCCCTCTAACCTACGCCCCCAAACCCGAAGTCCTCTGTTGCAAACCCGAAGTCTTACATCTTTTTCCCTCGCCCTCTCCCATAACCCAACATTCATTCCCTATCCGAATATGCGGATACGGGATGCAAACATGGTATGTTCCTTCATTCCCCCCTCATCCAACCACACTTCACCCCATCCCCTCCCATCCAAACCAAACTAACCACCCTCCCCACCACCTAGCCACGACCGCTCCCTCACCTACATAAACCAGCAACGCCTAACACAACACCTCCCCCCACTAACAAAACGCAAATGTCGCGACAGAAGCGCACGACACTGTCCCTGTTTCTCTCGCTCCGGAATCCTCTATAAACAACTGCAGACTTGGATGCCTAAGGATATGAAATACTGTTCTTCATGTTCTGTATTTACGAAACGGAGGAAGAGTAGGGGGTTTAGATGTATGTATTCTTTTTTTCTGTTTACCTTTGAACCTTAAACCTTGAATCTTAAAATACACCCCTCTTTCCTCTATCTTCCTCTCCCTCTCCCTCTCCTTCCCAAAAGAACAAACCCCTCCCCACTCCCCACACCTCCAAAAAATCCCCAAAACTCCCGCAACTAACCCCCAAAAGGCACACACAATCCCCCTCATCCCCACCATCCCTACCGCACCACCAACAACAGCCATCTAAAAAGCAATCTCTGGACCTCCCATAAAGGCCACGGAGGATATTATAAAAAGCTATGGAAAAAATGGTTTAATAATTCCGCATGGGATGCGATGGAAGAGCGGATGAGAGGGGAGAGGAAGAAGAATGAGCGGTATGATTTGAGGAGGGGGTATAGGCCTAGAGTGGGAGATACGAGGGGGATGAGGTGTGAGAGGTTTGTGGGATGAGGTTGGGAGGGAAGGCGGAAGGGAGGGATTGGAGGTTGGGGAGGAAAGGAATATAGAAGGGGTAGGGAGGGAAGTGTACACGAAAGTTGTACGGAATCATCGGATTACCTTATTAAGTAAAGTGAAAATCAATCGAATTGACTGTGCATCCGATATCAACCGATAACTTAACTTACACTTTCCAATCCTTATACACAGACTCAAACTCATACACATACACATACACACACGCATCCAAACAACCCATAGCTAAACCACAAACCATAAAACTCAACATAAAACCAAAGCAAAATAAAATAAAAACAAAACAAAACAAACAACAATCTCGACAAACCCCACTAATAGCTCTCCCTCTCCCTCTCTCCTCTATAACCACAATCACAACCACAATCACAACCACAACTACAACTACAACTACAACTATAATAAATAAACCCACCAACAATCACCTCTTGAAAAACAATCCACAGCCAAATCCCCTAACTCCAAATCCCAAGAATCCAAAGTTTCAATACTCCATAACCAATACTCCATAAATCAAAACATCACAATCCAAACCTAATAAACAATACATTAAACATAAAGAGCATGAAATTAACAAGAGGGACACCGACAACGGTACCGGTATCTAGTACTCTATATCTTTATATATCTTTATATCTTTATATCTTTATATCTTTATAATAAAACAAATAAATAAAATATTAATTCTATAACTATTTTAAATCTCGTACAGGATAAAGGGCTTGGATATGATATGATAAGATATCAACAGAGATGAGATATGATATCAGATTATAGATATAAAAGAACAAGGCTGGAGACAAAATCTAGTGACACGACATATACATTTTCGCTCGTGTGGAGCGGGGGCGGGAGGGGAAGTGAAGAGAAGATGGAGAGATTTTTCACTCCCTGCCCGACCTTGTCATAAGATATGTATCGAGAATTTCGGAATTCCATAAGCTGAGCAGATGTAAAATTTGGAATCTGGAGTTTGGGAAGGTGTGGAGTTGGGGTTGTGTAAGTGGGTATGATCATCATGCGAGACAGACATGTGAGAAAGATCTGATATCTCGAACGAAATTAGCATTTCAGATGAATTCAAATTTTCAATAGTCTCGAATCAAACAAATCAAATAAATCTGCTGAAGATATTGCCTTAAAAGGATATCGTGTCCACGAACTCTCGTTTTGCTATACGCAATGTGATACCGTTTCCAAATTCAGCTACATAGGAACCGAACCCCAAGCAAATGTATTTTGGGGCTGGGGAATCGGTCCTTCATCCTTTCAACCCCTTTCTCCTCTCCCCAACTGTTCACAAGTACACGGAGTACAGTGGCATGGTGTGTTGTGGAATTCTTGTACAACATGCAGACTGGGGATGTGGAAACGGCCCTTCTTTCTTCAATCCTTCCCCTCCACCCTTTCCCCCTTTACCCCTCATTGACAAAATCTCGATGCTACAGTAGCCTAGCAAATGTGACTGAACACCATATAAATGGTATGTCATTTAAATTTTTGAGTATGAAGTGAAGGCCTAGGGCACTAAACCTACCTGTGGAATTGAATACTTCGATCGGTGGATGTGAAGTGCAGTTTTAATAACGATGAATAACAAGAACATGACTTCATTCCCACACGTGAGAAATCGAACGTTGTTGCTTTGCTAATCAAACATAGAAAGTGAACAGTTGACCAATCCAAGGACCACAACTTCCATATCTCGTGAACAAAATATGGAGCTCACATCTCCCGATCCAAGATCCAATTGTAACATCGGAACACCGCAGCTTCGCAGAATAGATGTAAGCATCTCTTATGCACCAAACCCACCTTACAAATTCCACATCTGATTCAAGGTAAGTGAGGCTGAGAAACCATTCGTCGTTGCAGTCGGATGTTGAATGAGATCCGACCAAACCGTCGTTGCCAGCACGGATATAATTCCACTGAGTCCATTATTTATTTCAATAAATTCCTTGAAAACCAAGGAAAGCCCAAGAACGGAACATTAAGCGAAACAACAGTCTATCTCTTTTGCCTCGCCTCACCCGTTTTGGGAGAATTTGTCCCACTATACCCACCCAGCCGGAGAGTGGGTCATTTATGCTTTCAGCCCACTTCCGGATATCCATACTAAGAATATCCGAAGACAATCTTGAGCCTCGTTTCTCTTCATGTAGCCTCGAAGCGATTCGGAAGATATGCGAAGGAAAACCCTTTACCTCTATCTCCGACCGACAGAACATGCTCAAGAATCGGGAGCGGCGAGCGCGGGCCGCTAATAGTAATATCAAATAAGAATTGATAAGCAAGCGTTTGATAAGACACCTTATAGGGCTTACGGCAAGCCATTAGATGCTTCCGAACATCCACTACCTGTAAATTTCTTGCCTGATTATGACGGCATGATCTCATTTTAACACTGTCCAAAGTCGAATCTCCTAATACAATGCACGAGTCTTCCGATCGAGTAACGGAAACAGGATTGAATAATGCATACACGAAATGCTCGCAGATGGCAACTTTAGGACATTGAAAATTTGAAAATTGGGACTTGGCAGGCTTGAAAAATTCAAAGTCGCCATACGACATGCTCGCATACCGAAACCCCTAGACGTCAGATATTTCTAGTGATGTTCTAGCGGGCTTCTAGCGCAGATGCGAGATCCACCTGCATCGGCCAAGCTTCGCTTTTTTGATCAACGGGCTTCAAAGCGAACAGTGAAAGGCGGATTCGCTGCAGGAACATTTGAACAAATGAATGTTTATCGAAAGTGGAAAGTTCGTGGTAGTATTGTTGATGAGCAATAATCCGATGCTTAAAACAAAACAAAAGTATTATTATCGTAAAATAATCTATTTATTGCTCACACAGTTGAATAATTGAACAATTGTTCTGAATTGTTGGGAAGTCAAGGCGGAAGGACGTTTGTGAAAATCCCGATTAGTGCCGGCTTCTTTGTGGGTCAAAAAACTAAAAGTCCCATATCGACAACTAAACAGCGATCAAATCAATCAGTCCACCAAAATATGGAACTTCAAACTCAAGTCTCGCCGAATTTTTCTGCAAAGCGGTTTCTCCTCGGTCTATGACGCCATAGAACAATGGCAATACACACCGGGACACAGTTCAACGATGACCATCTGGAAAAAAGGTGGGCGCTCCAGAATATGGAGGGCATATCAGCGAGCCCCCTCTCTGGAGTCTCCTTATTTCAAAATTGAATAAATGTCCCCATCTCTCCCCTCATCCTGCAACATGTCGTCCTCCCAGAACCTTCACAACCAACCTCAAGAATACGATATGGCAAATCTTTCAAAGCATGATGGGCTTCGCCCAAATCCTAGTCACAAAGACAGCTCGAATTCCGAGTTACCGGATTTGAAGCAAGAAGAGAATCGAACACCACCCCATGGACGAGTAGCAGGAGGTTCTTTCCTGGAGTCGATGCGTGGCAGTGATAGTGACAATGCTGAAGATGGACCTTTGAAAGAGGTTAATATCAACATGCCAGAAACTCGCACAGAGCTTATCACCAAAGACGGCGCGGAATATATCGTCCTCCACTTCACAGACAGAGATCCGGAGAATCCATTCAACTGGCCCGCAGGAAAGAAAGTATTAATCACACTTTTGCTCTGTATGATGACACTTTTCATCGGTTTGGCAACAACGGCATATAGCAGTGGTATCACAGCCATGTGCGATGACCTTGGTGTTTCAACGGAACTTGGGCAACTGGGACTCTTTTGTTTTAATATGGCTTGCGCACTTGCACCATTATTCCTAGCACCCTTTTGCGAGTTGGTCGGTAGAAAGATAATTTACATCGGGGCTTATGCCGGATTCATCATCGTTTTTATTGGTTTGGCTCTCGGCAAAAACATCGCAACCATACTCGTTATGAGAACATTGAGTACTACTCTCCTCATACAAGGCTTATGATAAACCAATGCTAACTGTTCATAGGTGGATTTTTTGGTTGTGTTGGTACGATTCTCGTAGGTGGAACCTTCAGTGATATGTATACACCTGATTCGAGAGCTGTCCCAATGGCATGCTTCGCATATGTAGCAATCTTGGGTACGGTCGGCGCGCCAATTTACGCCGGATTCATCGATCAAGCAATTGGCTGGAGATGGATTGAAGGAATTCAAGGGTTAGCAAACTTGCCTCTTCTTGCTGCAATCCTTATTTTCTTCCGGGAAACTAGAGGTGGTGTTGCATTGCACAAACGTGCCAAGAGTCTTCGAGCTGCAACAGGCGATGAGCGGTACAAAGCAGAGATGGATTTGGAGGCAAAGGACTTGAAGGAGATGCTTCACAATTCTTCCGTCAAGGCCGTCAAGATGCTTGCCACGGAACCTGTCGTCTTCGCCTTTGGATTATGGATCGCTTTCGCCTGGTTCGTCACCTTTCTGTTCCTGTCGGTCATCCCAATTACCTTTGAAGAACATCACGGCTGGAATGAAGGTGTAGCTGGTCTGCCATACATCTCCTTATGTATTGGTGTGACCATTGCCTTTGGTTTAAACTTTTTCCAGATTAAGAAATACAAGTCGATCATGGCAAGTCATGGAAACCATGTTGTTCCAGAATCCCGGCTCTACGGCGCGATGTGTGGTGCTTGTTTCCTCCCCATTGGGTTGTTCATATACAGCTTCACCCAGTATGGCTTCATTACATGGGTTGCGCCTGCGATTGCACTTGCACCAATCTCCATGGGTATCTTCTTCATTTTCGAGTCCACATACAGTTACACTTCGGATTGTTATGGTGAAAATAGTTCCTCCGCGATTGCTGGACAGGGCTTGATGCGTAACGCCTTGGGTGCAGTGGCACCATTGTTTGCAAGCCAATTCTTCCATAATGTCGGTAGCCAATACGCCGGACTTATCCTCGCAATTGCTGGTACTGCCTTGACATTCATTCCTTTTGTCATGTTCAAATATGGACATCTTTTGCGAGCCCGATCCAAGCTTGCTAATACCCAGAAGGGAGATCAAGAGCAAAAGGACAAAACCGGTCTTTACCCAGCTCCTTTTGTATGAACTATTCAAGGGTGATGTCGATTTCGAACAAATGATGGAAGCTGGTCGGTGTAACTTGATGGTTTCCTGGTCTGGGTGGTCTTTGGGTCTTTAATCAGTGGCTGGATTCGTCCGCCTTGAATGGACTTCCGAGTTGTTCTCCCACACAGTCGAAATTCCAACCTTCTTCTTATTATTATTATATAGTGTAGCATAGCATTGCGGGATACAGGTGTCAATTTTTGGATGAATTTCGATCGAATTTATGAGGAACATCTGGCTGGGACGGGAAATATGCATTAGCTGGCGTTGATAAATGGGGAAGAAACTGTACGATACCAATGAAACTGGAGCTTCTGAATAATGCATTTACTATCCATTGATTCTCTGTCGCTCAATCCACTCTTGTGATATTCTTGCTCGACTGTGCAGTTTCGATAATAAAGATGTAAAGTAAACAGAATCTTAGATGCGCTATGCTTTCTTAAATAGTACTTATCTGCTACCGGAGTTGAAGCTCGAATAACATCCACCAGTGATGGGAAAGTCGCGGCATCTTGTGAGCTAAAATTAAATTTTGGGCTTGTGCGTGTGATGGCTGGTTGCTGCCAACATTTTCAATGCTGGCTTACAACACAGCAACGAAAGAAATTGTGCAAATTGAGCTTCCCGCCGTGAAGATAATAATAATATTGAGCACGGAGTTCTTCAAAGTGCAAGTGGAAATATTGAAATTATTTCAACTTTCGACACCGCCCTGCTTCAGGTTTTTCTTTTCTGTTCTGTTCTGTTGGCTGTGGGGTTTAGATATGTGGGGTCCGGGGTAAGATTTGGAGAAATTTGACTTGAGGAGGAGGGGGAGGAGGAGGAGGAGGAGGGGGGAGGAGGAGGAGGAGGGGGGGAGGAGGAGGAGGAGGAGGAGGGGGAGGAGGAGGAGGAGGAGGAGGAGGAGGAGCAAGAGCAGAAAGAGGAGAAGGAGGAGGAGCAAGAGCAGAAAGAGGAGAAGGAGGAGAAATCTATTCTCGTCGCGAATAAAAAGAGTGCGGAGACTGATGACTTTATACTTTTGCATGCCATGTGTAGGTAATCTAATATATAATGGAATATCATGTAATATTCCTCTGCATTATTGCTATTGCAACGTATCCTTGACATTTTCCAAGAGCTCCATGGCGGGATGACCCCAACGAGGTAATCCCCCGCCATGTGTGGATCCATTTGGCTGGTAAAAGCTTTACCGATGATGAGCATTTATTAATTTACTTTATTTCGTGAAATCTCTCTCGTAATTCTTTCCTTGTGCACCAACATGACGATTCGGTGGTCAAATGCTGTTTGTTGAAAATAAGTCATTCATCGCGGATACCTGCATCTTCGTGAGCGAGTATGTTGTAACATATGTGGCAACATAGATGATCTGGATCTGGAAAATGATACATAACATTCATCATCGAATGCATCGGAATACACCGTCTGCCACTTCGACCGAAATTCAACGAGTGCAACGTGTGCAGCGTGTTGAAACAGCCAGTGTCGACAACTTGTCAAGCCATATCACCTCACCACATGTCTGTTTCATGGGAAAAGCTTCATCGGTGATAGATCGTGTCGAGATCTTCTGGTGTACACTTTCTATTTGGTTGAATTCCTTCTCCGAAGTAGTCTTACATCTGTCTTTCAAGCTTCAATTCCCTCATCAAGGCAATATGTCAGATCAGTCGAACAGTACCTTTTTACATTTCATCCTGGTGAAAGCTTACCTACCTATTTTGATCGACGGTCATAGGTCGTGGATGCCTTGCTTTCATACGCGTTTCTGTACGCCGTCGATTAAGAATATCCCGCAAATACGATTTTGTGTTGAAAAACTTTTGATAATCTTGATCACAGTGAAGCATCTATCAGTTTTTCCCAACCGTGAAAGATGATGCTAAGTATTAGGTATGTTAAAAGAGCAGGATTTCACGATTATAGATCTCGATGACAAGAAGACACCCAATATGGGAAGTCGTGCCTTCCATTTTTGAAAATGTTGAAGCTCATCAAGGTATACAATACCGTCATCGGAGCAGCTCTGTCTCCTTGTTATATCTGCCTCCTTTTACTTCCTCCTGTCAGAATTCAAGAATTCCTTCTGCACTTTTATTATTACATTCTATTAGATCAAACTCGTAGAATCCAACAACTCCAACTGCTCCTTCTGTTATCTTACAATAATTCAAGAATCAAAATGGATGAGTCAAAGAGCACAACAGGTACCTCTTGTTCCGATGATATAAGTGAGAAACAGGAACCTCAATTTTGTTTGAGATGGGAGAGATATTCATACGCACCACAGAGGCCTCGAGGCACTTCAATCATCTTAAGGGACGATGAAAATGCTCGTAATCTCTCTCCTGTCATCAAATACTCCATCTCTATTGCCGTTTTATACACAGCTTTTGTGGCGTAAGTTCTCATAACTGTCATCATATCATCATGTACCCACGTGCTCATCATATGACAGAACCTTTGGAAATTCGACTTATACTGGAGGTATGCCGGGTGTCATGACATCTTTTGGGACTTCCAAAACACTGGCCACCATTCCAATATCCTGCTACTCTGCTGGACTTGGTATCGGTGCGTTATTCTCAACAGCATTCTCGGAAGTCTTCGGTAGAAGAATAGTCTACAGAGTCACTGCACCATTAGCACTGGTTTTCACACTTTTAGGAGGTTGTGCTACAAATTTTGGTACTGTTGCTATTGCCCGAGCACTCGCTGGTCTCTTCGCATCTCCTTGTCTGACAGTCGGCGGAGGAATTATAAGTGATGTATGGAATATAAGTCTTGAAAAAACTGGAACCATATTTGCTGCGTTGTTCGTACTTTTTGTCGTCGCTGGTACCCGTAAGTACACCCGATTCTTTGATGACACTCCTTAACGTCCAAATTTTGCCTCATGCTTTGTCTTGTACCATCTCCCGGTTCTTAATACAGATATTTGTCCCTCATTTCCTCCAAGAGCTTTCTTGATATGAGATTACTAACACACCAATGTTCAGAGACTGGGCCAATGGCCGGCGCGGCGATAATAACAAATCATTCTTGGCGGTGGGAATTCTGGGTCTCAGCTATCCTTTTCGGAGGATCTACAATCATTGCCTACTTACTACCCGAGACATACCAACCGCAAATACTGCGTCAACGAGCGGAAGCTAGAATGGGCCTTATTGCCACCAGAGCTACACTTACCAGACTCGTTCTTACTTCTCTCGGACGGCCTTTACATATGCTCTTGGTTGAACCCACAGTTTTTCCAACTGGTTTAGTTATGGCTATTACACAATCTGTTGTCTTTTCATATTTTGTTTCTTATGCTACTCTGTTTCAAAAAATCTATCATCACTCTCCTTATGCGGTTGGAATGGCATTTTGCCCTTTGATAATTGGTAGTATAACAGCAATTCCTACGATTGCTATTTTCGATCAAATATTTTACCGAAAACCAAGAATTGAAGCAATTCGTACAGGGACAAAGGTGGCACCAGAAAAGCGTTTATATCCAGCAATGCTAGGTTCCATCACGCTCCCAATTTCTTTATTCTGGTGAATAGGAAAATCTCTCCTCATCCTTTACTTTACTGACAGAATAATCAGGCTAGCATGGACAGGTCGCGCAGATATCCCTTCAATCATCCCCATTCTCTCTGGCGGACTATTTGGCTTCTCATTTGTCTTAACAATGGTATGTCTGTCAATACAAGTACAAAGATTCTAGACTAACCAAATATCCTCTCAGCTATGCCTCCCAGTTTATCACAGTGACTTCTACACTGCTCACTATAGCGCTTCAATGTTAGCCGCCTTAACATTCATGCGTTTCTTCATCTCAGCCTCTTTCCCTCTCATCACACCAACAATTCTCGATATACTGGGCTTTACGTGGGCAACTTCTATGCTAGGATTTGTTACTGTGGCTTTGATTCCAATACCTTGGATCTTGTATCGATTCGGTCCATATTTAAGAACTAAAAGTTGTTATATACAGGCATAAGCATAAGTATATACAAATTGCTGGATCTCGTAGTATTCAATTTGTCTCTCGTTTTATAATCTTATATATAAACAGATATATTATATATTTGTTTAATAACTCCGAGGTTATAATTAGTTATATTTTATAATCAATCTTAATTATAATTATTTATTTAATTTTATCTTATATAATGAATCTTTAATAAATTAAATTACAAATAAATCTCACAACTTTTTATTAAAAAAAATAAAGAAATTAATAAATTTAAATATAAGTCTAGTACTCTACTTTCAGATCATCTCTTTTTCAGATCATTTTTTTATATCAAAAATCGTGATTTTCAACTATTAATAACTTTATAGTTAATCAATAAAATTTGATAAAATTTGAATTACAAATTCATTATATAACTATTAATAGGCTCTGAAAATTTTAGATTTTTCGTGATTTTATTAATTGAGAAATTAAAGATCAAAATTACGATTTTTAATTTATATAGAATTTATATATAAATATAAAAACTCTGAAAAACTTTAATAATTTTCCAATAAAAATTACTAAAAATAAATTATAAATTTTTTTAAAAAATTTGTATTATAATTGATTAAATAGATTAATTTGTTTGAAAAAAAAATTTGTGATTGTTGTTTTATCATTAATTGAATATTTATTTATATAAAATAAAATATAAAAATCAATAAAATAATAATTATAAATTATTTTTTAAACAGATTAATCTATTTCATCAATTATAATATAAATCTTTTAAAAAACTTTATAGTTTATTTTTAATAATTTTTCTTGAAAAGTTATTTAAGATTTTTGAATTCTTCAAATTTGTATATAAATCTTATTCAAATTAAAAATTGTGATTTCAATCATTTATATCTCAACCAATAAAATTATGAAGAATTTGAAATTTTCAAAATCAATTAATAATTATATAATGAATTTATAATCAAAATTTCAATTGATTGAATTCATTGATTGTTGAAATATTAATAGGTGAAAATGATGATTTTTGGTGTAAAAAGGTGGTCCAAAAGTAGGGTACTAGACTTATATAGCTGGATAGGATTCGAATATTCTCGGTTAACAATATAGTGGAGCACTAGTAGTAAAGATGTCAGTCAATCATATTATTCTTCTTCCTACAAAGAATATCAAGTATATAAGCCTTAATTTTCTCTCTAGTAGGAGTCCAAGCAAAAGCATCTAAAAATGAAGATGTGTCCAAGGAATAATACGAGATAGGAAGGGTTGTGATTTGCGTTTGCACCAAGAACTGTAGATTTTTCCATAAGAGCAAGCTGGACTTGGAGTTTGTGACGCGTCTGGATAAATACAGGGTTTCGTGAGAGTACATGTTTGCTGTTGAAAAGAATGTAAGATCATGTTGCTTAGTCGTGTGTAGTCAACGATGACTTGTAAAAACTATTAGCGAGAATCCAATCATATCCATATATCCTCCTTCTAAACTACGTATAGACGTAAGTCTTGCAAAAGTGCATTCAAATATATCTATATTGTATCCTCGAGACTATTTATAATTCAAGGACGACGATATTCAAGTTAATTATACAAATCGAATACTAAATATGATCATCTTTTTGCTGTTGAAAGAGATTTCGATTGTCAATAGTTTCTATATAGGATTTTTATACAAACAAATCAAACGACAGTAAGATAAAGAGACTCTAGCTCCCCCCTGTCTAAAACCATTTATTTCACTATACTCTAAATATCCATTTAAAAGGATTGAAGCACAACCCATCGCATCACAGCGGGCTGAAAGTCTACCCGGGGCCCTGGGACAATTACAAGCTTGTAATTGTCCCAGCTTATAGATCTATCTCACAAAATTTCAAGTTTATATAAGTCCAAAATCATATATCCTCTCCTACCGTGCGGCAGGACCTAACCGAGAAGAAAAATTCTCGCATTTTGAAACGTCGAGAATATAAAGATCTCTAAGTCCGTACATCAAACAATAAAATAGAATAAACACTTTCTTGGCGTTTCTACAGTGGTTGAATCTTTAAAGTCTGCTTGTCTGCAGCTAATTTGCTAGGATGGTTATTAGTCTAATTTCTGGATACTAAAATACGTTTGAATCGTCTATTTACTAACGACGAAAATGCATCCGTTTCGCCAACAAACATTTTCGTCGAAGGAACTTCAATTGATTAGATTAAAAGTGACAGCGAAAACTCCTCATCCCCTTTATACTTCATAAGTAAGACTTACCGCTCACTTTAATCTCATCCTTTATAACTGTATATATACATCTTATTATATTTCTAGATCTAAGCATCAATATATCTACAAAACTTCTTCTAACTTACAAATTTATTTATTTTGCATCTTGATCGAGTAGAATTATATAACTCTGAAATAAAAAGTTCAGTCTTGAAGTTACAATACTTATATTCAGTTATTTATTATTAATGAAAATTATATCAAAAATCATCCTCACTCATCAGAACCATCAAAAACTACCATTTACTTTCCTTATCTATTTCAATTCATTATATAATTCCAAGCTTCTAGTCAATTAGATAACAGATCACTCAGATCTCGACATCTTAACCATCAACAGAACTAAGGTCACAATCCTTCTTTATAGTTTCGCTGTATATTTCAACTTAGAGCTCTTTTCAATCAAAAAAGATGAATTCAGACACTTGAGTCTTTCTTTCACTCAGAAGCTAGTGGGAGCGAGTATATATAAATATAAACAAGATTATTCACCTCTTTAAATATCAAAAATTAATATCAATAATTAAAAAATAATAATTTATATATTAAATCCTTTTTAATTAATAAACTCTTTAAAATATCAATATTCAATTATAAAAACTATCTTTACAAACTTCAAAATTATTATATTAATAAAATCATCAAAAATAATAAACTTTATTATTCTTTATTAAATTTTTCATATTCAATCAATTCAAAAATATAATAATATTTAATTATAATTATACATCGATTTTAATCTTAATTAAAATATATTTACATTCATTTATTTATTATTATTAATAAAATTAAATATATATCCTCGAATTGTTATTAATAAAACAAAAGAAAGAATATATTTAATTAATATTCTCCTTTTAATAATACAAAAAGTAAATTTGAATTACAATAAAACATCTTGTAATATAAAACTATACAAATAGTTTTGCTATAACCTTACCCTGAAGAATTTGAAAAGAGTTTATACTTTTATAAATATAGATAAGAAAAAGAAAGAGGGTTCGGGGGTGGGGTTGATTATTACTAGATTATATTAGATGGGTGAATGTTTCAGATAAATACTAGATACATTTGTGAGTATTCAAGAAGTGATGTAATAATTAATAAATAATGGGAAGTAAAAATGATAAGAGATGTAGTATTGTGAGCGAATTTGTCATTTCTATATAAATGGAAGATTCTCAAAATTTTCGTATTATTCCAGATCAACATATCAAAACGAAGATGTTGAACTTTCCCCCAAAGAAGCAGTATCAAGAATTGTCTTAACCTTCCTACTTCCACCCCCTCCATCCCTTTTCTTCAATCCATCTCCCAACCCGTTCCCCTGAACAGACAATCTTCCCCCCTCCTTCGGCCAATGTAAATCCGTCCAAACATTTAACTTTGTATACTCATTAACCATTCCCCTAATCTTCATATCCTCCATAAGCTGCCATGCCCTATCATTCGCACTCTCAACACATCTCTTCACCAATGCAACCGCTGTACCAGGTCTCATCCACCAACCTCTTCTTCCCTCCGAATCAACCTTATCTCTTCCTACTATCATCATTTCCTCCAGATACCTAAAACAATCATCGAAATCCGCATTTTCAGGTTGCAAGCAGATAAGAATGAGACGATCGTAAGTAAGTTCATCCGGTTGAAGATTTAACGCTTGAATTTCAGAGGCGAGGAACATGGCTTTGGGTTTGGAACCTCGGGCATGGTGAGCTAGACCTCGGAGAAGTGTATTAAAGGTTTCGATATTTGGACCGGCATCACAGATTGTGTGGAGTTCTTTGTAGTAATTTATTGCGTGTTCTCTGCTGTGACTTAAGTTGTAAGTCTCAATGATGGCTTCTAAAACAACGTTTACTGCTGCAACTGGGATGGTATATCCATCTTCCTTTAACGATCTGAGAATTTTCCAGCCATCAAGGGCATTGAATGATGATGTTGTTAAGTAGAGGTATAATGATCGTGTGGAATGTGCGTCTGGTGTGAGACCGGCTTTGGTCATGATGTTTAGAATTCGGAAAGAAGTTTTGATATCTTCAACTCCGACATATGCTTCAAGAAGAGCTTCATAATGATGAACCCCGAGAACAGTGCTACGTTTGGAGAGAAGACCAATAGCGGAAGTAGCTAGGTTTGGGTCTGCATGACGAGCAGCACAATTTAATACGGCTGTACAAGTTCCATCCGCGGGATTCATTTCCGAAGTTTCGACTAGAAGTCTCCAAATATAAGTGGTACCCTCATACTAATTAATCACAAGTCAACATTAGAAATAAATATCATAACATTTTTGCTTACATGAAATGCACTAGCAAATGAATCCAACAAGTGATAATGCATATGCATTGATAAAGGTGGTTTGTGATATCGAGACTTCAATAGTCTAAGAGCTTCATCCAACTCATCCAATTCACATAACCGAAAGAAGAAAATATCGTATAGCCATGGCTCTATTGCGATTTGATCTGCTTGCATTTGTTCGAACTTATCCATAGCCATCTCATATTGACGATCGCGAAGTAAACCAATGACTAAATTATGCCATCCGGCAGGAGATAAACCATACCAACGTTCCTTCATTTCCTCTAATATTTGAGTTCGTAAAAGGTAGTCTGGATGAATCGCAAGTACCTGTTTAGGAATCTGTCAGTGATCTTATCCAAATATGTGCGGGAAAAGTATACATACTTGTAAGACTGTATGATAAAGTCCTGAATCAGCACCAATGCCCAATCCCTTCATCTCACCCAACAAAGTCCTAACAACTTCTACACTGCCATTTTCCGCATCCGCATTTGCTGCAATCAAGGCATCATAATGTATCAATGAAGGCTTTTCCTGTCGAACCTTCACCAAGTATTCTACCACCTTTGCAACTTCTGCAAATGCCCCTTCTTCCGTCTTCAATTCTCTCAATCGTTCGTGAATCCTATCAGTACTTGATTTCTCCAAATTCAAAGGTTTTGGTATATTCATCTTTGCTTTGTTATGCCGCGATCTCGATATATGTTGGCCATTTAACACAGACGGTGAAGCTGTGGTGGTATGAAAGGATCGACTTTTTAAACATGTTGGGAGCTTTTTATTCTTAACCAAAGGACGGATTAAGAATTTTTGGGGTAATTGATTTAATGCAACAGGGCGCGCCAAAATGAAGGTATCGATTGAGGGACAAAGACAACGCCATAGTCCATCAATTGGGATTCTCGTGGTCGTCATTGAGGTGCTCAGTAATTTTTATTCACGGGTTTGGGGAAACATTTCTAGGAGCGGCGGGAATGGTAAATAATCACGTGGGGATAGAGGGGAAGAAACGATCCCCGCCATTAATGAGTGGAATTCATACAACAAGGGTCGCCTGGTGGGTATTATGTTTGGAAGTGAATCTGAAGAATTGTTGAATGGGGAAATAGAGGTTTTTCTTATTGTGAGCTAAAATCTTTGAGTATATGAGGGTTTGAGAATCTGCTGAGACATACTAGGTAGTTTGTATATGGCCTCAAGAATTTCTCATATCATGTACGGACCTAAAGTATGCCCGCATCACTTCAAGGCAATTTCCTGCACACATCAAAATCTTCTGATGTTCATAACAAGGAAATATAGTCGCCCCAATGCACTCAATGTGTCATAAGTGCCATTATGTAGTTTCTTCGAGTCCATTTTTTACCCATTACCACCACCACCACCAATCTTTCAAGCCCCTCTCCCACCTCTTCCTCTTCCTCTTCCTCCTCTACCACCACGACCTCTATCACCACCTCTGTCACCCCTGTTGCCTCCGCGACCTCTGTATCCTCCTTGCTGACCCTGTTGTTGATCCTTTACTAAATCGATGATTTCATCTGGCATTCGTAGATATTTGATCTGCGGTTTGGATTAGAACACAGCTTTCCTAATCAAGACTCCCAAAATGAACGTACGTTGTTTCCTTTAACATAGATTTCCGGTAACCTTGTAAATTTGTCGCCATCCTAAGTTGAAAGCTTCAGCTTCAGCGCATTCCAACCAAAAACCCCTGGCCATCCCGATTGGATCTTTCATACCGGACTAGTCTGCACAACCTCCTTCAGTGTTAAATTCATCCAAGTATCGCACGAAACTAGGTGACCGTTTAAGGTCTCGCCATCTTTGAGCTCGACCAACATAGGGTGGCCTTGTGCGGCCGTGAGTAGGCCCAAGGGAAGCTATAGCAGAAGCAATCAGTATCGTAGAATGTGCGCACGACTGGCGCAGCTGGTGCAGATTTAGTATGGTAATAGGAAGGTACTTACAACCATATTGAAGACGAGTTGACAATTTTGTCTGTTATGCGAATAGCTTTAGAGTTGGACTGATATTCAAGGACTAGTTGAGGTGTTTGGGTTACCGTATCGAAGTATGACGGATTTCGAGATTGACCACATGGGCAGATTGGTGGTTATATTTTAGCCTTGATACTGAGGCAATAACTTTACATGCTCGGTGCCGAATATCAAATTTCATCGCTTGTACCAAATTATGTCAGACATTCAGAGTCACATCCGAACTTTCCCCTTAATCAACTCACTGCGGCATCAATCAAAGGAAAATATGTTTTTTCATGCCAACATCACCATCTAATGCTACCATAAAATCATCACATATACTGTCACTGATCTATTTTTGAGACTTCAACTGCTGTTTCTGGATATCCCTCTTTCCCATTTCCTCTTTGCTATCTTAACAACCATTGAGCCTTACTCCATACAGCTGCTTTGATGCTGACGACGCGTAATGTCATTTTGATTGACCACTCCAAACCACGACTGCGCATTCATGAAGGGACTCGTAAGGTAGTGGGGAACACGGGAAGAACTTTAACTCTTTGTGAATGCTTTCTTTTAACTCTTCTGGCTTTCCCTTTGCTTCATTCGTTTTTGGTCTTTTCTCTTGCTTAGTTATTTAAGTATCGAAAGATACACTTCTCCGTACAATATCATATTTTGATATTGCGTATTGCACAATATTTCTGTATTTCTTATCATTAAATTTCATCTTTATTTCATTTTTCCTTTTGGATCGGTTCTCTCCTATTCATTATGCGCAGCCTTTTAAAGGCATTTTTACTTGCGCCGGCAATAGTGTCGGCGCTGGTTCTACCATCAAGTTCAGAAAAAGATGTTGATGCCGAGTTTAAAAAGAATGATATCAATAGTGCTGGTAAATTTATATGGAATCTGCTTTAGTACCTTAGTAGAATCTAACCAATATTATAGATACTTATACGATGGGATTCGTTCGCCTCAATATTGGTCATGGATTCCAATCAGCTGATATGTCTCCTCTAGACCTTCGAATTGATATTTTGCATTCCACAGACGCATGCGGGTTTGGAAATGTTACAATTGATGGTCAAGCTCTTTCTCAAACATTCGATCCAGAAACTTTGGCCTCATCCGGAAAAGGTTCCGTTTCAACATCGACGAATAAAATCATAGTTGGATCATGGTCTTTCGATTGCATCATTATTGATGGTAAACCACATGGACAATTTATGAAGTTTATGGTTGACTTTGTGGAGGGAAAAGCATTTGAAAATGTCGGGTTTTCTGTCCTCTTTCGACAAACGGAAAAGACTGAAATTTTGAATATCGAAACTATTCCTTCAAAAGAAGATGAATTTATCGAACATCATTCACGACAAGGTCAATCGTCCGATAAGAAACATCATAACGGGAAGGGTTTTGAAGAGCATGGCCACCATATGAGCCACAAGGATTTCAACATTCATAAGGAATTGGCCGAGCTTAGATATATGAAAGCTCAATTGGAAGAGTTGAAATATCTTATCCACCAGAAGAAACGTCACATCTCTAAGCACTTTCAAGAGAACCATAAACTTGATAGAATCAGAGATTGTGATAGTCTTCGATGCGTTGCTAGAGTTATTAGCGATAGGGCACGTAGATTTTATGAAAGAATTGCTGGTTATGGTCGTGGTGAGAAACACTTCCATCATTCTTTTAAGTCACAGTCGGAGAGGGGCACGAAACATGGCAAGGAGTTTCATGGAAAGTTAGGTAATCATAATCACACATCTGGGAATCATGATTTTTCAGCGAAATCTCACGGCAATAATAATCATACAGATCCACACTTTCCTCATCATAACCGACAAAATGTTCTTCCAGTTTGTCATTATCCTCCTCCTTTTGGTTTTCATCCTCACGGTCGCCACCATGATAGACCACATGGACGTCCGCATGGGCCACCACATGAATTCAGTCATCACAGATTTGACCATGAAAGACAATCTGGAATTCATCATTTCCAAGATGAAGAGGGAGGAGGACATTGGGAGGGACGTCCTAGATATCATGGTGGGCATTACGGACGACCAGATGAAGATGATTCTGAGGAAGTAGACAGGCCGCACCGAGACCATGATGGCTCTTCACACAGACAAGAGGACTTTGATAGCGAAACGGAAGGACGTCACAGAAAGCATGCTAAACCAGGTCATGGACAAGGACCACCATCATTTAATGGACCAGATTCCGATCGATTTCAAGGACATCATCATGGTGAACCACCACGCGAGGGACCACTTGATGGTCCTGAACATGAGAGACCACATCACCCACACGAGAGACCACTCAATGGACCAGAACACGATAGGCCACAGGACCTACAGGATGAAGAACCCCACTACGGCCCACCCCAAGACGCTCCTCACCACAAAGATTTTGAAAACCAGGGACCAGAAGTAGACAGACCACAGCATGAATCTCTAGAAGACCAACTAGCCTTCCATGAACCACCTTCTCACGATGAACCTCACCCAGGTCCCGGATCCCGTTTCGACGGACCCCCACCTCCCATAATGGCAGAAAGTAACGAGATCCCACCAGGCCCAGGCAGGCCACCCAAACCCCCCCATTTCCCCCTCCACATCCTCAAATTGATCCTCATCGGATTTCTCCTCTCCCTCTTAATCATTACACTCCACCGTCGCACCTGCAACCCAACCTCTCATTCAGACAATCATGAAAAACAACACCGAAGACGTAACCTTACTTATAGATACACATCCAAATCCCAATACGCCAGTTTCAAATCCTGGTGGTTGCGTATTACGGGGGGAGAAGAATCCGAGGAGGGAGATAGGGAAGCACTACTTGAGGATTATGATTCGGATGTTGAATCTACATTAACATCAACATCTACAGCTACTTCACCATCAAATATTAGTATTGCGGACAACACACCCAATTTTCAGAATCCGACACAAGTAGCACAAGAGATGGTTGCTGTAGAGGATTCCCATTTGCTTTCTCCTATCTCTTCCCGCAGTACGCCAATTCCGCCGCAGGCGCAAGCACCGGAATATATGAATCCGATATCGCATCTCAATGGTTACACAAATCATAATCAAAATCAAACTCAGATTCAAAACGAAGATATACTACCGCCATATGAAGGTCCTGATCACATTCAGAGTCACAGTTACAATCACCATTACGATTACAGTTACGATTATGCTGGAAATGAAGAAGATACTTTAGTAGCAGATGGCTTTCAATATACACCAGGAAGCAGCGCGTATAATCCGAGTGAGTCGGGGAGTGATTTGAATGATGTTTTGGGGGATAAATCGTAGTTATTTTTTTCTGGGGAAAGGGGATAAATTTGATTTTGTTGGGGTTTTAAGGGGCGCGGGAGGTGGTAGGTAGCGGGGGATGGAGAGGAATGTATTTCTCAGGAGCTTTTAATCGGTAAGTATAAAGAATGAAACTAGAGATAAAGATAAAAGAATGGGAATACGAAGTTGGAGGTAAGAGTTAGAGTTAATAGCAGAAAATTGAATAAATGGCAAGCGCTGGGAAGGGAAACTGATGGAGGGAAAAAAGAAAGAAAGAAAGAAGAGAATGGACGGGGAGGTTTTTATATGTATACATTGCACTCTGCACTTTACATTCTGAGCTTCTATTATTATTACTGTACATTTTTATTACGAGTATTTTTTACTTTGTATTGTCCTATTGTCGTATTGTCGTATTATTATATCATATTATATCATATTATTTCATTTTATATTTATAAATACTCCCTCCTGTATTTTGTAATAAAATAATTTACGTAATAATAAATTTTCAACAATTAGATTTATATTCATATTCATATTCAGACGAAATGGTATCTATTTCTACATTCACTAAATTCTACTTAAGCATGCTCCACATCTACATATCTCTCTTCTTTTCGTTTCTGTTCTGTTCTGTTCTTTTCCTTTCTTTCCTGCTGCTCTAGTTTTTATCTCCCTCATTCCCACCTCCACCTCAAAAACAAAGACCAAAGAGATTTCCCATCTTCAACCCCCACACTACACATTCCCACATCTCCATCTACTCAGTAGTTCCTCCTCTAATCTCACTTCTGATATCCTTTCCGCATTCTCGCCAACACCTCTTTTCTTTAACCAGGCCACTAGCCATCCGCACCCACTCTCCATATACCATATCCTAAGAATTAATCGTTTTCTTCACACTCTGCATATGACCCAACTTATGACACTTAGCATTTTTCATCTGATCCTCTGGTACACCACCTGGCAAATCTGCTGTTGAGATCGTGGATATTGGTGGCGCGTTTGGGATATCATTTATTCCATCTACCCCATTCACTCCATTCGCTCCATTACTTCCACTGCTTCCACTGCTCCCATTCATTCCCTCCACTCCACCCACCCCATCATGATTCCCTATAACTCTATCCATCAATGGTCAGTAAAAGACCATATCCACACCAAAATATAAACTCACTTCCTCGCATCTACATCACGATTCGGTGTCGTCGAAGTCGCCGTATCAAGTCCCTTATTAAGCGCCTCCATAGTCGGTACCGAATCATTCTTTTCCCGGTTCGGTAAATTTGCAATATCCAACTCCAAATCCTCTTCTCCTGTTGGACTCGAAACCCTCAAACCCTCTTCCTCATTTTTTCTCTCTTCTTCCTTTTCCTTATCAGCCTCATTTATACTACTCGCTTTACTAATCTCCGCACTAACTGGACTTTCCGTTCTCAATCCTAAATCCCTATCGCCATGAGTAGGAGAAATTTCATTATCTCCTTTCCAATCTGCAGCTTGAACTTCTGGAACTGGTGCATTGACATCAGGTTCTTCGATTATACTTTCGCTTTTACCGTGGCCAGGTTCAGGATCATAAACTTTCCATACTACGGCAAGTTTATCTAGAGCTCGAGTTCCTTTGCGAGAAGAACCTTTGATTCCATCCATTTTATCCCATTCAATTTCGAAAATCCCGCTTTCGGCTACTTTACCATTATTTTCGAGTCCATCGCCTTCGAAATAGGCATTAAACCATACATGGGCTACGGCGGTAACCATAGTCCATCCCATAGATGCTTTATTTCGTCTTTCGAAATCGATGTTAACATCACTAGTTGGAAGAATAACTCTTGTAGAAGGTTTGAAAATGACAGCCCCACCACCAGTTTCTGTATCCGTTTCCGATTCACTGGCATTTGGTTCCGAAGCTTGTGGTATTGGTTTTGTATTCTTTGGTTCTTCGATTCGATCCGAGTTTTTCGATATCGCGATTTTATCTTGAATTCCAAATCCAGCCATATCAGATAATAAGTTCTTGATTCCTCCACTTCCAGGTGTATTGCCTTCTACCACAACTCTTTCTTTCTTTGTAAAAACGTGGAATAATTTGATCGTTTTTCCTTCATCAACATATCCCTCAACTTGTACTTTAACACCATCTCTCAATCCCCAAACATGTACCTCCATAATCTCAATCTGTCGATCAATATAATGTTTCCCAGAAGCTGTCCAACGATCCACATAACCGATCCATCTCAACTGACTCGGTATCGAAACACCTTGACCAAAACCAGGTCTCATTCTTCTTTCTGTAAATCGCGCAAGAGCTTCCGAAGCTTTCCATCCACACTCCGCAATCAAATAACTACAAGCCATCGTCCCACTTCTCCCCTTCCCAGCCTTACAATGCACAACCACAACCTTTCCACCCTCTTTACCGTCCTTCCCCTCCCCATCTCCTTTCCCCTCCAACCAATTCCTCATACCTCCCACAATCCCCGGAACCAATTTAAACGGCGGCGGATGATGATCGGGCCACGGCCAATGTTTAACTCTACCCCTTACCTCCTCATCCGGATATCCAGTCCCTTCTGCCCTGAATTCCCATATCATCCATCCCTCCTTCCCATGTTTATAATCGAGGAATGTAACGAGTTGATCGAGAGGATTACGATATGCTCTTTGTGGATATGTGCCGCTGGGACCAGAAGTCGCAATTACAGTTGGTGTTACGTAGCAGAGATCAAGTCCTGCTTCTGGATGTCGAGAACGGGGACCTGCGACGATTTGTCGAAGGAGTGATGCCATGTTTGTGGGTGAGAATGGCAATTGTGATCGTGGTCGTGGTGTTTTGATTTATGTGAAAGAAAGAATGTGGGATTTGTTAGGGGATTTGAGTTATGGTTATAATAATTGTGTAGAACATTGTTCCTTGGAAAAGAGACAATATTGTATGATGAGGATCATACAATATGAAATGAAATGATATCAGGCTGGAGGTTACTCGGTTGTTTGTTTGTGAATAGGGAGGAGCAAGAGCCATAATGACGTAGTTTTTGGTGGTGGAGAAATCTTGGCCCGGGGAATTTCAAGTGTGGCTGTGCAAGCAACTTTTCTCCCAACAGACCAGACATCATTTGAATTCAATTCAATGCTGGCGCGTCACCAGAAAATGAAAATGTCCAAATCGGGAACTTCAAGAAAAAATGAACAAGAAATTTCTATTACTCTATCCTGCAGTACATGCTAGTTATCCCCATGTTATGACTATGTTATGACTATCTCGACAGACATCCTCGAATGAACCAGCCCTGAAAATGGATGGCCCTTGAGCGTATTACCCATACCTCGCCGCCAGGGTAGAAACTATGCTCGAGTGTCAGAGATGTAAGGTTGAATGAGGTGCTACTCCGAGGTTGTGGGCGTTGGAGTTGTATGGTTGGTTACTCGAGTAGCCAGGTGAGGCTCAATGAAGAGCCAATGATTATAAGCACCAAGAGACCAAGATGCCAATCAGGGCTCGGCACATGGCACATTTCAGTCGAATGCCTCATTGACACGCAAAGTGCTGTAGGTCTGCAGGAGTATTGAGCCATATTTATCCCAGAAGCGATGCCCAATTCACCGATTTTGAGAAGTTTGAAGTTTCTCCCCTCAAATATCAACAAAACGGATACGTATAAAAACTCTATTTAGACATAATACCCATCTCTGGTGGTGAAACCTTCAGCACTTCTCCTTCGCGCATTTTTTCAATGAACCCGGTTATTTATACTTGCTGATTGTAAAATTCATTACTTTTTATAAGCTCCCTCGAAAGTGTTTCATACTCTTCGGTAGATGGAGGTCTGGCGGTGAAAGTGGTCACACAACTGTATTTTCGCATGTAAGCAAGGCTTGTTCAGAGTCAAGCCGTCTAATGGCCTCTTTCAGAGCTGTTTACATGTCAAGATATTCCGAATCTTTAAGACCGGATGGCCGATCTGGCTGGCCAAATTAGCTTGTTGATTGTTTTTTAAAGGTCTCGGAACAGGGTCATCCCAAGTTCTTCCATATATGCGCAGAAAGCTGGAGTTACTACGTCTGCAGACCCTCATTCCAGGTGCTATCTGAGTTTCTTCTATCAAGATACAGAAGCTAGACCGCTAGTATTCTCCATCGACGCTTTCTTACTGCTTTAGAAATATACAAAAGTCATGGACTCTATAATCCAAAGTTCCACCAATATATTTTCCTTTACCCACTCAATCCAAGGTTTTATCCACTAAAATGCCTAAGGGATCAAAAAATATCGGACAAAACCAGGGGAAAAGGCTCCAGAGAGCCGTGGTGGCCGCGATGGTAACACCGGCAAAACCGATAGTGCGCGACTTCCTGGAACTGAAGGCCCTAGAAGTTATAGGAAGGCCGAACCGAAGACAGTGAGAGCAACGAATGACGAAAGACCTCAAAGCCATACCGAACGTTGCTAATAGGGACGTATGAAATGAGCTTTCCTACTAGCATAAATAGCCAGACAGAGTACAGTAGGGGCAAAGAGGGAAAAAGATAGCTAAGTCTTAGAGTTTGGAATAGACTGTTGTTGATGTCATTTATCAGTATGCCGTAGAATCCACAGAAGATTTTCACTCAAAGTTTAGAATAAAGTATAAAGAGTGTGAAAGTTTTTGCCAATCAGTATAAACTCGAACGAGCACAGTAGACATCAAAACGATTTCGAGCTGCAGGCTGCGCTTTATTGCTGAAAAGGTGGAAGGTAGTAGTGGCCTTCCTCCTCCGCAGATGGCTCAAATTCTTCCACTAACTCGGCATTTCATTACGGTAAGTACGGTCATGTGACTAGCCTCACATGAAGCTGTACTACGAATGAACTCTAGTGTTTACCTTTAATATAAATAAGACCCTCTTTCTTATAGTGCAATTAGCAAGAATGAGTAACAGACAAACCCATAATAATAATACACGAATAGTATCACCCAAAGTGATACCAACAATTATGTTCATTAGAGTAGTAGAATATGAAGATCTATTTTATTCATATATTAGTCACAAAATTAGCATACTTCTCCCAGCTCGTCAAGAATCACGAAAAGAGCCTCAGCATCACCAAAGTGTCCTCCGTAAAGAAAAGGTCGACTGCATCCAAAGCACCAATTATCAAGCTGTTAGTACCACTGCGGTGATACTACTTGCATAGTACTATTGTAGTAATTGTGATTGCGCATTTTTCCAATATTTCTTCCGTCAGAGGCCCTGGGAGGAAGTACGAAATTCAGTAGAACTCGCAAATGAGTGTAAAGAAGCCGGCTTTTCCTCTTGGAGGTTTGATCTACTCTGAGGATTCTCTTTATGCTTATTTTGATAGTCGTTCTATTGGTCTTTTTCATTGATAATTTTCATTATTTTTGTTTATTGATTTCTCCCCTTATTTTTATCTCATTATTGATCCTCCTTTTCATGCTTATTTTGATCATGGTTCTCAGTGTCTTTTTCATTGATAATTTTCCCTATTTCCGTTTATTGTGATTTCTTTTGAGAACACAACGGGATGGATACACGGAGGATTCAATAGTTTCTTAGTAGTTGTCAATTTCCAATTTCACAATGCTTCAAGTTTCGTTCTTTTATTAGAATGACTATGAAATGTAAGATCTTACTTGTTAGCACTTCGCAAAACATGCACCTCCCATTATCTATTTCTGCCTACACCTGTAACAACAAAGCTTCAAATTAGTATCTCGAGAAAGATCAAGCTATCAAAAGTGCCAAAGAAGCAGCGACAAAGATTAAAGAACAAGCAATAACAGGGAAGTAATCGCAGCCAGTTATAGCAAACACTAAAGCAAGATGAACAGGTAGGACCACATACGAACCCAAACTTGCATAAAAACTACCCCCTTACACGTTTTCCCGCTCTCGCCTCCATTTCATCCTCCAGATCAACAACCGAGACATCAACCCCCCGTCCCCACCACCAGACTTTCCAGCTTCATTAGTCATCCACCAAGCATTTCTCTCCTTATTCTTATTCTCCTCCTCCGCAGACAAAGAAAAACTATCCGTACTCCGCGGATTATTCCCAATAACTTCATAATACTAGCCACGATACTGATGATGATATCCATCCGGACCCTCCAAAGATTTCCTCAACACCGTCAATTTCTCAATAGTAGAGTGCACAACTGTATTAAGCCGTTGAAAAATTTACATTGGAAGGTAAGGAATGCTTGCTAGTTGTTTACTTGCTCTATATTCTCGAATCTTTGGGTGGTGGTTAGGAGATGTATGATATGTTGACGGATGCTAGAAAGGAAGGAGGTATCAATATCGATGGTGTTCCAGTGCTTGGCGCTACGACTGGTTTCTCCCATGGGTATGAATATCCCTTATAGTCGTTGATAATCGGATGTTAACTTGAATAGTCGATCTCGGAGCTTTTGTACCTCTAGAGAGGTGATATGGGTGAGGGGAATGGCTGTTGGCGCTACAGATTGGCGCAAAATAGAGTTGAAGTTGGTGGCAGGAGCCGCAGGAGTTTGCATAAGCTAGTACAGGTAGTCGCTGAGTAGAGTTGACGAGTGACAGTCTTGATGTTGCGCTGTAAGGACTTGGAAAAGTACGCCTGATTGTTTCTCTCCACCCATTACTCGCACAGCTTTGAGGTCTACAGATATCTGAAGCGCAGTCATCGTGCCTATGCTGAAGCGGAGAAATATCACCGAGTAGAGGTAAAGGCTCTCCTGGAAGCGGTTGATACTGAAAGGTATTAGGAAACTGGGAGGAGGGCGAAGGAGAGTTTTGTGGAGGATCCCATTGTTAATGTGGAGGAGCTGTAATGGAGGTATGGTATTTGTGTAGATGATGATAAGACTATCTTTTTTCTAGGCTTTTCAGATTCGGTTTCGTATGGTATGGATATTTTGATATACAGTCTAAAGTATAAATAGATCGGGTTTATAAAATATGGATATGATCAATTCAAGAAATCAAAAAGGATCATCTGTTGGTATGTGGGAAAGGGGTTTAAATAAATATACTTATGTGTACAATTTATCAAACATTCTAAGAAGGAAGATATATAAGTTCTTAAGGAGTTCTTTCATAAATAAAAAATTACAAAAAAATCGTTAGTATTGTATATATACAACAAGTAATGTAATAATACCGGATGAATCTCTCCGTTAATGCCAAATAACCCTGATAACATCCAAAAGAGAGGGAAGATATTATGTTTATATCTCAATTGTAATAGTACAGAAATACTTACTTATCATATCTTTTAGAATTGAGAAAGATTTTCTTTGAAAGGATTTAGGTATTAAGATTTTCAGTGTCTGGAGTTGATGAGCGGTAATAATACAGCTCTTAATAATAAAGAATATCTAAAAAAGTTATATCATTTAATATGAATAGAAAGAGAGTTTTTTTGATTCTTAATAATATTGAAAAATTAAGGTTAGCTCGTTAATGATAGTACGAAGAAACAAATACAACTCAGAAAGTCTAGGTGATATGAAGATTTCTCGTCTAATATTAGCGAGTAGTACGGAGTTATCCCCTTTAAAGAAGAAATTAAAGGGTCTAAATTTGATTTTAATAACAAGAGGGAAGGATTAATAGAACTCAGAAATAAGTAATCGTTTAAGGAATAATATCTCATCTTGATATAGTAATAGTGATAATTGATGAGCTAATGAAAAGTTATAAAAAATCAGCCCTAATTAACTTTGCCAATATTTAACGAATAAATATAATCTAACAAGATGTTTAAAACAGGAATGAAATTTCCATCTTTTATATTATTAAAAGTTAACATAGGAAGAGCAATAGTGTTCGTGTTAATATATTCCGGAGCAAAATCAGACCAGTATAAACCTCAGCGGGAAAAATGAGAAGGCTGAGACTGTATATATTCCCAGTTATTTGCCAGCGTCTAATACCAGTTGTCAACAAAGTCCATTCCTTAGCTTTCTGCCACTTGCTTTTATTTCGAATCTTAAGAAATATCAATCCTCTAACCCCTCTTCCCTTTTTAGGCTTTGGCATTCTACTCTGTTCATAATGAATGGCACATACAACTCAACGAAGAGATGCCTTAAATCCTTTCATTTCGAAGCTCCAAAGTAATTCTCAATATTACGATGACTTCTGATGAACATATCATCTAATATTCATCAAATTTCCTTCAGCAACCCTAGAAAAACCATATGAGTTTCATATTTCCACTAGATACTGCTGCCCTTCTGCGCGTAATCCTATTCAGTTAAGTATTTTAATCACTGTTGATTTCAATAAAAACCCATTTTTGGTCTCATTTTCCATTTAACTTTCCCAAACTCCTCTTTCCAAATCATTTATTCCACGTCTGAACTTTCGTAATCAGTGATAGACAGAGCCAATTGTGACTTGAATCACGACCTACACTCCACGCTCCACCTATGATTTCACACACACACACACACACACACTTCAATCATCTAGCCTTTTGAATCCATCACAAATATATGTAGACACAAATCTCAACAAATCCTATATTTAGAAGCAGCAAACTAAATTAATTACTAGCGAGTCCTCCAACACAAAATCGAGACTTCAATATATCTTCCTCTTTCTCCGTCCTAGACTACTCCACACTTTACCTTAAGATTATACAGATGTTGTATTATCATTTTAGACAGTACTTCTACTTCCTGTCATCGTCAAGACATTGATTTATACCCACCAAACAGGAAACTTATAAATACAAGAATAATAATATAATGACTCAATAATATAACAAAACCTTCGAACCTCGAAAACCTTCGTACGCACCATTTCATAATAGTAGTTAACTATATACAATTGGGGAGAGAAGGAGCTCGAGGATAGTTGACTATGACTACAGAAAAGTGACGAAAACACTACAGCGATAACAATATTCTCGCATGTGAACGAGACAGTGCTCATCAGGTTATTTCTGCTCAAAAATAACAGCTGTAAATCATGCTGGAAATTTTCTTTATAGCCTTGTACTCAATATCTGGGCAGAGGTTCTACTGTGAGTTGATGGATGACAAGAAGAGCGGTGCTGGTAGGATATGCTAGGTAAGATGAAAAATCTCTAATCGTTCAATCCGGCAACACTTTTATAGCGTCAAATCATGGCCTTGTAGGATTCATCCAATACATCAACCAGTATGCATATTATGCAAAAGCGTGACGGGGTTTACTTACCCTTCACCATCTGTAGGCATCTAGTCTACCATAGCAGAGGCAATTTGAGACTGCTAAATTGGCTCAGAAGAAAAGTTCGCCGCAGCATGTGGGGAAAGCGTGCACGAGATGCTGTTGCTGCATTGATCAAGAAATTTTGTAGTTTGATGGAAGGGATTTAAAAGTCGATAAAGAGAAGACAAGCAAAAAAAACAAAAACAAAAAAAAAAACGAGGAACATGTTGGAAAGGGCGTGGAGTATCGATTTAATCTTACAATTTTGGCGCGTTTCTGTGCGTATCATACTCTCAAAGGATCAAAGAAGCAAGTTGATGATTTTTGAGGAGAATTTGATTCCCACGAGCTCAAATGCCTTTTGAAAGAGCATGAAACCCAATCTAGTGTGGGATCATCATAGATTCAAGACAGTACGGCTATGAGGTTGGATATTGGCTACAGAGACCTTCCGCAGCTAAATCAAATGGTTTGTTTATTCCAGCCGTCCAAACCAAGTATCCCGCCCTCAATTCTTGGGTCAATCGGCCATTTCTTGGCCGCTAGTATATCCAAGTCACTTCTCCAACCAGCTTCCCACATCTCTATTCCCGTCCATGCAATCATAGCCGCATTATCGGTACAGAACTTCGGAGGAGGGAATACCAACCTCATGTCCTTATGCCGCCAAGCATCTAACAGTGTCCTCAATATGTGCTTCAAATATTGATTTGCAGCAACGCCCCCTGAGACAACGAGCGTTGTTATGTCTTTCAACTCGGCTGATTCAAGATTCAGAATCACTCTAGATGCAAGATGTTCAAATGCTACTCGCATGGTTTCTTGTGCGAGTAATTTCCTTTCCACAACATTCATTTCCGGATTTTGTTCTAGAATGCGTTTAACTTGACTACCGAGGCCCGAATACGAGAATGCCGAATTGTAAGCTCTTAATCCACCAGGACCCGGACTCATGTAAGGAGGTGTTAATCCCCAACCATAACTTGTCTGTCTTGTAATTTGTGCAATGCTCTTAAGAGAAGGCTCATAATTGTATGTAGGGTTGCTATCCGGAAATGCGAATTCTTCCATGACGCGGCCATACATCACATCTGATGCAGAGTCAATCACTGACGGCGGTAGAATATCCCTCGCTGTTTTATCAACCATATCTCCAACTGCAAGGTCTGAGGTTGTAGCTAGAATTTCGTGGTCACAAAGTTGACGAGAATGAACAAGCATGGTATGTCCACCAGAGACCAGCAAAGAGAGGAATGGGTAGGCGGGGTCGTCTTCGTATTTTTTATCTCCTGTCTTATTTTTCACATTGAGGGCGGATACCATTCGTGGTGTCAAAGCATGAGCTTGCATATGGTTCACCCCTAGTAGAGGTACCTGCCATGCCACGGCCAATCCCTTCGCTGTATCCATGCCAGTTATAAGATTCGCTCGCATCCCTGGACCTCGTGTTACAGTTATAAAATCTGGCTTTTTGTATAATTCGGATCCATGATGTGATGAGACAGCTATAGTATTCTCGAACGATGCGATTGTGGATTGTTGTCGAGGTAAACACCGTACAGCTTCTTTCACCAATTGCGCCAGATGTTTCTGATGGGACTCATGTGCGGCAATTGGCCACACTCCCCCATATGATCTATTATCCGATGTAATCTTGGAATTGAAATGTAAAGTGGCAGAATTGTTTTTATGTTTCTCTAGAATAGCAACACTCGTATCATCGCAGGATGTCTCGATGGCTAGAGTTAGAAGGGAGCGTTTGAAAGTTCGACATGATAACTTTCTTGTGTTGGAAACACGCTTTGAGAGGAGACATAAGGACTTCATATGCAATCAATCATATGAAATGGTATCTCAGGTCAGGTCGGTCATTGGATCTACCTAGTGATGTTACATGTAAGATAGATATTATCAGTAGGAAAAAATAATTCGAAGGAATTGGGATCTAAAGCCACAAATCTTCAGCCACAACAAGTTTACGTAGTAAGGATAGCTTCAGCCACACTTAAAGTTCTATGACAACACCAAAACTCTTTCAAAGTCCTTTCAACCAAAAAATGTTTCATACCGGGGGGAACCTGACCAAGGAATTAATTTTGTGGTATCAGTGGCGCAATTCAGCCTCTTTCAGCCTTGCTCAGAATGGGCCTAGAACAGATGCCCTGCAAGGTTTGGCCCTTTGAAATCCCTCTCTACTCATACGCCATGATATTCTCATATCCTCATCAGTGTAAGTTTTTATGAAGTTGACAAATTTTTCTCAGTTTGAGCATGCTCAAAGTCAAACTGCATCATTCTACACCCAACCAGGTTACACGACTACGATAGAGCTGATCAACAGGTTATGATGCAGAGTGAGAAACTTCCTTCTCACCAAAACTTGAGCGATCCACTACCTCAGAATGAACAAGATGGTTTTCGATCTAAGGCAAAGGCGAAAGCTAAACGGTTGTTAAGAATTGATGATGACGATTCGTCATCGGAAAATAATGAGGAAGAGCAGTTTTTCGATTCTGTGGTGGAGGAGATCAACCAGAGCCCTGCTTTCGACGCAGCCAAGGTGCTCAACACATCCAGCCTAGAAAATGGATCGCGAATAAAGAGAACGAAAAATATCCTACAGGGAACTGCTGATGCTATCGTGCATCCAGTCGCATCTATTAAATCGAAAGCTACGAGGAAAACCGCGGGAAAATTGGCCAAAAGTAGACCATATCTCTCAAATCAAGCAAAATTTGACTTCCTTGAAGCCCACGATGAATTACAACAGGCCAAGGATGATCAGCATAGTAGCGACGATGGAGATGTGAATGAGGACAATCTAGGCAAAATCGACTACTATGAAAATAAGGTTCACACAATTGAGCGAGATAGGGAGGAAATACGTGTTGCTTGGGTCACCAATAGACATGTTCATCGTGTTCGCGTCGTTGACAAAACACCTGCACCATTTCCATCGGATCAATATTTTGAGGCGCCAGATGATCATGGGTATGCGGAACTCAAATGGGGGAAATATATTGGATATGTGAGTCTGCACTCTTCACACAATTGCCATTTTCAAACTAAACAATCGATAGAAGCTTCTCCATGGTTCACATAGTTTCACGGCCCAGTATGTTGATGATTTTGAAGAGCTTCCTTTTGACATAGACATCTTGCGTAAACACGTAGAGAGGCTCATTATAGTCAGTGCTTCACTGCAGGTGTTTGTGTTGGACATTAGGAGCATTTACAGGTGGGAGAACCCATGGCGAACATCTAGATGGTTGATATCATATCTATTACTTTGGTATAAATCATACATCATGTCATTTTTGGTAAGAAAGTTGTTTGTTTCGATCATAGAGTACCGTCTCTAAATTACCGTTTAGTATGCGTATATCGTTTACGCAACTGCGAAGAACTACTACTACCCCTCAGTGTCCGCATTGCGCGAGGAAGTTTCGAGAAATATTGATCGAGGAGCGACGGCTTTGAAAGCTGGAGAGTTGATGGAAAAGCATGGAAACAAGCACTGGCTGGGGCCTCTTTTGGAACAAATCGGTCCATATTTACAATTACAAATTGCGGATTTAGCCAACTTACTTGAGGTCTACGACAGTTTCTTTCACTTCCGCCGTCCTCAGAACACATTTTACTCCCTTTTCCTATTTCTGGCGGTTTTTCTCCTTAGCGTTTGTGCCTCCATTCAATTCACCATGAAAGTATTCTGGTTCGTGGTTGGTCTTGTATTTTTTGGTTGTTGGCCTATTAGCTCCTTATATCCCCAATACCGCTTGCTTGTTTCGCCGCTCAAGTGGGCTTTTTGGGATATTCCAACGTACTCAGAATGGTCTCTTCAATATCTCCAAGAACGTGGATCTTCAGCCTTGGAGAAAATTAACTCACATCCATCGAGGAATATAAATACTCGAGTCGGAGGTGCGGGAAGTGTGGTAAAGTCCGGGAGCCACAATGAAGATAATAACCCAACGGTTGGTGCGGAAAGTGTCCGCGGGGAGCATCAAGATATTTTGTCATTCAGTTGCACTTTGCATCACATTCCGGGACGTCTAATTCTCTCCACCAGCACCATTCGTTTTGAACCTTCAGTTCCCAACATTCTGTCTCGGAAAACATTCGATAAACCGTACGGCGAATTAGTTGAAATGTCAAAACGAGAGACCGAGGATATGCTCCTAGCCCAATTAGCAAAAGCAACGATTGGAAGAGATAAACTAGAGTTGAAGTTTCGTGGGGAAGCCGGTAATGACATGCAGGATGCAAATCAAAATGGGCACGTAGTTGTGCTACTGGAGAATATGAATGGGAGAGATAAGGCTTTCAATAGTATCATAGCATTCAGCGGGGTAAGGTGGCAGTGCTTACAAAAGCCACTGAAAAAACTTACTGGAATGGAAAACCGATCATCGAACGCGTAGCCCTATTTAGCACTATCCACACCAAAAAAGAACGTCGGCGATCTCTTACGCATTGACTAATCATAACTCCGAGGCTCAATAGTGTTCCCCTTTTTTCTTCTTTTCGCAAGAATTGACGACCTTTTATCCACGCCCACCTACACACAGAGAGAGACTCATAATCATATTCCCATGATTGGGCAATAATTGATTGGGTTCGTGACCTGATGGTTGTTCCTAATAAACTGATAGCTACCGAAATCGATGGGTCCGGCACTAGCAATGGAAGTAATTTACCATAAAAATTGAAGTGATTCACCGGTTGAATTTTGATGGTCGATCATACGGCAATGGTTTGAGGAATTCTAGTGATTCTATGGCAGGGATCGGAAAATAAACTTATGGGGTCAGAATCAGGAAGATCTTCGGGAATGCTTTGATTCGTTCAAAAACTAAGCTGTAAGCACAAATCACGAATGTTTTTCCAATCCCTGGGGGACTCTAAAATGCCCCAGCTCAGTGGATTCTAATTCGGCCTAAAATAAAGTATCCCCCCTACTTGGCCTCACCGGGAGGCTTTTTTCCAAAAAATTGTAAGAGCTATATACCTAGCAGCGATTTCAAAATTGACGTGAAGCAGTAATGACGTCTGTCCACACACTGGTATCTCCGTACGTACGGCGTTCGCCATGACTGAAATTGCAGGTTCCAACCAATTTTTCTGGGATTGAATCCGCTTTCTCGTTGTCAAGCTAGCCAACCAGAAAGTATTTTGATGAAGGGTTGGACCCTGAGTCTGTGCCTCTAACGATCATTCTTCCTACGTTCTTCCTCGTACCCCAGCCACATCCTCGTGGTGACATCCCGCCGGACGGCGCTGATATCCCGCTTTGTTCTGATCGAGCAGCTCCACTTTTCTATTTTAGGCTAGACATTGATGGATCGCTGGGACCTAGCACTAGCAAATATCACAATGGCTCGCCCGTGACAGTTCGTATACGACCTCCAACTGGTTCATCACGGTCAGGTCCGTGATTAGTTCATTCCGGGATTGGGATTCATATTAGACTTTGCGGCAATAAGTATTTCAGATAAAGTTTTTGTCAACAATAACTGGAGACCAAGCGAGCTTGTGAAACTAATGGACAGTTAAATCTACTCTTAATTACATGTTCGACCGTGTTGTAACGAGGTCTGAGGGCGAAATATCCAAAATAGCTGGGAATTGCGGCATGACATCCATAAAGTCTGCCGTTCTCAACCTTCTATTGATATATCTCTGAAAGAAGGTAGTTCGGATTTGCTTTTATGTTCACTCCTCCCGATTCAGTATGACTACACAAAGCGCTGCAGTCCCTAGGCAAAAAGCTGAGGCTGCTGAATACTCATTCGCAGAAGCTCTCTCGTTGAACTCTAAGGACTCTTTTCAACTCTTGCCTAAGGGGGTAGAACACAATCTATCATTATCTCCCAATAGTTCAAGCCCTAGTACCAATCACACCACCTACAGCATCTTTCCCGAAAGAACATTGACCGAAAGAAAACTTCCAGAAAGAACGATTCCCAGGAACTTTGCGCCACCCCCGCAGCAAAAACGGATCATGGCACCACCTACGCGAAACCCAGCAAAATTCTCCAAGGCCCAGACACAGTGTTTAAAGCTCTGCCTGAAGGCAACCGCCCTCAGTGATCGCATCTCGGTTAGAATTTTGGAATACCTGACAACAGTGAAAGATTTACCTCAAGGTTTTGACAGTCTCGCCCATGACTTTCTCGACACTTGTCACATCCTTTTTTCCATCGAAGCGGGACTCGAGGAATGTAATAATCATGTACAAAACTTTCCCCCAGAAATGATTACCGAGCTCGACCACAAATTTCGAGCCACGCAGGCAAATTTTCAGGTGTTTTATCAATTGCTTGCTAAATTTCTTCAAAGCGAAAGTGGCGCGGGTGGACACTTCAGGCGAGGATGGGGGAAAATCTTTAGCAATACTACCAACGATATCAAAAAAATGACGGGCACACTGCGCAGGACACGAGATGATTTGAGGATGAGCGCATTGGTCTTTCAATGGAGTTTGGGAGATGATAAGATCGAAAAGGAGTTGGGCATAGGATACCTTGGCCTAGCTGCAGCGCTCAACAGAATGGATGAAAAGGCAGGGCGCCCCACGACTACAACAGGCTCTTCTAGTAGCCATCAAAACTTCCAACCACAGCAAATTGCAATCCAGTATACTCCTCTGCCTCCACTACCGACCTCCGAATGGACTGGTAGGACGACTCCTAATCAGCAGCAAGAGGCCTTAGGGGATAGAACATCAAATGTAGATCCTTCACTGCTACTAGGCTCAAATCTCCAACATTATAGCACGAGTAGTAATAGTACTTCCATGGCTCCAAAAACCTCCCGTTCTCACGATTCCGGTGAGAGACACTATACGGATATAATCAATTCATTTGACGATCATCGTTTGAACCACCATTTGAGCCATCATATTGATGATTCCCGATCACATACCGAAACCGTCGAATCTGGAAGTCTTATCAAGGATATCGAGGGGGCGATGATAAATCCTGCGCAGGCCATTCGACTTAAGGCCGACCCTGATAACATGCCACGCTGGAGTCCTCGAGGTAATGCAGGCTCAGATACTGGGCCCATGAAATCCGCTCTTATCTCTGCTATTCGCGACAAAAATCACAAAGCCGTCGAGAAGTTATTGGATGGTGGTGTGCCAGCGAATACGGGGTCAGAAGTTAATGCACTCAACGAGGCAATCTTTGCTCACGATACGGAAAGCGTACGATTGTTACTTACTTTTGGTGCTAATCCAAATGCACGTGATAGAGACGGAATTACACCTTTGAGGGCCGCCGTTGATAAATCATTCTTGGCTGGAGCCACCACACTTTTAAAGTATGGTGCTGATCCTAACCTTGTTGCTGGTATCGATATGGAATCCCCGCTGGCTGCATCAGTTATGGCCAATATGGTGGGTTTCGCTCATCTATTTCTCATTTACAATGGTGATGCCAATCAAGTCACTTCAAACGGCAACACACTTCTCATCAGTGCTATCAACAAAAAGACTGTCAAGAAATTCATGGATTTACTTCTCAAATATGGTGCAAACCCCAACGCTAAAAGTAAGGAGGGAAAGACGGCTTTGTTCGAAGCTATCACATATGGAAGAGCAGATATCGTTTCCAATTTGCTGGAATATGGAGCAGACCCGAACCTTCCAGGCCCAAAACACATGCTCTGGCCTGCAACATATCAAACAGCTTGTCTTCAATATCTCCTCAGCCACGGCGCAGACCCCAAAAAATGTCCAGGAATAATGGAGCTGGCTACTAGTATCAATAACATCGAATCGGTCCGGACTCTGCTCAAAGCTGGCGTTGATCCCAACGCTAAAAAGGATGGCGTGTACACACCATTATGTACATCAATCCGCGATGACCGCGCAGATATTTTCCAACTCCTCCTAAGCAACAAAGCCGATCCAAATACAATGGCTAGTGAATATCCCGCCTGGAAATGCGTAACTCACAACCGCGTCCATTTTCTTCCCGCCTTGGTTAAAGCAGGAGCAGATATCCACAATCCTAAAGGTATTGCCGAGATGGCAGTAAGTTGCAATAACATAGAAGCACTCAATTGGCTCCTAGACCAAGGCGTAAACCCGAACGATAAATCCGCCAAAGGAATGTCGCCGCTCACGACCGCCATCCGTGAAGAACGTCTCGAGATGATCGATCTCCTGCTTCTCCGTGGCGCAGATGTCAATGTTCGAGGCCAAGATTGGCCCGTCTGCATGGCAGTTCGCAATCCCCAAATCCTAAAACGCATTCTATCCGTCATGCCCGAACCTCGCGCTTATAAAGGAGTCCTGGAAATGGCCGTTCACGCTAATCAATTGGAATCTGTCAAACTTCTTCTTGCGGCAGGTGTATCCGTCGAAGATAAAAACGGTGGAGTATTTTCACCTCTCACGACCGCCATTCGCGAAGACCGGAAGGAAATCGTTAAATACCTCCTCGATGTTGCGGACGCGGACATTAATGCCCCGGGCGAACATCTTCCTATTGTTAAAGCACTACGTCGTTATGAAGGTGGTGATACAGATATGATTGAATTGTTGTTAGATCGTGGAGCGGACCCGAATAAGATCTATCGGGGCTGGAACGCCATTATGCAAGCGATTGAGAATGGAGACCCGGAGGTTCTCAAGTTGATCGCGGGGAAGGCCGGGGTTAATCTTGAGGTGAAGGATGAGATGGGTAGGACGGTTAGTGATATTGCGGCTAGTAGGGGCTGGAATGAGGCGGTTACTATTTTGCATGATAATATGTCTTTGTGAGGTGGTGATTGTGGTTGGTGTTTGGGATGAGGTTGAGGTGGAAAGGAAAATGGGATTTTTGGGGTTGGGGGCGTCGGGGGAGAAGGGTTTCGGGACTGGTTTCTTTTGTTCAATACCAACATAGCTGGCGTTTTGGGGGCAGTTATCTGATGCACCTGGTGTATTAAAGGGCTAGAGGGGTTGGGTTGGAGGGGTGGAATCTATGTAACTGCTACTGGAACTGCTATTACGTGTATATATTTTTGCTATTTGGGAATACGCTGATACTTTTCTGATTAAAATAACTACTCTTTCTCTCGTTGCAAATTCTTTGATGAGTTATAACATCATAGCAACTTTACATGTCGATATATACCAGATATACCAGATATATCTATTATTTCTTGAATTTATATCTATCAGGCATCTTCAAGTCTGAATATTCACATCTATACACAATACCTCCTTAAAATTCGTCTATATTAATATATATTATACATATTATTTCATCCATAAGTTAATAAATACAATAGAATGATCATAATTAATTAAATATCTGTCGAATCTATCCACATAATGAATAGGATTCAGACAACCCGATATAATCTAAATATTGCGAGCAACACCAGTAAATCACAAGCACTACGCTGATGGCTTCCACACAGACACAACCTCTGAATAATTAGCATCCAATTTGACATCAATTACTTCTATTACCGACCATTTGTTATCATAACCCCCGGTTGGTTAATGCCGTCGAGGTGATACCAACACTGACAATCTGATATTCTGAACGTAAGTAGGATCTGACGAAATCCTTACCTTAGCAAGCATCAGAGTTTGCTGTATCTAGGTTTCGGGTTCATGAATCATGCAGGTACGGCACAGTTCTCAGAACCTTCCTAGATAGTTAGAACCTGGTAGGCTAGAGTAAGGTTAAGGCTATAAATTTCCCGATTTATTTCTGATGTGGCGTGGTCTGGATGTATCATGTAAGTCTACCATGTAAGTCTTAGGATCTAAGGTTATTTGATGTTGACGTGAAATGAAGCCGAAACTAAACTAACTCCTTACAGTGTCAACCGCCCCCACCTCATCTCATCTCATCTCAGCCCATCACTACGTATATATAAAGTTTACAACGATAACCATGCACAGATCTATCCGCAGGAAAATACGAGATGAGATGAGCAAGGATCTCGAAGGCGGAATGAGTGCGTTGTAGTGCAGATCAGGGAAGCCAACCGAGAGACTAAATTTTTGTCGATCATTTTTTCAATGTCTGTATATAAGTGGGGTTGGCGTACCGAGAAATGGGTAAGTCGGCGATCTGTATTATTTTTCGGGAATTTTGGAGATTGGGGAATGGAAGTGCTGTGTTGGAGATGTGAAGAGGAAATGTGGTGGGTGAATGGACGGGTTTTTCTTTTTGTATGTTTGATTACAAGCCAGTGCTGGTTTTTGGGGTTAGATAATGGTAATGTTGTTTTTCTCGTCTTTAAACGAGGTTTTGTTGCACATATATATGATATACTGCCGTCAGCCCCGCCCTCGGGCCTCCCGTCGGCGGGAATTACTAAGTCCGTATGGTAGTCGTAGGATTGAGTGATTCTATATGGCTGTCAATGAGGGATTGTGCATTGCCTGTTTTTCCCTCAACGCAGGATGCGAATGTGTTAAGGTGGCATGCATTGTCAAAAATTTACAAGCAGGACAACACTTGCTGGGTAGTATTGAAATTCACATGAAAAAACGCTTCATACATATCCCACTAAATGAGGAACTCGCATCATTGAAGAGCTATCAAAATGATCATGGTCTGTGGAGAGTGAACACAAGATGACAATCCTCATAAATTCACACCGGTAATACTATGTGTTAGACGTTCCTTCCATAAGAGGATACTTTCCTGCTTTACTTCGTTGTTAATGTTACATGTGTTTAGTTTTTTGGGGGAGAAAACGTGCTAGGTCTCTCTTGAATATCAAGACCTGATTCTGAAATCTTCGAGTGGTTGCAAGCCTAGAACGCACGTGTAGGAATCGCTTGGTTTTGAGGATGCAGTGGATAATGCTCCAGGGGATGAAAAACGTTATGAATTACATATTAGGTTTTTATACTGAATAATTTGCTTGGTATATAGATTATATAGATAGACTACTTCATTGCCCAAGCATTACACAAAAAGTTGAGGTAATCGCTCTCGGGGAAAATCATGATCCATCAAATTCCTTCTCAGGTGTTGCACGGATGATAATATCCTACTTCTGATGTGTATACATGGAAATGATTTGGGTGTCGTAAGTCCAAGGGGAAAGAATCATTTAAACAATCTTCATTCTCTCTTGAGTGCGGGAATATCCAGGTAAGCAGCCAAAAAAAACCAATGCAAACCATGAGCAAATGCGTTGGGAAGAACAGAAGTCTATCTACTAGTTGGGATGAGTGGTATCGAAGAAACAGACCTCGGTGGCGCTACCTCATTATGCAGTCTACCTTCACTACATATGTCAAAGAGATTCATGGTTTAAGCAAAGACTTTCTGGACCTTTATGTTTAAGACAGCAAGCAGCAAGTCTTATAACAGGAAGTTCAATCTAATACCACCAACAATACGAAAGACCCAATATAAATCCACCACCAACCAGACTTTTGAAGAATAGATTTTGATCTACTGGATCCAGGCAAAAGTTTCCCCGAGATACAATGAACAAATATTAGAAGCTCTCATAATAAACACAGGCAGCGGGCTAGAGTTGGCAGGACCCAGGGTACAAAAACCAAAAATCCACTCACCAGAAGGCCGCCAAATCTAATGCCTAGGAATGACGGAAGTGTCACAAGAACAGTTGGAGAAAGTAAAAAATGGCTGGCTCCAGAATCCGGGCCATCTACCCAGATTTGGTCCTGTCTACCAAAAACGGGAAGTTATTTTTCAATTCTTTTTTTCCTGGGGTTTCAAGTGTACTAGAATTTTTTCTTTGAAAGAAGTTTTTGCTATTTCATCAGAAAATATTCTGCTTGATGGCGATGGTATCGGGAAGGAAGCTTTTATGTACCTGTTGACTTGTCACTTGTTCTTGACTTGATGCGAAAGTAGTGGGCTAGAGATTCTCTTCATATAACTGGTTTTTTGTTATAAGAAGGTGGGCCATACAGTGATAGGAGGTCTGCATTGAAAAGTAAATTCACTATTTATTTTTGCTCCTTTGGGGATGAGGATATGGGACAATCCAACCTCATCACTGCACACACTTCGTATACCTACGAATTAAAACAGCTTGAGTAAAATAACTAGATGTCATATTCTGCGTGAACAATCCTGCGAGCACTGGACAAAGTCATTTGAAAAGGGGATGCAATTTTTGTATATCTTATTACATGAAAATTAGTAGAGAAACATAATTCATCTGGCTGTTAGTTTGTCTCTTTTGAGTTTCCAGGTGTCCGAATGAAGACGTGTGCTTTGAAACTATTACTGAGTTCAATCATCCTTAAGTTGGGCTTCTAGAGAAGGAGATAAAATGTGTAGTAGCTCATGATCAGTAGAGCTGTAAAGAATATTCTGCTGATTATGAGTTAGTTGGTTTGTGTTATCATGGTATTCATATCTACTCTATCAAGCTAAAAACCTCCAGAGCTCACATGCTGAGACCAACCCAGTTTTACATCAGACTCAAAATACTTTACCAACTACCGGTAAGTGTCATAAGTTTTTGCCTTGCCCAACAGCTTTTCTTTACATGGTTAATTAACATTTATATTCGCTCACAATATCAATCTCTCATGATGTGACATGACCTTGCATTTTATCCTGCAGTCTCATATAGACTGCGCAAAAATAACCCCCGGATTGCACATATCTGCAAATAATCCGTTTCGCAGGCTACCCATTAAGATTTTAAAATAGTCTATATTGTATAGATTATCTACAAATAATCTGCTAATTCATAATTAGATGTAATTTGTATAAAATAGATATAATTTATGAAAATTAATATAAAAAATTTAAAAATATTATTTGCAAATAATTTGCAAATAATTTGCAAATAATCTACAAATAATCTACAAATAATTTATCTATCTATAAATTGATGAATTATTTATACATTGATAATATCTATAAATAAATTGTAAATTATTTGCAATTTATCTATTCAAATTCTTTAATTATTTACCCTACAAATGTATCATTTACAGATTACCCTCCAAAGACAATAATCCGCCCTGTGAGGCCCCGTTGCGCAGCCTAGTCTCATATGTCATGCCACTCGCTAATGAATCCGTCCGTTATGAGTAGGGCTTAGGGATTCTCCTTCAGCATCTACGCCATGAACAGTTTTACTAGATGCCATGATACTCAAATCTTTGCTGTTTCTGAAATAAGTCAAGATGAATCATTGATCGCGATCGATAACGATGATAGCGAGCAGGTTGTGAATGAGCTGCATAAACTTGGCTCTGTATCACTTGTTCACTTTGTACAATTTTTCATGTCATCTAATCATAGACAGATGTATAGAAGAACATCGAGGGCATTGAATGGCAGTATGATCAAGATTCTCTGAAATATCGCAGTCATGGTTCAAAGTCAAATCCAAGTCTTTAACTTCGAAGTGAATCTCTGGCCTCTAGTCCTTGAAGTGAAAGGATTTTCCGCTTGTCACCCAGTCTTACGAGGAGGAAATCGCATGGTCTCAAAATTTGAAAGTGAATCCATGATCTTGTACACTGCTGCTCAACGAAGATATCTAAGACCCTCTAGAAACTTCTTTCCGTTAATTATCAACTATCAATTTATCCTCAATATCAAACATGAACCCCTTTACCCCATTCTTATCTTCTTATAATGAGCTAGCTGAGCGTTGGCAAAAGATCCTTGGTTTCTTGAAAGGTATGGAGGAAAGAGAGGTGGGATCTCCAGAGGTTCTGAGGATGATATGGGTGTTTAAACAGTCTTGCAATGAGTTTCAGAGGTTTCAGGTTTGTCACTTACTTAACATTGAAGATGAAAAAGATAATGAGAAAAGACGACCATACGTACTAATTCTCCCAGGCCAAACTAGATCATTTTAGCGCCGAGTCTCCATCCCAAGATCCTGCAAGCCACCATCAAGAACTACACTCTGACTTTATCAAAATTCGTGCTTTCTTTGCAGCTCTTGTGCAAAGTATTCGCAACTACCACAAGTCTCGAGAAATGGCCAAAGCAAGCTCTGCCCGTCCAGTCGAACCATCTCGCAGATCTGTCTCCTTTGCTGATAATCAAGATACCAAATCCGACATCGCTCAGATGGAAGGCGGTAGCATCCTTAGAAGAAGTCCCAAAAAGCTCATTATCGCTTTTCCACATCGACCGCATCAATCGATATCAGGAAAAGTTAGAAAGCCTCATATAGTTACAAGAAAGCAAGCTGAGTTGACTCTGGTCCTCCACATCAGTAAGGAGTACCTCAGTTTGAATGCACGACCTGAAATCAATATGGAAGAGGAACTGCGACTTTGTGAGTATATCCGTGTTCCCATCTTACCATATTTCAACTAATTAGAGTTTCTTACCATAAAAGCTGTTTTACGCTGCAAAAAGGTCGAGGAAGATGAAGCGAGAAAGAAAGCAGCGGCAGCTGAAGAAGCAACTCGAGTGGCAGCAGCTGAACAAGAAGCAGCTCAACTTCATCAAGAAGCACAACTTCATCAAGAAGCTCAACTCCATCAAGCAGCCAATAAACCTCCATTCGACTTTGATAACCCCGCTACCTGGAAGAACTGCAAGCGATCTATTACTGATGACGGTATGCCTGTGTCAACGTCAAGATCTCACGTCGCTGACATGGAGGAAATCAGACAAGCTCTAATTACCACTACCACTGAGATGTTCCACATTGATAAACTTAAAACCACAGCCTCCGCCATCAAGGTCAAAGTTAGAAATCAACTCCATCTTGAACGGGATTTCTTTAAGAAAAATGGCTGGGCCGAAAGAGCCGATATGATCATTATGAGGGCGTTTCAAGAGGCTTGGGTAAGTCTTCAGCCAAGCAGAGAAAGTCGTCCGCAGTACATGAGAGGGCTCTGGACTACTATTAACTGACAACTTGGGTTACTTGAATAGTCTCGTGATATTCTGGGATATTAGATGTTGTTTGCGGACGAGCTTATGCTTTTGTCCATTTGGAGTGAGCTTCATTGAGATTACAAGAAAATTTCAGGCTGATTTCGATAGGGATTATCGACTTAAGTCCACGTTGCTATTTCAGGTTTGAGGAAACATTTTATGAGAGTTTATGGGCTGGGTTATCATTGTGGTGACTCGCTAATAATTGAGCGATGGATCTTCACGCAATCTGGCAGCTACAGCTGCAAAAGCTAGTTTATACATAAATCCATGTAGAAGTGGTAAAAACCAGTTTCTCACAACGTAAATTTTGTGGATCCAATGCATTGATGACGTGAATGTGACTGAAACCTGTTTGTAGTCTATTTTTCACATCGACCTCCTTCCAGAGTTTTTATACTCTTTTTTAACCAATCAAAACAGATTTTCCTAGAGGGTCTAGTCGGTTATTTCTAAATAATATATTTACAATTATTATTAAAATATATTTTATATAATAACTTTTTAATAAGTTTATTTATAAAAAACTTAATATACAATTTGAAATTAATTAATCAAATAAATTTAAATTTATTTAGATCTTTAATTATTAATATTAAATTTTTTTATTAATAAATTTTTTTGGAAAAGTTTAAAAATCATATTAGATATTTTATAATGTATTTGTCATATAATTTTTATTTTTAATATTATTCGACTCAAAATGAAATAAATATTAATTTTATAAAAATAATCTTTTAATTTACTATATTTAAATCTTTATATAAAATTTATAATTTTAATAGTGTTTTTATTTTATAGGTTTTCATATTTTGTAATGAATTTTAAAAATAAAAAATAAAAATATATCAGGGTTTTAATTTTATATAATTTTTTATCAAATTCGAGTAGTAGTTATAGATTTGTGTTAAAAGAATATCAAAAAAAAAGTTGAAAATCCGGCAGAATTTTGTGATTTAGAAAACGGCTGATCAGACTCTCCTAGCGGGGATATTAAAAATCACCTTATCGTAGCCTCGAGAGTCAGGCACCTGCTAGACTCACCTGTTTGGTCCTTAAGATGAATATGCCCAACTTGTCTTTTTGAGTAGAAGCTGATATACTACTTGACAAGTTCTGTTTCACTGTTTAAGTACTACTCGTTCTCGACTGTCTATTTTCTTATTTTAATATGCTTAATTCACTTCTTTCAGATGAAAGCAAAAAACATTTATGTGGGTCACGGAGGAGCTCAAAACTGAGATACCCGTTATTTGTCTTTGGAAATATTCCTCCATCTACAACACAGGCCAAAACGTAAATCTGTCAATATATACGCGGCAAGACTATCCTCATTAGTTCAATTCTATCTCCCAATATAAGGTCCATATTATACAGACTTATTGGTTAGTTTGGCGCAAGAAGACTCATTAGGTCGGTGGGTTATTGCTGACTTCATATCTTCAGATCTGTTCCTCCGGTCAATTTCCCAGACGAGCTTCATAACCCGAACTTCTAATAATGGCGAAGGAATCCCGCATGGTAGTATTGCAGTACAGCAAAGAAAAACGCGAAACCATTGAAAATATTATAAATATGGAAAGTGTACTCGCGCAGCAGGTGGTCAATCATGGCTTGAATATTGGAGAGAGTGCCTCAGAGCCCAAATTACCTATTCATCAAAGCTCTAAGATTGAAGAAGCCCTATCTCAAATTCGCAGGGTCCTGCGCAATTTCAATTGTGAGCGAGCCATCGCGGAGTGTCTCCTTCTTGCCGGGGAAGCACTTCGGTCTTTGAGAGATCCTAGTGTCGCGAAGGAAGGAGTACAGATTTCGGATGATCAGCATCAATCTCTTGTGAAAAACAATGGTGTTACAGAAACGGTCAAACCTATGCCCATCATTGAGCATTGGCGGAAAGAAGACTTCCGATCTAGAATCTCCGAGTTGACAGAGGCAAATCAGAAACTTAGTGATGCAAATATTGTGTTCGAGAAGAAAAATAATGAGTTAATAAGTGAGGTAGATGCAAAGGAGATTGAATTATCCGCACTGAAGGATGAGTTGAAAAGAATGAGAGAAAATGAGAGTCAACTGAAAAATGTGGAGGAGAATTTGGAGGCTTCACGAGATACCACAGACAAGGCTCTTAAGGTATTCTCCTCGCTCAAGGAGAAAGATAGTAGATACCGGGATGGCTCTCTCAAATTAAAGGATGAACTTGAGACATGCCAGGCAGAGAGGAAGGAGATTATCAAGGATTCGAAACATCAAAATGAGGCTTGGGAAAGGAAACATGCGGAGCTATTTGAAAGGAATGAATATCTAAAAGGGAAAATTACTGGGTTCAAAAGAAAATTAGGTGATGTGATGGAAGATATTGATAATGGTACTCCGAGCAAGAAAAGACAGGGAGCTAAATTGGTTATAGACATCACTGGCTGATATATTTTTCATTATTATCGCCTGTGACACAACATGCGAAATTATTCTAAGAGCTTTTCCTCAAAGCTCTTTCATCAAGGGTTTTGGACTGATTTACATTAGTAGTCATTTTAGTTAAAGGGTTAGCGACACTAGGGTTGTGCTTCGAGACTTTGGCCATCTCAATATTTACTTTGGCAAACTGGCTGAATAACTCATAAGGATACTCATCAGAGGTTCCAGACATCAGCGTTAGGAGCCTTCATTCTAATTGTATGAATTCAATACTGTAAGTCACGTGAATCACTTTTTATCACCACAAGTTCATCCATCCAGCAAATACCAAACATCCTTTTTCTGCTTTAAACCTTTGATGATTTTAATATACATAGTTATTGAAATTTCTTTACTTGCATTTATTATGGTTCATTAGGAAATTCAGGCTGCAATAGCTAAGTGCTACCAATCTTAGGAACCATTTACCATCGACAGCGAGCAACATGGTGGTTACTGCATTAATTCACTCATGACCAAGAATAAGTTGGCAAAAGCCCTTGGGGTTAAAGATGCAAACATCCAGCAGTATGGTACAGTGTTGGTGGCCCCTTTAGTTCGTTCGGATAGATAGTAGTTAAGGTGTATATCCAGCTCATTTTGAAGGATGCCGTTCCGAGGAGGCAACAGGTCCCCTAACAGCACTCGAACCTAGCACGGCATTTGTTTCCCGGGAGGATAATGGATAAAGGATGAAGGATGATGTATTCATTGTGCTTTATTATTGTGTTATGTACCTAGTTAAATATCTCCTAAATAGATTACCCATAGCGCACAGAAACGAAAGCGGAGAAGAGATTACAGACTTTTATCCACTGAGGACGCTGGAAGTAAACTTATAGCATGGTGTGTCACAAGAAATATATAGAGAGTAGAGATAAGCCTTTATTTGAATCATGCCATCAGAAGATATGGCCATATCAATAAAGTCGTGGTCACACTTGCCCACAGATCATTATCATATATGCACAAGTTGGGGAGACTGTGAGTTGTATCTTCAACATACGAAGACTAGTCACTAGTGCACTAGTTGACTCCGGAAACTAATGCCATTGTAGTTTCAATTCTCTGTTCATACAGTAATATATTTGCGTTGTTTACGGTTCTTCAGCCCAAACAAAGTACGGCAGTTGGTTGCCGTATACTCTGAAAAGTGAATATATTCTATTCTACTGTGACGCGTCTAATGTTTTTGTTATATCAACTACCTAACTATTCTGATTTACTCTCAACCAAAACAACCAAGACAACGCACTTCCTCTGACCAATCCGCAAAGCTAGTTAGACATCCTTGAAGACCTTCAAATTAAGGCTTTCACATCAAAGAGTTACTAAGCACAACTTATTCGTCTTCTCTTAAAATGAAGTCCTCGAGCCGTACCACCTGTCATACAACAGACCGGCCCAGCAATCCCGTACACAGATTATCAGAAGTAGTACCGCGATTCCAAACACTTAACTTTTCCTCGGCGGTAAATCAAGCCAAAACAGAAGATCGACGAGGTCAACTCCTCGAGCAACTAATTAAGCAAAGATATGAAGGACAGATTGCTGAGGAAAACATTAGCTTCATTCGTGATTCGTTCACCAGCTTCAACGATAAAATCAAAGAGCTTCACAAGGGTACCGGTGTGCGAGCAGGTTCGAAGAAATGGGGCAAGGATCTGGTTTTTGAGAATGGTACGAATTCCGAAGTGGATGACGAAATGGAGGCCAAGGTTGATGATGTCGAATATGGTGACAACAATAGTAATGGGGGAACTGTATTCAGTCGACTCACTACTCAAGAAGAAGAAGATGATGAGGAACACTGGCGCAAAACAGTGACCGCTCTCCCACAGCACACAACGATCACCAGTTATTATGTAGAGATGGGCTACCAGATGGCTCCTGCCTCGCGAGAGGGGAAATCCGAAGAACATAGTCCGCAACTTCCTTTAGGGGAAAACTCAATTCAGGCCAAACCAAAAGCAAAGAAATGGGTACCACGTATGTCGACGAACAGGAGACCCGCAACACGATTGCCAAAAAATATCAACTCAAAATTCAATAATGCACAGCTATACAACACAGAACCATTTACCAATACCAGAATAATCCGCAATACATCAAAAACAGAAGTATCATCACCTCTGTCTAGACCACGCTTTGGCCCCAAGCTACCACCTCGTTGTTCTTCTTGTTTGATGATGAGAAAGCTGTGTGATCGCAAAAGTCCTTGTGGTAGATGCTCTGCCATGCGAGAGGTCAAGCAGTGTGTGCCATATTGGAGGGATGTGTAAATAAATGATACTTTCACTGCTCAGGGTTCTCTGATACGGCTCGCTTGCTTATCTTAATGTTAGTGCATTCGGGTGGTGTAAATATGGAGGTCGTACGGTGTAATTGGATATTGGTGTTCATGAAGAAGGTGCAAAGGGGTCTGGTGGATAATACTATGGTGCATCAGCGTAGTTACTGGTATGATGTGAGTATTCTGCCTTGCGAATTTTCTTGATACATGTACCGATCTCATTACCAGAAGGAATATAGTTTTCTTTACCGAAACTAATTTGCGCTGTAGTGGCCGACAGAAGGGCAGGTGACAAATTTTCTGTACCTTAGGCACTTCATACGAAAAGCTAAGCCTTTCCGAAAGATTTCGGCATCTATTTCCTCAATTTCTACAATACCACGACGGGACATATCATAATTTCGAGGTTTACGCTGTTCATTGTTCCTTCTACTCGGGAATATGGAAGAATGGATGTTTGTGAAATGTTTTAGGAGATAACACTCCCTCTGGTTGCGGATCCTATTTTCATCACTTTATACATCTCCTGGCTATCTGACAGCTTGAATTGGAGCCCAATGAGTAACACATAATCTGTAAATAGATTGGTATACTGATTTCGGACTCAAACTAAATAGTGAAGTGACATAACTACGAGAAGGTTCTCAGACCCTTCTGAATCTATATTTATGCTCCAGATTTGCATCGAAGCATCATTATGCATTTCATATTCCAAGATTAGTTTTATAATACATATGTCTTGACGCAGTAAAAACTTCGCAAACCTCTGATCAGATATCACACAGTAAACTTAAACATACATCATACTTGGCTAATAAAATCACCAGACTGAAGCTTCAAGAACACGAATACATGAAATCTCTTATTTAGAACTGGAAAACAAAAAATTTAGGTTTCATGCGGTGTTGCACAGATAGAAATCCTCATTTGCAACAGCTAATCACCGCATAAAGCACGCAATCGTTTTAATAAGTGCCGCGCGCATTCACACGATTCCTAGTCTCATCCTGACTTTATTCACTCAATACAAATGTACTTACAGTATTCGCGACAAGTAACCGCCAAAATAAATCCGACTATCTATCTTATGCATCTCAATATCTTCCAAATCTCTATAAAGGAATGGTACAGAATCGAAGTTAAGATTGATCTTACTGAACATTTACCAAATCCCCCTCTCCCGTTCACCATAAAAGTGAGGTCGGAGTTGCAATTTCCATCTCAAAGCAAGACTTTAGTTTCCTTTTGTTCCACTGTCACTTCATTAATGCTCCACATGCCGCTGCCTTCCACTTCCAATAATCCTCCTGAAATAAGCGAGTCGCAGTAAACTAAACTAGTCCAGAAAAGGAATGTTGTCTATTGTTCAAGCGAAAAAGTCTAACCATAATAATTGAGCCCCGCCGAAAAGAGCAGCTATTGCTGATCCAAATAGTACGGTAGAAAAATTACAAAATTTACGAGAGCGCAATAACAGGATATTTTCAAGATTCCGACATGGCGATTTTAATTAATATCCTAATCCTACAACAATTTCCCCAAAAACATCGAGTAAACTGTTGTTGGCATTTGCGAACAAATGTTATACCATTCATTCATACAAACACATTCTGATACCCTCCACGATGATTTCCTCGCCCTTTTCTGACATACATATGATGGAATCTTCTTACCACTCCGATCACATCTTGGAGACGAAGATACATGGTAATGTTACGACGAGCCCCCGGGCTTACTAGAGCAAGAAAATGAGGGATACATCCAACTCAAGCGCCTTAGCGAGCAACTTGTCGATTTCGAGAAGGACCGCGAACGGGGGATTAACATGGAAGGGCGCATGATTGATACGCTGGTCGAAAGACTTTCGGTTGTCAAAGAAACCTTATACGAGCTAGATAATGTCTATACCGGCTCCGATTGCAAGAGGTAGAGGGACTTGATCGTGGACAAAATCAACTAATGTTCTACCACACAGGAACGCTGAGAGAAAGAGCATACTGACGCGATGTCGATGTTCGCAAATGAAGCAGAAGCAATTAGAACAAAGTGGGCGAAAGAAAGTCAAGAACGCAGTGTACAACTGGCCTTACAACAAGAACGTGCGCAAAATCTCGATACGAAGAGTCGTCTCGATGACGCATTGAAGTGAGAAGCTCATCTGGAAAGTAAAATGGATGGTCTTGAAGCAGGTGACTGTTGGCTTGAAATTCAAATGGAGGAATTTCAGGCAATTTATTAAAACTGGCGACGGTTGCAAAATCGTGCTTTAGGAGAACATAATGAAAGGCTTGATCGTGTGATTGAGCAGCAGGATAGACAAAGCCCTCGAGCTCAAAATTCTAAATCTCATGTAAAGGTTTGCCGTGATGCCCTTATCCTCGAGAGACGTCATCGAGATGAGATTCGGAATACTAGCAATGCATATTTTAGGGAGCTGCGAGAATAGTAATACGTGAGCTTGAGGTGGAGGTTAATCACAAGCAAGAAGAATGTGGCAGTAGGCGAAGTGAATTAACGAGTTTGAAACACGTGGGATGCGAGGAAAGGTATTGGCAGAGCCCGTGGTATTTGGGAGACCTCCCGCATGATTCATAAAACGTAGGCCCAAGGATCTTGATGAGGTCAATAGAGGTACGGTAGATAGAGGAGTAAAACGTAAGCGCCCCCATTAGCTAATTTTATGGCCTCCAGAGATAAGCTTGACGTATGTTCACCATGAAGGTAAATATCACCGTACCTAATAATAAACGTACCAACTGAATACTTGAACTTACCATTTATTCTATACAGAGGATTACAGTTTCAATAGGCCATTACTCCCGTAGTTCCCAAGATTTCAGTCTTTCATGTTTGTCTTCTTCAGACGGCCAAACGAATCTCAGTGGAACTTCTCCTAAAACAAGCGCTGCCAATTATAAAGCAACAATGGTAAGTTCAAGCGAAAAAGGTGAATCATAGCACAACCACCACTGCTACAGGTTACGGGGTGGTACAGAACCTCCATTGTGCCTTAGCTTTAGTTACTTGTTAATAATGATTTGTATCGAAACCGTATTGAATGTTACGACACTTCATACTGCCTCTTATAACATGCGAAAAGTTAAGGTGGCTGTACTGGCTGAATACCGTAGAGGAAACTGGTTCTCACACAACATAAAAGAACCCACTCTCCCCAAAGTGATTCTGAGTCTCAACAACAATCTTTCCCAGCATTGATTGAACCTGATAACCTGGCAACTTACTTGATACTTCAACATAAAGTTTCTTCACAACATCCATCGTGAGATCTATTACACTCTATCCCTTGAGGAATTACACATTGACATCATGTCTACCACTCTCAACCTAAATAATACGTCCACCAACGGCGATGACGACGTGTGGTTTGATGCTCCTGAAGAGCTATTTGAGGATGCTTTGGAAAGCCATGATGATGACATGCTGAGGTGGAAGGTACGTTGATCTCTTGATCATTAGGATTATATTTGTCTGTTGCTAATACTTCTCCAGGAGCTACACGCATATGTTCCCAATCCTGAAAAGGGCCATAATCCGGAGCTTCCAACCATTGCCCTACAAAAGAAGATTTCGGCTTTCTATTATCAAGAGCAGACTCCTTTCGAAGAACATGATCCAAATCTTCAAGAAATTTTCAGAATCGAAGAAGCTCTCGGCACTTTACAGACTAATCATTCGAATGCCATCGAAAAAGAGGATAGGAAGTTCATCTCCATCCTTTCACGATTCGACAAGGCGATTAATCAAGCATCTCGCCCTGAAAACCCTCGTACGGATGCGGATCTCAAGAAGGTCAGACACTGGTATACCACTAGATTGAATGAGATCACGAGGACCCAGGAACTTTTGGAGAGGGAATACTTGGTCGAGTATAAGGGACTCGAAATGCAGTTTATTGCTATTGAAAACGAATGGCATGCGAACCAAAAGTCACTAGCCGAGCATAATGAAATGATTGCGGACCATCTAGTAATGGAAGATCGTGTTCGCTGGGGTTTAAGAAGACAAAAACAACTCGAGCATCTTAACTATGAGATGCAGGATCTTTCCAATGAGCAGTGCCTTAAGATTCAAGAGCTTGAATTTGAGGCTAAGAAATTACAACAAGAAAACTACAAAAATTCGTTCATTACTCAACAGATCATTATTCAGGGAGAGGGGCAAATACTTGTTGAAGCAAGCAACATTTATGCACGCTATCAACAGATCTACCAACCCGTCAGACTACCGGATTTTGAGGTTTATGCCAGGCAGGACGGGATCGTGATGATGCCAGATGGTCAACAACAATGGGTCGACTACAACAGCTACTACAACGAAGTAGAATATGAAGGAGACGAAGGCCGATTTTACGCTTTGTACTCGCGGGATCAAAATAAGAGAGCATTCGCCCACAAGAAATTTACTCTAGATATTAAGAAAAGATTTTCTGATGAGGCAGAGCAGGCAGCCAATCCATTGCAGGACAACCACGATTTTATTCAGAACTGGATGGTACCAATACCTAATCCCCTCGAGTTTACTCAAAATAGCTCCGCAGCGAACGACATATCTGGCGAGAGTCATTCTGGAAAGCGCGCTTTTGGGGATTACGCCGAGGATGAAGAAGTTGAAGGACATGGGGGCAGAAAGCGACTTCGTCCCATATCAGTGGTAAGTTCCCCAAATATCCGACTACAGCAATATTAGTGCTAATGAATAATAAAGATCCCTAGAAGTCCATCGCCTCCATGTATGCTTGCCCAAACCTGCCAGAAAGACCCCAATGGCAGCCAGAAGTCGTGGGAGGAACCAGGGTATCTTGGTCACGATGGAAATTACTATGGCCCCGGTTACCAATACTACAACCACGACGGACAGTACTTTTTCTATCCTGAATACGTTCCAGATCCACCCACTCCATTAGGTGAGGTTCAGGAAACACCAATCTACATTGACACCAACAATGGTGGCCCACCTCTCCGCCGTAGCACTCCACCGCCGCGACCAAGACGCGTACGCCGTCTAGCTAAACTGGCGCCACGCAAAAAGCCACGAAAGCAAATGCGTCTGGTTCATCCGCACTATGACATCCCTACTTAACACTACTATCTGTGCTTGAGATTCGCTGCATGAGAGTTGCCGAGTTCGAGTATGTCACTATGACTACAAGATAGGCACGAACTGGACGGAGCTGGTGACTAGTTTAGATGTGAGGCATGAAGCATAGGGATATGGGATTTTTGAAACGGATGCGATAAGGAAGTTCACCAATGAATGGGCGAACATGATTAATATGGAGGTGTGTTTCATAAATATGGTTGACGTTGTGACGTGGGATATTATGACAGTGCTCATTTGCTAGGGTATTTAGCGATGTGGTGGAATGGATGAACGATGATGGACTGGAAAGGTTACGGTTGCTTTGATTTTTGGAGTGGTTATGTAATCGGAGACGTAGTACTCTTCCTATTTATGTTTTTTCTTTCTTAATTACCTGTTTCACATTTGATTCGGTTTTCACACAGTGGTAGGAACATTCCTGTATCTACATAGCATAAGCGAGGAAGGAACTACTTCACTTGCCATGAAATACTTCAATGATTCTCCTGCTAGTTTTCTTCCTTGACAGACAATTAATCAACCTTTACATCTCACTCAACCACAGCGGTTTTCGGTGAACATATATATTACATTACAACATTTCTGTATCAATAGTGTACACAGCATGATCTACTAAATCTTTATATAGGTTAGCAGAAAAAGAAAAGAAGGAAAAAGCCAACGTAAGTATTCTGAGCTTTACGAGCCCTGTACCACTTGAGCCGTCCAAACATGATCTTCGGTGTATTTTCACGCCACTTTACTATATCAGCCTCATGAAAATGGATTCTAATAAATCTTCACCACAACCGTGATATGAATATTCATGAGCAGAAGCCGGGTATCATGCTAACTGTATAACCCTAGTTATATCTCCGACTCCTAATATTACAATGGAACCAGTCACCCTACTTGAGAATGGCAACAAGACGCATTTATATTTCCCGGTTACCGCGCTACCTGAAAGGCTATTATCAGCTCTATCAAATCCGAAGTCTTTTTTGAAAAGCTTTGGCGTCATCTTCAAGCCTCAGAGCTTCTTCAAACTTTTTTCCCTTTTCATAATCATCCTCAAGCTCCTTTATCCCCTTTTTCTCGTTTTAAGCCTCCCTTTACTTGCCCTGGGTTTTTTCGTTTGTTACGTTTACCGCGGGTCCATAACAGGCGTTGGACTAGGATGCAGATTCCACGCACGCAGACCAGCCAACAGTATCAAAAATTATGGGAAAATTGACTCGGATTTTCGCCTCTCAGAGGTCACAATCTTCATTTCACTCTGGGACAGTGGGTCTTTTGATAGAGATGCTATGGAACGGAACCTGGTTGTAAAATCCGATAGGGTCATGAGGTTCAACGACTTGGCGACGAATTTGGGGCCTGGAGGAAATACAAGTATATGGTTTTTTGGTACTGGATTTATTGCCAGCTTTAAACAAATCGTATCGAAACCACTTAATTCTGCCAGGCTAACTGCGGAAGCACTGCATAATGGTGTCATATGGAAATTAAAGACACTGTATACCGGTATCACACGGGTAATAGAGACCCTGTGTAGTGGTGTCAAATCGATACTAAAGGCATTGTGTACTCGTGTCAAAAGGTATTTAAACGCGCTATATGCAGATTCTATATTCCAGGCCTACTTCCTCTCGAGATTACTTCAAGTTCTGTGTATATGGACCTATAAAGAACAACTTTCCACCCTCAGATGGTACGTCGAAGGGTGGTGTGCTGCAGGCAGAGTGATCACAAAAACCATTAGGACAAAATACCAAGATCTCCCAGTACTAGGTCCTCGAACTACCAGAAAATATATCCAATGTCGCGGAAAAATAGGCAGAGAGCTAAAATCTGGAAGCGATACTCTATGAAGCGTTATTAATTTTGCCATCTGGGCGATCGTTCTATGTTTCCAGAATAGAACGGCAACTATCATGTTTTTTCCCACCTGCATAGGGATGCTGTTACTTTGGGGAATGCATGCTTCTAGATACATGGGAAGATTTCTAATATTCAACAGGATTGGGCGATTCATCACTTCCCTTTTGGTGCTGGCGATTGGATTGTTGATACGGTACCGGATAAATCCACTTAATTGGTTTCAGTTACCTGGCTCGAAGCCATATGTGGATACCAGGAAGCCTGGACTAAAAGCCTCAATAGAGTTTATGAGACCGCGGCGGATAGTGAGGAATAGAGCGCGAGATGGGACATGAGGTAATGGCGAGAGTGAGAGGTGAAGAGCGAGATTAGACGGGAAAAATGATAGCGCTGTTGGGCTATTGGTTTGGAATGCCTGGTAGAAGTCAGCGAGTATTGTGACGGGATTAGTCTAGGTTAATATTTTCATAGCTCATTTCTTGATGCTGGTATCGATAATGGGTGTTAGAGCGAGAGATGCGAAATGAGAACAGCGTTGAATATTTTCTGATATCCATCTCTATACCACTTTTGTTAGAAATTGCGGAGTTAACATGCCTGATTACCATACAATAAATAATCTTATATATAAGTTTCTTATAATATCTATATTATAATAATAATTATATATATTTGCAACTCTATATTTTATATTTCAACAACATTAATTCCTTCCCATCATAGTCATCTCCATTTTCTATTTGAAAGCACTAAAAAATAAAGACATGAGCTCCACTTGAAGCATGAAGCACAGGAAGGTTTATTTAACGTAAAGAGGTCCTTACTTTTTAATGTAAAATTTTGAACGTGCCATGTAGATATGACGAATGAATTGTTATATGATATTTCAACATCGCCATATTGACCATTCCACCTAGTATCCAAGAAGATTTAAATATGACCTAACCTAAAAGTCCCTACTAACAAGTACCACACATACCGCATTAATCCATCGTTGGGGGCGCATACACCCGCCATATACTATCCCAAGTAGGAAGCAATCCCATCATTCCATTTTCCCGTAACATCACCTGCCAAACCACACTACAGCAAAGCACCACTCAAAACCAAATTCCTGCTCGAACTACCCACATAAACCGTCTTGGGATACTCAGTAATCACCCAATTTTGCGTTACCGGATCCCAATTACTGATATCGCGTCTGGTGATTTCGTATTTGAAGGTATCGGATTCTTGGGGTTCGAGCTCCATGTCGTCGAAGCCTCGGAGGACGACTTTAGGGTCCGTTGAGCCGCCGAGAGATATGTACTGCGGGTTGTTAGGATCGAGTTGTTGATTGAAGAGGATGGGAGGTAGATGGACAAGGAGGGAGATTAAGAGAAAACTTACAAGCTGAGGAATTTCTGTTCCAGATATCTTGCCAGTATTGGTTATTTTGGCAGTTACAGTGAAAAGCACATCATACAAGCCCGGATTACCACCTGGCTCACCACCAGCCGCGAGAAGTGGTTGTGGTGAGCTATCCGTTGAGAGTGGAGGGAGTTGAACACTTTGATTTGCGACCAATGGACCATCAAGATACGGATAGACGTAACCAGGAACTTTATGGAATCCTGGTGGGAATAGCGCTGCCGATGCATTATAGTTGATTGTACCGAATGTTGGAGCGGATGATGTTCTACCTTGTGTTGGCTTATAAGCAGAAGCATAATGAGGTTGGATGTGTAGATTAGAGTATGAGAATGTGGTGTATGAGAGACCGAAACCGAATTCGTAGGATGGCTCAATATTTGCGGCGTCGAAATGACGATAGTCAATGAATACACCCTCTTTGAAGTTTAATTGGGGATCTGGAGTGGAGATGGTATATTCGACGTCTGTTCCGTAGTCTTCGCGAGTTTTTCCCCATGTGAAGACAGATTTTGCCTGTGGGTTAACTTCACCATACAAGACGTCCGTGAGGGAGTTTCCGGATTCTTGACCAGGTAAGCCGGCCCAAAGAATTGCGGTTACATTGGGATGATTCTTGTATGCTTCAACAATTACGGGCCCGATAGTGTGTAGGACAACCACTGTGTTTTCGTGGATAGATGCAACATAATCAATAAGAGCATCTCCATTACCCCACAAGGTCAGGTTGTTTCGGTCTCCTTGATTTCCATCGACGGTAATGAAATCTTCACCGCCGTTAGCGTTGGCGAATACTATTGCAACAGAAGCTCCTTTTACTGCTTCAGCGACAGCAGCAAAGTCGTAATTGTTGCTGACATTTCTGACGGTTGTTTGAACATAACCTTCTGCTGCTTTTGCTTTCAATGCTGTAACGGGGGATATTAAGTAAGGAAAGTTTGCGGTACCGGAACCCCAGCCCTAAAAATGAGCAGTAGTTAGCAAGTTTCATAAGTAGTCAATGGTGATACATACCATTGCCAGTGTGCCAATATTGCAACCACGATCTCCACAAGCATTTGGCCCACCTGGGTTATCATGGGCATCTTCTCCGATAATTGCTATGCTCTCCGGGTTACGCAATGGTAATGCACCTTTCGTGTTCTTCAAGAGAACGGTCGATTTTGCACCAATTTCGCGGATTAGCGAGGCATGTTCATCTTGGACATTGACATGTTCATTGATTTGTGTAAAGCCTTCGCTAGCAAGTGGATGTTGGTAACCATATGTGCTAAGATTCCATGAGTTGAAGTTTACTGGAACCTTAGCAGTATCTCTGCCGACCTTGTAGTATGCTGACATGATGCGAACAACCATGTCATCGAGGCGCCATTGAGGGATTGTGCCATTAAGAACAGCATTGGTGAGCCAAGTGCCCCAATATGTGTTGCCTGAAGCAAGATTTTGATCTCCAGCCATGGTCATACTGAAAGACATTAGTTCAGGTTATCTTCTGGCAATATGTGAAGCTTACTCAAGTCCAGCTAATGCACTGGCAATGCCATTATGCTGTGCCCACCAATCACTCACGACTATCGAGTGAAGTTAGCCTTAGATTCCATAATTAGACCAAAACACATACCAAAACCTTGAAAGTCTAACTCATTTTTCAACAAGTAATTAAGAGTCCAAGAATTCTCAGATGCATAAGTTTGATTAACACGATTATATGAGCACATGACGGCACCGGCTCCTGCTCTGACAGCATCGGCAAATGGCCTACAAAATTATTAGCAAACGCGGGTGACAAGGTACGTGGGACTAACCATAGGTAAAGTTCGTGCATTGTCTTGTCATCCAAATTTGCAGAGTATGCAGCGTTTGAGCTACCAGAGTCTCTGAAATGTTCTTGTTCATTCATGATAAAATGCTTTGCACAAGCGATTACCCCAGCATCCTCTATGAAGCCAAGCAGTTAGCAGTTATTTTAATGGAGCTATGAGGATATACGATTTTTAAATCGCGAAAACAAGATATTCTGAGATATCGTGTAAATTTGAAAATGATAAAAACAGAGAAAAGATGAAAGGAGGATAGTCTTACGAATTCCTTCAATTGTTGCCATCATTGCAATTCCTGTAAGAACAGGATCTGGACTGAAACCTTCCCAGTTTCTTCCACCTGCCGGTGCTCTTCCGAGGGGGCCTAGTCCAAATTAATTAATTCAAAATCTAGTGGACTCTAGAGGATAGACATACCTGCTACAGGACCCAATTGGACATCTATACCCTTTCCTCGATGTTCCTTTCCCATAGCAATACCTCGAGCATTCATTAAATCATAACTCCAGGTTGCAGCAGCATTCATTCCCGAAGGGAAAGCGGAATTGTAATCGGCTAATCACAACCCGTCAGTTATAATAAAGCCTCTGCTCCAAAAGAGAACTTACTGAATCGAATACCGAGAGGAGAATCTTGTAAACAAAGTCCCGGGAAATTGAGTCGAGGAATTGTACCAGTATTTCCCACACAAGCTTCACCTTCCCAACCAACACCAGTGGTTAGGTTGACTTTCTCAAGAAGGGTAAGCTGGCTAACGAATCTCTTTGCTTTATCATATGCCTCAGCCCAATCTCCATTGCCATTCATCCATGGAGATGGATAACTAGGAGGAGTTAAGTCTCCATCATTCTGAGCAAAGGTAGAAGCTGTAAGGAATGTAATTGATGCAATCAACAATGAAGACCTCATTTTTGTAGCAATTGCTTGAGATCTTCTGGGGATGAAAAAGGAAGAAAGGAAAAAACTCTAGGGGTTTCAAATTCTGGGGAAATGGCGGGGGATTTGTAGTGAATTTTGAATCGTGATGACAATAGAAAAATTTCCTCTGCATATGAACCATATTGTAATTAGACTTTCGTGCATCGTGGTAATTTCACACGGCATCATGCATATTCCTTGGGTTACCTAGACCAGCTATAGCTTCACGTGCATACTGTAGGGAAATTGGAGAGCAAAAAACGCTAAATTCATTTAGCTTTCCCCAGACTGTTATGTAAAGCTAAAACCCTGGTATATACCGATGGCAGGGTCCAAAAGTCTGATTTTTCTGGGGTTTTGGCTCCGTTCATCTGAATGGTTCAACGGATGAAGTTATTCCCAAGCTGCACCCAGTTCCAACAGGAACACTCGATTTTGAATTATAATCGGTCCGAGATTATGATCTGAACACTTGGGACGATTTGTTACCACACTGAGGTATCATGATTCCGGAATAATGAATCGCTTTCCCCTCACTTGGCGGGGTATCCGACGGTCATTTGTGCTTGTGCATCAAATGCATCCAATGCATCCAATGCATCCAATGCATGCATCGGTGAGATGGGATAAAGTACCCAGAAATATGGTTTGTCATATTATTTGATCTTCTGTGAGGTAATTTTTGTGATCACCACGAGAAGTTGAGGCTAGTGGAAGCTTTCCCATATCATTATACTGTTGAGGCCGAAAAAGAAGGAAGCGGTGCGCCGAGTGTTTGGAAATTAGATGATAGAAATTTGTAACCGACATTGAGCCGAGCCGATTCGAATCAAATCACTTGCCAAGACAAGAACACGTGAATGATACCAAAAGCAGCATGCCACATCAATCTTTTTCGTCCCATGAAGGCTCGGAATATGATTAAAGATGCATTCTCGTTTCCACCAACCAGAATAGCAAAATCTAGCCACGCCGATACATTTGACCTTAGTACCTGGAAAAGTTGACCTTGGTAGCAAATCATATTTGATCATTGATGGTGTTCATGCCTCCGAAATGAAATGTCCGAGGTTGTTCGCTTAGTGATGTAAATGAAGGGTAAAAAATGTCTTCAGCTTTCAATAATTCATTAAATAACGCCTTCATATTACTTTTTGGGAAAAAGCGTATTATTTTGAAGCTGTGTATAGCATATTAAGCCTTCGACAACATTATACTAGTACATGTCCTTTCACGGACAATATTGTCAAGTGAAATTGAGATACTTTTGAAGTTCTTCATTTTGAAGCTAATTCGATGATTGTGGGGCAGAGAAGCTATACCTAGTATAGATTCTTGACCTCTGTTCCCTTTCAACGGTTCGGAGCTTGGAAGTTCATGGCATCGGATCATTCCTCGAACGTTTTGGCGTTCGATGAGTCTAATAAGGATATAAGAATGAATGCCAACATTCTAGGCACCAGGAAACCAAAACCGGTTCGTAAGTGATTGGTGAACATAAAATCTTACATGCGGAGAGAGGCGCGCCGGGATGCAACCTGACTCATGCAAGTGCAGCGAGTTCAAATAAGCAAGCAAGAAAACTCTTCACACCCCAACATATGATAGGTGTATAACACGAACTAGAGAGCCCATCAGCATCTAAATTCAATAGCAAGTCTAGTGATACTGAGGTGCTCTTAAAACATTTTTATTGAGGGGCTGCAAAAGCTACAACCTAAGGGCACCCAAGGGGACTCAGTTGGTGCATCCTTTTCGATATTGAATCCACCTCTCAACCTTCTCTCCCAATCCCAATCCTCAATCGGTGCCACCATCTTCTCAAATCTCTCCTCCGCCTCCAACACCTCCTCCAATCTTGCTGCTTCTTCAATTTCCCGGTTCGTGAGCAAAGGTTCACGATCAACCCCCGCCTTCTTGACCCATTTATTGTAGTAGTTGATGACATAATCAGCCTCCTTATTAAGGAAGCGATCTGTCCTTGAATGCATCCAAGGAATGCTGGTATCCGTGGGATATCGTAGATTTTATCGCCTTTGGCGCATCCATTACACCAGTCCTTTCTACGTATAACGTAGAACCGCGGGTCCGTCTTCCAGAATGCGGGGGTGGTGTCGAGGTTTGTGAGGTTGCACTGTGTGCATTTCACCTCTACAGTGGCATTTTGAGGATATAGGAGATATTGATCAGATTTTGCTGTATATGGGAGCCCGCGGCGAGGCCAGGGTCTACCCGTTTCTTCTCTATCGAAAGCTTTTTTGTGAGGGCGTTTCAGCCCAGCCTCTTGCTTGATTGCATTTTGCCGGCTACGCCAGACAAAGTATCCTTCTTCTTTTTCGGAGAGCGCGAGAATTTACCAAATGCTGCAGCGATACCTAGCTTGGCATCGGTTTTGATAGCTAACTCCATATCGAAATTATAAAAATAATGATGTGGATGTGGGACAAAAAATATGATTCGACGAATAACAGCTTTCCGCTATACTGGTACATGAAATCGGCGTGAGGTTCAGGTTCTAAGTCTACATCCATGAAGTTCGACGCCCAAGTGAGGTCCTCAATTCTACTCAGTTCTACGCTACACTTGAAAGAGGTGCATACAGCCATAACGGGAAGAATCGTTTCAAGAAAAGCTGTTTGTGTCTCTAATAGGTATGTGTTGGAAGACATGAAAAGTCGTTCTTTTCTAAAGACATTCCTATCACAAATACCCAACATTGCCCAGTCATCCCAGTCACTCCAGTCATCCGACTCATTCCAATTATCGATTCTAAAATAACGTCGGAGACATGATGTCATTGGATATCTAGATATTAAATCAAACAATTAATAGAAATAACAGAAAATTCAATCAAAAACAAAATGAAGCCTCTAAGATCAGTAGTGTTGTGTTCACACGGTCTGCGACGGGCATTAATTAAGGATAAGAAAAAGGAAATCAAGGACCTAAATGATGGTACCATCTCCACCTACAGCTTCTATCATGTCTCTACAAACAGCAATGGGTTCCGCATGAAATCTTTTTCAGCGACGAAATGCCTTGATTCTAGTCCTTTCAGGCCTCCCTTTATTGATAATCCTATACACCTCAACCTAGCAAATTCTACGTATTAACAACAGGAGTAGGTGGTTGGCCCAAAATCTCATCTGATAGAGGATATTGAGTGGTTTAATGGGAAAACTTGATCATGTTAATGATAAGCTGCATCCAATTTCATTACCTTATTTATTCACACCGCAGTGAAGCAATATAAGGCACCTGTATATATACATACCATACTATGATACCAGGTATATTCGTCACGACCTATAAGAATGTAGCAGAAGTTACCAACACGCTCATATTGATGGACCCACCAGGCCAGAATAAGACAAGTAAACTATGCTGTAGCAACACTTCATCAGTTCCAACTCGAAGGAGGGTTGATATATTATAGTGCCAAGACGATGTAGTTTGTTTGTATATGTGGTATCATACCGGCCGCCTCACTATACGCTTTTTATTCGAATGCACTCGAGCTATAATGAGAAAAAAACTAATTTATATTTCAAATAATAATAAAAGTATATTTAATTGATTATCGACTTGCCGACACCAAAACCTTGCTGTATACAAGGTTTACCCAGTATAGATAATAGAAAATAAGAAACTCGTTTAAATAAATCACAATCCTGACAATCCGATTAATCTAAAATATCCTTATAAGCCTCAAACAAATCTGACTTGGAACTTTTTTTCAACTCTATTGAAATCATTTAACTTTATTAAAATCATTCAACTCTGACATCATTTAACCTTGAAATCATTCAATTTTATTCATTCAATTTATCTCATTCAACTCAAAATAATAATAATAATAATAACATTTTTTATTATTTGAAGTGTAAGTTAATTTTCTCCCACTATAGCTAGCTCCAACGTCTTCGAATAAAAAGCGTATAGTGGGGCCACCCACAATTATATATGTATATATATATCAAAATCACCCAAGCCGGTCACCGATTTGAGCAGCGCCAAAACTAAGAGATGCCAAAAATGAATTGTCCTCTGTGAGGCTCGAACTCACGACCTTTGGATTACCAGTAATTGTTATCAATTACCTCATTTTATATATGAGACCAACGCTCTACCAACTGAGCCAAGAAGACTTTTCTTTGATGTTGCACCTTGACGTAATTTACTAATATATTGCCCCGCTGCAAGTTTTTGCCCCTGCACTACCTAGGCATTTGTTGTATGGTATTTTTGAACCTTGATCACCTCTGTTTTCAAACAATAAGATCATTTTTTATCTGCTTGTGCCCTACCGCTGGCTGCAGTTTGTTGAGTATGTTTGTTTCATCTTTGCCATGAGTGAATATTGTGCATCGAAGTCTCGCAGCTATGGCTAATCATCTACAAACAAAAGTGACTACATACACCAAGTTGTAGTTTTCGTTAACCAACTTTAGAGCCAACTATTGTTTTTGAAGCGCAGATATCGATTGACTCAAGAGCATTATTGATTCTTCACAACTATCTATTTAGAGAACGGCAGCCGATGAGAAATTCGATTCTTTCCGGGATAATTACGTGGAATTTTAAACAATCGACTTTTGATAGCTCAAATAAGTATATTTGATCGATAGGTAAGTCTACTTAATCGCTTTTTCTCCCCGTCATACCCAAGCGAAGACGGGTCTTCATGTCTTCATCCACCTTTACACCTCACCTCTACCACACTCTTCTCGCTCATCTGAAAATGTAACTTTACATCTGTTTTCAAGAGCGGTTCAAAAATCGGATGTCAAGGCAGTCGAATATTCAAAGTAATGGAAACATTCGAGGTCGTGTTCCGACGAACTCTCTTTTACAAACACTTGATTTCTACATGAATCCATAAACGCTTTTACACAGCAACATCTTTATACATGGGAAAATCTGGAATAACGTAAACCACAACTGTGATTACATATTTCCTCTTCTAAGATGGCAGAGAATTCTCGATACAGATCAAACTTCCTACCGTGAGATACTGTCAAGGTACAGTGTTCTTTCACCCGATTTTCTAGTGCTTTGAGGTTTCCCCATCATATATCTTACTTGTGAGAAGTCAATTGAATAAGTGTTCTTAAACTTTCGTTGCATTTCTGACTAGACTAAAAGCCAATCAGACGACTTCACCTTAAATTTGTGTTGCACGCTTGAGTTGGTAGGATTCAATGAGATGGACTCTTTTGCATATTTGTTGCATATCTGAGTTGTTCAGAAGTCAATTAGATTGATTCTCTTGAAATATCGCACGAGTATAATTTCAGCAGAGCCAGCTACAATGCATTGATTTTAATGTTTGCTGTAAGCTGAGGCATAGGAAAGGCAGCTAGATTTCTGCCTCTTCTCACCATCGAGCCTCTGAATGGAACGCAGTCTAGTCCATGCGGAAAATGTATTTAGATTTCAATTATCTATTGCAATGAGTCAGTTACCACGAGCATATAGATCCAAGTTTGATCCATCAAAGTATCTGTAATGGTTGCAAATAATCTACTGTATATAAGGAGAGTGTACATTGCTATTCGCAGAAGTGAATATATCCGCACCAGTTTCCTCATGATTTAAGAACAATTAACGATGAATGATTAAATCTATTCGATGATCAATGAATATTCACAATGACAACATGAATCTAGTTTGAAAATTCACATCTAACCAGTAGTTCCACTCCTATATAGAACTTTCTGCTTTTGTCTTCATTCCTCCCTAGCATATACCCATCATCTCAACTAAAGTCCTAAAAAACAACTACACCTACCAATTCCACATATAAACATCAACAGCGTACTCTCCACCAACTTAAGAAACCCCCAACCTCACCATCCACCATCCCTTCTCAACCCTGTACCAGACCCCTCCACCACCAAAAATGCACCCAAAAACCCACGGTACCTACCCCTTTTTCTCCTCACAGCCTCCAACCTAACCTTCCTTTTTATCTCCTTACCGTTTATACCCCGCTTTATTTATTTATGGTTTAAATCTTATATTCGACCCTTAATATACAAAATACAAACAAAAATCCTAGGACCCCACTCAAAGACGAGCGAAAAACTTGATGGTGGGACCTCGAGGAGATAGAAGAAGAAGGAGGAAATGAATGGGTTTGAAGTTATTAGATGGGATGAAATTAGCTTGGGGTTTGGGGAGAAGAGAGAGAGAGGAGAGAGAGAGAAGAGAGGAGATTTGGGGAAGGATTTTAATTACAGTATAGTGTGGTTGACGATAGATGTGCGAGAGAAAGGGGATAGCGTTACGGATGAAGTTTGGGGGAGTTGGAGGAGTTTTAAGGGGTGAGGTGGGAGATTTTGGTCTGGTGTTTGAAGAGATGGGAGTTCGGTAGATTTACATCCGAAATTTATATAAAGGAGGAGAGGATGAGGAATATAAATTACCAATGAGACAAACAATGCAATCATAATAATAACAATGGGATGAAAGTGCCGGTCTCTGTGATTTTAAAATATCTCCCCTCTAATTATCAACCTCAAAATATCGAAACATAGAAACATCTAATTCCTCACATGAAGATCCCATGAGATACCTCCGGTCAACTCATCCCTCATCCATCAAAATTGCAATCACACTCCCAAATAAACCACCAAAATACCTCTTCACTTCTTCCACATAAATTTATCCTCCTCCCCTAATCTCATTTTTCACCCCTCGCCTAACTATTAGTAACTTCCACTCTAATCATACCACCTCCCACAATATTCTATCTATCAAGTTCCAATTTTCCGTCTCAGCAGCACAAAACCATATATATAAATAAGATTACTAACTAGCACTCACTCACTTATCATCAAAATTTAGGATTATTTCCTACCCAAGATTACATTTTTCTTTCTTCCTTCCTTTTTCCTTCATTTGTATCCGCTTAGACAGTCTATATATCTCTATCTTCATCTTCTATTCCGTTTCTCTTTCTTTCCCAATTCCGCTTCATATCTACATCTATTCCCCTTCTTTTCTCTCTATTCATCCCGTTATTTATATATTCTCATCCATGCACATCTTCCTTCTATAAAGAGACAGCCCATGGCCATTCATTCATTCATTCATCCATTCATCTACAAATTATTTATTTCAATACCTTTATATCCTCCCATCATCATTGTCTTTTATTATGCGAGATACATACATATAATTATATAAATCGAAAGAAATAGAAATCATAGAATATCTATTTAATACAAGTCACAGCCCAGACCTAGAAGAGATGAATGAATTACCCAGTATTAATATAAAGAAAGGTATAATTTCTTGAAGAAGTTGTGTGTGGGTGTGCTGGGTACATTGAATGGTAAATATGATTTAGATCGAAGTAGAACGTGATCTATATTGGATGGCTATTCTAAGGAATATGAGTTGGCGATTACCTATTGAATAATGGCTATATCGTATGTATTTATCAATATCTATCTCATAGCTTGGATGAAGTTTGAAAATGAAAAGATGTTTCTCCTCAACGCCATCCATGCATAACCAACCATGCAACCATTTATGCAGTCGCCATGAAACTATGTAAGAAGCTAAAATTTTTGTCATCCATCCCATAACTAAAAGATATAAATATTCATGGATGATTGAAAAAAAAACATGCAAAAACTCCACAACTATGCATGCACCGAACCCCATGGTATCAAAAATGAAATAAAGATTAAAGTGAGAAATCAAACTCCTTAAAAGCCGCCTTGAAAGCCTCCGCATCACTTTTCTCCTCATCCTCTGTCTGAGCACAATCTCTCCACTGAATTCTCTTCTCCAGACTTAACAATTTAGCTAGAACCGTTCTACCGAACTGGAGATTAAAGCGCACATTCCAATCGAATGGCATCGTAATGCATTTTGATTTTCCTTCTAGATTTTCTTCGGTAGGAGAAGTCCAAATCCAAACACGGAAAAAATCGCTATCATTCTGACCGATTTCTGGATCTCTGACCTCGAAGGGAGGATATTTGAGGTTTTCAGCTTCGACACGGAAGGCCGCTTCAACGAGACCCTTCTGAATGGTTTCCGTAGGCACAGGAATCAATTGCCAATGTGTATGAACACCATTTCCTTTGCTGATTTCGTAGGTGACAGCACCCAACTTGTTCTCACTGCGTTGCGCAATCATATTCTGTAGAGCTTCTTTGTATTTGACCATTTCATCGTAAGTTCTTTGTTTAGAATCCTCCTCTGGTATTAAGGCCAAGGTAGGAGAGTGTTCAAGTGGAATAATTAAGGCGTGTGCCGGAAAGTCAATACCCATTGAAGCATTAGTAGTAGCTGTGGTTAAAGGACCTTTCGCAATTGTCAAATATGCTTCATTGCCAATGGACGCGATAAGATGAGTAGCTAAGTTTGGATTCGAGAGACAGAAGAAACATTCACCAGGTCCTGGAGGTGGTTGCCTTTGACCTCTACGTCCTCGGCCACGTTTATAGTCATTTCCTCCATACCTAGAATAAGGCTCGGGCTCGAGGGCTGCTCGTTTCCTCTCGTTGGGTCGAGCTACAAATGGCGATGCCGTGGTACCAGCAGGTAATGGGGCTAGTGCATCAACTGTTGCCTGTAGAGAAAATGCATATAAAGCCTTCTGTTTCTTTGGGTTGCCATGAGGCGCCAAAGATATGAATCGAGTGAGAGGCCGAAAGTCAGGAGCATCTGGAGTTGGGGCATGAAAAAAAGGTTCTCGCTCATAAAAATAATCTGGGGATGCAGAAAAGTGATAACGGGGTTTCAAAGCTGCGCATAGATCTGCGATATGATCGCCAGCATTTGGGTGCTGCGAATCATCGGGAATTGGGACTTTTGAACCTGTTCGAATCGATTTGGGCCAGCAGGTCGTCAGAAGAATATCCGCCGTGTTCGCTCCGTGGAGGGCCTTCGCATCCCCAACAGTGTGGAAAGGCAGATAGGATTCCTTAGATAGTCCTCCAATTATGTTCTCGTCGAGTAGCCCGCCGAGCGCAACTATTTTGATTCCTTCTGAAGTCTTTGTGGTACTTCTTTTTGCAAGATAGTGCAGATTTGGACATATCTAAGACGATGAGTAACGAATCTTGTGGCCATTGAGGAGAAATTTTACACACCTCCTCATCTTTTTCAATCTTTTCAATAATTCTTTTCGGTAGAGCCGACGATCCAACGGTGAAATATGTAGGTAATGGTATAGGGATCTTTCCTGAAATCAGGTCTGTAACTGTGTCGTCGGCTTCTGTGTCTTCAGCTGCAGCGAAAAGGTTTCCTGCCACAATAGCGAGAGCAAAATTATTCTTGAGTTGCAAAGATGTTAACTTGGTAAAAGCATTTTGTATATGACCGTTCACATCGCCGAGAACAATTCTGTCGATGGATTAGTTGGAATTCACAAAGTGAAACATGTTGTATGCGATCATGGCTGACAAGCTCAAAGATCAGGTATTACCCATTGGTATTGTCAGATAGAATACTTACATCTTGGATGACATTTTGACCTTAAATAATTCGAGTCGTGCACGGAAAAAGGCTGTTGTGAAGCTCAAATAGAGTAGTAAAGATAATATCAATATATACTTTCAGAGATCTTTTGCGAACGCGATTTGATTTTCGATAAGAAAGCTCGAAAGCTCATATCTTAGCGTGAAGCTAATGTAAAAGCGGCAAAGTGGGACTTTTTGCCGGGCGGTCAGGCAATTTGAAGTAAAAAAATTAAAAGTTTCCATCCTTTCGCGAATATTGATGCTGATATCCAGAATTTGTAGCGGATATCGTAGACTTTGGGGTGACTTAACTCTACGATGCCTGTCACAACTTCCGGAAGGATAATCAAGACCCGAAAGGGCAAGAAGGGTACTGCCCATCAGAAAAATCATCGATGGGAATCTTTTACTACGAAAATATCAAAATTAAACTCCCTCGACCCATTACGAAGAGTTCGTCGACATGACCTCGATGCCGAAGATACTTCTGCGACTACATCATATTTCAAAGCCGGTTTGGAGAAATGGAGCGAACTCAATCTATCATCTGGATTCATCTCCTTTGCAGAGGAGGTCCTTCCGCTATGCGACAGTTTACCGCAAATTCTACATTTCGAGGACAAGATTATGGGCCTCTTCGTTAAATACATGGAAGGAAAGCAAAGGGAATCATTGGAGCCATTGTTAGAGTTAATTACAGACTTTGCGCATGATCTGGGACCCCGATTCGAAAAGCACTACGCAAAAGCACTGGAATTGGTTACATCGATAGCAGGAACTCCTCAAGATGTCGCCGTTATAGAATGGAGCTTTACATGCCTAGCATTCCTGTTCAAATATTTGTCGAAACTTATTGTACCAGATTTACGTCCTACATACGATTTAATGGCACCATTACTTGGAAAACATCGTCAACCTCCACATATTGCCCGTTTCGCAGCAGAGGCCATGAGTTTCCTCATCAAGAAAGCTGGCGCACCGGCTCACAGAGAGAAGGCCCTTCCATTAATCGTACGACATGCGAAGTTGGATCTCCTGAGTATCGCAGACACGAAACAATTTGGCCTCTACTATCATGGAATAATGACCTTGTTCGCCGAGGCTATGAAGGGTAACGGGCTAACTGTACATACGTCTGGTCCAGCAATCTTCATGTCACTTTTCCTAGCAATCGAAGAGAGTGATTTTGGGGAAAAGGAAGCTTCGCCATGGGTAGATGTCATATGTGGTGTACTTACTAGTATCGTTCATCATACCACCCCAGAGACTTTCAAGGAAATCCTAGAATTAGTATTGGAAGAGGCAAATACTCTTACCGATTCCTTTACGCAGTCAAAGACAATGTATAGTTTCAACAAACTTCTACTCTCAGCCCGGACAATAGGGATTGTGGCTGGTGTTCGACGAGCTTCACGAGTTCAGAATTGGCCAGCCTTGCTACAGGCATTATCTAATATCTTGAAAGCAGTTTCCAAGAACGCATCCTTAGTCGCGGCCGACGACAAACATTTAGATCTTTGGAAATACCTCATTGAGAGTACAGCAATCGCTCTAACGTATTCTCCAATGGATTCCACAATACCTTTAATTTCTCCTTTCATGGATGCCCTTACCAAGGACCCATTGGCAAAATGGTTCTTGACATTCTGCTCCTACTTGTCGCAAGGAGAGCCTGAGCGCTTCCGAACTATTGCATTACCTTACTTTCAAAGGTTGGTTTGGCTCATTCATATATCTCCATCACATGCTAACTAGACCTTAGATTTATTGTTACACATTGGTCTGATGCTGAAAACGGAGATACCTTGTGTGTGCTATTACCGAAGATGGTAGCATCAGGGGTACTTCCGAGTCGATATGGAAAGGATGCATTTTCACTACCTCAATCTTGGCAGGACCAGATTGTCAGCAAATTCGAACGGCTAGAATTACAACCTTTCCCTGAACAAGTGTCAACAGCTACTTATAATCGCAGTCCCAAAACATGGCATGATCGATGCTTACCTAAATATAATGCTCTGTTAGAAATTTTAGAGTGCACTGCTGTACACCCATCAACAAACGCAAGAATTGCAGAAATTCTACTTCGCAAACTCAAACTTGCGCTCAGGCCATCTTCTTCACTTGCGCCCGAGGAAGCTCATTTCATTGTTGGTCGAGGTTTCAGTTCCTTCTCCCGTATGACTAAAGGAGCTGGTGAGGTTGATAGAGCATTGGAACCATTACTACGTGCAGCAGCTCCTCGGTATGCTCGATTGCCAAATTTCTTAGAAGCACTATTAGGTTACAAAGCAAGCCTCAAATTGTCCCCTACACCTGACGAGGGGAAATCGAACGAGGAAGAGGACACGAGCGATTCAGAAGCTGAATTTGACCTATTGGTGCGATCTCTCGTAGAGAATCTCTCATCCGATTCTAGCGAATTACGCCTTCTTTCTCTACGGCTCCTAGAGCACATTCATGACAGTGATCACGGTGTATCTTCGGAAGCAATTTCACTCATGATTATGATCGAGCAAACCCCCTTGGATTTACAATCTGCTCGTTCCGCTTCTATGCATATCCGCAAACTGGCTTCAATCTATACTTCACAAATGGCGATACCTTGGATGAAATATGCTATACCATCATTCTGTTTTGGTATGCTTACTGTGAAGATGGCGCAGATTTGGGAAGACACGAGTGCTGCTCTAAAACAGATCGCTGAATCCAAAGTCGGCGAGGAAGCAGTTGCTGTCTTGACATTCAAATGGCTGGAGACACCATCAGTCAAGTGGAGTGGGCCTCCAGCCCCCATTGAGAGAGATCAAAACAATGGGTTAACTGACTTCGAGTGCTCAAATCTCAATAATCTAGACAAACTTGCAAACGAGACAGACTTGGAAGTCCGCAATGCTCGTGATACTATGCTTCAAAAATTTGAGGTTGCTCAACAATTGGTTGATGCACAGCCCAGCGCTGCTAGATCTCAAGCGCTTCGTGTTCTGTCTGCAGTTCCTATGATTGGAGAAAGACGATCTCGACAACTGATTCCAATGTTCCTTTCTTGGGCCAGCAAAACCTCCGAAGAAGCTGATCAGACAAATGAGGAGGATGAAGCAGTTGTGAGTGATTGGACAAGGAAGGACCAGAAGGCTCTCTTGGATGTATTGGGCCTGTTTGTCAATCCAAGATCCATTTTCAAGACAGATGAGGTTCACGAAGCACTTTTGGGATTATTGGCGAATGGTGACATTGAAACTCAGAAGTCTGCTTTGAAGGCTGTCTTGACATGGAAAAACAAGAGCGTCAAGCCCTATCAGGAGAATCTCCTGAATTTGCTCGATGAAGCTCGGTTTAAGGATGAGATTACTATTCTTCTTCAAGGTCAAACCTTAGTTCAACCAGAGCATCGAGAAGCCCTTATGCCAATTCTTCTCAGATTGCTATATGGACGCACGATTTCTCGGAAGGGCGCAGCAAGTGGAAAGCAAGGTATGGAGGCAAGAAGGTTGACCGTGTTAAGAAATCTGAGTGTCGAAGATATTGGGGGATTTTTAGATATTGCCCTTGGTGATTTGAAAGATCTGGATCTAGTAAAGGACGGAGCTGTTCAAATGTCGGTCTTTGAGAAGGAGTTGCTGGGTGCGAGGAAGCAAGTTGGTTTCACAAACATGATGGAAGCAGTGCTCAAGGAATTAGCCACCAAGGTTGTACCTCTGACTCGGAAATTACTGGAAGCAGTATTGTACTGTTTGGTAATCGCTTCACGCCAACTACAGGGTGACTCAACTGAAGAAAACGAAGAAGAAGAAGAGAGCAGCAAGACCTCCTTGTTCAAAGTTGTTCGACAGACTGGATTGAAGTGTCTCATACTCCTGTTCAACAATTCGGCAGACTTTGACTGGTCTCCATATGTGGATCTCATTGTGACCCAAATTGTCCAACCCAGACTCGATAATTTACCAATCGAAACTGCACAAGGTGTTTCGGGTCTCCTCCGATTGTTTTCTGCTTGGTCGGCCTCGATGAAGACTGCTTTACTTCTTGGTAGCCACAGCCAAATCTTGCCAAAGGTAGCAGAGTGTTTAGCACCTTCAAAATCTAAAGATGAAGTCAAACTATTCGCTCTTTCCATCATCCGAGGTGTCGTCAAGTGTGCACAAGAGGAAGCAGGAGGAGACAAAGGAACAATAAAGCAACAGCTTCTGGCACCGAATATGGATCACTTCCTTATTCAGATAGGTGGTATTCTTCGTACTCATAACGATATGAGCAAAGATTTGCTCGAAGGTTGTGTTGAAACCGTCTCTGAGCTAGCACCTTTCGTGTCAAACTCGACACAAGGGCGCAACTTGGTTGATGTATCAGTTTTCTTACTCGATCAGCCCTCGCGAAGAGTTACTCCCAAGACTAAAGCCGGTTTGCTTTTGGTTCTAGAACACTTTGTACCTCTCTACGATCTCCAAAATGATGTGGACCTCAAGGATCGAGTTTACCACACTGTCACTTCTCTCTTTGGTTTCTTCAAAGACAAGGTTAGCAGAGAAGTATTATCACGAGTGCTGTTAGTGTACTCAGACAAAGATCCTGTTTTGAAAGAGGTGGCAGCATTGTGTTTAGATCTCAATTCTTTTGCTGAAGGACGACTTGACGAACCAGATTACGATCGCCGACTGAAGGCCTTCAATGCGATCAATGCCAAAAGAGATATCGACTTCAATTCTCACCAATGGACACCTTTAATTTTCAATATGCTCTTCTACATCAAGCATGACGAAGAATTTGGAATTCTGTCATCGAATTCTTCAGATGGAGTGTGTCGATTTATTGAAACAGCTAAAGATGCGAAGCAAACTTCAGAGTTTCCAGCTTTCCAAAACATGCTTTCCACGATCTTAATTCCAGCCCTTTTCGCCGGTGTCCGTGAACCCTCTGAAATTATCCGTCGCGAATACATGAAAGTTATGGCGCATTTGATCCGCAACTTTTCGGATTGGTCTGAAGTGAGCGATATGCACAGTCTCTTGGCTGGCGAAGATGAGGTAGAATCTTCATTCTTTAACAATATCATTGCTGCAGGTAAAGGTCGTCAATCCAGCGCTTTAGGGCTACTTTCCTCTGCCGCAGAGAAGGGAGAGTTAAGCAGCAAAAATGTCAGCCATTTCTTCATTCCTCTCATCGAGCATTTCATTTTCGACAGAGCGGAGGGCAACGATGCACATAATCTTGCCGCCGAAGCTACGACTACCGTTGGAATTCTCGCTGGTTCGTTGGAGTGGCAACAATATCGTGCCATGCTGAAACGGTTCATTGGATATGTTCAAGCCAAACCTGATCTAGAAAAACAGATCATCCGTCTACTTGGCAAGGTTATCGATGCTTTGGCACTTGCAGCACAACCTCCTGTCGATACTGACATGGAAACTGACAAACCTAAGATTCAAAGCAAATTGGCGATCACAATGCCTAAAGAACCTAAATTTTCAGACGACCTTACTTCAAACATTTTGCCACCTTTGACAGATTATCTCCACGATAAGGACGAATCAACCGTCAGCTTGCGCGTTCCTGTTGCGGTCATCGTTGTTAGGCTGCTTATGCTTTTGCCACAGGAGAAAATGAACGAACGACTTCCAGCCGTTTTAACCGACATTTGCCATATTCTCCGTAGTAAGGCACAAGAATCGAGAGATCTAACTAGAGATACCTTGGTTAAAATTTGCGTTTTACTTGGTCCATCTTGCTTTGGCTTTGTGTTGAAAGAACTTCGCAGTGCTTTGGCCAGAGGTTCCCAACTTCATGTGCTCTCATACACAATGCATTCCATGTTAGTAGCCACGACACCAGAGTACGCCCCAGGTGATCTCGACTACTGCTTGCCTTCAATTGTCGCCATCATCATGGATGATATCTTTGGTGCTGTTGGGCAAGAGAAGGATGAGGAAGGATATATCAGCAAGATGAAGGAAGTCAGGAGTAGTAAAAGTCATGATTCTATGGAGTTAATAGCCAAAACAGCTACTCTAAGCCGCTTAACAGACTTGATTCATCCAATCCGAGTACTGCTGAAGGAGAAGCTAAATACCCGTATGGTTCGAAAGATCGATGAACTTTTGAACAGGATCAGTTCTGGTTTACTCAAAAACACAGCCGCCGGAAGTCGTGATAGTCTCGTATTCTGCTATGAGGTTATCCAAGATGTTTACAACAGTCAGAAACCCCAAGCCAAAGGAGGTAGAGATGATTATAGACTTAAACGCTATTTAATACAAAAAGGTGCCAAGAGAGGTGCAGACCGTGGTGCTACGACCATCTACACCTATAAGCTTGTCAGATTTGCCTTTGACGTTATGAGGTCCGTTCTCAAGAAGCATGATAGTCTCCGAACGCCCAGCAATCTCGCAGGCTTCATCCCAATCATTGGTGATGCAGTCGATCAAGGAGAGGAGGAAATCAAAGTTGCGACTTTCAAACTGCTGAGTACAATTGTCAAGGTACCACTGAAAGTTGACGGTGATGGGACAAATCTTTACCGGGTCGCCACAGCCGAAGCTATCAAATGTATATCTGGATCTTCTTCGACTACCTCGGATATTGCTCAAGCTGCTCTGAAATTAATTTCGGCTGTTCTGAGAGATCGTAAGGATGTTCCTGTTAAGGATAGATCAGTTGATGATATCCTAGAGAGAATGAAGGACGATATGACAGAGCCAGAGCGACGCCACGTTACGTTCAATTTCTTGAGAGCTGTGTTGGACTCCAAGGTTGAGACTGCCGTTGTATACGATATTCTTGACTACGTCGGTACAGTGATGGTAACAAATGACGACAAAGATACCAGAGACTTGGCACGTGGTGCATATTTCCAGTTCCTTAGAGATTTCCCGCAGAAAAAGAGTCGATGGACAAAGCAATTGGCATTCATCGTTGCAAATTTAAAGTACGATAGGGAAGGTGGAAGATTGTCCATACTGGAAGTCATTCACCTACTTTTGTCGAAATCTTCGCATGACTTTGTTCAAGAAGTTTCCGCGACATGTTTTGTGCCATTGATTTTTGTTCTTGCAAATGATGATAGTGAGAAATGCCGTATGGCAGCCGGAGAAGTTCTCAAGGAGATCTTCAAGAGAGCTGACCAGGAACGTATGACGAGTTTCCTCACTCTCCTTCGATCATGGATCAAGCAAACCGAGAATACTTCAGTTGTTAGGTTGGCCTTACAAACCTATGGATTCTACTATAATTCTCAATCTGAAGTGGAAGATACAGATGTCAAAATCCTACTCGCATCTGTTTCCCAGACCATTGAAACAGCAAGCGATCATGAAGCAGATTGGGAGTTAATATATGCAGCCCTCCAACTTACTGCGACTATGTGTCAGAAATTTCCCGATACACTCTTCTCTTCTAAGACATCAGCTTTATGGTCAGCTGTACGAGTATGCTTATCATACCCTCATGCATGGGTTAAATTATCCGCAGCAAGGCTTATCAGCACATACTTTGCAGATTTTGCAAGAACTAATGCTGAAGCTGGCCTCGAAGGCTTGCCTCTTAAGGGATCTCGTGGCCTCAAACTCACTGGCGATGACATCTCTGATTTCATTCGCCGCATAGTTGGAATGTATAAAACACCCGGACTTACCGAATTACTCGCAGAGGAAATTGTTAAGAATCTCATCTTCCTTGGTCGCTGCGCCGGTTCCAATAATCTGAAATGGAAATCATCTCAAAAAGCCGATGCAGAAGAAGAAGATTTGGAGCCTGAGGCTGAGGATGAGGAGGAGGTTGTTCAAAACACAGCTCTACAATATCTTTTCGGACGCTTATCATTCATATTAAGAAGAGAAACTTCACCACCTAGAGCATCCGCCCTAGTCCCCAAAACCTCCGCACTCCAACTCCTCCAAATCCTCAGCAGTAAACTCGAACCAGAATCCCTGATTCCATCCCTCCGCACCATCATCCTTCCTCTACACAATTTGACCGATCCCTCGATTCCAATGCCTTATTCCACCGATGATCTCTTCCGCAGTAATTACGAAGCGCTAAAGTCGTCTAGTGAAGAATTACTCGAGACGCTGAAGAAGAGAGTTGGAACTCAGGAGTACTCGGATACATTGTTGAAGGTTAGAGAAGGGGTTAAGGAAAGGAGGGCTATGCGGAGTGGAAAGAGGAAGATTGCGGCGGTTAGTCAGCCAGAGAGGTTTGGGGAGGAGAAGAGAAGGAAGGGAGAGAGGAAGAAGGAGAGGAGGAAGGAGAGGGGTGCCGAACATAGTAAGAAGAGGAATGTTTGGTAGGTTTTTTGGTGGGTTGTGGTGTGTTGATGGGATGGGATGGGGTTTGTGTATTGGAGTGTTATGGATGAAAAGAGGCGTTGATGGGTGGGAAAATTGTATCTGGTGCGAAGGAAAGGAATTGATAGTGTCGCATTCGAGAGTAGAATAGAATACTAGTAATTATTCAATAGATGTTTAAGAGTTTGAGAGCTGAGTTTATATCATTATTCATTACCTCGTGATCATGCTATTTATTTATAATACATGGCATTTCAATCGTAAGATTACATTCCCGAGTCATCCTCTTTCTAGCATGTGATTGATATAGAATAGAGCTTCGGATCTATTTTATCTTTTCGTAAATACATATTTACCACATCTTTCCGAGAATTCAACGGAGAATAAATAAGAGAATGGGTTTGTGAGGGGGGAGATATTTGTCTCTGTTTTGTTGGAGACGTGTCTGTATATTTATGTGCTATCGTACATTCCTGGGCTTCTATCATTGGTTCAATTCATGATGCTAGAGATTTTATACAATATATCCGTCTTGCTAAGTTTTAGGTTGTTGGTTTTGATTGTGTGGTATTTCGGGATGTCTTTCCGATGTTGGTTTGTTGTTGAGGTTGCCTTTGAGGGTTTCGTCTAGCTGTTGGTTACTTACGGTGCCTTCTGCGTGGATATTTGCCAGTAAGTCTCGAAATTTCCAGTCCAGGTCAGGGCCACAAGCAACCAGTAAAAGCCCTATTATCTCCAGTAGTCCTAATTCGCCGGCCCCTCAATCCCCGCATTCCCTTCTCCCTCTTTCCCCTCCCCCCCGCTTTCATTATCCTTCTTCCTCTCCGTCCTCGTCCCATCATTCCAAAACTCCAAATTCCCATCCTCACTCAACGTCCCCTTCTTAACCAACATCCCCTGTTCCTTCATCAAATCCTCAATCGTCAATTTGCGATCGCCAAAGATACCCAGATGATCGGATATTACATGACGATTTTTACACGAGGGACAGGTTATGAGCACGGAACCGGAATGATAGCCTTGCTTTGATATGCGGTGCGTACTGCGGGCTGAGCAGGGTGTACAGGTGAATGTTAAGTCGTAGGAGGGTTGGGGGCGCGGGGCGGGGTGGGCGTGGAAGAGGAGGGGAGGTGAGGGGTTTGGTGGCGTATGTGCGGGTGGTGGGCTGTGTGCTGTGGGAGGGGAAAAGTATTTGTGTTGGTTTTGGAGCGCAGATTCGAGGGGCTGCTTTGCAGGTTGTGTGGCGTGAGAGAGATAGAGCGCGAAAGGCTGAAAAGGAGGAGACTTTGAGAGACATTGTGACGTCTTTGAGGCTGGTCGTGATTCTTGATTGGATGGGAATAAAGGGCTTTGGTTGGAGATTTGGAATCGCGAAATCTTCTTCTGCTCGTAGAAACTTGTTTCAAAGGATTGGGGACTGGTTGATGGGTTGCGAGAAATGCGGTTTTGAGTAAAAGTCCTTGATGGAGTGGAAGTTTGGGGAAGGCTGCGGAATTTGGAGGGATTGGGAAAAAGTTATGTTCACCGCCTTTTGTTGATCATTATTCTGCCAGAAATGACGAAGTGTAAGGCTACGGGAGAGCTAGTAGAAGAGCTGAATAGTCTAGTGTATTAATGTATCAATGTTTACAGCTTCTATTGTTAAGTTTATAGTCAATTCCTAGAATAGTATAAATCTCACAACCTTTTAGATGATTTTATACACCCGACATAACCTTACAGCTTTTGCTCATAGTTTATTTCTACGCCTTCACTATCAGGGATTAGTGTGTATAATACCGTCGGTGACTAACGTACCCTTACGGCAGTAGTTAATCCGAATCCGAAACTATTCACAGTACAGTCTCGAACTTGAACCTTCAAGAACTTGTTCGTTCGTTGTTTTGCCTTCTTAAGAACTCATTTTTTTGTTTCTTATGTTTTTACAGCCAAGCACATTCTCGGATTTTCTACAACGTATTAAAGTTCTACTACCTCATTTGCTTATTATCTGCCTTGACAGAATTATATGGCAATTCTTGAAGCCTAGATCCTGTCTAACCCCGCGCCGCGCCATACAATATCGAGGAAACTCAATTTATTTCAGTCCTGGAGATTCAGCATAGTGGTACCTTTATCTGGAGAGACTGAAACACTCAACAGGAAGCTGAATATTCTCGAATATGATTTCTGGGCGTGGTAGAGCGAGGATTCGTGCCCCTCGGAGGGTATGTATTTCACTTCTTTTTTACTTCAACACTTCATAACCTTTCTTTTGCGAACCATACTACGTACGTAGTACATCTACAAATACATTCACATACAATTTCGGAACTTCATTTGTACACAGTTCAGTGTCGAGTAATCAAAGATGGCTCCTCCTCAAGCACTGCCATTTGATTCTGCGATTGCGCATGCCTTGAAAACAAGTCAGGTGGTAGTCCGCCCTGCAGCGTTTTTCCTTCAATCGCAAACATATCTGACCCTTTCTTCGTTCTCCGCTGACTTTTTTGTTCTTTTACAAATAGGCTTTCGGACGCGCGGGAGCACAAAATGAATTCGATATTCAATGGGATATTTTACAAAATGCTCTCCAAGAGATTCACGAAAAGAATGCCGGAACACTCTCTTTCGAACAACTTTATCGAGCATCTTACAAAATCGTTTTGAAGAAAGAAGGGGATCTACTTTATGATAGGGTCAAAGTTTTCGAGGAACAATGGTTTGCGGGAAAAGTGATGCCGGATATCAGGAAACTTATTACTGCAAACTTGGTTAATGTGGCTACCGGTGGTGTTTCTGGGACCGCGGCAAACGAACGGAGACTTACCGGCGAACAATTTCTGGAAGGATTGAAAGCTTCATGGACAGATCATAATGTTTGTATGAGTATGACAACAGATGTACTCATGTATATGGATCGTGTGTATTGTGGCGACAATCGTAAGGCTTCCATTTACACCACTGCCATGGGCCTCTTCCGAGATCATATTCTTCGTTCACCACTCCTAGAAAATTCAAGCATCATCACTTTCGATATCCTGAATTCGGTTATATTGGATCAAATTGGAATGGAAAGAGAGGGAGATGTCATCAATAGACATTTAATCCGTTCTGTTATCTATATGCTAGAAGGTCTCTACGAAACCGATGAGGAGAACGAGAGCGACAAATTATATCTTACTGTTTTTGAACCAGCATTTCTGGCGGCTAGCAGGAAGTTTTACCAAGCCGAATGTCAAACATTGCTGAGGGATTCTCCTGCAAGTACTTGGCTACGTCAAACGAAAAGGCGCCTGGATGAGGAAAGTGATCGGTGTGATACGACTATTGCAAGTTCCACAATCAAGAAAATTCAAAAAGTTGTTGAGCAGGAATTGATCAGCAGTCATCTGAATGAGTTTCTTGCGATGGAGGGAAGTGGATTGCAGGCAATGATTGAAAATGACCGATTTGATGATTTGACCATTTTATATCAACTCATTAGCCGCATAGATCCAAGCAGAGATCCTTTGAAGGTCGCACTACAAGCTCGTGTGGTACAACTAGGGTTGGAAATCAATAAAATCATCTCTAATGGTGATATCGGTGGTACTACAGCAGAAGATAACAAAGCTGAAGCAGAGGAGGAAGATGCGGAAGGTTCGAAGAAGAAGGTCAAGCCAATGAATGCTGCTGCGAAGCAAACTCTTGCAGCCATCAAGTGGGTTGATGAGGTTTTACGATTGAAGGATAAGTTTGACAATATGTGGAGGACGTGTTTTATGGAAGATCTCATCCTACAAACAGCTATCACTAAAAGCTTTTCCGATTTCATTAATCTGTTTGATCGATCTTCCGAATTCGTCTCCTTGTTCATCGATGACAACCTTAAGCGTGGAATCAAGGGCAAAACCGAGCTTGAAATTGATGAGGTTCTGGATAAGGCCACTACTTTACTCCGATATATTCAGGATAAAGACATGTTTGAGAGATATTACAAGAAACATCTTGCAAAACGTCTACTACTCAACAAGTCTGAAAGCACCGACGTTGAGAAGCAAATGATTTCAAGGATGAAACTAGAAATTGGCAATTCATTTACGACAAAACTGGAGGGCATGTTTAAGGACATTACAATGTCTGAGGAACTTAGTTCTAATTATCGCAATCACATCAATAATCTCGGAGATAAAGATAAGAATCAAATCGAGTTGTCTGCTATTGTTCTCTCTACGAATTGTTGGCCTACGGAAATCATCGGTGGTATCCCATCGCAAGAGGAAGGTCCTCGACAATCTTGCAATTGGCCTCCTCAATTGCAAAAGTTGCAAGATTCTTTCAAAGCATTTTACCTCAAAGATCGTAATGGCCGAATGTTAACCTGGTTAGGAAATCTAGGTAATGCTGATATTCGTTGTAATTTTCCAGCCATTCCAGGTGAGACGGGGCCGAAGGGCAGGGAGCGGAAGTACGAATTGAATGTCAATACTCATGGCATGCTCATTTTGATGCTTTTCAATGATTTTCAGGGAGGACAAGAATTGTCGTATGAAGAAATACAACAAAGTTTGAATATTACCGATAAAGACTTACCTCGCGCTCTTATGCAACTTTCTGGTCCACCAAAATCTCGAGTTCTCCTTAAGAAACCTGGGAAACCTAACGAATTACCTAAAATGGGCGATGTCTTCACATTCAACAGCTCTTTCGTCAGCAAAACTGTCAAGATTAAAGTTCAACCGATCGGTGGACAATCAAGCAAGGTTGAAGGAGCTGATGAGAGAAGACAAACTGAGGAAAGAAATGATGAGCATAGAGGAAGTGTCATGGACACGGTAATTGTGCGAATTATGAAGTAAGTTTTAATTTGCCTATCATGACATGATGTTCTATACTAACTAAGAATAATAGGGCACGCAAGGAATGTCCTCATCAACAACTCGTCGCTGAAGTCATCTCTCAACTTTCACAACGCTTCCAGCCAAATATCAACATGATGAAACGAAGAATAGAAAGTCTTATTGAAAGAGAATATCTGGAAAGAATTGAAGAAGCTAATATTCCAACATACCGGTATTTGGCTTGATCTTTTCAGCTATTCTTTCTATCTGAAATATTTTGTATGTCTCGCTGGATGGAATATGTTTGCGGAATGGATTAAGGATATTTTCGGGATATTTTCTCTTTTCCTTTACATTCGACTCGACTTGATATGTCATTGCATTGCTCGCGAATGGTTTTTTCAACTGGAGCTAGGGTGTGGAAAAGGAAGGGTGTGGAAAAGGAATGGCATGGATGGATGAACAAATGAATGGCTTCACTGGCGTACTCTAGGGTGGGTAATTAACATCAGATGAGATTAATTACATGATGATAATGAAGAAGTTTGACCGAAAAGGAAAACTAGGAAAGATGATGAGAGAGTTGAGATGAATTTTTGAGTTTAGATGAAGAGTGATATACAATGGCTACGGCTAGACTAGGGAAATAGCTTGTATAAGTATTAAGAAAGTAAGATTACATGGATTTTTCATGTTCTTTGGATGTAGGAGATGATATAGCTATCTAAGGTTAAAGTTTGTAGGTCGGTTTAGTGGTAAGGGGTAAGGGGTAAGGGGTCAGAGGAGTTTAGATATGAATAGAAGCGAAGCGGGGAAATGAAAGAGGAAACAGACGTGAGGGGCTGAGGAGAAGGAGGGGAATGAGATATTTATCAAAATGAGAATTGAATAAATGTAAATATAAATATAAATATATTTAAAATTAAACAAAGAAAACAATTTAAATTAATATAAGTCTTAATTTTTTTTTTTTAAAAAATTCTTATGTTAAGATTTGTAATAATTGTTTTATTTTAATAGAATAATATAAAAAAGAAAAAAAAATCAACTGAATTCTATTTTTTTGAAGTTTATTTATTTTTATATTTGATATAAATAAAGATACACTAGTGGATATTTTTTCATTTTTTTTTAAAAATCTCAAATTTCTTTCTATTTAAAAAAATCTACTCCGAGAGAAATCAACAGTTAGCATTAAACCCCATCCTGCTTCTTTAAGTTCCTTATCTAGTTCTTCTTCCTCCTCTCGTTTACCTCCCTCCCCTTTCCCATCCCACGTCCCAACTTCATCCCCACCACCCCAATCCCTCCCTCCCACCAAACAACCGCCCCTCCCGCCACAAACCATCCCTTTCTCCGGCAACAAGCCCTCTTGAAAATACGCCCGAATAATCTTCGCAGTACATATTGACGGCGCAGCTAAACTCGTATGACCGAATGAATTCTGGATTAATATTCTAGAGTTGGGGAAGTTTCTGGCGTTGGAGAGGGCGCTGCGGAGCGGTGTAACGTTGTCGGCTAGGTTGGCGATGTAGAGGATTGGGTGGGTGGGGGTGGATGTGAAGGGTCCTAGAGGCGGGGTGTAGGTTAGTATTGGGGGGTACTTGGAAGTACTTCGGGAGGTTTGAGAGAGGGGGGAAGGTGGAGTGAGGGGGATGATGTGATGTATAGATGGGGAGAGATGGGAAACAAGGTACCTGTATATCTCCACTTAGGCACTACATTCCATCCCACACACGACATTCTAACCTCTACATTCGCAGCACCAGTCATCAATGCCCCTTTCATAATTGTATCCGCATAAACTTTAAATTCCGAAACAGTTTCATTCATGATTCCCCCATCAGAACACATAATAGCAGCCATAGCATCATCCGTTCCTTCCACTTCTTTTTCTTCTTCTTCTGGTGTTAAAATTCCATTATTGCAAACATCACATTCGCAGGTAAACGGCTCGCGTAAACTGAATGTAGAGATAAAATTGAGAAAGGGGATTCCGTCGCCTGTTTCAAGGGAGAGGAGAACGTTTGCTAGAGTGGGGAAGAGGAGCATGGGTCGGTAGAGTGTGGCTGAGATAAGGCGTTTGAGGGAGGTGTATGTTATTATTTCGGGGAGGAGGGTGGAGTCTGATGGAGGGACGATTATGGGGTGGGTTTTTAGGGTGGTGAGGAGATTTTCTAGACGGGTGGTGATTTGCGAGGGGGTGGGTGAGTAAAATGCGCAGTTTTTGGGCCCGGATGCGTGGCAGTAGTGGTAGAATGCTTCCATTATTTTATCGGAGTCGTGAAGGAAAGATGCATGGCTGTTGGTTGACCATTCGATGTAATCTACATTGCCTATATTAAGTTTAGCATTAATAGAATACTGTCACAAATCTACATCGCAATTTCAGAACACAATAAAATACTAAATACATACCATCACTAACCATTCTCTCCACCCTATCCGGATACATGGCAGCAAATACACCCCCCAGAAAAGTCCCATAACTAAAACCCCAATATCTCATCTTCTCCGTCCCACTCTTCTCCATAATCTCAAGCATATCACGTGCCACACTCGTCGTACTCACAAACCGCAACAATGATTCCTCTCCCCTAGCTTCTGCTTCTCGATGCATATTCTCCTGGCATGCATGCGACAGAGCACTCGCTCTTGCATACGCATCATACAACACCCCCGGGTGCGAATCCACTAATCCCACATCACCTAATTTCCAGACTTGGGAAGTTTGTTTCGAGGCCCAACAGTTTATGAGAGGGGTGGAGGCACCTACTCCTCGCGGATCAAAACTTATGATATCGTGGTTTCTGCCGACGATTTTCTGGAGATTATGTCCATTTTCTCGAAGGGAATAAATACCTGAGCCGCCTGGTCCTCCTGGATTGGTGAAGACTGGCCCACGATAGTCGGTGAGGTTTGTGGCGGGGAGTCTGATGATTGCTAAGGTGATTTTAGAGGGGTTGGAGGTATTGAGCCAGTCTAGTGGTAAGGAGAGACGAGCGCATTGGAAGGTATCGTAGCATGAGTGCCAGATGAGATCTTGGCTTGGCTTGGCCTGGTAGTAGAGATAAGTACCGGTGTATGAGAGTTAGAGAATGGGGAGGTCGTGTACGTACATCTGACCATCGCCAGGTAGCTTTTGCGATAGTTGAAGGTGGATTATTTAACTCGAGGTTGACGGGAGATAGTAGGTGGAATGGGATACCATAATGCCAGATCGAGAGGATGAATGTGCCAAGAAAGAAAGCGGCATAGAATTTCAGTAATGAGGATCCTTGGAATGGATTTGACGAAGTTCTAATCTTGGGTAACTTTATCACCTTTTCGATCGCCATTACAGATGTTGATGCTGTAACATGTCGAGGACCGTTCAGATGGGAATATTACTGAGATTGGGAAATCTGGTAATGTCGTTGTGCTGATTAGAGACGTAGATGGTAATCTTTGTGAATCATTGGAGACGGCGATAACATTCAATAGCCTATACGATTTTTGCCAATAATAAGACGTACTTATATGATATTACCTTGGTAGGCAATCAGAGTTTCAAGAAAGGTCAGTAAGGCTATCCTGCACATCTTTATCTGGAAGGTGTGAATGGTAGAATAATACTCTTGGGTATATGATCTAGACAGGGAGCGTATATATAGCAATTTTCTAGTAAGATTCAATATCGTTTCGAGGAGTTTACTTCCATTTGGGACTCTGTAAGACCGTAGCTGAGGTTTGATTCAGCTACCTACTAATTATCTTCAGAATCTGTTCGTAGTTGTTGCACCCACCAACTTCAACCCGTGACAACTTCACTTGGAACAGATAAGAATGATAAGAGAAGAGTGGATATAAGGTTAAATAAATCGGAAAATAAATTGATAATAATTTCTTAATTAAGTAAGGCGAGCCGATATAAAGTTTCTTTTTCGTGTCCAGTTACTTTTCATCTGAGAAATACATCACGCTTCGCTTCAACATTTCATACACATCTACACAAGCAAACCCCGAATGAGATACATACCCGATATTCAAAGGGTGATGTTGATATTAGCCTATATCCTGAAGGTCACTCTCTCATCTGATTTGACGATACCATATTCCTGATAGAGAAAGGCATTGAGAATCTGACATACAGATAGTCAGTCATGAGCCTGTGATCACCATATTGGTTTTAATATGTGTATGTACCACAATGTGTATCGGGAAATCATTTATGCAAGTGTCCACTCGCCACCTTGTACCCAATGGACAATACTATATCCGGCTCTAATGCCGTTGCCAATGTCAATTCATCACTGGCTGTCCGAAGTAATCGAGGTTGTTGGACTTGTAGAATTAGGAAAAAGAAATGTGATGAACTAAAACCTGGTTGGTTTTTTGAATATATATTCCCACATACCGAATGAACTAATAGATTTTCAACTATCGTAGGTTGCTTGAGATGTGCCGATGTTAATGTAGAATGTCGCTATGGTCCAAAACCAAATTGGATAGATGATCCAAAATTTGGGAAAATAGAGTTGGAGAGGATCAAAGCGATTGTTGCTGCATCCGCAAGTAAAAAGAGAGCCGCATTTCGTGCGAGGAAAAATTCAAATTCTACATCATCATTACTCAAATCACCAAAATCATCTAGTACGACGAAAAGCCCTAGGAAAGAAAGCAATCTTTCAAGTATTGACAATGTCGTCTCAAAATCTATTGACATGGAAATGGTCCATGATAAAACCATTGAACCTGAATCTTGTTTATTTCCAAAATGGATCGAGGATCAAGAAGCAAGTTTAATGATGCATTACCTCGACCATGTTTTCTTTATACAGTTTCGTTTTCATACTCCATCATTATCATCTGGAAGAGGATGGCTTTTATCATTGTTGATCAGAACGAAACCTCTTTATCATGCAGCCTTAAGTTTAAGTGCTTTTCATCGTCAATCACTTCTTCTAGAACAGGAAAGTGGTCAAGCTGAGATAGATTATCTTCATGAATTACGACATCATCATGATTTGACTTTGAAAGAGTTGAGGAATTTTATTCAAACCAATAATAAAAATGTATCTGAACAACGTGCATTTGATGGAAATGTTCAAATTCTTGCTTGTATGATTCAATTAATTTCTTTCGAGGTGAGTATCCATACCATTAGTTATGTTATAGATACTGATAAAAATCTTTAGCTCTTTCATGGAGGTGTTAGCAATTGGCAGGTTCATTTACGAGCTGCATCAGAACTTATATTGATTCTTCATGAAGTATCAAATGGTAGTATTCCAACTTCCGAAACATTAACCTCTTCTCAATGCTTCGATTATTCTTATGCGCATTCTCCTGAATCCACTTCAAGTGGAAATACTGTTTCTCGTGATAGTGCAGCATTAGATTTCTTTACGGGTGCTATTATTTGGATAGATGCTTTGTAAGCGATCTTCCCCTTCATTTGGTTATACTTTCGCTATTTACTATATGACTTATTGATTACCATAAGATTGCTAACCCTAATTTATAGATCCTGTGTATCTACAGGATCTCATCCATGGCTTTCCGAATTTCACAATCAACTCCTATCAGCCAAAAAATCCGATTCCTCGAAATCCGATCATAAAATTCAATTAACCTCAATTATGGGATGCGAAAATTGGGTGATGATAATGATTAGCGAGATCGCATGGCTAGGAACATGGAGAAGAAAACATGAAGAAGAGGAAACCATAAATTCCAAAGAACAATTAATCATCACGCAACAAAATATTCGAAATCGACTGGAATCTAAAAATTCCGAAACCTTGAAAGAACTCATAGCATTACGAGCAACTCATCATGGATCTCCTCCTCATTATCACATCGATCTTTACAATAAACATACTATATATATAGTAACACATATCTTCGCCAGCGCAGCACTCATCTACCTCCAAATGGCAGTAACCGACAACATCGCACCAGAAGATATCGATATACTTCTCCACAACACAATAAACGCCATGCGCATGATACCCGATCCTCAAATGTTTCGAGGATTAGTATGGCCATTATCAGTCGCGGGTTGTTTGGCAAGTTCCAAAACAGATCAGGAATTCTTTAGAGAGATTATTGGAGGGGTTATGGTTGATGTGAGATCGTTTGGTAATATGAGGAGTGTGTTGGAGATTTTGGAGAGATCGTGGGGGTTGCAGCGGGAAGGAGGGGGAAGGTTGGTGGATTGTACGAGGACGATTGGGAAGCTGGGGGCTTGTGTGCTTTTGGTTTGAAGGGCGGTGTTTGTGGGGGTTTAGAAGGGTTTATGCTGGGAGGGAGTTATATCGAGGAGGGGTATTTTTCTTGGCCGAGCTTATTTATGCTATGATGAGCTGTGGATGGGTGGAAATCCAAAAATAATGAGGTACTGCTACTTTTCTTCTTGGTTTGGTTATAATCTTAAATCCCGCCATCCCACAATCCCACATCAAACCGCCCAAAAACAGCATCACACCCTCCTCGTATATCCTCTCCGCCCATTCCTCCTACTCCTTCAGTCTAAGAATTTCACCTCCAATAGACCCTGTACCTCCCTCTCTTATAAAGCCAATTCATCATTAATTGTTTATATTTTAATTATAACTTTTTTTTTTTTTTTTTTTCATGTTACTGTTTTATTTCTATATAAATATAAAATTAAGATTAAGATTATATTTAATTGAAAATAGTTTTAAGATTTTGTTTACTTTATATAAATAATAATTGAAATAATCATTTTATAAAGAAAAATAAAAAGTTTTTTGAATTCAAATTAGTATTAATTTTAATTAAAAAATAAATTATATAACTTTTCTATATAATTAATATTAAAAATATTATTTGATATTTAATTTTATATAGGAAAATAAAATCTTATAAAGATTTTATTATAAATTTAAATGATATAAAAGAGTATAAAACTTAAATACCTTTTTTTAATTGTTTTATTATTTAATAAATATTTTATTAATTAATTAAAAAATTTTAAAAATTTAAAGTTTTATTGAAATTTGTTTTTAATCTAATATATAATTTTGATTTGAAAATACTTCAAAAATTCATTCTTATCAATCAGATTTTATCATTCAAGTAATATATACAGATCTCTTTTGGAGTTCATTTTGGCATTTAAGAGGATAGAACTAGTAATATTTGATTAAGTAAACAAATAAACAAGTAAGTGGACACGACCCTTCCCCCAACGAAGGAAAGTGGACCCGAATATCGATCAAACCTTATTTTGACCTTCGTATAACCTTTGGCTTCCTAGTTCAGAGTGGGTTCCTGCGCATACACGCATACACGCATACGTGCATGGATTATCCCCACCAATCCCTTTATTGAGTCCCGATGGTTTCATTATCTGATCGATTGATTAGGAAAGATGGGATACGATTTGTGGTTGCGATTTCTTAGGAGTTTTTCCGGAGAATTATATGGTATATGTCCGGCTTCGGATGCTGAGTGGAGGTGGATTTGCGTGGGATTATATATAGGGTGTAGAGACTTCTGATGGTTTAATTTTCTTTCTTTAGATTTCTTACTTGGGATACTTTTATTTTGAGTTCTACTTACACTTCGTGCTTCAAGTTGTTTGTTCCTAATTCATGAGAGATTTTGAGAGTGTTATGTTATTCATACGACATCGATAGTGGGATATACTTGGAGAGGAGACGAAAAGAGAGAAAGAAAGAAGATAAATCTCTTCATCTCAATCTTCATACACATACACACTCACACTTCATCCCAAATCAAAATCAAAATGGCTCCCTACATCACCGACCAAGAACTTCCTCAACCAACTCCAACTCCAGTCTCTAAAGACCTCACCGATGACAAAGAATCTTCATCTTTACAAACCAAAGACAACCCCATCTCCTCATCCGCCCAAACCCTAAAACCAACCTACCAATCTATCTCTCAACACCGCCAACAACAAATCACCTCCTCTATTTCACCAGAATGGATTCTTCCACCTCATATCCTGGAAGCATCTCGCAAACATCCTATCAATCTCGTAAAAACATGTGGTCTTTTAAATGAAAGAGAGATAGAGGTTGTGTATAGTAATGCAGTTACTTTACTTGAGAAGATGAGGAGGAGGGAGTATACGGCTGTGGAGGTTACGAGGGCATTTTGTATTGCGAGTGCGGTTGCGCATCAGGCTGTGAGTTTTTTATTTAATTTTGCTCTTTTTAGACTTGGTGATTCTTGAGAGGATGAACGGCTTTGAGAATTTGTGCACATTGAAGGAGAGACAAAAAAACTAATGATAAATAGACAAACTGTCTAGCCTGGACCATGTACGACTCAGCTCTTTCCCGCGCCGCCGAACTCGACGCGCACATGGAATCAACAGGAAATCCTATAGGACCTCTCCACGGTCTCCCAATTTCAGTAAAAGAACATCTATATCTCATCGACACGCCCTCAACCTCTGGATTCGTAGCATGGGCCAATAATTTCTGCACGAATAATGAGCAAGAAGGAGTTTGTGTCAAAGTGCTCCGAAATTCTGGTGCAATCTTCCACGTCAAAACAACTAATCCTCAAGGTCTCATGTCTCTTGAAACTTCATCGAATCTGTACGGTACCACTACCAATCCTCTTAACACCACACTTTCTCCCGGCGGTTCCTCGGGCGGCGAATCAGCACTCATAGCTATGCATGGATCTATTTTAGGAATTGGGACGGATATTGGAGGAAGTATTAGAGTACCTGCAATAAGTTGTGGTCTTTACGCATTAAAACCTAGTGTTGCACGACTCCCGCATTCCGGGTTATCTGGAGCTCATGATGGGATGGAAAGTATAGTTGGTGTAGTGGGTCCAATGGCGACATGTATGGATGATGTAGAGATGTTCTGTAAGACATTGTTGGATGCTGAGCCTTGGAGACAAGAGGTAGGATTATTGCCTATTCCATGGGGATGTCGTGATAGTACTGAGGAGGAGGGGGAGCAAGAGGAGATGAGAAAATTGAGAATAGGTATTATATACACCGACGAAGTACATACACCCCACCCACCCATCACACGAGTCCTCCACAATACAACCTCGAAACTAGCAACCTCCGGACACGAAATTATCCCCTTCCCCACACATCTCCACCGCCCTATCACAGAAATAATCGACGCCCTCTACCTCCTCGACAACGGCGCCGAATACCTCACCCACCTATCCCACACCTCAGAACCCGCTACCCCACTCCTTCAATGGCTCCTCTCAAAACCCACCACCAAATCTAGAAGTATCCCCGAACAATGGATTTTGCATCAACAGAGAAATCGTCTTCAAAATGAATATGCGAAAATCATGCAAGAGATGAATGTTGATTGTATTATAGCGCCCGGAGGTGTAAGTGTGGCGAATGCGCATGAGGAGGCGAGGTATTGGGGTTATACGTCTGTGTTTAATGGGTTGGATTTACCGGTTTTTTGTTTACCGGTTGGGGAGGTGAGGGAGTTTGTGGGGAGGTGAGAAGAGAGTGGAGAGGTGGATGGAATGGATGGTGGTCTTGAGGAGGATGGAAATCGAAAATCGGAGATAGAGAAAGAAGTCAAGAGAGAACAGAAATGGAAAACAATGGGGTGAAATGAACAAGGAGCTAAGAAGTGAGGGAGGAAGTGTAGGGATACAGATTGTAGGGAGGGTGGAAGAGATGAGGATGGCGAGGATTATTGAGAGGGATTTGGGGTTGGGTTTGTGAACTTTTGAAATCGCGGATTTATGATTAGATGGACGGATTATTTATGTTTGTATTTCAAAAAATTGTGGTTTGAGAATAGATTTGATAGTGATATTATATAAGAATCTTTATATTCTATTATATACTCTATATCTATTTCTTTTTATTTTATAATTACTTGACAATTATCTCTATTAATATCATCCATCTAAGTAGATTAATCGCATCTAATAAAGAAACAATATTCACTAACTTAGAAATTTTTTTTTTTTCAGATAGAAGAATAATTAAATAAATTCTTTAAATCCAAATCCAAATCCAAATCCGGTTTAAAAGCGGATATAATGATCTATTAAATGTCATAATCTAATAATTATAGATCACCTCTCTTTCTTTCTCAACTCATAAGATATTACAATAAGATTACAATTAATCCATAAAGCTTTCACGTCCTATTAGAATATATAAAGTTATAAACATCCATTTATCTTATTAATTATCCACTTCACCTCACCTCACCTCACCTCAAACCATCTCATATTACTCCATTTCAATTCATTCATTTCATCACAGAAATCAATCAATCAATACAATATTTATCCAATCTCTACCTACCAATCTTCATACTAATACCAATTCCCAAACCAATCGACAAACTCCCTCCCCTTCTCTTCCATTCCCCAATTTCAAGCATCTTCATCATCATCCCATCACTCCCCAGAATTACAAATTAATTTCTAGCATTCAAATACATCCCAAGCTTTTCCAATATCTCCTCCCTCTCAAGCATCTCCTGCTCCTCTTTCTTTCTCCAGTAAATTTTTCGCTGTAAGTCATTGTGCCGAAGCCTTTGTTGTTCCATTTCAGCCTGTAAACTCATTTTCTTTGCCATATCATCCCCGTCCATGATATTTTTCCGCTTCTCCTTCTTTTCTTGTCTGTGTCGTCGGGCTCTTGCATTCCTCTTGCGCCTTAGAATTTCCTCCAGGCTCTCCCTATGATCTTCATTTTCTTGTAGAAAACGTAAGTCTTGGGCCTCGCTATTGCATGAGATTTGTTCGTCTTTTGTCCCTATGCTCTTCTCCCTAGATGGAGAACCACCATTTTCTATTTCTTCTTGGTCTTCACATTTTCGTTTTTGAGCTCTTTGCCCCTCCTCTCTAGTCTCGGGACCACCCTCCAACTCTTCCTTTCCTCGTCTCTCTATTTGTTGACTTCTCTGGTGCAAAGTTCTTTCATCTATAGTCTCCAGAGTCTCCACTCCTAGCGAGGAACCCGCCGACGCTATGCGATCTATCGAATCTGAAGTCTCAGAAGCATGATCGAATCGAGTAGAAGCGACGCTCTGATTCCCATTATTTGACGAGGATTCAACAGAAGAGATAGGAAGAATTAAGTCGAAGGTGGAAGATGTACAGCTAGCGGCAGACGAAATCAAGTTCTGGCTGGAAAATGTAAGATCCATCATACTATTTGGTGATGGAGCTTGGACATGTTTATCGGAGCCTTCCCCAGACGGATCCTGCTTGCCATTGTCCATAATTGGTCGACAGATCCAAACCCTGGATGAACGGCTAAGTTGAGGATAAAAATTGACAAGTGAAGGATGGAAAAATATGTATGTAGTGATAAATGTAGTGATTGTAACTGTTCCTGGTTGTAGGAGACAATACAAGGTTGTAATTAAATTTTAGAATTAGTATAAGAAAATAGGAGGGTTGGTGTCTAGAGTAGGAAAGAGCAATGACATCAGAATTGCCGATAATTTCAACTACTATCCATGATATGACCACAAGTAAAAGCATGTAATATGTTAAACCTAAAATGCACTGATTGATGAAAATGCGGCTTTTAACATTGATGCAGAAAAGAAAGAAGAAGCAAGGCTTGCAGAAACACTAGTTTTGGGTATAATGCAATTCCATGACAGCATTACGACACTAAAATATAGCAAGCAAATACAAACATAACCAGCAAGTGATGATCCATCTACGATACTCTGGGCGAGCTCTCTTCAAATTACGCATTACGTTCCTCACGGGAAAGAGACTACCAATCCTGAATACCCTCCTCTTCCAAAACATGCGATTCTCCATTAGCCGCGGCCCTTGCATTACTAATCTCCCACTCAAACTCCTTAAGTGCTCTAATTTCACTCCCCACAAACAGACCTCCAATCAATCCATCAATAATGCCAGCGCCTAACCCTAAAGTTGATAACAACATGAGTAGAAATGCAACGAAATTGCGTGGACTCCACCATACGGCTATAAAACAGCCGATGCTTATGAAAACGGAAGCGACAAAATGACCTAGACGAAGGCGTCGTTGGCGACGCTCTCGAAGACGGTATTTATGAATCATGGCGATGATTTCATCGTATGTGGAGATTGGTAAGTGAGGCGGGGAAGATGGTGGTTTTAACTGATTGTGTGCACTAATGAGGTGAGATTCTGAGGTGGCGGTGTGCAGGTAAACTCCGCTAGACACAGCTGATTTATTTTTCATGGTTTGCTCGGCAGGTGAAGAATATTTTGTGTGTATTAATGTTGCTTCGACGGAGAAGTGATCGCTCAATGAGCATTGATACTTAGAATGTCGTTGGAGCATACCAACACGTGCATTTTTTACAATCCATCCTCCTGCTGATGGATTACTTTCATCGAAGCATGTGTTGGCGAAAATATAGTCAAGTCGTTTGGCTCGAGGATCAGGTGTATCGCCGGGAATCTCGATCTCTGGTCTATTTGGTCCGAGGCGTTTTTGTTGACCTTTATTCCACCGCCATGTATTCAATACACTATCGCACGTAGCACCATTTTCATGTAGGTTGAACTCTGCAGTTGGTATTGGACGGTGTCGAGCTTTTTCGACTTCATCGATTGCTGCACCAATGGAGCAATCAGGATGCAGAACCATCCAGACATCACGAGCAGGCGAGTGTGTACTGATCAGTCGATGAGCGAGCGATAATGGTATCATGTTGAAATCACCGAGGCCTAGAACTAGATGTCCACGCTCTACGGCACCTCTCATAAGTTTTGCTATTTCCCATGCTTGTGCTGTCCTATGGCAGATATAAGAATCGTGCGGTTCCGTTTCGTAAGGCGCGTGGAGCTATGTATGTCAGCTTTGGCAAGTGAAAAAGCTTCAAAGTACTGACATGTGTTGTGAAGACTTCTACAATATCTTTTGCACCTTGTCCATATCGTATTCTCGCGCCAGCAACACCCTTTCCGACGAACCAGTCGCCTCGAAAGAACGCTGTAGGTCTTCCATTTAGGGGATATCTGAACATCGAGCTCTCCTCTATTGGCCATTTGGACAGTATTGCCAATCCTCCTCCAAATATTCCACTGTGATAGAACTTCCCATAAGGCAGAATATGCTTCGTTTCATTTCGTATACTCTTGTAGTCTTGCTGTGTCCAGCACTCTTGTAGACCGACTATGTGAGGTGTAGGACTCGCAGACCCAATGGCCTTCCCAATCTCTGTCAGACGTTCATTCCGCAAATCAGAAAGAAACTTGAGACCCCAGCAATTGAGGGTGATCACATTGATCTCATTAACTTCTGATGATGATGAGTCCATTATTAACGGGGAGCTTGAAGCTCGAAAAGCTGTGGGAAAAGTGTCTTATATGGTGGAGATTTGCTGAAGCGGGAGCGGCGTAGTATGAAGAACAAAGATTCAAAAGATTTGGATCCTTGCAGCTGCATATCATGTATTTATATCTTCATCTTACCTATTTGATTCGAATTGGAATACCTAGGGAGAAAATTGAGGACTGGGTTCAAACTTTGAATCGATTGGCTGATGTGTTGTTTGAACTACCTTCCCACTATATTTTGCTGTCTTGGCCCCTTCACTCAAATTAAGCTTCATGACGTTCTTTAGATTTAGCACTAAGAAAACAAATAGCAGGGGTTTTACGGATTCATCCGGTAGACAGCCGAGGCGATTCTAGGATCTAGACAAAAATAGCCGTGTCGCGCTTAAATTCTCCATATCTTAGGCGCTTAATTATTATCAACCGCCATCAATGCAACAGGAGTAGGAGCTAGGAAATAATGTCCGACTTTGATTCAGCAGCTACGACTCCTTTCGACATGGCAGAAAGACGTCAACCAAAGCGCCGACGTTACGATAGCGATGTTTCTACACCAGGTTATAGTTCACCAGATGAGCTTTCAAACGATAAACCAATTCGTCCTTCTACTAGTACGCGTCGCGATTCGACACGCCGGCAATCAAGAACATATTCCAGTGATGGCAGCGCTGATGAACTAGACCATACACATCCTCGTCATCGAAGCCCGCGGAGCCCTCGAAGTCGTCGAAATTCTCATCATTCAAGAAGCAGATCGACTTCTGAAGACTCACCTCGCTCGACGCATTCCTCTCCCTCTCCCCCAGCTCATAAACCTCTAAAGCTCAACTACAAATGCAAATTTATATTGAGAGGCCATCGAAAAGGAGTTGCGCAGGTAAGATATTCGCCCAACGGACGATGGGTTGCAAGTTGTTCTGCAGATGGCACAATTAAAATTTGGGATGCGCAAACTGGAAAGCACTTGCGAACTATGGAGGGACATCTTGCAGGTGTATCGACGATAGCTTGGAGTCCAGATTCAAATACTATAGCTTCTGGTTCGGATGATAAAGTTATAAGGCTCTGGGATCGGGCGACTGGTAAACCATATCTTACACCATTACTTGGTCACCATAATTACGTCTATTCGGTGGCTTTCTCTCCAAAAGGCAATGTGATAGCTAGTGGAAGCTATGATGAAGCTGTTTTCCTGTGGGATTTACGTGCGAGAAGGCAGATGAGAAGTTTACCGGCGCATTCGGATCCTGTTGGTGCGGTGGATTTTATACGAGATGGGACTTTAGTATGCAGTTGCTCTACTGATGGACTCATGTAAGTTTATATGTTTGTCATTGAACGCTACGTATTGGAAATACTTATTCTTTTACTAGTCGTGTATGGGATACCGCGACCGGCCAGTGTCTTCGAACTCTCGTGCACGAAGATAATGCGCCTGTAACGACAGTTCGATTTTCTCCCAACGGCCGATTTATTCTCGCACATACACTTGATTCATGCATAAGGCTGTGGGATTATGTTGCGGGAACTTGCAAGAAGACATATCAGGGGCATGTGAATAATAAATACTCATTGGGTGGTAGTTTTGGTTTTAGTGGTAATCAGGGATTTATTAATTCTGGTAGTGAAGATGGCGACATTTTATTTTGGGATGTGAGTACGAAGGAGTTAATACAGAAGGTTCACGGGCATGAGGGTGTAGTTTGTTGGGTTGATACTGCTCCTGGGCCAAATGGAGCAGTGGTTAGTGGAGGCCTGGATGGTACGGTACGAATATGGGTTGATGTAGGGGATGAAGGTGGAGCTGCGCAACTAGATGACTTACATCTTGAATCAGGGGCCAGGCGTGATGTGAAGCATGAAAGTCGCGAAGACGAAGATATGAATGGCTACAGAGATGAAGATCGAGATGAGGAAAGAAGTCGAAGGAGATATAGTAATGATACCCCAAGAGATGATATGAGTATTGACAGGGAGCGATCTCGCGATAGGGAGAGGGATAGAAGCGAGTTACGCAGTCCTGAGAAAATGAATGAAGATTAAGGATATATGGTAGATAAAATTACAAGTTTTAGTACGCAATCCTTTTCCTACAAATCGTATATGTTGTGTTGTGTTTAACTATAAGATCACGATTTATCATATAAAACTATCCCATCCCTCCCTCGAGCTTCCTAAACCCCCTTCACACTTCCTTCTACCACTACCTTACAAGCAACTCTCCTCGAAAACTTTGTTCACTCACTTAGCTACTTTCGTATAAACAGGTTGTGAGCCATTTCCTAGGTAGATACAGTAGCGATAGATTACGATTACGATTCTTTTGTAAAATTGTCAAGAGAATACCACGGCGTTCCTAGCCTTTTAAGATATAAAAGATCGGAACGAGCGATATACGATATATCGATAGCATGATACAAGTATACAACTGAAGACTCGCAACTTTCCCATTCGTCAAAAATTAAACCTCGAAAGTGTGACCGATATAGAAGCTTCATTTGATTTGGATTCCCTTTGAACTTCTTCATCAAATACAATTGAAAAAATTGATTTTTCGATTGAGTAGGTTATAGTTCTTCTTTTAAGTGTCTTCACGTTCAAAATGAACAAACTGTGGGCGTTGGATCAAAATGGGTGGTATATTTCATCTAAAACTTGAACAATGTGGATGGTATATAGGGTATTGGGGGAAAGGGCTCACTGTTAAAGGTTTCCTCAGGGTTTGAACGTCTCATTAGTAATCATGAGCGTGAACCGCTCGGCTAATATGTTCGTAACAAGGAGTTTTTTATCATCATGTTGAGGATGCGTCGAAGAATAAGGGATTATATACTTATATTTTGGATGTGGTAGAAGGTAGAAGCATAAGGAGGGGGAGGAAGGAAGGAGAGAACGAGGTAGTGATGGGTGTGGATGGAGTGGAGAGCGGGTGGTCCGTGCGTTGAGGGCTGTGATGATAATGTAAGAGTTCTGGAAACTTCTAATTATATACTTTATCGAGAAATATTTATAATCTTATTTCCAACCTTCAATTATAAATAATTCATCAAAATTCCAATTTTCAATATTTTCTATTCAAACTCAAATGGATATTGAAATTCAAGATAAAAATGATAATTATAAATTTCATCAAAATTGAAATACTCTTTGTAAAGTTAAAGTTTTTCAGATTAAAAAGAATAGAAAATTATAATTGTAACGATCTATATATTAATAAATAAAAAGAAGTTTTATAAAATTTAAAAACTCTTTAAATTTTTAAAATTTCTATTATATGATTAATTCTAAGATCTTTTTTTTTTTGGAATATTTATTTCAGAAGTTTTCTTTTAAGAATTACAATTTTAGAATATGATATTTTCTAGAATAATTGTTTTATTTTAATATAATTACTTAAGATACTTATCCTAAAAATCCTGGGATTCTATTTATAGATGATTAGGTCCTTTGTAAGCAATGGTTAAATCATACCCCCCTGTAGTCAGCATATGAATCGCTGATATCAATAATACTATTATAATCCGGATGTAGGTGATTTGTGATACGCTGTCACAGACGCTACTAGGTTGCCGCCTAAAGAGCCTAATACGTTTTAAACAGGCTACAACTGTCACGATTCACGGTTTAGATTATAGTAGTATTATTGATGTCGGTGATTCACGTGCCGACTATAAGGGGGGTATGATTTAACCGTTGCTTTCAGGGAATTTAATCATCTATGAATAGAATTTCAAGATTCCTAGAATAAGTATCTTAAACAATTGTATTAAAATAGAACAAATATCCTAATTAATCGATTAAAATAAAACAATCATTTTAAAAGATATCATATCCTGAGATTATAATTCCTAAAGGAAAGCTTTTGAGATAAATATTCTAAAAAAGGAAAAATTTCAAAATCAATTATATGATAAAAAGTTTTAAAAATTTGAAAAACTTCTAAAACTCTAAAAGCTTTTTGAAGTTTTTAAATTTCATAAAATTCTTTTTTATTTATTAGTATATAATCAAAATAATTTTATAATTTAAAAACTTTATATTTAATTTAATTATCAATTAATTTATTTATATTTTAATTGATCTAATAATAAATTTATTTTCAAATAAATAATTAATAATTAATAATCTTAATTTACAATTATTAATCATACAAAACCTCAAATAATTATTATCTCGATCTGATCATTACAGAATCTTAAAACAAGTGTTCTAAACAATTATAATATAATAAAACAAGTATCTTAACTTTATAAAATAAATTAAAATAATAATTATTTTAAGATAATTATCTTAGAACAATTATATTAAAATATCAATTATTCTAAGAAGAGGATTATTCTGAAGCAATTTCAATAGAATAGAATTATTAAGATTAATTTATCAAGATGAAAATCATATAATAAAATCTTTAAAAGTATAAACTTTTTTAAACTTCTTAAAGTTCTCAAAATTATAAACTCTTTAAGACTTTTAAAAAAGATTAATATATAATCAGAATAGTTTTATAGTTTAGAAACTTTATATTCAATTTAATTATCGATTAATTTATTTATATTCTATTTGATCTAATAATAGATTTATTTTTAAATAAATAACTAATATTAATAGCCTTAATCTACAATTATCAATCATATTGTAACGATCTGGTTGAGACAGCGGCTACCTCAGGTTTTTGTATAGTTGGTAATTGTAGATTAAGATTAATAATCACTGATTATTTATTCGAAGATGAATATATTATTAGATCAATTGGAATGTAAGTAAACTAATTGATAACTAAATTGAATATGAAGTTTTTAAATTATGAAATTATTTTGATTATATATTAATGAATGTAAAGAAGCTTTATAAAATTTTAAAACTTCAAAAAACTTTTGGAGCTTTAAAAGCTTTCGAAGTTCCCAAAGCTTTTTATTATATGATTAAGATTAGATTATATATTCAAATTTATTAAAGATAAAAAGATTATATAAAACGATTATTATATAAATTTATATATAAATTGTTTTGTTTTTCGATAAGGTTTAAATTTATATAGATATATTGATTATTATTCTTTAATATATTTTTATTTTAATTATAAATTATAATATTATTTCTTTTCTAATTAAATATTATCTTAATCATTTATAATCTTTCAAATTTCATTTAATAATTAATATTTTTCTTTTTTATATTTTATTTATTTTTCTTTTTTTATTATAAATAATTCTGATTCCTTTAATAATTTAATTCGAAGAAAAAAAAAAGAATATATATATTTAGTTATAATTATTGATTCTATTAATATTAAAATAATTCCTTATTTTTATTATCGATAAAAGAATCATTATTATATTAAAAATCTTTTTAATAAATATTATTTATATTATTCGAAATATATACAAAATTCTGTTTTATATAATATTAAGTTTCATTTGAAAAATAATTGGGATTATGAAATTCCTCGAGAATATAATTGGAAAAGTTTTGATCAATAAATCGATAAATTGGATATTGAAATCGTTAAGTTTTCTATTAAGATTATTTATTTTGTTAAATAGAAAATACAATTCAAAAAACGATATAATAAAATATTATATTATAGATTCAAATATCTTAATAAACTTGATATCTTCGAAGAAAAGAAACAAAAAGAAAAAGATAAAGAAATTCCTATAATTTTTTTATCGCTTTTTAATCAATTTAATCAATTTGATTAATTAACCCTTAATCGATTTGATTAATTACCAATTGATTTTATCAATCTCAATAAAATTCTTATAAATAAATTCAATTTTTTCGATTCTTCTTTATAAAAAACAATGAATTCTTTTTCTTTTTAAATAAATCTGGATTCTATTAACGAAACTTTTAGAATTTCTTTAAATATTTAATTTTTTTTTCAAATTTTTATATGTTTTCGAAATCAAAATAATCTTTTTATTTTATTAAATATTTGATTTTGTTTTTAATATATTTATAATTTAATATTTTTTTTATTTTATATTTAGTATTTTAATTTATAAATATGATTTCTGTTTTAAAAGTTTTGAATATTTTTAAAGATATTAATTCGAATAAAGATATATAAAATATTAAATATATATTCATACTTTTCAATAATATTAATTTATAATTTAAAAATCCTTTAATCTTTTTGATTTTGAATAATCTGAATTTCTTGTAATCCAATTTTATATTAAATCTTTTTGTTTCGATATTTTTTTGAAATAAATAAATTTTATTTTTTTCTTTTAATATTGATTCTTAATTATATTTTTGATTATAATAATATATATTTTATTCAATAATGAATTTCAATTTTATTATCATTTTTTTATAAACTTCTTTGAATCTTTTTATTTGTATTATTATAAATTGATTCTTTATTTTTATAATCTTTAATTTATAATATACAATCAATTTGTATTTATAATTGATATAATTCAGAATGATTTGTATTACTTTTAATACTGAATTATTATATATAAATTATATTAAAAATAAAAATTCTATTCAATTATTTTATTAATAATTTATATAACATTAAAAATAAACTTTAATAATTTGATTCATTCTTTTATTTTTTTTATTTCTTTTATTTCTTTTATTAATTTATAAATAAAATATTATAAACATTTTCCTCTTTACTTTTAACAATATTATTAAAACAATTCAAAATTTCGATATAAAAAGTTTATTTTTATCAAAAAGTATTTCCTTTAATAATCCATATACTACAATAACCTCTTTTAAGAATATAAAAGTTAATATTTCCATAATTAATATTATCTAATATAATATAAATATTAAATACTTTGTTAATCTATTTATTATAACAAAGAAATAATTATATATCATTTTCATTATTAAATCTTTGGATTTTGATAATAAACCTATAAAATCTTATAATATTGATTTCTATAATATAAATGATATTTCGATAATATTCATCTATTTATAAAAAGTATAATAAGAAATCTTATTCCTAATATAAATATTATACTCGATAACTACTTTATTGATTATATTACAAAATCCCAAACTTCAATATTATCTTTTGATTCTTAAATATATTCTTTATATTCCTTGATATTCATAAACTAATAATATATATTATTCTATAATATACTTAAAAACAATACTATTTAATAATCATATTTTATTCTTTATTCGAAACAATCTATCAATAATTATTAATCATTTTGATTATTTAATATCTTTTTTATTTTATTATACTTCTATAAATTTATCTTTCCAAATCTTTATTAATTTATTTTCTATAATAATAATCTTTATTAGATTAAAAATAAGATCTTTATTTGATAAGGATTTCAAAATCATTATTTCCTCATAGGTTTTATTATCTTTATAACCTAACAATCTATTCAAAATATTTGCTTTTGTATTATCTTTTCCTTTGATATATTTGATTATCAAATCAAAACTTATTAATTCCTTAATCTATCTAATTAATCTATAATTATTTAAAACCTTAATAATAATAAAAATTCGAAGATTTATATAATTAATATAGATAATTATTAGGAATTTAGCTTTTTGAAAATAAATCTTTTAATATTTTAATATTTTTATAATAATTATAAATTCCTTCTTATAAATATTATAATTTTGCTTTGTTTTATTTATTTTGTTTAAATAATAAATAATAAAATATAATTTCTTATTATTATTTTTTTATAAATAAACTTCTATTATATAAATATCAAAGATATCTATTTTGATAATATTTTCTTAATCATTATAATAATTATAAAGGATAAATTCCTTTGTAAATCTATTTTTAATTTTCTGAAAAGCTTATTTCATCTTTTTATTTTATATAAAAGTTATTCCTTTTTTGATTATTTTGATAAAAAGTTTTATTATTTTCGAAAAGTTTTTTATAAATATTTAATAGAAATTGATAAATTCTAATATAGATTATATATCCTTAATATTCTTGGATTATTCTTAATTTTTTATTTTTTTTATTTTTTCAAAATTTATATTCATTTATTCTAATTGAATAATATATTTTAGGAATATTATCTTTTATACTTCAAATTTGTATTTCGATAATTTGAATCTTGAATCCATTTTTTTGAATACTTTGAATACTTTCAATATATATTCTTTATATTTTTTTTTTTGAAAGAAGATTAGAATATTATTTAAATAATAGATTACAAATGAATTAAATTCTTTAAATATCTTATTATTTTGCTATTAATATATAATTGATATATTAATTAATCTAAATAATATAATTATATATTTCTATAAATTTAATAATAGAATAAAGATTATCTTTTATTTGTAATCCTCTTTTATTTATATCAAATTGAAAGTATTTCTTTAATCTAATTTTATATAGATTATAACTTTATTTAATTTATTCTTAAATTCTTAAACTTTTGATATTAAATATATATCTCTAATTATTCTATTATTAATTCAATAATAATCTTTATAAAACCAATCATCTGAATCGTTTTTTTTAAATATTAATAATATATTGAATACACAAAAGGATTTAGATTTCCTAATTTATCTTTTTTTTTCAATTTTAATCTTATATTCTTTTTATACTTATATAATACTAGAATTATATAATTTTAAATTTTCAATAGAAAATATAAATCCTTTTTTAAAATTGATTTTATAATTCTAAAGTTTATATTTTGATAAAGCCTTTAAATCTTGAAGATTCTTGAAAAGTTTGATGAATCTTTTATATTATACTGAAATTTCTTTTTCATCAATTTTATTGATTAATAAAGGATCTATTACTATTATAATATAATATTCTATTTTTCAGAAAATCTATTCCTTTAGATTATATAATTATTTGTTATTATAATTATAATAATCGAATATTAAGATATCTTTTATTTAATCAATATTTGAATTATATTTTTTAATTTATAAAGTATTAAAAACAATTATATATTTGTTTAATAATATTAAATCCATTTTGATCTATTTGGTATATCTATTTAATATAATCATTTTGATAATATTAGTTTCTTTATATACCTAATTATTAATCTTAGTTTTCTTTTTTTCTAATAATATTAATTAATAAAGGTTTTGTTTTAATTTTATAAGAATTTCATTTTCTTTAACGAAATTGGGATTTATAAATATATTTATAATTTCAAAATTAATCAAAATATTGATTTATTAATTCTTTAATTTGATTTTTATAATTAGTTGTTTAATTTTTATAATATTATTGAGTTCTAATAATAATGATTCGATAGTTTGTTTTCCAATAAAGAGATTCAATTATTTCTATTGATATTTGTTTATATTTAATAATTGATAAAATATAATAAATAATAATTTTATTAATTTTATTTGAAAGTTTCGATAATAATTTTGATTTGATATTTCTTTGTTATCTTTATTGATTTTTCATTAAATACAACAAATCCTGATTTATAATAGAATTTCTTATACTTTTTTAACTTTTAGATTATATTTGTTATATTTTTATATTTTGTTAAAGAATAAAGATTTTATATTTATAATATATCTTTTAATATTATTTGTTTTAATATTCTTTTGAAATATTATATAATAAATATTATTGTATATTATTATATAGAATATTAACAAAATAGAATAATTATAGGTTTTATATTTCTTGATGAAATCAGATTTCTTTTTTTTATAATAATATTATATTTGTTTTTTATTTAGATAATTAATTAAATATTATAGTTTATTTTTCTGAAATAAATAATAAAATTCAATTATTTATTGATTCTTTTCAAGTTCCTCAATTGATTTTTTGTTTTCTAATTCGAGGTTTTTTGAGGGTTTTTTTTTGTAATCGATATTATTCTTAATATTAATTTTAGAATTTTGATTATTGATATTTAATTTCTTTAATTATTCAAAATTGAATTGAAATAAATCTTTTTTCAATAATCCTATTTTCTTTAAGTTTTCTTTTAAAATTCTTGTTTTTCAAGAATTTTATTTTTTATTCTCAAATTTCATTTATTTCTTGTTTTTTATAATGAATAATTTCTTTTTTTGAAAACAATTTTAAAATATATATTTGTTTTTTTTATAAATATAATATAAGTTATTTTCTTTATATTTCTTCTTTTTATTAATATTTAGATTATTTGGTTTTATATAATATTATTCAATATTATTCAATTTTATTATATTATTAGTATTATAATATTTATTTTGATAATGAAATCTTTAAAACTTTTTGTTTTTTTAGGTAATTCTTTTCTTTTTTATTTATCTTTTATAAAATCGATTATTAATAAGAATAAAAGTTTTGATTAATTCAGAAAGGTTAGATAGTTTTGGAATTTTTATTAATTCGTTTTTAATAATATTTTTCAATTCTTTATAAAACTATGATTTTAGATAGTTATCATTTTATATAATATATTTAATATATTATTGAAATTTAGTAATATAGATTATAATTAATTTGATTTATTTGAATTATTATAATATTCTTTTAGTTATATAATCGAGGTTTATTTTTTTGAATATTTTATCAAATCTTTATTGAAACGATTTATAATTGAAAAAGAGATAATGAATTTTAGATTTCATATTTTTATTCAGTTAATTATTGATAATTTTAATCATTAAATTATTGAAAAATAATTTAATTTAATTGAATATAATTCTTTAAAAAAAGAAAATCAATTACAAAATCCTTTATATAGAAATCAAAAAAAATTATTCATTAAAAATATAATAAAAATTAGTTTATATAATAAAAGTTTGATATTTATTATAATCTTTATAAAATAAATCAAGAATAGATATTTGAATTGTTCATTTATATTCTATAATAATAATAATCTGAATAAAGATTTTGATTAGATTGAATAAAAACGATTTAATAGGTTATTAATTGGAAGTTATTGTATTATATATAGTTTAATTATAATGATATTTAAAATGTAACAATTTGATTGAAATAATAATTATTTTAAGTTTTTGTATAATTAATAATTATTGATTATTTATTCGAAAATAAATATATTATTAAATCAATTGAAATATAAATAAATTAATTGATAATTAAATTGAATATAAAACTTTTAAATTATAAAACTATTTTGATTATATATTAATAAATATAAAAAAGTTTTATAAAATTTTAAAACTTCAAAAAGTTTCTAAAGTTTTAAAAGCTTTCGAAGCTTTTAAAGCTTTTTATTATATAATTAGAATCAAATTATATATCTAAACTTATTAAAAATGAAAAGATTATATAAAACAATTATTATACAAATTTGTATACAAATCGTCTTACTTTTCGATAAGGCCTAAACTTATATAGACATGTTGATTACTGCCCCTTAATATATCCTTATCTTAATCGTAAATCGTGACACATATGAACCTCAGGCAGCCGCTGCCTCGATCAAATTGTTACAGTGCAGTGAGTAACGACCAGAACTTCTACAGTGTCAATGAATGAATACTATATAGATAAATATAAACTATAGAAATGAGTTAATAAATGAACTTAATTATCAGCTTCCACTTGATCCTCTTTTATATAATTAATTCTCTGTATCATTATGGGGTTTACAAGGCATTAAAAACTCTCGAGCGCGGCAAAGCTGTAGACGTTCATATTTTGAAGCTTGCTTTTATATATTGATAGGAATTCAAATCAAGTGAATGGAAATGGAAATGACTGGCTGTCTGGATATTGATGATTTGATGGATAGAGTGAAATGTCGAATAAATGTGACTGGTTTGATATTTGAGTTGGAGAATTGAATTTTGAGTACTGAGGTTCAAGTATTTGGGATATTATAAAGGTTTGAGATATGAATAGATATTTAATAATAGAGAGAAAGATGAATGAGATGAAAAAAAAAAAAAAAGATATAATAAAAATTTATTATAGAGAATTATATATATATGAATAAATAAATAATTATTATTATTAATATTTGTTTATTTTATTATTTAATCAATTATTCATTTTGTTTTTACTATATATATATATATATTCTTCTTCTTTCGTTTTTCAATTATAATCTTTTTTTATTTTATTTCTTAAACTTGTTATAAAATTAATTATTGATTTAATTAATAATATCTTAATTTAAATTAATATAAAATGATAGATTATTATATTAATTTTTCTTTTCTTTGTTTAATAAATCTTTTAAATCTAATGCTCTTTTTCAAATCATCTGTTTACATCAAAAATCATAATTTTTGTCTATTAGTAATTTTACCATTAATCGATAAAATTATAGATGAAAACGAGGAGAGCAGGTGGGGTTGAAAGATTCCGGAGTCGGTTAAACTTTAAAATCTTTTGGAAAGCTCTCAAAAGAAAGTTATATGTATGAATAAACCCTCCTCTACTCAATCCTGAGTGCAGAAAGCCCTTTCAGACATGCAACAAAATAATTCAGTTCTCTGATCCTGTGATTATCACATGAAAAGATGTTGATTGATAAAACTGTGGGGGTGGAGTGTGGATAAATTAACGGCCAAAACATGGGGAAATGGTGAGGTAATTTGTGAGGGATGTGTGAAAGGGTGAAAGTGTGAAGGAAATGTGGGATTATATATGGAAGTGATTAATGGATTATCAGGACAAATAATTTCTGACAGTGTCGATTTTTGTAAACGAGACGAGTCTGTCGACGAGTCTGTCGACGAGTCTGTGGTCTTTTAAAGGAATAACCGGTTGTTCTCTTCATTGACTATGGCCATCGACCGTTGCATCTAGTCTGTCTTACAACAAAAGATGTGATGAGGCTCAAATGCCAGTACCGGGAACCTCGGGATATGTCCTGATTTGTCTTAGCACCACTCCTTTTCCGCTAACACACTCTTGCGTTGTTTGTAATCTATATCACGTGCACAGCTAACTTCTGTACTTGCATCTACTTCCAGTATCGGATTTCTACCATATTGAATTTCTACCCACCAACATCCAAGTCCCTTATTATCACATCAAACTTTCACATCAATCTTTGATCTAACAATTTTTGGCCACATGATCTGTCTTCATTAATGGCATTCATGATTTCACAATCATTCCTACCTCACTTCTTCATACTTAATAGTGTTACTTAATATAAAGCCCTCTCCGTAACGTTGTCTGGTAGGTAAAGCTTCGTCGGATTGTATTACGGAAAATACCAACAAATGCCAGCACAAATGGCTTCTAACATTCTTATCACTAATGACCCCCATGAGATCAAGAAGTCTCTTGGAATGAGCCGTCTCTGGGTGAGATGATTAACATTTCAACATGAGAGACTTCCGCTAATTTGCATGTAACAGAGAGAAGTAAAGAATGGTGCAGCTACAAAAAACAGTATTGCATCTGCAAAACGACACAATCAAAATCAAGGAATTTTCATGTCTCGGCAATTCTTATCAGACTCGAGCTTTGCGGTTTTATCACAACCCTCACAGGATTCTTTTTCACTTTCCAAGGACACGTATCTCCCCGATATCAGCAAATATATTCCCGTAGGGTCCATTCGCATACACAAAAATGACTGTTTATTCTTGAATGGTGAAATCTCTTCGTGCCAGAGTTGGCATGCATTTCACCTTCCTGCCGATATCAACAATTTCCAGCACAATATTCTGTACCTGCCGAACACTCTACAGGGTAAACTACTTCATTCTGCTCCCCTTGATGCCTTTAATGGTATCCATAATGCTGGCTGGATCCGAATGGAGTTCAGGGCTAGGAATCATTGTAGTGGTCAAGTAAGAGTGTACATTCTACCAAATGATATCGGAAATGCCGTGTTAGATCGGTGAGTATTGATCAATCTTTGCCTGGAATTTGATGCCATATTAACTGGTTTCTAGATCAACGAAGAGACTGCGCAAAGGTATGGAGGCTCTGCTAGATAAGTTAGATGTTTCGCATGCTACTTGGCAGGGTACATGGTCAGATGACGAACCTATTCAGCACATCAACTCTACGTTGAATGCTGATCAATCGACCGACAATGTTTCTCTATTCGACATGTTCAATACTTTGTCGTCTCCGAAGCCTGATCCACAGGTCGTTGTTGATGAGTACGTACAAGATGCGATGCGCTCGATTCTTGATGGCAGTATAACAGGACTTCATCCTGATATCCAAATGCATCCGTACCAATGTCAAACGGCTGCTATGATGCTGCAACGTGAATCTCAGCCAGCATATCTACTTGATCCACGTCTTCGAGAGCTCAAAGACCAGGCCGGGAACAATTTTTATTGTGATTTAAGTGCGAACGCTTGCTTGAGAGAGCCACGTTTTTATGAAGCGCCAAGAGGTGGAATATGCGCCGAAAATATGGGCTTGGGAAAAACACTAATCTGCCTAGCTCTGATTCTAGCAACAAAAGATTTGAGATCCCAAATACCAGTGGAAAACTCCCTTGATTCAACTCCAGTGCGACCCACTACAGGATCTCTTCTTGATATGTCCGCTTCGACTATTGGTAGACTCGGAATTCCTTGGGAGATAATTCTTGGAAAAATGGAGTCTGAAGAAGGAATCGGGTTTAGCCGAATGCGTGATGCCCTAAAGAGGGGTATTGGGTACTACTGGTACACGCCTGACCCACCTCGTCGTGACACACGCAATCCAAGAAGCACGACTCCTAGGAAAATATGGCTCAGCAAGGCTACTCTAGTAGTTATTCCCGCTAATTTGGTGCAGCAATGGATACAAGAAATAGAAAAACATACCATCGGGCTAAAGTACTTGATTATGGATGATATGAAAGTCCCACTACCAGCCGCAAATGTATTGACTAGCTACGACATCATTTTATTCAGTAAAAAGAGATTTGAGAGAGAGGCTAAGGAAGAAGTCTTGTCTGCTCGGCAACGCACAACCAGTTGTCAGCACTCTTTTGAAACTCCTGAAGCTGACAATTGCCCATGCACTTCCCAATCAGATTTGGGACAGCCCGGAGAAATATTGTATCGTTCTCCACTTAGAGATCTTCATTTCAAACGTCTTATTAACGATGAAGGTCATAGTTTTGGGAATGTGACGAAAAACTCAAAGTCTGACGCGATAATTATGATTGACTTCCTGCACCTTGATGCGCGTTGGATTATTTCAGGAACGCCTACACATGGCCTTCACGGTGAAGATATCATAATCCCGGAAACTAATGACCCCCCAACTCACTCTATTGAAATCAAAGATCGGGAGATTACCACGAATTCCCCGGAGGAGATCTATCCTAGCCAACAAAAGTTGTTTATCGAGCAAGAAACCAAAGACCTTGAAAATCTTGGAAATATTTTGACCTCATATCTAAAGGCTCGACCATGGGCAAACAAGGTTGCAGAGGGTGATCAGGCAGCCTGGACAGATTTGGTCATCAAGCCGAGAAATAACCGCCAAATCCACGGTGATTCACAGATTCTCAAGTCCACTTTGGAAAGTATGATCATCCGTCATACTGCGAAAGACATCAATGAACAGCTTTCCCTTCCTCCATTACACAAGAAGATCGTTTACCTCGAGGGATGCTTGCAGGATAAGCTGTCGTTAAATATCTTTTCGATGATGATTGTTATAAATGCTCTCACCTCAGAAAGGGAGGGTGTAGACTATTTGTTCCATCCGAAATCAAGAGGAGCACTACAAGCCCTAGTCTCAAATTTGCGACAGGCCTCCTTCACTTGGTCAGGTCATACCGCATTAATGATAGAGAAATCTCTCGATACGGCAAAGGAATTTATAAGAAAGAACAACATCGCGCCTGAAGACAGAACGCTTCTACAGGAAGCAATTTACGTTGGAGAGTGCGCTGTTATAAATGGTATATTTACAGCTACTAGTCACGTACATGAAATGGCCATGTATGTACAAAATAATTTGCAGCAAGAGATCAGGGCTGCATGGGCACTTGACCATCATGATGAGATTCCGACCTTAATGGGCGCCACGATGGTTCTTGGCGCAAAAGACGTCTTCAATTGTGCGTCTCGTACATCCCTTTATGGCGAAGGCGTTTGGCAAAGGGAAATAATTAGTTATGGAGAGCAGATGAGAAGTCAAATTGAGTCGGGAGGTCATGTCGACCCTGCCCAATTTAGAAAATCACGAATGGCCAGTAAGGGGCCTATTCTAGCAAGACCCTTCTGTTTGGCGAATGGGAGAGGCTCTACTATCATATCTACCGCATCGTCCAAGCTTTCATATCTCATGGACCAGATTTTCTTTCACCATATACTCGAAAAGATCATTGTATTTTACGAAGCCGAGAACGTGGGTTATTACATCGCGCAAGCACTCAAATGCATGAACGTCAAACATTTGCTTTATTCTAAAAGAGATTCCACATCTGAGCGCTCAAAATGTGTTGTAAAGTTCAACTCTCTCCCCAATTTTCGTGTTATGCTCATGGATGTTAATCAAGCAGCCTTTGGTTTGGATATGAGTGCAGCATCAAGAGTATACTTCGTAAACCCTGTCTTTTCACCACAAATTGAGGCACAAGCTATCAAGAGGGCTCATCGCATCGGGCAACTTCACCCTGTGCATGTTGAGACTTTAGTTCTCAAAGGAAGCATCGAGGAAGTCATTTTGGCAAGACGAGGAGTAATGAGTGATCAAGAGCACATGAAGTTGAAAGATATCCTAGATGATCAAACATTGTACGACTGGATTAGAAACGCTCGATTTTTTCCTATGCCAAGTGGGCCAGTGCCAGGCCCTCAGCAACTTGCCCCTCTTACTTATCCACAGCCAGCTTTCGTAAAGCCTGCACTTGATTCAGATGCATGGAAATCTGACTTAGCTACGCAAAGAGAATTAAGAGCTAACAGCCTTGCAAGAGCTGGAAGCAGATTTTCGAGGTCCTTATTTCCAGGAACTGCATCTACTATTGCTAATGCGGAATTACGTATCCAGGTACAAGGATTATCAATTGAAGTTCAGCATCGCATTCTTCGTCACTATAGGGAAGGACTTGATGAGCGGATGCATGACCAGGAGGTACGGTTATCAATGTCAGTTAATGGCCCGAGATTACCGCATCGGAATATGTTTCTGGAAGGTAATAGCTTTACCAGTGGTGAATCTTATTGAACTGAGGTGCTTTGCAAGACAAGCGCTAGATTTGCAAAACGGGATCAATTCATGGCCAATTAGGGTATGAAATAGAAATTTCTCAGGGTATTGGACGTGATACTAATTTCCAGTACTAGTGGAGAAAGCGGAGAAGAATAACCGTTTGCATGGCATGGAGATGGAGATTACGTGCTTTGCCATCAAATGGTAAGATTAACTTACAAGCTCAATCGAGAGGAGTTTTCGATACCGAGCAAGGGAAATGAAGCGAGGACCAAAGACGGGAAAGAGAAAGAGTGCTGAGAAGGATATCTATGTATAATTAATGTATCGTGGCATTGATTTGCCGGAGATTTTATAATGTTATGGATGCATATGAGAAATTGTTTATATGTGGACCGTCGAAATTTTATACGATGGAATATAATATTTATGCTGCTGTAGACTGTAGTAGAGATGTTTGAATATGTTATATTACGGGTATAGTATAGCTTGAAACGCATGATCTTAATCATATGATAGATATAGCACTCTGGTATGGAGAGGAAATCGTTGAGAGATTATTTAAGGTGTGTTGGGATCTTTGATACAGGTTTGATGGGATGGGATTGATGGGATTAGATTGAGATGGGGAATTACTGTTCTGATAGGGTGGAGTGTGATGGTGGAGGGTTGGATATGGGATGGGGATAAGGTAATTTTATTTTTTTGGAGGGAGGAAAGATGCAGGAGGAGGCGGAAAAATGATAGGGCACTAGAGTGGAGATGGGTCTACTTGTATTTTGAGGTTTATAGTGCTGAGATTGCCAGGATTAGTTATAAAGAGTATTTAATATCATTTATTTATAAGATTTTTATTTATATTTATTTTTATATTTCTACATTTTCAACGATAAACGTCGTCGATATACCTTAGGTACATCTATCCTATCATACACCTCCTCCCTTTTTCACACCTCCACATTTCCCACCTCCTCCTCTCCACCCATCACATCACCGCCTAGCAACCTCCCTCCCATCAACCAAATTCCCAGCCCAGTTAACCACCACCATAAACCGTCTCCTCCATCCCCTCGTCCAAGCAAGACTCCCACTTCTCCACGCCAACCATGCCGATATACCCGTCCACTCGGGTTTTCTCTGTATGATGCCGTCGCCGCGACCAATGTAGGCTATTAGGTCTTTTTGCTTGTATTGGAAGGGAGGAGTGAGGGGTTTTGTGGTTTTGTATGGGGTTTTGAGGGTTGAGAAGCTGGTTTTGCTCATTTCGCTCGCCGGATGAGAGGTTAGAGCTGAATTCAAAAGATGTCGAGTGAGCCATTTTGCTTTCTGCACCGCAAATTCTGCTGTGGTGGGTAATTCATTATTTAAGATATCTGCCGCGTCGCCTAGCGCATAGACATTATGGATAATATCCTTTCCGTTTCCTTGTCCTGCGGCACCATTAGAATCTGGCGCGAGAACCCCCAACCATTTATCCGTAAGAACTCTCGGTAAGCCCTCGCTTTTCCTACACTTTAACCCCTCGACCAATTTCCCCGCTGTATTACCCGCCGCCCAAACTACTACCCCAAATGGAACCTCCCCTTCTTCTTTAATGAGCATCCTATGCCTTTTTATCTCCTCGATATGTTTTCCCGTCTTAATATTAACACATCCTCTATTCTCGAACTTTTCCATCGCGTATTCACTGAGTTCTTCTCCGAATTGTCCGAGTAATCTATCCGCGACATCGTATATACTAATTGTGCAGAAATCTTTTAATCGGGGATATACGACTCCTAGATGTTCTTGAATTAACTCGTCGATTTCAGCTGCTAACTCAATACCTGTTGGTCCGCCTCCCACAATTGCAAAATGTAATATATCCTTTTTCTCCTGTTCTGAAATCGTAGGTAGTGATGCTCGTTCTAAACAATCTAGTATTCCCTCTCTTAATCTCCGTGCATCGGGTACGGTTTTCATGAATAATGCATGTTCTTTTACTCCTGGTGTTCCAAATGTATTTGTTTCGCATCCAGGAGCTAGAATCAATTTATCGTATTTTACATCGAATTCTGCTTCATCTTCTTTGATGTCTTTGTAGGTGGGTGAATCCATCGGCTCACCACTAACGCCACTTCCTCCAATACAAGCTTTGCTTGAGGATTTGGTTGTCGAAATTGACCGATGTGACGAGAGCTTGATTTTTCGAATTTGGAATCGCGAGGTCGAACGGGTTCTTCGGCGATGCGGAAATCGAAAATGGAACAAGCGGCGGAGGCGAGGAGAGGTGTTAGGGCCATTTTTCGAGAGCGAGAGCGAGAAATAGCGATTATGTTGTAGGGAGAGGTGGAGGAGGTGGTGGCTGATAATTCCTGGGTGAGGGTCCAGCCGGCCCAGCCGATGCCGATGATTGCTATGGTTGGGTTTTCTGGGTGAGATTGTGCGTGGGGTGAGGAGTCTCGTTTGGGAAGGTAGAGGGAGGACGGGATATCGAGGTTTGGGGGAGCTGCGGCTTTGTGTTGTTGGGGGCATGCTGAGATGGGATGTTTGGTTAAACGCGGGGGAATTGAAGACCGGCGGGACTCTATTTGAGATAAAAGGTATAGAATGTCTTCCAATGCTTGAAGTAGTCAAAATGGAAGAACCTCGAGTACTAACTCTTAAAGTTCTACCCAGAAAATGACTTTTGTACATCCCAAATATAAATTATACAATGTAAAGAAAACAAGGAAAAGAAATACTTATCCATAAAATAGACAATTTTGGAACTTGTCCGCATAGTTCCAGACTTAACTTTTGGCATTGGTAATAACCTGGTATGTGATAGTTTGATATACTGACGGCATGGACATTTCTTAGTGTATGTGGAATCATTCTGGTAGAGATCTAGACCAAATGAACATGAAAGATGCCGCGAGGTTCTGATCTTGATTTGAAAATGTATTGGCCATGGCAACATGTATCAATGTTTTCTGACTATGTAGAACTTGTTAGGAGTGATGTTGATGTCAATCTGAAGATTACGAGATATATATTTCAAAATATCGGTATTCGGAATCCTGACGTAGATGAGTGGAGCTCGAAGCTGATTAAGATCATGTGACCTCGCCTCCTTTTCTTGAAAATTTCATTCGGTTATTAATTGATAATACTCCAGAACGCTGACAACATTTACTCCTTGCGTCGACGCCTAACAGCATCATGGCCCTCGGATTTCTCTAAAACTCATCGTGATGAACCTTTGCTAATCAGTCTAAATGTCATCTTTCCTGGTATAACTCCACGGAACACCATCAAAAATCTGCGCCAGTCCTTTGTACTTATCCACCATTGTCCTATCAGCATGAGCAAGGACCCAAGCATCTGTGTCCGCAATACGAAGTTTGGGCATTGATATTTTCCCAGTTCAAAACAACACAATAATTTGGGAACTGGTGTCCTAGTCTTCCAAAACTCCAAGGCATCTTCATCCACCTCACCATTTATATATATACTTTTCGTGTCTACGGGATCGACGAAGCGGATAATACTCCCCAAACCATCCCAAACTCTATTATCATACCCTAAGGGATCTCTTAGTGCAATGTCCTGGTACGGAAACTCGCTATCGACATCAATGATTGTTAATTCAGTCTCAACATCAAACAAGCCAATCTAGTATCTGCTCTCTGCTAAAAAGATTTATATCTTTTCCAGAGCTGGACAAATGTAAAGTTGAAATAAATGTGCTTGAATGCTCGCAACTTTGGTTTCGCTAGCTAAGGGGGTCCCGAGGGTCCTCTCCCACCTACGAGGATCAACGTCGGCGAGAGCAAAGTGTGTTATGTTATTCATAGTGATATAGCCTCCATAGCGGTAAAGGGATATAAGTTGCGGACTTTCCAACACAAGAGTATCTTTTTTGGGTCTCATGCAGACGGAGAAAGAGGTATTCCCCGTCGAAAAATGATGCTTTAGGAAATGGTAAAACACCTTGTACTCTGAATTTTCGACTTCATCAAATAACTTCAACCTCTTTAAAGTGTCGAATACCTCATTTTGAGAAATTGTGCATGCTTGGAGTAATGGCAGCATGGTAGGGTTTGTGGGCAGGTTGCATGTGAGTTCCACATCGATTCTTCCCTCGTTGTGGTTTTGTTCTTCCTCGATCTTGAATTTGAATTGGATTAATTGAGGGTCCGGGAAGTATTGCTTGAATATCATGCATTGGATTTCTGCCGCGAAGAGCTTGAATTTTCCGAATGCTTTATAGCGTGGACCTTGATCTGAGCCTAGATCAATGTCGCCTGAATCTTGATCATGTTTTTATCCTTCCTCCCAATACTGCTTCGGTGGACAAGTACTTACACATTATGAAATGTAAAAATTGGGTAGTATGATCTGGTTGTAAGGTTATTGAGATGCGACAAAATTTCGAAGGAATTTGAAGTTGTGGTTGTAGGGGTTGAATGGTGGATTGCAAAATACTGGAGGACTTAACTGGGAGATAAGATAACAAAGCAAAGCCATATGAGCAAAAAATAAAAGTTACTAGTTTTGTTAGTAGGCTCTGAGACAGGGCTCCGCGGGGCGTATTATTGCTTTGATGGGTAATCTGCGGATAATTTACTTGTGGGGTGGGTTATTGGAAAATCTGAATAGGTAATCTGTGGAGTGTATTCGTGGATAATCTGCAAATAATATTCCACGGATTATTCAAAATCCTAATGGATAATCTATGGGGTGGGTTATAGGTCTAATGGGTAATCCACAAAACAGATAATCTATGGATATCCACAACCCGCGGATTATTTTTGTCCAGTCTATTTGTTAGTACAAGGTTTATTATTCCATTGATCGGAAAGTAATAGGTGAAATGCACTGCGCGGCTTTCGCTTAGCGGAATAGGAGAAAATGAACTCAACATCCTTTTCAGAAATAAAATCAAAATACAGAGAAAGTACCAAGAGGTGCTTGGTGATGCTGTGTTTTTGGATTGTAATTTTTTTTAACATTGAGGTGGTACAAAGGACCCATTTAGTCGGTGGGGTATTGATGAGAAGATTCATTACGCTGTAAGAATTGCCTGACTTACTTTATGGGGCAGCAAACTTCGTGAGTGAATACGGTTTACTCATAAAGTTTATCCGGTAATATAATCCTCTAAAAAGTAAATCTTTACAAGGAATCTCATAGAAAACCTATTTTTGAATAATGATATTTTAAGCATTTCGAAGTTGTGTATGAGTATTATTCGAAAATCTACTAACTCACCCATATTGCTTTGCAGAGTATTGCATGTATGCCGGTCGCGGACTGGGCCGCTACGATAAACGTTCAAGAAGAAGAGCAGAGTATGATTGAGTTGCTGAACTTCATTGAGGCTCAATGTCCAAACCTCAAGAGGTTGAGCCTTTTATCATATCATTGTGAGTATTCCGGACTTGCTACTACCAATAGTCGACTTCTTGACATCAATAACGATCTGTTGAAGCTAGACCTCAAGGATGGACGTGGAGATCAGGCTCCGAATAGTGCGAAGTCTTTTCCGTATGATAGATTAGCGGCTTTGTTGAAAGAGCGAAACAATATTGATCGCAAGACTCAGATACACTACGAAAAGATGGTGAAACAAGAAAACAAGGATTCTATCTCATACTGGAAGGGAGTTGAGGTAGTCAACTGTTTACTTTGTCGGTTGAGACATCTTCATGGTTATCCGGACGTCTTTATTCCAATACTCAAAAGTTCTGTGCCCTACAATGATGATGGAACTCTAGCTACCCTACCAGAGGATACAACCGATAGTGCAGTAGAGCTCGGGAACAAACTCAGTTTGATAAATTCCAGCAATGAGATGCCAGGCAGAATCGAAGACAGGATTCATTAAGTCTTAAGTTGGTATTCAAAAGAACGCATTTGTTGTTCAGGGACTAGATTGCATCTTTTTTGGTGGTTCGGTGGTTTTGGTCGAAGGGATGCAGGCGGTAAACAAGCATAGCAGTACAATAAGCCAAATTTTACTCATTGAACAAAATTAAAATGAACATGCAGTGATCCAATTTGTTTTTTGAAAGGGCATGCATGCAGTTATCTCCCAGGTTAATATAATGAAGCATAGCTAATACCAAGATAATTCGTTATATCCTTTCTCTAATCTCTTCTCACTTAGTAATTTACAAGATCTTTCATTGTCCACCCCTCTCAACTCCCATTTATCATGTGTAGTAATCAGAGTCTATATATAGGTATGTATATATAACATTAAGACTGTTTGAATAGATGTAACCTTTTTTGAGATTCCCATTAAAGATAATTGATGAGTGCAATGTGCTTTGATCCTTTGTCCGCTGCAACAGTGGTCTCGATCAAAAGGATTCCTCATTGAGAGCTCCCGAAAAATGATGATTTGATATGTCACATGTATATTTCTATCAACTTACTTCGGTATTAGTTTGCCTCTTTTTAATCCACGATATAAAAAAAACTTGAAAACGATTTGCGCAACATTGCGCAAAAACACCCCTTCTGTGTGTCGTAGAAAGTTTTTCCTTTGTATCTATGTGGATTACATTATTATTATCTCTAAACTCTCATCTAAAACTTTTGGAAAGGAAACAGTTGTACCTGCAAATATATTATTGGTCTTACTTCCGAGCTCAGCCCTGTGGATAGGTTGCCTTGGGCTTAAATAACATTAAACTTTGAGCTTTCAATAGATCTCTTCTACATCAAGGAACTCATAGAACTTTTACAGGTTTATCTGCATTAATTTCGTTTATCAAAAATTATATCACCGTCTTTCCATCACATCGGTCAATACTAAATGACTTTATGGCTTTAAATTGCAAATAACACCCATGACAATTATGTTGAATGATTTAGGTCAAGAGCCTTTAGATTTGGAAAAGAAGCCTTTCATTGGACATTCAGAGGGTAAGAATCATGGCGCTACATCATGAGTTCTTGCCGTCGTTATACTAACAAAAGATAGAGACAAAAACACTATCATCGAGCTTACCATTGAATGAAGGCTACAGTTGATGGTAGTATGATGGTATCACTGAATAATCCTGCTTTCAGGAGCCTGAGTGGTAATAGCATCGGCCTTAGATAAAAAATGTTTCATGTACTAATACATGATAGTGACAGGAGCACCTCTATCCAATTTACCCACGTCGAGCGACGCACTCAGCTCTAACATCCTCACCGAATTCCATTCGTTCAACCGAATCCCTCGCGAAATACAATGGATGATTCTGCAACAAGCTTTAACAGCTCAGGGCCCAATTATAGTGAGGGTCAGGATTTACATTACGCAATTTTTTGCTATTGTTTATAGAAATCAAACAGGAGAGCTCTACTAGTCTAAATGCGATTTCAACTTCACGACTAATGCGGCTTCTGCTAAGTCTTTACCTCTACTCTACCTACTACTGGCATCCAAGGCTTGCAATGAGGCTATAACTCGCGGCGTATTCGAAAGAATTGAGGTTTTCCTTCCGAAGAACCATAGCCAACCGCAAAGCCATGTTTCGAAAAAAGTACGCAAACATAAATATCGATTACCACACAGAACCACCTCCGCATCGTCGCTATACTTGGATGCACCTTTCTAAGGATATTTTATCCGTATATGCGCTAAGAATGAGTCTTATCATTCAATTCTGTGAAAGCTATCAGTCAATGTCAACCCGAAATGAACAGCATAAGGGACCTCATGAAACAGAGAAAATGGAAGCCACGACAATTCTTGCTGCAATATCCAAGTGATTAATTTTCAATAAAGGCATCGAACCATTGGTAACGTCACCATCATATTCCCGCCAGAGCCAAAGCATGTGTCAAAGTAATTGTTGATTTCCATCCCATTCCACCATTTTCCCATTCTGTATTTCCCTTCTATGAACAACTCCAACCACCAGCTATATACTACTTCCTCAAATATGGCTTCCAGTACCACAATAAACCCCAACACCGCAAACCCCGCGCCCTCCCAACACCCGGCGTGTGCAAAGTTGAATTTTGCCATACTTATTCCACAACTCTCTTCCGAGATAGACATTCATGCGTCCCACAAGTTGTTACTCTATGTCTTGCTTGCTGTCGTAGCCAGCACAACAATGACTTTGTATAGCTTTTGTTCAGTCAAAGGCAATCCAGATGCCTCAAATCTCCATCTTGGGGCGGAGTGTCTTGCGCAGCTGGAATGGACCTTCCGCCTCAGGATTTGCTATAATGCAATTTCATTTTGTGTCGCTCGAAATGATTAGCCAGTTCTCGTGCAAAATCCGTGCAAGTGATGGTGTATAGTGGTCTATTGACGTGAGACACGAGCGCTTTCACCGTGAGAGACTTATCCGTGATTTTCGGTCCGTGGAGCAAAATTGCTAGACTTGCTGTCGTTCATATTAGTAGTTTGTTGCTTTTTGCTTTGCGGGAAACGTACAGCATCTCTGGTCCCTTTCACTAGATGAGAATTTACTATTTGGGTGAGCTCTCACAAAAGCCTTCAATAAACTCTCGTGTCCTTCCGACAGTACAGGATCCTTGAAATCTACTTGGCTCATCATGGCTTCCACCTTTGAATCCTTTATTGCTACCATATTCAGCATGGAAGACTCGATATGTGCGAAACACGGGATGCGTGAAGATTAGATCGCCAGACTGAACAAATGCCAAAGATCTTCGCATGTAATACCTCTAAGACTGCCATCCCTAGAACGATGTCGAAGCTCAAAAACATGTTTGAGGTCAGAATCCATGAACTCGATGTGGCACTTTAGATGTGCCAGCCTAATATCAAGGCACTCGAGAGGAGTCTGATGAGGTGGAGATACGACTTGACACACTCGCAAAGATGGGGGATTTCTGGTAACGACTTGCCCGCATCCAATCTCGTATCGTCATCAACTTGCTCTGCCCTTTCATTATCCGTTCCTGACCAGTTCTTATGGCTTCTTGTCTTTGGATTTCATCATATCCTCCAGCTTTTTCGATCGTTGCATAACTGCTCTTTCATACTCCACAAGAACCTTCCAAAGTCGTGTTAGAACCTTGCTGAATTCACTTATCTCGAGTTCCACACCAGCTCCTATTATTATCTTCAGTTCATCTCTCCATGCCACCAGATTGATCGCGGCTCTAACTGTTCTCCATATTCATGGGAAAACCCAGAGTATGCCCTCCTCTTTGCTCCTTATATCTCAACCTTGCCCAATCTCTGAAATCCATCCTATTAATTTGAAGCTTCAACCCTGCACCGGTGTCTGCTCATCGAACTTCGAATATTCCAGGAGAAGATGCTCTGTCTAATTCAAGTCGTGGAGGATATGGATAGTTAGATCGGAGCTGTGCAGCGTTGCGTCTAGTACGCAGAGCATGAGTTGCCACCCAAAGGAATCTTGCTCATACTCTGAAACCCAGCGCTTGATTAAAAAATAATATGGATCCTATTATAATTTAAGACCAACAAAGAACTAGTTGCACAGTGGAGTATAATATCTATCTGCTCATCCACAATATAATCTATCTTGCGGTCTTTTGGGACGTCGAAGGAGAGGTGATGGAGGTGCAGTTCGAGTCTATGTTTGGCGAGTTTCCGTGATAGGTCTCGTTGAATTCATTAACACGGCCTTTAAATTTCTATAGAATGTTAAAGGTAAGATTTAGAGCTTTGATTTGAGCAATTTGCTTGCCTTTTGCCAATACCACCTTTCAACTCACTTCCATCTTCACACTCATAGTTTTTCCTGTTTTCATACAATTATTCGCTACTCACAACATGATGAACCACCTGCTCACTCATACCATCTGCGGGGCCGTCCTCGATGTCTTTCCAAACCGCGCAACATGCTCAAACTTATCTGAATCCATGACCTCGACGACACTTTCACTAATCCTTTACCCTTCCTATTTCCAATCACTTTCTCGTAAATTTGGTTCGTTGAAAGACTCCTCATGACTTAACTGATTCGACGTTCTAAAAACCAGAGACTTCCCCCGACATCCCCATCTCATCTCTTTCACTGTGTAAGTATTCTAAGACTTTGAGCGGCGGGAATCCTAGGGTTGCGAGGAGTAGTGTTTGCTTGAGAAGAGGCTGGCAATGTTGGGGATGAGATTATACCTGTTAGATGGCCTGTCGCAGACTATCACTTGGCAAGGAAAACATTTTGCGAAGGTAAAATGACAGTTTATTTAATGTGTCGCGATGGTTAGTATTCAAATCATGAAATCTATCTAAATGGAAGGATCATTCATAGTCACCACGCTTCATGTTATCTAAGGGATATTCTTTAAAGTTTTTTGATAAAGCAGCGGCTATGTACAACAATTTAAGGTACTTTAATAAATTCCAACGCAATTATTTTCCTTTTGCTCATCCATATTTTCCGTATTATTTCTCTTTCTATTTTCTCGCTAGATCACCAGAAATGGTAAATCTTTATAACCACAAAACTGTGGATGAAATAACACATAAATCAAAGTTAAATATGCAAAAACTCCGCACATACCCTCGGCTTCCCAATCCAGACTTTTTAACCAAAGGGTCTTCAAATCTTACCTTAAATTTCAAATCCACTCCAAGATAGTAGGCATATTTTTCGTATGCAACTGATATTATCCACCGCGCCAAACGCCCAAACCCAATATGATTTATCAACTTGCTCCGTCGAATGTTTGTGCCAATCCTTTGTATTTATGCACAGGACTCCCATCTTCATGACATGGAATCGTGAATCCCATTGCAGGAAACCACAATCGAGGTTCACTTCCCTCCTGATCTTCAACCCAGCCCAATACAGAAGGTACTACGTTGACTTTCCGCCAATATTCTGCAGCAGCAGGATCCAATGTTTGCTGATGCTTGACATGTTGTTTGAATTCTTTCATTGCCCACTTCGCCTCGTCGATTACTTCATTTATTTCTTGTTTGGGGTCCTCCGAGTGATTAATAAGGGGTTGAAATTTGCTCGGGCTAGCCATGAAATGTAAGTCCTCAAAGTCTTCGTCGATTTCGACAAGTCTCGAAACCGTTGCCGACTCTACAATTTTTGCCCCTTCTATATCATCCCAGTTTCCAACATCGCCAATGACCAGATCGAATTTCTCAAGTGCCTGGCAATTTTTTTTGATCGTTGTAAAGGTCCCGCAAAGAAATTCGTTCAAGTCTTCATCTCGTTGCTCATCGGGAAACCAAGTACCCATACCATGTATGGCTATGTGTGTAAGGCTGAAGATGGAACCTATAGAGCCGCCATATTCATATAAATTGGTCATTTGGAGTGCGCTGCACATGAAGATATCGACCGAAGGTCGCATATAAGAGTAACTGAGATTTTCACGTGAATTCAACCGGTTTGAGAGAACAGCGGAACCCGTTTTTAATGGAAATAGCTCGATCTTCTTAAATTCACGATATACTGTGTCTCTTGAGATTTTGCAGGTCTCCAATAGTGAGAAATTACCGGGAAACTTGGAGATTTTTGGATAGACGCCAGATAACATCTCGTCCTCGTTGGGAGTAATCGCCTCAAAGTTAAAATGCAAGATATATGGATGCGGCAAACTCCACTCAAAGATCACAGCTTGAAGCTCACGGGGAAGTTCGTTAAATTGAGGGAAGATATTTTGATCTCGACTTGAATGGCTCGCAACTAGGCTGGAGTCTAGTGGAAGATTGCTGGCTAGAAACCTTTGATTAGTACAGCCAAACATATATTAGAAGTCTTGACTTCTCACATATTTTATCTTCATGGTCTTCGTTTTTTGGATTCTCCGACGACAAATTTTTTGATTGTGAGCCCATTGTGTAAGTTGCTTAAATATGCAAGTGAAAATTAAGAAATCACCACTGATGCGATATTCTTTGTATTTTTGGCGATGTGGTCTCGATATGAATGATTATGAGTTGAGTGATAATGAGTTGAGTGATAGTTAATTGAGTGATAATGAATTGAATGTTATGAATTGAATGATAATAAGTTGAGTGGTAGTGAGTTGAATAATAATGAGATGAATAATAATGAGATGAACAATAATGAATTGAATGGTAACGAATTTAATGATAATAAGTTGAGTGGCAGTAAGTTGACTGACAGTTATTTGAGTGGTAGTATATGTAACGAGGAAAGAAGAATGAAACCTGGAGGAATCGAGAAGTACAGGTTTTATAGATGTATTGATGTGAAGATGTTGTGAGTGATGAATAAGCGAGCCATCTAGTTTTCTTAGTATAAAGCGCTAGAAGTAGATGGGCTGAACTATTGGTTGGCCATCGGTTCGGGCATACCACCGTAGTCAACTTTGGCGTTGCCCAGAAATCATATTGCCAAACCGTACGTTCTTCTTCTAGCTTCGGAAGTATTTTATAATCTACCAGTTCATCTTCTAATCCGTCTCCCAATCCATCTCCCTTCTTTATAATCCTTCATCACAACCCCAATCTAGATACTCAGCATATCTTCCAATCATTTACAATCAGCTTGGCTCCATTCTTAAGTCTTTCAAGTTGGCAATATGAATACCGCTTCTTCAAGCTCGCTCATACCATCCCATGCTCCCGAGTATAGAGCTACCAAAAAGTCAAAAGACTGCAGAGACTTTCCACTCTTTTCCTTCCTCCCTGCCGAACTCCGAATCTTGATTACCAGCTACGCATTCCCTCCACAACGAGTAATTCATTTTGCATATGTTACCAAATTCGTTAGACTTGATGTTACCTTGAGCCTGCAGATCTTATCTGATCTGCCCCTCACACGACTACCTAAACCTTCTTAGCTCTTGAGCACTGAAGTCCTCCGCTAGTAAAAGAAGGTTGAGATCTAAGGGTATAAAAAAAACTCAAAATGTCAGTTTTGCACCCCCATGCTCTGTCCGGATTTGGTTTTTCCTAGCTAGTTTTGGAGTAGTAACAAACACAACAACTTCGGGGAGAAACGTTCCGGATACCACTCTTTAAGTCACGTCTATCTGCACGGGCATCATACTTTACTCATGGCTTATCGACAGCTTTTCCTCATGTATATCCTAGGCGGCTCTATCGACTTGACTTGTGTCAGACATTTAGGTCTGGTCGTCATAGGACAACGAACATGGCGTCTTGGATTCTTGGCAATCTCAGACATAGGCGTACCACTTTTATGTATGGCATGCTTGGTATTCAATGTCCCAAGCCTGGGAGATTATCTATTGTTCCCCAGAGTGAATAAGCGGTCACTGACTCGAGTAATGACGTTGAAGAGAATTTCTTCGACATCACGGATGAATTTACTTACTTTGAGTTTGAAGATGAAAGTGGTAAACCAAACACTAGAAAAAACAGTGTTTGAGGTATCTGTCGCAGAAGAGATCATTCGCGATTTTCAAAAATTTCCTGAACATCCAAAGCTGGAGTATGAACTTTGGCCAGGGGCAGTAAAATTGTGGAGAGATCGCACGCTAGTTCCAGGATTAATTGGTCGAATTGATCAGGACGAGTCGTGGCGTCCCGAGCCTAGACTCTACCTTCCAGGGTGTCGTAGTTACTTGCTGGTTCATGCAGATAGAACCGTTCTGGACAGATGTAAAGGTTGGCGCAGATTTTTGATGGTGCTCCATGGTAGAACAGTTATGGGCGAAAGAAAAAATAAATTTTACAGGATGTGACAATATAATTATGAGATTCTCTGATAAGTAATTAAATCACTTAACAATATCAGCTGAACCAATGATCGGATGATCACGTGATATATTATTAATATTATTACATATTATTAAATTTTATTATTCTTTAAAAATTGAATAATATATTATATCAAATTGATTTATAAGAGAGTAAAATAAAATGAAATGAAAGTATATAAAATTTGTTTATTTTTTAAGAGAATATTATTGATTTTCTTCAAACTCTTCAAAAAATTCAAGTATAAAAAGCAATAAAAATCTTATTATATGTTGACAAATAATATAAAATAAAGTATAAAAGTAGTAGTATATTGATTATATAAATTAAATTAAAAGATTAAAATCACTCTATTGGTGAATATGAGTTTATTTCTAAATATGGTCATGTGACCATATTAAGCGATATCATGTGACTTCTCCAATCATATATTGACCTCAATTCCAACATTATATATATTATTCTATTTTTAATTTATTAGTATATTTCATCTTATTTTATTTATGAAGTTTAAATACAGTTAAGATTGAATCTTTCATTATCATAATAAAAATTATTTATTATTCAATTAATCTCCTTTAAAAACAACAATAATTAAAATAAGAAATAAGAAACAAGATTAAATAAATAAATAAATAAATATAATTGTAATAAAATTGTTTAAATCTCTATCAAGTCAAGCCACACTTGAAATGTTCGTGATATTAGAAGATTGCTAAATAGAAAGGATAGAATAGGATAGAATGGAATGGAATAGGATGGAATCTGAATCATAAACTTACATTTGTAAGATTACCAAAATATCTATCAACAATCAAGATTACAAAGGGTTATTTACAATTTCACAGACACCAATATACTGCCATATACCCAGCCTACATTAAGATACAACGCTCCAACACTATCATGACAAACACCAACACCAACATCTCACATTCCTACTCCCCAAATGACGCCTGCTAATCAACTCCCCACCAATCACTTCAACCCCTACCTCCTGCCCTTACTCTTCTCCCTAACCCCCTCTTCCAACCTCCTAACGCCCTTCAATAATCCCATCCCTTTCTCACAATTCGCCTCTAACCAAGTCTCCATCTCCTCCCTCATAACCCTCATTCCCCTTATAACCGGCATTCTTCCACCTTCCTCACCATCCACATAACCTTGAGGATTCAACAATAAATCAAAGACGCCTGCCCAAATTTCCGTTTGCCAGTATCTCTTTAATCCCTCTTTAATTTTCCATTTGCGTAAACCACCACCGATTCCTCCACCGATTCCACCAATAGCATCGCTGGATCCACCATTTGGTCTCTCAGCGATGGTGTCTATGTATTTTCCAAAAAGCATTGAATGGATAATACCAGCTAATCCATGATAATCAATTTGATAAGTCCATGGTCTCAATTCTCTCATTTCCGCACAGTCTTGAGGACTTGTTTTCCAATCCGCAATAAATTGTACTTCTGGTTTGAAACATTTCATATCAATTCCTCTCCCAAAATCAATTAGCGAAATCCCCTTTTTATTCCAACATTCGCTACCATCCCTCTTATATTTTGGACTCCAGACGTCATCATCTGAAAGTGTGTCGAAACGTACGAGACAATTGTCTGCTTTAAGATCGCCATGAAGGATTCCTTTAGAATGGAGAGCTTCGATTGTTCGGAAGAGTTCGATGGTAAAGAACATGACGAGGAGTTCGTCCATTACGCCTCCTGGGGATTTGGTATCTGCACGGGAGATGTTAATGATATCTAGAAGAGTACCTTGATCTCTGTATTCCTCTATTAGGTAGCATTCATCTCTGTAAAGATGCATTTCATATGCATCGATGATACTTTCTGCTGGACGAGAGACCCCTAATCTGCGTTTTGCTTGACGCATGATGTAAAATTCCCATGCACTCGGTGGATCTTCCATTTTGAGTGCTTCTAATGACTTGCGGTTGAAATGATCGAACGCCCCTTTACCCATGACTGCCGGGGCCTCGTTCTCATCTTGCTCGCTGTCGTTTGCTGCACTTTCGAGGAGGAATACAGGAGCAAACGCACCAGCACCAAGCTCTCGCTTTAGTGTATAATGTCTTTCTGTACCGGGAAATTCTACCACCGGGGCTGCGGACATACTGGTTCTGTCGCTTGAACCTTTTGCTTTCGAGACAGCTTTAGCATACTTCTTCAACTCCGCTGACTGACCTCTTGCTACGTCATGCTGAAAGAAACCTTCGTAAGAGCTAAGTGGTGGTTGTAATTCTTCGAAGATTAATTGACGGATACTTTCATCTACTGGATTGCACTGTGTGTCGTGAATGATAGGTCCCTTGGGTGTTATTTCTTTAGCGAATGCAGTTGAATTCGACAGCGGCTTTTTCTTGCCTAATTGTGGTTGTGGTATTCTATCGGTAGGTTTTGCTCCATTGATGATTTCCCTTAACGGACTACTGCCATCATCATCCTGGAACACTTGTATTTTCGATCCACTACCTTTGCTCGGGCTAGTAGTAGAATTGAAATAATTTTTTGGATTTCTAATTGTCGGTAAGCCAAGAGAAGATTCAGTCCTCTCAACGATCGGGGTCATAAAGGGGAGTCGATTTTGAGAAACTTGAGCAGGGTCTCGATATGGGTGAGTGGGTGGATCATAATCTTCTGGAGGTATCGGAACAAAACTGGTTGTTGAATTAAAAGGCCCATCTTCAGATATCGGAGTCATGAGCTCATCATTTTCTTCAACATCACGAGGAACCGCGACTTTGATAGCCTCAAATTCTTCATCTTCTGCATCAGAGAAGGTTGAAGCTCGCGTTTCATCTTCATCATCCACATCTGAGGCATGCTTTTGAGCTGTAAACTCGGTCCACTCGCTTTCGCTCTTCACATCAGTAGTTTCATCATCATCACCTGCTTCACTCATAACATTAAGCCGTCCGGTCATAGTGCTTTCACCTTCACTCGTATAATCGCCATCAGTCATATCCTCGTCATCGTCATCACTTTCTTCCTCTTCTTCCTCTTCGTCTTCATCCGCTGCCTTGAGTGGCTGATTAAAGATATCATAAATTTCATCAGTTGCTGCTTTAGTATGAAGAGTCATTGTTTGCTCTTTTGATGATTTTCTCTTGGTCATCTTTTTCCCCGTCGGCGAAGAAAGTTTGGCACTGACTACAAAATATTAACTTTCAATGTAGCTGTGATCCTTTCCACGACTTACTTATTTGTGTCTTGTTGACCTCCTTAACTTTCATTCGCCTATGCTTGGTCTCCTTGTTGTGATCTTTCTTTGCTCCATTCTCATCCAAATATACTGCATCCTTAGGAATAACAAGTTTCTCCGGTCTATTTTCATCTGAGAATACTGGATCACGAGCAATGACAAGTTTCTCCGGAATATCTCGAGTGATAGTTTCAACACTAACGTTAGAATCTTGACTTGGTTCATTTGACACGGGCTCCTCAGATGGTATATCCAATTCTGGTTCCCACAACTTATCCAACCACCCACGATGACTAGCACGTAACTCCTCAAAACTTAATTCCGTCCCAATCTGATCAGGAGTAGGGTATACAGCTTCGAGATTAACAAAAATGCGTTCACTTCTTCCATTTTTTGGATTAATAGTCACTTGTTGCAATTCTGGATTTGTGATTTGAGGTAATGGTATAGACTGAAATACAAAGAGCCATAAGTGCCAAAAATTAGTCCTATGATCATCAACATATGCATAACAAGGGACAGAAGAGAAGGAGAAACATACCTCGTCCTTAAAAATTGGTATCTTGGTACTGCTCTTTTTTCCACCAGCTTTCAACGTTTCTCCAGCCCATGGCTTGGGCTCAATCCTGTTTTCCTTCTTTCTATCTGCCAATGATCCTATACTCTGCCATCCTGATCCTGGGGATGCGGAGACTGCTGGAGCACCATTCTCATCATCCGAGAAAATCTTCAACTTCTGCTTACCACCCTTTGTTGTCGATGAACCACCCACGCCCGCCGATGGTCTCGGTGCTTGAGGATCCTCAGGAGCCAGCGCAACCGCAGCATACGGGTCAATTTTTGCAGCAAGCGCAGGTCGTACTGTAGGCAATGCCGGTGACGAAGGTTCATTACCGCTATCAGGTCTAGCAGAAAATCTTTCCTGGAACTCTTTGAATTTGCGCAACAAACGTGGTGCCGGCCTAGCCTCCTTATCAATACCCATTTGAAAAACTTCCTCCGCCTGGACCCATCTGCCAGCACCTTCTAACCATCCTGCGAATTCTTCGTAGAATAATGCCAATCCTTCACCAATATTATGACGAGCCAAAAAAGCAAATGTTTCGCGTGGAGTATCGGAGAAAAATCGTATATATTGAAGCCAAAGCTTCAGATATCGTGGATCATTTTTATATTGTGGAGAATTGAGGAAGTTTTTCGTTGCGCGCTCCAGGAGAGAGGCGAGCTGTGAATTGGGTGTTGCTTGTGCGGAGGGGTAGGCATCAAGTGTCCATTTGACATATCGATCAAAGATATCCAATGGATCGTCTGATTCTCCAATATTGGCTAATTCTGCTTCATATTCTTCTCTAATTGCATCGTTCAGGTTTCTTGTATCGGATGGTGTAGGTGTTGAGAGGGGTTGTAGAGGAGAGGGGGAGAATAATTTTGCAAGGTTTCGTGCTGATCTTCCTTGTGGTAATGATTGAATATTTTCCTTTTGGTTTTCAATTATATCAAAATCAATCAAATCCTCGGAGGCAGACATGGTGCGATTATTGAGTTGGTGGTTGTTGGCCAATGTGTTTTTGTCGTAGTATTGGAAGTTGTTCTAACTGATAAGAAATTGAAGATCGTAGGTTGGGGTTGTTTACTTTTTTTGGTTACCGTAGCAACAACAAAAATAGAAAACCACCTATGAAGCGACTTGTGTATTAATAACCCGTTGATGTTTATTTAAATAATATCAAGTTTTATTTAACAAATTTATATTATTTTATGAATATTAATATTCTGAGTTCAATATTCAAAGTTTAAATAATATTGATATTTAAAAAATTTAAAATATCTTCTTTCTTTATAAAGATTATTAATATTTAAATAAAATTTTTAAATCTCGTTTACTCTTTAATAGATATAATTTTATATTCTATAATTATAATATCAAGTCTCTGTTACTCTGATTACTATCATCTGAAAATCTAAATTATTATAAAATTATCTCTGAAAAAAGAAAAGAAGAGTTAATTAAAATAAAACAAATATTCAAAAAACTTCCAAGGAAATTTCAATACATCATTCATTTCATCGCCTCTTTATAATATCGCCAACCCAACAGCTACTTCAATTCTTAATCATATGATCCTGGATTCCTTCTCCGGTAACGCTCCTCACGTCTATGACATTCCTCCCAATCCTCCTCATCTAGCACAATTCTCACCCGCGGAGGCTTCCAATTTGAATCAGTCTTCCCAGGCTTGATAAGGTCAAAACGATGTTCGAACGCGGAGATGATCCTCGCCGGTGCCATATCCCATCTTGACGGATGATCCCGCCATCTTCCTTCAATCGCAAAGTCCGGATGATCAACCCATCGAGGCCCCTGTGCACTATAACGATATGTCGTATAATCGACAACCAATGTAAAGGTCTTCAAAAGCGGGAATTGGCATAGCCAGCCCGCCATATGTGACCAGTCCCAAGCTTCACCAATTTTCATACAATCCTCCCATTGCCATCGAATTGATGCGCTCTTAGTTGAGAGTGCAAGATGCTGTATGGCTGTCAGGCGGTCTTGGAAATATAGACTCTCGCGAAGAAGATTCAAGTTTGCACTTTTCGCATCATCGGTACTGATTATGGTCCCTGGAGGTGATGGAGGGTTGTTTGGAAGCCAATATGGAACATAAATGATATCCATCGATGGATCCCACCATCCACTAGCGACTTGACCATGATAATCTAGCCTTCCCCAAGATCCTTGACGATAAAATCGCGATGCCTCTTTTCGTGATTCTTGGCAGACATGTAGGAGTTTTGGCGGAGGGAGATTTTTAAAACAACGTATGAGAGCGAGTCTACTTCTATCCCACGATAATTTCTGGATTCTGAAAGGAAGTATCCTCTCTCCCGGTAAACAATATTTCCAGATCAAACAGCGAACCTCAGCAGGAAGATCTGAGAAATGCTTAGGTGGATCCTTAGCGCTGGTCATTTTTAGAAATGAATTCATGAATCGACTTTGAATTCAGCAGATATGCCTATGCGTTTTATCCTCCGTACGTGAATAAATGAACGGCGAAAGGATTATAGGTGTGAAGAGGTTGTCTTATTATTGAAGCAATGGTTCAATCGTTGTAAGCTGGTGAGGCTAACAACCAATTGTATACGGAGTAAAATAGAAGTGAGGGGTAGGACGAGGTGTGGATACATGATACATTCCCGGAACTTTTTTGTTTTTGTCGGGATATTAATCACGTGGTTTCACTAATCTTGACGCTAGTGCTTCTGCGACGAGGGGACCGAATTATCATATGAATATATAACGGTTGGATTCGTATGGAAATGAAAGAATAGAATTATTTATCGACCGTCTGTTATACAAACAAAGTCTAAGGAGTTTTGTAGATAAATTGAAAATGGAATGCTATTTAATAACTTTTTAATATCTTTACTATACTAAGCATCATCATCAGCAATGCATGCCAAAAAGCCAATCTCATCTAACCCAACCCAACCCAATCATAAATCAAAAATTCCACAAACACCAAAACCCACACAAACAAACACTTCCCCTTGATCCCAGCACCCCTCCCTATCCCCTCAAACTCAAATCCACATCAACACTCACTCAAACTCACGCCCTGAAAGCTCTCCCCCTGACAGAAGAATACCCATAAGAACTATCCACCGCATCCCTCGAGCTAGTCGGCGCCGCAACACCGCTAACATATCCCGCCCCCGTCTCAGTAGGAACAGGAGCCGTAGTAAAATTACCCCCAGTAACATTACCCCCAGTAACATTACTCTCCTTAGCTTTCTCTAAGAAAGCATCGAATTTACCCGCAGGGTTAATACCAAGGACCATGCCACCTTGACAATGAGATTTTGGGACTGTTTGTGCGCAGAAGAACCAAATTGGTTTATCAGTGTTGACGATGAAATCCCGTGTGATGTCGCTTTGATTATTGGGGTTAAATTGAATAAATCCTGTGTCGAAGCCGCCGTTGGGGGTACAAGGGGTATTGAAATCAGACTGGGTGACGGTGTGGTTTTTGGCGAGAAATTGGAAGCGGATTGTATCGCCTATGTTTGCGTTGATTTGGTTTGGGGAGTAGATGTTGAGACCTTTGTCGCCGATTGTTACGTTGTGGATTTTGGCGTTAGGTTTGTCGGTTCCGGTTCCGGTGCTGTAGGGCGCGGTGGTTGTTGATTGCATGGGAGGAGGTGTGGGAGTGTATGTGGCGCTTTCTGTTAAGGTGACTGTCTCTGTGAAGAGGAATCCATCGATGATAATGATTGTAATATCGACGATGTTCACATCAATCACAATGTTATTCTCGTAAGTAGCAACTGTGCAGTGCTTTTTGTTTCCGGTACCAGTGGGGTAAACCCACACTGTTGATTGGCTTTCACCATCATATTTGACAGAGGTTACGGTGCCCTGTGCTGTGGTGATATATTCTGAGCTCATGGGGTATCCTGCTGTAGTGGTGGGATATATTGGATCAGTCTGGTAGCCACTGGACCCTCCTTCAGTTACAGTGATTGTTTCGGTAACAATAGATGGAGATGCGCCTGAGCTCACGACTGGCGTAGTTTCTATGTCAAGCTGTGCGGAACCAAGAGCCAAAAGACTGCTGACAATAGAAATGCTTGAGAACTTCATGATGAATGAAATAGAATCTAGTTGTCGAAGAGACTAAGAGCAGAAGATAGTTCGAAGGCGTAAATAAGAGAAAAAAGTCAAGGACCGTTGCAAGGAAAATAAAAAGAGGAAAAATATGAAAGTAGATAGGAGATTGAATGAGATGTGAAATGAGATGAAAAATGAAAGAAACTTGAAAGGGCTTCATCAATTTATATAAAGATCTTTTCAAGTCGGCGATAATAAAATGATGACAATTCTGTTATTGTAGGGCTTATATCAAAATACATCATCAGCATCCTGTGCAGAAATGTTTCCGAAAGCCGTGTCAACGTAAGACTTACAACGACATTCATTATTTCTCTTTAAGGCCATAAATGCTGCCCATGAGAAACTTGTTCCTGACGGCTAGTATCTAATGGCCAAGTGGAGGTTACATCCCGCTGCGCATCACGTCAGATTTTAAACCGAAAGCATTACTTTGAATTACCGACATATAATCTGCTTATATGAACATCTCAAAATATCACGAATTTTCGATTTCGACCACTCAGTCCCATGATGGTGTAGGATGCTCAAAGTCAACACTGAGAATAAGTAAAGGCTTTCGATGATCGGGCTTGCCTCAGAAAGACTGTATCTCTGACAAAATTGTTTTCGTACGGGCCTTTGATTGGCAAGATTCAGAGATTCCCGAACAAAATACCATGAAAGCTTGCGCCATTGCTGCGACCGAACTTTGTCAGCATTTTTCCATCATGGGATTAGCATAGGCTTTCATGAAGAAAGATTAGCATAGGCTGTTATGAAGCAAGATTTCCAGTAAGAGGTAAAAAATACATTCAAATTATAAAAGGATCTTACCAGAGTTTGTTGATTTGTAAATGTCGAATGTGTAGCTTATTTTGTGAAGATTCGTGATTTATGGTAACAACTTCGAGAATGACATATATGTGTTCATGATGGTTGGGTAAGATCCACGATGCAAGCTATACACTCCAGTACTTGCTGAATGCCATCCGTAGCTGGATATTTGTATCGATTCTTGTTTTCGTTTTATTAAGTCGCCTGAGTTAATACATGTCGATATTAGTGAGAATGATATGATGTCGATGACCAAGCCAGGTTACTCTTCACGTCGCTTGCTTCCCTTCTATACATCCCAAATCTTCATATAACCTTACAACCGTTGTTTTTGCATTGATGGGTCATGGCTGACAGGTCGATTGACCAAGACTAGAACAACAGATTTTAATATATTCCGAGGTAACTAACATAAGCCGTCACACTGACGACGTAATGCTTAGTCGTGTCCTCACCATGAATAGCTTAGCGAGTAACGATTGTTCATCAATATTCTGGAGCTCACAGGTTGCCCAAGAAACACTAGGTAGTGTAGTTTGCTAAATCGAGAAGATGACTTCACCAAAGATGTATATAAGGTTATCGCATGATAGCCGTTTGCTAGGGGTGGTACGCGTACACATGGAACATTCCATCCATCTAAACCAGGCACCCAGGCCTTCCCAAGTTACGACTGTTTGAACCACTCAACTGAATATGCACCGTGTACAATTTCACTTACTGTTGTGATAAGACTCAGAAAAGTTCCTGGATTTGAATCGGATGACTGTTTGGAGGAGAATCAAATAAATGTAAGATTATCTAGGTATGGAAATTGAGAAGAAACGTGATCTTTAGTAACCTTACTCCATTCCTGATTCGGGTAGTCTTACGGATAATAATTTTCCCGGGACACTCGGACCAAAGCTTAAATTAGCAAGGATTCTAAATTAAGCTCGATGCATTCACACCTCACCTCGGGGTAATACATCAATATTTCTTTCTTTTCTTTTTTCTCTGTCTCATCAACTTTTTATGAATTAGTCATATTTTAACATACCTAGGGATATATATATATATATATATTTATTTATATTTACTTCCGCTTTATTGATATTCAACGATAATACTTTTATTTATATCAGGAAGAAAGTAACCTTCAGAAAGCAACCTCTAGAAGGTAACCTTCCACATCCCTGACTAATTTTCCAAGGTTATATCAAATTGAAAAAGAAACATACCTTCGTCTGATGAAACAAGTACGCAATCATCAACATCCCTTCTTTCATACCTTACTTGGAATCCGGGAACACATCGTGGATATTGGTCTGGATTACCCATCCGATAGATCACATCCCGTGCAAAATTTCCCTCCTCTAGTGTCCGCCTCATAACTAGGGTTTTCAAAAGTAACTATGGAATTGGAAGTGCCACAAAGGTATAGATAGGATGAGATAAACTTTATTTTTTATTTTTTATTTTTGGCTTTCATTTGTGCTGCTCTTCTTTTGCTGTCTTCCGCCTTTATTTTCTTGTTTCCTCGCCTTAACTTGGTTTTAAAGGTAAGGAAGGAGTGAAGATAGAGGAAGTGGGATTCTCAAAAGCCTTGGGTCGAAAATGTTGGCTAGAATTACAGGAATGGCATCATGGAGTGCTGGAAGTAGAATGATGACAGCTGGAGTATTTTTAAGTCTTATTCTTGTTTACGGGTATGTTTTCAACCTTCTTTCCATCTGATTGCATCAAACCTCTCGATGATCATTGAAATCTAATCTCATCCCTCTAGATTCGCACACCATCTCAACAATTATGAAGTCTATATGAATGTCGAAACTACAAAAGCCGACCCCATTACGATTGTCCAAACCAAAACGGTAGAACACACCGCAACGCATTTCAGTGTATCGATATCTACAAAAACAGAATCTGCCTCACCAACTTCCACTCTCGATCCTACAAAACTTGCATTTATGGTTGAGACTCGTCCATTGCCACATCTACCTCTTCAACTTACACATATGACAAGTGTTATTCCACAAGAATGGACCTTTAAATTCATGGGAAGCAATACCTCTATCGATTATCTACTTGGTTTCCATCATCTGCAAGATCTAGTAGCCTCAAAGAAACTCACTCTCGTTCCTCTTCCTTCACATTGGAATGTATCCAGTCGAGAGTCCATATCTCAAATGTTCACCGACCCAGAACTTTACACATCTCTCGCACCAGCCGAACATCTCTTAGTATTTCAACCCGATTCAATCTTTTGCACCAAAGCACCAACTACTCTTAACGATTTCATCCAATATGATTATATAGGAGCACCTTGGTCTGCAAAATCTACTCATGGAGGAAATGGAGGTCTTTCACTTCGTCGCGTATCATCCATATTACGAGTGTTAGAAAAGGAAAGACGAAAACCTGGAGATGGAGCACTTGAAGATTTATGGCTTAGTAACGCGCTCAATAGATTGGAAGGGAGTAAGATGGCAAATGCCCAAGTGAGCAAAACTTTTAGTGTGGAAAGTGTTTGGGATGATGCTCCTTTGGGTTATCATATTGGGTGGTTGGGAGTACATCATGAACAGGTTAGTCGTTTGATATTCTATTCATTCTTTGAATTTACCCCTGGATAGGAACATTTCCCTTTCCTATTGTCTCATTACATTCCTCTATCTATCTATCTCTTTCTCCATCCATTCATCCACTCCTTCTCAACCCCAAAGTTAAACAAAATAAACTAACAACCACCCCCCAAAACCAGATATGGGATAAACCCAACTACGTCTCTCACATAATGAACTACTGTCCCGAAGTTAAAATTATCCTCGGTATGAAATTAGATAATGATAAACCTCAAGGTGTTTCTTGATTTTCACTCTCATTCTCATTCCCACCTCTCTTCACGAAGTTCCCTCATTGTATCCACGTAATCTTATATCGTGCTTGTAAATCCAACCTCTGTGTCTAAACCCTTAAAACAAAAAGAAAAAAAGAAAGAAAAAAAGAAAGAAAGAAACGGCAACAAGATCAGAGAAAAGAAATAAGAATAACACAAAAGAGCCATCGGACATAAACAATTTTACCAAAAAAAGCCAGCAATTAATTCCCATCTACCCCCTCGAATCACTACCCCAACAATCTTCCCTCTCAATTCGTATTCCTATCCGCATTTTCATTTCAATTCCATTTCAACTCCTATCACTCCCATTCCCACTCCCATTCCGATCACCACTTCTATTCCCTGCACCCCGCGCAAGCCCAATATTATTATTATTTAATCGATTTGATTTTTGATTTTGATTTTGTTTGTGATTTTGGTTTTGGTTTTGCATGGGTATCGGTGTCCCTATTCCTGCTCCTGTTATATATCCGCCGTTTCCTGCTCCTGCATTCCCATTCCCATTCCCATTCCCATTCATCAATCCATGGTTCTGATTATTATTCTTATTCTTATTTCCCGTCCCCGCACCCGCTCCAGCAAGTAATAATCCTGTGATATTTTGTGGAGAATTTGGGCGGGGGTTGTAGTTCTGGTTTGGAGATGGAGGGGATTGATGATGATGATGCGGATGGGATTGATGATGATGATGCGGATGGGATTGATGGGGATGATTGGGGACAGGAAGAGGATGAGGATGAGGATGAGGAGAAGCATGAAAAGCTCCTACGGAGAGGAATTGGAAGAGGATTTCGAGTTTGGCTTGTTTGGTTTGTTGGGTTTGTTGGGCGGAGTTGAGGGGATGAGTGGGAGGGGAAGAATGGGGATTGCAATGTGCAGGGGTTGAGGGTGTGTTGGTGCTGCTGGTGGTGGGGGTGTGGATATGCTGGTTTGGGTTGGGGTTGGTTAGTAGGTTGATTTTGATAGGAGGTAGGAGGTATTGGGTTGGAGATGGTGATGGGAATAAGGATTGGTGGGTATGAGCATAGAAAATAGAGAATACGAGAGTAGAGATAGAAAGTCATATAAAAGAGAAATAAATAAAAAATAAAACAAAATATACTCTATAATTGAATAGAGGACTGAGATTGAAGAAAGAGCTCGAAAACAATATATGAAAAAACATCTTCCAATAACAATAATAATTTACAAAGTAAAGAAACCACAAAACACAAACCGAAACCAAGAAAAGAAAGGAAAGAGGCAACCAACCAGCGACTCCCCCATAATTCCCATAATTCGCATTCCCATTCAAATTCCCAATCCCCTTCAAAAGCATCACATTCAAATTCCCATACTGCGCACCAGGAACCGTGTTCGGTATCAACAAATCATACGCCTCGAGTATTTTATCCAGTTTCTGCACTATATATAATAAAACACGAACTCGCATCAGCAATCGTTCTCAAATCAACTCTCGAAACTAAAAGTTTTTTATCACCTCCAAAGACAAAAGTCTGGACTCTGGGGAGAAATTCCAAGATTGGTAACGGTGACGAGGTGATGATGATGGGGTGAAAGGAAAAAGAAAAGAAAGGAAAAAGAAATGAAAAGGAAAAGAGAAACGAACAGTCCATGTCAATCAACTCTTTAATTTTCAACGGACGATTGAAACCGGGGGGATATTTTCCGGATATGCTTAGTTTGGGGTGGATTTCGGCGTTTGGGTTTGAGGGGAGGGCGTTTGGAGGTGTGCGGGGAGGTTTTGCTAGATTAGGGGGGGGTTAGATTGGAGTTTTGGGAAGGAGAGGGAGGTTTGTGGGTTTGTTGGGGGTATGAGGAGGGTATGGGGAAGGGGAAGAAAGGAGGGAGGAGATGGTGGGTAGAGATGAAGAAGTGAAGAAGTGAATAAGTGAGTGAGGTAGGATAATGAAAGATTGGATGAAGACCAGGATTATAAAGGGGAACAAATAAAAAATGAAAGACGCGGAATACAAATAAAAATGGAAAATATACCGTCTAATCTCCTTATTTATAGCCCTAACCGTCTTAACCTTTCCATCAGTATCACTCGAATCCGAATCAGAATTCAGATCCGAATCATAATCCGAACTCGAACTCAAAACAGCCTGTTTATTTTTTCCATCTCTTCTCCCATTCCCATTCCCATTTCCACCATTATTCTCTTTTCTCCTCCCCCTCTTCCCATTCTTTTTCCCGTCCCTCAAAGTCCCATCTGAATGCCCATCATCTTTATTTTTACCCCTGTCCATCAATCTCGTATTACTAACAGCAGTTCCTGGTTGTAAATTTATTTGGAGATAGCGTTGGAGGACATCGCGGATGAGGTCTGCGAGGGGAATGCTATTTGGGTTGGGGGGATGGGTGTTTGTGTTTATGTTGTTGTTTGCGTTGTTGTTTGGATTGTGGGGTTGAGGATTTTGGACTTGATGATTGTGGGGTTGATGATTGCTATTGTGGTAGTTTCTGGGGTTGTGGTGGGGAGGTTTTGGGGGAGGAGAGAGGTGTTGGGGAGATGGTGACCGTGAGGTGGACGGAGAGGGAGAGGGAGAGTGAGCGTGATTTTGTTGGTTATGGTTGTGGTTGTGGTTGTGATTGTGATTGTGGCGGCGGCGGTGGTGGTGGTGAGGGTGGAGATGAAAATTCATTCTGTTTTTGGGCTTGGGAATGGGGATTAGAGCGAGTGTTTGAGTGGGAGGTGAAGGGGACCGTGGAGGTGGGGCGAGGGTGCCGGTGCAAGGAGATGGATGTGGGTATGCGGCGGAGAAGGAGTTCTCGGAGCAGGAGGAAGGGGAACAGGAGGAGGCAAGACGCGTATATGGGTATGTGGTGGAGAAGGAGTTCTCGGGGCAGGAGGAGGCAAAACGTGTATATGATGAGTTGCGGGAGATGGCGGAGGAGAAGGAATATATGGTGGTGGAAATTGTTGAACAAAATGTATATACTGGCTTGGTGGAGATCTTGGACGACGAAGGGGTAGATAGATTTCTGGCTCTGGTTCAGCAAGATGAATCCTTTGAACTTCTGGATCTATTTCACGTCTTGAGATTGGCTCGAAAGGTACTCGTTCAAATCTCTGAGAAAACGAAAACTCAGGCTCAGGTTCTGACTCCGGTTCTGGATAATAGACAGGACTGATAAGACGAGGTTGTTGATAAATTTGCTCAGGAGGATGAAATATTGGTGCAGGTAGTGGGTATACGGGAGATGGAACCGGATATCGACGACGGGGTTTGGATATAGCAAGGGAAGTAGGGTTGATATATCGTTCCCTCCTATTCTTTCTTCCAGGGCTCGGACAGAAAAGACGAAGACAGAAATCAAGCATATAGAATCTTAATGAGAAGGATTCTCGGGTGGGAAAGGAAGTACTCTGACTCTTACTTATAGTCAATGTTTGTCATTATCGTACTACGAAAACACAAATGTAGTTGCCACATGCCAGCGCAGTCAATGGTTACAAGCCAATTCTGAAGATATTTCGCAGGTATGTTTTTGTGCATGAATATGAATTATCCAATTAAAATAACTGATATCAGAGAAAGCTGGCACACACGAAGGGAAAATGTTTGCGTAGGACGAAAGCAGATATCGAGGCTGACTGACGAGCTTTTAGCGAGGTCCTATATGTTTGCTCCCCGTTGCTTGATACCAGGAGGTGGCTAAAATGGTCATGGGGCTGGCTTTCTCAACAGATTAAAACTATGAGGATGTAAATGGGATATTCCAGGAGTCCCTCGTCACTAATAATGCACTTTCCACCGCCTCGTTTTTCGCCCCCAACACTTTCTATGGACTCCACCGCTTGATGGTTGTTGTCGGAAACTTTTTGCAATCGCAAGGTATTTAGCATGTACCCACTGTTAGAGGTTCACGTAGTTACATTAGTAGATCCAGGAGATTGAGCTAAAAATCAATCTTGAGGATCTTTAACTTTCAGTGCGTCAAAAAGGTGACTATATGATGTTTCGGACAAAGTGTGAAATTTCTAATTTATTAATAACATCAGCGGATAAATATGCCGGAGTGTGGGAAGTGACCAGTTGATATTGTAGTCAGGTTTCACACGATTGAGATCAACTCACCGAAATCTCTCCGCATCTGTAAGAAATATTCTCGTAGTGTATCTATCTATATCAATATATAATATCATACAAAATGCCCCCTTTCAGCTCATTACCCAAATGTGGATTTTGGCGAGACATGAATCGCTCAATGTGAGCAGCCACCTTCAGAGTCTTCATCATCGCTCTCTTTCTTTCCCTTCTTGCCTTTCTTCGCCGCTGTCTTTTTGAACATAGAATCGAGAGTTTTTTGCCCCTTCTTAAGAACTTCTTGCTTCTTCTTATCAACTTGATCCTGGTACTTCTTTCGTTCATCTGCTCCTAGATCCTGTAAGCGTTGCTCTTCTTCCTTGAACTCCTTGCTTTCAGGATCTCTTTCTAGTAGCCCCTCTAATAACTTGATTTCGGCTGCCCATGTTGAAGGATCTTCAACATTCTTCCCATTAGCACCTTTTTTCTCCATTGGTGTTTCCAGAACCATAGGCATGTTTTGAAAAGCTTTAAAATTGATAACGTTATGGAATGCTCGAAGACCGAGAAATCCTGTACCGATGTTTGCGTGTAGATCCCTATTTGATGCCAACGGTGACTTGCTGTCATTAAGGTGTAAAGCTTTCAGGTATGGTAATCCAACGATTTTGGAAAATCCATCCATAGTTTCCTTGAAAGCTTCGGGTGATCTTAAATCATATCCTGCAGCAAATGTATGACAAGTATCTAGACAAACCCCAACTCGGGATTTATCATCAATAAGAGCGATGATGTCCCGAAGGTCCTCCCATGTAGAACCAATCACATTTCCAGCTCCTGCCATGTTCTCTAATAATGTGACTACCGTCTTCGTTGCCTTGTGGGCTTTGTTCAATTGGGCTGCAATACGTGCAATTGCTTCCGGCCTTGGATGACCACCTGTACTTCCAGGATGAAAGTTGTAAAGCTTAATACCTAAATCTTCACACCGTTTTAAATCATCCAGGAAACAATCATATGCTTGCTTGGCTTTCTGCTCGTCTGGTTGCGCTAGATTAACAAGATATGAACAATGTGGAAGAACGTATTTCGAAGCATCATATTTTTGTTCTTTGCAGAAAGCTTTGAATTGATCCCGAGCTTCGGGAGCAAGAGGAGGATTTACCCATTTTTTCTGGGATTTGAGGAACAGCGCAAACGCATTACCACCAATACGTAATGAGTTGTTGATTGAATTATGTACACCTAAAATATTGTGTTAGACTAAACCTTGAACCGTGGAAGACGGCTACACTCACCACCGGCACCACTAACATGAGCTCCAATATGTATAGCCTGCTTCAAGGTCGAAACCAATGTACGTTGGGCCAATGGCATAATTTCTGCCTCTTTCTCTTCTTTTGTTTTCCTCTTCTTCGTAAGCTTCTTTCCAGCGGTAGGCTCTTCCACCGCTTCGTCTTCGTCCTCGTCCTTCAGTTTGCGTTTCACGGATGACTTCTTTTTCGTAACCACTACAACCTCCTCCTTCAACACAATTGCTTCTCTACCTTCCGTGGCTTGGTTTGGGAGGACAATAGGTTCTTCTTCGTTTTCGTCTTTGCCGCTAGCCGAAATACCATTCAACGTTGTAAGTTCGATAGCAGTACCTTCGTTTTCACCAACACCCTCTTCTTTTACTTTGTCAGTGGGACCGTTGACTTTTAGCTGTACAACGTCTAACGGAGCCTCATATGAAATATCAGTTTCGTCTCCTGAATACTCTTCCCTTTTGGTTTGCTTGGCCGCAACCTTCTTCGGTATCGACTTCTCGACCTTATTGATAACTTCCGTACTTTCAGTCTTTATATTCTTCCCACGCTTTCTCTTTGCAGCATCCGCGGTTTCAACTGTTGGAATATCTGCAACCTTAGCATTAGCATTTCGTCCAGATCTTCGAGGAGGCATCGTTGCTTGCGAGTGATGTGGTTGTGTTGGAGTACAAAAGGTTTAGAGCTGAAGGTGGTAGTGAGAACGCGTGACGAAATTGAAATCACCAAAAAAAGCGCGACGCGAAGGCACGTGATTGAATTGAAGTTTACTTTACTAGGCTTCCCATAAACTGCTGGTATAATTTTCATACGATGTTACAATTGGTGAAGTAGCCAGATAGGTTAAATGAAGAATGTGTTTGTTATTATATGATAACTAGGACCCAGCTTTCCTACTCTCTACGATCTTCATGACATCCGCAGCACTATTCGCATCACCCTTTCTCTTTTTAGAACCTCTCTTCCTCTTAGATTTCCCTTCTCCTTTCTCACCTTCATCATCTTCTCCTTGACCCCACGCAGAAAGCTTAACTTTCGTATCATCAAAATCAGCTTCGTCCTCAAATCGACTGCTTCCAAATCCCATATCCATATCCTCCATGTCACGATCATCTTGTTGTAGCATCTTTTTCCGCCGCGCTTCCTTTGCTGCTTCATCTGCTGTTTCTGGAGTTTTTGATATAGGATTAAGGGTAGATGCTTTCTTCAGAGCGGCGAGAATAGTTGGGTCACTGAATGCTTTTGGTTTGGTCTCGTTTTCTGTCGCTGCAGGCTCAGATTCACCAAAGTAGTTTCTAGGTTTGTCAGGTCGTGGAGGAGGTGCCATACTTCCAGATGTAGGTGTTTCTTGATGTGAACCTTGAGTCTTAGGTTTCTTTCGTTGACTATCTTCCGTAACTTCTCCATCTTCAGCGTCCGTATCTGAACTCGAATCTTCGTCTTCAAGCCCAGCTAATGGATCATAATCATCTCCTGCATCGTCAAATATATTGATATCTTCTTCCTCTGATTCTGGCTCTTTCGGTATTTCTGGAACGTCCATTCCTAACGGTTTTGCATCTTTGTCCGGCATCAATAGACCATTTCCTTTCTCTGATTCCGGTTCCATCTGCACTTTCCTGATCTTCCTTTTCTCATTGCCGTTTTCATCAACGATAATGAGAACTTCTCTTCCTTTTTCATCCCTTTCCATCCTAGTCGTTGATTTTGGAGCTCCAACTTTCTTGAACCTGGCTCCTAAAGATGGTTGCGCTGCCTCCTTCGCCGCCTGCCTCGCTGCTTTCATCTCTGCCAGAATCTGATCTCGAGTTCTCTTCTTTCCCGGAATCAAACTAGGTGGTGCCATCTCCCCTTTCTTTTTGCTCTTCTCCTTCTCAACCGCAACAACATCTCTTTCCTCCAACTTCTCAAACTCGTCATCCAAGTCCTCTCCTGCAGCATTCTCTCCATCGTCATTCTTCCCACTTAAGACGTCCTCGCCCCTCCTTACCCTCTCTAGTAATTTATAATCCAAGCCTTTCACTAAATGCGTGCTTTGAACATCACCACCCAATATCTCGTCCCTCAATTTTGTAAATGTAGCTTCGTCAATTTGTTGTAACTTCATCATCTCTTCCAATGCCTTTACTCTTGCGGCCTTGTCATCTTCATCGTCATCGATGCGCTGCTTTGTGCGATCGGTATATCCAGCTGCAAGTTTCGAGCCTTTAGGTGCGGCGACCGAACGAAATTTCTTGGGTTGTTCGGGATTACTTAGAGCTCGTTGTTCGGCTACCTGACGTGCAAAATCAACGCCACCTACTGAACGACTAGAATATTAGTTAGCTTCCCATTATTAAAATTACACAAGAAGACTGTTTAAAGCTCACGGTGTCATGGGTATTGAACTTCGCATCCGAGAACCAAGTGCAGAAGGTATTGCGCCATCTCGTCTGGGAGTTGCACCAATGCTTGAATTCTTATCTCCAGTGGCGGCCTGTCTTGCGGGCGTATCTAGTACAAGTTTTCGGAATTGTTGATTATTCATGGTGGCAGTGTTGTGAGTTATAAAAGCTTCCAGGAATGATCACTTCTTGAGGGACATTGGAACTCAGATTAGTGATCACGGCAATATCTCACCGCCTTCTAACACTATTCATCTCAGGATATTGACACGATAAGCTGTCTCACGGATTTGAAGCATTTCTTTCTTAGTTTCATTGATTTCCTGATCAAAGTCGAACTCAATTAATCAGTGTATAGAAACTAGCTCAACCATCCAGAAATCCCGCCAATTCTCAGTCCAATTTCGTTCTTCTACCAAGCGTAAGCAACTACACGTCAAAACTCCATGCCATGTCCTTCATTCCTTCCCTCGGTATCATATCTACCATAAACTTCTTCTTTGGTGGAGCTATCTGCGCGGACATGTTACTGAGGTCTTGACCTGGATCAGCCCACTCATCTCCATAAGGTATGATTTCGAATCTCATTGCCAACATTGCTATAAATGCCACCATTAGAGGTGTGACAAAAGCCTGACCTGGGCACTTGTTGACTCCTCCGCCAAATGCACGAAATCCATTTGCAGGAACTCTACTGCAAAATCGATCAGGTCGAAAGGAATCAGCCGTTTCCCCCCATACATTCTTGTCAAAGTGTAGTCTCCTGTTGGCAATAATTACCACGGAATCTTTCTTAAGGAGATATTGATCGCTACCGACAAATGTGTCTTCCATGACTAGACGGGGTCCGGTTCCTGTTGACCGGAATCTCAAGGTTTCCAGGATCATCGACGATAGTATTGGTAGTTGATTTAGTTTTTCTAGGTTGATTCTACGGATAGTTCCCTGAGGTGATACTTCAGATGTTGTTATTTCCTCTACTTGAGTTCGTATTTTCTCAAGGAGACGTGCGTCAGAAAAAGCGTGGAAAATTGCCCAGAACGCCGTAGGAATTGTGTTTGATAGTACAGCGATATCATTGAGCGTCTCATGTTTCGCAAGATCTTTGTGACTGCCGTCCGTCTTATCCACTAGTAATTCGTATCTCTCTTTCGTGAGCTCTGAGCCGGAAAGGTATGCACCCGTTGAGAAATAGCGTCTAAACCCTTTCTCGACTGTATATCGACCGCGCAAAGCTTTGGTAGCTATAATGTTCGAAAGGAAATCTGGTAGTAACAGATTCATTGAACCCTCTGCAAAGGACCTATATATGTCAGTGGTTATCATTCCCATGGCCTGTGGTGTAGTGCCGACTCACCAAAATCCTGCCTCAACGTTCGGATCTCGGTATGGATTTCTGACTCCATACAAACTTTCTGTTGTTACCATGGTCAATTCGTGTCGTACCCATTCGAATAGATCGGTTCTGTTGTTTCTTGCTGGTGTTGCCTGATCATCTAGTCGATCCTTCGTGGCCAGCGCTGCGACTTGAAGCATTTTTTTCATGCCACCTAAAGGAGACAGAGCTACTTGTATTACTTTTATTCCTTTAATCATTAGACTTGAAGTGTCAGAATCAAATAACAAATTTTCCAGGAGCCTGTCTCTCGCCGACTCGCTCAAACCGGCTAATTGTGCTGTGAATCGTCCTTCCAACTGCCAGAGTGAAATTGCTTTGTATTTGCGGTGAAGATATGGCATTAAGTCGGGCGAAGAAACAACATGAATTTCTTGGTTAATCATACGAAGTGAAAAGATTGGAAGGCCACATTTTTGACTATAAAGATGCGAAGAACACTCCATTAGAGTCTACTATCAACCCTGGAGTGTTTATGGAACATATCTTACCTCAAAATGTTATAGTATTCGTTTTTGTACCACAAGACACCGATAATATGGCCGATGACTGGTATCCTTGGTTGAATGCGAACTGGTGCGCTGGAGTCTCGTCTAACCTTGCGGGGAAAGACTACATGAATACATAGTGCTATGACTACCAGAGCAAAGAAGAAACAAAGTCGGGAATTGTCCATCCTATTTTCGATAGCGGTTTATCTGAAGGCTTAATGCTAGCATACGATACGTAAGGATGTGTGCAGATCTCAAGTAGAAGTGGAAGCTGGGTAATAAGGACAATTTCGCTCAAAGAAGAAGCGTTTCAGGAAAGCGGTTTGTGTTCAATGGACATCTAAAGAAGAGCTTCTCTTCGACTTCAAAGAGCAGCTTGTTTGAAGGTGACGCACCATATATTGGAGCTATATCATGCCAATATCACATTCATGTTACGCTGTTGCTTACAAAATTAGTTATGCGGCCCCTAGTGGCAATCAAAAGTTACCCCAGGCTTTTACTCGCACTCCCCTGAGTAGAATTAGCTCAATCTCTTGTTCATATTCTACACGCCTGGTTACATTTTCCCGTGGAAGGAGCCCGTATGAATCAGCTCGGTAAATATAGTTATTAATCGATTCGCTCTGAGACAGCCGAGTCTCCTTGGCATATCGATCCTTCTCAGATATGGTGGTTATGGGAGCTTGTAGCGCTAGTCACAATGCTGAAACGATGATGTTTTATTGTTTCATTAATATAAATTTCACGGCCTTAGCTAGGCAGCGGACGAAGCAACAATTTTCCTTCTTTATCTACTTTACTCAATAGAGTAATTCCAGATGCTATCTCATTGAGCAGGTGATTGAGTCGTAAATCTTCAAAACTTCAAGATAATTCCACATTCACTAAAAACATCTCCAACATTCTCATCATCCCAACATTCTAGTACATTCACCAATTATCCACATTCGCTAAAATCTGCAGACATTGAAATCTTCTCCTCGAGTTATTTCTATTTTCACTCCTCGTAGCAGATTCATGACCACAGCTTTGGTAAACATGGTGTTACTTCAAACTGTAGTATACTGTATCTAGTCAATTTAGGGTTCTTAAAGCAATCACGAAATATCATACAGAGATTCTAGATCGAGAAAGAGTCTTGATGTTCTGAGGTGCCGTGGTGAGCTCGCTATTGAGTGTGATTTGTGTCTTCAAGGTTATAAGGGGAATATATGATGCGGAATTTTATAATCATGTAGTTTGAGGATACCAAGTGAAATGTCAATATTTTAGTTGTATGTGAAATGCAGCCTTCTTAAGTATTGAATTACCAACGTGGTGCATACCAATGTTTTCAACGCTTAGACGTGTCACAAACTTTGATCTTGCGAGCAAATCCTTTTGCAAGATCTCCCTGTTTGTGTATTGTTAAAATGGGATGTGTTTTCTTTTAAATTTTTGTGTATTATTGTCTATCCCAGAGTAATATATGGTTCAGATCTAATGTTCGGGAATGGGAAAAGGGTACAGTACACCTAGGGTTATTCACGGTATTTTCCTCCGAGTAAATACCCTGCTCTATCTTTATAAGGTAAAATAAACACTTTTAAATACCATCTACTACTGTTTGATCTTTTGATTAGGTATATAAATATTTTTAAATATAAGATATCTGATAATAATAAAATTATATATAAAATATCTTTTACTCTAAGAATACCAAATAATTATCTAATATAATTCTGTATTCATCTGGTGATTTAATTAATCTGTATAACTAGAAATAATATTCTTTATCTTTGAATAATTGTATAAAACAGACATGTAATCAAAACCTGATATCTTATTTAGATCTGTAGGTTTTATAACATAAATAACCCGTTGTTTTTTGATAAGGTAGAGTAAACACTATCAATGTCCTTTTGTGATCCAATAGGTTTCAGTCAAAGTGTTTGGAAACAAAGCAATATAACAAAAGAGGAAGAAAGAAGGGTAGTTTAGTTTCGAGGGTCTAAACTGTATGCAGAGCACTCGTTAACATTCGGGTCGACATTTCCCCTCATTTTCCTGTTACTTTAACAAGCTGTGGGAAGGATCAAATGTACGAATAGTTGATCCAGGACCTTCCCAAACTCTGGATGGTAAGCTTCTGATGAATTTATTGATGATTGAGAGGATTCAGTAGGACAACAGTGTGAAATGGCTTAGAGTGACTGATCCGATACTATGATGTGATGATACACAGCTTTCCGTGTATTGATTGGAAGAATTAATTGGAGCAAGGTTCACGGAAATTTGGCTAAAAAGATTACAACGAAAATACATCAACCTTCCCAAATGATCTAAATGTTCCATATGCATTCAACATTTCAACTAGTCTAGTTTTCCAATTAGATTCAGTAATAAAAGGCTTCGATCGTTGAACTGCAGTCTGGATCATTGAAAAATCTCATCAGAGCTGTAGTTACTGTTATTGACAATCCCGAATTCCCATATCCGTCAGGCAATGTCAGGATAGCTCTTTCCGTTTCTGATTAATATGCTGCACACTCCCTTGGATGATGCGCCTTTTCAAATGTAACATTGTTTCATTACATATAAATACAACATCAAAATGAACGATTCTTTTTGTAGCGACAGCTGGTTTGCACGGGAATGGAGGGTTCAAGAACTGGCATTATTTTGGCAACTTCGACAGCAGCACGACAGTGTTAGTGATACCCTGTTTCCATACGGGATTATCTTGGCACAACCTTTTCCACCACCTGCGAATATCTACTGTGTTGGCTGTGATAATGACCGGACAGTTCTATACGTGTCAGCAGCTCTTAGGTACATCCGAAAGAGGTCATTGGAATGTGGTAACGACCTGTGGCTTGAGAATTTGGATATGCACTATCAGCAGGTATCGTGGAGTCATGGTTATACATTTGTGCCTTACAAATACGACCAACAGGCTGCAGAAAAAAGAATCCAAAGACTAGTCACAGACGCTCAAAATGAACAGTTGAAGTTGGACGAACGCAGTGTGCCCATGTCTTATCAACTTTCTGATGACAAAATCATATCTGGTCATTGTCGACCGGTGCTTCGAGGCCATGAGCAGCATACTCAACTGCTCTTAGATCATGGAGTGCTGATTGTTCCACAATCACTCAATGATTCATATCTAAATGTTTTGGCAAGTACACCTTTCGACTTGCCCGTGCCTCAAGTTGACAATCCACCAATGTACTTTTATCCCCGGCCAGAGATACAAGACCAAACTCGTTCAGATGCGTCTCAAATAATCTATCCAAATAGAGACTTAACTCTTTCAACCGAAAACAATGGCCATGCAGCTGATACACCCATGGAATCTGTTGATCTTCAGGAAATTTCAACCAAAAATAGCGATTTTGATGGGGACAACAACTCTGTAGGTGTACTTCCCAGACCCCCTCTCTTTCCAATTGTCGAAGGTCGAATCGGCATCTCAAAATTACCTACTAATTGGGCTCGGCTTTCGCTAATTTATATATAGGACGCAACCTTTGAAGGTATACGACCAGAGCTGTCTCCCCAGACTCCCTCCGAGCCTGGAAGCGCAAAGAATATTTCCGTTGTCCAACACTCTAATCAGTATTCGAATGACTCATTTGGTGGCAGTCATCATATTTACGAATTGCACAGCAGTTTCGTGCCTGAATTCACAGTTTTAAACATAGAAACACACGAACAATGGGAATTTAGCAGCCCAATAGAGGCAGCCGACTTCTTCGGACTTAGTCGTGATAAAGTCAGATTTGCAGTACTAACCGACGCAATTTTGGAAGGCATATATAAATTTCCTAAGGCCAATCCACTGCAACTATCGAGACCTAAAAGAGTCGTAGTTGAAGTTTCAAACTCTGGCTCTGACCAAAGACTACTATTCTGTAGCCAAGGAAAAGCTGCTAAAATATTGAAAGTTAGGAAGGGAAAAATCTCCGAAGCGATTAGCAGCGGAAAACCTATGGAAAAAAACGAAATCATGTACTACATTTCGTATAAGGAGATTGAACAGACAGGTCATGGTGTAGAGCCTTCCAAAACGACAAACAAATAGAGTTTTTCATACAGATGACATTCAAGAGACCTAAAAACAGCCTCAAAAAAAAACGAGAAGACAAATAAATCATTTTTTACTCTGATATAACGTGAAATCCGAACACTATTGACTGTGATATTGGAATTTAATTGCCTGCAGTATGGTTCTACGTGAAGGATTCTTATATCTTTAATTCATTTTGGAAACTTCAAATGATTTGAATATTCGAAGTCTTACAGATGCGCTCTTAATTTGAGATATTCAGAGTATTTGAAATATTCAATTTCCTGGGACAGCACATGGTTTTCAATCATAATATAAACCAATAATCCGATGATAAGCAGTATTTATTTTCTTGAATTAATTTTAAAATTTCAACAAAATTGGAATATTTAAGTTGAAATATTTACACGGTTTCCTGTATACAGGTATGTGGATGAAAGGGTGTCGTGTCCTTGAGTATATAGAAAGCCTATACGGAATACGATGTATAAAACCAGATGCTCCGGTTTATCTACAAGCAGTCTCGATATCATTCTAAAAGTTTGATGTCTAGCTAGTTTTCCAGTAGTGGCGGCATTACAGGAGACGAAAAATGGGCTTCACATTTTAACGATGGATGGTAGGGTAAGGCATTGTCTATACTGCATTGTGGGGGTGTATAGGCTTCAACTATGCATGTAAGGTAGCTTCATCAGGATACAGGCTACTTAGTGGCGCTTTCGTCATGAAACTACTTTCATGCAAGACTTTCTCATTCGGAGAAGGCCAAGTTACTCCACCTATACAATATCGGCATATCCTTGTGAACTCAGTTGGCGAGGATAATTACAATACGGACCAGGAAAATACAGTCTATCGGCCTGACTAATGTGATATGAATGAAGTGTTATGGTGATTTTCAACACAAGGCCTGCGTAACCAATTCGAGCTCTCTCTAGGTAAGGATAGCAGTACTGTTTATTCTACGTACCGCAAATGCAATTGTAGAGTTTGTAGTCCAACCTTGTCGATATAGTCTTCAAAGTATGCTGACTCATCATCATAATCATCCCTAACAACATTCCAACATTAAGCGAGGAGAACGAGAAAAGACCAAGCTGTCATTAATATCCTCTAATTATTTGCAATCTCAACATCAATCTAAAGCTATTCTTACTTGAATTTCTGAAATCATGGAGCTATACACAGATGGAACTCCAGCAGCGATTAAAAATGCCCCTGTAAGGGATAAATAATCAAGCTCACCCCCTCATTCTCACCCTAGAAACTAACTAACAATTGCAACAGGGACTTCATTTAATCACCGAAAACACCCCAAATGGAAAGAAAGTCCAAATAATGCTTGAGGAACTCAAAGATGTTTATAACATTCAATGGACAACTAGTCTTATTGATCTCGAAACGGATGAGCAAAAGAAAGATTGGTTTTTACGTCTTAATCCTAATGGTATGGTGATTACCGATTTCGTCTTTGATTTTGTGATCGTTGGATGTGTTTTGTTGTTAATAGAGATGAGTTGTAGGACGCATTCCGGTACTGATAGATAATACCTGTTCGCCGAGTTTTCCGGTTATGGAATCTTCTGCTGAGCTTTTGTATCTGGTGGATTTGTTTGATGGGGATAATGTTTTTGGTTTTGAGGATAAGTATGAGGTTTGTCACGGGTTCCATTCAGTACCTCTTTCACATTCATTATACTTATTTATACACTTTACCTCCATGTTTCTTATTCGGATTTGTCTTTTGTGACGGCCAATAACTGATTCCTGACCTTAACGTAGCAAAGCGAGGCAATCCAATGGTTATTCTTCTGGCAAGCATCCGGCCAACCCAACCAAGGCCAAAACAACCATTTCAGCAAATCCGCACCAGAAAAGATTCCCTGTTCGTAAACCTCTACCCATTCCCTCTCCCCGCATCCCAGCATCACCAAAAAAATACAACCCCATACCCTCGTTCTTTCTTCAAAAACACCCAACCTAACACCACCAACCCAGACGCCATAACGCGCTTCAAAACCGAAACCCTCCGCGCCTACCAAGTCCTCGAGCAGCATCTCTCTGGAAACTATAAAAACATACCACGTGATTTTCTCGCCGGAAAAGGAAAAGGTAAATATAGTTTTGCAGATATAGGGACTTGGACTTGGGTGAGAGCATGGAGGTATGCAGGATTTATAGAGGTGGAAATGGAGGCGTTTCCTTGTTTGTTGGGGTGGATTGAACGGATTGCAGAACGGGAGGCGGTGAAGAGGGGGATTTCGGGGTTTTATGATAGTGAGGAGAATTTGGGGTTGAGGGTTGCGGCAAATGTGTAGAGTCTGTTGGATTATGTGATGAAGCGAATTAGGGGTATGCTTTATTTTATGATTATTAGAATGTGACGATTTAGTTTTACTTGGTCCAATGGGCATGGGGTGCATGGCTTGTATCTAGGCTGCGCAATGGGGCCCCGCGAAGTGGATTATTGCCTTTGGAGGGTAATCTGCGAATGATTCATTTGTGGGTTAAGTAATTGAAAAATCTAAATGGGTAAATTGTAAATAATTCGTAGATTATTTATAGATTATTTATAGATTATTTGTAAATAATATTTGTTTAAATTTTTAAAATTATTTTTATATTTTTTATATTAATTTTTATAAATTATATTTAATTATAAATTAATAGATTATTTATAGATTATTTATAAATAATCTACATGATATAAATTATTTTAAAATTCCAATAGGTAATCTGTAGAGCGGATTATTTGTGGATATTTATAATCCGCCGGTTATGTTTGTGCAGCCTATTTGTATCACTCGTTCCAGAAATCATAAAGTAAATTCATCATAATATTCATTTGCTTAAATCTATCTCCGGAAACCCTACACAGTAAGGTAACATCATCGATAAAACTACTTCTGTCAAAAGAAAAGTCAATAAATCATTCGTCATCATCGCTATCCTGCAAATTATCGCCAATATCAGCACAATCCATTGTATCACCATGCGTCAAATTTCCCCACTGTAGAATTCATCCACATCACTCCTCAAAAAGTTGAAATACCAACTTTAGATATGCACCACATGATTCAATCCATTCCGTAACAATCAGGAGCTTCTAGAGCATCTCCCATTCTCCAACCTCCTTAAATTCATTAACGCCTTCCTCCTCAGCCATGGTCCATGAGTCTTCGGATTCTGCGTCGTTGTCATACTCATCTTCATTAACTTCATGTGCAAAGTTTGTTTCTGTAATAATAAGCTCTACATTTTGAGCTTGAGGTACTTCCCCAAGTTTGGCGACGTCAAGAGTGAATGTATGTGCATCAAGCTCCCCTGGACTGGTGGGCACAGGCATCTCACTAACGACAGCGACCTCGGTGTTAGCAAGTTCAGTCTTGGCGAAATCATTGTGTACAATTTCAGTTGACTCTCGATTCGTTGCTGATTCTCGTTCTTGTCGTTTGACATCTGCACGCTCACGGTTCTCCAGGTTTCTGATGGCATAATCTTGCAAATGTGAGCCGGCAGACGTAGCATCGAACTTGTTCTGCTCTTCTTTTTTATAAATGGCGTTTCGATGTTCATCCTCATAAGCATCACAACTATTTATTGATCTCTCGGCAATTCGAGAGTCAAAATAATTGATGGGAACATTGAAATCGTTCTGCGGTTTGGGCATTGTCTTTTGGTTTTCCTCCCATTTAGCATAGTAAGAGCTCGATGGTCGCTGTTTAGCATATTGAGAAGCGCTATAGCCATCAAAACCATCTAAATTGCCCACCTGTTCATGGCGTGTTGGTGGTGAAACTTTGCTGGGTATTGTCTTCTGGTGAGCTTTAAGACCAGCACAAGCTTCGGCTACCGGACTTATTTCAGTGTGCTGTATACCAATATTGTTGAAGGTTTTGGCATTTTCCGCTATCTGTTCCTCGTTGAATTTAGGCGAAGCTCCAGAGGCTAGCACTTTTTTACGAGCCTCATACGTCATATCTTGAGTTTCGATACCCAAGGAGGCGGATGGTGCGTGAGTAGACAGACTCGTAAATGTGTCGTAATAAGGGGAATGGGGCAACTCCGATCCATAAGTACGGTGTGAATCTGTCTGCATTGGCACCTTGGGAGGGCTGGAGTGTTGGAGAAGCTTTAGCTCTGTGTAATGGTCACTCACATGATGAGAGAAGCTCGAAAATTTTTGTTCATTTTTAACAGAAGCCTGCTCAGTCCTCGAACTACACTCTGCAAGAGAAAGTGAAAATGACTCGGACTCAGCAAGTATCTTCCATTCTGCATCACTAACGAGGTCTAAATCTCTGTCGGCTAGTACGAGTGGAATGCGCTTTTTAGTCGGCACTGGTAACTGCATTGCATAGCGACGTCTCTCGCAGAGCTGTCCATTGAGAATAAACCTAGGTAATCTCCACTTCTCATCATTGTTTGGAAATAAAGGGATAGTAACAGACTGTTGTTGAAGACTCTTAGTCATCAAAGCTCGCAGCAATTTATCGGAGAATCCGGAATCGTTCAACTGCCGAAAAACAACAGGAGATGTAATGCTCGAGTAGAGTTTTCCATCAAGATTAAAACAACCTGTGAATCCAGCTTGTTTCCAGCAAGGTAAGGTATTTTCGATAGCAAAGACCCATGGGCTGCATTCTCGCATTGGAGTGTTTGCTGTTACCAATTCCTTTTCTTTCATAGCCTCCAAGTCTTGTGTACTGTACTTGTGGTTTAAACTGGTGCCATTCGCTAAACCTACATGCGTCTCTGCAAGATCAGAAATGTTGTTGTTGGTCATACCAAAAGATTGATGTTGAAAAAGATTAGCGTTTGAGTGAGGCAAGTGAGTGGGAGAGGCTTTGACACCTGGAACATTGGTGATGATATCCTGGGCTTGAGAATAGAGGGTCTCCTTGGGATGTGGGGTAGTGTCAGTTGGCTTCATATCGGTGACGGGGGCCTCATGTGTTGTGACAGTATTGCCAGCATTAACAGCACTTCCAGAATTTACCACGGCCTTTTTTCCAGTGGTCTGGATATCGGAAAGTGAATCTTTGGACGGGATATCTTCACCAGACAGCGCACCTGAGCAATGAGCTGAATTCACGGAGGTGTGTCCCACGGTTAGCTCTTGCATGACCTCAATTGCAACCTCCGGAGCCCAGAGTTTTCTTGGTTCTTGCCCAATTTTGACCGTATCATTCCTCCTCCTGGCAATGGCTCTTTCGAGCTTCTCCTTTTGATCGGTGATATCCTTCGACTTGACACATTCCAAGCACCAGTTGGTTTCTTTAGCTCTCTGATCTTTGCTGAATTGATGAAAACCCTTCGACTCACCACAGGGGCCCAGGCACTCAATCTCCAGGAGCTCGACAATATGAAGGCGGCGGTCCATTCTTCTACATTGCTCGAGTGGTAGAACCAACGCCCGATCTGCTTTGCTCAAAATATTATGTAGGTCTGCGCTCTGTGTCGAAATGCCCACTGCTTCCAATTCCTCGATAACAGTAAATATGCGAGCGGCATACTTTTCAATGCAGATCCAATAGCTGTCGGGATGGGGAGTTGTAGAACGAGCTCGAAATCTTATAGCTCTGTCGTAAGCAGACTTCTGCTTCTCATTCATTCCTTTCCAGGCCTTGCCGGTCCTCAACGCTTCAACAGCTTCTAACCAAGCTACTTGAAGTTGGTTCATGTCTGTGCGTTCCCGTTCCAGCTCATCACGCCGTGTTTGCAACCGAGATTTGTTTAGGGAAAAGTTATCGACATCAAGAACTCCTCTATCCACCTCCATGTGTTTGGTAGGACCAGTTGTATTGATTGGATGATAGCCATCGACCTCTCGCTCATGCGTGTTTTTCGAGTTTGCAAAAGTGTTAGATAGCGCATTGGAAACAGATTGGGCGATGTGAGAGTCAGATTCTTTATTGGAGCCCATCTCATCGAAAGGAGCGTGGAAAGCCTTTTCAAAGTCAAGATAGTGCTTCTTAATGTCAAGGGTCATTTTCTTGTAATGTTGGTTCCAAAAGCCGGGTTTCTTCTTAAATTTTTCTTTTGTGGTTTCCTTGAGAAGGGCAGAATGATCAAGAGGGCGGTTGTTGATCTCAAGAGATTCTGAAAAATAGGATATAGGATTGCAGGTGAGGAGTTTGTGTTAAATAACCAAATCCTGAGCTAGTACGGCCCAACATCTGAAATGGCGGGGTGATTGCTGTGCAATTATACAAGTGAATTCGTTGCTACGCCAAACAGCTAAACACATACGACAAACACGGTATCACAGAAAATATTCAATTGCAAGTTAGCTCGGATTCATAGTGACGCTAATTAAGTTAAACTGTAAGACTTCTAGGATTCACTTTTGGTTAGCTTCAACATTCATCATTTACAGCTTCAGTCTTGATCCTCCTGGGAAATCCCACGACAACAAAAAATTTCTGTACAGTAGATTGAATGCAACGCAGTCATGGACGAGACGACAGAGCACATCCACTCGAAGTCTCCTGCGGGAAATAGAGACGCTGCAATCGAGCAGGCACTCGGCAAGATCATGACAGACAAACATTCTGACGCGTTTGTTGTTGACAGACTGCAAACCATGTACAGACATCATAAGCATTTACTTCTCACGTCACCAATTCAGTCTTTGATCTATAGATTTGGTACGAATGTTGGATCACCCACATTTATTGCGCTGAAACGCACTTCTGTTAGCAGATTCGAACGTTTTGGATCTAAAAAGCTTGTCAACATTGATCATTTATGGAGAATTCCTGGTCGATTAATTCTAGTAAAAGATACTATCACTGTTAGTTTCAGTGTGACTAGATGTATAACATTGATTGGTGATCATCAAGATGAGGTTGGGCTTGAACACATGCATTGCATTATGTTCTCTAGAAATGGAAATCTCAGTATGATGGTTCAACCGCCCCCTCTTCGTGATCCCAATGATCGCCATTACTTCTACAACGCAGGCGGAGAGGTTAGCATGAGAGAGGAAAGAGCAATGGAAGCAATTCCTCGGGTCAAAAATGCATCAGCTCCCATGTAACCGGGTAATTTATGAGTTAACTTCCTGTTACCTCTTGGACGGTAGCTAATAGGCATCATTTATCATGAAACTTCTTTTTTTTTGGCTACATCTTATCTCTTTTGGGTCATTGCTTCACTTTATATAAAGTTTTGATCACAGAAACTTGATTGATACTAACAATAAGAAACAGCTCTGATGATGATTCTGAATCCACGGTCAGCCCACTCGTCATAGATAATCCGGCGACTACATCAACTGCTAGACCTAATCATGAAAACGATAATGAAGATGAGGAAGAAAATGTTGTATCTCCATGGTTCGGCAAGGAAGAGCCATACGCAGACCAAGACTCGTACGACAACGAGATCAAAGTTGCGACGGACAGGGAAGCGGTCAGTCGTCGCGAAGAGGCTGTCGAGTGCAAGGAGCAACAGACGAGATAGATAGAGAAGTAATTAGTCGCCGCGAAAAGGCTATTGAGAGCGAGAAGCAAATGATCGAGATGGATAGAGAAGCAATCAGTCGCCGCGAAGTGGCTGTTGAGAGCAAGGCAGAATGGATCGAGATAGACACTAGGCAGTCAATTGCTCTCAGGGCATTCTTGAAGACTCGTGAAATTGGTTTTTCTGCCCGTGAGCAAGATCTTAAAAATCGAGAGATAGCCTTAGCAGTCCGGGCTGTAGCTCTTGAGCGACGCGAGATTGATGTTGGCATTGAGATGGCGGCTCGTGAGCGCGCAATGACGCATCTTGAGAGAGATAATTACGGGGAGAACATGCTGAAACATACGAATGTACGCGTGCCAGCTAGGTAAGTAATTTTTTTATTACTACGGTCGGTAGCATATGGTTATTAATGCTTGTGCTTTTAGTGCTCTTCGTTTCAATACTGACTTACCCTCGGTCAATGGCCAGGAATTGCGGCTAGTATGGACTATCTGTACGAAGATTAGTAGGAGGCTGCTCAAATTTCTGAAATTTACATCATGCTCTTTATCTCTGTTGACCAAGTTTATAGAATGGCATTGGTTTGCCTTGGGAACAGAGCAATATGATATGTCTTCGTACTTTCTGTTCAGATCAATGTGTCAGGAATCTTTAATAAACTCAAGGGATGTCTTATTGTACTAGTCTAAGGATATGATAATGATTTTCATGCTTGGAACACAACTTTAAAAAGTAGACTTGTGAGAGAAGCGCAGTCCGTGATGAATTAAGACAGGTAGACGGAGGGGATTTGATCTCACTGTATAAACTTATGAATCAGTCGAGCAATGACCAGTAGACCTTGATTGATGCCCGACTTCCTCTTCCCCATTACACCACTACCAAACCATCATCCTCAACCCCGATTCGATACCCCAACTTCCTATGGCATGGTTATCCAAAAACTCTGAAATATTAATAAACTTATCGACGCAGCTAAAAAAGTAGCGAAGACAATCAGTGGAAAAGCTCAAAATACCTTTCCGAGAAAGATGGACCTTGATAGATTCTCGCTCACGTGCCATCGCTTCTGTTGACATGGCTACACTAGCGTTCCAGTTATCTTGAGTTTCGACCCGCGAAGTACCTGTAAAGATTTACATGTTGGATAATTTCAAACTCTCCAGGCTTTTGTTCTCCAAAACCGAAAGGATGGCAGACCTTAAGAAGTCAGTCAACGAAGTGTTCTACCGCATCAAAAACTATGTCGACTGCGCTCCATTTGTCATATTACTCAACAATAATCTACAGGATCCTGGATTTGAATGCATGAAGTGTACTTTGCTTATGCAAGGAGATGAAGTGTTGATGGTGAACTCACATAAGAGTTGGAAACCTAATGCTCTTTTTCCATTCAGCAATGGAAGCATGAGTCTTAAATATGTTCCATCGAGAAGTATACAAACACTTCTGATACCAAGAGATCCTTCAAGTGAGTTTATATTTCTCTCGGATGCTAAATAAAAGCTAAAAGTGAGTAGGTATGCATGTTTTAAGGGTTTAATGACGATCAACACTTTCACGAGTGAGCAGAACGATCAGCACACTTCAACTTATGATGGCGAGAAACCTTCCAAATGTTTGGTCAATTACAATGACGCTCCGACTGATAATCAATCGTGGAAAGTCACAAACTATGAAAAATCCGAATTAGAAGTGGCACCTACGGTCACGACTCCAAAGTCTGCAGAATTCATAAAAACGCGGAGATCTGATTTGAAGTCCATCAAAGTCACTACTCAAAAATTCGCAGAGAATTACAATCTTCGCTTTAAAGAACTTTGTAAGAGAATCAATATTAAAAGCCTGGAAGCCGATTACAAATCTCAATATGCACGCTGTCGTGTGCTTCTAGCTGACATGCAACAAAACAAGGATGGTTTTGCTGCTAGGGAGTCTACAATTGTCGAAAGGGAGAAGTATTTAGAAATCATAGCTGCAGATCTTGAGTTACGCATCCAGGCTGCCGAAGAGGAAGACGAACGCATCGCATTTGAAGCTTCGCAACGCAATGAAAAATTGAAAGGCATTCGAGACTGTCTTGACGAACGGGAGGGATTGCTAGTACTTGGCAGAAGCGCATTAAGAACAAGAGAGGCAGATGTCAGTCAGCGTGAAAACCATGCTAAGACTCGGGAGGATACAATCGACGATGTTGAGAATACCTTGCTAGCTAGGGAAGCTACCGTCAAGGCCAGTGAAACTGCACTCATCTCCAGAGAATCAACTATCCGAACTAGGGAAGAAGCTATCAAAAAGTGCGAAGAGGCTATTGAGTCCGAGAAAGATGTCATCAAGAATAAAAAAGACGCACTTCGGCTTTATGAAGCAAATCTAAAATATACTGAGAATCGTCTGCAGACAAAGGAGGAAAGACTCAATTCTGAGATGACCAATCGAAAACTCGCCGTCCTGGAACGTGAGCAAACGGTTGATGTTCCGGATGCTGCTTCTTAGATGGGTTGGAAAATTTCTAGAATTGGGATTGCGGATAATAACTTTATCTCACATGAGACTCTTAGCAAGGCACCTTAGACGGAATACGCAGTTCTTAAAGCTCTGATGATAAATTTACCTGACATGACACTGTTGTCGAGGCACCCAAGACAGACAGACTATGCAATTCCTAAAACAGGTTCTAGGAAGTACAAAATGCCAGAATTCGAGACGCCACTGCAATCACAGTTCAAAAAACATATCCTTGCTCCTAGTCCTAGGAAGAACTAAAAGTAAGTTCACTCCCCTTCTCTGCCCTTTCCATTCCACAATCCTCTTTTCCATCCCTCCCTCCACCCATCCATAAACCCCGCTAACAGCTCTTTCATCCTCAGACCTCATTCCATTCTTGTCCTCATCCTCTTTCTCCAGCCACACCTCATCCACCACACTCCTCATTCATTCCGGCACCCAGCAACAACACCGCAGCACCGCAGCACCGCAGCACCACATCCCAACACCCCGCATCCAAACCTCCCTTCAAAAATTTCCTACACCTAATCAGAATCTCGAATCTCGAATCCAGAATCTCACAAAATAGCTAAACTGCGTAAGACTTATAACAACTGTGGACACTATTCCTCAAATCTCATTTTCGCTGTTGTTATTGCTGTTGCGGTTACTCTTTCTATAAAATGTCACACAGATTAGCTAGTATCCATGTATTTTAGTCTTGTATACTTTGTTTGATTCTAGAGCTTTTGATTTTGGACTTTCAACTTTGATTGTTGTTATTTTTGTCAGATGTTATAGATTAGATTGAATTGAGTTGAGTGTTTAATTATATAGAATATAAAAAGAATGAAAAGAGATATAGATGAGATATAATATATACCTGATATACTCGATTAGATATTAATTTAAAAATAAAAACACATTTAAAGATTTTTATTTATAAGATCTATTTTAAAAAAATGAATTATTAATTTTCAATTTATCAATAATTCAAAATCAAAAAAGAAATATTAAAATTTAAAATAAATTATTATTATTATTATTATTATTATTATTATTATTATTATTATTATTATTATTATTATTATTATTATTATTATTATTATTATTATTATTATTATTATTATTATTATTATTATTATTATTTAATAGATTTCAAATGTTTAGATATTATTTAAATATATAAATTTGTATATTTATTTGTCTAGATAGTATTTTATTAAATATAAAAAATTAAAAATCTTAATAATTATTCAAGTCACACACAGCAAAGAATCAACTAGTCTTAAAACAGCTTCAAAGCTTTTCATTGTCTTTTTTAAACTAGATAAAACCAATCTTTTTATAAACAAAAGCAAAGGTAATTTCGGATCGAATACAATCCGATGTATAAACGCCAATAAAAGATTTATGTAACGTTTTATAAACTAATAGTTCGGCGTTTCGTCAACAGAGTGCCGAGGTTATGTAAATAGGGTTGTGGCCTTTAATAGTCATAGGTTTTCAAGCTGTAATCCGGGAGCGTCTGTGACAATAATATCTTATTAAATATATTTATTTCAACAATAATAAACTATACTTTATAATACTATAAATAAATTTTTTTATAAATAGTTATAAAAACTATTTTTGAAAACTTAAAAAATATAAGAGATATATTTATAAACTTAATTCAGAAACAAAGTTTTTATATTATATTATATTTATCAAATTAATATTATAAATTTAAAAAAGAATTAAAGAAAAGATAAAAAAAAATTAATAAATAAAAAAACTAAATAAAAAAAATCCGAGATCTTAGAAAAAACTAATTCAATTGTATAAATAAAAATGATATAAAGAATATAAATGAAAAATAATAATTTAAACAAGAAGAAATATCCATTATATAAGCTGCGATACCGCAGACTAGTCGAAACGTATAAAAAGTTGCGCGGTGAATGGAGTCCACAATTTCGCACCCGATAATCGCATTTCTAGACATCTCTCACTCAGGAGACTGGAACCATCGCGCAGAGCACTCAGCACTCAGCACTCCCGTATAAAATTCCCAGAAACTAAATCGGCGCATCAATTAGCCCACAATAAACCCTCACTTTACAGGACAACATAAACATACGAATCTCTCCATACTATAGCCCAACCCCTATCTTTTACCCCTATCTCCCCCTTATCTCTCAACCTACTTTCCCTCAACATCAACTTCCTCCAAACCCTCACTTCAAACTCAACCTCCCAATTCCAATTTCCTCCTCAAAAGCAATCTCACAATCCGTACAAACGGTGTCGTGTGTCCATTCCTCCCATACTAATTCTTCTAATCCCCGGGGACATGTTAGATAATTTGAGGTATTGTAGCCTAGAGAGGAGGAGCGCAGTGTTAGGATTGTGTTTTGAGATGTGGGTTAGGAATTAGGAATTTTGTTGATTTTTGCTGCTGATTGTACATGTGAAGATGGGTGTTGATAGAGGTTTGGGATAGAGGAGGGGAGGGATACAGTTATGTGTATATATATATGAGAGGAATAACGAACCAGGACAAAAAGTAATTTCTTTAACAATGACGTGTTTGGGTGGGTGTATTGGTTGGAGAGGGATGAATTGAGATTGGCAGTATCGAGAGGGAAAGGGATGAATGTGGCGGATGCACATATTTTGTGCGGAAGTTGAAGGTTGGGAGAAAGAGGAGGATAAAGGAGGATGCAGACAGGAAGGGAGAAGGCAGGGATAGAAACAATTGATTGAAGATTTCGACGAGATGTGGGTTGTGGAGAAGCAGGCTAAAAAAGATAAGTTCCGAGATTGCCGAATAAATTTCCTTCTGAAAGAAGTGCGTAATTTTGTTGAACTGAAAACAAGTGAGGTGTATGAATGGGGTGATACCAGGTAGGCTCTTACCGTGTGTTGATACTACCTAACTGACTTTTGGGGACATAAACGAATAGTTCCCGGGGCCCTTCTCGTCTCATGCACTAGTTGTGAAGACTTTGAAGAACGAAGTTCAAATTAGTGGCTGGTAGAATCCAAATTAAGTAACGAGTGAAGCTTGATATTGGTAAAAAAGCAGAAAAGCTTTGTATTTCGCCTTATGTATTCGCTCCATTTCGTATGTGGAAAGAATTACCAGTACTCGTCTGAACTTCATGCTTCATATTGTACGATCCTAAATTCATCTTATTGGAAACGAGGAACGAGGAATAGTTTTGTGGGGTTTGATCGATGTAAGCAAGGCTAGTACTAGTACTAGCTAGTCTACCGGTGACAGAAGGTCATGTCGCAATGATAATGAGGTGCAGCTTTTGATCATTTCTCGCGTTGCTTCGGGTGGGGACTTATTGTTCCCCTTGTTGTTCCAGCTGATGCAAGTAAGAAGTTATTGCTCACTGTGTCTCAGGAAGAAGTCGAGGAGGGAAACGAAATATCTTCAAACGCTACTAGGAATGAGATGCAGGTTTTGATTAGTTATCATAGATGTTCATCCTTGCTGGCATATCTTCCGCTAATTTGGAAATGCTTTTTACCCATGCTTCACAGGTAAGGTGGAGAGAGACCTCAACGGTACTTCTAGCTTCTTTCTAGCTCTTCGGTATTCCGCTGGAACTGTTGTCCACCACTCATCAGAAGTAGCTGATCCCCTGCGATGAGAGCTTAACCTTTTTTGGGATCATAGTGCAGCCTTTGGTAATTGGATGTCTTGCTGTTGGTCTTGAATAAACATGTAAAAAGAAAGGTTTTTGGTAGTGTAGAAGAACACTTGCGCCACGTGTCGATTACTAGACCCTCACATCCACTCTTTGGGTCAATTTGTCATATCCACTTCAACAACAGGGTTGAAAATGGGCAGAACAAGGACGCTAGACCCGTGCTTCCACTATCCCAACCGTTCCATGTGCGGCATATCAACGGTGTCGCGTAGATTGTCGGTAATGAGTCGAATGACACTCACTTCCAGTTTTGTCGTTGTTTCATGAGATAATACCTCTTCCAGCAGTAATGGCAAGCTTATTGTGGAAAGTGGATCAATCAACAGGCAATGCGCGGCTGAGTGGTGCCATTTTAGAGATAACGACGTACGACTGTGGATATTTCTGCGCGTAAAAGCGATGCAAGACATTTCATGGAGGTAGATGGAAGCTTAGTTGTTTCGCGGGCATACATCAGATTTCCTCTCTATTTTCGATTTGAAGGCAACCACAACGTGTGCTGCTAGTAATAGTATACTACATCATTACTTTAATGTTTAAAGACATGTTGAACACCTATACTTTTCATCCTGCAGGGTTTTTATATTTGTTTCATGTCACGGAAAACAGGTCAGAGGGCTCGGCCTCATCGCCAATTCTGTGACTGTTTGGACATCTGCCTATATGATAAGATATTTATTCATATCAAAGTTTTAAAATATCCCATAAACCATGAACATATATAAACAAAAATAGACTTCACACCAGCATTCTCAAAGAATATTCAACACTGTCTTCAAAATCATCAACCACCAATTTCTTTTTAGAAAAACACACTAAAATGTACTAGAAACACTGCAATAAAGTGTAGTCCGAGGACATAATCCCAAGAATAGAAGTTCTAGAAAATTGTGCACACAAAAAGCACATGGAGAGAAATTTTCGTGTAACCACCAATAAAAGGGGGGAAGATTTTCATGCTCTACTTGGAGCGAGATAACTCATGAATCGACTATTGGACCTCCACCAACATTTTGGCGTGGATCGATCTTTGCCGCAGCTATTTTAAGATCTTACATCTTTATACAATAAATTCCTAGACCTTGAAAGGGAATCGGTACTGGCAATCTTACTTAGATTTGTGATGAGGCTCACTTGGCTGGTGGTGGAAAATCAGCGTAACACTTGAATTAGTACATGGTTGTATTGATAATCAAAACTGCACTACAGTGGTAAACAAGGGAAGGAATCGCTGCTTTGGAATTCACTACTGCAAATAAATGACTTGCATCAATGTTTGTGGCCATCAATTAACATCATCAATTAACATCATGAATCTTAAGGAACACAGAAAATTCTTCAGCCAAATCTGTCACTTCGCTTACCTAATTTCGATCCCACTTTTCTCAAACGGCAACATCCTCCTAATCTGTACATCACCACTTTTTGCTCAAGAATTCCTAGATACTTTCTAGATATTTTCAAGTGTATACACAAATAAGAAATCGCAAAGATGGGAAGTATGGGATCCGAAGCACGGAGGATAAATGTTTGGTTAGACTGTGATCCAGGTATGTAAAATCAAACAAAATCGAATCAAAAACTAAGGTTACCGCGACATCGAAATTCTCCGCTTGCTAACACTCCTTGCATAGGCCACGATGTAAGTTTCGTATTTTCCTGTCTGTGGGAGATATGCATGTTGAAAAGTGTCTTATATTCGTCATCTTGAAGGCTTAAGCTAGCTGTGCATTATGCAAGATGGAAAGAGATATGGGAATTATGGAGTCACATGATCTATTCTCGCGGCATCGAAGGTTATCCAGAAAGATTGAATCTGTGAAGAACGGGATCAAGAAGAATAGCTAAATAATAAACAGGATGCATTTGCTATTCTTCTCTCCGCCTACCATCCCTCTCTAAATCTCCTCGGTATCTCCACCGTTCACGGAAACTCCTCTATAAACCATACTACCTACAATGCGACCTCTCTTCTTACAGCCATGTCCGCAACCCATATCCCCGTCTACCGGGGCTCTGGAGTCGGATTAGTACGACCCGCTGTTCATGCTCCTGCTATCCATGGAGAATCTGGGTTAGAAGGAACAAATCTTTTACCGATACCTGCGAAAGGACCTGTTGATGAGTTGGCTATCGATGCTATGGCTAAAGCATTATTAGCTACGTCACCTGGCTCCGCTTGGGTTGTTGCTACAGGTGCATTGACAAATATCGCGTTATGCTTTCAGAAATATGAGGGATTAGCTTCACATATCAAGGGATTAAGTATCATGGGTGGCTCCGTTGGGAACGATTTCACAGACGCAGTTTTAGGACGAGTAGACCATAAAGAACGGATAGGGAACTGGAGTACCTGGGCCGAATTTAACATCTTAGTTGATCCGGAAGCTGCGGCATTTATATTCGAACACGAGGTTTTGAAGAGGAAGTCTGTGCTTATTCCACTGGATATTACGCATCAGGTATTAGCGACGAAGGAGGTGCAGGAGATGTTGAGGAGTGGAAAGGATGGGAGAGAAAATACTACACTGAGGACGATGTTGGTGGAGCTGCTTATGTTTTTTGCAGCTACTTATGATAGAGTTTTTGGGATGAGTGATGGACCGCCGTTACATGATCCGTTGGCCGTGGCGGTTATTATGGATGGGATCTTGAGTGCCGAGATCCCTTTTTATGATTTTGAGGAGGGAGGGAAGACGGAGAGATTTGAGGTTAAGGTTGTCACTGAGGGCAGTCATGAAGATGCTCAGAATGGTTCGGAAACGGGTAGAACTATTGTCAAACTGCTTCCTGAAGGGGAGCAGGGTGTCAAGATTCCAAGGGGCTTGGATATTAAGAGGTTTTGGGACGTAGTGGAAGACTGTCTATCTAGAGCTGATGCCGCAAACAAGGTGAACGGGATTGTTTAGAAAGAATTCTATAGAAGTAGAAAAATAGAAATATCTATCTTCAAAATTTGATGTCCTGATCATGAGATCTGTCTACCCATAGTATATAACTCCCAATACGCTTATGCGCCAAAACTGCCACCCATTGTCCATTCCCCATGCAGACATAACGCCGTTCGTAAAACGATGTTGCTCAAACTGAGACCAACACATCAAAATCACTCCTTCGTGTCCTCCAAAGATAAAGTCTCTGCCGCTGCCGCAATATCTTTCACATCATCCTTGGCCTTCGGCTCGCCATCAGCGTCAAATCCAAGCTGATCCAATTCCCTAATCAACTCATTGATCTTGATAACCTTCGCAAATTGCTCTGGTAGTAGCTTAGCACCATCCTGCTGACTTTTCTCCTTCAAATCCTTAGCTTGCTTTAACTTCTTCTTCAAATTTCTTGCTTTCTTTTCCCTCTCCGCCTCCGGATCAACCTCTTCCTTCTTCTCAACCTCAACATCCTTTTTCCCATCCCTCCAATTATCAGTCTGACTTCCTTTGACTTCACAGTTCTCTTCTTTGGAATTCTCAGCAGCTTTCTTTCTCGCTTCTCTCCTCTTTGCATTTTTGTTGCTGGCTGCAGGTCCCACTGTACTGGTATCATCCTTTAGGCCCTCTGCGCCGGGTGGCCCTCTGCTACCACGACTCTTCCATGTTTCTGCGGTGCGGTTTTTGTATACTTCGACATCCTCGGGTGGTTTGTATCCTGGACGAATTTTGATTTCTTTTCGTTTTGTGCCGTCGGCGCGGGTTGATGAGGGGATATGACGATCGCCGGTTTGAGTTTCGACGATGCCGGCTTTGGAGGGGGTGGGTACGGAGGGCATTTTTGAGATTGAGGGACGGTGCCCTTTGTGAATGGTTGGAGAATTTAAATTGTAACAATATCTATAGGTGCATAGATACGCTACTTCAATCTGTCCAATCCAAAAATGGGTGAAGGATTCAAGGAATGTGGTAAATGTAAACTCGAACTTGAACTTTGCTTGAATGGTCAAAATTCATGAGGCTGTCACACGTAAATTGTTAACCAATTGAAAGCGAGTACAGATGAACGACTTCGACCAATCAAAAGTGACTCGATATGACCATCGGGATTTTACGTTGTTTTGTGCCGGGGGAGCCAAAATTCGTCCGATTGCCTACAACCTCAATTCCAGGAATCATCTCACTCGATAAGCTGTCTCTACCGATCTGCGAAAAGAACTGATTAATTCGCCATGGTATGTTTGCACGATGACCTATCCTTGAAGTTGCCAGAGCTTTGCTGATACACACAACCGTAGCCTTCCGCAAGCCGTCCTCTTTACAAGTGAGTTGCTCTCCCTCGATGCGCCCACCACGACATAACTACCATGGGTGGAAAGACATGAGGAATCAGAAGGGCTAATGGTTTCTCGAATTTAGCTTTCTCTTCCGAAAGAACTACGTGTTCCTCGGTGCTGTTTTCGCCTCTGCCTTCGGATTCGAAATGTATGTTTACTTGCATGTTCGGGATATATGGAAAGGAAACTGGGAACTGATGCATGATAGGGCGTATGATTCAATCACAGATAGAGTTTGGGATTCTTTAAACAAGGGCGTAAGTGATTCTACCAGAGGATATAGGGAGGAAATGTGCTGATGGATATGCATAGCGTCAATGGAAAGATATCCGTTCGAGATATGTTGAGGCTGCGGACGATGAATAGATCGTCTATGGGACAGAAAGATGCTAGGGGGGTGAATACGAACTTTATGAGGACAAGAGGATGTTAGAGGAAAGAATCGGGGCGTCAGTATTGGGCAGGGCGCTTTCATTGGAAGTGTATAAAAGACATTCGAGACTGTAGCACCATACAGGCATAAAAGCAAGATTACAAAGACCAGTACTGCGATGACATTGCCTCCCGCTATTCTCCATACTGTTTGTTGGAAGTAAAGGTAGAATATATGTGAGAATCAGAAGTTCTAAAGATTTGCGGCAATTAGAGGTTTTGATACTTGTGAATGCTATGTCAGTGAGTTTGGTAGAAGACGGATTTCAACTTTCATTTTCTAGTTATCCATTTGTACTTCAGACATTTGAAAAGAATCTTTTATTTACATCTAACATTTGACATCAATTCAACTAGTGAGCCTAACTCAGTATTAGAAATTGACACCTTATTCAAGCCCGACAGATCATTCAATTGTGGATTGTCAGTCCAGACATCAGGTGTTGGGTGGTTGGTCCAACAATTAATTGGTCCCTGATCTTTGTGGGAGCTCATGAAACTGGAATCTCCCCCGCCACAGGCCGTTCATCTCATCCTCCACAAGTGAAACAAAACCATTTACATGATTCAATATCTAGGCGCAGAGGAGTTATATTCTGCAGTATAAATCAGAATTTACCAATTTTTCAACACAGTTTGCTCTTCAATATCCAAGCCTGAGGAGTTTCGGTTTTATTTTATTTCCATTTCCAACACTTCGCCTCACCTCCATTGCGGCAACTGCGACACGATAACGATTCTTTATCGATGAACAAGCATAACATACCACAAACGTCATATAGTAAGAACATCCCAATTGATGCAGGAGACAGGAACTTCTTCATCTACTCAGTTCCAAGGCGTCATGGCGGAACAATCTATGCCCTCGAGGCAGCTCTGTGACTTTCTCAAAACGCTGCCCCGCGTTCACCAGAATCGGTACACAGAGCAGGCGGAACGCGATTTACTTCAGAGTCTCTTTTGGTCACTCGCTGGCGGACAAAAAGACTACTTAAACCTTTTCTTTCCAGAGGATTCGAGGCCGTCAATCAACGAGCCATGGAAACTGAGAAAAGCGCAAGGAGGAACAGATGGCGACGAATTTACAGAGGCAGCTAGAGGGAAGGTTTGCGGACATATATTTAAGACTGGAGAAGCTACATATCGATGTAAAACCTGTAGTTCCGATGACACATGCGTACTCTGCAGTCGATGTTACGATTCATCTGATCATACGGGACATATGGTATATGTGAGTGTCTCATTGGGGAACAGTGGATGTTGCGACTGTGGAGATCCAGAGGCCTGGCGTCTACCTGTCCATTGCTCGATACATACAGCATACGGACCTGGCGAAGGTGAAGACAAGGGTAAAGCAGCTGGTCTGCCAGGGGAATTGGTGGAAAGCATACAAATGACCATCGGGAGGGCTTTTGATTATATTTGTGATGTTATATCATGTTCGCCAGAACAGTTACGATTGCCTAAATCGAAGGAGTCTATACAGTTGGATGAGAGGAGGTCGCGATTGACATCTTCATACTATAACGGAGATATCATTGAGGATGAATGCGAATATGCACTTCTTTTGTGGAATGACGAAAAGCATACTGTCAATGAAGTTCGAGATCAGGTGGCAAGAGCCTGCAAATTAACGAATGCGGAGGGGTTGCAGCGGGCACATGAAACTGATGATATTGGCCGGAGTGTGATTAAATATAGTACAGACATTGACCAATTGTTGCGGGTTTCAAAGGTTGTTGAGCAGATTAAGGTCACGGTCACTATTCGTTCTGCCCGGGATAGTTTCAGAGAGCAGATGTGTGGGACTATCATCGAATGGCTCAGCGATATTTCTGGTTGTAGCGTCGGTCCAGATCACAACATCTTACGACAAGTTGTTTGTGAAGAGATGCTTAAAGAGTGGAACCGAGGAAGTGAGGCAAGCAACGCCGACATAGGGCTGAATGGAATCGATGACCATGAAGTGGAGGACAGGTCGTGGTCACGTGCTGAAAGTCGTGTTTTCGGACATATTTTCAGAGACCGGCAGCCTCAAGCTATGGCGGTAATGGCCGCCGCTGCTGCTACCGATTCGGAACCTGACGAAGATGGAAATGATGACGATGACGAGCTCAATGAAGCTAATATAGCGCTTGATGATGACGATGAAGATGGTCCCAGTGATGACGACGTAGAACTAGTTCAATTTGAGTCCGAGGCGTTGAGGATTTTTCAACAGGCGAGACAACAAGCTTTAGCTGCCGCTACTCAACCAGAAGCCGAAGCCGAGACTGATAACGACGGAGATGTTAATATGATCGGAGCAGAAGATGAGGCACTAGAGGTACAAGAAGCTACTATGGCCGGGTATCCACCTCCGCCGCCACCACCACCTCCACCTCAGAGAGTTACTAGAGATCGTGATCTTACACCATCGGATTCTGATACTGCGGAAATGCAACCTCTTATATCAGACAACCTGTATGCGAAAGCCAAGATGGAAATTCCGAAGACTCCATTGAATATAGTAAAGAAAGAAAGAGCAAAGCCAGCTAGGTATTGGCTTGAAAGTCCTCCTGGTTATACCGACAGAGAATCAGTAGTATTGCATGAGGATCTGTGGCATAAGCTACGATTAGATTGGCTAATTTTATTTGATTTGAGGATGTGGAAAAAAGTTCGAGTCGATCTTCGTGAGCTTTACATCTCGACCGTGGTATCGATTCCTGAGTTCAAACGTGTGCTTGGTCTACGTTTTGCAGGTCTTTACACTACTCTCGCGCAACTTTACTTGATTGCCGACAGGGAACCAGATCATTCCATTATCAACATCTCTTTACAAATGTTGACAACGCCATCAATCACCGCTGAAATCGTGGAAAGGGGAAATTTCTTAACCAATTTAATGGCAATTCTGTATACCTTCTTAACCACACGACAGGTTGGACATCCGTATGAAATATTCCCAAATGCCACATTATCTTTCGACTCAGGGTCTGTAACCAACCGTCGAATGTATCATTTCTTCATGGATTTGAAATATCTGTTCGGTTCAGAGCACGTACAAGAAAAGTTACGCACAGAGGAAAGATACATGCTGCAGTTCTTGGACTTGGTCAAACTCCATCAAGGTATTTGTCCTAATGTCAGGGCTGTTGGCGAGCATGTGGAGTATGAAACGGATGCTTGGATTAGTGCGTCTCTAATCACCCGAGAAATCAATCGTCTGTGTAGGCAATTCTCCGAGTCTTTTAAATGGACTCCTGGTGAATCGACGGATCCTGTTTGCAGGGCAATTCGAACTGCAGCAAAGGCGGTTATCCTTAACTCCTTGGGTACTGAGAGGAACCGTTTTACCCAGGCAGAAATTAAGGATGAAGTCAAATTCAAGAAGGTAGGGGATTATGAATTCGACACTACCGAACAGTCCAACAGTGTTATTCAGCATTCAGTAGTCAGGTTTGTGGTAGAGTCTCAACCTATTAGTTTCCACCATGCGCTCCACTATACTCTCTCCTGGCTAATCGAGTGCGGTAAAAGCATGCCCAGACAACAGCTTGTCCGGCTACTCAGCTTTACTACCCAAGAACTTCTTCAAAAACCTAAATTCATGGGGCAACGACTTATGCCTAGTCAAGTATACTCCCCAGAGGATCACTTAGTGGCAGCCTTCGACTACCCCTTGCGAGTATGTGCATGGTTGGCGCAAATGAAAGCTAATATGTGGGTTCGAAATGGCATGAGTCTTCGTCACCAGCAGGGTACATACCGTGGGGTCACATTGCGGGATGTATCCCATCATCGAGATATATTCCTTCTTCAAACTGCTATGGTTGTATGTCCACCTGCTCGTATGCTGGTCTCGATTATCGACCGATTTGGTCTGGAGCAATGGATGAAAGGCTTGTATGAAGTCAAGTCAGATGGAGTCGATGATGGACAGATTCTCGATATCGCAGAGGATTTGATTCATCTTCTGATTGTCCTGATCAGCGATAGGACATCTTTGCTTTCAAGTGATGATGACCCTGGATCTCACATAATGGCTATGCGTCGAGATATTACTCATGTTCTTTGCTTCAAACCACTATCATTCACGGAGATTTGTGGCAAGCTACCCGATAAATTTCAAGACCAGGAGGAGTGTCAGGATATTCTGGACGAGATGACGAATTTCAAGCCGCCTGAGGGTCTATCTGATGTTGGAACGTTTGAGCTGAAAGAACAATATTTGGAAGACATCGATCCCTATATCGCTCATTATAGTAAGAACCAAAGAGAGGAGTCCGAAAACACTTACAAGGCTTGGATGGCAAAGAAGACAGGTAGACCACCTGCCGAAATTGTTTTCGAGCCCAGATTGCGCCCTATTGAGTCAGGCGCGTTTTCGGATCTAGCAGCTTTTACGCGAACGGGTATCTTTGCTCAAATCATTTATTATGCACTGTTATATCCGTTGATGGCGAATAAGCTAACGCCAGCTGTACCTGTAACCCGAGTAGAGACATTCTTGCATGTAGTTCTACATCTAGTCCTCATTGCCGTATCAGAGGATAGGACAGATGAAGATGAGATGTCCGAAGAGTCCCTTGAGTCGTTCATTTATATCGCACTCACAAGCAACGCACGAAGCAACTTCTCGCCAAGCGCTCCAGCATCGAAGACAATAGTTGCTATTCTGGAAATGCTGTCACGAAAGGAGGAGTTTAAGACTTGCCATCCAAAGATTACTTTGGTATTGAAGAGAATGAAGCAAAAGCGACCTAGAAACTTCGAAACTGCATTTTCAAGATTGGGCGTTCCGGTTGATAGAATATCTACCGCTTCGCCTGCAAACAACAATGCTCTTGAAGATAAGGAGAGGAAAAAGCAAGCTGCCTTGGAACGTCAAAAGAAGGTCATGGCCCAATTTCAACAACAGCAGAAGAATTTCCTTGATAATCAGGGAGATATTGATTGGGGTGAGGATGATATAAGTGATTCGGATGTGGAATCTGAAGGCGAGAGCTCGAAGAGTTATTACCAATACCCTTCCGGAACTTGTATCCTTTGCCAAGAAGAAACCAAAGATGGTCGTCTTTACGGAACATTTGCTTTGATGACTTCGAGTTCGGTCTTACGTCAAACAGACATGTCTGATCCCGATTTTGTTCGGGAAGTTACCAATGTTCCTTCCAATTTAGATAAGTCTGCGGAAGATATTCGGCCATTTGGAGTTTCTGGTGAAAATAAGGAACAGGTTCATAAAGTAACTTCTAGTGGGGTCGAGATTGTCACGGAACGTTCCTTTATTGGCAAAGGATTTCCTTCCAGTTTTACAAATCCTGGCCCAGTATCTGTTGGCTGTGGACATATCATGCACTACAAGTGTTTTGAAGTCTACAATGAAGCCTCAAATAGACGGCATCAGCATCAAATTGCTCGACATCATCCAGAGAAGCTTGAACTGAATGAATTTGTCTGTCCGCTATGTAAAGCTCTGGGAAATTCCTTCTTACCGATTATTTGGTCTCCAAAGGAAGAGATTCACGTTGGCCCTCTTAAACCGCCAGATGCTTTTGACAACTGGATCGAAAGGTTTGCTGGCGCCTTTCAACATCCTAGAGCCGAGAAAATCAATCAAATCGGTAGCGCTCACAACTATGATCGCAAGGCCGACTTTCCTGCAAGCCGACGAACTATGCAATTTTTCAAGAAGCACAACGAAGAGACTATGGCCGGTCCTTTGGTATCCAAGATGCCTGAATTATTAATGGATGCTTGGGATCCACCGTCACCGAGTCATTGGTCATCATTCACGCCAAGTAGCATGCGAGCTGCTCTTCCACCAGATATTGCGAACGCTATTTGGGCCGAAACTTCTCCCCTTCCTGGTGATAGAACATCTAACACCGGCTCTTCTGTGCGAGAATTGACTGATATATATCGAAGGCTTCGAGATACTATGACGAAGAATGGATTGACCAGTAGACATAATCAAAAACTTTCACAGCATGAAGAGAGAGATTTCTGTTCCAGTGATGTACTGGCGCAAGCCTTGGGATTTTCCATCTCTGCAGCTGAGATCCAGCAGCGTGGTATAGCAACATTACCTGGACAGACTTTCTTGGAAAGCATTCCGCAGCAAGCTCTCACTCACCTTCGAATACTATCTGATACCGCATTGTCTTACGTTACGGTTGGTGGGCTTAAACTTGCTGGAGATAACAGGGTCGCTAGAGAATTTAGTACGGACTATGAGCTACAATACCAGCGATTGTTCCGGAAACCGGCATATTCTACTTCATCCGAAACCTCATTGGACTCAGATCCCTTACTTTGTCAAGACATCTTTATTTTCTTGGCTGAAGCCTCCTTGTGCCTTGCGCCTGTTGACGACATTGAAATCATTCATCTTGTTCGTCTTTGCTATTTGGCAGAGATGACGAAGGTTGTCCTTCAATTAGGACGACATATGGACAAATCAAAATGGTTCGATATGATTGAGCTCTATAGACAAGAAGGGCTTGACAATTTCGGAGAATTTTGTCTTCACGTTCGACTATCTGATGTCGACGATGTTCAGTGTCCGGATTCTACAAGTCTACATGGTTTCAACACTCTACGGGATTGCCGTACCTTCGTACAGAAGTATGCACTAGTATTCCTCAGAAAGGTTATGATTCTTTTGAATGTTCGTTATGGTATTGTTTTCCAAAACTATGTTTCATCTAATTCGGAAATGGATGAGCTCGAGCGCCTAACTGAGGCACTCTGTTTGCCAGTCTTTAATGAGATGTTCTCCCACTTTGGCAAGGAAGAGGGAACAATCTCGCATTTAGTTAATCATTGGATCAAGCACGCGAATCTAATGAACCTTGCTATGGTCATGACGACCATGGAAAATTCGATGACGACTTATAGCGGCGATATAAAACCTGAACTTCTAGGTCCAACACCAGAGATCATTGATATCATCAGTCAGCTTCGCAACGAAGGATTGGATGTATTGCAGACGACGATCCGTATTATTAACAGTTTCAATAATATGAGGTTAAGACTCAGCCACCCTAGTATTTTTGAGCTCATCGGCCTTCCGAAAAATTACGATACTCTTATGGAGGAAACTATGAAGAGACGCTGTCCCAATAGCAAGAGAGATATACAGGATCCGATGCTGTGTCTTTTCTGTGGTGAAATCTTCTGTGGGCAGAGTATCTGTTGTTCAAGAGATGGTCCGGAGAAACCTAATGGTGGCCCGAGGGATAAAATTGGTGGTGGTCAACAGCATATGCTTAAGTATATCTTCCCTCTCCTTTCTATTTCTCCTTTCCTCACATAACTAACAACTGCAAAACAGATGTCAAAAGAACACTGCCCTCTTTCTCAACATCCGCAAATGCTGTATCTTCTACCTCTATCGCACCTCGGGTTCGTGGATGGTGGCACCGTATATCGATAAATATGGGGAGGTAGATCCGGGTCTGAGACATAGTCGCCAATTGTTCTTGAATCAAAAGAGGTACGATGCGCTTTTGAGGACGGTGTGGTTGAGTCATGGAATTCCGAGTGTTATTAGTAGGAAGTTGGAGATGGATATAAATAATGGGGGATGGGAGACTATCTGATGGAGGAGGGGTATTAGTTGTTAGGGACTGTGGAAAGAGAAACTGAAGGATCGAGATTTAGATGCGTCGATTTTTTTTGATTCTTTTCGCATAGGCGTTCTGTTGTGGGAAGTGTGCTTTTGTACGGAAGTTAGGTTTTGCGAGGTTATCTTCTTTTTTATAAGCTTTGCTAGTATGGTTTGAGAATAGGTGGGATGTAGTGGAGTGGAATGCATTTATGAATATGAATTTAAATATAAAGACGGGAATGATATATTAAATAAAGTATATGGTTCTAGATTATTTGCTTATTGGGAGGCGATGAGTTTAAGTGAAATTTTATTATGTAACCAGCCGAAAGGCCATCCACGTGATCGCGCGGACAGACGCGTTTTCCATTCGCCACATTAGCATGCAATGCGTATAACCACGTACTATGTGACCGCTATCGCAAAACAGCCTGAAAATGGCCAAATTACAAGCTGCTACGGTTTCTAGCAAGATAGTTCGGAAGCGCAAGCGGAAAGATGCTGGAGATGTGGATTCAGACGCGAACTCGAGCACATGCCTCAAATCCACGGTCGAGGTAGATCAAGAAACTCCAGGCACAACTGGCAGTAGAACTGTTCCTACGAAAGAAAATGACGGGGGTAAAAGACCAAGACGTGTTTCGAAAGGGAAAGTTCCTCCTGCGCTTGCTCGAAACGAATCCTCTTCCACAAATCCAGTTACTAGTACCATTCCATGGCCTACATCCTTCCAGACCCTCGAAAAGACCCATCGAGCATTGAACTTAGTCTACACATTCTGTTCCACTCGAAAGCATTTAGCTACTACATTCGATAATCTTAAGTCTGCTGTGGAAGGCCATATAAAGCGAGAGTTGAGGATTGAGGATGTTGCGCAGATAGTGGCGTTGCGCCCGGGAGGAATGAATTTCGTCTATGTTGATGAGGCGATGCTACAATTAGATATCAGGGGCGCAGAGAGAGATGACACTTTTAAAGGTGGAAGAGCTAAGAATTGGCATGCTGCTGGGCCAGCGCCGGATGCTTCTATAGGTGGGCTTACAGGGATTGAGGGGCTGGGGTATGGAGACGGGGTAAATGGAGAGGGCAAGGAAGTCCTGTTGTTTGAGTTCATAGATGGAGACTTGAAGAGACAAGTTCAAAGTAAGGAGACAGGTGAAGCAGTAAAAGCATCAAGGAAATTAAAGGATGAGGAATTAAAGATGCCGGTTTTCAGTCAAAAACAGATGATGAACCTAATCGAGAAGAGGAATACAAAGTTTGTCAGTGCAATCAATGCATTTCTTAATCGTTGCGAGGCAGATGGTATTGATGCGGAAGAAACTTTAGTCAAGGAGGCCGAACCATTAATTCCTATCCCGTCAATTTCGAGAAGTAGCACACCAAAGCCGGATTACAGCACTTTACCAAAGAAAATACCCAAAGAACGAGCAAGTATATCAGATATCATAAAAGAAATTAAAGAAAGCGAATGGTACACTGGTCAAATCGTACCTGATGGTCATCGTGTATTCGATCCTCAAGAAGCTATATATGGAGATTTGAATTTTGTTCTCAGTCAAAATCTGGTCAATGCTTTGTACAATACCAAGAACATTACGCAGTTCTATGCTCACCAAGCTGAAGCTATAAATAATCTTCACTATGGTCATAATGTCATTGTGGCGACTTCAACAAGTTCTGGCAAGTCCCTGATCTATCAGATTCCTGTCCTGTATGAACTCGAGAAAGATCCTCATTCTAGAGCAATGTACATATTTCCTACTAAAGCTCTAGCACAAGATCAAAGAAGAAGCTTGAAAGAGATGATGAGGTTTATGACTGGTCTTGAGGAAGCCATTGTGGAGACTTTTGATGGTGATACAGATATGAAAGATCGGAATCTGATACGCGATGAGGGTAGAATTATATTCACAAATCCCGACATGTTGCACATCACTATTCTTCCGCAAGAAGACAAGTGGCGAACTTTTCTCAAGAATCTTAAGTTTGTAGTGGTTGATGAAATTCATGTCTACAATGGACTATTTGGTTCCCATGTAGCATTCATCATGAGACGTCTAAGAAGAATATGTGCGGCATTAGGCAATCGTCATATTAAGTTTATCTCTTGCTCTGCCACAGTCGCAAACCCAATGGAGCATTTCAAAACAATTTTCGGGATTGATAACGTACGGATGACTGACTTTGATGGTTCTCCTTCTGGTAGAAAAGAGTTTCTGTGTTGGAATACGCCCTTCAAGGATCCTGTAGACCCTGCCAGCGGTCGTGGTGATACACGAGCCGAGGCTGCAAGATTATTTTCCCAGTTGATACTACGAGGTGTCCGGGTTATAGCTTTCTGTCGCGTTCGAAGACAATGTGAGGCTTTGGTTGGTGCAGTGAAAGAGGAGCTGGTAACCCTGGGACGCCCTGAATGTATGGCTCGCGTAATGGGCTATCGTGGTGGATACACACCACAAGATAGAAGAAGAATCGAAAGTGAAATGTTTGAGGGGAAGTTAATGGGTATTATTGCGACGACTGCTCTGGAACTTGGTGTAGATATTGGATCTCTGGATGCTGTTCTGACCGTTGGCTTCCCGTATACGATTGCGAATCTGCGACAACAAAGCGGACGAGCTGGACGGAGAAATAAGGACTCTTTGTCAGTATTGATTGGTGATTGTTTTCCTAGTGATCAGTATTACATGAATAATCCGGATGAAATCTTCACCAAACCAAATTGCGAGCTACAAGTCGATCTGCAAAATATGCTGGTACTCGAGGGCCATGTTCAATGTGCAGCCTACGAGATGCCAATCCGCCCGGATGAGGATGCGATTTATTTTCCGAAGAATCTGGCAGAGGTTGCAGAAGAGCGCCTGGTGAAGGATGGACTTGGCTTTTACCACTGCAGCGAACGATATAGACCTACCCCATCGAAATTGGTTGCGATTCGCGATACCGAAGAAGATCATTTTGCTATTATCGATATCAGCCATGGTAAAAATATTGTCTTGGAAGAACTAGAAGCTTCTCGGGCATTCTTCACACTTTACGATGGCGGTATCTTCCTTCATCAGGGAAATACATATCTTGTCAAAGAGTTCTTGCCCGAGCAAAAGATCGCCAAAGTTGAACTCGTCAAGGTCGATTGGACAACCCAGCAGCGCGATTACACCGATATAGATCCCATTGAAACCGAAGCTATCCGGCGCATTCCCAACTCCCTCTCTCGTGCATTCTTTGGCGCAATCAAGATCCAACAAACCGTCTTCGGATTCTTCAAACTCGACAAGAAAAGACGTATTCTAGACGCAATTCAAGTCGATAATCCGCCAATTATCCGCTACAGTAAAGGAATGTGGCTCGATGTTCCTAAAATAGCTCTTGAGATTCTTGCTCAAAAACGTCTTAATATCGCAGGTGCTATTCATGCAGCTGAACATGCAGTCTTATCACTCATGCCAAATTTCGTAATAAGTATGCCCGGAGATGTGCGCACAGAATGTAAAGTCGGCGCTAAAGAATTCGCTCAAAAAGAAACAACTCGGAAACGACCCGCTCGTCTCACATTCTATGATGCGAAAGGCGGAGCTTCAGGATCGGGTATTAGTACCAAAGCTTTCGAGTTCATCGATCTCTTATTAAAACAAGCATTGAGAAGAATAGAAGGTTGTCATTGTTATGAGGGATGTGTAGAGTGTGTTGCGAGCGAAACTTGTAAACATGCTAATGAGGTTATGAGTAAAGCTGGTAGTGAAGTTATCTTGAAGAGTCTACTAGGTTTGGATATTGATGTTGATGCGTTGCCGATGGGGCCGGTGGATGAGAGGGATACGGGGATTGAGACGGTCGTTTTGGCGGAGGTGGTTAGGGGTAAGGGAAGGTTAGAAGGTTTTGGGGAGGGGGGGATGGGGATGGGGAGATGAGAGTTAAAGATGAGCCGGTGGATTGAGGGTTTTGAGGTAGAGAGAGGGGTGGAGAGGATTATGATTTCATGATTTTCATTGGTGGTTGGGGTGTATGATACGGTGTATTGTATTATGGACTACTTTAATGGGTGTATACAAGAATGGTATGCAATCAATCAAAAATCCCATGCCATACACCCGGAAGTTCCTACTACGGTTGTGAAAGGTCATAGTAGACGAGGATGTTATGGCGTTATATCGAGATTGTTCCCTGGAGAATCCTGATTTGTAAGGCCACCGCGAGATTAGAAATAATATCTTATAGTACTAGCCAACTTATATTACCCCAAGGTCTACTTTTACACCAAAAAATGTTACAATGTCCGAAGGCAAAACCTCGGCTAGTCGAAAGAGGGGCCGGTGGTTCTGAAGGTTTTATATTAAATAGAAGAGTTTTCATTTATATAAAGAAGCTCTTAAATGATATTGAAAAGATAATGAAAAGTTTTGATATCTTTTTTGATATTTCTTTTGGATCTCCTTGAGTTTTTATTGATCTATTTTGAATATAATCGATTCTTTACAATGTTACTCTAACAAAAAAAGTCTAAAATATATATATTTCACTTAATATTTTTTAATTAAAATAATAAAAATTATTAAGAAAAATTTTATAATATTAAAAAGATTTATACAATTATTATATTGTTTAAAATTTCAAATATTTTAAAAATTCATTTATAGAGTTATAAATTTCAAAACAAAAAATTTTATCTTTTATCAAATTCTTTATAAAAACTAGGGGCCTGCGCCCCCTGGACCTTTTGCTTTTCAAGATAGTTTAATGAAAATTTAAGGTTTAAAAAGTTTATAATAAATTAAATATTAAATATATATCAGGGTGTAGGTAGAATATTGATTTGTTTTTAATAACTGAAAATTAAATTATTTTATTTAAAAATAATAATTATAATATGATTTAATACTATTATTTATAATAATAATAATATTTTATTTTATTTATAATATTTATAATAATACTATTTAATATTATTATTATTATTATTATTATTATTATTATTATTATTATTATTATTATTTTGAATTGAATGAGTTGAATGATTTCAGAGTTGAATGAATAGAATTAAATTGAAAAAAGCTCTAAGTCAGATTTGTCTAAGGTTGTAAGGCTTATGCCAAGCTTTTTGTTAGATTTTTTACAGGGTACTTTAGACCAATCAGATTGTCAGAAACGCGACTCATTTCTCGACCAATCATATCGCAACCTTAAGCGAACCTCATTTTCTACGACTACACCGGGTAAACCTCGCGTACAGCAAGGTTATGGAAGCCGACAATTAAACAAAAAATATTTATATATTTTCAATTTTAATCAAATAAATAAAAAGAAATTCAGAATATTATCTTGCAAATTATTTATGAATCTTGAACTTCGAAATATTAAATGATCGAAATTTGAATTTATTTTTAATATATATTATTAATAATATAAATTATTGAAGAGTTCAGTTTTGGTGTAAAATGATCATTAGGGTAATATAAGTGCACGGTTACTGAGTTTCTAAAATTTCCAACCTGTTTATTAGGTTATTAAAAATTTGAGTTTCCTTAAGCTTGACGGAAACCGGCGAGAAGGTATGAACACAACACTTTCGCCATGGACCATCTTCGATTGATCTACTTCTTCAAACACCTTTTCAAGACTTTTATAGCTGCTATACGAAAAGCAGCATTCTTTTTATTTCACGGTGGACGACCACATACCAGCGTCTTTCCTGGAAATGTTGCAGCTTCATTGGCTTTCAAAGATCTTCTCCAACTAGCAGCATTATTTTAATTGACCTTTGGGCCATGGAGTTCTCACAAATTCAATGTCGTATCCGGAACTTGGACATTTCAAAATTGTCTACTCGCCAATAGGGACAATTGACTATAAACTTCGTCTCGAGGAGAAATTCGACGCTAAAGCTACTATGCCAAACATCATTAGCTTTTAGCGTCCTCTTTCTTCATGGTTTTATGTGCTGCCAAATGTGCCAACCGAAGCGGGTGAAGAAAGGTAAATCATAGAAAATGATGAATGTAAGGCCGTCAATACCGACAATAACCTCATAGGCAACTTTGAATTTAGCAGCACCTTATCGACTATCACGCGTCCAGAAAGCTCAGATGCTCCCAAGAAACTACTTTACATCCCACCACACAGAAGAAGCAATTTTGAGACTGCACTTACGAACACCATCCGATCCAGCATCCCTCCTTCCCAAACATGCTAAGTCAGCGAAATATAAGGAGAGATATAGGTCCTTAGATTTAACACCTAAGCAGAGAAATGCAGCAGTGGCAAAGAAACATTCACTACTGGTCTGGCTTACATACCACATCCAGGTTCCCAATCACCATTCCCGCATTCCAATACTGAAGGATTTGTCAACTTCAAGGAGAAAGTCATGCGAAATCTTCAGGGCGACAAGCCTGTCGGGCCTTTGAGGTACAGGGGAATTCAAAACTTTGCTGGTAATCTCAATTTTTCAGTATTTCTCAGATCATCTTCCCGAAAAGGCTTATTGCTATGAGATCCTCTCGGTAATAACCGTCGGATCCGTGTTTTCTGCTTACATTGAAGATCGTATCTACGTATTTTCCTTTTCGACTGCGAAACCTATTTTCAAATAGGCCGAAGGCGCTGCGCGATTTATCGAACTAGAAAACTCCACAGAGGGTATCAAAATTCACGAACATTGTTTGAGTGTAGTTTAAATTCACATCCTATTGTCCAAATATCGTATAGATCATCAAAGTCGGAGAATACTTCAGCTAGTTGTATATCATCCCATGAAAGGAGCTTGAATAGGTCATGATTGAATTCGTCAATTCTTATCCCTTTGCTATTCCTATGCTTTATTCAAGACATCAATTGCTTTATCTCTACCAATACCACTCGTTCAAATAGACCTGCAATATAATCATGATTTCACAGTCGCATTCTAGTATTATGCATAAGTCCCCTACCCCACATTCCGACCACCTCAAAAAAATCAATACACCATTTTTAAACTTTAATAATTCAATAACTATTCAACTTCAATAAAATCGTTAGTATCATTATTTTCTAAAATAGTATTAGAATCATCTTCTTCAATTTTATAATCTCCAGTTTCAATTTGAATATCCTTAATAGCTTTAATCTTTACAAATCTCGAATTCAGTTTTGTTATATTTTTAAATCAAAGATTATTAGTTTTTTAATTTATTTTAATATTTCTAATTATTAATGTTTTTATTCTATTTATATAATAACAAAAAAGGAATATATATTTTCTAATTGATATAGAATCTAATAAAAGATGTAATTGATTAAATGTATATTGATATATATTTTTGAAAAACAAAAAGATTGATAAATTAAATAATTATAATATATATAATATATATAATAACAAAAATAAAAGATATATATTATTATTGAAGTAAAGATTTATAAAGATAATAATTTTATAATTTTCATATTTATTCAAAATAAAGAATTTCGTTTTGTTAAAGAAAAAAAAGATTATTAAAAGTATAAAGATTTTTTTAGTTATTCTAAAATATTTATATTTATTATTTTTTTTTGCAATAATAAAATTCTATTTTTAATATAAAGTAAAATCTATAAAGAACTATTGTTGTTAGATACTTTTATTTTTGAAAATAACAATGGATTCAAGATATTTTTGATAATTAAAATACATTCAATAAAAGATATTCAAATTTTTAAATTAAATTCTTTTTTTTGAATAAATTTATATTATATATTTTTTATTATTAATTTATTAAAATCTTGATTTTTTATAATATTAACTTTATTTATATTTTATTAATTTTCGGTTTTAATATCTTTAATTTCAGAAATATTAAGAAAATAAAATTATTTTTTAATAATATCTATATTAATATTTGAAATTTATATAGAATTGATCCTTTGTTACTTTTTTATTTTAATAAAATGATTTCTTTTTAAAAATTATATATTTATTGTTTTTCAAACAAAGGATTCTCTCCTTTTATATAAAGAAGATATTTCTTTATTTTTTATATTTGATAATAAATTAAATTATATTCAAAAGTCTTTTATATTAATATCTATTTAATTTATTGATTTTGAGTATTTTTTTGATATAATAAATGATCTTCAATTCAATTATAAAATATAATCTTTGAAATATTATATTCTAAAGAAGCTTTTTGTATTATAATCTTATTTACAATTATATATAATATTATTGTAATTTCATTTTCGATATATGATTTCATTATAAAGTAATTAAAATAATTTCAAAATTTCGATCAATTGATTGAATAATTATTGAGTTATTGAAGTTTAAAAATTAAATATTATTGAAGTAGTGTAATTTATGATATAATCGAAATAAAAGAGTGGTCGGAATGTAAGGTAGAGGACTTAACTGTAATGTGTGATATAATAAAAGCATCTAATTTTAAATTTCCCGAGGCCTAGCTACCTTATTATATCATCATACTTTTATTTGTAAGAAAATTCAGGAATTCAGACCTAGCATCTAGAGTCATTCTATTTGAGTGAATAAGTCATGAGATTTGTGACCTAATTCCTCGCTTAAATCTTGTTTGAGCTCCAATAGTAGATTTACAAGTTCACAATCAATACTATTGTGTAAATTTGTGAGACATAAGAAACTTTTGGACACTTTATTTTGTGTCTTGAAGTGTCAAAATTGAATATACATATCCAATAGCCAAGAATTCTAGGATGTATGTATTTAGGCAACTAAAGTGATGATATCCTTTCTGCTAAATATAGCTGTTTTGAATTCCGAATATTTCTTGGTGAAAGAGTAGACAGAATGAGGGTCTTTAGCAATCAATTAACTATCATAGTCTAATAATATCCAAGAACTAGCAGAAGCTTTAGTGTCCAGTAAATGGACAGGAGAACTACCTCCGTAACAGCGGTCAGAATTCCACTTATGAGTAGCTTCCCAGCTAAACTGTTGAAAATTTTCTGGAGCTGAACATCATGCATTCTATTCAAGAATTATCTTTAGGATTATCTAATATAATTCAGATGAGAGTAGGATTAGTAAGATATGCTCTAACTTTTCATTTATGCCGCCTTCATCCGAGGCCTATTGGTAGTATTTGATATCGTTAATAGTCCATACAAAAACAATCAGGAGATTCTGTAACCCATTTGGATTTGGCTCATTCTTATCTTGCTTCAAGTTTACTTGCTCAATATCAGTACTCTTTTTCAAGTTTGAATTAGTCTATTTGTTTAATAATCCAATAATACCTGAGTGTATTTATGATTCGCTTATCACTTCTGTTTCATCAGACATACAAATTTATGTTGAATAAACCATATAGGTGCTCTGGAACTCGTCTTTCCCAATGGATGATGTAAATAAATTCACTATTTGTATATCTGCTGCGGTTAATATTGTTTAATTTTCAAAACGAAGGCTGCATCTAGTACTGCAAAGGCTGTGAGCTAGCGTCGCGCCACATCTTGCTCAAAGACTTATACCCTTTTTTTTTTTCTATATCTGTTTTGCTCCCTCTTTCCTCCATCTAACATTCATTTATTCTCAAAACCTTCTTTCAAAGTTCCTGTGTACATTCATTTAATTTAAACAATTTTTCTCGGTCTCTCTTCTATTCAAAAAGTCGAAAAATTTTTGACCTCCTTCTTTTCTGGTTAGAAATTCTACAGCACTGTGTCTAACAGTTTAAAGGAAGAATTTTTTGCTTGTAATCTTTCATTCATGCAAGCACCTTTTCTCAAAATTACTTTTTCTATTTTTCAAACAACGTCACAACACCAACCAGAAATAGTGAACCTTATTTGAAAATGGATATCACCGTTGGAAAGTCCTGGTACAATGTGTCCAAGGATTCCACTTCTTCCTTCGAAATTGGAAAAGAAAAGGGAAGAAGAGTGCTGGGTACTCGGTCAAATATTCCTGTAACCCATGGTATGTCTCCCTTCTTTACAGACGCTATCTTTGATAAATGTATCTAACTCCGATTAAGATGCTTTTGGTGTTGAGGCATACAATCCTAGACCTTCTAGGCTAGGAAAAATTCATGTCCAACGTCTTGAAGGCCTTGTAAGTAAAGTAGAGCATGACGAGGACAAAAAAGGCCAGGATAAAGAGGACCAGAATGAAAAAAATGATGGGATCGAACAAGTTCATTCCAAGATCACCAAAGATGGCCATAACTGGGGTCGTCAATTCCCAATGGAAGTGACAATCGATGAATCAATGAAGACACAATGTACTCCAAAGCGCTCTCGATGGATGGATATGTTCGAGTCTCGTCATCGAACGGCAACCCAGCCCAATGTCACTACCCCAACCCAAAAGAACCCGCCAGCCCGCTTCTTCGAAAATGCGGCGCAAAAGTTGTCACCGTTGAAGACATTTTCTAGTCCCACGGCGGGTACTAACAGTGCTTCGAGTTCAAAGTCCCCACCGAGGAAGAAGACACCCAGTTCCGATGACTCCAAGTTGTTTCGAGCATTTTTGAGTCGTGGTGATGAAGCGGTTCCTTTGTTCATATCTCCTACCGGCACACATCAACAATTTTTCCAGTCTAGCTTGAATCTTCCACGTCCACACCGTTCACATCCAAACATTAGGTTATCCATGGGGGACACCGCAAATCTTCATCGTACTTTCACGAACCCTATGATTTCTGGCACTCACCATTCACAGCACCCCAGCAAGACCTCTTCAATTGCTGGAAGACCCATGAGTACTTCTCGAACCTCAAGATCGGTGATTGGAAGAACAAGTAGCAGTCACTCATCAAACATGTCCGATGGCATGCGAACCTCTATGGACAGAAGTTTCGATTCCTGCTCCCAGCTAACTGATCACACTCGAATGACTTCTATTAGCGGTAGCTTTAGCTTTCAACCAGTCATTCCAGAGGATCAGCAGATTATTCTTGGTAGCACCATGAGCCCACTTCATTCGTCAAAGAGTTTTGACCAGGCATGCCCCGAAAAGCTTCCGCAGCACAAGACCTTCTTGAACCAAGGTATTGCTTTTGCACCGACTACTTCATTTGCTCCAGTTCCTGCACCAGTAATCATGAGCAACATGGTCACTTCTGTTCCAGATCTTTCGCACTTGGTGAAGAAGTTCCGTCCAACCAACATGCTTCTTCGAGAACAAGGCATGATCCCGGATAACTCTCGTCATGACACAAACTACGAGGGAGATGAAAACCATCCTGACTTGCTAGATCTTCCTGACAGCATCAATTGTTGCATGTGGATCATCAATATTCCAAGAGAAGTCCAGCATGGTGAGTTCATGCGCCTTCTTAACTGTGGCGCCGTCGCTGCACTCTCAATGGTCCCACCTCAGAATGGACACCTCACGCAAGCTGCAAAGGCCACATTCAAGAAGGTCTCTGGTGGTGCTGAGCTATATCGTCGTGCTCGTCACAGAGGAGGTCTTCGTATTCGTAGCCATAAAATCAAAGTCTGGTACAATGACTACGGTGCGTACGAATGGAAGGGCCCGGAGACACGTTTCCTGGAGATTGAGGCACCGGCAGTCCTTGATGAGAACTTTTGGCAAGGTTACTTTAACACCTGGTGCAAATACACCATTATCTCTGTCACTCCACTTCCTTGCATGAAGTATGGCTTTGCTTCTACTAGGTTTGAATTTGTGCGAATCGCGGGTCAAGCACAGACTTGCTTTCAAGCAATCCAAAAAGACGAGGCGTTTTTGGGACAGGTAAAGGTTCAATATGGAATTGACCCTGATGATCTTATTTAGTACACTACGCTGCATATAGCTGGGCAGACGGACGGACACATGGGCTTATGCGTTTTTTGAGGAGAAATTTATGGCGTTATGGGCGAGGTTAATGGTCGTGGGTATTACGTCACTGAGAACTATTGGATATCTCTGGCAAAAATTTCTAATGCCGTTAGCTTGTAGAAATTGGGGCTTCAAGCTATTCGTGACATATGACAAGATAGGAGCTAGTTCTCCATCTCAACAATAAAAAACAGCGTTCTTTGCAACAATGACGTTCGGAAGGAAAACTCTAGAATAGCTATGCTTAGAACGATAAATTCACTGTGATGCCAAAGTTTACATCTGCAAGATACACCATATAAAAATTCTACTAGCTGCATTTGTAGCAACATATACGACCCGGCTATACTCCAGCGGTGTCATCTTCCAGTGTGATAATCTCGAATCTCAGCATGCGAAAAACAATGAGACGATCGTAAGAATCCACCGCATCTATGGAGTGCTTATGATCCGATGTTTTCCCTCTTTTTACTCGGGATGGGAGTGTTGCAGAGTTTTCAGTTGAATTGATGAGCCCCCTCCCTCAAAACAGAAAAGAGAAAAAACGGAAATTTAATTGAGGTATTCCTCGTAGTAAATAGCCATAATTGTAGAACTGGACGAGTAAATCAAAGGAAAATAACTTCTAAAGTCCTGTTTTGTTGTGGTTTTATTGAAACTTGAACTAATTCATTGATTTTTGTTATTTTTGGTTTGAAAATCACTCCACACTTGATTTATCTCAATGCACATATATAATATCTGTCTTTATAGTATAAACTTAATACTATCGTCTGTGAGATTGACAATTGTTAGTGATATTCTCGTATGACGAAGACTGTAGAGGATACCATACAGATCTAATCTGGTAAATGATTACAAATAGATTTCTTTAGTGAAGGGAAAAAAGACAAAATATTAAAAATTTGATAAACAAACCATTGAGACTAATCTATCATTTAATACACCTCATCTATATTTAGACAAATTCTGGCGTTATTAGCATCAATTTAGTTCAGAAGAAACTAGTTTTAGACATAATCAACCACAAGCCCTTTACAAGACTCAAATCGTAGAAGATCTCTTACCATCTATTTCTGTTAATCAATACCAAATAGATTAAAGAATAATTTAATCTCAATACTTCGATATCCTTCTCTAACTGCACCAAAAAACTCTTAGAGATTATCTATACAAATAACCTTCAACACCAAGTAACTTATCTGTCTTTCATTTTAATAATAAACATAGAAGGAACCTCTAGTTATAATCTAATTTTCAATATCTATCTTCCTAGGCTGCACAAAAATAACCCGCGGATTGTAGATATTTGCAAATCCATCTCACAGACTATCCAATAAGCCTACAATCTGCTCTACAAGTTATCTATTAGGATTTTAAAATAATTTGTATTATATAAATTATTTATTGATTATTTATAAATAATCAATTGATTTACAATTAAATATAATTTGTATAAAATAGATATAAAAACTAGTATAAAAAATACAAGAATAACTTCAAAAATTTAAACGAATATCATTTGCAAATAATTTGCAAATAATTTATTTATTTATAAATTAATAGATTATTTATAAATTTATTCAGATTCTTCAATTATTTGCCCTATAAATAGATCATCCGCAGTTTATCCTTCAAGGACAATAATCTGCTCCGCGGGGCCCCGTTGCGCAGCCTATATCTTCCTACCAAGAACTTATAGATATTAAGTCACATCATTGACTAACTCCAACAATTAATCAATGAGCAAGCCCAAATACCATTTCTAACCCAGCGACAGAGCAGGTCCTGCAAGGTCTTGCCAGACATATGACTTCCCTCACATATAATGCCAACATGAATCCGCGGGAGCTTTTCCTCTACTTCTAAGTCTTTTCGCTTTAATAGAGTTTGCTCCTTGTATTTATATTATGCATCCGCTACCTAGGTCCCTATCTCTTTTTTTTTTCCATACTCAGGGGTAGTGTTAGCTCAATAACCTGCTCATTTCCTTGCTACACATTTAACGCCGATATTTCTGCATTAAGCTGTTTTCTATAAGACCTTACCTCATACTTTATCCATTTCTATATTCTGCTCTCCACTCCCACAATTCATATTTAACCTGCGCGATACACAATACCTCATCGCATTTGGCAGCCAACTCATAAGACATTCTATGCCCTAGCGCATATATCTAAAGAATTGCCTAACATAGCTAACTCAAACTTGCCCTTTAGACATAACGCTAGCATCAATAAAAGAGAGATTAGATGAAGTGACGACAGACACGGAACGATGTAAGAAGACAGAGTAAACTGAAGAGATCTACTAAATTCATGCTATGTATACTGATATTGGATAGTAGACGTGTCAACCAAGGAAACGAAGTCATCCCCAACTGCAAGTCCCTCACGCCGTAATCCAGATGAATGCAGAACTAAAAATATCCAAGAAACCGATCTCTACACAGTCATATCCCAAATTGCACCATCAAAAAGATTTCGAAATTGAGAATGTCCATTCGTTCCACCGAACATAAACCACAAACATCCTCAGGAATTACAAAGGTAATCCACGAGCCGGCACCCGATGCCTTCCCAACCATCTAAATTGCGCTCTCTGGTTAAAAATCTCCATGCTGATATCCAACCTCATGAAGTATTCGAAAAAATACATACTAGCGCCGTTTTCGCATTTGGAATAAGCCGTCCGCAGGGTATCTACATCACGTCATGTCCGCGCCAAAACTATTATTTAAGCACCCTGAAGCTGCCGCACAATTTAGGCGCTTATGTGAAAGTGAAAGAGGAATTTGTATCCGGAGCAGTAGGATTAAAATATGCTATCACATGTTTGGATGTCGTCGATGTCTACATGGGGATTGACAGAAAACGCGGATGTTGTGTATTGAAGGACCGTCTGAATATTTAATTTACGATGATTTGAAGCTGTACTTGAAGAGTTTCTGCGATCATGAATCGTCGAAGTGGGATTTTGCTCCTTCGCGGGTACGTTGTTGTCGGAAATTGGGTTTGGTTTTTGTGAGGATTAATAGGCAGCTGCAAGCTGTGCGGTGTTGTGATGGTTTGAGGGATCATCCGATTTATGAGGAGTATTTGACTGTTGGGTATGCTCCAGGTTCTTGCGATGCGTTACATTCATAAGTTTCAAATCCTTGGGAGTATTAGATGAAGTGAAAACACGGTGGTCAGGGTATGGAATTCGGGATGTATGTAGCCAGCTCTGAGGTAGGCCAGTGATGGTAATCTTAGCATGAAATTGGACAACGGTGACCAAAGATTCTCCACGAAAAACTGCAATATCTTCTTCTTAGAGGCTGAAGTCATTAATTTGAACCAACGCATTGTATTCACCAATAGCAGCTAAAAACATGCATTCCAAACCCCTTGATAATAACTTACCGCATATGACACCCCAGTTGCAAGTAAAGAAAAGCACCTACATAATCATCCTCAAAGATAACAACTAATTAACTCAACAAAAACCACATACCAATCCAGAAATCCCACCTCCCAAGCTTTAAAATCCCCAGATTCTCTCTGTCATAGACCGAAATCCAAAAAATGCCCTTGTAAACCCACCCTACTCAGGGGTTACCATCCCCGTAGCGAAGATTATCTTGGCATATTTAGATATTTATCTAAATATCTAAGAATCCAAACCTACAACCCAGAAAGGCAAAAACACAATAAACAAACGTTTTTAATAGCCCTATCATAAAACATCTATCATTTCTAATACTATACAAATATATCTCATCCCTATATCTCCCCCCTCATATCCACCCACCAGTGATCCAATTTCTCCCCGCAAAAAATCCAACGACATCTATCTCATATCTACCACGATCTCCAAATGCACAACTCCCATTAATTACCACCGAGAAGAAAAAGTCGAAAAATATCCTAATATTTGCCCGTTTGTTTTACTAACATCCATAACCATCTTCTGAAAAATTGCGCAGTCCTCCAGCATTATTCATCCATAAGGTTAACGCTCATCCATTACTCTCCCTCTGATAAGAACTTTTACCATGCGCACTACCTGCCCATCCTTGAAATGCGCCCGCCCAGAAAAAATAACCTCTTACATTTTACCATCCCGCGATCTATCTATCTATCTAACTAACATCAACCCTCAATCCCTCAGTTTTTCACATATCATTAACTCATTATTTTTAGTTCCAAAAATCATCCATCTATCTACCATCTTTACAAACTCTCCCTCTATCCTTTTTCAAACCACGATCACGAAGTCTCCGCTTCATCATCAACCCATTCAAATCATCCAATACCAAAGGAAACACGCAATCCATATCCTCAATCTGCTGAGCTTGATCTTTAATAACCTGCTCTAGCGTCAACAAACGCTCTAGAGTCTGTTCTTCAAGTAATCCCATCTCTGCTCGATGAATCCCAATTAGTTCTTCAATATCTGCCTCGTGCTCCTTCAAAAGGGCTGATTCTCTTTCTTCTGTGACATCGAGGACTAGGGACTTGAGCTCTTCTTCGGATTTGACGCTTGGATTTTTATTTTCCTTATCTGCTGATAATATTTCGTCCTTGAAAACACCCAGTAACTGTTCAATGCGTGCCTCGTACTCATCTCTGAGTACCTTTTGCTGATCTATCAAAAAACTGGCAATCAAAGGTTTGAATCTTTCCTCATACTTAATTTCGAGCTCCTTCTCCCGAGAGAGCATGCGTGCCTGAAAAGCATTTTCAATGTTCTCATCATACTCCTTCCTCAATGCTTGGTCCTTTTCAGTCAAAAACTTCATCAACATAGGCTTAAATGTCTCCTCATATTTAGCTTGTAGCTCGCGATCTCTCTTGGAAACAAAGTTCCGAATCAAAGACTCAGCTGTGGCTTTGTGACTTTGAAATTCGCTTTTGAGTCGCTCTTGCATCTTTTGATCCATGATAAATGTGCTATGTTTTTGAATTTCTTTCGTTTTCTGAGACAAATCCACACACATTCTCTCCAAATTGTGCACCTTTTCATCCATCCTATTCATTAGCGTATCGGATTGCTTATGCTGGAGTTCAAGAGCGAATTGGCGATATTTTACCTGCGTTTCTTGTAAAGCACAAATCTTTTCTGTCAATGCTCCTTCAGATGATTTTAAGTTCTCTAGAAGTTCGTTAATGGAAGCTTGGCTCTGCTCTTCCAGACGCCTCTCCACTTGTTGAATAGTTTTTGGAGTAGTCTCCAAGAATACTGTATGTTCAATCTGCAACTCCTCCATGGCAGAAGAATTTTTCATGACCTCAATATCCAAATTGCGGAATTCTTCTTCGCGTTCTTCTTGCCATGCCTTCCAATTAGAGGCCAAACTTTCTGTATGGCATTTATGTACTCTAAAATTTGACACGAATTCTGAGAGGGTCTGCTCCGTAGCTGCGAGTTGGTTCTGGGAGGTCAAAAGTTGATTATGCACGGTTCCAATCATTTTCTCTGCCGCCGCTAGCCTTCTTTCAATTCTTGCATCTACTGCACCATCTTTTCCTGTCTGCTGCTTCTTCAGATCATCAATATGGCCCATTAGGCCGGCTCTGACAGTAAGAAGTCTTTCGCTTATCGCGCTTTCCAACTCTGCAAGCTTAGAATCATGCTTCCTATCAGTAGTACCAATCCACTCGGCAGTCCTATGATCCAAAGCAGTAAACTGCATAGAGTCTTGAATAACCTTCTTCTCAATAGCCTTTATTCTGATGGAGAATTGTCTAAGATGTGCATCTGATTCCGAGGCAAGCTGCGACCTCAGAGCATCAGACTTGCTTTGATCATGCTGGGGACCATGTGAAACTTTATTGTTCAATTCTTCAAGGTCACCATGACGTGAAGCCACTGCAGTCTGCAAAAGATTGACACGTTCATTAAGTTTTTGATGTTCGCCTTCCATCTGAGATATCATCTTGTTGCGAAGATCCTCTTCCAGTTGACAGTGACGTGACAAATCTTGTGCCGTGCCTTCATATCGTTTACCGAGAGTCATTAGTCGATTAGCATGATCTGTTATTGCAGATTCAATACTTGGAATAGGTGCCTGGGAAAAATATTAGTTTTACATTCGATATTTTCCCTCTTGCTGAATTTCTCTCCCACGGATTGTCTTTTGAGAACATGCCTACCTGCTTAAGCGCTTTTATACTGCCCTGTGCATCTTTGAGTTGTGCTGCGTGACTACTTCTTGAGGCTTGCAACGACTCGTTAGTCTGCTCTAATAACCTTACACGGTTAGAAAGCTCCTTTTGTTCTCTGGATTCAGCTTCGGTAGCAAGAAGTCTAGCGCTCAGTTCTTCTGTTGATAATTTACACTCTTCCAACCGTGAAAAAAGTTCACGGTTACGATTCTCCGATTCATCAAGTTGCCTAGTCATCTTTTCAAACTTTTGCTTATGTGTATTTTCTGATGCTAACAGTCGATTTTCCAGATTGCGAATATGTGCAGTCAAAGGTCCCGTGCTTTGTTGTACAACATTTGCTATCATACTTTCTAAAAGTCCACCATCCGCATTCGAATTATCTGGCAGTGCTACTACAGGCGGAACAGCTGGAATATGGAAAGGCAATGGCGGTGGCGGCATAGCTGAGTATGTTGATAGCGCAGATGGAGGTCTGGACGAAGTAAAATTGTCAAGTCTAAATTTGACATTTTCGAGGTGGCTTTTGGATTTCAAATGATTCTCGAAATTGTTTGTTTTTTTGTACTTTGCAACTTTGTGTTCGGTATCACAATCGGTGCATGTAATATCGTAGCCATCTGTTGCTTCGAACCGGGAATCTGGATATTTTTGATGAAGCTCACTTAGCCCTCTTTGGAGCCAAATTGGTAGGGACAACTAAATTAGTCAGTTCAGGATACCATTAATGATCTCAAACCTGCTTACCATCTTTTCATCCTTTGGCTCTTGATTCGGAAAAAATTCCATCTGCGGGTAATGCTCAGACGGAACGGATGGGCTGTAAAATTGCTCCGGAGCAGAGATTCTTCGATTTCCATCTAGAGACGCAAGTGCAGGTCGTTCTGATCTCTGAGGACTAGGGTTTCTGCTGCCCAAGTTTGAATAGCTTATAGAATGAGTGTCATTCCCAGAAGTATCACTCTCTTCCACCTCTGTTATTCTTCTTTTTCTAAATTTCGGGGCTAATCCTTTTGGGTCAATGCCTTCCATCAAGTTTCGATTGATCTTCTTATGTGATTTATCGGGGTGTACATTTGGTACTGGAACTTGTTCAGCGTGTTCGTTGGAGTTTTCCTTGTTGGAAGACGAATAGATATCTCGAGGTCCGACAAAATCGTAAAGTCGCAAAACATTCTTTCCGTCACTGTTTTCAAATAAATCCACCGTCGTGCCCTATGGAAGATGTTAGAACATTAGTGGATATAGTTAGAATATGGTGTTTTCATTACCTCTTCTATCATAAGGTTCACAACAGTCTTGAATATCCTCTTCTGGTTCTTGATGAAGGTGGAACTTTCTGCCGCAACGCGATCAACTTGATCGATATAGGATTGTTGAATTACAGTACCAGGAACACCTTCTCCCTTTGCAAGATTGTAATCATAGAGAAATCGGACTACGAAGTCTCTAATACGAATATTGTCTGCATCAGAAACATCTTCATCTGCCATGATTGTGCTCAATTGAGGTCACTGGTGGGTTTAAGTCGTTCAATGAGGGGATGTCAGGTGCATTCGTGATTTCTCGCGATTTTGGCGTTTGTGTACCTGAATCTACTGAGTAAATACCGATGCACGGTCCTTTACTAACGTTGACCCCGGGGACCCACACAAGCTTCATGATTCCAACGCGGGGGAACTTTTGACCTCATTGTGGATTGACGAAAATTATATCTTCAACTCATTCAACTCATATCATTATTGTTCAATTGATCTATCAATTCAACTAGACCTCATTGATACTCTTATCATGGCTTCTTGCCCGGACATCCAACCAAGGCAAGGTTTACGCCGCAGCGAAAAGCCACAAGGAGAAAAAGCAATAAAATGAGGGATACAATCATATTGTGAAGAAAAGAAAAGGGAGCTGATTGAGCCTTGCTGTATATCGGCTTGGCTTTCGTTCAAAATACTGTTGTGTCCCGTAGAAAGAGTTGCCTCTATTCTCGTCCTCTGGTTTACAATAACACAAGGCAGTCAATCAGCCAAAAGTCGAAATGGCCTCTCTAAAGAGAAGACGGCAAAGTCTCGCTGAAGCACCCTATCGACCTTCTCATAACTCTACCAAACTACAAACTAGTGCGACGCCCTTCCTCACTTTATGCTTTTAATACGGCTATGCTAATCTCACGCAGCAACACGTCGCAGCTCACTACGTAGCACAGTGTCCACAAAATCTGCGAACACTGTTAGTGACGATGGGGACATCAACGAGCCATCTCAAAACTTCCACAAAACCATTGCAAGTCTCAAATCAGCAGCAGAATCTCTTACGGTCCGGGTTTTAGAGGAGACGGCAGATGAGCAAGCACGAGTGATCCAAGCCATGAGATTAACAATCTCTACCAAAGATTTACGTATTCAAAAGCTGAATCGAAAGATTGGAAGACGTGACAAGAGTTTGGAGAAATTGAGAAAACGAATGGAGCGCTCAGAGACCGCATTTTCGAAGCTAAATTGGTCGAATGTCGAAGCAATGGATGTTGGTACCAGTCAGGACGAAATGATGAAGATTTTGAGGGACAAACGTCCAACTTCAACTGATGGGCTCTGTACAAAATGTGGAGAGAATTGCTCTCGTTTAGTTAGGGACAATAAACAATTGAGGGACAGGTTACATGAGGTCGATGGTTTATGCATGAGACTCAGAACTGAGTGCAGCAAGATGGAGAATAAAATTAGAGGACTCGAAAAGGATTTAGATAGGATTAGAGGGAAGCATTAATTTACATCTGGCTACCAGGAGGATATGAAGATATTTTGGATATTAGAGCTTTATAAATCAATTCAACCAATTCATATGCTTGTCAGAACGTGGACAGATGAAAGTATACATGTGGTTGTTCAAGCAACATTCCAGTATAATATAGGAGACAAATTGTAGGCAAGCTTCCTTTACTTCTCCCATCACTCCCTTCACTCCCTTCACTCCCTTCACTCCTCTTTTGACTCCTCCCTTCAATTCACCTCCAATTACTTCTGCTATTATTCTTATCCGCCACCACTAAGAGATTGCATAGCTGCACGCCTCATTTGCTTTTTTCTCCCACTTTCTTTTTCTAGGCACGATCTAACAAATTCATGCATCTCCCCGCCGCTGCCCACATACAACTTTCTGTCAATCCACAAACTCTTCATTTATCTTCGAGTTTAAAAATCTTCATCCATTGAACTAATAAAACCATAAAAAGTACTCACTCCATAGTTCAATTCTTCATATTTAATTTCATCACCAAAAGTCTTCAATAGACAGACCCTCACAGCGATATTTCTATTCAACAACTAGAACTTTGTCGTTTGCAATACCAGGGTCAGCCAATTCTGTATAGCTAACCATGACGTCGAATAAACATAAGAAATCAACTCCTCATAAATCTCCTCAAAAGCCAACACCGCATAAACCTCACAAACCTCATGAAGCCAACACAAGCTCTCAAGAGAAAATCAAACCGTTGACACCAACCTCTTCAAACTCTCCGATTCTTCCCACAAAGTATGCTAGAGCTACTCGACCAATTTTGCCTCCTACTCGAAGAATTTTGTTTCCTCAAAATTCGAAACAGGGTAATAGTACGTATTTAAATTTATATCTCACAGTTAGCATAGTTAACGGGTCTAGATCAAGAACCTTTCTCTTCTCCACCTTCAGTCAAAAATGATCACTCGAAGACGGGTAAGTAGTTTTCTTCTGCTTGCATAAACTATTGGCTAACAGGAGTGTAAGGAAAACATACTCTATCTTCACCAGCTACAAAATCTTCGGATGATCGACCATTCAAGAAACAATGTCTTTCATCCCCTTCTCCTGCGAAAAATGCCAAGCTTATACCCAGAGAGTCAGACGTGGTTGATTGGAGAGTGAGGATGAGCACATCAAGTGATGAAGAAGATGAAGAAGGAACACCAAGTCCACCAAGTCGGAAGAGAAAGGCAGACGCCAATTCGGGTGCAGCAGGAAGACCCAAAAATCCACCGTTTTCTGTTGCCGCACCATCAAAGGCAGCTGTATCTAATGTCACTCCATCGAAACAACATCCTTCCTCAATCTCTACTTTCCAACGCAATCCAACAGCTATCAACAAGATCGACATAACTGTTCTTCGACTTGAAAAAGAGGAGCTACAAAAACACCTCGATACTTCTATCCAACAAGCCCAACAAGCAAAAAACGACGTGAAGAAATGGGAAACCAAATACAAAGCAGCAATTGACACACAAGAAACACTCAACAGACTTCTCAGTGCCGAAATGAATGAGAAAGAGAACCTTCAAAATCGGGTCGATACTTTTACGCAACAAGCACACGAACTAAAACTCGCAGCAGAAACCTGGGAGGAAAAAAGGAAAATAACAAGCGAAGAAAACAATTCCCTACGCAAACAACTCGCTAGCAAGACCAAAGAACGCAACACAGCCGAATCCAACACAGAACAATGGCAACATCAACACCGTACTCAAATCGACAAGAATGCTAAACTCCAACATGAGCTAAAACTCAAACGAGGCAAAAACCGCTATGAAAAAGAACCTCATCAATTCGCGACTAAAATCGCTCAACTAGAGCAAGAACTCTCACATCTAAAATCTCAAAACGCAAAGATGAGCTATAAAAAAGAACGGGAAGAATACCTCGAAGCAATGAATAAACTCTTAGCAAAACAAGTTGCACAGCTCAAGGAGGAAATACAACATAATTCCGAGTTAGAGAAACAGATAACAAAACCACAGGAAGAAGTAATCTTGCAAAAATCCCCAGAAAATCCATCGAAAGAAATTATCTGGCAAACCCACCTCCATCAAAACCTCACTCACCTAAAATCCCAACTAAAAACCTCCCAACAAGAAATCCATACCCTGCACCAAGAACTACGCACCCAAAATTCAGAAATAGATATCCTAATCTCAGAGCATGAGCATGAAATTAAGGAATTGAAAGGGGAGATTCAGAGACTAGAGGTTTTGAATAGGTATAAGGATACTGGGTTGGAGAAGATGGGGGTGCTGGTTGCGGGGTGGGCTTTGAAGTGGAGGGGTATGGGGGTGGGCGGGGAGGGGGATGGATGTGGAATGGAGGGAAAGATACCTGGGGTGGAGGGTTTGGGAGTATGTGTTAATGGGGTTAGGATGTGATTTCTTTGTAAACGTATGAATGGATTGTATGAGGAATTGTTTATTTATCTACCTCTACCTCTCTCTACCTACAAATTCCCTTGTAGGCCTACCTAGTTAGTACCTACCTACTTGGAATTTTGTACTTATGGTATGTTATCTCATGCTATGTTATATCGAACGAACGAATGAACAAATGAGGATCCCGATATTACTCTTACAATCCCTCAAACTCCATTCGTAGACAAATTGCATACTCAATTCTCAATAGCTTCAATACTTATAAAATCCAAAAAAAATCACGGCTAACCTAACCCTTAGAATACATTTATTTAAAAAATTCAAAGCCCTACTTCACCTAGAATACCTTAGCCTAGCCTAGCCGCCTAGCCAAGCCTAGCTACCCTATGCTACCATAAACCATTAATCAATGAATCAATTCAAGTAACTCCGCTTCGTACTCCTACCACCAAACAACTATCTATCCCTAGAATTAACCACCTCCATTTCTTCATCATCTGCAATGATAAGATGACTGCTTTTATTTAATCAACCTTTCCTCCACCATTAACCCCACCTAACAATCCATCTTTTCCATCATCTACCCTAAAGAATCCCCCCCTTTTCGCTCCTATCTTTCCTCTACCATACAATGTAGCTCCTAAGATCATTCCTAAAGCTACTCCGAAACTGAGGAATGGATGTCCACTAATTGCTCCTCTAATACTGAAGAACATCTTTTCAAATGAACCAACAGTACTCTTTGGTTTGATGACTGGAGGGTTGGATACAACTTTTGGAATTGTTTCCAAAATTGATGTACGAGAAGGAATGATGTAGTTTCCAGTGATGGTTGTGTCCCAGTAGCGACGATTCTATTTAAAGTGTTAATATCTTCAAGGAAAGTGTTGGAATAATCGAGAGAAAAGCGAAAATACTTACATCTTCATCATTAATAATAACCTTTTCACCATCAGTCTTAACATCAATACCATAAGTACTTCTAATCCATCTTTCCCAAAATACACCATCAACCCAAGCAAATCCAACCTCCTTTTGATCAGATTTATCCATATTGATTCTGATACTTTTGGCAGCTCTCAAAGCTCTTTGATCATTACGATCCTCGGCTTCTTCCAATCTAAGTTGTTTAGCATCTCTCAATTCTTGACGCTCACGTTGGAAATTGATGATTTGTTTATCCATCCATTCCAATGCAGCTTGCTTCAATTCCTTCTTAGCCATTGCGAAATCGGCTTCACGTTCTCGAGAAAGAATTGCTAGAACGACAATCTTACCGTCCATGATTTCGCGTGAATTCGAAGCTGTAAGTTCAGGTACAACAGGTAACCAAACTGATTGCATCCAGTGTAGAACTTGCCTGAAATCACGCATATCTTGTGGTGCGAGTGCTGTATAATAGGTTGGTCTACCATCTCGAGATACCAATAGACGAGGCCAGGTTGTAATCTTGAATCGATCGGCAAGAGCAGCACTGTTCGTCTTGACAAGTTTGGCATGTCCAATTAAACTCAAGGTTAATCTTTCCAGTGCTGCAAAATCCTCGCTGGTAGTTGCATGGTCATAGAAGTAAACGAAGATAACATCTTCTTTCTCTTCCAATTCCTTGAATCCAGCAGCATCAATATCCTTAACACCATCACCAATATCAACAGCTTTGTTAGCAAAGGTAACAAAGTCACCTAATCCTCTAAGTCCTTCATATTCAACACGTTCTCCACCACGGAAGAAATGAATGGTTGGATATCCTCGAACATGAACATCCTTACATAACCTAGCCTCTGCTTCACAATTAACCTCTCCAACATTAAGTTTTCCTTTCATCTCTTTTGCCAATTGAGCCCAGTTAGGAGCCATAGCTTGACAATGATGACACCATGGAGCATAAAATTTGATAAACCAAGGATCTTGAGACATTGTGACCAGATTTTGAAAGCTCTCTGCTGTGAGGGATACGGATGTACCAAGTGGGTTCGCAGTTTGGGTTGGTTTTGAAGGTTTCTTTTCAACTGATGTAGCTTTGAGGGTAGGCTTGGTAGTAATTTTGGCGGTGTCGGCTTTTGTGTCCTTGACAGCATCTTTGACGGAATCCTTAACACTATCCTTAACATCCTTTACAGTATCCTTAACGGTATCCTTTGCTGGCACAACAATATCTGCGGCTTTCTCCGAGACTTTCTCTGCTGCTTTTTCTGGTTTCCGCGCTGATCCTTGGGATGACTTTTCTGTGGATTTCTCTGATGACTTTTCGGATGACTTATCGGATACCTTCTCCGTGGACTTCTCGGTTGTCTTTTCGGTCTCCTTTGTTGCTGCTGCAGGTTTATAATCTGGACTTTGTGTGTCGCGTTCTTGTGGGAACTTTGGTCCACCAATTGGCCTAGACCCTGGTCTAATTGATTCTAGATTTTCCTCAATGAAAGCACCCAATTTCTCCATATCCTTAGGTCCGACAAATCTCTTTGATTCCTCACCATCTTTATATAATATGAAGGTTGGGAAAGAAGTTACTCCATGATCTGAACAGGCAGTTCCGAAAGCAATACAATCGAGAGAACCGAAATGATAATTGTAATAAGCCGTGAAAGAGTTCATCGATGTAGAAGTAGTATCGTCAGTCCCGGACTTGACTGGTTTCGAAGTATAATAGAACTCGTAAAGTGTTTGCCATGTTGGCGCGATGTGTATGCAATGCGGGCAGTACGGTCTGAAGTTGTTATGAGCATGATAATCTCTTGAAAGAAATGAAGCAATGAGTTCTCACGAGTGATGTTTAACAAACCAATATCCATCCGCGATTGTCTTGTTAAAAGATTCTCCATCTATTTCAGGAAGAGGGGGAACTTCGACTCCATTAAATATTGTTGGTTGTGGTACATCTGAGACTTCATCCGCAGAGAGTTCTCCAGGTAATTCAGGAGAGGCATTTTCCAACTTCTGTTCCCCAGATTGTGCCAATACAACAGAGGTAAAGACGGTTGATATTAAGGAAATTGAAAGAAGACGCATATTGAAGAGAGGTTAGGGGCTATCAGCACCCTGAGAATCGAAAGATTAATGCGGGTCGCGGCGAATCCGCCAACGAAGGTAAGAAGAAAGAGCTTATCGTCCTCAATGAATCCAAAAGATAAGGGTCAGTATAGTATATCGCATAAATATCGTAAAGCCCAAGAATCCTCTTGAGAAATCGTAGTTATCGTGGTTGAAAAGAGTGAAGTTTGGAAATGGAAGAAAAGGATCTCGACTCTCTTTCAATTACCGTCGACTCCATATGAACGAACGAACTGATGGAACACAGTTGCACCATTAGCGTTATTCGCTAAGAAATTGAATCCTTGTAATTTCTTTTTTGGGATGAATTAAGGCTACACGTGATTATGGATCCTTCCTCCTATGACTTTTACATTACAAGGTAATATTTTAGTAATTCTCTGCATCTGCCTACCTACCTAGGTATGGAATCAAGTTCATTCAATACGGTGTATTCGAGTTGTTTGCTTGATCTACCACGATAGATGACTTTTCATCATCAGCAACAATAGTCTTGACACAATTATGACATAAATTATCATGGAACAAAGAAGATCAAACGCAGACCAATCATCCACAGCCATGGATCAAAATCATAGCCAAGACTCAGATGAGCCAGCTCAAAAGAGGCGTAGAGTTGACGATAATGCTAATGGCAACACTAATGGAAAAGGTGTACGAAGGGGTATGAATAGATCAGTATCTCCACCTCCATTGCGACGGTATAGGAAGGAAATGCCTATTCAGGAGGAAGGGAGTCTGGATCAGGAGGTGGAAAGTTATAAGCAGACGTCTTCAAAAAATACAAAGCAAAAAGTGGTAAAGTCACCATTTCAGCTTACAAGTATCCGAGATCTACCTGCTTCATCCAATGTGGATACTGTATCACTAAGAGACATTCTGGGTGATCCTCTGATATCAGAATGCTGGGAGTTCAATTATTTACATAATCTTGACTTTTTGATGGAGCAATTCGATGAGGATGTACGAAATTTGGTCAAGGTCAATGTGGTTCATGGATTCTGGAAGAGAGAAGATCAATCTAGGCTCAATCTCATGGTATGTTGACTATACTCGTCTCCGTCCACCTTGATATGGAGTCTCTGCAGTCTTAATCCATGTTTTTGCTGCCTTACTTGTTTCTCTAGATCTAGGAATTTAAAAGACGAAATTGATTGTCTATGAATACGATGTTATCCTGTGCTTCACCAGGCTTGAAGTCAGGATCTTACTGATATATTCTAGGAGCAAGTTTTGAAGTATTCCAATGTCAAACTCCTCACGGCTTACATGCCTGAAATGTTTGGGACTCACCATTCAAAGGTAATTCACCTCAGATTTCACAAGTTCGAAATTTGTTTACTAACTCCCTCAGATGCTCATTCTATTCCGACATGACTCTACAGCTCAAGTAATCATTCATACAGCCAATATGATCCCATTCGATTGGACAAATATGACACAAGCTATGTGGAAATCACCTCTTCTCCCTCTTCTCGACCCAGAAAAACCAAATCCTATAGAGTCGCAACAAATAGGCTCGGGATCAAAATTCAAAATTGATTTACTCAATTACCTACGAGCTTACGATACCAAGAGGGCCATATGCAAGCCATTGATTGAACAGCTCTCAAAACATGATTTCTCCGAAATTCGTGCAGCTCTCGTTGCAAGCACCCCAGGAAAACAAGACATTGAACTCGACTCGACAGAAACAGCATGGGGATGGGCGGGTCTAACGAACGTCCTTAAATCCATACCTTGCAGTAAAACACAACCAGAAATCGTGGTTCAAATATCTTCAATAGCATCTTTAGGTTCAACAGATAAATGGTTAAACCAAACATTTTTCAAAGCCTTCAGTACATCCAACCATCCCAGTCCGAAACCAAAATTCAAAATCATCTTTCCAACAGCCGATGAAATTAGAAGAAGTATAAATGGATATTCATCAGGCAGCGCAATTCATACCAAGATCCTCACACCAGCTCAGGGAAAACAAGTAGCTTATCTAAAACCATTGTTATGTCATTGGGCGGGAGACGGTGAACAACATTCTTCATCACAAACATCATCTACCTCAGTATCGGCTACTTCTTCCAACACCTCCAATACTGCCTCATCATCACATATGGTCTCCCCATCCACGCTCCCACAAAACGCTCATCGTAAACGTGCAGCTCCCCACATAAAAACATACATCCGTTTCAGCTCCTCCTCTCACAAAACTATAGATTGGATGTTAGTAACTTCCGCGAATCTATCCAAGCAAGCATGGGGTGAAAATACCAATACGGCGGGTGAAGTACGGATTTGCAGTTATGAGATTGGAGTGATGGTTTGGCCTGAATTGTGGGATGAAGGGAAGGGGGCAAAGATGGTGCCATGTTTTGGGAGAGATACACCTTCTAGACCTGATGTAACGTCTGAGCTAGAATATACAGTAGCAGGTGAAGCAACGAGTGTAGCGGCTGGTGATAACGATGTAAGAGAGAAAGGAAAAGGAAGGGAAGAAATCGAAAAGAAGAGCGACGATGATACAATACTAATAGGTGCACGCATGCCCTACGATCTTCCTTTAATCCCATACACCAAATCCGATATCCCATGGTGTGCATCGGCTTCATATAGCGAACCTGATTGGATGGGAAATACATGGAAGACTTAAGATGGAGTTTTCTACTCCGGTCTTCGATCTCCGATATTCACCCTTTAGCTACCTATCGTTCTAGGAGTAGGGAACATACGGATGAAAGTAATTGGAAGTTATGTAAGGAATGTCTCGAGGAAAATACAATGACAATTATAAACGAGGTTGAGCTTTGGAGATTTCCTCGAGCAGAGATCGCAGCTGGATGATTAAATATATATAATGAAGATCTAGCTTTAATATTTCCTTGCTCTAATAATTAACAGTTTATTATCTTGCTTTAGTACTATATTAATTTATTTCATTAGTAAATTGAAAATAAGAAAATATATATATAATATATCAAAATTAAGAAGTTGATATAAAATAAAATAAAATAAAATAAAATAAAATAAAATAAAATAAAATAAAATAAAATAAAATAAAATAAAATAAAATAAAATAAAATAAAATAAAATAAAATAAAATAAAATAAAATAAAATAAAATAAAATAAAATAAAATAAAATAAAATAAAATAAAATAAAATAAAATAAAACAACAATTCGAGTAGTTATTTATAATAAGATTAGTTATTATATATTAATATATAATTTATATATTTATAATTGAAGAAGTTGAGGTATTTGATAAGATTATAGATTATAATATAGGTGGATGGGGAGTTAGATAGATAGATAAATAGATAATTTAATTCATTCATAAGATGTTAAAATAGATAGGTAGGTATTGGGCGTAGAAACTCTACAACTTTATAATGTAAGATTATAATCAATCATCCGTCCTGTCTTTATTGAAACTAAACGACACCGACAACACAAACGTAAAGATAAACATAAACGCAAAACTCCACTTATAATCTGTCATCCGTTTTTCTATTTCATTTTCTTCATTCCGAGCTACGCTATGTATGCATTTCTGATCTTTGTATCTTCTCGTTCACGCCTTCCACTCAAAATCTACGAAAATCTATTTTCCACCAACAGACTCAGGAACCTTGTCGGCATCATAACCACATGATTGCTTTAATTCCTCGACCTTAGCGACGTATTTTTCTTTGGCTTCGTCGGATGTAATTCCCGAGTCGACTTTTTCTTGCCAGGCCTTCTTTTTGGCTTTGCCCTATGGATTGAGGGGTGGTGTGTTAGTTTTGAAGTGCGAGAATAAGGATGAGGATGGGAGTAATGGGATGGAACGTGAGAGAGAGGGAGGAGGGGAAAGACAGTAATAGATAAACGAACCTTAATATCAAACATTCCTGGAGCCTCAGCCTTGGAGATATCATCACCAATAGCTACCTTGTACAAACCTATTTATCACACCAAGTGTTAGCCTTTACCTACTCATCTATTCACCAGTCATTCATCATCAGCTTCCACACCCGATCGTCAATCCTATTCATCATCCCTAAGTAACCCGATTTCTATATAGTTCCATTCCTCATTTCTATCCTCAATCCGCTGTACATAAAAATATCCAAGAAAACCAACGAAAGAGTAAGAAAAAGCACATACTGTAAAGCTCGAGCAAATCATCAGATGCAGGCTTACTCGTAAGCTTTCCTGAATCAACAACTGCGGTATCAAATGCGGACATCTTGGCGTTTGTTATTTAATTGCTATTTTCTCTGTTCGTGTGGGAGATTGGGTTTGAGTTTGTGTAGCTAGAGTAAATAAGGGATGTTAGTCTTATATCCTCAATCGAGTATGAGTCGCAGAGTGCGAAGGAAATATCCTTATGATTTTTTAATTCTTGCTTCTGCTCTTGCCTGAGATGTTGAAGAAATGTAAATAAAAGAGACTTGGAAACTTACAGGTATGGGTGTATGTATGTATGTATGTAATAAGGTGAGAAGTGGGAAGGTGGGAAAGAAAGAAAGAAAGGGAGATAGATATGGCGGGGTGAGGGGAGCTTTGCTTAGTGGGGCATGATCAAGGCTAAGGTTAGGCAAGGCTCGTATGGTTACGGATTGTGGCGTTTACCGCGGTTATTTCCACGTCACAAGGGAAGATTATTCTGAAATTGTATGAATCAGAGTTGGCGAATTAGACGCGTGATGTTTTGTTGTACTTTTGAGGTTTATTATTGGTTGTGTTTTAGAAGGATGTATGTACGAGGTGTGTCTTAAGGATCAGGCGGGGTCTACTTTGACGGTTCAGCCTTGTTGAGTGGGATTTGAGTGGGATGCTAGAGAGTCTTAGTTCTGCTTTAATTTCAACTATGTACGTGGGCTCGTGGTTAGAAAGGGGTAATTCGACTACATGTGGTTGTTAATGGGGGGGAAGCGAACAACCCCCTTAGCTCGTTACGCTCGAAGTCTTAGAAAGATACAAAGTATTACTGTCCACCCAGTCTGCCTCCACGGCAATGGCTCCCGGAGGGCCAGCGGAGCGTCATTCAATCAATTGAATATTAATAAGAGCAAACCCTTTAATGATCCCAGATGCAGGATAGTGAAGATCTTAGGAATCCATCAGATAGGTCCGCAACATCTACCCCTCAATGACATGCCGCGAATCTATCGGCAATTATGTTCACTGGCTGTGTTACTCATGTATAAGTGCGGTCTTCTTATAGGTCTACTTATGTACATCCCGCATGACACTTAATAGGGGCTTGAAGAATGGATAGCCGGAGATGGTGTTTGCATAAACGGCTGTTAGGGGAAACAGTGCGAGCATTGAGGGGCATTTAGATGTATCTGGACTGTGAGCTTGGCTCTTGGGTGAGATTATCCAAGCCATGACTGATTGTAAATGAATAGCTTGAGGATTGCAGTACCAGTTCTCGGAATATCAAAGACCAAACCTCACTGCGAATGAAGAGCTCGAATCCCAGTGAACGCCTAAGGCACATTTTTGTCCTAGCAATTTGGACACGAAATCTGGTGACTGTGTAACTGAAACCAAAGTATATTTGGCCATTCATTAGAAGAAGGGATGATGAGGTCTTGGACGATTCAGTCATTGGATGTATGTCTTGCACTTTAATCCTCCATATCAACTGATTATTCGATATAAATGATAATATTGTAAGATTACTTGCAACCGAACTTGTAACTGGACGGGAAGAGAAGAAAGTTTGAAAGCTGTCCAATTTACTTGGATTGATATTAATGAGTTGAATAGTATTGAGTACCTAGTAGGTAGTCTTCGACACATTTGAGAATAACGGTACAACCATCGTTTTGCTACGGTTCGCTGGTAATAATTACAACATCAATCTCAAAATTCACCGCCTTGGTAGGTACCGAGCCGCATTTGTTGGCAGGAGGGGCAGACCGAGTTCTTCTCCCCAGTAAAAGCCTTTCATATCAAATTTCTTAACTGAACTCAGAGAAAGATTTACATAAAAATCAATTCAATTTCAAAAAATGTCTACATCTTCAAATGCTGGAATTGATCCAGCTTCGGCATCTTTTGAAATTCAAGATCATACGAAATCCATCAATCAAAAATCCGATAGCGTCAAAGGGAATCATGATGAGGCAGCTCCCACAGCTCCTAGATCAATCACGGATGATGAGAATAATGATATTTTACCAAAGGATGATCCGGCTACAATGGCTGCCAGTGAAGAATTAAAGCATACCACCATCTCAGACAGGATTCCTTTGCCTACAGAAGGCGCCGAAGCAGAAACTCATACAGAAGATAAGAATATGTCAGGTACAAACAAAGACACCACGCCCGAGGCTGAATCGATCGATGCGCAAGATGAGGAAATGAGAGATCGAATTTCTTCACCTAAGAAGAAACGTGGTAGAGATCAAGATGATGATTCAAATCAGTTGGAAGACAATAAAACGAGAAATAATGGCAGTGTCAGTGAAGGAAGTTTAAATGGCAGTCGAACGATGAGATCAGGTCCAGAAAAGAAGAGACCCAGAGACACTTCACAAGAACCATCCAGAATATCCGATGGATCTTTAGCAAAGGTATATTTATTTTTACTTGACATCGCACTTCGACTTCATTTACATTTACTAATATGACTGACTCTCAGGAGATAAACCCCGCTGAAACATCAAAGACTACCCAAACATCAACATCATCCACCGAGAATCCTATCAAGTCAACATTTGGAAGTACATCTGGTGATAAATTTGCAAATTCAGGATTTGGTGCTTTAGCATCTTCCAGTACTTCCCCTTTTGGGACAATCGGCGCATCTAAACCTAGCGTTTTCGGAGGAAATGCAAAATCGCCGCTTTCAGGGTTTGGAGCTCTTGCTTCCAAACCAACAAGCTCAACACCTACATCATCTATTTCAGGTTCCTCTGGGGAAAAAACTACATCTGGATTTGGAAGCGCATTTGGTGGTGGTAGTACATCAGGATTTGGTGGATTAGGTTCAGGAAGTGTATTTGGTAGTGGATTAAAAAATGGATTCGCCGGTGGATCTGGACCAAAACTTTCGAGCTTTGCTGCACCAGGTAAAGATAATGTTGCACTAGGTAGCAAACCAATTAAACCTTTTGGTGCTCCAGCTAGTGATGCGGAGGAATCTGATGATGATGAGGATGATAGTGAGGGTGGAGCTGAAGGAGATGAAGAAGAAGGGGGTGAGAAAGCAGCTATTGAAGAGAAGAGAAAGACCAAGAAAGGTAAACTATTGATTTTACATCTGAGTTATGTTCTCTACTAATTAATTTTCTAGTTCACATTGATGATGGCGAAGCCGAAGAAGCAACCATATTACAAATTCGAGCCAAATTATTTGCAATGGGATCAAAGGAAGCAGGTTGGAAAGAAAGAGGAGTCGGTACTCTGAAGATAAACGCACCAAAATCTTGTGTCGATTTCGATGAAAATGGCCATGTAATTCCGGGTAGTTTCGATTCATCAATGTTAGAAGGCCACAGTGTACGATTGGTCATGCGACAAGAAAATACCCACAGAGTTATTTTGAATACAGTGGTATTGAAAGCTATGGAATTCAAACCTAAACCATCAACTACTTCAGCACAGGTTTTATTTACAGCTTTTGAAGGAGAGACAGAAGCTAAACCTATTAATATGATTCTCAAGGTTAGTTTTTCTTTTCTTTACGTATGATGGAATCTGGGAATTTTGGCTAATCCGGGGTACATCTAGATGAACGAAAATAATTACAACTTATTCATAAATGAAATCGAAAACATTCAACATGAGCTATAACCTAGGCATGAGAGAGAGCGAGATATCATCCATCACGCAACGAACTCACAGACAAAAAAAAGATACCCACGGATTCACCAGCTTCGTTTTTTTTTTCAATATGATGACAGGGAGGGAGGGAGGATAGGTGATGTTTCCTTGTTTTTTCGCCGCCGATATACATACATACATACTTGGTGAAGCTAGCTTTCAATTGATTCAATTGTTCGGAAGGAAGGGAGGGACGAAGGGAGGGAGAAAGAGAGGAAACTTTTTAGAATATTGCGATCAGGAAGGAAGGAAAGGATAGGAAAGGGGAGGAAAGGGGAAATGGGATTTGATACGTCATCGTACATATCATTTCATATCATTCCATATCATTTCATATCATTCCATATCATAGGTCATATCATATCATATCATATCATAGGATAGGATACCTACCTACCTACCTATGTTTTAATTTTATACTACTCTTGTTGTTTTTTGGACTTCTATTGAGGGGGGTTGGGGTTGGGGTGAGGGTGAGGGTGAGGGATGAATAGTGAGTGGGTGAATACCTAGATAATAATGAAAGTGGTAAGAGTGAGCGACGGGATGGGATGGGATGTGGAAGTGGAAGGGAGGGGTAAGCGGGTGAAAGATGAAGGGTGAAGAAATGAAGAAATGGAAGAATAAGGCTTGAGAGAGAGAGACAGGGAGAGAGAGAGGGGGAGAGATCTGATGTGAAAATGAAAAATGGAAATGAGAAATGAGAAATAAGAAATGAGAAATAAGAGTAATATATATATATTATATCCTACCTTTCCTCTTTTGATTCTTTTGATTATTTATTTCATATCTCTGTGTATATGTGTGTATATGGATGTGTATGTATTTCAAAAAAGTCAGGGTTTCATTCAATTATCTATTCATCTATTTATTTATCTACCTAGCATTCACATCTATCCCACCTCCCCATCCATCCTTCAACCCCTCAACCCCTCAACCCCTCAACCCCTCAACCCCTCAACCCCTCAAACCCTCTAAACCACATCTCCCCTCCCCATCCCATCCAATCCCATATAAAAAACATCTAACATCTACCATCTAACATCTAACATCTACCACCTACCTCCCCAAACAAGCAACAACCCCCTGACCCCCAGCAACCACACACCACTCCCCACCTCTACTCCAAGCCACCCCCCTCCCTAAAAACCCAACTCCCTTTACCACCTCCACTCTATGCGCTTTTAAACCTTTTAATGGATATTTCTGTCTGAGGGAATATTTTTCATCCCAGATTTTGATGTCTGTGGGTGTGGTGGGGATTTTATCCAGGGGAAGGGGGGTTAATGCTGGGAGGAGAGTTTGTGGATTTTGAGGGTTTTGAGTTGAGGGGTGTGATGATGGATTTGTAGCGATATGAGTAAAGATTGAAATAGAAGTAGAAGGACCGGAAGTACTAGTTGCTGTTGTGGTGGAACTGGATGGACTTATTTCTCTTAATCTGTTTGTGATGGATTTTAGATTTGTTCCTGTTGCTGTTGCTGCTGCTGTTCCTGTTCCTGGACCCACTCCTGCTCCTGCTCCTGCCCTTAATGCACGGTGATTTCGAGGACGATGAGGAGTTAGAAATGGAGGGCGTTTTAGGGGAGTTTGGATTTCTTCATCAGGAATTGGAGTTTGTTGACCGGATGGTAAACCAAAGATTGAGGAGTAGGATGGATGTCGAGGTTCGGGGTCAGATTCAGGTTTAGGGTTGCTTTTGGAAGTTAGATGGTGTGGTAGGGAACGGATGTATTTGTTATAGGCTGTGAGACGGTGGAGGTCCCAGAAATAGATTTTGGAGGTGTAGGAAGTTATTGCGAGGATGGGGTGGCTTCGGCTATTTGAGATGGGGTTTTGGTTGGGATCGTGATCTTGATCACTATTGGATGATGATTCCGGGATGGGAAGACCTTGGAAGAAAGAGAATCGTATCCAAAGTGTTCCCGTTTCTGGGGCGGAAAATCTATAAATCAATTAGCTGTGAATGTATGAAGTTGGAGGTAAATATAAGATAAAATGAGTAAAAGAGATGTCTTAGATTTGAGGAATGGGTAGATTGATATAAAGAGTATGATAAGTCGATATAAGATGTGAGTTTGAATCATAAAAGATAGAATAGAAAATTTCTTCAGAATCCGAAGAAAATATAAAACAAGAATGGACCATCAATAATCCAGGAATAAGAGATTAAAAGAAAGAAAAAAACAAATGCATACTCAATAAGCCTGACATAACAATCAGATTTACTTGGATCCGTGAAACAAGTTAAAGTATACCTTCCATTAGCAGCCTCATGTTGTATAGGAGCTTTATCATATCCAGGAATAGGTCCTTGAGAATCAAATCCTGTGATATCCCATAGGACGATACATTGTTCTGTAGCGGCACGAGAAAGGATGGAATCATTGTAGAAGTAGATGCTAGGAATATCAGTGAGTTTCAGATTCGAAGTTTGGTCTTCAGACAATGAAGGGAGTGGAGGTACGATGATGATAGACGGATTAGGGGGTACATTGATGGCGAAGATGAGGGAAGAAACATTGATGGCAAGAGAAAAGATAAAATTACCAGTCGACTGCATTTGTATGGATTTCTGATGTTGTAAAATGTGGATACTGAATTTGTGTGGCTACTTTTGTTCCAGTATTTTCATCTGGAAAATTGGGTAATGTCCACTATATCATCATATTAATCAACATCATCCTTTATTCAAATACAAATACTGACAAGACTTATGACATGATCTTCACCACCAGATACTAAATATCTTCCAGATTGATGAAAAGCCTATCTTAAGATTAGTAATCTGATCAGAGTTTGTAGAGGACGTGGACGTACAATCGTCCGAACAGTTGCTCTATGACCTCCTGATAATATCGCAGCACAAGGATATTTCTCATCCTTAGGATCTAAACTCCATATTCGAATCGTAGTATCCTCAGAACAAGATGCTAATATATGGGGATTAGTTGGAGAGATTATCAATTCATCAATTTCCTATCAGTAATTAGTCCCTGTTCTAGACCATAATTCTTCAACCATCATACTCCTCCATGTCCTACAAGTACCTATGATAGTTAGTTTCTGCACTCAAAAGTATACATGTCACTCACTCTTAAAAGTTTCCCCGTAAGTACATCAAAAACCTTGATTTTTGCATCAACTCCCGCTACACAGAGGAGAGGCTTTTGTGTCGCTAAATCCTTGGTCCAACAGCATGCATAATGATCTGCACTTGACTAAATCTTACATTAGTGGCCAGCCACCATATGGTTACAGAACTTAATGATTTACCTCCTCATCTATAATGATCCGTATAACCTCAATACCTTTTCCTTCAGTAGGAGGTCTACATATCAAAATCTATTCATAATTTAGCGAATTAAACGTGAGGCTTGAAGAGAAACAAAAACTCACATGTTTACTACCTACCACAGCATATATAGGATCAACACCAGGTTTGGTGTAAGGATAAAATTTGACGCTCCAGAACTCAACATCTTTGATAGCTGAACCATCTTTTTGATGTTTTGCTGAAAAATGTCAGGCCATTTCTCCATAATTTGGGAATACCGGAACGGGTCATCACATACCACTAGGAAGACTCTAAAGAATGAATTATCCAGTTAGATTGCTTTCCGTTCATTCACCGATATTTTCTTCAATATGTTTGAAGGAAACTCAAACCCCTTTGGACGCACTATCATCCTCACCGACATGCTTCAAGGTGACTCCCGTAAAAGTATATCAAATCCCCACTGACCAACAAACTCAAAACAATTCCGTAGATGCATATCCGAAGAAGTGTAAACTTACCGAAAATTGGAGAGCGTCCTTCAATTTAGGAAATTCCCATTCACCAAATCCGTGCCTCCAACTCATGATTGCAGGTCCTTTAGAAGTGGATAACGCAGGATCAATTGGAAATCAATGGATTGGAATGCTCGAATCGCTCCAATGGCTTGAATGCAGGTTAATTGTGATATGCGTTGCGCGTTGCAGCAAGAAATCCCGAGACTCAATGTTGATGTTAAAAAAAGTAGTCTTGTAAAATAAAGAAATATTATCGATCTCGATCCTGTAGTACTGAGTACTTGGGTATTCCAACTACGGACCGATACTCTGATGAAAGTAGAAAATGGAATCCGATATGAGTTATCGGATGCAATGCCTCTTCATTGTGTTCCGGACCGAGTACTTATTGATACCGACTTACAGCAAGATAACCCGACGAAAATGTTCCCATGGGGATTTGATCCTATGATCCTAGATAAGTGATGTTTTATCAGTACACGTGATTTTTGTGAGAGTAAAGCAAAGCATGCGATGACATGCAGTTGATGGATTGATGGATTGATGTGTATCGTTTCTCCAAACTAGCCATGCTCGCATGTTCTGCATGTTCTGAATACAGAATACAGACCATCGGACAGACACGTTTGAAGACGTGACAATCCAGCCACGGCGTTACGAGCGTTCCAAAAGAAAAGTTCATGCATCTCCTCGCCCATTAATTGTGTAACTATTCACATCTTCCAAGTTTCAACATCCATCATCCATCATCCATCATCCATCAACCCTGATACCGACTTTTGCGGAGAAAATATGTCCGTGTCGGTACTGATGTCGGTGTAGGTGTTTTGATAATGAAGAATAGAATCAAGGAAGGCATAATGCATCGGAAGATTTCTGAGTATCAGTTTTGACTTTGGCTTACCTTTATGGGATATGTGGTTGAATCTGATTGAATGATTGAATGATTGAATGATTGAATGATTGAATGATTGAATGATTGAATGATTGAATGATTGAATGATTGAATGATTGAATGATTGAATGATTGAATGTAGATATTGAAAGTTTCCGCCTTTTCTACTTCCAGTCTTGTTTATTATTCATGCCATATGTATTAGAGTATTTCGGAAGTATCTTTTTTGGCTTTTATTGCGCATCAAAAGAATTCATGGATGTTGGTGGTGGTGGTAGTGGTGGTGGTGGTGGTGGTGGGGGTGAAATTTGGTTGTCAGAGCTTTTTGGGGGAAGTTGGTGCCGTGAAGTGCAGGTCGTTCTTTCTTACTTGATAAATGGGATGCTGTTATGTTTTGATACTATGATACTATGATACTCTGATACTATGATACTCTGATACTATGATACTTTGATACTCTGATACTCTGATACTTTGACACTCTGATACTCTGAATACCTTTGTTAACACTCCCCCTTCCATACCATACCAGCTAATCAGACACAAGGCTTACTACAATCAATCTATCAAGCCATAGAAGACTAGATTACTACATTCACAACACAAAAACAGTAAAACAATCACCAACCATATCACTCAGGTGACTGACTGTTCAAAAAGACAATACGAACACGAAGAAGAACAAGACAAAAAGAAGCTTGCGAAGAACTTTTCCATTTCATCCCTCTGTCCCCCCCGAATATATCCGCTTTCCTTATTTCAAAAGTATTCCGAACCTCCCCTCATTATTCATGCTCATTCATCATTTTCTTGGTGATATGTTTCACTACAAAGGGCGGGTGTAACCTGATGATTCCGTAAACTTTTAGCTTGAGACGGAATCATTTGGCGTGCATTTGTGTGGTTGGGTTTCCATCCTCCACTTCCGTTATTATATTGATCTTATTATTCTGGGAAGTGCATCAACATCATATCATGTAACTGATTAGATGAGCACAAGGGAAAGAGTAGGATATCGAAGTATGAACAATTCAGAATGAGGCGAGCCGGAGGCGGAGTTGAGAAACAATCCTACAATCGTATCATCATGTACAGAGTATGGCTGGGCTGGCTACTTCATCAGTGATTGAACCATAGAAATATATTGACGAAATAAAATACAATGTAACCATTGATGAACGAATGGCCTCTCCACCCAAAAGACCCTTTTCTTAGCCAAGAACTGACAAAAGACCCTTCTCCAAACTGTACGGACAGTAGCTAGATAGATAAAGATATCCCCCGGCTAACCTGTCTAATGCATAACCCAACATTTCTTTGAATTTGCAAGCCCTGAAGCACAGTATATCAAGTTAATTATCAAATATTATCATATCCAATAACCTACAAGGAGAATTAATGACGCTCCGCTGACCCTCCCACTGCCGTGGATGCAGACTAGATATATTATTGTTGATATAGGTGGGATATGTTATGAAGCGGAATAAAGGTCTACACTTCCAAAAGCTTTAATCCTAGTATATAAGAAGAATCATGACTTTAGGACCCTTCAAATCCATTTATATCCCCACTACAACTTAGATATTTGATGCAGGTACTTGGAAGGTTAAGGTTGATATAGGGTATTGACTAAAATGATTCTCATAATAGTCTCGTTGGTTGGTTGGTTGGTTGGTTGGTTGGTTGGTTGGTTGGTTGGTTGGTTGGTTGGTTGGTTGGTTTGTTCGTTTGACTCCATCGTAGTCTTCTTCTCCCCTTTTCATCATTGGTAATCTGAAGAGAAAATGCTACCACAATATCTATCTAGTATATGAATCAAATAATCCATCAAGAATCAATACACCAATCATTCTATTTCCTTCCATTTCCTTCCTCAACAACGAAACATCAAAAGAAAACAAGAAACTATATTCCCATCATGTGTACCACAATAGTAACATTACACTAGACGCCCTGAACCACACCTTTATCCCCAGCAGCCATTTAGCCCAGCAGCAGCCATTTAACCCAGCACCACAAGCCCGAGGATCTTGGTCGAAAACATTGAAACACAGCATGATAATATAACTAATAACTGACACCACATCACAAAACATAGAAGGATATTTCCACGGCGTTAAAGCATGCCTTCAACGTAAATCTGCCAAGTTCCAACCAGCAAACTGTTACTTCCCAAGTAGCCAGCCAGCAGCCAGCAGCCAGCAGCAGAAAAGCGAGTAGTTTTAGAGGGTAAGGGTGTAGATTGAAGAATAGAACTGACAGGGTATTTATACCCGGATCAGCACTAGATCTAAACTAAACTAGCGTACATGTGACCTGATAAAATTACTCTCGTTACAGCAGCCAGCCAGCCCTCTCAAAGGAATCGAATCCCTAATTCCGACTCCCGAACACACATGCTTTACGATCCTTGTAAGTACGGGAGTGCTAAGATGAAAGTCTGCATATTTATATGTATCCACATATATTATTCACGTGTATCAATGTCTATCCATGTCTATCCATACATATCCATACATATCCATACATATCCATACATACTCACCCATATTCATACATGTTTTATACCCAGTCGATCAATGCAATCCCGGAAAAAGGAATATACCCCTACCGGAACTCCAGCTCGCTCTAGAAGAGAGAGAAATTTCGCGTATTTATTCCTATTCAGCCAATTAAATTGATCAATTCAATGTGCATACGTCTTTTTATTTTTTATTTTCAAAAGAGTGCCAGTGGGAGTATGTACACGCCACCAGCTGCCTTCGGGAAACTAAAAGGGCTTGCGTAACATGCGCTGTGAGTAACACACAGCGGAAGAAGAATGAAGACGTTCGCGGGGTTAAAAAGCTTGAACTTCAACGCATGCATGTATGCATTCATTTACTCATTCATTCATCCATTCATGTGTTACATACCTACATATCTACATAACATAACCAAGCAAGCCATACCTCTACCCAGCGATTCCACAAACTTTTCTCGAACCATAACTGGATGCTTGATCTAAAGTACATCAAAACCTGCATCTTTTCCACCCCCTTCACATATCAACCCAGTATAGACCCTTGTATTTCTTCATTCTTTCCAATCGTCGATCTATCTATCTCCTTCAATATAGTGGCACTCAATCATTTACTTACATTATATTGTAGTCGTACCGTACACCAATCTCATACCAATACCAATACCAGTACCAGTATCAGTACTCAATGTTCTAGGTATTCCCATCTACCCTACCCTATCCTTCCTATCCACCTAGCACCGAGTAGAGAAAGTAAACAAAGTAATGATACGAAAATAGTACCTCCTCCAACCTCTACAATCCACCTACCTACCTATCTATCAATAACTAATCAGCCTCTCAAAACCACCTTCTACTTTTCTATATAATCCCCTATTCCCATCTCTATATCGTTTTTCTTTCCCATCTTCTTATCTTTTTATATATCTCTATAGAAAGAAATCATTACCATTTTGTTTGGGATTACAAATTTCCGTCGTCTTTTCGTCTACCCCGTCCATAGAACTGAGCATCTTATTAGAGATACAAACGCCAGATTCTGAAAATGGAGACTACTTTTATGACTATTCATAGTAAGTTGTTTTTTTAGTTGAGGTTTTCTTTCATTTTTTGGATTTGGATTTCGGTTTGGTTTGGGTTTGGATTTGGGTGGGAGAGATGAGGGATAGTTGACGGGATGTGGAAAGCGCCGGACCGGGGAAGCGGAGATTGGTGCGATGGGAGGGGTTAAGGGAATTTCTTTTTTTGTTCTTGTTCTGGTTCATCTTCTTGATAACGGATGATTTGGCAGGACGGTGGAAGGCCTCGTGGGTTTAAGGACTTGGGTTCCGGGAAGGGGGTCGGGAAAGGAGGAGGCCTAGCACCCACGGATGAGCTGGGAAAGATGGAAGAAAGATTCTTTTTCAATGTTCCTATTGTTTCCATGTCAAAGTCCTTGCTTCTTTTCTCTTGGTTCTCCGTCGGCTTTCCGATATTTCATTTCCAAATAGTCTGCCTCCACGGCAGTGGCCCCCGGAGGGCTAGCGGAGCGTCATAGCCAACTACACTCCAGACTATCTACACACTATTTCATAGGGTTATCAATCTTCCTATTAGTTCAACACCTTCTCAATAATTAAGCTAACGATATACTCTCAAACAGATCTTTCCCGCGAAGCCAACATCCTATTCGCTTCGGAATCCATCTCTGAGATCCTCGGCTACGAACCCGAAGATGTAGTGGGTAAACCATGGTTCGAGTATTTCGACAAAAACAACGACAATACTCCACTTGCTCGTCAAGCTACAAGTCAAGGTGTTCATTTGGAGAAGGCGGCTGTGATTTATCATGCCAGTATTCAACACAAGTATCCCGAGGAGAATGGGAGGCCCAAATTCGTTACTTGTGAATGTGTTTTTACCGTTGTTCATGATGTTTTGGTTGCTTGTACTAGTAGGTACGATAAGGATGAAGAGCATTTGGATCATTTGGAGACAATTCGTGAAAGTATTAGTATGTTTTAGTTTTGTTTTTTTGCTTTCCTTTTCTTTTCTTCTACTCTTTTTTAACTTTTTCTTTACTGACAATAATTCAGAGAAGGAAACTTCCAAGAGTCTTGTCAAACGATTCACTGCCCCTCCAAAAGATTTGAGATATCACATGTTGGAGAATCTTTCCTTCAAATTTCGAGTTCCAAATACCGACATCTCTACACGTGAACCAAGAGCTGCTCTGATTCTTAATCGTTTCACTCGAAGCTTAACAGTCATGTATTCTACCGATGCCATTGAAAAAGTTCTCGGTATCAGTAAGGAATACATGGTTGGGAAAAGTTTCTACGAATGCATTCAACAACAATGTTTAACTGAATCAATTGCAGCTATCGAAAGTGCAAAAGGAAATGATTCTATCGCTCATCTTATCTTTTGGTGTCGTGATCCTCGTCATCCTCATGAGATTGAAGAACTTAATCAAGCTCTCGACGAGGCTAGTGATATTAGTGGAAGTGAAGATGAAGACGAAAGTGGTGCAGCTGGTGGAAATTTCAACTCATCATCTACTCCATCAACCACAACCACTCGATCTATTACTCAACCCCGCAGAGGAGGAGTAATTCGACGAAACAATCGTCAAAGATCTACTAATAATCCAATTACCCGTGAAGTTCTAACTGCATTTCAACCCATTCAATTGGAAGCCGTCATTTCATGCACTTCAGATGGTCTGGTTGTTATTTTGCGTAAAGCTCCAGCCGCATCTCCAGTTCACCATCAAGCAATCGCTCCATGGGGTATCAATCCCATTGCTCCTCACGTGCATCAACCCGCCCTCAACAATGATTTCATCCATGGACCCGAAGCATCGGCCTTGCAACCGGGTACTTCCAAAGAAGAAGCCATAAAGAGTATTCGCGAAGTAGCAGTTTTCGCCTGGGCCCTCTGTGGTATCAATGGAAATATTTCTGCCTACGGACACGGAAAACCAGGCCCGAAATCTCAACCGGCTGTTCTACCGGTTTGGAATCCTGATGGACCCGCAGAGATTGATCCGCCGATTAATCGGGCAGAGTTAGATTGGAAGCGGAGACTGGGGAAGAGAAAGGAAACAGGGAGATCGCTAGGAAGTGTTTTTCGAGAGGAAAGAAATGAGAGGAGGGAGAAGAGGAGAAAGACGGGTTTGGGCTTGATGGCTGGGAATGATTTGAAATCTGATGCTTATGCGGTTCCGCGTGGTTATCAATCGTTTGCTCAGGGTCAGGTGGGTTATGCGCATCTGGATCGTGGGTTTAGTACTGGGGGTGCGGTGTCTGTAAATGGGAATGGGAATGGTTATGGGAATGGGAATGGGAATGGAGTTGGGAATGGTGGTGCCGGGGCGTATGGGAATGGAAATAGGAATGGAAATGGAAATGGAAATGGAAATGGTAATCATCATAATGGATATGCACATGGAAATGGAAATGGAAACGGAAACGGAAATGGAAATGGTCCTCATTAAGTATCTATTACTCCATCTCAAATCTCAAATCTCAAATCTCAAATCTCGCATCAACAAGCTCACATAAAGTAATAAGTCTCATTCACTCATACATATACATTTATATATATTCCTACACATTAATCTTAGTAGTAAGTAGGGAAATTATTAAAAAAAATTTTTATCTTTTTCTTCGAATCAGTGTTTATTTGTTTTTAAGATGGAATCGGATGGATTGGATAGATGAAAAGAATCCATTTTTTTTTATAATTTAATAATAATAATAATAATAATAATATTTTCAAAAAGTTATATTATATTATATTAGAAGAATAATAAAATTATTATATCATATATAATATATAATTAAAAAGTTTTATATTTTTATATATATTTAATATTTAATATAATAAATAATCTTTAATAGTATTATTATAATAATTTACTTTTTAGTAATTTATATAAAAATTAATAGTTTTTGGTTTTATATTTTATAATTAATTTTTATTTTTCTTTTTAAAATAATTTACTTTTTAATTTTATATATTTTAATTTTGATTAAATTTGATTAATTGTGATTTTTTAATAACAAATTTAATAATAAATATAATTCAAAATAGTAATAAAGAAGATTAATTAATTAATTTTAAATTTTAAAAAATATATAATAAAATAAAAGATTTTTAATAGATTTAATTTATAAATTTATAAATATTTTATCCTTAAGTCTTTTAATAAAAATAATATATAATTTTTAAATAAATAAGTTTCTATACCCCTAGAGGTTTATTTTAAATAGCTTTATTATTATAATAATCTGCTCTTTTATAATCTTTTATCGGATAAATCTCACTCGGATAATCTAACACCAAAATAGCTTAGTAATCATGCATAGCCCAGGAACGCGCAACAGAGCTTAAGGATACGGTGGAATTTTGATTGATTGGGATAGCTTCATATCATTGATATCACCAGTGCATCTGGTAATTTGAGCTTATCGATCGCAACACGACTTCTGTTTTTCTTCTTTTTAGTCAAGATAGGTGGTTAAGTTTTTACTTTGCTCGTGGATTAAATTTATTACGTTGACTTACATTCGTTCATTCATTTGCGCGAGATCTCTCGGTTTGTTGGACGATTGTTTCGGTTTATTGGGGGATAGTGGACTATCTGCTGATTGGGAGACTCGGGGTGGTTTATTTAAGCTCTTTGAAGGAGGGAAGGAAGGAACGGAAAGAGTGTTTTGTGCGAACTTGATTGGATTTAGGGTCTTGACGTTGTGAAGAAGAAGAAGAACGAAGAGAGTAATAGCTTCGTTGCGACATCTGAACGCAGGCACAAAAGCAAGCAAAGAAACAAACGACAATCATGGCTTCATCTTCAAATCCTTATCAACATTTTAATCAACAGCATATGGAGGAGGAGGATGATTTGATTGATCCGGATGATGGTATGTTTTGTTTTAATTTTGGTGGTTGTTGCTTGAGTTGTGTTTACCTGCCTGCCTCTTACCTACCCTTAATATCATGTCGCATCTATACAGAGATGTAATGGTCCATATCCCTTCATACTTCTTTGATACTCCACATCATTTACTATATACTACCAACATCACCCTCACCCTCCTTCACACCTCACATACATCTTCCCTCATGCTAACCCCTCATTCAGCGACTCTCGATGATCTCGATGATCCCCTCAATGCCACAACATCCCGAACACCATTAACAGGCAATATCCAAACCACCCAATCCACCTCCCAATCAAATCAAAATTATCTTACCTCCCGTATCCCCGGTGAAGATCGTCGAGCTCCAACAAACACACTTGATGAATCAGTCTGGGAAACTCTCTCTCGAGATCTCTCCGCCATCTGGTCCAAAATGCGAGAAGTCCTTTACCCAAAATACCTATTCGGAGGTTCGATGATCGATTCTCACGGTCTACGAGGAGCTTATTCACAATTTCGAGAAAATGGTATGCAAGGCGCAAGAGAAGAATTGAGGGGTATGATTGGAAGGGTTACAGATGTGGAAGGTCTTACGCAGGGAAATGCAATGAGTGAGGGATTGAGAGATTGGGATTTATGGGGTCCGTTGGTTTTTTGTTTGGGTTTGTCGTTATTGTTGAGTTTTAGGGCGAGAGGTGATCAGATGAGTAAAGTTTTTAGTGGGGTTTTTGCTATGGTTTGGTTGGGTGAGGTGGTGGTTACTGTGCAGATTAAGTTATTGGGGGGAAATATGTATGTTTGGTTTTTATTCCTCTTTTCCCTTTTCCTTTTCTCTTCCCTATCCATCTTCTCATTTTCCCTCTTATACCCCCTTCTCTGTTCATCTTCCCATTCTTGCATCTCCCCATTCTCTCCTTCTTCCCATTCTCTCCCATATCCTCACTCCTCGCCCCTCACCCCTCACCCCTCCAAAACCCCACTAACATCTCTCCCTATAGTTCCTTCGCCCAATCCGTCTGCATAATAGGTTACACACTCTTCCCACTTGTTATCGCTGCTCTCCTCAGCGCTCTCGGTCTTCATCCCATTCCTCGAATCCCTATATACATAGTACTAGTAGGATGGAGTATGGCAGCAGGTATTAGTATATTAGGTGGTAGTGGAGTTGTGAAAAATCGAGTGGGATTGGCTGTTTTTCCTTTGCTTGTTTTCTATTTGATGTTAGGTGCACTTTGTTTTATTTCTTAGGTTGTGGATTGGAGTTTGTTGTTGGGTTGTGGGAACGTAAGGGAATTGTAGGGAGAGGAATTGAGAAGAGGTTGGGGGTGGGGGTATTTTGAGAGGGAAGGGGAGAGAGAAGAAAGGAAGGAAAGGGAAAAGTACGGGCTACTATGGGCTTCTTCTTACATTTGTCTACCCTATAGTTTATTTGACCTGCTATCTGATACTGCCATGAAATTATTGTGATTATTGAAGATGATGATGAGACGATGAAATGGAACTTTGTTTAATGTACGCATTATGGAAGAATGTAGGATATGCATGTATGCATGAAAGGTTCGTGAAGTGAATATTTCCCTGATATAAGATCTTACAACAGACAGTTCTAGACCAGACTCATTACATATTAAGCGAAATCAAATAAGATCAAATAGCTTATAAATTGATCACTATTATATTTCATCTTTTATGATTCTTATCTTTTGCTATGTAGGTACCTAGGTAGGTAGGTGTAGGTATTATACATTAGGTAATCTTACAACTTTCCAACTCTCCAACTCTCCTTATGACATCTGGATACATAAATTTGGGATATATGTTATTTATCATGTAAAAATAGTATTTCTTCTATACCTTTTATCCTTCCTCAGTTAGCTCTTCACATCGTGACTCACTCAGTATGTGTATAAAGTTTGTGAGGAGGTTCTTCTAGTGAATTATCTGTTTGAGTCAATACTACAACACGTATTATTCTTCATATATTTTTTTTTCATCTTATTGAATATTAAATGATGGGTTCAATAGAATTAGAATTAGAATTCTTGCGAGTATAATAATAACATTATTACCTCAACTCAAAAGAATCTCGATAAGGATCAAGCTAGCGGAGTATCGAAGAGAGAATATTTAAGTCCATATATATGAAAGGTTGTAAATATACCTCATTGTCATGTATCATTTTATGCTACTTGTTTATTGTTTAACACACTGATCGTTGTCATTTCCTACTCTTGGTATATGATTGCGAGATATTTCCATTTGTTACTGCTGCGTCTAGGATGAACTTCTCCTCATCCACGGAAGGACCATCGATAAAAATATTAAGAAATTCTAGGTGTATTTCTTTCGAGCTGCAAAAATCCAAGAAATCATTGCAGTAAGGTTAATTCTCCTAGACTGCTGGCTCAAGAATATTTTGGGATTGCAAATTCAAGCAGGGGATGGTTCTTATTTGCATTTCCCCGGCCTCGCACACCGGAACATCCAACTATCTATCTCCTTGGTATTATGACTCTCTAGAAGAGGTAAGTGTCATGGGCTTGGAAGGAACTCATAGTGGTCCTGTTGCGCTCATTTTGTTCCCATTTTTGAGTATAAATGTCCATGATCATAAGGTAGGTCTAATATTAGCTGGATACGCGTGACATAATATCTGTAATTCAGGACTATGTGGAAGCAGAGTTCAAAGTTTGTCGATTTTGCTATTAAGGAATGTGAACATCATCTGTAACACTCGCAAAGTAGATATCCAGATAAGTGGACTGTCATTATTCCATCATTCTAGACTGTGCAATTGCTGTTATTCCAAAACGTAAATTGAGTACTGTCACGTCCGCTTTACGAAAGTCACGAATCCATCTCGACTTCTTGAGTAAATTTTGATCTATGCGTAGAAGAATAAGGGTCCTGCAAGCCATATTCATAATCAAACTAATTGCGATATCTTGTCAATTATATCCTTGTTGTCTGGTGAATCATCTGCTTTACACTGCATGATATATATAACAATTGACCATTTCTTTTACACTCTCAAAATGACTTCCTTAGACCTGGTCGACCAACATAAGAGACGGTTAGATTCTGTTTTGGATATGAAGTGACTTCGAGGGAAGATGGATAAAATGGCTTGTATGTATATAAGGGTACCTCTCGTCAAGTATCATCCACATACTCGATTTACCAGATTTCGATCTCTCTCAGAAGTCTAGCTTTTGACTGTGAATTTTAATGGGAATGAACAAGTAGATACACTATTTGCAACTAGTATGGCTGGCATATATCTAACCTAGACTCATCTAGATTACCACTATAATTTTCGTATAGTTAAATTGTTGCGTGTCTTTCTTACCGAAGATTTTTCACTATTATTTTTCCGGTACTCTTGTTATCAAAAAGACTGAAGAGATACTGCTTTTCCTTTAACTAATATGTTTGACGATAAAATCTAAATTCTGAGATGTGCATCAGAATGGTGTCGATAGAGTAAAACTGCTACTAAGCAGGGGAGGAACTTAAGACTGGAGCCACATCTGCTTACTTTTCACGCTCAAGTAATCCAAATACAGTCCATTCTTTTATACTATATCCTCCCATACTAGGGTATCATCTCGAGATCACACAATATAATGAATAATAACCATCTCAAATAAACATCTTCTATACCAGCGCGTGATAATTTTCCACAGCAGCGAGAGAATACTCCCGGAGGAAAGAATATACATAAACCTTTTATCCCGAGCATTTCCAATTATCCAAGCACGGAAAAGGAGCGAATGAACTAATATTATATGTAGCTGCCATTCCCTGATGTAGAGAGAGCTTCTCAGACCTGTTCATTCTATTTCCTAGGTTGAAAGAGAGTTTGGTAATGCATTCTCCAAGTATCAGGCAGCATTATATTGTCAATTCGTGGTTCTTACTATCACCACATATGTCCAATTTGCATCAGATACAATACCACTATTGTATTTGGCTACCTGCAGAAACTTGCAAGAATAGGTTCCATAGGGTGGAATAATTTTATTTTTTTACAATTGGTTGAGTTTTGATGCGGTGCACTCCCTACCAGCGACTTTCTTAAAAAGTCTTTTTCGAATGCCTTCGCAATTATATCTACATAAAATGCACTTGTCTTAATAACACGTCACTGCCGATTCCATTAAAAATTCAAAATAGACACGCAGATGATAGATCAATGATCTCATTTGAGCAATACAACAAGGGCTTTGATGTAGGATATACTACTTTGAATTCGATAATTCCCGAGGGAGCGTTGTTGGAATGTATTCCACTAATATGAAGCAGAGAAAGAAAACAAGCAGGCACAAGTGACGATGAAGTTGAAAACAGGCATGCAGATATCTGAGTGACTTCCCCATTCAGTAACTATTTACCTAGACCCCCTGAATATTGTTTGTCAAAGATTCCTCCAAGCTTGTAAAACCAGGACGTTTAAAGTCTCTCCTCAAAAGCTCTGCAGCCCTTTGATTAGCGACCTTTGATAAATCGTTGACGTTGTCATCGTGAAAATCATCCATAATTTTTGCATCAGGTCGAATTTTGCGGAAGATCCTCAGTAAAGTGTTGTTGTTGAATGGTTCGGCAGATGCAAGTAGTCTTTCGTTCTTCACGTCCTCATCGACCAATGCTGAAACATGAAGACGTCCTACATCCTGCACATCCACGAAATACTGAGGAGGTAGATTTAGCATCTCGGAATTATCCCCTCTGTAAAGATTTCGGACCCAGCCACCAGTAGATGCATCTTGTGTCGGATCCAAGATCAGACCCATACATGTATCTGGAAGAACAGCATTGGCTACAAAGCCTGGTTTCTTTTCCTTTACAAACTTCCACACCGCTTGCTCAACTTCAGTTTTACTAGCCCCCAAAACAGCCCACACTCTTGAGGGTTCATATGGAGGTGGAGCATGTGCTGCCTCAATAGCCTCTGTGTTCCACGTGTTTTCATCGACATAGAATTCCTTATTGGGCTTCGGCATGGTTGTGGCCAAGGAAGAGGATGTGACGACAAAACGTTTTACACTTGGTTCCGAGGCTGCAGACTTAAGAAGGGCGTCTACTCAGACAAGCGCGTCTGGAATTTGCTGAGTTAAAACCCAAAGATTAATTATGTATTGTTAATGGATTAAGTATAACTTTATTTTGTTTGAATTTAATATGAAGATTATATTTGATGTTATTATATAAATAATATTAAATATATCTTTTATAATTTTATCAAATATCTTTTCAATAGATATTGTAAAAGTGATATATTGAAATATATACATCTCGATAATATATTATAAGGAAGGAATTGAAAGAGAAAGTTGAATTAGATTATATTGTAATACATCACTTATAAAGAAAATAAGGTTCATCATGGTTTTATGATTCATATTATATAGGTTCAAATGTATATATGTAAAAGATTGATTATTGTAAAAAGAAAAGACAAAAGTTCTTCTTTTATATCTAATTATAAAAGATCATGTGATTGACTAGTTAAAAACCTTTATATATTTGGTCTATAATTCCAACTTTCCTACAATATATTTGATATAATTATTATTTAATCTTATTCTTTTTATATAATTTCTTTTACTAATTGATCAAATTTTAATTTTGAAAGTATTTCTAGCAATATTTTGTATTTGATATTCAATTTTCAAAAGTTGATTAATTATATAAAATATTAAATAATTATTAAGATCAATAATTAAGATTATTGATTTGTTAAAAATTGTAATAAATATATTAAAACAAAATAATTATATATCAAAATTGATATTATATAAAATTAAAATGTTACAAATAGATTTTAAATATGCTTTTGAAATATAATAATTATCAAAATACAATTTGAATAATATCAAACCTACAATTCGGATAGAGTATCGAAGAAATAAATAGTTCATAGTTTATATTGATTTGGTGTAGGTAGGTTAGCGGTTATATTCTTGGTGCCAAAGCATATAGATGCCATCTGTACCATTATCCCGACTCTGGCGTGCATGGCATGATACTTGAACCAATAGGAAGTGCAATGAGTGTTCCCCCTCATGTGCAAAAGGATGAAAAAGACATCTTGATACTTTAAGCACGGATTATTGGCCCGCCGTTCCCCATGTCTAGTTTCGCTGTCTTGATTATTGGATTGACCGATTTTGAGCTTCTTTTGGGGAAGTCCGATGAGGATGCCATGTGAACGGCAGAACGTTTTTCCGTGGCCTTTCCGATGCAATGCATTGTTGTAAAGTTCCTACAACTTCATCCTCATCAACCACCCAATTAATTATCAATTGAGATGATGATGATGATGATGATGATTTTGGCGGGGTAAAATCCTAGAATTATACAGCAATTGTACATTCCAGAACTCTCAACCTTTAAATTAATCATGGTATATTCACATGTGGAAGCCGCCATGGTCATTCTTGGCCCTTTGAGCGCTGTGAAAATGGCAGTTACAACCCATGGATGGCAGGAGCGACATGAGTCCTCACATAGTCATTGCCACTATGTTACCTGTCACAGTTCCTCCAGTTTCTTCCTTTCAAAAACAATAGCTCAAGCTGCAGCTCAAAACACATGTCAATTCCAGCAATGCCATCTTCAAGCGCACTCACGCCGAAAAGCCCCAGAACTCCCGGTGGTCTGAGACCTCCCTTGAAACATTCAATTCAAGTCTCTTTTTCAAACTTGCCCGATGAAGCAATTCTTGCTAGGAACAGACCTCGTCAAGGCAATGGTTCTCCAGACAGTACTGAGGAAGATCAACTTATCCCCGCTTTCGAGGTCAACCACCTAGGCTTCAGGGTCACAACCGGTATTGCTCCAGATGGTGAGAGTGGCCGAAGAGGACTGAGCCCGATCAAATGCATCCAACTTTGCTGGAAATCCTCGAGTGGGGCCTCACAAGCCGTCAATTTTCTCTGGCCCATTGTTCCTGTTGCCATCGTCGTCACATATGCTCGGGAAGAATGGCATACAGTCATATTCATTCTCAACTATCTATCCATGATTCCTTCTGCGAACCTTATTGGTTTCGCTGGCCAAGAACTGTCTCGCAAATTGGACAAAGTATTTGGCATTCTTATAGAGACCACACTTGGATCTGTCGTCGAGATTGTGATGTTCATGGTACTTCTTAGTAGACATCAATTCCAGGTCATGCAAGCCGCTATCATGGGCTCCATATTGGCCACTCAACTGTTGTGTTTAGGAATGTGTTTCTTCGTGGGAGGATTGACACACGATGAACAAGAGTTTGATGAAGAAATCAGTGAAGTCGGAAGTGATCTACTCCTGCAGGCGTATGTGTTATTCCAATATCCCGTTCAATCCATTTTTTAACCTGTCAATCAGTGGACTCGGTCTCATTGTACCTGCCGCGTTCAACATGGCCATTAAAAGCGCCCAGCCCGAGTATGATCCTGTCATACTTGCAGATTCTGTCCTCCACATTTCACGCATGACCTCTATCCTGCTAATCATGTCGTATGCTCTATACGTCTACTTTCAAATGCGCTCCCATCAATCTATATACGACGCGATCTTTGAGGCGGATGAACGTAAACAAGAGGACTACGAAGAGGATCTTATAAAGGAAAAATTGACATTCACTGAATGCGTGGTGGCTTTGATAGTTGCGATTAGCATGGTTACCTTCACTGCCATTAGACTTGTGGAAAGCATTGAATTCATCGTTGATGAAGATGGTATCTCCGATAGCTTCGTCGGTCTAATATTGGTCCCACTTGTGGAGAAGTTTGCCGAGCATTTGACCGCAATTGATGAAGCTCACGATAATTCAATGAACCTGGCCCTCTCACATGTATTGGGTGCTACCATTCAAACAGCTCTCTTCAACGCCCCTTTGGTTGTCATTATTGGTTGGATTGTCGACATCCCAATGGATTTGAATTTCGACCTCTTCATTATCGTTGTTTTGATTCTGTCCATTTTGGTGGTTGGAAATTTCTTGAAAGATTGCAGATCCAACTACTTAGAAGGTGCTCTATGTGTACTCGTGTACATCAATGTCGCTGTGGCAGTTTTCTATTATCCAAACCCGCCAAAGGTTGTACCACCACATGTATGAAGGTTTGGAATGGTACGGCAAGCTATCGTGGGAGGGAGTCTCATGTGTGAGCTCTGTAGTAAATTCCGAAATCTGTCCTACGTGCTGGGAATTTTCAGTTGGTTTTGGCGATTCGAATATTTTGGCTTCTATGACTTGCTGTTTTCCTCATTTTATACTTATGTAATGTTCGAGTAAGGTAGACAGACTTCTCACGGAGCTTGCAAATGGGCGTGCTAGTTTATTTTTTCAGAACAGATAGATAATAGAATGAAAAGAGCTTCCCACTAAGCCCGTGAGTGCGGTGCGTAGTATCTGGCATGTTTTTGTGATGTGGCTGCTCAAAGCGGAGATTTGATTCGGTTAGTGTCTTCGATATCGATGTGACGGGAGTATAAAACCTATTAATGAAAAAGCTTGCTAGGGTAATGAATTTGCTCAACTGAGCTCAAGGGCGAACGCAAAACTCAAACTATCAGACATAATTGGGGAGATAGATGGTTTATCACAGGGCCCACGACTCGTATATGTAAGTTTGTTTGATCTATCACAACCTTCACACTATTTTCCGCGCTCATTCGAAGACCTTATCCGAAATTAATCGACAATTACTAGCCCCATGATTATGCCTACGTTGAACGCTGTTGCAGACTTGCGCTTTTGATAGCCATCTCCCTTCGCCGACGTAACCATTACACACCACGTCAAAGGAAAGGAAAACTAAAAAGGAAAATTTAAAAGCTTTAAAAAGCCACAGAATGACCGCCGCAACGATGAAGTTAAACAAGAGGTTACCAGTCTAACTCTTCGGAATAAGACGAATGCTTTCTCCAATTAGAGTTTAGTACAGCCCAAAACTTTGAACGCAAGGAATTCAAAACGTTATAAAAGATTCTTTCGTGGCATATGTCTGATCAACATGTTCTGTTAGGAATAGAATCACAACCATTCTCGACAGGTCCAAATCCACCAGGGCTATCATGTTCTCTTTGATTGGATGGCTAGCAACCGATAGAAATATCCTTGGATGCCGGATAATCAGAACCCGCCTCTATGATTGGGTTTTGAGCATGGATCAAGAGCATACCAGATACGATATCCAGCATCCGGCATATTCTGGCTGATGTAAATGTTGAAGCTTTTTACAGCCGACTCACTTTGACTACGAATGGACGAGAATGCCAATTCAACAATCTTGCTACCATCCCACTGAAACCATTCCTTGCCTGTGATGAGATCGAATTCAAATTTACTTCGGAAGAATTCTTCGAGGATTTTCACGGAAATATTTTCGGCCGGACCTTTGATTCTAACAACCCTTGACATTTTCCCATATCGACCTTCCGCAGGCAATACTTTAATCTTGTTCCACATCACCGTGATTCTTTGGCCGCGGATATAGAGTCCATGGCCGAACTTGGCGTCGTGGAGGAACTTTTCTGCCGCCTCCCTCGTAAGGAAGACAAGATCGGCAGCAGCATGAGTGAAAAGGTTTTCGACTGGACGGATGTAGTTGAATGAGAATACCTTGCCATGGGTGATCAAGGCGAATATCTCGCAATGACTAGCTTCCGGAGGGATCTTGTGAATTCTCACGGAACAGTTCTCATGGTCGAGACACATTGCATTGCGAAGGTTGAAGTTAGTGAGCTCGCCTTTGTACTTGGGATTAAAAACAATACCGACCTCCTCAGCTTTTCGAATAATATCAGAAGTGGGCAGACGGCGACCACCTTTAAGGATCGCAGATGGCACAAATTCACGTGTAATGTTGTTTACTTCCTTGTCTCCCCTATACCCGTCTAATTGCGAATTGCCTCGCGAAGCCATTGCGGGTTGTTTCTCTTCGCGAAGATGGTTTGGCATGTTTTTAGATTGAGTAGGCGAGATAGCTTCATTACAGCTCGGGGTAACAAAGTAGTTATGATCGAACGTCGATGTGGTAATTTCTGTGAATGCAGTTGATGCAAACGAGGATGATAAACTTGGGCTTGAAGATGTCGACAAGTTTCGGGTATGGGTTCCCGCGGATGCAGGAGGTCCATGGTAATTAGACACTTCAACATTGATTCCGAGGTGCTGGGCAATAATATTTTGAAGTTCCGCATTAACACCGTCACGCGAAGTTGCAGCGGCAGCATCCCTAGTATCGGCCGTGGCGCTGAATATGGACGAGAGATTTGCAGCATGTTGTCTTTTGTCTGCTATTTGCATACCCTGACTTGGTGCGAGTCTCAAAGGATGTTCCTGGTAGGTGTTTCCTTCGCTTCTAAAGACCCTAGTAACAGACTCGAGCCATGAGTTGAAGGGTGTCTCGTTCACACCTGCTCAAAGTCAGTCATGCAGAGTATCAACTCGGGCACAATACATACAGCGGTCATGCCACTTGTAGTCAGACGTGACTGTGGTCGTGACTTTAGAGCTTTTTGCCATCGAGTTTGATAGCTTATTGGGTGAGCTGCTGCTAGTAGTTTTTGCGTAAACGTATTGTTGATGATTACGGAATCGTTGTTTTGCTCGATCAAGAGAAAGCTCCCAAGAACTTGGTTGATGAAACATTTCGGGCTTTGAAGAGTTATCAGTCGGCGAAATGATCTAGACTAATGAGGAGAAATCAAATATCAACAGATATTTATTTGATGCTACCGTCGAGAAAACTCTCCGCAAGGGTTGATGAGTATCTGTTGTTCACTCAATCTGGTAGCGTAGAAGAGGTGAAAATCTGGAGATTTCGAGTTTGATATTTGAAATCGAACTGGGATGTAAGCAAGCAACCAAGATCTATATGCAGGTACCCTTCCGGAAGAAGAAGAAGCAACCTGATTGATTGGCTAGACGGATCTCGAATCAGGCGGCAGCAGCTGCATCAAAACAAAATAGGAGGAACAAACGATCTCCTTAAGATGCCATATTTCCGTCCCACTTACCATTATCTTGATTCGCGAGGGAACAGGAAGGATGAGGCGGGATATCTCCAGGTGGCACCGGGCACTGGTGGATAGTGGCAGAATTATGAGAAGAAAGAATTCTTTGTGGATATAGCCTTGTGATTGATTTTGTTTGTTCCGAGACTGCATGTTGGAGAGGCAGCACCTCCATGGCATTATGCTGGACCCTTGTGTTGTTGTGCGATAATAGACTTCACAAGTGACATCTGGAATTATTTCTTGTCAGGGTCTGGATGCATGTATCCAAAGACCATGAATGAGGAGCTCTAAGTTTCTGAATCTTGTTGACTGACCGCCTAAAATGAGAACATACTCTGTCTTTTAAGGTCTAAGAGAAGCTCTTTGGCAACAAGCGTTTCAGGCTTCGAGCTTCGTTATGCATTTTTGGAGACATCACAAAACGGCCTTTGAGGGGTAATTTGTAACGAAAGAGCACGGTCCGCGATGGATTATGCTGGACTAAACTCGTTCTTAAGAGGAATAATTGTAAGCGTTTGAATCGCTAACTCCTTTGCAGGACCACTTAAGTAACACATCGATCCTGTATTCCGTGGCCGTTCTCTATTGAAGGGTTATGGACTGAAGGACTACTTGAATGATATATCCAATTGTCTTTCTACAAGCGTATCATCACTACCTGTGCTGCCAGTTAGGAGATCTGTGCAGAAGTTGGTAGATCCTCGAGATGTTTCTTGGTTGATGCTTATTACTTGTAAAGCTTTTTAGTATTATCACGTACGTACTATGTGGTTCTAAACACTAATCGCATTAAAGTTAGGTCTTTTTGGTAGATACACGTTCTAGGGGAATAACGGCTTCTTGTTTTCAAGAAGAATGAAGCTTTTGAGAATCCTTTGAAGTAATATCAATATTTCACTACAAGCAAATTTTCTGGGTTTTTGGCTCAGTTATGACTTTTAGTCTAAATATTTTCTGAAAATTACATCAGCCGGGTCCAATTGTCATATCACACTAGCTATTATGCATAGGGATTTCATGATAATAATAAACATAAACCTTTTTGCTGGGAGGTGCACAGGAGTTTTCTCTATATGCGCTAAAATCAGTGCCCAGCTCCTGCAACGCGTCGCGTTAAGCTAAGCTCGCTATCAACGTCAGGGAACTGGAAATTAAGCAAAGAGGAAAGCAGAATCACCGTCTATACCTCGGAAAAGAGCTGGAGACGATTTATTCCTCTACTAGAGGTCTGAGTGGAGTGATTGTCTTTTGTTGAGAGGGTGGTGGTGTAAGGTCACCGTTGGTGCTAGATGCTTCACCATTTTCTTTTGTGATGTATGCTCTCTCGAAGAAGCTTAAATTGTAAGATTCAACCGGTGGAATTTCTCGGCTGTCAACGGAGAAGCGGAGACGGCCAAAGAAGAGCACCCCATCTTGATGCACTGCACATTTTATCAAAAAGAAATATATATCCACCCTAAATCCCTTTACATGTGACTTGCCCTCATACGGGCATTCTTACATAGGAGTTCATTCTGTCTCGCCCTAACCGTTTCACATTGCAGGTCTCCAACTTTTCGCGTCCGGGCCAGCACCTTTCTCATATTTTGGTCCGAGTCGATTAAAAGCGGTTCTACCACCATTGAAAATATAGTTGGAGCTCGGCCTCTGGCCACTACGCCAATTTGAGGCTCGGATGCTCTCCAAAGTACGTTGTGGTGGTGGTGGTGGTGGTGTGATGGCTTGTGGAATACGAGGAGTTCGTGGCCGCGACATGAACATATCTTTGCCTTGATCCGCATTCGGATCACATAGATCAGGCGCGAAGCGAATATCAAAATGATCTCCAAGTCCTTGTGCGGCGATCTTCTGCTTAAAGCATCGAAACGCCATTCTGGATTGGGCTCTAATACCGCAAAACGCTAGTTCGACAACTTTTTGATCAGTCTTGTGGTTCCACTCTCTTCGAGAGATGATATGAAGCTTCATGTCCTTGCCGAAGAAATTTAACAGATCTTGAGCCGAAAATCCAAAAGATCGTGGTCCACGCAGTTGTATAACTCGCGATTGGTGATCCTCCGGAACTGGACATTTCTTATTTCGGTTCCACTCAACGCTTATTCTCTGCCCGAGAATTCTGATTCCATCACCAGTCTCACTCTCCTCGAGATACTTCTCTGCTGCTTCGCGTACGCAAAAACAAAGTCGTGCAGCTGCATTAGGCCAGTCACTATTTGGTGCATTCCAAGCAACAGAATATACCTTCCCATGATGGATCGTTGGAAATAGATCCTTCATCTCGGCTTTGGGATGGATACAGGTTATGTGAAGTGCGCAGTTCTCATTCTCGGGCGTAAGTAAGTCGTTCAGTACTTCAGCCGTGATCTCGCCCTCGTACTTGGGATTCGATTGCACCCCGGCTGCATTAAGCATGGCTTGGATCTCTGGCGTAATTATGGCTCTTTCGCCTTTCTTCAATCTTGCAGGCTCGAAGGGGATAAGTGGTTGCTCGCTTGGGAGTAATGCTTTCTTTGGAATTTCCGTCTCTGTTGGAAGATTAAGAGCATCATACTCCTCCTTAGAAGTCTCGATATCGGAAGAATAATGAGTTCCTTCTTCAAATGTCAGAAATTGTTGCATGTCTCAAAGGAGTTGAAAGAATTACCAAAGGCCAACTCATCAGTACCGCTTGAGCTCTTCCTCTTCTCCATGGCATTTCTTGCACCTTCCATAGTAGCGTTCATGATTTCTTCAGCAAGGCCTGTGGATAAAATCTTTAGTATTGAGCAAGGGTTTTTAGATGGAATCGCTATCATAATCTTACTATCTTTTCGTGCACCATGTTGGGAGATCTCGCCCCGACCAAAAGATGCTGGAAAATTCGACATTTCCAACATAGGAAGTTGCAACAAAATTAGCGTTTCACGAATTTAAGTTATTTTTATAGATAGATCAAGAAAAGAAGATGGTGAAGGGATATGTCCTCGAAACAGCTTTTAGATCGCTCTAGTACGAACAGGAATTTTGGGACTCGGTTTCATGGGTATGATGTTTTTAAAAGGTAAAAATAGAAAAGCCGAAAATTTAGTGAAGGGGGATCAGGGCTCCTTCCCTTTCTTAATTCGATTCTGTACTGGTGCTTTTTTTATGCAGATATTCGATTTCTAGGTAGCTTCGCTCTCTGGTGCGAATAGCTTCGTGCTCATCAAAAGGATTTAAGTTGTAAGCCCTTGAGTCTCTGAAATGAAAGAGCAAAAGTTGTTGATATGGTTGGGTTGTTGATGTGCCGGAGATAAATAAATATTGAGCAAAGGAGTTTGTGTCTTGAAGATCTTGTGGTGGGGAAAGATGATGATGTGGGTTTTTGAGAGTTCACACCTTGCTTGATATGTTTTTTTTTTGGACATAGTATGCCTGTGGAGTGCGTGTGGAGTTTTCATGGCAGTGAATAGGAAATACATGGTGAATACCTACCTACCTATGGATAAATTCTTTTCTAGGGTTAAGCGAATACCTAAGTAGTTATTGGTCAACTCGAGGTTTTTTGGCTAGTAGTGAATTTAGAATTTGGAATTTCGAAAATAGAGAATGGTTTAAGGGAATATAAATTTATTTTTTTTGGTAATTTTGCTTGAGCTGTGGAAAGATGGTTGGAGAAGAAAGGTGTTGGGTTTGGAAGTATGGAGTATGAGAATAATTACTCTATTTGTTTTGGTGAATAGAAATGGAAATGGGTACGGCAAGTACAGCAGTATTGTTGTCTTACTGTTGCTTTTTTTTTTGGATGATTGGTGGATGATGAATGAGAGTGAATAGATGCTTGAGTAGGTATCTTTTGAGAAGATCAAAACTAAAAACCAGAATTTATTTATTTTGTGATTGTTTTGGAAGGTTAGGTAGTTTGACAGATGTACTTCAGAATGGTAGTGAATGGAGATATTGAATTGTGTAGAAAAAAAGCCATATCTAAGCTCTCGAAAAGTTGTAGTCTTATAAATGAGATTTGAGATTTGAGATTTGAGATTTGAGATTTGAAGGAATATGGTAATAAGTCTGGAACTATCATTCCTCTCTCTAAGACCGTTCTATTTGCAAAAGCTTAATCCTTCAGATCTCAGCCTAATGAGGGGGTCTGATATTCTCTGCTTGTTCTGAGTGTATCCCGGACGTTATAATGGTAGGTTCGAAGATTATTATTGGTTCAGATGTAAATTCTACAGATCAAATCTGGAAGTACTGTAGCTATTCAATACTAGAATTTGTTACAGATTTTGTTAATTCTGGAAGAATTAATTCTATGGTAAAAAGAAACACCGATTTATTTATGGCTTCACATCTTTTCAAGTATAAATTATACAAAGACATTCTTCCCGAAAGTTGCAAATACAATCACAATAAGCCAGGTATCTCAAACCAAATTCCCACTCATTCCCGCACCAAACCATCACCACCAAACCCACCCTCAACCGCCTTCATCCACATCCACATCCACATCCACATCCACATCACAAGGTCCCTTAAAAACTCCACCCCAAACCCCCTCAACCCAGGATCCGCGCGCACCCCCTCCCAAACCACCGCCGCCTGGCCCTCAAAACTCGCAAACTCAACCACCACCTCACAATCCCCCACTACAACCCTATCCCACTGATTCACATAATCAACCCCACAAAACGACCTAGCATAATGAATAAATTTCCTCAAATTAAATCCCCTCGCTGGTCTCGTGATCTTGAGTACTCTTGAGACGTTTTTATTTTCGCATGGTGCTACGCGTTTATTGCGGATGAGTAGCTTTTTGTTGTTGTGGGTTGTGGTGATGTAGTTTTGGGCGCTGGAGTGAGTCATGAATGTTATGTTTATGACGGAGGTGTGGTTTGAGGTGGAGACGCGGTTGAGGGAGTAGATTGCGCCGGTGCGGATTGTGTTGAGGATTTCTTGGGGTTGGGCGAGGCTGTTTACTCTTATTTGGACGGCGCAGCTGAGGTGTTCCGGGACGGGAGATTTGGGTTCGATTGGAATGCTGGCATTCTTTTGGTGAGGTAATGTAGTGACAGATTGGGTATCTGAAATGCCCTCCTCTTCCGAAGTTTGATGGGGCTTTTGCGTTGCGGGGATGGTGCTGTCGGCGGATGTAGTATCGGTGTGTTGACTACCTTCTATTGTTTGATAAACTGGATTGGATGGTCCAAAAACATACATTTCGGAAATTGAATAGGTTGGAGAAGCCGCATATAACTGTTGTTGCTGCGCAATATTGGGCTCGACACTTTCACGAATACTGGCAACATGAATCGGCAGACCCTGCCACTGTTGAGTTTGAGTGTGGATCTCTCGTAGAGGAAAAGCAGGACACCACCCAGTCATAGTATTAGTATCCTCGGCCCGCGCAATCAGCAGCGTCCATGGATATTTTGCCGTGATAAATGCTTGTTCTCCAAAGGCAAGTGTGCGTGGTCGAAACATGCTAGTCGCTTCGACTGAATCGACTTCCGGATTAAATTTAGGGTAATACTCATTTTCTCGGGAATCAAACATTGGGTAGAGCTCGGGTCGATATTGACGGACGGTCTGACAAGCACCATGAAGCCAGATTAGTTCGAGATAATGGGCCCAGGAAACTTTTTCATCGTCTCCAACTCTGTTCATGTCTATGTTCGTGTCAGCTTTTGAGCATCCAAACTAGCTTCTGAGTTCTACCTACTGAACATATTTATTCTGTCTCGGAAGCACTCGAGGTATTCTTCGTATAGTTGTCCCCCTATTAATAAGTTAGTCGACCTATGTGCATTTTGTTCTGCAAGTGCAAATAACTTACTTGAATTGGCTGTATTACTGGTGCCATCTTCGCAGACCAGATAGTTTGAAACGGACCAGATTTCTGTTGAGATTAGCTTTTGGTATTGTGATATTGTTTGGGGGTGTTATTACTGCCTCGACTGTCCAAAACCTTAACGGTACCGCTCTTGACACCAACAGCGAGCGGTAATTGTTGGTCTTGTGGACCACGGGTAATTCTGAAGCAGGTCATGTTATGCTTTAAGGTGACATGTACAAGTGCATTTGAGATAGTGTTTCTGTGAGGTGCAGGATTGAGATGACTCGATGCTGGTTAAATCCTGTGGTGGCGGTTTATGTAGTTGTTAAAAAGTAGGTCTTGTGTATAAAACAAAGTTCTAAAAAGTATCGAGGACATACTGAAAGCGTCTATACAGAGCATTCCCACCTTTGTACGGCGAACTCTAGTATACTATGAGTCACATGCTTGAAATGTCCAAATAACCGCGAATCTAGTAACTTTGTCCAAGCTGGTTGCCTAAGGGACGAAGGAGGACGAAATACTAGAGTCCACTCATACTGTACCGTGAGAGTGCATCACATTATTATGCAGCTAATTCCATCAATCATTTAACTCACCACGGCGAACATATATGAAACGAAGTTCCAGAGAGATATCCCCGTGAATCATGGACTAGGTACCAGTCATGATCATTACTGTAGCAACTAATTTTGAAAAGCCCCACTCTATCGTGCCATACCAAAGCCTTGCCCGTATGGTATATAATTTTACTCCGCACAGAATTTGAAAGACAAAGCATGGCTTTTACATGTGAAAAAAAAGATCGGCCGGTCTCAATAATTAACAAAATACCTTTCTGCTAACTTCATGGAAAATAAGGACTGCGTGACACTAATACAAAATTGACAACCAGGCAAGCATATCAGCTTTAAGGAAACAGGACAGCTATGTCCGTGAGCTACCAGTGACCTTGCATATAATTAGTCTTCTACTAATAAATTGTTGACAAGTATTTATGGAAGACCTTCAACTGCTCCGGCTGGAATAAACAGGTGGTGAATAGAAGAGTTTTTCACCACACAAATTCACCCATCTCATAGGTGGCACGTGGGAGGAATCAAAATTGGAAGAAATTATTAAATTTTTATAATTCTGTTTCGTAAACATACGACATAATAAAGCTCTCCAAATATTTGGTTGCAAGATAGGCAAACTTGAAATCCAAGATACTCCCATATTCCAATAGCGAACTGCAATTACTTTCTATGCTCCGTTCTGAGGAACAAGAATGACAGGATAATTGAGCTCCAATGTTGCCTTGGGATTATTCTTCAAAGGTACGAAATCAACAACGAGCGAATCTTTAACGGCAAAGACCGAATCATTTTGAAGGTATTCATCCTTTGAGTCAAAGATCTGGGTTGTGAGAGGCTTGTAATGATCATGTTGGACCTGTGGCTTCAATATCAGTCTGGAAATGGGGCATTTTTGACGAAGGCTAGGGCTTACGATGAGATGGATATGCGCAGGTCGAAAAGGATGTCTGTCTAATAGCTGTAAAATCTTGCCAGCAGGACCTAAGGATTTTAGCTTGGTTTCCCTAGAATAACGTGACGTTTCACATACCATCAAAAGGCACAGGATATGGAGTGGGTTTTAAGCAATAAAATCCATAATGCCCATTCTCGTCAGTGCTAAACTTTCCCCTCAAGTTTTTTTCTGCTTGGTCATCATCTTGTTGTTCATATAATCCATTGGTGGACGCCTGCCACACATCCACTGTGGCACCAGCTATAGGCTCCCTGGTTTTATGATCTGTGACAGTTCCATGCATATATACTATCTCCCCATCATCGACTGGTGTTTGAATTATCGAAGATTCGTTCTCTAGCACAGGAGCCTCTTGTCGGAAGAATGGCCCGAGAATCGCACTTGCGGTAGGTGCATCGACTGCGTCTGTAGCTTTCTTGAATGTGATTTCATCCACGAGGCTGAAAATTTATATGACTGTTAGAAGTACAAATCAATGCTTCTTGGAGAATGAAAACATACGATTCCAGGCCAATGACATCGCAAACTAATTGCCCCTCGTTTCTCTTACTGTCACTCATCCTTCCAGCCTCATTAAGAAGCTCGACTCCTTGCATCCACTCATCTACTGTAAGTTCCACTTCTCGCGCAAAATCATGAACATGTCGGATGAGACAGCTCATAACTTCCCTCATGCGAGGACTGGTCTTGGGTCCCATTGCGTCGATTACATTTTGTGTGAAGTTTGGATCGAATTTGTGTGAAGGAGCGCCACTTGTGTGCTCAGTTATGGTCGTCATCTTGGATACCTAAATGAGGTCTGCGAGCTTGAGAAATGTGAAATGATAGCAATATATCGTTCAATTCATTGGAAATGTTGGATGATATTGGATCTTATATCCATTCGGAAGGGTACTGCACTTCCGTCGGATCAAGGCGGCGTAGGATGAACCAACAAGGGCACAGCTTCTTGGCCCACAAAGCTCCCAACATTTGTAATAGATGACAATTGATGAGACAAGCAGTTCCAGGTATTGCAATTGTTAGGTGTTGAGTGTTAGATCCCCGCGACTCCACAGCATGAATTAATTAATTTTCTTGGTGTTGACAGAGTATGCCATTCATTTGAAGGAGGCAGAGCAGCTCTGAGCTTGGTCGCGAACGGCAAATAATTTAATATGGGGCCGAAGCGATCGGGGAGATAATAAGGTACAACCGGTGGTACATTGCCAACGGCCAATAGAAAGCTTCGGACTTGTGAGATGACTAAGGAAACGGAAAAACTAATTCCAAGGGGTCACAATATTTATCACTCACTTGTTCTTGCCAAACTAACAAAACAACATTACACACCACTGCATCGGGAGAGGAACATGTGGGTGAGTTTAGACGGTAGTTCTTGACACTTCACTCGTGGAAGCTCTTTGGAAAACGCGGTGGATGTACTGGGTACTGCCGGCTGTTCACCATTTGAAGCTTTCGAACAATGCACAACTCAATTTTCAGCCAACACGGGTAGGACATTCGGTATGTGGAAACACATAGGGCCAAAGTGCATATCAATTCGAAAGCTCAAAAGCAATCATCATGCCCACAAAGACTCCACTTCCTGGTCACGGTAAAACCATGGCTTTATCGTCATCGTCATTACCGGGATAGCGAAAGATTCTACTCTGTACGCCAATTGTGGCCATGAAATCTAAACCCCGCATTTGAAGCTTATCCACTGCTATCTCTATTATTCTCCTCATATCTCTTCTTTGCTTAGGGAAAATCTTTCAACTTGAAGGCTTCACGTAGCTCTTTACCAGTTACAATAAAATGGCTACAAATGCTGTCTCTCATGTTGATGTGCTCATCATCGGAGCCGGCCCAGCTGGTCTAATGGCCGCAACTTGGATGGCGAGATGTGGGATCAATGCGAGGATTATCGATAAGAGGGGTACCAAGATTTTCAACGGGTATGTATTATCAAAATCTCTCGACATAGGCGACTTCATAAACTAATGCGAACTACGCAACAGTCAAGCAGATGGGCTTCAATGTCGCACCTTAGAAATCTTTGACTCGTTTGACTTTGCAGATAGGGTATGGAAGGAAAGCAATCATATGCTTGAGGTTTGCCTCTGGAACCCGGATTCCGAAGGAAGGCTGAGAAGATCTGATAGACTACCGGATACTATTCCAGGCATTAGTCGTTTTCACGAGGTAGTTTTGCATCAAGGTACACTTCGCCTGCTATAAATTTGTCAAATGACCTAACATGGATGTTTTTTCTTAGGTCGAATAGAACGTTTCTTTCTCGATTCTCTGAAACAGCACAGCAATATAAGAGTTGAGCGTGGAGTCCTTCCGGACAAGCTCACGTTCGACGAAACAAAAGTGGATGATCCGAACGAATATCCTATTGAAGTTCTTTTACAGCATCTCAGTGAAGATCAAGCGAATCCCGAGCAGAATCAATCTACAGTGGATGGAGGAGCAACTTCCGATGGTCTCTTCCGAAGTAACATGGCGCCTGATGATACTGACGAACTCCTAAATAACGCACATAAAAATGGCTTAGCAGGAAGCAGTGAGGTCGTAAAGGCAAAATACATGATAGGATGCGATGGCGCACATTCTTGGACCAGAAAGCAACTAGGGTTCAAACTCGAAGGTGAACAAACAGACTACATTTGGGGCGTACTTGATATTATTCCAATTACAAATTTTCCCGACATTCGAATGAGATGTACTATTCACTCTGCAAGCTCCGGAAGTGTGATGGTTATACCAAGAGAAAATAAACTCGTCAGACTATACATTCAAATCACTACTACGGAAAAGGGGGCAAAGATTGAGCGGTCAGCCATCAATCCCAAGATGATTTTGGAAGCTGCCCAACGAACAATGGCACCTTACAAGCTAGATTATGAATATTGTGATTGGTGGACAGCTTATCAAATTGGTCAACGAGTTGGCTCAAATTTTTCCAAGAACGAGCGTATATTTCTAGCTGGTGATGCAGTGCATACTCATTCACCTAAAGCTGGACAAGGTATGAATGTTAGCATGCAAGACACTTACAATTTGGGATGGAAAATAGCTGCTGTCCTTAATGGAACTGCTAATCGATCAATCCTGAAGACTTATCAATCCGAACGTCGACGGATTGCCCAAGACCTCATTGCATTCGATCATAAATTCTCTCGACTCTTTTCTGGTCGTCCAGCAAAAGATGTCACGGATGAGGCAGGTATTAGCATGGATGAATTCAAAGACGTTTTCAAAAAGGGGAGTCTGTTCGCTAGTGGTGTCGCCGTGAATTACGGTGCTAGCGTCATCGTTGCGAAAGAGGGTGATGCTGCAGAGCAAGGGGATGGGACTGATGTAGCCCAGGATACTACAACTAGAGTTATAGGTAAACAAAATCTGGCTTCTAACATCAAAATTGGTATACGATTGCCTAGTTTCAAAGTTCTTAACCAATCGGATGCGAGACCTTGGCATTTTCAGGAACGTTTAAAGAGTGATGGACGCTGGAGAATTGTAATTTTTGCCGGGGATATCTCAAATGACGTCCAAATGTCTCGAATAACTACTTTAGGTCAGGAATTACATGATCTAGTCCAAAAATTCACACCCGAAACCAAAGCCATCGATTCAGTAATCGAAGTCCTCATGATTCATAGCGCACCAAGGGTACAAATAGAACTTTTAGATCTCCCAGATATCTTCCATCCTTTGAGCAAGAGGGATGGATATGATTACAACAAGGTTTATGTAGATGATATGTCGTATCATGAGGGACATGGAAAGGTGTATGAGGGGTATGGTGTTGATGAGAAGAGGGGATGTGTGGTGGTGTTGAGACCGGATCAACATGTTAGTTGGATTGGGGAATTGGAAGATATAGATGAGACGGAGAGATTTTTCATGGGGTTTATGGTTGTGGGGACGTAGATGGTTTGATGGAGGGAAGTGTTGTATTTGAAGGCTCGAATTTTTCTACAGATTATTGATGTTTGCAAGTGGACGTAATGAACTGAGTTCGTTAGTGGTGATTGCATTTGTTGATATTCAAGTGCTAGTCAGGGAGACTTTCATTCAGTTATCACAGATTAGAATATATATCTTCTATCGCATGTTTATTTCCTGCACTTTTATCAATACTATATATAGTAAAGTTCCTCCAGATTCCCTACCTCACATCTCCGCACGTAGCCCCAACAGGATGAACACCCAGCAGGATTCCCAAAAGTATTCCAACGCAGAACCCCCAGTCCTCCGAAAAAGCCAGAGATGCAACAAATCTTCAAAAGCCTCCTCTCCTTTGAACCGATTAAATGAAAGAGTGAAATTCTTTTATTTTTTTCTCTTCTTCGGTTTACTAGGTACACTTCTAACCACCAGCGATGGGAGGGTGGAATCACCTATTTGTCTGTTTGTAATCTTATCTCGCTGAATTAATTACAGGGACTGATTGACTGGGAGATTGGTCTGGATGGTTGGATGGTTGAATTGGTTCTGGAGTTGGGTGGGGGGATGGTGGGATGGTGGGATGGTGAGGGGGTTTTGGTTGAGGGTTTTGGTTGGAGAGGGGTGGTGATGGGTTTGTGTTTTGCTGTTTTCAAGGGATAATAAGCTATATACATACACATTGGTTGGACCTTGTAAAAATTATATATGATTATATATAATTTATAAATAACAGACCGTAACTAAACAAAGAAACAACCTTGAGATGGAATATTCAATCTTTTATTCTTTTACGAATTCTTTATTCCTTATATATAGATGGATAGATATTATAAGATAATAATTAAGATTAGTTCTGAGTTAGATTTAGATTTAGATTTAGATTTAGATTTAGTGGAAATACATATAGTAACAGTATCAGATATATATATTTGAGGAATTTATTAAAAGGTATTGCGGGGTGCTGGGCTATGGCTTGTGGATGGATGTTTGGGATTTAGTATTTAAGATGTAAGATTTGATATGATTGATGGATGGGTGATGAGTGAATGAATGAATGAAATGTCCTTACCTTTGGATGTTGGTCTGGATCTGGATCTGGATGTTGATATTCATCTTGTGGATGGATGGATGGATGGATGGATGGATGTTTATTATGTATTGGAAGATGGGCTGGATTATGGATTATGCATTATGGGATTGGTATGGGTTTTAATTAGGTCAAAATGGGTTTGGAGTGGAATTGGAATTCGCCTTGGACTTGGATTCGACTGGACTGTACCACGGTCTGACCGTGGTTTTCAGATATGCAACAAATGTAGAATCTTATCTGTTTAGAAAAACCGTATTTTACTTTGAGGGAGAGGAGAGTGGATGGGAATTCGTTTTGGATTTTGTTTAGTTAATAGTGGAATAGTTTCGGATTCTTTTCTTATTCTTCTCTCTTCTCTCGTCTCGTTTTTGTGATTAGTCTTTTTTGGATATTTTTCTTTAGTAGGTAGGATTTGAGGATGTACTGCAAGTTTTTGTAGTGCGGGTATAAGTATTATCTATCTGTATCCTAAGTATATTCCTTCAATATCATCGTTATTAGATCTTATCTTATATTTCTTATTTCCGTCATTGGATATAGATCTGTTTTCTATAATAATCGAGCAGCAATCTTTCATTCCGTCTAATTATATTTTCTAATCCTGATAATAATCACTCTATTACATTTTGAAGAAAGTCTTCTAATTACACTGTTCTTAAAAGCTATGATTTGTATGATATTTTCTATAGAAAAAAAGAGTCGTGTAAAGCATACCTATACTTATGGTTTTGTTATACGACTTTTCAAACTCACGAGTGTATATGCCTCTGTTGTTTATTCTCTACCCTACCCCTTTCAAGGATGAACTAGCAGCAAGTCATTGCAAGATTCACCGAGAATAAAAGTGTCAAGTATTCTATGATTCTCACAGTTGCAATATGTAATGTACAGTAAGGCTTTCTATGATTGATATATTATATATATATATATATAATAGCTCAAACATAGGAATGGGACTTGATTCCATAAAATTTATCCATAGCCATTATTAAATGACGAAAGCTGGCTCAAAGAGGTCGCATAATAACCTCAAGAGCTTTATGCATCTGCCATATAAATTTACGCTATTCATCTCACAATAACTAACAGCAATCGCATAAAAACAACAAAGTCTAGAGAAAACCAAAATTTGAAATGATATAGGATAATCTTAAGATACATCGATAGATTCCCACGAAAACAAAACGCAGTCTCATCCCAACTATCATGTGAAACACATTACCACTATCACCAAATAACCAACGACACATCTACCTAGGTACACACGTACGAAACGTACCAAGATCTCAACTCCTAGGAAATCTCCCCCCCAATGAAAAAGAAATTATTTGGTCTCCAACATCCTATACACCTCATACCGCCAGCCAAATTTAGCATTATTGCCCTAGGACATCGCCTTTCATAGATTCCTGCATAAAGAGAGAAAAAGAAACGAAAAGCATCAAATACTAAAAATATCAGTTTTCTATACCTATTCATGTGTCTCCTTGCAATTACCTCACTTCCTCATTTTGTCCTACTCTTTACTCAATTCCTCCTCATTTCTCTACTATTTCTGATATCTATTAGCGGACAATGACAATCTTGGATTCTCGGATATGATTCACTGATGTGAAGAAATATAAATGTATATCATATCCTGACCTGTAAAACAGATGATGACGCAACTATAAACTTATTATTAGTTAAACTCTACGGAGTGGTCGACTATTTGCAATTCACAGCTATAACTAACTACCTACGAGGAAGAAGAAGAAGAAAGTGTATCCATCTTGCTAATTTTCTTTATGGTGAGTAATAAATAAGACTTACCTCGTAGTAATTGAGGGAGAGGAAGAGGGAGAATATATGTGTTTAATATTTACAGCGCTTACGAGTATAAATTTTTTGTTAAGAAATAAATTATAGTGTGGGTTAGATATGCAACAAAAATGAATGGGAGAAAATTGCAGCTAATGATTGAAAGGGTATGGCGACGGCATATGGGGGGAAAATGTTCATGTTTAGAGGAAGGCACTTCCCACACAGGACCGGACATTCATATGATAGGACTAATAATCGATTGGAAAATCAAAGAAATACTTCATCCTCATAGTATTCCCCTGTCCAATGAAACACCTCAACCCCTTCAAGCAATCAACTACTCATCACCCTTAAACACCCATCTCCCTACTGTTTATAACTCCCCTTAAAAACCCTCAAGAAATCATTTTCCCCATCCCCCTCATTCCACCTCACCAGTGGTTTCAAACCCGCAAACTTCCACACCCCATTAATCTTCTTGTAATAATGTTCATTAGTCGCATGACTGTGTCCCTTCAATTTAATCTCCTTCAAATCCTTATCTTTGTAGACTTGATGACCAGCTCTCAATTGATGATGACCAATTACATAATCATCGGAGATTTTTTCCCAGCGGGTGGCGCCGAGAAGATGTTGAGTTTTGACGCAGGGGTCGCCGAGGAAATCATCATCGGTTACCATGGCCATGAATTCCGAGGCTGGCATGGAGTCCCAGCGGGATTTGCCAATGGTGGTGTAGTCGACGAGGAGGTTGGGCGCGATAATGGATTCGAGTCGTTCCCAATCCTGTCGTTTGTTAGGGGATTGAAAATGTGTTGGGGAAGATTATGTATGTACCTTTGCATCGTAGCTGTCACCCCAATCGAAGACCAATGCTGTGAGATCGAGGTAATCTATATGTTGTTAGCATCATTCCTCATCAATGTATTGTACAGAGACAAGTCGGTGGTTGCTTACCCTCAAAAGAAATTCTGCTTTGAGCCATATTTAATTCAGGAGTTTAATTTTCCCAGAGGTATATTTATTCGAATAGTAGAAGAAGTGCACACAATGACAGAATGAAACCAAAAGATCAGCGACTTCGACAACATTTAAGTACGATTTCATCCATGCCAATCCAAGCATGAGCTATCCTGAACTCGATCTCACAAAGCTCTTGCCTTGCGAATTTGCGCTCTAGCTCAAATTCCAGAGTCCGGCTGCTTGTACGCCTTCCGGGACGAACTTACACGCCATGACCCCTGACATCTTTTGCTAATGGACAAAATAATTAATATCCTAGTAATAGTGTATTGAGATGGTGTAAATACGGGGATCTGGTCGGACCTCCTTTGTTTTTTCTCAATGGAACTGAAACAGCCAAAACGAAGGTTGGAGGGGTAGCTGTAGTCGCATCACTGCAACCATTCGAGCTCCGTAAGCTAAGGCTGGGAAGATAATCGTAATCCGGACTTTGCTAGGGTTATGTTGATGCTTGCTAAGTCTGCTGTGTCTCGCAATCGCATCTTGATACATTGATGGGACTATTCAAGTCCCCGTTCCTTGATACCTGATGCTTACTGATGTTTATTGATTGTGAAGTTAGTATATTTACGTTGAGATTGTTTATGGTGGATCTTTCGGTCCAATGAACAAGTTCTGTAGATCATGGAGCTATCGGTGTCGATCCAAAGCATGGGCTCCCCGGCGGAACCTCAATGTGGGGGGGATATCTACCCCTAAAATTAGTGTGAACAGCCTAGCCAAAGCGGCCCCTCAACACCGTCAAACATCATGGACTTTTACTCGTATTTACGGTCATGTAGTTTCTACTAAACGAAAACCTGACATGACTTGGATCGGACGGTAAGAAAAGAATTGAGATTTCTCGAGGAAGAAACGAATCAGCCTTAATCCATGACTTGACTTGTGTGTATGATCAGACCTTCAGCTTACGAAGCCCTCGCTTACCCTAGTGACTGAGCGGACTACACTTAATGCTACTATCGGAATCTGTGCATTGCTGTGCGGACTATATTGAAACGTACCATCAATAATTGCGATGAATAACTATTGAAAATTTCGGAAAACATCTGTTTGCATGGAGCTCTCGACGTGTCGCGCCCCCTTGTTTTTTAATAGCCTGATTGGATAAATCGCGTAGGTCGGGTACGTTGCAGTTTGTTCACCTCCGTTCAGCACATCGGAATTGCATGGGTCAATATAATGGAAACCAACGCTGCATGAGTATTGCCTATGGACGGAACGGAGACCTCTAGATTCTCGCCACTTCCTTGTGTATGGCCGAAGACCGAAAGGTCCGAGGAACTGTCGTGATCCGGTTTGTCCAATGATATAAGAAGTTGATTGCCCATTTCAAATTAGATTTTCATACATCGTCCCACATCCTATATTGCTGTACAACCTCTCCCGTGCGTTGTCTACTTTCATATCGTATACCCATTTTCACGTTTACACTTCCATAAAAAAACACAATGTCTGTGTCACCAGCTCCATTTAAAACTCTTGAGGGAAAGGTCGCCTTGGTGACAGGTTCCGGTCGTGGAATTGGTAGAGGTATTGCTCTTGAGCTTGCCGCCCGTGGGGCAAGCGTTGTTATTAATTATGCCAACTCCGCTGGGCCAGCTGAGCAGGTCGTTCAAGAAATCGAGGAACTTGGTAGCAAAGGAATTGCTATTAAAGCAGATGTCTCCAAGGTACCAGAAATTCGGCGCTTGTTCCAAGAGGCCAAGGCACATTTCGGTAAACTCGATATTGTTATGAGCAATTCGGGTACTGAGATCTTCAAGGAGGAGGAAGACGTCACCGAAGAAGACTACGACAGAGTTTTTGGCCTTAATACTAGAGCACAATTCTTTGTTGCTCAACAAGCGCTTATCCATCTCGAGAACTATGGAAGAATTGTTTTAATGTCTTCCATTGCTGCCAATATGTCCGGTGTACCTAACCATGCTTTGTACGCTGGCAGTAAAGCAGCTGTTGAAGGATTTGTTAGGTCTTTCGCCAAAGATTGTGGAAAAAAGAAGATTACGTGCAATGGTATTGCTCCTGGTGGAATCAAGACCGATATGTATGAGCAGTAAGTATTTTTTTATCATTTAGATTTCATGATCAATGCTGATATGAAAATAGAAATGCATGGCATTATGTTCCAGGTGGAACTGAAGGAATGGATGTAGACGTCATTGACAAGGGACTTGCTGCTGTCTGTTCACTGGGACGTGTCGGTGTTCCAAAGGATATCGGAAGAGTTGTAGCATTCTTGGCTGGTCCAGAATCTGAATGGATTAATGGTAAGACCTATCGATAAACAAGTTCCTTTTCTTATGACTAATATTTGAGTAGGACAAATTCTACAACTCAACGGTGGTGGAAAGTAAGTTGGCGATATGTGAATAGAAGTTGAAGGAGTTATGCATCATGAATTGAAGGTTGCTTACAGGAATACCTGTCCGGTTTGGTAGACGGTAGAATGTTAGGGACATGTAGAATGAAAAAAAAATCTAATACACATCATTAAATGCCATTTTTGCCAGTCAACTCGCGACCTAATTATCTTTTCTTGAATCCATTCTTAAGTGAGGTGCCGATTATAGACTAGAAAGACAAGTTTTGCATGAGTCGGGATCAAAATGTTTCGATGTGCTGTTGAAGTGGACTTGCTCCCTATTAGCTGTTTCTTCGCCACTACAAATACTATTAACGTGAGAAGAAAGTCCTTCTCGAACGGATTCGAATTGTAATCATTCTGTAACTGCAGATTTTCAGCCACAAAACGGCCTATGAGTGCCAAACGTCCACTGAGCACCCATTGCCATGGCAAAGGTTAGCGAGTAGGTGCGCTTGTCGTGCTGATGGTGTGAGTCTCCATTAGACAATTATCGCTTTGCCGACTTGAATCTTCCAGGAGATTCTATAGTTGAGGTGACAAGACGGGACGTATGCATCTTAGCGGCGTAGGTCTGCTGGAACTACTTGGCTACATGCAAGACAACTGGTTGATTACCGGCTTTACTGACTCGCAGTATTAGAATAGGAAGAGTCAGAAGTCTTTCAAATGTACGGATGACCAAGTTCTTTGAAACCTTAAGATCCTTCGCTTGTCGTTGTTAGAAAATACATAAAGTCATAATGGTCCAGAATTGCAACTAATAATCTTTAGGCAAGAATCCTAATCATGGACTTGGTAAATAAAAGGCACTCTTGTAAAGGTAGGAAGTACTTACATGCAGCTGGGATCTTGAGATAATGTAATCAACGTGTCTATAGAACGTATGGGGAGATTCACCCGTATATGCATTCCAGATTCATTTCTGACATTACATCCACTATAGTTGAAAAAAGTTAGTTTATACGTCGATAAGGAAGAAAAATAGCGATAATTCAAGGCTTAAGCTTCGATCAATATTGTAAAAGACACCAAGTCACCTACTCCAGAACACTTCTTGTCCAAGATCAGCTCTCGCCCAAGTCTCTTCAACCAGTATCAATGCCTTTGTCATAGGTTTCGCAGGCAATGATAGCTTAAAATCTTGAAAACGAGTAACAATAAAACGACGGGCGGCCGCAATATCCACCTCGAAATTAGTAATGCTATTCAACATCGTTGTGCCACTTAATGCCGGACCATGGTTGTGACCAACACCTTCGTAATGGCTTAATCCCAAAGTTGCATCAATGGAAAATGTCTCCATTGCTGCTGTGGAGAACCGGAGCTCACTTGCAGAGATAATCATGACAATGGGTTGAAGACATCGAGTACCGGATGTTGAAGGGATCTTCTCGAGGAGGGATACGATATGTAATGCAAGCGATATCAAGGATTCCTCCGCCGAATGTGAAACTGGCAAAGATAATATTTCTTGGCGGTCGGGCTGCCGAGTCAGACAGATAGTAGGGAAGACGCGATATATCTCTAGGAGAGCGGCACACCTATATGCTTCTGCTAGCAGGATGTATTGCCTGACGGGCGTGTTCTCGTCACCAGCATCTACAAGCTCGGCTTCGGATGGTAAATTCACAGCCAGTAATTGCTCTTCCAAAAGCCGGGCTCTGTTAGTCCACTCGATGCTGGGGAAGACACTTTGTTGAAGTGGTAAAGAACTGAAGTCGAAGAAAGGATCATCAAGAGCAACATTTGCAATTGGATTGAACGTTGACTTGCGACAGGATCGAATCAATCTTCCTACCTGGGCCAATAAAGCTTGTACCTTCGGTGCGACTCCGGTCCATGGATGAGGAAATATTTGGCGATTTTCCGTATTTTTATTTGGGGTCGTGTGGCTTTCCACCAATATATCGTCCCCTAGCATGGCAATGTTCTCTTCATCTTCGACAAATCCAGCGAGTAAATCCCAGTATAAAATACATTGTTCGAAGAACTCATTCTGTCGGCGCGTTTTGCTATCAACATTCATACCTTGCCGAGCAAGCCGTTGCTTGTATAACCACTTGGCAGTTTTCAGGTGTGCCAGACCTAGATCTCGGGGATTATGCCATGCTGTGGTTTGACCAACCAGGAGCACAGTCAAGAGAGTCTTATCGATGTTGTCGTGGGAGTCCAATCCAGCTCGGCCCGATTGATACAAGCATCTAAATGTTTCTCGTTGCATTTGAATCCCAACGGTAGACATACGTGGGAAGTCATGCGAAAGGTACGCAGCGGCCATGCTTTGAATGGCGTAGTATATCGGTGCCGAGCCATCCCAGAGTTGGCCAACAGTAGAGCGGAATGGATTGAGCATGCCGTCAAAGGATGAGAATATTATACAAATATAACCGAAATAGTATTCCACGAGCATGGTTGGAAGATGAACAAGAAACTCAGGTACACTCGAGTTGTTCAATTGATGGCGAATGGCAGAAAGACTATCAGTGAATACTGGAGCAAGCTTCTTCTTGATTGTGACATCGCGGCCCTGGTCAGACTCACTTCCGCTTCTTCCACAGTATTCATCATGTTCAACCATTTTAGAATGGTCTTGCTTTGAATTAGATTCCGTAGGTTTTTTACCAGGGGATGTATTCACGGAGGGCATTGAATCCACCACCAGTTTTCTTTCCAGAGCTTTTGCTGAAGGTGGGAGTGATCTGTGAGTATTTCCAACTAGAACCTTTTCATGTTTCGTCGACCAAACTAGTCGTTGGGAAGCATAGCAACACTCTGCCTTTCTTTTGAGACATTGAAGACAATGCGGCTTTTTTTCATCACATTTCAACTACTGTCAAGTCAGTAGTGAAACTATTGTGTTTCTAACAGGTAACAAGTGAGGCTTACACGCTTAGCCTTGCATCTTTGACACCCCTGGCGGGATTTTGGGGCTCGACGAGGATTGGTTGGGCACACCCGACCTCCAAATGAAGAAGGAATTGTTTCGGAAACTTTTGTAGTTGGAGAGGTATTCATTTGTACAGCGATAACAGTGTTGATTGGATGAAAGTTAACTCGCAAGTACGAACAAAAAGTAATCCTCAACAGCAAGATATACTTGATGTGAACGGAGTAATTTCAATAAATACCCTCAAATTATGGGAGAACAAGAATCGCAAGTGGGGTTTGGCAAGGAAAGATCACGTGACGAATCACTGGCGCTAATGACATATCAAAATGAGTCTCAGAGAATAAGGTTGTTACTATCAGACAACCGCTCTTTTACTTCATCCTTTCCCGACTCATAGTACCTGTACCTATGGATTTGACATGAGAACATCCAAGAGACCCTGAAACTAGGACATAACGTCTGTGCTCTTGCTTCCAACACTCTTCGCAGACACACAGTCATTTCATCACTTTGGACCAAAGATTCTGGATAGCCCTCAGGTCTTTCTCGGGACGATTTATAGCTGCCCCCAACCAATATGGTTCTTTAGGGATCCCGGTGTTGTCTTCCGAATCTTCTTTTAACATGTCTCTCAAACAACAAGCAAGGACTTGTAGAAGTGTGCTCAGACTCCTCACGTGATTGGGAAGCAATTCTGAAACTCTATGGATGTACGGGTATCATCTGATTGCAATTCGTCTCAAGTGCATAGGGAGTAGACTGGAACTCTAATCCTTCTCAGCACATATGAATCACGTGTGTTTTTGGGACCCACAACCATCAAGCTTCATAGAATCATATCTTGGGTCCCGGTCCACATGACCGCCATTGTCTACCAGCTAGATGCTTCTCGTATTGTGCAGTGTTCAGCAATCATTGCTGTTTCCGAGGTCGATTAGTACTTCGTTGGAATCATATTATATTTATTCCCCCATTGTTCTAGAAGCTCATTAATCTACGAAGGCCCGGGCGTAAGGTTGTATCGGGAAAAACAGCAAACATTGTCAGAGTTTGAAACATTTCACGATTCGAATAAGGCTTTTGTATGGATAAAGTTCAAATTTCTTGTTTATATTCGAATTATTATTGGCGAAGTCTCTTGCTGCTGTCCCATATCTGTCCCATGTGTAGGTGTGATGCCAAAAACCCTGTAGTGTTGGATGCTTTCTTGTCAATTCGGAAGATTCCGATATTCCAGCAAGTGCCACAGACTAATCCACCTTGCAACGGAAATAGGAAACAACTGATGTAACTGAGCTTATGGAGTATCGGCAAACTTGGCAGTCACAGGATGTCGACTCGCAGTATCAATCTTATATCACTGACCAGCGCCTTACCTCGCCTCCTTTGTGCACCAGAAAAGGTAAACTTGTGATTGTTGACATACCAACTAGCTTTATTGTACAAAACCTAATTATTCGGACAAGCTCGTCATGGTAAACACGGGAAAACCATCAAAGGGATGCTACATATGTAGAGCTAGGCGGATCAAGGTGTGTTTCCTCCTCTCATGGTAAGATCAGAATATGGGTGTTGGTCCTAACCATTATCTCAGTGCGATGAGGGTAAACCGTCATGTATGAAATGCCTAAAGTCAAAACGAGAATGCCTTGGTATGATTGAGTTCCATTTGAAATGATCAGATCCAGCCAGTCGTTGACAAAAGCTACAGGATATCGCGACGATTATGAGCTTAAGCTTCGAGACAAAACCAAGGCCACCAAGCGGAAATCTTCTATAGCTTTTGACGCAAGCATCCCGACTTTCACCATAGACTCATACAACCACTCACCATGCCAAAGTGAAAGCAGTCGACCAACAAGGAGGAAAATCCATACACTAAATAATGTAAACATTTACAAAGCTATCGACTTGATCACAACCACCAGCCCTCCTGGTCTCTTACTATCTACTGATGGCATTCATACAGAGCTAAGCCGCTTGCTTAAGCCCTCAAGCGTCGATATTGAGCCGTCCGCGTCACTGAAAATGGTTGTCTCTTGCCAATTATCCCCCCCTATTAATGAACGAGCCACATGCTTTTTCTTATCTAATTTTGTTCTGCTTCCACGTGGACTCACAGGAAAAGGGAATTTGGATTTCCTCCTGCCACTCGTGTATGCTGCTAGATCAACAGAAACCACACTTATGCTTGCGTTAAATGCCGTCGCACATGTTGCTCTCGCGAACCAGCCAGATGCTAGGAAACTTATTCCTCTAGCCGACAGTAAGTATGTGATAGCTTTGAATCAAGTCAACAAAGACCTTCAAGATTCGGAAAAAGCGAAGCAAGATGCGACTTTGGCAGCAGTTTTTTTGTTATCCTTCTACGAGGTAAAATAATCTCATCGCCATTTTATACATAACGCTAACCAAGACTAGCAACTTAGCTCACATCCCATGTCTTTGACAGGATGGTTATCTCACATCAATGGAGCTGTAGCGCTGGTGAAGGCTCGGGGGCGAAGCCAGCTTGACACAAAGATTGGGCGCTCCTTATTTGACGCTGTTAGAAGGCACATGGTAGCATTTCATTTCCATATCATTTAACGAAACGAGACTGATTATAAATAGACTATCGAATGTATCAGCCGGTCAAAGTATGTCAAGGAAGGCGTCGATTGGTGGACATCGTTTGCGTTGGAAGATAAAGTTCAACATCAAGTATCCGTACTCAACCTCAAAGTAGCAAACCTACGCGCAGACTCCCATCGAATTTGCACCCTCGAAGCTCGCACATCAGAAAATGTCGAAAAGGTAGTAAACCACTTGGAGAACGCAAAACTAATCGAGAGAGAATACGTCGACTGGTATACAAATCTTCCCGACGAATGGACGCCTAAAATGGCAGCTTGGATTGACGACATATCGGAGAAAAACATCGAGTCTGCCACGTGCTATCCAGGAAAAATTGATATATATGGTGAGCTTTGGATGGCTACCACGCATAACATTGCACGCGCCTCGAGATTGTTTATTATCACGACTATCCTGCGATGTACTGCATGGCTTAATCCCGGCGTCGATTACAGGCTCACACCAGAATATGTGAATGCTTCGCAACAGGCAAGCTTACTGATCGACGATATCGTGTCAAGCATTCCGCTCTTCTTTGGCTGTGACATCCTACATACTGATATCCCTGTGGTCGAAAACTCGTATTTTCCCTGTGGGAAGGACAGTGGAATAAGTGGAAAGGGGGTAACGGGTGTTTGGGCAATATGGCCAGTATTTGCAGCAGCAGCCTCAGATTTCGCGACTAATACCCAGCGGTTATGGTTACGAGGACGACTTAAATACATTGCAGAGGATTTAGGGATACGTCAAGCTGAGATGCTACTTGAGGTATGATTGACTCTTTCTTCTCATCCTCGTTGTTAATTCCTCATAGTTGCAAACCCGGTATCCCTCAACGTTTATCTATAGAGATCAGGTCATGATTGAAGATCTCAAGAGGGCGAAGATGGATGGTATGATTGGAGACACTCCCGTCTGCATCTAGCCACAACGTATTGATGGGGTTATAAACATAAAGTAAATACTTGCAGACTACAATATCTTTCTATAGTATTTTATCTAATATTGAACGCCTTACAATCTCATGACTTGTGAGAAAAGACTTATCATCAATGCTCACGTTTCAGCAGTGGTATCTAGCTCTTTGACCCAAATCCGATACAAGCGGATAATTGACTCGGACATTACCCGACGAGTTACCCGATGGGCTTCTCAACCAACAATACTCTCGCCTGAGGCGCAAAGAGAATCAATGATTAATGTATACCTAGTGAAAGTTGTGAGAGTTTAGTCTTATATTCCCCTTTTAGATGGTTCGGAGCACTAGGACGTGAAATAAGACGTTGTGCTTTGTACGCCCCGTTAGGAATCCCCAACCGGACGTCCGACGAAATTGTTTCGTTTTGGAGGATGTAAGCTTAGAGTGAGGGCTTATTTAGTTTATGCTAAGTTCTATGGTATAGAATTGTGAAGTGCCTAGATAACCTTATATGTTACATTATTGTTGGGGGATGAATACATTGCCATTTAAATCACGTGTATGGTGACATTATTCTACTAACGTGTAGAGTCACGTGTTGAAGATAGCTCCCCGAAGCCATCGGCATGTGCCCTTATCCGCGATGAAGGGAAGGTATGTCATAGAAGTAGCTCCAGCTCCAAAAGTAAAAACCTTCAAGAAATCAAGAATCATAAAATCACCAATATCATTTAAACCAATCCTCCATTTTCGCCATGCCATTTGTAACCATAAACGGAAAATCCATTTTCTACACCATAACGCCGCAGACCGGAAACCTGAGTAATCCCATTACCATACTCTTTATCCACGGTCTTGGTTCCTCTTCTAGTTTCTACCACACGATTATCCCTGAGCTTTCTAGACTGTCAACATGCATCGCATTTGATACGCCTGGATCAGGACTTTCGAGTCTAGGTGGTCTACCACAAACGGTAGAATCGATCACCAATGATGCGGTCGCGCTTATCGATTCCCTCTCCGGCACGGCGGTTAATGAAAAGGTTTGGGTGGTGGGTCATTCGATGGGTGGGATGATTGCGTGTGAACTTGCTATCCGGTATCCGCGAGCTGTGAAGGGATTGATTTTATTGGGTCCGATTGATCCCAGTCCTGCTCTTAGTGAGATTTTTACGAAGAGGATCGCGACCGTTGAGACGGGTATGTGTAGTTTTGAGTACTGTTATTCTTTCGGATCATTTGGCTGAGTTGTGATATATAGATGGGCTTGAACCTCTCGCAGATTCTATACCCAAAGCTGCTACGGGTTCCAAAGCATCACATTCCCAACGCGCTTTTATTCGGAGTTTGATACTTGGCACGAGCAGTGCTGGTTACTTATCTTTATGTCAGGTTATAGCATTGGCTAAGAAACCAGATTATGCCAAAATTCAAGTACCTCTTATGATTCTCGCCGGCAGTGAAGATAAGACAGCTTCTTACGAGGGCTGTGTAAAAATTCATGATAATTTCGGTGTGTCTGCAGAGAAGAAGTGTATTCAGGTCCTTCCCGCGGTGGGTCATTGGCATGCGATTGAAGCACCGGAGGCTGTGGTGAGGGAAATCATTGATTTCTTTGATAAAAAAGATGATATGGAGCGTGATGAGAGGAGTTAGGAAAAATAGAGAGGGTTTAGTAGAGCTAGGATTGATTGTATGGAGGTCCAGCTTTACACAATTTTTATCTTGTTTATCTATGTGGTAGAAGACGATGTTAAGATTACCTGACCAAAGCACAAAATCAAACCAATAAAGAAAAAGAATTCAATTGTTTGACTATCCTAGTCGATGAATACACGCTATATCTGAGTAAATCCAACTTCCAAGTCCCCTTGAAGACAACTGCGTCAATACATGAGCGAAATGATCAGAATTCATAAGCCCTTCCGTCAAAAGAGATTTGAACTATTTTAACAAATTTATCCTCAAATAGACCGTCAAGATTGAGATCTGATCATCTGGAACGGATTCTAGCAGATATTCGTGAGTCTCTAGCATCCATTAGACCCATTCTTGCAAATCAAGAAAGATAATCACATCACACAGTCGTTGATTTTTTTCATAGCATCCTCTAATTTCAACTCCCCATCAGCTAATAGAATATTTCAAGAATCTACAATGAACTCCCAGTTCCTTGCACTTCCTACAAGTAGTTCACCAGCGCATAGCTTCTGAAGCATGCGATCAACAAAATAAAGGTGTGTCAATTTTTTCCTGAACGAGGTTTAAAAAGAACACAACATTACAACATCCAAAAAATGCTTTCGAATGATCTGTATTCACTCTCGTATTTACGAAAAATCCATCCCCAAAACTGAGGTTAGAGCCAGCCACAGAAAAAAGATTCGGCCGACCTTTGCAGCTTGAGAGCCATTCGCGTTCAGACATCTCTGATGCAATGTTCACACTTGTGAACACCCGATTAGGAGCACGGCCGCCCTTCCATGTTTCCCAAATGTACTATGTTTTTTCCAACTTGCCTGTAAAAGAAGTGAAGAAAATGGAAACGAATTGTGAGCAAGGATCTCCCTCTCTGGAATGTACTGGCAAGATGCTAGTTCGATGCTAAAAACTTTTCAATAAAGATGGAATAGACCTCTCACAGATGTATTTGATGGAAGCTGTGCACATGCCATCCGGGCCTTCAAAGATAAGTATGGAATAGTCCCGTGCGGATATCTTTCAAGTGCGTACCTGAAATGTGACGTTTCTGAATATAAAGTTTGAGCTTCGGCAATGGTGACAGCGGCTGTCTCATAATGGAAAATACTCAGGGCGATTTGTGGTAGTTCGGCATGATACTGTCAAAATAAACTTTTCCTTCCCGAAAGACTCCGTAAGCATCCATCCGCCAGCGGACTATTTGATGATGATAATGTTTCCAAAGCTCCCTCTCCATGATTATATCAAATGACATCTATCAATGCCCAGCTTGTTGAAGGCTGCCTGTAGATTTGCTTATACATAAAACAAATCGTCTCCGTAGTCACCTTGGTGAATCTCGTAAGTCTGGTATTTACATGTATACTTATACACGTAAACTAATTTACCAGTTTGTGAAATAGTGCACGCATGTAAACTTATACACTACTGAACCCCAGAACTGATCGTCTTCATCCATCCCATGTGATAGTCATTACAGCACGGCTCCTTCTATAATCCATTTTTCTATTTTCCGCTTATCCGCAATTTTAAAAATAAACTCGTTGTAAATAGTTCGTATGCCAAAAATGGCTATTCCTTGAACTCTGTAGCTTGTATTGTAATTTTTGCTTTATTAGCGAAGTGAAGGAGGTCGGTACGAAAAATGCTTGAAGCTGATATTCTAGACGAGATTCGTGCGAATATCATTCTTGTGCAGATCTGTGAAGCTGTATATCGTATATACATACATATCTTCGATGCAATTCTACCCGGTGGTTTTTGACGAGAAGTTTAGAAAAGAAGTTCACAGACAACGTAAATTTCTGATTTGTCTGTGTAGAAGCCATGAACCCAGCTTGATCATAGCTCTTGGTTCTTACTCAGGGTCATGGAGAACTCCTTGTTGCCTTGACTCGGATGCCAATTCCATTCCTAGACTGGCATATTAACAGTACGGCAATCACGGCAGAACCGGAAATTTCGGGCATCCTCAGATCGTTGCACGTACCTCATCGGAACCTCACTCTGGAATCATTTGTTCCTAATCGTAAAAAGGGCCGTGATTTCCATACTGTTTCCACCAGATAAACAAATTAGTGTAGGGTTTTGAACTCATGCTCAAAATGCCCTTGTAATTGAACGTGAAATCGCACAAATCGTGCGCGGGAAGGCGATATAATTATGAGTAACAAAGGGTATAAATGGAAAATACCAAATCAGCCTATGGTCAGCCTGTCAAATCGAGAACGACAAAACGCCCTCGAACGGCATGGAACAGATCAAACATGCGTCGGTTATCGTTTTGTCTTAACCTTGCTGTGGCTTATATCATCAACCTAAATCCTGACGATTTCGATTATTTCTTCAGTATAAACGCGCATGGAATGCTTCTTACATGCGAGTTGCAACGAAGATCGTCATAAACCATGTCGCTACGGTAGGACTCTTCCCCGGGTTATCCGCTAACCGAAATAGTGGCGATGTGACCCCTAGTCCGTTCATTAAGGTTTAGCGTCTTCTGCTTTTGGCTTTGTTAATTGCATATACGGTTCTTGGCATGACTGGCATGCTTGGAGATCAACGTACTTAAAGTGAAAGCCCAATTGGAATCTATCGGATCAGCCTTAAGGCTGACTTTAAAAGGGATTTTCTCATGGATAGTAATTAAATACCAATAAGTAATCATGAAGACTCGCCCAGAAACAAATGATTTTTTATTGAATATGCCCTTGGGCACCTCAAGAGCGCGGTGATGCTTCGCGTTTGTATAACCCTCGTAGACTTACTGGACTCAATTCATCGCAGCTTCTAGTCCCAAAGTGAAACAGCCGGACAACCTGAGATGAAGCAGAAGAGACCGCGGTCCAGAGAATCTACTATGGCCCAGTAAATCAATTGATTTACGAATCAGATTGAGTACCGTGAGATGAACAATTATCATTGGTCGTTCAGGATTGATCTGTTTCGTGTTTGGATAACAGTGGAAACATGATGATTTTTACCAAGAAATTGGCTTCAAGAGTTCATAGAGAATTATTCCACACCCTTAATGAGATTTGCAGGGTGCAATCTTATCATGATGAGGTAATTCTGGGAGTAGACAAGCCATGATTGTAAAGCGAACCTGTGTCCATATTCAATATCGGAATTATGAAATTCCCATCATACCAATGTATCCACTTTCCACGCCCAACGCTCACAAATGGGGAGCGGAAAATCTAGTACCCATTTTCTGAAGCTTTTTGTAATCTTGATACAGCACTAACGGTTGTATGTCGTATTAATCTGTTTGCATATTTTAAATGAAAGGGGGCCTTATCCGAGCAGACTTACAAATCGCTTTTGAGAGCTTGGCATGCATTGTCAAAACATCGTCCGACAATGATGTTGAGTAGCTCGGACCGGACCAGTGTCAGCAGTCTTTTCAGGCATCGCGGTGACAACTTGCGTGAAAGTTGAAGACACGCATGTGGAAAAGCTACTGTAGTATTCGCAGCCCTTATATTGGGAGTGTTTTCCCTATGGGGTCAAATTGAACTTCAAGAACAACCGAGAGGTTTCCTTCACCTTGATTGCGCAAAACCATCATTCTATCACCAAATTAAGTTAGGATATTTCTTTTCTGATTGCTAATCAACAAGCTTTCGAGGTCAGCCCAAAAATATAATCTTCTACACTTTTCCCACAACCCCTGTAGATGATCTGCATCGCATCGCGGGATAGCAGGGGACCAAACAAAAGGCGGATACTGAAGAAGAAACGAAACTATGACTAGTACCAATTTGTATTTCAATCTCGCGGTGTCAAAGCGTCTAGAACGCCCCTTTGTCTTAGGTGGGGATCCGTGCCTAGATAACTCCACCAAATCATCTATCGACCCTTTGAATAATAAGGAAACAATAGATAGAAATAATTATCAGCCGCATTGAATTGGGCTTATATTGACATGCAACATAAATGAAGTTATTTACGAGGGTTACAGTAACAAATATCTGCTTAGTTTAACAGAATTGGATATAGTCTCGGGGCCCATTGATTCGACATCAATCGTACCTGGCCCAAGCAAATCTCCACTTCTTCACAACGTCCACGCCTCTGACGAATGGGCCATCACAATTAGCATCAAGCAAGAGCTATCAGTGCAAATATCCGCTTCCTTCTACTCCTTCCAGCGAGTAGTAAAAAAGTGCGACTACACATTCCCGTGTTTCAAGTCTCATTCAATAGTGTCATGCCTGCTAAAAACGTAAAATTAGGATAGAGACCCAAATTTTTGAATCTCGCCCACCCCTACCATGAGGAGTTAGCGCATTCCAGAGCTTGAGCGTTCCGAATATTGCGATTATTCCAAAAGAGTAAACCACATTGGTGCTCAATCACGAACCTATACTATGTGGATAGGGTAGATGCAGTTGAAACGAGATGTAGGTAAAAAGAAAATGTCGCTTCCAGAAAGTATCTGTGGGCATGTGAAGACCTCGCTCTGTATATATTTATATCGTGAAGTACTCATGAATTGGCATTTCACACTTTCGTTCTCCCAATCTTTCATACCAACCTATTAATTTTTTTCAAACCTTTCACGACCTCGAGCACTCCATAGTAATAGCGCGGGTCGCATAATTTCTCAAGATGGATGTTATATTATTCGGAGATCAAACAGTGGACTGCCAGTCTTTTCTCAAGAAAGCACTGCGTCGCAAGAACTGTCCTATCCTAAGCACTTTCCTAGAACAAGCCCATGCCGCTCTTCAAGATGAACTTTCATCCCTTCCATCGACTTCTCGACGCCATGTTGCTGTATTCTCGAGCGTTTCTGAGTTCACTGAGCGATATTTTGAAGCAGATCATCCGGATTTGGCCGTCGAAAGTGCGATCACTTGCTTGGCACAATTAACACATTTCATTGGGTATGTATAGAAAATTGCGCAGTAATTTAATGGAGCTACTTGGGCTAACCAACTCTTGCAGTTTTTTTGAGGAACATCCTCTAGCATATTTAGAACCCTCCAATACAGAAGTACTTGCAGTCTGCACCGGCTTGCTTGCCGCGTCCGCAGTCGCATCTTGTAAATCACTTACATCTCTCATTCCCCTAGCTGTGCAAGCAGTGCGCATTGCCTTCAGGCTGGGATCAAGAGTTGCAGTAGTTGGAAACCAGTTGGAGAATGCGAGCGACAGACAGAAGACTTGGTCAACAATCGTAATGGGGATAAGTCCAGAAGTAGCAGAGCGTGCCTTGGAAGAATTCAACGAGTCAAAAGGACTTATTCAATCAACAAGATTGTACATTAGTGCCATTGGTACCGCGTCAATCACAATCAGTGGAACACCTACCATTCGGGCTCAGTTGTTTGAAACTTGCGACGCATTTCAAAACCTTCAACGACGCGAAATTGGCATTAGAGGACCATATCATGCTGCTCACCTTTATACCCCACAAGACGTCGAGAGAATATTGTCACCAGAAATCATCGAAAGCCTAAGCAACTATTCGTCAGTCCTCCCCCTGGTTGGCACCGCCGCACACAAGGAGAGCATTCCAACCGTCGACCTATTCAGGAATTCCATTATGGAAATTTTGGCAGAGCAGGTCAAATGGGACCGATTAGTGAAAATCGCTGTTGCACATGTTCGAGAATCTAAACATAACGAAGTTAGAGTTCTTGCCATGGGACCAACCGCCCTCGGAAATAGTCTCATCTCGGCACTCAAAAATGGTGGTGGGTTGAAGTTGTCAATGGAGGATCATATTTCATACTCTATGGAAAACACCATTCCAAGAGGATTGACTGGTAGAATGTCTGAGTCTAAAATTGCAATTGTGGGGATGTCAGGTCGATTCCCCAATTCAGCTGATCATGAAGCATTTTGGGCACTCCTCGAACAGGGGCTTGATGTTCACCGAGAAATACCTGCCGATAGATTCGATGCTAAAGCACACTTCGATCCCTCAGGGAAAGGAAAGAACAAATCTCACTCCCCATTCGGTTGTTTCATCAATGAGCCGGGAAAGTTCGACCCTCGATTCTTCAATATGTCTCCCCGAGAAGCTATGCAAACCGATCCAATGCAGCGTTTAGCCATATCCACTGCCTATGAGGCTATGGAAATGTCAGGATTCATAAGAGATCGAACTCCTTCCACACAAGCACATAGGATTGGCACCTTCTATGGCCAAACTTCGGATGATTGGCGTGAAATTAACGCCGCTCAAGACATTGATACATATTTCATCACGGGTGGTGTTCGAGCTTTTGGGCCCGGAAGAATTAACTACCACTTCGGTTTCAGTGGTCCATCATACAGCGTAGACACTGCTTGTTCGAGTAGCATGGCTGCTATCAATTTAGCAGTGACTTCTTTAAGAGCCGGAGACTGCGATACCGTATTCGCAGGTGGTATGAATGTTATGACGAATCCAGATATTTTCTCTGGTTTATCCAAAGGTCAATTCTTGTCCAAAACCGGGTCCTGTAAGACCTACGATGACGGTGCCGATGGTTATTGCCGTGGCGATGGTGTTGTTACCCTCATCCTAAAGCGGCTTGACGATGCGGTTGCTGATCAGGATCCAATTCTTGGAGTCATCGCCGGTATTGCAACGAATCACAGTGCGGAAGCCATCTCCATAACCCACCCTCATGCAGGTGCGCAAAAGTTTTTATTCCAGAAAGTAATGGACGAAGCTCGAGTCGATATCCGAGACGTAAAGTACGTTGAAATGCACGGAACTGGAACTCAAGCAGGTGACGGTGTGGAAATGGACAGTGTTTCTTCCATTTTCGCACCATCAAATAAATTACGCCGTCGTCTCGATCAGCCATTGTTCGTTGGCTCTGTGAAAGCCAACGTTGGCCACGGAGAAGCTGTTTCGGGTGCAACTGCTTTGGTGAAGATCATGATGATGCTCAAGAAAAGCATGATTCCACCACATTGTGGTATTAAGACGAAAATCAACCAGACATTCCCAAAAGACTTGAAAGATAGAAACCTTAACATGGCCTTCAAACCAACACCATTTCCTAGACCTACAAATGGCAAGCGATATGTCTTCATGAATAACTTTAGTGCAGCAGGTGGTAATACTGCCACGCTACTCGAAGACGCACCGATCAGACAGATAGAGGAAACTGATCCAAGAACATCGCATGTTGTCATTGTTACAGCCAAGTCTCTTGCATCTTTTAGGAACAACGTTCAGAAGATCTTGAGCTGGTCAAGAGATCAACCCAGCTCATGTTTACCAAGTCTGGCATATACCACATCTGCTCGTCGTTATCACTACCAGTATCGTATCGCGGTTGACGCCAAGGACTTACAAAATGTTCAAAATGCGTTAAGCTCTTACACAGAAGGCCCCCATACTCCGGTATCGAATGTGAAGCCAAGAGTCGCTTTTGCTTTCACTGGACAAGGATCACATTATCTTGGGATGGGCAAGGCCCTCTTCCACGATGTGAAACAATTCCGCCGCGACATCGAGGATTTTGATCAGATGGCACAGACCCAAGGTTTCCCATCTTTCATTGGACTCATTGATGGTAGCATAACTGACCTAAAAATTGCTTCTCCAGTGATGACCCAACTGGCTATTCTTTGTGTAGAAATATCCGTTGCTGCACTTTGGCAATCATGGGGTATCGAGCCAACAGCCGTTGTTGGTCACTCCCTAGGAGAGTATGCTGCTCTCCAGGTTGCCGGTGTTATCTCCACACATGATGCCATTTCTTTGGTCGGCAATCGTGCGCAACTGTTGGTTTCCAAGTGTACGGTGGGTAGTCATGGTATGTTGGCAGTTCGGGCAAGCTTTGCTGCAGTGCAACCTTTCTTGTCAGATATTGAAGTTGAGAAGGCTTGCATTAATGGCCCGGAAGAAACAGTTTTCTCAGGTACCGTTGATAACATGAACCGCGTCAAGGAGATTTTGACCGCACAGGGTTTCAAGAATACCATGCTCAATGTACCTTACGCATTCCACTCAGCCCAAGTCGAACCTATTCTGGAGGATTTCACTCAGTCTGCAAAATCAGCTGTTTTCCATCAACCAAGAATTCCAGTCATGTGCACGCTTCTCGGAACAGTCGTGGAGGATTCAGGTGTATTCGGCCCAGAGTACCTTGCTAGACATTGCAGGGAAAGTGTCGACTTCCTAGGAGGTGTTACTTCTGCTCTGAAAGATGGAATCGTTGATGAGAAGACGTTGTTTGTCGAGATTGGCCCACATCCAGTATGCTCCAACATGATAAAGGCCATCGTCGGCACAAGTACCATCACTGTGCCATCGTTGAGCAGAAACGCCGATGCTTGGACAACAACCGCTACTTCTTTGGCAACTCTCTTTAATGCCGGGCTTGACCTCAATTGGAACGAGTACCATATCAACTTTAAGAACGCTCATGAGGTTCTTGATCTGCCAGCATACTCTTTCGATGAGAAGATTTATTGGATCGACTACCGCGAAAATTGGTGTCTCACTAAAGGCGATAAACAATTGGTCGCTCCTTCCGCTGCAAAGCAAAGCTTCTCCACAACCACCGTGCAAAAGATTCTCTCCGAGAATGTTGATGGTGATAACATCAATGTTGTTGCGGAGTCTGACCTTATGGAACCTAACCTACGAGCCGCCATTTCCGGGCACTTGGTTCATGGCCAACCACTCTTCCCGTCATCCATTTATGGTGACATGGCTCTAACTATCTGCGATTATGCACTCAGGCTTGCTCAGCCAGATGCCAAATCTGTGGGCTTCAATGTTGGGAGTATGGAAACACATAAACCATTGGTCCTCGACAACACTGCCAAAACCCATCTTCTTCAAATCGAGACCAAGCTTGATCTTGCTCACCGACGTGGAACTGTCAACTTCCGAACATTTGGTGAAGATGGCAAGCCGGTTGAACAAACCAAGTGTGAAGTAACCCTTGAAGATTCATCCTCGTGGCTAAAGGACTGGGATCGTCGCAAGTTCCTTGTTCAAGGCCGAATTGATAATCTGATGAGCCACAAGCAAGTTCACAAGATCCAAAGAGGAATGGCTTACAAGCTATTTGGCGCACTTGTTAACTACGATCAAAGATATCGCGGAATGGATGAAGTTTATCTGTGGAGCGAGCAATGTGAGGCAACCGCCAAAGTACAATTTCAGACATCTGACAAGGACGGCAAATTCTTCATGAGTCCATACTGGATTGACAGTGTTTGCCACATCTCCGGATTCATAATGAATGCGAACGATGCTGTTGACTCCACCAAGCACGTCTACATTTCCCATGGATGGGAGTCGATGAGATTTGCCAAAACGATGTCAGCCGACAAGGAGTACAGATCTTATATCAAGATGCAGAAGGTACCAGGTGGAGGTGAAATGGTTGCTGGTGATGTGTATGTCTTCGAGGGCGACGAAATTATTGCAGTTGTTGGTGGTATCAAATTCCAACGTGTACCCCGCACCCTTCTCCAGACTTTACTCGCACCAAAATCCGTCCCTGCTCGTGCTGGGGTCAAAGGAGCCCCGGGTCCAGCCAGGACTGCTACACCAAAACCATCCAAGGTGATCTCCAAAGCTAGCCTCAAAGTTGTCAGCAAACAGACCTCAAAGGGCATCTTTGCAAAAGCACTGACCATCATGGCTGAAGAGATCGGATGTGATGTTGCCGAGTTGGCAGGTCCCATGCGATTCTCCGATATGGGTGTCGACTCTCTTCTTGGTTTGAGCATTTCTGGTCGATTCCGTGAGGATTTGGAAATTGACTTCCAGAGCAGTGTCTTTGAGCATGAGCCAACTGTAGATCATTTGAAAGCTTACATGACCAGATTTGAAGACGAGAACGGTGCTGAGAGTTCTGGAATGTCCACCCCTGAAATGGTTTCTAGCCATTCGAGCGATATTGGGGATGACTTCATTGATCTGAACGATACTTATTCAGAGAACTCGTCTGTCGATGGTGATAATGACAACGCAATGATCGTTCAGATAATAAGATCTACGATCGCGGAAGAAATGGGAGTCGAGCTTGAGGAGATAACTGATAACACAGATCTTGCTACCATGGGAATGGACTCGCTTATGAGCTTAAGCATTTTGGGTGCACTTAGAGAAAAGACTGGCCTGACTCTAAACTCCGAGTTGCTGGTCGAGAATACCAGTGTGGAAAAAATCGAGACAACCTTGGGCCTAAGGGCAATCAAGCCAAAGGTTGTTGAGATAAAGAAGACGACAAAGATCTCCCAAGTGTCTTCTGCATCTGTCCAACCAGCTCCTCCAATGCAAGTGGCCAGACCCATTAATCTATCTCAATACCCACCATCAAAATCTATCCTCCTACAAGGTAACCCGAAGACGGCAACACGCACACTTTTCCTCCTTCCTGATGGTTCCGGTGTCGCTTCTTCATACACCCCGATTCCTCAGATCGACGCAGATCTAGCCGTGTTTGGTCTGAATTGCCCCTTCATGAAAGACCCGACAGAATTTAATATTGGCGTTCCTGCCGTCACCCAAATTTATCTCGCCGAAATCCAGCGTCGTCAACCACGTGGTCCTTATCTTCTTGGAGGATGGTCTGCCGGGGGTGTACTTGCGTATGAATGCACGCGTCAACTGATCGCCAAAGGCGAGAAAGTCGAAAAGCTTGTCTTGATTGATTCTCCCTTCCCCGTTGGTCTCGAGGCTTTACCGGCTTCCTTTCACCAATACTGTGCCAAGATTGGTCTTCTCGGTGGCGGTGGGCTTGAGTCATTACCAAAATGGCTCCTTCCACATTTCTTCTCCACTGTCCGAGAACTTACAGCCTATTCTGATCATTTGGGCTCTTTACCCTGCATAAACACGACAAATATGCCACAAACTATCACGATATGGGCTCGCGATGGTATTGTCCACAACGAAGATGATCTAAAGCCAGAATGGGATCCCAAAGTGAGGATGCCAAACTCTATGGACTGGTTGACTCATGATCGCAAAGATCTGGGACATAACGGTTGGGAAAAGTTAGTTGGTGAAGGAAATGTCAAATGCATGAGCACGTCTGGGAATCATTTCACGATGATGAGAGATCCAATAGTAAGTTTATTGAAGTTCTACAATATGCGGGGTAATTCGCTGACTCATCAACTTAGACACGTGATTTGGCCAAGCTCATGAAACAAGCTCTCGAAATATAAAATACAACATCAAGAATAAATCTTACTCTAAACCGACATGCTGGAGTTACTAATTTATGTTTAATATTTTCTTCTGTTACGGATATCCTTTCGGTTTCTTATATTGGGCTGTCTGGAGTTTACTGTCAGAAATTCACATGGTACAAATTCCACGATTCCAACGCATTTGCATTATTTACGAATACAATGTCTTTTTTTCATGGACCTCGTTTACCATTTGGTGGAGTTCTGAGTATGGGGGAGGTTATCTTGAATGCTTCGTATACCTAATTATAGCAACCAATAGACTTATTGAATCTTAATTACAAACTAACCTGGGAGCACTCTACTGAATCGTGACGTTGAATATCTTTCCTGATGCATCATTCTCAACTTCGTATCTACAAAACTCAATGGTAGCTCCAGTAAGGAAAGTTCATTGTCTGCAGTTCAACTGACAATAATCGACTTAGTTAACATCAAAATTGATGGGATGCCTTTAGAGACAGCTTATGCTGGAGTGAGTCCATAAACCAATGCTTACAGTACTCCGGAAGGACTGACCTCTTGTAGAAGAGATCCATGACAAGGTCTGGCTACTAGTCTGTCGCTTTTTCATCGTTATTGTTCTTATTAGCGACAACATATAATGAATTCGTTTCCTTCAATCATCTTCAAAAGCTTCATTGACCTTGTTGCCAAAGTTAGTCTAGCTAGGGTGTTATTTGCAAGTTCTCGCGAAATGTTTGGATCAAACATTTTGTTACACATCCAAGCATATCAGTCTCTTTAGCTTACACATTATAAATAATCTTTCGTTAGTAGCTTTATTCTTTATACACACTTTTTTATTCAGAACCGAGTCAGTTGTTCTCTACCATAACATACTCCCATGCCAGTTGTAGCTATTCTCATCTCAATATTCCCCCTTTGTTCTTTCCATTAACAAAGGGCGTTACCCAGACATGATTTCGCAAAGGCTCAAGGAAGCACCAAGTAATCATGGTGTATACGTCTATCAATATTTTTCTTAGGGATATCCGAATATCGTGATATCACCGGAGAAATTTGAAATATTATCGTTATTTCTTTTTTGTCGTTCGCTTTGTAATGATTATTACATTTAATTACTATAAGATCTTAGTTTTTGTTTATCATTTTAAATATCTTTTTTTGAGTTTTGCATCTTCATACATCTCTAAAGGAAAAGCCATCAAGAGATCCTGCCTTTTGGAACAACTTCATGAATGAACCATTACACGAGCATCGAAAATTGTATTTACCAGTAGTTCATTTGTTATAAAGTTCTTCTTCGGCACGATTTCACATTTCTTAAATACCACTCTGGCCAAGATTTGTCAAGCTATGTTCACTAAAGATTTATTAAGACTCGAGAGGAAAGCTAGATATATCATCTATGAATTATTTTTTTTACTTTGTGAACTTTTTTATGCGAAATTGAGTGAGTAATATCTTATTATATTCCTTTATTATAAATTTAAGTTTTTTTTTATCAAGAGTATAATCAAAATTGAGTTATTATAAAATATATATTTATATAAATATAAACTTTATAGAAGTAATATTTGTTATATTAAAATCTTTTTAGATTCAAAATATGACTTAGAATATAAAGGATTATTTAGATTATTTTTGATTTTCAAAAGTTTGTTTAGATTAAATATCATTTATATAATATTAATAATGATAATATATTATTACTTTTATTATATTTTTTTTGTATATTTTTTAACTTTTAAGAATAATTCAATTTGTTAATTAAGCCTCTTTGTTATCGTTTATATTTTTTGTTATTATTATATCAGAAAATTTTATAAATTAAATGAATTTTTTGAATATTAATCAATCCGAAATATTTACATCTTGTTGAAGATGGCTCAAATAAAACTGTGCTTCCTTCTTTAATTTTCTCTCGAGAGTGCCATCTTAACCATGTTCATACCCTGGATATGTAGAATATATTGTTTTAACACCCTCTGTCTAAGATATCTGTACATAATCATTCACTGCTCAGAAGTAATTAAGTATTCACAGCTCGATGATTCACAAGTTGGGATTTTCCACATAATACCACGACACTAAAGACCCCCAAGCGCGAGATTTCTCCTATCCGAGATATATATAAGAGTTCAACGTTCTAACTAAACATGCTAAGCAAAATAGTAAAAAACGAAGAGATATGTCCGCTTAGGAGCACTCAGAACTTTAGAGGCCTATCTACGTGGAGGGTAGTCACGTTGCAATACCCTATAGCCTTTCATCAACGTGTCATGAACACAAATATTTTCACTTCCAAAGCTAAGTCTTCGTCTTTGATACTTAATCTTCGACAATAAACGCTCTCAACGATATTGTATATTTGTATTTGACACTAAAATCATTATATGTAGATTAGATATATGCCTAGGTACTGTATGCGAAACAGATTCAGCCAGATGGGCACTAGAATTGCATTGACTAGCATTTGATTGCTTTGTAAGCTTTAAAAATTTGTTTGAAGAGATTGAATAGATCTAATAGCTGTTCTAGATATACAACAATCGTTCGATCTCGGGTCAAATACTCATCCTAGTTTATACTCACGACAAAACCCCGACCCGTCCACTCCTCTTCTTCTTGCCGCGTGACCTCTTGGGTAATTAGCCGTCCACTGATTATCTTTGGATTCAATCTTCCTCATCTCTGTGCCTCATCTCGTAAATCCTCTCATAACCCCTGAGCTGCATATTTAATAAATCACAAAAATCAACGTACTTTTCTCTTTCTCTTGCTCTTTCACCTACCTGAACACAGCCAGATCCTCGAACTTCCTTCTGGCAATACATGGTTGGCAACAACGGCTGTTCTTCTTTAAGACAAGTGCAAGTATGCGCTGTGTTACAACGCCGGGCCTAGAATAACTTACGGTAGGTACTGATGCATTGCTTGATATTCAACTCTAGCCAAGTACTTAAGGTACAGATAAGTTGAAAGGTGGTTAGGAAACCTAAGGATAAAGAGTGTATATGGTATCGATTGTGAATAATCATCTTCACTTATATCAACACTACCGTCCGATATATCCGTTAGAATATGCTCCTCAGAACAGCAAGAGAATATCACCCAGAAAACTTAAGATTCTCACCAGATTAAAGGCAGCGTTGTCTTATCGATAGGATCTGCAAATTTTCTCAACTTGAAATGCTTAAAGTATCCCTAAATACTTGTTATTTATATAACATGATCATGAAAAATTCTGACAGAAACCGAGTATCTATTCACCATGGACTTCGCTTTTTGTCCTATTTTCTCGATTCCTTTACATATAAGAGATAGTCCGAGTATGATCCCAAGCATGGGGGCTCCATATTGATTTAACTAAGTATATCCTCCCTTTATCTATTAGTCTCGACACTTAGCATCTGTTATTATCCCAGTGAATAACAAGTTCAGTCATACACACCACCATAGGCTTTCGAAAATAATCGATTATTCAGAAGTAGAAGAGAAGTCTTCGCAACTAGATTAATGCTCGGCTTTTTGAAGGCCACCTAGCAGCCCTGAGCTGAAGTTTATGCATATATTTCATATGTGACATGCAGTAGCGTGTATCCGTGTATATATGTTTGTGTTTATATTTATATTCAACTCTTGAATAGTATCGACAAGGAAGTGCTAAATGCTAGGCCTGTTAGACCTATTGTTCATCATGACGTGCTATTACCATATGAGTGGTCTAAATAGTATAACATAGTAGATCTACAGGCTTTTTTCGCATAGATACCAGGGGCGACAGTATAGCCGGACATCTGATCGTGAAGACTTTCTATCATGATCACTTCATGTGTTTATCGTCATTCATATCTTTCCGCTGCCGCTATTCCATCATCTTGGATTCCGATTCCGGTGAATATCGTTATGGTCTTCCCCTTTTAGACGACACACTTTTGACATAAACGAATAAGGAAGCCTTGCCCATCCGTCTCTCAGATAGACCTGCAGAATGTTGTTCTATAAATTTCTTTATTTGTTGCATGGCTGAAAGTACTTGGAGTTGTATATATATATATATTTGCGGAAACTCTATTTCGCACTTACTGTGTGGATGATTGAAGCAAGACTCTGTGTAAACAACTTCGGTGCCTCCGGTGATCTGATTTCATGTACAGTATACCTTGCGATTCTAGAGTTATTGATCTAACTCTACAGTATAACAACATTCCCGCACATCGAAATCGAATATCCAATAGGAATAAGAAATAACAATGACCTTCGGTACCAAATGCCTCGATGGTGGAGGTTGACATGAATCATTACTACAAAACATCTCGCTTTTAGTGTCCATCCTGCGCTGACCTTCTCTCCCCCAACCACTTGAAGGATAGGAAGTAGATGACAAAACAAACTTTGGTATCCGCCATCTCCATGGCCCAAGATATAAAGACATACTCCCCCAAGAGGTATTACTAGCACTTACCATCCCCTTCCTCATCCTTAAAATAATCCAAATCGTTCATTCCTCTTCGGATCTCCAGCTTCGCCTCTCTCGAGTCAAAGGTAGGAATCTCACTAAAGTATCTAACCAGAGATTCAAACCATAAACCCCTCTCCCGACCACAAACCCACATCCCCAAAATCCACATCTACATTCGCATATGAAACCGACCCTATATGCAAACCCCCCCTCTCCCTCCAAAACTTTGTTGCACATCTAACAACTATTTACTCCAAAACCAGCAACCAATCAATCCCCAAATTCATCATCCAATCTATTAATATTCACTCTAAAATCACCAAATACTTTTTGTTGCACATCTGAATATTGTTTACTTGGGACCAGAGAACCAATCATGTATCTGGATTTCTTTGAGGTAAAGAAATGAATCCCATGGATTCTGTACGTACAGATGAGGCGAAGGGATGGGAAGGATGATGGTTCGCTGGCATGTATAATTAGATAAGTGGAGAAAATCTGCCGTTGTGGACACACCGCTCTTTTGGGGTAGGGTACTCGGTGAAGGATCACGTTATTTGCGGGTAGAGTGGATCTTTTCTTAAGACTCTGGTAATTAATTGGAGAAGTGATTACATGGTAAAATCTGTTCCTGCATCACAAAATTGATTAACGGTGATGAATATAAGATTGCTCGAGTACGCGACGCAAACGAAAGTAATCAATGAAGTAGGGGGAAAAGCACAAAACAACAACAACATAAAGGCAAAACTTATGATATAGACGAACTAACAAGAGCTCAAAGGTATCATTTCTTTCTTTCCAACACCCAGAATCCATAAAACATCACCACTGAATATCGTATCCCAAGTAATTCTTGCACCCTCCTTCGCCCTTCCCCTAGATCCCAAAACCTAGACATCTACTCACTCCATACGACCAATTTCCTCCCACTAACCCCGTCTTCAACCTATCAAACACCCTCTGCGAGCCCTAATACCTCCGTCTACAACCTCAACCGGAGGAGAATGCACCGGTTATTTCTCTTCGAAGCATCGGTCAGTACTCACTCACTAAGCAACCACCCATCCATATCCTGCGCATCAGTGCCTAGATGAACAACTTACCATGATCAAAAAAACAGTACCTTCGACATTTGCACATTCTCCTGACCACGGAAGGGTTAGGATGAGTCAACCTGATACAGACCCTGTCCTTAAATCGTAGCTGTTAAGATTTCAGCAAATAATTCCGAGGCATTACCTCCAGTGATAGAATCAAGCCCGATATTGAGCTTGAACGGTTCAGTCTTGAGCGAACCCAAAACTTTCACAAGCTGTGGATCATGATGATCGAAGATAGAAAAAGCACCATTAGATTTTGAATAATCATGATGTTTAGGATTAGCCTCTGTCAGGATTTAAGAGATGATAACATTGAAGACTACGATTGTAAGTCAATCGATATCAGCTCCAACGATTACGTAGCAGCGACTCCAGGCCACGTTAGGAGTCTCCATTTGGGTTATGAGATCTTATATTGATATATTCCAAAAGAACTGTAGGTTAATAATATGATATGAAGAATTTGGAGCTGGACGAGGTATCATAAAATGAATTAGATATCTTAATATGAAAAGATGATTTATTTTGACCGAAAGTATTTTGATAGACTTTGCAAGGCAAAGAAACTGCTTTTCGTGTAATCTTTAAGCCACACTTAAACATGCGCCACATTCTTATCCCTTGTCCCAAGGCTGAAGAATAGCCTCATTAACTTTTTCTATTTGCAGACCTCTACCCACAACTCACAGTCATTCATCACAAGAATTCAACATCCCTAATTTTATATATAAATATGCCACTCTTTACTCTTCCCATAGCTGATATATCACAAACATCTGCCGCAACTCCTCAAGTCCACTTCGCACCTCTCTCTCTACGACCGCAAAAACGCAAAAGACGTGAGAGCGATACCGAACCGATTGACGATTACAATAATGATTATACCGCGAATACAAATAGTAATACAGGAAAGGGAAAAGAAGTAGAGAATGGAGGTCCATCGCAGCCTTCTGCTGAAATTACAAATCCATTGAGTTTAACTCCTGCAGAGGTGATGCAATATCGGTTAGCTGGTTTGGGACTCGATAAAGAATTACCATCCAAAATTGGAGTTAAACATTGGCCTCATAGAGGTTTACCGCCTACATACTCTATTAATTCTGACGATCACGATTCTGCTACCAATTCCCGTGCTAATAAAGAGGATGACTCGGAGGAAGAATCTGCTAAAAGTCGAAGGGAAAGGGAAAGACGGAAGAGGGATGAAAGAAAGACTGGGAGGTCGAATTTGAGAATTCAACATTTAAGCGTGCTGGTTGCGATTATGATGAGGAATCTAGAAGAAGGTGATATGGAGAGGGCAGGACGAGCTTGGGCTTTACTTTTGAGGATGCAGATTGCGGGACAGGGAGTAGAAATTAGAAAGACGGGGTACTGGGGAATTGGGGCTGAGTTATTGATGAGAGGTGCAGTGAATCAACAAAGAAAGGAATGGTGGGAAGCAGATGCAGAGGAAGCGAGTGGTGATGAAGCGAATATTGATAGTGACGGGGAACCAAAAGAAGACGGTAAAAAACAAAGAGCTGGTGAAGAAGGTGAAGAAAAGAGATATGGTACGGCTGAAGGACTCCTCAAAGTGAAAGATTATTATGAACGTCTAATTCTTCAATATCCTTACAAACGACAATTTCATGGTTCAGTCAATGCTCTAGATTTTTGGCCTGCGATGCTTGGATGCGAAATTTATGGCATACAATTTGAGCATAAGGCTGGATTGAGAAAGATTGCCAAGCAAGCTGAAAAAGATGAAGAAGGGGATATTAGGGATAGTGATATCAGTGCCGAAGAGGAAGACATAGACGATGAAGAAGAAGGAGATCCTGGGGATAAAGCATTCGCAGCTCATCAACGACGCCAAGACCGACTTCATAAGCGACGAAAAGAAAAACGCTGGGAAGAAAGAGATGAAGTTCGACGAACAGCATTAGTAGCCACAGAACTAGTAGCCCAAAGAATGAACGAATTAATGACGACTCCTCCATATTCAGATTCTCCAGTCCTAATAAGACTAAGAGGAATGGTAGCATTATACATTGGAGATCTATGTGTACCAGAAAAATGGGATGGTGATGAAGAATGGTTGGCTAAAGTGAGAGGTGGAGCGATAGAGGCAGATAGAAGGTTTCTTGGACGACAAAGGGATGCGGAGGTTAGAAGGGGTAAGGAGAAAAGGGAAGATGAGAGGAGAAGGGCTAGGGCATTGTTTGGAAAAATTGGACTTGAGTGGGATGATGGGGATGAAGGGATGGATTTGGATATGACATTGGAGGGATATGAAGGAGATGAATAATTTGTAATGATGTACTGTATTGACATTGGATTTGGTATATTGGGCGAGGTATATCGTATATTGGGTGGGTATATAAATCATCGAGGAGTTCAGAATAGCTAGGAGTTAGTGGATAGATACCCCAATTGAGCAACAAGTTGCATAACATGTTTTTGTCATTAGCTACTGCCTGTTTGTATACGCGGGGTAAATAGTGAGTGAGATGGGGAAAATAGGATTTTTGAGATACCTACCTAGTAACCTATCTAAACAGAATGAACAAAGAAATTCTATATGTACCCCTTTATAAAATCTTTTGACCTTAAAAGAGATAGAAAGAGAGGTAGATAGATAGTATGGTGGCTGGTCTCTCAACTCATTCATCCATCTATCCATCTATCCATCTATCCATCTATCCATCTATCCATCTATCCATCTATCCATCTATCCATCTATCCATCTATCCATCTATCCATCTATCCATCTATCCATCTATCCATCTATCCATCTATCCATCTATCCCATCATGAACCGGGCTACATGTTGTTTGTACTCAATCCTAAGTCGCAGGCGAAAGCTGTGTAATCCCACCATAACTACAACCACAACCAACCTGTCAGGAATACATACAAGAGGCGGGGCTTTTTGATTTCGATGTGGTATGCGGTATGTGCAATGTGACCTAAAATTTGTGCTACTTCGGAAGCTGGGCGATCTCGTTTATTGAGCTGTACTACTGAGTAGTGCTCGGTAACGGCGATGTCCGTAGGGGGGTTTGGTGTGTGTGTTAATATTATAGAATCGTGAGATTGTGTAGATACGATATACGATATACGATATACGATATGATACGATATACCATGTCTAAACAGTTGGAAATTTCTAGAAGTTATTTGGTATACGATATGTGGTTACAAGGCTTAGTAAGATGCACGCACGACGTATACTCGTAGATAGAGTTATAATGTCTAAATATATTCTCGTGATGGCGGGGCGGTTCGTTCTTGTGGTACTCCAACCTCGTTATCCGTTATTAGGCATAATTATTTAAGTCCTACCTGCCTATGTCGGTATGTGAATAAGCCACACGAGTGCCGCAGTTGCACATTCATTAGTCTTGAGCTAGAGGATATTTACATGGAGAGATTGGTAGTGTTAGTGGTAGCTTATTACACCCTCGGGTTTTCGAATCGCTTTTGTGACAGAACTAAAGTGTATAGTACCGGTACAGTGTAGGTGTAGTGCTGTGATTCCAGGATTATATTCGAGAAACATCGTCATCGTCGAAAGGAATGGAAAGATTCAATGGCTCTCGGACTCTTCCGCATCTGCCGATGCTGATGTACGACATACCTCCACACCTGGTATATCGACATGTAGGAACCTGCTCTGTACTACTCATCCAATCCTTCCCCCTCATTCAAATATACTCCGTAGGTAGAAATTCCAATCCGTGCCCCTGGCGATGATCGTATCCAGCCTGCGCCGTCGTGGCTGAAAATGGCTGATGATCTTCCGATGAAGAAATATCATTGGCTGATAGAACTTTAGCAAACTTGGCATAACATCATTTTTCCGATCTTTTCCACATTTTCCCCTCACACTTAGCCAACCTTTTGCCGAATTTGTGGGGTTGTTCATGATTCCATTCCCAGCCTCTATCAGGGTTTCTCTTTCGTACCTGGCAATTAATATATTCGATATACATTTAGGTTTCAATGATATGCTGATGATGATTTTAAGTGGCTGATGCCAATGATCGTCGAAAACTTAGAAAGAATCATGCGCCGATGACCAGCCACCAACACGTTTGGTGGTAGGACCATTATCCAATACCCGCCATTTCCAAGATATTTACCTTGTGATGTACAAGATCATTCGTGGGGTGATGGTATTTTGATGTGATATAAGTATCGAGGGGATTCCTCCTTCTCAAAATATCATACAAGCCTCTATCAATTTGTCATTCACCATCAAGGCAGTGTTTACTTCAAAGAACCGTTCGATTCGAAGATACTAGAATCAGCCATACGACATCCACCAACTATATAAGGTTTACACATATCCTCATTGCAACTTCTCCTCCACACCACCCATACCTAACTCAAAGACATCAAAATGTTATTCTCTACAACCAACATCCTGAGCACCGTCGCTCTCCTCACCTCCTTCACATCCGCCGCTCCTACCATTAAAAGACAAACATACACACATCCACCTCAATCCACATCCAAAAACTTCAAACTTGTTGCGAATGTTACCTCAGGTGATTTAGCCATCAACAACTTCGTTCTCGAATCGTATCACACAGGTGCTGGGACAGCATATGCCGTGCTCGCCGAAAACACTACCGAAGCTAATCCTCGCATCTTCTACATAAACGGCACCGCCACCGAAGTTCGTTTTGGTAACTCTTCTACCCTCTCCGATTCAGGTAGTGAAGGTAGCTCATTCCCTGAAGCCGTCGTCATTACTCCTTCCGACCCCGCTACTTCATCTTCCGGTCGTTCAGCTGTGGAAATTAATGCAGGAGCCGGTCAACCTTATGTTGGACTTACTACATTCCCTGCTCCCATCATCCAATTCCATGGATATCAAGGCGAAACCTTCTACGCTTGTAATACTACTTTGCAGTATGGAAATGCAATTCAACTTTTCTACAGAGGATACAGTCAAAAGACACCAGCTGGATGTTCGGATGTTGCTTTATTGCCTCAATGTAGTGAAGGTAGTGGAGTAGATGATAAATTCGCAGCGATTGTGAATTGTTATCCAGATGTAGCTGGTATTGATTGGAGCACCTACAGCGCATGAACATTCAATTGATTGAGAGGACAGAACAGGGTCACATTATGATTTATGAGCGGCATGACAATGGGCATTCAATGGCGTTTTAGGAAAAAGGCTTCAGGGTTTTATTTTATGATACCATACCGTTATCGGGTACAAACGATGGATAGAATACTTAATGATTGAGATGAGATATTGTAGTAATGAATAAGAAGAATAATGAAACTATTAATGTTATACTAAAAGTGATGTCATTGTGAGTGGCCCCATTATACACTTTATGTTCGAAGGTGTTTGAGTTATAGTGGGAGAAAACTAATTTACACTTTCAATTTGGATAATAATTTATATAAAAATACTATTAAAATGAAATGATTGATTATTATATTAATCTTTTTTAAAAACTTATTATACTTTTTTAAACTATAAAATATATAAAATATATATTTTGAATAATTATATTATTATCAGCTTGCTAACTTTTATAACCTTGTTATATACAAGGTTTATTCAGTGGGTGATGGAAAATGAGGTTCATTTAAGGTTGCGATATGATTGGTCGAGAAATGAGTCGCGATCCTGATAATCTTATTGGTCTAAAATACCCCGGTAAATACTCGGGTAACAATCTAACAAAAAGCTTAGTATAAGCCTTACAACCTCAGGCAAATCTGACTTAGAGCTTTTTTCAATTCAACTGTAACGATCTGGTCGAGGCAGCGGCTGCCTGAGGTTTCATTTAGTTGATAGTTGTAGATTAAGGCTATTAATCATTGATTATCTATTTGAAAATGAATTCGTTATTAGATCAATGTAACGATCTCCGGTTGAGGCAGCGGCTGCCTCAGGATTCGTCTGGTTGGTAGTTGTAGGTTAAGGCTAATAATCACTGGTTATCCACTCGAAGGTGAATACGTTACTAGATCAATTGGAATGTAGGTAAACTAATTGATGACTAAGTTGAGCACGAAGCTCCTAAACTATGAAACTATTCTGACTATATACTAATGAATGTAAAGGAGCTTAGGGGAGCCCTAGAGCTCCAAAAAGCTCCTGGAGCTCTAGGAGCTTTCGAAGCTCCCAGGGCTCCTTATCACGTGACTAGGATCAGACTATATGTCCGAGCTTGCTGAGGGTGGGGAGACCATATGAAGCGCTTACCATACAAATTTGTATACAAATTGCTTTGCTTTTCGATGAGGCCTAAGCTCATGTGGACAGGTTGACTGTTACCTTGTAACACAATGGTTAAATTATACCCTCTCTATAATCGATATATAAATCACTGACATCAATAATACTATTATAATCTAATCTATGAATCGTGACATCAATTCAATTGAAATCATTCAATTCAACTTTATTCAATTAATAATAATAATAATAATAATAATAATAATAATAATAATAATAATAATAATAATAATAATAATAATAATAATAATAATAATAATAATAATATTAAATTTTGAATTATCAAAAACAAGTCGATATTCTATCTGCACTTTAATATATATATTCAATATTTAAATTTATTATAAACTTTTTAAAATTTAAATTTTTATTAAACTTTCTCAAAAAGCTAGAGGTCCGGGGGGTACAGGCCCCTTATAAGAAAGCTGGAATTATAAATTAAATATAAAAGAAAAACTTTTATTTTTTCTTTTTAAAATAATCAATCTGTAACGATCTGGTCGAGGCAGTGGTTGCCTCAGGTTTTTCGTATGGTTGGTAATTGTAGGTTAAGGTTAATAATTATTGATTATCTATTCGAAGGCAAATATATTACTAGATCGATTAGAATATAAATAAACTAATTGATAATTAAGTTAAGTACGAAGTTCTTAAATTATGAAACTATTTTGATTATATACTAATGAATATAAAGAAGCTTTGTAAAGCTTTAAAATTCCAAAAAGCTTTTGAAGCTTTAGAAACTTTCGAAGTTTTCAGGGCTTTTTATTATATAATTAGAATCAGATTATATATCCGAGCTTGCTAAAGATAAGGAAATTATATAAGGCGATTATTATACAAATTTGTATACGAATCGTTTTACTTTTCGATAAAACTTAAATTTATATAAATATATTGATTATTGCTTTTCAATATATCCTTATTTCAATTGTAAATCGTGATATTATCCTTTTCTTAATTAAATATTATTCCAATTATTTATAATTCTTCAGATTTCATTTAATAATTAATATTTTTTTTTTTTTATATTTTATTTATTTTTCTTTTTTTATTATAAACAATTCTAATTTCTTTAATAATTTAATTCGAAGAAAGAAAAAGAAATATATATATTTAATTACAATTATCGATTTTATTGATATTAAAATAATTCCTTGTTCTCATTATCAATAAAAAAATCATTATTGTATTAAGAATTTCTTTAATAAATATCATTTATATTATTCGGAATATATATAAAATTCTGTTTCATATAATATTAAGTTTCATTTAAAAGATAATTAGAATTATAAAATTCCTCAAAAATATAATTAGGAGAATCTTGATCGATAAATCAATAAATTGAATATTGAAATCATTGAATCTTTTATTAAGATTATTTGCTTTATTAAATAGAAAATACAATTTAAAAAATAATACAATAAAATATTATATTACAAACTCAAATATCTTAATGAATTTGATACCCTCAAAGAAAAAAAATAAAAAGAAAAAAATAAAGAAATTCCTATAATCCTTTCGTCACCTTCTAATCAATTTAATCAATTTGATCAATTTGATCAATTTAATTAATTTAATCAATTAACCCTTAATCGATTTGATTAATTACTAATTGATTTTATCAACTCTAATGAAATTCCTATAAACGAATTCAATTCTTTCGATTTCTTTTTACAGAAAACAATAAATTCTCCTTTCTTTTAAATAAATCCAGATTTTATTAACAAAACTCCTAAAACCTTTTCAAATATTTAATCTTTTTCTCAAATTCCTATATATTTTTGAAATCAAAATAATCTTTCTATTTTATTAAATACTTGATCTTGTTTTTAATATATTTATAATCTAATATCTTCTTCATTTTATATTCAGCATTTTGATTTATAAATATAATTTCTATTTCAAAAACTTTAAATACTTCTAAAAATGTTAATTCGAATAAGGATATATAGAATATTGAATATATATTTATACTTTTTGATAATATCAATTTATAATTCAAAAATCCCTTAATTTTTTTGATTTTGAATAATTCGAGTTTTTTGTAATCCAATTTTGTATTAAATCTTTTTGTTTCAATATTTTTTCGAAATAAATAAATTTTATCCCCTTTTTTTAATATTGATTTCTAATTATATTTCCAATTATAATAATATATATTTCTTTCAATAACAAATTTCAACTTTATTGTTATTTTCTTATAAACTTCTTTGAATTTTTCCGTTTATATTATTACAAATTAATTTTCTATTTCTGTAATCTTTGATTTATAATATATAATTAATTTGTATTTATAATTAATATAATTCGGAATAATTTATATTGCTTTTGATATTGAATTGTTATATACAAATTATACTAAAAATAAAAGTTTTATTCAATTGTTTTATTAATAATTTATATAATATCGAAAATAAACTTTAATAATTTGATTTATTCTTTTATTTCCTTTATTGATTTATAAATAAAATACAATAAATATTTTTCTTTTTATTTCTAATAATATTATTAAAATAATCCAAAATTTCGATATAAAAAGTTTATTTTTATTAAAGAATATTTCCTTTAATAATCTATATATTATAACAATCTCTTTCAGAAATATAAAGACTAATATTTCTGTAATTAATATTATCTGATATAATATAAATATTAAGTATTTTATTAGTTTGTTTATTATAATAAAAAGATAATTGTATACTATTTCTATTATTGAATCCTTGGATTTTGATAATGAATTTATAAAATCCTATGATATTGATTTTTATAATATAAATAGTATTTCAATAATATTTATCTATTTATAAAAAATATAACAAGAAGTCTTATTTCTAATACAAATATTATACTCAATAATCATTTTATTAATTATATTATAGAATCCTGAACTCCAATATTATCTTTTGATTTTTAAATATATTCTTTGTACTTTTTAATATCTATAAACTAATAATATATATTATTTTATAATATATTTAAAGATAATATTATTTAATAATTATATTTTGTTTCCTATTCGAAATAATCTATTAATAATTATTAATGATTCTGGTTATTTAATACCTTTCCTATTTTATTATATTTTTACAAATTTATTCTTCCAGATCTTTATTGATTTATTTTTTATAATAACGATTTCTATTAGATTAAAAATAAAATCTTCATTTAATAAAGATTTTAAAATCGTTATTTTTTAATAAATTTTATTATCTTTGTAATCTAATAATCTATTTAAAGTATTTGCTTTTGTATTATCTTTTTCTTTGATATATTTGATTATCAAATCAAATCCTATTAATTCCTTAATTCATTTAATCAATCTATAATTATTCAAAACCTTAATAATAATAAAAATTCGAAGATTTATATAATCGATATAAATGATTATTAGGAATTTAATTCTTTGAAGATAGATCCTTCAATATTTTAATATTTTTATAATAATTATAAATTCTTTTTCATAAATATTATAATTCTATTTTATTTTGTTTATCTTATTTAAATAATAGATAATAAAATATAATTTCCCATTATTGTTTCTTTATAAATAAACTTCTATTATATAAATATCAAAAATATCTATTTCGATAATACTTTCTTAATTATTATAATAATTATAAAGAATAAATTCCTTTATAAATTTATCCTTGATTTCCTGGAAAACCTATTTTGCCTTTTCATTTTATATAAAAGTTATTTTTTTTTTTGATTATTTCGATAAAGGATTTTATCATTTTTAAAAAATCTTTTATAAATATTCAATAGAAATTGATGAATTCTAATATAGATTATATATTCTTAATATTTCTAAATCGTTTTTAGTTTTTTATTTTCTTTGTTTTTTTAGGATTTATATTTATTTATTCTAATTGAATAATATATTCTAAAAATATTATCTTTTATACTTCAAATTTATATTTCAATAATTTGAATTTTGAATTTATTCTTTTGAATATTTTGAATACTTTTAATATATATCCTTTATATTCCTTTTCTTTTTGAGAAAAGATTAAGATATTATTTAAATAACAAATTATAAATGAATTAAATTCTTTAAATATCTTGTTATTCTGTTATTGATATATAATTGATATATTGATTAATTCAAATAATATAATTATATATTCTTATAAATTTAATAATAAAATAAAGATTATCTTTTATTTATAATCCTCTTTTATTTATATCAAATTGAAAATGTTTTTTTGATCTAATTTTATATAAATCATAACTTTATTTAATTTATCTTTAAATTCCTAAACTTTTAATATTAAATATATATCTCTGATTGTTTTATTATTAATTCGATAATAGTTTTTGTAAAATCGATTATCTGAATCGTTTTTCTTGAATATTAATAATATATTAAATATACAAAAGGATTTAGATTTCTTAATCTATCCTTTCTTTTCAATTTTAGTTTTATATTCTTCTTATATTTATATAATATTAAAATTATATAACCTCAATTTTTTAATAAAAAATATGAATCCCTTTTTGAAATTGATTTTATAATCCCAAAGTTTATATTTTGATAAAATTCTCAAATCTTAAAAGTTTTTGAAGAACTTAATAAATCTTCTATATTATATTAGAATTTCTTTTTCATTGATTTTATTAATCAATAAAGAATCTATTATTGTTATAATATAATATCTAGTTTTTTAGGAAATCTATTCTTTCGAATTATATAATTATTTATTATTACAATTATAATAATCGAATATTAAAATATCTTTTATTCAATCGATATTTGGATTATATCTTTTAATCTATAAGATATCAAAAACAATTATATATTTGTTTAATAATATTAAATTTATTTTGATCTATTTAATATATCTGTTTAATATAATCATTTTGATAATATTAATTTCTTTATATATCCAATTATCAATCTCAACTTTTTTTCCTTTTAATAATATCAATTGATAAAAATCCTATTTTAATTCTATAGAAATTCTATTTTCTTTAACGAAATTGGGATCTATGAATATATTTATAATTTCGAAATCAATTAAAGTATTGATTTGTTGATTTTTTAATTTGATTATTATAATTAATTATCCGATTTTTATAATACTATTGAATTCTAATAATAATAATTCGATGATTTGTTCTTTAATAAAAAGATTTAATCATTTATATTGATATTTGTTTATATTCAATAATCAATAAAATATAATAAATAATAATTTTATTAATTCTATTTGGAAATCTCAATAATAATTCTAATTTGATACTTTTTTATTATCTTTATTGATTCTTTGTTAGATATAATGAATTCTAATTTATAATAAGATCTTTTTTATTTCTTCAATTTCTAGATTATATTTGTTGTATTTTTATATTTTATCAAAGAATAAAGAATCTATATCTATAATATATCTTTTGATATTGTTTACTTTAATATTTTCTTTAAATATTATACAATAAATATTATTGTATATTATTATATAGAATACTAATAAAATAGAATAATTATAAATTCTATATTTCTTAATGAAATTAGATTTTTTCTTTTTATAATAATACTATATTCGTTTCTTATCTAAATAACTAATTAAATATTATAATTCATTTTCCTGAAATAAATAATAGGATTCAATTATTTGTTGATTCTTTTCGAATTCCTTAATTGATTTTTTGTTTTCTAATTCAAGGTTTTCTGAAGATTCTTTTTTATAATCGATATTATTCTCAATATTAATTCTAAGATTTTGATTATTGATATCCAATTTCTTTAATTATTCAAGATTGAATTGAAATAAATCTTTTTCTAATAATCCTATTTCCTTCAAATTTTCTTTCAAAATCTTTGTTTTTCGAGAACTTTATCTTTTGTTTTTAAATTTTATTTGTTTTCTATTTTTTGTAATAAATAGTTTCTTTTTTTGAGAACAATCTTAAAATATATATTTGTTTTTCTTATAGATATAATATAAATTATTCTTTTTGTATATTTTCTTTTTATTAATATTTAGATTATTTGATTTTATATAATGTTATTCGATATTATTCAATTCTATTAGATTATCGATATTATAATATTTATTTTGATAATAAGGTTTTTGGAACTTCTTGTTTTTCTAAATAATTTCTTTTTTTTTTATTCGTTATTTATAGAATCGATTATCAATAAAAATGAAGGTTTCGATTAATTCAAAAAGATTAGATAATTTCGAAATTCTTGTTAATTCATCTTTTATAATATCTTTCAATCCTTTATAGAATTATGATTTTAGATAATTATCATTTTATATAATATATTCAATATATTATTGAAATTTAACAATATAAATTATAATTGATTTAGTTTATTTGAATTATTGTAATACTTTTTTAATTATATAATCAGGATCTACTTCTTCGAATATTTTATCAAATCCCTATTTAAACAATTTATAATTAAAGAAAAGATAATGAATCTCAGATTTTATACTTTCGTTCAATTGATTATTGATAATCTTGATTATTAGATTATTGAAAAATAATTCAATTCAATTGAATATAATTTTATAGAAAAAAAAAATTAATTATAAAATCCTTTATATAAAAGTTAAGAAAAGTTGTTTATTAAAAATATAATAAAGATTAATTTATATAACAAAAACTCAATATTTGTTATAATCTTTATAGAATAAATCAGAGATGGATATCTGAATTGTTTATTTATATTCTATAATAATAATAGTTTGAATAAAAACCTTGATTGGATTGAATAGAAACGATTCAATGAATTACTAATTGAAAACCATTGTATTATATATAACTTAATCATAACGATATTCAAAATATAACGATTTAATTAAGATAACAATTGCTTCAAGTTTTTTGTATAATTAATAATTATAGATTAAAACTAATAATCATTAATTATCCATTTGAAAACAAATATATTATTAGATCGATTGAAATATAAATAAATTAATTGATAACTAAATTAAATATGAAACTTTTAAATTATAAAACTATTTTGATTATATATTAATAAATATAAAGGAGCTTTATAGAACTCTAAAGCTTCAAAAAGCTTTTAAAGCTTTAAAAGTTTTCGAAGCTTCTAAAGCTCCTTATTATATAATTAGGATCAGATTATATATCCAAGCTTGCTAAAAATGAAGAGACTATATAAGATGATTATTATACAAATTTGTATACGAATCATTTTGCTTTTCGATAAGGCCTAAGTTCATATGGATATATTGACTGTTACCTCTCAATATATCCTTATCTCAATCGTAAATCATAATATAATCTTAAAAGTATTATAAACTTTATTTTCTTTATAAATAATATATTATCAAGATATATATATCTCGATCTATCACTTTTATAAATTGAAAATCTCAAATTTTAATTTTTAATATCTTCATTAATAAAGTTATTGAAAATCTGAATTTTTTTTAATTTTAATAATAATTATATATATAATTTATTTTTGATTAGAAGTTTTATTGATTTTATTATTTATTATAAAGTTATTAATAATAATAAAAAAATAAAATATTAGATTTAATTTTCTTAAAATATTAATATATATATATATATATAGTTAAAATTTAAACTTTTAATTAATATTTTTAATCTTTTTATAAATCTTTTTATAAAATAATTCTTATATCCTTTTATATTGTAAGAAAGTTGGAATTATAAGCCAAATACATAAAGGTTTTAACTAATCAATCACATAACCTTTTATAATTAGATATAAAAGAAGAGTCTTTCGCCTCTTCTTTTCACAATAATCAACCTTCTACATATATACATTTGAACCCATATAGCATCAACCTCAAAACCATTGTGAACCCCGTTTTACCTATAAGTAATATATTACAATATAATCTAATTCAGCTTTCTCTTCCAATTCCCTCCTCACAGCGTGCTATCGGGACGCACGTATCTCGACCTACCACTTTTACAATATTAAAACATCAAAGATATCTTCTTATATCAGTTATACATATCCTTGATATTCTACCTGAATAGGTTTCACAAAAAAGGCCATCTTCATTTCCATCCTATTCCAATACTCGGAGCCACTTTTCTCATGTCGTTGAAAAAGTTTTGTATATTGTTCATACCACAATTCCTAAATAAGTTAGTCTATTCTCATCGCCTCCCTTGTGGCTTGGTCCTTAACCGGAATTTCTGCCATGTGGTCGACGAAATTGGAGTCAATATCGATTAATTTGTAATCGGAACCTTGAATGCTATCATCTCCAAAGTATTTCCTCACACATCTCTCACTGGTCCAGGTAATCGTCAGACTTTTTAAATTCGGACAGCTAGCCTCTATACGATCCAGCGCCTCCTTTCTAGTCTTGTCCACGCAATGTTTTTGCCCCAGTATATCATCAAAATGAAACACTTTGAGCGCCAGGTGTTTCACTCCAGTAAGTCCGAAGAATTTTCTGTCCCAGTACTGCGAAAGTGATAAATTAGGTTGATTTTGCTCATAGTCCCCAGGGAGCGGCCACCGTGGTACAATATCTTTATCCGGGTTCATATATGTACCAGAAAGGCAGCATAAATTCTCCAAATTGTGCTCGCCATCGTATCAGTTTTTAGTTCGAGTACAAGGGTGTAACTCTCGTGCATAACCTTATATGATTCTTTGCAGGCCAGCTGTAGGGCAAGTCTATAGCAAGGCTCTTCAGATGACAGTTGTTCAGGTACCCATTTTCTCTTCGAGACAATTCTACCATCCAGAAGTGCAGCTTTCCATACCATTCGACGGGGTTCAAGCGGCAAACTTAAAAACCTGGGGAACTTGATTGTAGGATTCTGTGGTGAAGTGAAATGAGCGATTGCTTGGTCGACAGGAGCTTGCTTTTGGGAACATGGCCAGATGCTTTTGAAAAGCTTGGTTGTGTTGCGACCCGGTAAAAATTCCGATTGAATCTGGCTCCTCTGCCTCTGCGCTTCCAGCAGTGTTTCCTTAGACCTTAGTACAAAATCATCTGACATTAGACGCTGAAAATGAGTATTTGGCAAAACTCCCTGAATCATTTCCGTTGGTTGCTCGTTTGAGTTAGAGCCACAAACTCCAGAATGAAATAACTCGGTGGAGACAGTATTCATTTCTTAGGTGAAGCGTTCGGCGCGGGAAAAATCTTCACTGTTAGCTAGACGAGCAATTTGGGACAGTTCCACATTGCGGATCAAATTTCGTTCATTTACGACCGAGCGATTGTGCAGCTCTACCATTCTTTGTGTCAAGGCATACATAGCTCCATTACCAGCCCCGGACTGTTCTTGCTGCGATGTAAAGATGGCTTTCTTTTCAGCATAATGACACATCCACTGATCGACGATAACTTTGCGAAGAGCAATTGAAGAGAGGCACTCTTGATGAAGTTTTTCTGATATAGATGCCACCCAGTCACGGGTACAAGTGGCTATGTCTTTAGTATGGACTGATGATTTGTTAGCAAAGAATGACTCTGGTACAATTCCGAGGAAGGTGATAGTCTCGTTGTACCTTACTTGTTTGAAAAAATATGAGATCATCTTTATCAAAAGCTTGTTCCACGTCATCCAGCAATTTTTCGAAGGTTTCTGCTTCTTCACGAGTCTAAACCACGCCGTTTTGAAAAGAATGTCCATGATATGATGTTTTGTGATCTTATGGCTTGATGTCAAGGATAAAAAGGAAATATTGTTTCTTTCCGATCAGTCATACAATGTACGTATTAAAGTATGACGGATGGAGGAAACATTAAGTTTAAATAGAGTAAATGTGTGATTTTCCTGCACTTTTAGGGACTACTAGTAAAGACGGTGTTAGGCCCAACATGACAAGTACAGTTGTGGATCTACTAGGTAGTCAGGATCCGTAGCTCCAATAATGAGATAACCCTCTTCAAACCTACTCATACAGCCAGAGATTACAGAATCCCTTTTTAAATAGATCTATTTTTGTATGAAAAGGGTAAAGATCTAATGTATCTATATTCAATATAACAAGATCGTAAATTAGATTGTATAAATATAAATATAACTAAGCATGTTATTTATATTCTATACTTCCTGGCTGTGCGAGTACAAGAATGACTCTCAGCGGGAATATATTACAGATAAGAAGCGCTAGCTCATTCACAGTCTAGTGAGTGGGTGTATGTGACTTTATATAGTGTCTGTCAGGTGGTTTTTAACATCTCGGAAGAGTTCGCTTAAAATATTTAATCAAAAATTATAAACTCGGGAAGAAAATCGATCCGAAAACTAGACTAGCTGATTCAAGCGAAATCTTGAACTTCAATATTTATGGGCCTGTCAAGAAACGGCTTCAAAATGCTAATTTCACCCAACTATGTAAGATTATCTAGGACCAAATTCATGAGCAGATCTATCTAGGTACTCATTGTTCGATGAGGTTACAAAGCTTAATACAATAACAACCTAACAATTCAGAATTCTACTTTTCAATAACCGAACTCGTTTTTCAGGGACTAGAATAAATCAACTCACCTCTGTAGCAAGAGAACAGAAAGATTCATGTAATCATTGATGACGAAATTCGATGAATCCAGCATTGTTCTATATGAACAACCCTTTTCTATAATATTGCTTCTTTAAACTAAAGGGTTGAGGAGTTCAGTCAATTTCCAGGGTCTTCCATATGCATATAAGTCCCTCGTGTTACCTTATTCTGAATCATGTCACGGGGGAGTTCGTCTAAATTCTAGTTTGTAGAAAGTTTAAGTCCATGGAGACTGTAATATCAGCTCAAATGACATAAAATTTATGTATGTTATCTCGGTTGGTGATTGCTGTTCCTCTAGGCTTATTATCACTACGGTCATCTTATTGATATTCTTGGATGTACGATCTTAATGTACACTGATGTCTCAATCTCTGTACGTTAATTAAGGTTATCTCCCATTTCTAAAAAGCAGTTTCCTTGTAAGAGAATTTGCTTGGTTTAGTGATTTAGCAAGGTCCGCTAGTAATCTTTATATACTCCAGAAATGAAATTTTTTGCACCCCATATCTCTTCCATTGTTCCTTGAACTACTTTCTCAAAATTAGAGTGTGTCTCCCGACATCTTCGGTGGCAAACTCATAAATACGACAAAAAAGAGATTGGAGAAATTTATGGTTGTCGTTTCCAGACCACCATGTCTGATTCGCTCATCCATTCGATAACCTTCAACTTTTGACTTTCTCCTACCTCTTGCATCAAGTATCCAATCCTGAAACCCCTATTTTCCAGATCAACTGCTCTAGCCAAAACGAGCAGATCCTTCATTTCTTAAATTTCTTCCTCCTAATCGAATTAAGAGATGGAAAACTGGAAGAGTGTGACATCTATACTATATTAGGGAGCTATATCGACTTTGCAACCCATTTTACAGGCCATAGATAGGCCCCGTCTAATTCTTTCTCGATCCCAAGATTCTTCAGAACACATAAAAGTTTAGATTCCAGCCCAAATCTCATAGTTTTTTGGTCTTGTATTTGTTTGTGGACCAGGAGTTTTTGGATTCGTTCTCGTCACGGTTCGTATACATTTGTGGGATATGTTATTACAGTAGACTCAACAGTACAGGTAAAATCTCGATCCCGCTGCCGAATATACAGTTTGACGGGATTTAGTTGTTGTGGCTCATCACCTTATTCGCTGTAAATACCATAATATCCTTGTAACACAGCACTTAGTTAGAAACTTGGAATGCTAATTTTGTTTCAAAGTATAGGATATAGGAAAAATGAATGAATCTTGCTGTATAGATTTATATCCCCAATCTCAATTCTCAACTCCCACTTTTTATTCATTTTCTCTTTTGCTCTATGATGACCTGAAATCCATCGATGTATATCTGTCAAAAAAGGTTTGGCAGAATCTTCCATTGTGTTTAAGTCCAATTCAAATCTTTTGTAGACGTCTAATCACACAATTCATTACAACTCTATAAATTATCCGTGTCGTTTATTGGAAAAAGACAAGTATTGTCATTAAAACTATGTTTCTTGAAGATTCGAACAAAATCTCATCGTCACTTCATTTCCACTGGGAACTTCCAGCCTCTACAGTTTTTGAAATTTCTTCGTTCTATTTGTTCTACTCATTATATTTCTCTCTCCGACCTCGAGACGTTCGATGTATGATATCGCAAACTAAAAGCGAGGAAAAGAAGCCATTCATTCTGACATGCAAAACTCGATTCTGATACTCGGGTATTAATTGCTTTAGCAAAATATAGTGAACAGTTCTAAGAGTCTTTTATATTTGAAAGCCAAAAGTCCAAGTCGAAAGTCGCAAGCTTTCGACGTCGACTATTCCACTCAAACTTTCAAGTTTTGACCTACCAAATCACAGGTAGCTCATAAAAATTCTTATCTAAATCCTTATTGTATACTTTTCAACTCTTCATCGTTGAATACTATCTATATCTCACACAAGTTTCAATTCCTACCCACAATTGTTCTATAGCTATATAAACCCCTGCTCCCAAACCCTTTTCAGCCTTCTCAAAAGAAAAGGATTGTAACATCTAAGGGTTGCATGGTACATGAAGCTGTGATGTCGTCCCCTAAGCAGTCATACCTGAAGCATTTTTTTTCTTTATATACTTGTTTTTGATTTTGACTTATAGAAGGTTCTCAAATCTAGATTTTTTATTATTTTTTATTATTTTATTATTTTATTTTATTTTATTTTTATTTTTTTATATATTTTTTTATTTATTATTATTATTATTATTATTTTTCTACTTTAAATTTATTATACTTTTCTAGTCTCTATATCTCTTCATTTTCTAGTTTCTGTCTCTTTAAAATAAACCATACAAACATATAAAGATATATACACATCTCATCTAATAGAAATCACACTCAGTATAATGTATTTAAATTCTCGTTTTAAAATCTACCAGTCAGCCAATCAGGCGGGTGTCAAGTGTACATATATACATAGCAATGTATAATACAACTTTCAACACCATCCGAAATTGCAGCTAATATACGAAAATATAACATATCCCTTCTCTGTCCCCTCGTTCAATCATCAAAAACCATCCCACATTACATTCTTCCTCACGACAAACCCTCCAATCTCTAAATTTTCTCAATCCGCCCATCCAATAGACACCCTCCGAACGCGCAAAAAGATCAACACGCCATCCATCTGTCTAACCAGCATGTTCCACAATCTCACTTCTAACCTTCCCATCTTCAATCCAAGTCCTCAATTGCTCCGGTAATGGCACCTCCTTATAATCACCCTCCTCACTTTCCAAATCCGGTAATAGTACATTAACACTACTACATTTACTCGTGAAAACCTCGGTATTCAAACTTTCCTTCCCAAGGTAAATTTGTGCCCCGTCAACCTGATCCATCATAATTGTTGGTAATGTCCCCAATACCTGAAGCGCGAAATTTTGTGCTTTAATAAGATCAATTGATGAAACAAGACTCTCGATAATTAGGGAAAGGCGAGGGGAATTATCGATAGAAATAGCGTTTGCTTTTCCTTTAATTATGATTGTAGTTTTTGAGCATCGGGAAATGAGGATCGAATGCGAAATTGAGGCTTCGATTTCAATTGGCAATGATTCATTTTCGTAGTTTTCCTTTTAACAAATATTAGTAACTCCGGACCACTTCTCCATGGCAAAACAACTTACAATGAACCACTTATTACCCTCCAACTTCTTAACAGGAGGTTTCTTAGTTCTCATACTCTCTGGCTTAGGTTTTTTACCAGGAGCAGGACTCTTTCCACGGTTCGAACTAATACTAGATTGACTATCACTTCTAGTAGGAACAGTAGCACCTGCTCTTAAAGATGGATTTTTATGTGTCATCTGTTCAGCATTGACTTTGCGTAATCCCTTCGTAACATCTGCTCCCTTATTCAATTCAGAGAAAACGGCTCCTAATCCAGCACTCGCATCTCCCTGCTTTGGTGCAGATTTTGTTGGAATGTCGTCGAAAACTGGTGGAGGAGGAGGGGGAGGTGGTGGTGGTGGTGCCGCGGCTCCTCCACTGCCAGCTTTTGGATGAGGAGCAGTAGGGGCTGGAGCGGTCGAATCTACTTCGTTGATAGCATCTTCTAAATCTGCTCCCTTTGGATTCCATGGGATACCGTTTGGGAAGTTATTCTTAGCATATTCGCTAAGTTCTTTGAAGATTTGATAAAATGCCTGAACCCATTCGACTTGTTTTGGATCTCTGTGGAGAGAAATTAGTGGCAGCTGATAATATTTCAATATGATTAACTTACTTCTCCTTGAATTCCTTCAATACTCTATTTCCATAGTATTGGGCCGATCCCAATGATTCATCAACATGCTTATATGGTTTACTATCCATTGTAACCCAAGCAAGTACACCGATACTTTCCGAAACAGCACTGAGATTATTGAAATACGGTGATTCACGATTGGATTTGCGAATATCGTCAACAGCAGTGAATGAATCTTGAAGAGGCTTGATGAGTTTTTGAAATGGTTCATCGTGCATAGCAGGTTTCTTCGACTTCGTAGTAATTAAAATGTATCTTCGCTGCCCGACAAATGCTTTCAATACACCGGATGCCTGTTCAGTAAACGTTAGCATATATTTCTGAATCCACCCAGTTGAATGACGTTTCGCTGACCCTCCGGGAGCCATTGCCGTGGAAGCACACTAATTGCATTGAAAATATTTGAGCGCAGCGAGCTGTGGGGGTTTGGGGGCTTGCCCCTATGGTAATATCCTTCATCAATCAAATATTTAATCCAAATGATATGGTGCCTCGCGAACTCTCAAGTATCGATACCCCTCATCTCCAGCTAGGCCACTGCCGTGATAGCAGGCTATCTGAAGAAAAAATAAACATCTAAAAGACCTACCTGTTCCGCAACGACCCCACCAATCTCATCACTAAGATTAACATATTTCTTCACAGGCCCCTGAATGAGACCATCGAATTCGCTGATTGATTCAGGAATTGGATCTTCGATAATGGTTTGGATAGTCGGGGCTACAACTGTAGGAGGAGGAGGAGTGGCGGCTTGTATGGTAGGAGATGCGACGTTTGTTGTACCATTTGTTTTGGGAGTACTGGGAGGGGGAATAGTGGATGAGGCTATATCCTCTAAGCGTGAGGTCGCGGCTTCGAGTCTGGAGATTATGAAGGTTAGTTCGTTGCTGGTTATTCGAGGATCGATTGATGACATGGTTGGGTTAGTGGATGAGAGATGGTGTATGGTGATGTGCGTGTGCCTTTTAGAATTTGGAGTTGGAGAATGGACTCGAGATTTGTTGAATGGCTTGAATAAAGAGGACAGAAGATATGAAGGAAAGTATTGTTACCGTTTTATGAGCGTAGTCAAATTATGCATATTATTTGTAGCCATATTGAACTGCGGGACCTTTTGGTAGTTAAAGCCTTTTTTGTTCCAGATTCCTGTTGAGAAGGTGTGGATAGGTGGTTTGTTTGCTGTTCTGTTCTAATGCAATGCAAGGGGAAGGAGAAGGGAGGGTAAATAAACCGAGGATGAAGAACTTGGTAAGAGGATAAATCGAGATTCTCTATCAATTTGCAAGATATATACCTAGTATGTATGTTGAGCAACAATATGAGACTCGTGTACAATTGAGCAAATAACAAACAGATAGTGCCTGATAGAGAGGGGTGAGTAATAAAAGAGGAGGGTGAAGGTGTTTATGTTTATGTTTATGTTTATATTTACGTTGATGCAAGGTGTCAAGGTGTCAAGGTTGTCAATCATGATTACCTACTCGAATACCTACCCTACCAACTACCCAACTACCAACTTACCAACTAGCTACCAGCTGCCTATGATTCAGCCAAGCTTCTTAAATTTCGGTGCCTGAGCCGGACCATAATCCATCTAGATGTACTCTGTACGGAACACAACTTCTCTTCGGTAAATCGGTAGATCGGTAAATTAGCCATCGACGGCAAGTAAATAAGGTTACAATGGATTACATAATTCACGATCCCGTATTACAAGGCTGCCGCTAACCCCTTGAATTGTGACACCTGGCTGGGGAGCTTGGTGGGGTTGTAACCAAACAACTCTACAGCCTTATATTTTCTTGACTTCACTTAAAACTTATTAATTCTCAACCTCGCCAACAACTTGACCGATACAATTCATAACTTCTTTAATACCGCTATACTTTCTGAAATATGGATAAAGATGATCAAATACCTTCTGATCAAGAGATTGATTTTTGTACTCTTGGAATGTTTATAATTGGTATGTATTGGGTGTTTATGTACCTGGTGTTTCTTATTGTACAGTCAAGTTAGTTGGGTTAAATTTAGATGCATAAAAGGCACCTGAGAAGTCTCAGAGAATTGAGGTTCAAGGAAAGATATGCTAATATCGACCATCATATTCGCGTCTCGAAGCTCCATTTTCCATATACATTATATCTAGTGATATCTAGGTTGATTCATACAAATTTTCTACTTGGGATCATAACTGTTGGCCATATTCGTGAAACGGTTGAGATGTTCATGTTGTTCATGCATGAGGTACATCCCATTCATTGGACTTGGTCTCACCAATCTTAAGGGTTCAACCACGACATATGAGTTTTAAACTAAATCATGAAGTCGTGGAATCTCTCCTGAAATGATACGTTTCTTCAAATTTTATTGTTTACGAGAATGGGGATTATACTTACTTGTCCGGTTTTATCCGGTATTTTACCTTTATGATCAAGGATGAGATACGTAATGAAATTTCCATCATTACTACTTCATTTCTCATGGTGATAACATGACACGACTATACTTAATCTGGATCCACATATTAACATGCAATCCAGATGAAATACACTACCTTCCACCGAGTCCATCGGTATACGATGTCCTCGGTGGCGCCGGTTCGTATTCCGCCCTAGGAGCCCGACTATTCTCCCCACCACCCCTCTCCAAGACTATTTCTTGGATAGTCGACAAAGGATCCGATTTCCCACTATCAATATCCGACCAAATAGCCCAATGGCAAACATCATGTTTAATACGTACGGATCTTTCCCGTCTCACAACCCGTGGCTGGAATGGTTATGACAGTAACGAAGTACGATCTTTCAAATACACTACCCCGAAACTCCGACTCGACGAAACATCCTTATCATCTTACCCACCACTTTTATTCTCAAAATCTTTTCATCTCATATGTTCCCCAAATCGTTGCATAGATCTCGTAACACGCATCCTATCACTCCGCAAATCTCAATCTCCAAATCATCCAAAACCTCTTTTTATTTGGGAACCAGTCCCAGATCTCTGTACACCAGATGAACTCCTAAACTGTACTAACGTCCTGCCATACATCGACGTCCTCTCGCCAAACCACTCCGAACTAGCCGGTTTCATGGGTGACCAAGATCTAGGCCTCACTCCTTCAGGAGAAATCTCCACAGAAGCCATAGAGCGTTCATGCGAACAATTACTCGCATCCATGCCCCTCCAATCCTATTCCATTGTTGTCAGATGCGGAGCACTAGGATGTTACGTTGCGAAAAATGGAGGAAGAAGTAGAAGAGTCGGTAAAAGTCGGAGAAAACGTCCAGCAAATAGATCTAGAGGTGGATTAACCCTAGATATGAATATGGAAGATTTATTCGCGGGACTATTGAGTGATGATGGGGAGATAGAATTCGAAAGGAACAATTATACTCCTGTCGATCCGGGAATTGAAAAATGGATCCCGGCTTTTCATCAAGGTGGTACAGAGGGTGAAGAGGAAGAGAAAAGCAAGGTCGTAGATCCAACAGGAGGCGGGAATACATTTTTAGGTGGTCTGGCAATTGCGTTGGCGAGGGGAAAAGGTATCATAGAGGCTAGTTGTTGGGGAGCTGTAGCGGCTAGTTTTGCGATTGAACAAGTTGGTGTACCGGTATTGGGGGCCAGGGACTATGGGGATGGAGTAGAGGAAGGAGAAGCGGAGGACAAAGAGGAAACGTGGAATGGAGTGGTTGTTAAAGAGAGATTGAAAGAGTTTATGGGGAGAGTAAACATAAACCCTTCAGAGCCGCCTTCTAGGTAGTTATTGTATGGGGATTGTTCAGTTGCTTAGAGGGTGATATGTCTCAATTAATGCGGAGAGTTGATGAGAGGGGCTTGAGATAGACCGTCAATTAGATGATATAATGGACTTTTCTTCAGACTGATGAAAATGAGGGGAGAGTTGACCAAAAAAGAAAGAATAACGAATAATCTTGTGTAGATATAGTATATACACAAGTATCACAATGGCTCTGATGCGGATTTGATGAAGAGGGCTGAATTTTATAGATTTACGAAGTAAATTTTAATTTAATGGCTAGAGAGACAATTTCCAGAAAATTGCATAATTCTGTATAAATACGAGCTATAAAATGTGTATATAATAAAAGATGGTTAAACCACGTGCTTATGAAAAACCACTTTACGCGCCCAACACGCGTTTCTACGCGATTTCTCCCTTTGAATTGAAATTTCGCGATTGTCAACACCACAGCAACCCATTATCGCAGCCCCTCTTTAACTTCAACAACAAACCACCATAGCTTCAGATTTGATCTTGACACCGCACCTGGGGATAACCAGATCTCTTCTTTGCAATGGACGGCGTACAATTAAGAGATGAGGCTGTAGCCGATCGTGTTCGGTCTGCACAAGAATTTCTTGATCCAAGTATGTTTCCATTTTGATTTCCTCTATTTACCTGCAAATACTGACCTAATAAATCGTAGCTGATGGCTCAGCAAGAACTTATCGATCCGATATCATACTCATGCTTCAGAAGAAGCAACGCCGCTTAATTGTCAGTATCGATGAAGTTCGCGCACATAATCCAGAATTGGCAAATGGCCTTCTCGAACAGCCATTTGATTTCGCTCAAGCATTCGATCGCGCACTATTTCAAATAGTACAAACAATCCCAAATACCAATGCTAGACAATCTTCTGAGGATACTATGTACTATTGTGCTTTTTCTGGAAGTTTTGGTCAATTCGCATGTAATCCCAGGACTTTGTCAAGTACGCATTTGAACAGGATGGTTAGTTTGGAGGGAATTGTCACAAGATGTTCATTGGTGAGGCCGAAGGTTGTCAAGAGTGTGCATTATAATGAGAAGAAAAAGATATTCCATTTCAGGGAATACAAGGATCAAACGATGACAGCAAGTGGAGCAAGTACATCGAGTGTTTATCCACAGGAAGATGAACAAGGAAATCCGTTGATTACAGAATATGGTTACTGCACATACAGAGATCATCAAACAATATCTATTCAAGAAATGCCGGAAAGAGCACCAGCAGGTCAACTTCCAAGAGGTGTGGATGTTATTCTGGATGATGATTTGGTTGATAAAGTTAAGCCTGGCGATCGAGTACAACTTGTGGGAATTTATAGGAGTTTGGGAAATAGAAATGCGGGGCATAGCAGTGCACTTTTCAAAACGGTGGTTTTGGCTAATAATGTAGTTCTTTTATCTTCCAAATCGGGAGGAGGAATTGCGACACATACCATCACCGATACTGATATTCGAAACATCAACAAGATCGCGAAGAAGAAGAATCTGTTCAATCTTCTTTCTCAATCCCTGGCGCCTAGTATTTATGGTCATGAACATATCAAGAAAGCAATTCTCCTCATGTTGCTGGGTGGATTGGAAAAGAATCTTGAGAATGGAACACATTTGAGAGGAGATATCAATATCCTTATGGTTGGTGACCCTTCTACAGCCAAGTCTCAAGTACTTCGTTTCGTCCTGAATACCGCTCCTCTTGCGATTGCAACAACAGGTCGAGGATCTTCCGGTGTTGGTCTCACGGCTGCTGTTACTTCCGACAAAGAAACCGGTGAACGTCGTCTCGAAGCAGGTGCTATGGTCCTAGCTGATCGCGGAGTTGTATGTATTGATGAATTCGACAAAATGTCAGACATAGACAGAGTGGCCATTCACGAAGTAATGGAACAACAAACGGTCACTATTGCAAAAGCTGGTATTCATACTTCCCTCAACGCCCGCTGTTCCGTCATCGCAGCCGCCAATCCGATCTTCGGTCAATACGATACTCACAAAGACCCTCACAAGAATATCGCACTTCCTGATTCTCTCCTTTCTCGTTTCGATTTACTATTCGTAGTGACAGATGATATCGAGGATTTCCGCGATCGACAAATCTCAGAACACGTTTTAAGAATGCACAGATACAGAGACCCTCAAACGGAAGAGGGAGCCCCCGTCCGTGAACAAGCCCATCAAACACTCGGTGTGGGTGTTGAACAAGAAGCAGATGCCAATCAAGTAACGCCTGTCTACGAAAAATATAATGAAATGTTGCACGCTGGCGTCACCGTTACGACTGGCCGTGGCTCCCACCGTAGAGTGGAAGTCCTGAGTATCCCCTTTATGAAGAAATACATTCAATACGCCAAAACCAGAATAAAGCCGGTCCTAACCCAAGAAGCTAGTGATAGAATTAGTGAGATATACGTAGCTTTAAGAAACGATGATATGCAAGGAAATCAACGAAAGACGAATGCAATGACAGTTAGAACACTGGAAACTATTATTCGTTTGAGTACTGCACATGCAAAATCGAGATTGAGTGCTAGAGTTGAGGAAGTGGATGCATTGGCTGCTGAGAGTATCTTGAGATTTGCACTTTTCAAGGAAGTGCTTGAGGATGAGAAGAAATCTAAGAGGAGAAAGACTAGACCTCTTGAAGATGAATCTTCAGGAAATGAGAGTCCATCTTCAGATGACGATGACTCTCCAGCTCCTACTTCTCGTGCACCATCAACGAGAGCAACGCGCACACCTGGTACAGCTAGGACAAGAGCTTCAGCCGCTTCTTCGTCTAGGAGAAATGGTACTGGCTCAAGTGCTGTGCAGAATAATGATGAGGAGGAAGAGGATATGTATACAGCAAGTCCAGCACGTTCACGTCCAGCACGAGCATCTTCAAGTCGCGCACCAACACAATCCCAAACTTCATTCGCATCTTCTCTTCCTGCTTCCCAGGCTTTGAGAGGTACTTCCAGTCAATCACAGTCCCAATCACAAACCGTGGAAGAAGACGAAGAAGAAGAGCTCGCCGCAGGAACTGCAGCTCTCAATGTTTCAGCAGGTATTACACCTAACCGCCTCCAAGTATTCCGCACAACATTAGGGCAAATGATGAATACATCCCTCTTCGAAGACGATAGTGCCGAGGTCAATGCTATCATTGAGGCAGTTAACGGACGTATTGGAGGGGCTGCAGGAGGTAGTTTTGAGAGGGAAGAGGCAACAGCAGCGCTGAGGGCGATGGATGAGAGAAATGATATCATGTATACGGAGGGAGATTTGGTTTATAAAATTTAGATTTGAGGAAACGTAATGGGTTTTAGGGTCTGGAGACAACGCAGAGTACAAGATCTTGGTTGTATTGGTCATGCGTTGGTTTATGGCAGAGCAAGATGGATGAATAGATGGACGAACGATGAATGTATGCATGTACGCGAGGAGTTTAGAGGCTCTGGTGATATCAAAATTAGTTTACGGATTGAGTAAATTGTTTCAACCTTCCATTTTGCTAATCATGGGGCTGCATAATGGGTAAATGGACTGCTGAAAGGAGTTACTTTTGGTCAGAATTTAAGCGATGAGTTTGACTCGAGTGAGTCTTATGTCTTCAATGTTACTTGGTTTACAAGAGAGTTCTGATTCACGAAAACAGTTCTTTCCTATAATGTACGTGTGAGTGGTATGGTGCTGAAGTTTCACGGTCGCTGACTCATCTAGTGATGATGAGTTGCGATGTGACTCGAATTATGCTAAGCTTTATCGATAGCACTATCAGAAATTGGTGTATGATTTAATTTGAGGTACTTTTTCCCTTTTTTTATAATTACAAATGCTACTTAGTGTCATGGCCCGGTCAGTTTTGCAATCACTGAGACTCATGAATTTAATATCACTTATGATATGACTTTGGAGACGATGTTCTTCACCAAGATATATGAATTGATGGATAGTTTCTTTATTTGTCATATATACTGGTGGCAAGCGTGCGGTGCTTTGGGAGTACTTATATTCTGCTCCATCCTTCTCTTTTTTGCTTTTCTTTTTTACTTCTACATCAGCACTTCAACAGATCTCAGTCCATCGCATCACGCATCAAACCATCAAAGTACCATCAACAACACATGACCACTTCACATACCAAAAAGTCAACATATCAACACCGACATCTACACCCCACAGCCTGTTTATCAAACCATCATCGGGAACTTCGCATCGATAAAATACAAAGAACCTCAACGCACATGACAATTTCACAGTCCGAAATGCCCTTCCGCCATTTCGCAAATCAGTTGCACACTCTTCCTCTCGTTATCCTGCCGCCGAGTACAGATCAAAATCTTAAATTCCTTCAAGATTTATCGATTAGCAACACATACATATCTTCAAACATCCAAAGTCATGGTCCATAACAATAACTCCCCTCGGTCCACGTCCGCTCCAGCAACGGCTGCTTCGGTTGACTCCACTCGACCACGCCTCAGTAAGGAGGAAGTTTCGAAGAAGTTCGCCTCTCTCTACGTCCAAATTAGAAGAACTGGCGTGTTTGTGGAACAACGGTCCAGTGCTACCTCAATCAAAATATGAACTTGCGTATACTTTGAAAGTGAGAAACCATACGGAGTTCCCTCTACCAGCGCAAGAACTCATACACTCAAATGTGTGGCCCGCTGCTGACAATGATACACATAAAGATCGGCTCGAATTGCATAATTCCCTTACTAAAGTCGGTAATTTGATAGAGGACTTCAACGCTGTGTTGGTAGCAGAGCATAATCAAGAATTGGTATCCATGGTGTTCCGTGAATCAGGAATGGGACAAGTGATGGCAGATTGGATAACATTCTATGGAGTTTTGACCGGATCTCAAGGGAGGAACAAGGATAAGAATGTGTGACGTTAATCAATAGTAGATGCTCTTTTCTGACTTACTAAAAGCAAGCCATCAATAATATCGTAATTTTTTTCGTGTATGTTGCGCTTTTGAAGTATCGCGACTTACTCCAACATTCACTTGTCTTTATTATTCAGTATCGTTCTTTACTCGTATGTCACTCCTTTCTGTTTAAGCCATAAAATTCTCTTTTTATTCCAGTCTATTTATAAATGTCTGACCGAGCGTTACTGCTGTGAGTATTTAATATCCAAAAGTACCAAGGTTCAGCTATTGATGATATTCGATATGACTCCACATATAATGCTTTGCAGTCAACATCAACCAATCTAGTTGGTATTTCATGAATGAGACATAATGGGTATTCTATTACTCGATCAAGGTATAATTCCTCCCCTTTATCTACCTACCACTTCCCCTCTTACTTTGTCTTTTACCCTACCTCCATTTTTACCTTTAATTTAATCTCCACAACCGCAACGTCTACACAGAAGAACACTTCAATGCAACAAATCATCATAACTCTCAGAAAAGTCTCAGCGAAACAAAACATAAAGCGCCTCACAAATTTCATTGCTCAACTAAATAGCCAAATAGCTAGCTACTCTCCGGCGAATCACCTAAACCATCTTGTTTTTGTCATTGCATCTTCATTCTCTTCTACATCCATATCTTCATCACATTTCTTCACATTCTGATATCCACATATATCTCAAGTATCAGAATTCATGGCCGAGAACCAGATTTCCGCTCAATCCACCTCCACCTCCAGCTCCATCTCACCTGAACAAACTTCCATCAGCGATACAGTCAAATCCTATTCCTCGGATTTACAGGAGCTGAAGAAGATTGTGGAGACGAGCACTCAGATAGTTACCGCTGAGAATATGAAGGAGACAACATTGGAAGAGATCGTGCTTTTAGCATCGTTCCTTTACCGCTCCGATTCGTTAAAGGTCGCTGATCAGCAAATACAGGACACATTAAAGGATTTTCTGTTAAGGTTGATCGAGAAAGAGCAAAGTGACATGGAGAAAACAGACGAATATCAATCGCCTCCTAATCAGCCAATCCCACAAACACATCGACCTCATCAGCAATTACCGCAACCTGAAGGACATCAACCAACCCAGCTAATATGTCCGCCATCTCAAGAGGTATTTTGGCAGCCTCCAGTATTTAAACGTCCTAAACAAGGAAGTCTTCGACTACCTCGCTCAAAAGGTCGGAATGTTGCCCAAAAATATCAAGCACCTCGAACTAGAAGTCAAACACTTCGGTCGGAAGATTAGCTTCAAGAAACACAAAGTCTAAAATGTCGCATGCTGAGCAAAGTGCTATCAGTTAGGAGGTTCTAGGGGAAAGAAGTGGAAGATCAATGTGTATTTAGATATAAGATTTACATTAGAGTTATTGAGAAAATTTATGGAAGCTATTTCATGGAGATAAATACGAATGGAGGGATTTGTGACGGTGTGACTTTCAACATAGAGTAGATGCTCCTGTGTGACTTGATAGAAGGAATGCACTACATCGTCCTAGTATTTTGCCTTAATGATAATAACACAAGCACATTTATTATAAATGATTTAATTTAGGCATGCTTCAATTTTCTGCATTATTCTCGTGCAAGATATGAACACTGGCAGAAACAACCTTCCGCTCTTCTTATGGGAAGCCTAGACCCGGAAACCTCTTATTAAAACTAGGAAATACCTAGGCCAAGTATTTCTGTCCATTCATCAGCCAGTCAGCGTGCTGCGCGTATTGCGGACCAGTATGCTTTCTGAACCTCCGCACTCTTTGATATTGAGGCTTAATATTATCTCATATCATCTCACTCGACTTGTCAATGAAATGTACACACACAAATCTTCAAAATTCAGAAATGTCCGAGGAAATTAATTCGGGACCAGATACCTCCGCATCAACAATAACCGTACCATCACCTCTACGCAAACCGCCTCTCCGGACCGAGCCTCCTCAGAGCGAGCCTCCATCAAGGATGCAAGGTTTCTATGGTATATCGAACCCCTTGCCTCAATGCTCAACGAGCTAGCAGAGAACCTGAACAGCGTTAAGTCATCCCATTCAACACCATCCAAAAGCTCATATCCATGAACCATTTGACCCACTAACTGACCAATAGAGTTACTAAATCATTTAGAAATAAAACATTGGAGGACTGACATCTCTAGCGTAGCTTTTTCAACATCCGAGACCCTTCCTTATGGCAAGGTTGACGTGACGAGATGCGTACACCTTGACAAGAAATTTTTGATTGGCATGCTCTGATGATGTTGATGGGAATATACTGAAAATAGCATCTGATGGTTAGTCAAAATAGACGATTTAGATCGGGGAATTTATGATTCGGTTCTGATGCATTTGACCTGAATTGAAAGTTGAGTAAGAGAATAAGAGGCCTTTAATGTTGGGGATGAGATTTAAATCCGTGTTCTTTTCATCTCTAAACAAATATGATTATTTCTAGTCTTTCAAGGTCATCGCATCAAATCGATGTCAAGCGCGATTAGCACGTATACATCCACTACATGCATCTTTCCATGTATTGCCAATCATAAGATACCGAAACCTGCCAATGTTAAACCCGGATGGTTCTCCTTTGACGGAATCAACCGGGAAGTTTCACATTATAGGGTTACTGCTGTCTGACAACGACCAAACATCAATATCAGCCACCCGACGCCTCTGCCTCTACCACCGCCTCTTTAACGAACACTATCATTGGATATCTGTCCCGAACATTTGGCCGTTTGTCTTGAAAGAACATTCCAAGAATGATCCATGCGTATCTGTGAGATTTTTCAATACACCAAGACCCCTGTTTCTGAACGACCTGGTGGGTGACGTTCTATGTCGCATGGTTTTTTGAAGATAATTCCTAGATCTATCATGGCCGAAATCAAGTCATGATAAGGTTATACGGATTTTGGTTGCTTATATTCACGATTAATTTGATTATAGAAAAGCCTAAAATTGTTATCCAAAAGGACTTTCGAAATCATGTAGAAGAATTTAAGGGGTTTAGACCGGACTCCTTGGATACCATTCAAATTCGTGATAGAATCTCTCACCCTCAAAACCATCTTTTTGTCTCAGAAAAAGAAAGTTGCTTAGATAGATAAACCGTGTCATCTCGCTTAAATTTCCTATACTATCTGAAATCTCCTGTTTCGACAAAGAGAACTTTAAACACCGGAAAACTAAAATAAGAATAGTATTTTCTTAGCGAATAATGAGGATGAGAAGATTCTACAGAGAGAAGATATGTTTCGCTAGCTTGTAGATCATCGGAGATCACAGCATCAAAAGTAATGGGTTACACCGCACTTTACCCGACTGCGACAGCAGAAGGCTGAGGAGGCTGAGTCATAGAGCGCCGACTATTACATGAGTTCACATTTCAATAAAGATGAACATCTCTCATATAGTTCACTTCGGATATGTATGCTCTTACCCAATTGAATGCTTGGTGAAGAGTAAGTTTACAAGTATCTTTTGAGGTGTTAGATATCTTCAGTGATATGTGACATTTAGCACAAGTTATTCTAGTTGTTCAAAGAATATTGTAAATTTATATTCGTGCATGGATTTCTTTTATTGGATGTAGAGTATGGTATCAAAAATTAGAGAGCCGGTTCAAAGCAATATACCCCATGCCATGGAATGAGTATGCACAGCGGGACATTACATGTTGTATGCTGAAGATGTGGCTTTGAACAAGATGTGTACTGTACGTGTTTATTAGACACAATATATCAATCTTCCTTCAACGTCTGCAAAGCTGTATTGGGCACATTTATTCTCGTGCTCTGTCGCTTTGATTGGTGTCTCGAACTCCAGGATTACGAAAACAGGGGAAGAGGTGAACGATGAACCTTGATGAAGGTAGTCAAATTCTATCAAGGATATGAATCATCATGAGAAGATGTCTGACAACGAACACCTATTAATGAAAGGCTCCAGCCTTCCAGTTCCACTTCCTTAAACCTTTAAAGGTTTGAATTATAGCTTACTCAAATGTCTCGCTGTTCCACTACACTACCGTTCATCTAGAATATTCTTTCCTTGGCAGCTCCCCAAATTTCAAATTTGAGTTGCCATAATCTTTGTTGGGACTCCAATATGAGTACCCTTCACAGGAAAGGGAGTATCAGATCACTTAAACCTTTGTTTTGTGGCTTCTACCAATCAATAAATTCCTTCAAAGGTTTTACCCGCTAAATCTCGATACTCGAAGCCTCCCTCTCCGAATATATATATCGTTCAAGATTCGCCCTTCATTCGAAAAATAACCAACAACTGGGAGAAGCAACATTCATCAGTTCCTTCTCGACACGGGAAATCGGAAAATTCAAATCGATCAAGAACAAATTTCACCAGCATTTCAACAGCAAATCCCTGTCCCAAGCGATATACAACTCCATCATATTACTTGCTTATTTTACAAACGCTAAAAAAGACCAATCTGCGTATGTACCCCTTTCCCCGTTCATATTCTTCATAATTCTTGCCGTTCGTGCCGCTAACTTCCATTTAGCTAGCAACCCGCAGATTCTCGTATCCTCATGCTCGTCCACATCTCTCGGTGGACACATCAAACGACAAATCTTTATTCAGAATAATCATTGAAAATGGCCTGTTACTTCTGTGGCGGCAACATCACGACATGCTGCCTAAATTGTGTCTTCTGCGGGGCTATCTCATCAGGCTACGCTGTCAAGGAGAGTGTTGTCGTCGCCTTCGGAGATGGTAAATGCCAAGTCCCGAGCACGTGGCGTTATCCGCATGCACCTCACAAGGAAGTGGCTTTGTGTATGGAGGTGGAGATTCAGTTCTATGATATTAAATGTTTTGTTGTGCTTGTTAAGGATGGCGAAAAGCCAGTCAGGATATCCGCTGTCCGCGAAGGTGCATCCTCGAATCTGAAGGATAGTATTATGTCTGTCGAGCTCAAACTACCTTTGTAGGACTAGGCGAAGGGAAAGGGTACGAAGAGACAAGATTGGTTGCTCGGCTTTGGGGGGAGGGGGAATAAGAAAAGATGGGGTGTCTGGAAGTCAATGGAAGATTATGATGTGGTGGGATGGGATCTTTTTCTTTCGGGGATTCGCAATATGATAAAAGAACAGATGCATTTTTTTGGTCTTCTAAGAGGGGCGGGGGAAGGGGTTGAGAAGAGATGGGGGTATTTGGGAGTCATTGAAAGAGTTCATACGATGGGACAGGATCTTTTCTTTGGGAAATTCGCAACATAATAAAAAGATGAATGATTTTTTGGTTTTACCTTCTAGATTTGGGGGCGAGGGGAATGAGAAGAGATAGGGATTTTTGGGAACCAATGAAAGAAAATGACATAATAGAATAGAGTCTTTTTATTTTAAGAAATTTGCCAAATAATAAAAAAGGGGGTGTATTTCTTTTGGTTAACTATATGGATTTAGCGGCCGGGGAATGGAAAAGAAAAGAAGTAGAGATGTTTGAAAGCCACTGGCTTCAAGCCAATGAAAAAGTATGATATGATGAACGGAAGCTTTTGAAAGGAGGGGGACGAACCTGCAATATGATATGTAGGAATCAATCTAATCCTTGTTCTTTAACTTTTCCCTTTCCTCCAAACTTAGAGCTTTGAAAGCCTTGAAAGCCTCAGCTTCTTCAGCATCTTGTTTAGCCGCTTCTTCAGCCGCTTCTTTTGCCTCTTGCTCACGTATCTCTCGTCCCCAAAGCGTCCTTTCATACCCGACTGCGACTTCTTCGTAATATCGACGAAAGTTGGGACATACCATATAACTCCATCTATCAAACTCAGGGCAAGGGACAACCTCCACCCGAGGGAAACGCTTAACATAGCAGGAATACTCATCCTTAAACTTTTTCATTTCGACTGGAAATGGCCCAATTTGTTGTTCCATCTCTCTAACCAGCGCAGTACCTGTGTATCCTGCTTCGCGAGTTGTTACGGCCTCCCACCATTCAGGAAGATAACCACCACGTTCCCAATCGATGAGACCGGAAACATGGCCATCTTTGACCATAATGTTACTCGGATTCAAGTCGCCATGCGTGAGCACGTAGGGTCCCCCTTTCACAGGATATCGTTCCTTAAAATCCTTCTTCCATTCCTCTGATTTCCCGGATTCTATTCGGGATGCAGTACGAGCCCACCATTCGTCAATATCTTCCGTCACGAAGAGTACCCTTTGGAACTCAGCGCCTAAAAGATAGTCTCTTATAGGTGAACCATCTGGATCTTCCAATGTCATCGAAGTAAATTTGCGTATCTGCACAAGATATTCGACCACTTCTTTCAAGATGGTCTCAAGCTGGCTATCATCAATGTGCTGTTTATCCAAAGCTGCCTGAAGAGTCTCACCTGGGATCCTTTCCATCAACATGAAATGACTTGTACTATCCTTCCAGTAACTTATGACTTTGGGTACAGGTACAGTTGTATTCTCGCTCAAGAATTTGGCCATTGCGTACTCAGCACCCCAATAGTCTTCCATTCCATAATTGTGAATAGGTTTTTCCTTCAAAACATATTTATCGCCGATGAACCATAAACCTCTATTGCTGTTGGTTTTACATCTAACATGACTTGCATAAGCAGAGTGTAGAGCATCGTCGGCACTCCATCCACAGTTCTTACATAACAAGAAATCTTCTTTTTTGGGAACGTGCGCCTCAAACTCTTCTATGGTACTCCCATCAAAGGGTTTGTATACCGTCAATTTTCCTTCCATAGCTTGGAAGACTCAGAGATGAGAGAAGTCAGTGTTTCAAGATCGGATATTCGGATGTTGGATTTGACAGAAAAAGTGTTTATATAGGCTATCGATAATAAAGAAAATGAAGCTAGATAATAGGGGAAAGTTTTTGCATTATCATCATTCTACATCTGTAGGAAATCCATTATGATGATTCTTTATCAATTGTAAGGACAATCAAATTGGACAAGCAAAATATATAAAGAAAGTAATTAGATATTACATCCGAAAGACATCTGTTGTAATGATTACCTTTATCAGACATAAAAGACAAACAAATTGAACAAGTAAAATATACAAACGAAGTAAGTAGATACTACATCCTAAACAAATCTGTTATAATAATTGTCTTTATCAGGTATAAGAACAATCAAATTGAACAATCTTTCATGATAATTAATTACTTTGTCAAATACAAGGATCGAATTCAATAGGAATATAAAAAGAAAATCTAGATCCAAATCATACCATATGCGGAGGAATTTTTGTACGGGCTTTCGACAACAAGGAGACCTTAGAGATACATCGATACTCAGAAGATCCCGTCCTTTTGATAAGTAGTGTCAGTATGACCTATCAACTATCAATGGATCAAAGTTTGTGTGGATCGACGAAGTAATTTTTGATTGTGTGGATCTAGTAAAAGCAGGAAAGTAGGGAATATCATGAATACATGCTCTCAATCCTAAGGAGAGATTTCGATTTCTCGACTCAAATCATTCGCTCGATTCGCATTCAGCTGTGGAAGAAGAAGATTGTAGATCAAAAACAATAGGATTGTTGACGGGTTGAATGGTTCTATGATGGACTGTGTTACAACCTTGAGGTGCAACGGAATGATATGGTGTCAAGTGGGATGCTCTCTCTCGATATGTACTGCCTTGAGTGCTAACTACTGCAATAATCACTTCGTAAGGTAGCATCATGATATCAGCACGTTTACTACGTGCGGCCCGGTGGAAGCTTGCACTGCGATTCCTTCCATATTCCTCTGCATATCAAAGGAAACATCATACTTCCTTCACAAATGTTGAGAATGCATTTATTTCATGACAGCCCAAAATATGTACAATTTCTTTCCCATCCTCCAATCAGTTTCCAGCAACCTTCTCAATCACACGCTCAGTAATGCTCTTCCGCTTCTCTGCTTCGTGCTCTTTGATTTGTTTACTCCAGCTACAATTTCGTTAGTCTATTCTCCTCTTTCATATTTTCTCACCCCCTCCTTCCTCGCAATATCAACCATATCCCTCAACTAAGAACAAAGCCATACTCACTATCGACTAGGGAAAAACCTTCCCTCCTCCGGAAACTTTGTTCTATATTCCCTCTCCGCGCTCAATTTCCACATGCCAGCTGTAATACCCACAATGACCGTCATCATAATCGCCGTATTCGCTTTCCAATTACCGGGTTGCGAGTACCATCCTCCGGCTGGGGACCAAACGTGTTTGGGATATCTGGCATATGATAGTTAGAATTGTTTTTTGGAATTGCAGTTGAAGCTCGAGAGATTGTGTAGAAAACTTACGGAATTTTGCCGCCGCCGCCCTGAGGTTTTGTTAGTTTAGTTTCTGAGTAAATGAGAATGGAACTGAGCCAAAAAAAATACATACCATTTTTATAATTGCGAATGTGCGATGGATTTCTTGAGGTTATTGATTCTAGTCAATTATCAAGATGTCGTTCATCCTTCCATCAGATATCAAGATACACTAACCATAAACGGACTAACGCAATAAATACCGCAGTCCCACGAGCTTGGGCGAGAAATTTTGGAATTTGTTCTACGGGACTGGATTTTCTCGACGAATTTCGCAGAGTTAATCCATCCGCCAAATCCCTTGATTACTTTCAGTCCTACAACCGAATAGGAAGCGTTGTCAAAGGGAATATAGGGAACGATGAAGAGGTTACATTTGGAAAGATGGAGCGCCCAATCGCTTTTCCCAAAATCTAAATCTTATTCTACTTATCCGAGGCGGCACATTCAAAATCCCCCTCCAAGGACTACGACGTCAATTTTGATACCTGCTTGCGTGCGTATGCAGTCCACATCTGCACTTGCCTCAAAACCAGAAGAATTAATCAACGAAGATGGTGAACCACCCCTTGAACCTCCACCAATGATCCGAAAACCCCTCCCACCTCCCTCTCCCAAAGTCGCAGCCCTCCACGCCCGTCTTTCTCTCCCTTCCAAATTACCCCTCCAAACACTGGCTCGAACTCTCATTACGCCGTCCGCAAACTCAAATCCTGCTTTCAACAATGCAGGAATGGCGAGAATTGGAGGCGATTTATTACATTACCACGTTTCCGAATATCTCATTTGTACTTACCCCCGCTTGCCTATGGCTGTGCTTTACGCAAGTGTATTCGCATACAGTGGTCCCGATACTTTACATCTCGTAGGCCGGGATTGGGGCGTTCAACCAGCTTTTGATCCCGGAAATGAAGTCGATGTGGGACTGCTCCAATACAAACATCTGGATGCGAATGCAGCGCCCACTTCAAGCGGCAAAACCACAAGAAAAGAAGCACCATATTTCAGAAGGGGAATGGCTAGTAGAGTCGTTTACGACGATGAATTTGGAGACATAGTTAGGAAATCTAATCAAGTCACCGATCCTCAACCAATGAACCATGCGTACGCTTCTTTCGTTAAATCGCTCATTGGCGCCATCTATCTCCATGCCGGTCGCGCCGCAGCAAAAACATTTATTCAACAACATATCCTCTCCCGTCACCTCGACATCTCTAAGCTCTTCCAATTTTCGCAACCAGTGCGCGACCTCGCCCGTTTATGCGCACGAGAAGATTTCGAAACCCCCGTTGCCAGAATCCTAAGTGAAAGTGGCCGACTTAGTAGAAGTCCAGTCTTCGTAGTTGGAATATACAGTGGGAGAGATAAGTTAGGGGAGGCACCTGGTGCGAGTTTGGACGAGGCGAGGATTAGAGCTAGTGTTGCCGGTTTGAAGGCCTGGTATCTTTATAGTCCGGGACAGAAGACGTTGCCGAGCGATATGGAGGTTGCGAGTGGGGGAAAGGAAGGGGAAAAGAGATGGGAGCCTGTACATGTGGACATAGGAGAAATTGTTGCGTAGTGCTTCAAATTTTCTGATGTTGGGTGCGCGCAGGATGTGAAGAGATATGACAAGATGGGTAAAGAACGACGTTGGAAGAAAACACGAAATTGTTCCATTTGCCATTTCAAAAGTCACAGAGATGAGAGGATATTATGATCAATGAATTGATCAGTTGTGTATGATTATGCAAATTGCATATACGGGCTTGGGGGAAAGGGAGGTGAGATAGGTAGAGATGAAAGGATGGTTCACTTCGATAGAGGAGCCCCAAATATCTAGCATGAGCCCTAGAGTGAGGGATCTGAACAGAAAACTTCATGGATGGATGATGTGTTGATGATACCTGTAGAATATAAAAAAAAAGAAAAGAAAAGAAATCAAATGAAGAACCAAACAATTCGCTTCTCTTTCCCCAATTTCGAGTCTGGACAATTTGTGCCTCCTAAGTATCGCAATAGCATATTAGGTGATCTTGGAGAAATTCAATTCAAACACCATTTTCCCTCCCCACACCCACACATGCACAATATACGGTGGTTCAATATTTCACCATTTCACAACCCGAAACACAATAAGCGATCTGTGCAAATTCATTTTCCTTCAATTTTTCAATCCCTATAGCAAAATGTCTTTGCCCTCACTGAAAGTCTCCCTTCTTCTCTGACCCTCTCTTTTCCTCCCTATTTACAAACCCTATCTCTTTGTACCAGCCAAATCACCCACTCATCCGCTTCCCCTTTTTTCAATCCTCAACAATCAATCCTTGAGCCGTGATCGCTAAACCCCCTTAAACCATGAACAATTTTGTGTTTTCCCTCCAAATGAAATAAATTGAAACCCCCATTTTCTACAGGTCTCAAGAAAAATCACCACTCGTGTTCCTGTATGCGATGGCCACAATCAAGTCAAATCCATAATATCAATGCAGATGTCCCCTTCCCCACCGAAAAGAAATCGAATAAATTCTCAAAACGCCATTAAGAAAAAGAACCCCTCGTTATAACAATGCCGAAACGATGGGAAAGATTAATCCGACCCAGTATTATTTAGGCTTCAGCTGTTACTTCAGATTGAGTATTAACCTTCTTGTTTTGGTGTTCCTCGTTTCCTCCGTCATCTTCTCTTGCTCTCTTCTTATCGTTTGTGAATGGCTGAATGGCAGATTCTGCAGATTTGTCTAATTTGACTTCCTTTCCTTTGTCATCACTGATGATTTGTTAGTATATTATATACGATGAAAATGTGAAAAAAAATAAAAAATAACTTACCCGTTCTTCTCATCGCGCTCCTTGTTGCGATCGTTGGTTCTTGGACCACGATCATTGCGACCACCCTTCTTGTCATTCTGTCTGCCATTTCCTCTTCCGCCACGCTGATTACGACCACCACCACGGCCACCTCGGAAACCATTCTCTCTGTCGTTTTCACGTCTCTTCTTCCAGTCATTTGGATCACGGTCTCCATCACGATCCCCATCACGCTCTCTCTTGACGAAATCCTTACCTCCACGACCACCACGGCCACGGCCTCGGAATCCATTACGCCCTCGATGCTGAGCTGGAATTAGAGTACCATTTCGAATCTCTTCGTTCTTTTCTTCTATGTATTGAGTCTTGGATTTGATTTCCAATGTGTGCTTTCCCTTCCATTGTGGTTTTGGATCAAGAGCGAGGAATTTTTGAGCAGTTTCTTCATCCCCAAATTCGATAAAAGCGGATCCCTTGAAGAGCTTCTCCTCCGTACGGCGAAGACGAACGGAGTTAACCTCACCGTATGGAGCAACAAAAGCCTCAATATCGAATTGGGAGCTTGGCTCTTCATCTCCGAATCCCTTGATGTAGACTGATCGTGCGTCGCGTTTTGGTGATTTTGCGGATGGGTCGAATGCCTTCTTGCGCTGAACCGTCTCTTTTCCCTCGTCTCCTTCCACAATGAGGAATTTGCTCTCCTTGAGCGCGTTGACGACCAAAGAGTATGGCTGGAATCTCTGCATACGTTTGAAGGCGTGAATAGTTGCGATTGAGACAGGCTTGTTCTCTGCGCCTCCTGTTTCCTTCATCAAGAAAGTATCGGTTGGCAAGTTAGAATCACCGAAGTAGAATTCGACCTTCAGACAAAAAGTTAGTAAAAGTTCTATGGACATTGAAGAAATCTTCACACCTGTCGGCGAATCATTCCTCCATCTGAGGATGGAGGGAGGACTGAAGCATCGTATTTGCTGTTGTTCTGTCCATGAATTTCATTGGCATTTGTTTTCAAAACCCCGTTGTCGTAGAATCTTGGCTCGTCATAGTTGAACTTCTTCACATCCCTCTTGACATCACCATTGGTAACCTCTACTTTCTCTTCCTTAATTTCTGGCTTGATTTCGGAATCGGTTTTCTCTTCCTTGACTTCAGTTTCAATCTCAGCATCTTCCATCTTCTCTTCCTTCCCTTCTGGCTCGGTAGCTGATATAGTTTCCGACTCAATTGGTGGTGCGGCAGCAGTTTCAGATTCGGCCTTCACTTGCTCGTTGGTAATAGCTGGAGCTGCAGCGACGGGCTCTTGGCCTTCCATCTTAATATCGGACATGATTATTTTGCGAAAGATTGTGCGACTGATAGAATTTTCGATGAGAATGTAGCTAAGGGAATGGAATAAGTAATTGCGACAATGATTTATGAATTAATACATACAGTCAAAAAGGAATTTGATTATCTGAATGGATGAAACCCTTCTTTAGTGACTCGATAAGGCGAACGAGGCGGGGTGAAGAGTCAGATAAAAAAAGTGATGCGCGATCCTTGAAGAGGAGGCTGGCAGATCTTTTAAGAAAAAAATCCAGTAGGTCAATGGTATTTATTTGAAATCTGAAGTAGAAGATTTGATTGTAGAGAAAAAGCTATGAAAATGTAGATCTTGTAAAAAATCCTGGGTTGATTTTTGTTGGAAGAGCTCAAGGTTTCGTTTGGTTTGTGGGAGAAGCTACAAAAACCAAAAATTGTATGGTCAATTTTTTTTGCTGGTGGAAAACTAAAAGTCTGCGCTAGTGAAATTAGCGTACTTTTTTATTTTGAGGTTCGTTGTGTTATGTATTATATATTATATTATATATTATGTGAATTTGAACATCATCCTCACTATTGAAATATTATTCAAGCTTCTATCTTGAGCGGCGACCACCTCATACACATTTAATCATGAGGTCAAGGTTCCATCAGTTGAAGAAAGTGGTATGTGAGAAATATATGGCTTGAAAATTGTCTTTCCCCGCCCAGCAAATGCACTTTGAACGATCCAAGAGACATGACGAGCTGACACTTAATTGTTCTCATAGAAAATCCGTCAAACATGGAATAAAATCAATTTATACAATCTGTCAAGATACAAGCCCAGGCCGGAGGGTAACACCTTCTTTCAGCAAAAATGGAAAGCAAAGTCGTTGAGTCGAGCATATCACGGAGAACAAATTCGAGAGGGGCAATGGACAAGAATGTTTAGACCGAGAGCGAAAGCCGTTATCCCTATGGATTATAAATATTTAGCTGAACATGATGGTTCTGAATTGGCTGCTGGACGAGGATCTGGATTAGAGAGACCAAAAGGTACCGGGAGTGCCGCACAATTCAACAGGAATCAAATACCTTATATGTCCATGGTCTACGCACCTATCGAAAGACGATTGGACACGGCCATCTTCAGAGCGTTATTTGCAAGTAGTACGAGACAAGCAAGACAATTCGTGGTGCATGGAAAGGTTAAGGTCAATGGGAAGAAGGTATGGAATCAGTTGTATCTGAGGCTAGGCTTTACTATTCACTCACACAATATTAGATGCCATATCCAGGATATCTTCTAAACCCAGGAGACATGTTCCAAGTAGACATTGATAGAGTACTTTTCGCAACTGGTGCTCCAAAAACCGCAGACCAAATCAAAAGTGGCCGAGGTCTCAGAAGGTCCCTCCGCGCAATGAATGATCAAAAGGCCAAAAATGCCGCCGCCAAAAAAGAAAAAGAAGCTGCCGCCGCCGTCGCAAGAGAGGAAGGAGGAGAAACCACAACTCCTAAAGAAACGCCTGAATCCAAAGAAAAGGACGAAAAGGACAGACTCCGCATGGAATTTCGAACTCTTCAGGAACACGCCGATGTTCTCCTGACCGATAGCAAAAATTCCCCCTCTGGCAAACGCAAGATCGCCCTCCGCAAACTCAAGCGCGAAATTCGAGCCACCCTCTCACAACTAAACCGCAAATCCGTCGCCGACCTAACCTCCATCCTCAACTCCTACACAACCAAACTCGCCAAATCCGAAGATTTGGAAACGCTTGCTGCAGGAGCTCCAGCAGTCATCAATGCAGAAGAAGCACCTGATTACCAACAAAAATTAAAATTGGCAATTCAACGAGCGAAGGAAAATCCAATTGATGAATCGAAACCTTATATGACCCCTTGGCAACCAAGACCTTACATGAGTGCCTTTGCATTTATTCCTAGGTATCTAGAGGTTAATCAGAAGATTTGTAGTGCGGTTTACCTTAGACATCCCGTGGCGAGACCAGGGTTGAGTGAAGTTCCTAGTCCATTTTCGATGGAGCTCCTGCAGTTGGCGCATAATTGGTATTTGAGAAGGAGGTAGAGAGTGATACATATGTAGATGGGCAGTGTACGGAAGGTATTGAAAGCAGATAGTGAAGGGTTTCAAAAGAAGTAGAGTAAGACGAGCAGATGGCATAGGCAAGTGCATGATCGATATGTGATATTCGATTTGTATGAAGAAAGACACTGTATTATACATCCTAAAGCCTAGATGGAATATGATGAGATAAAATCATTATATATATGAATATATAAATAAACTAAAGGATTAAAGATGTAGATATATATTTAAGTTATTATTATATATTATTCTTATAATAATAACAAATCCCTGTCATTAAAAGATCTAACTAGGTAAATAATCAAATAACTACTAAGTAAACTATTCACTTTCTATTTTCATTTTCTTTTTTATCTTTTTTATCTAAACTTAGACACTAGAAATCTATTGAAATATATCTAATATCTTTATACAATTATCATAATACCGCTTCGTATCATGTCTATCTATTCTTCTTATTCATTTGTCTCTGCTCTCCCTTTCCTCTAAACTCACTTCATCTAGTTAACTTCTTCATCCTCATGCCTCCATCTCCAAACATATTTACAACTTAGCTTTAGCTGGTTCTAATGTAGGTATCAAAAGATCTCTAATATCTCCCGCTGCCTCATTAAGATAAAAGCTCATTCTTTCTGAACCGAGACCCTTTGATACGACGTTGAATTGGATGCTATTTTATTGTTAGTTTTGTTTTTCTCCAAGATCCATCTTCATCCAGAAGTAAGATAAGGGGGGAAGAAAAGGAAAAAGGAATGACCAGAACAGAGCAAAAAACATACCTGTTCTCATTAATCATATAAGCAATTCCCCATCCATCATCAACCACTTGACTCCATCCATATCCATTAAAATATTCCGAGCTCAACTGACTACTCGAAATAAACCATTTACTACTGTAAGAATAAGTAGGATCTTTGAAAATAGCAGGAAGCTCTTCTCCTGGTTCCAACAATTTCTTTAATCCGAATAAGTGACGATCTACACCCTTGCCATCACTGGCTGCTGTAATATATTCAACATGCGAGTTAATAGCTGCGCGGAATGCAGCAATAGCTTTAGATGGTTCGACGGTATGGTCGGAGATAGCTTTGCAGAAAGCGACCGAGTCGTCGGAGACAGAACGACATGTTTCAGTACGTCCTTGTTGGAAACGACGGGTTGCGGCACTTTCGTATGTAGGTCTGTTTTTACCGTACATTTTGAAATAGGCAAGTTGGATAATCATTTGTACATAAGCATCAGGTGAGCATTTGAATTTTTTGATGAGTCCTTTACCATAACCTTGGTAAGCTTGAACACGAAGTTCGTGAGCGGCGATGACTTCGGTAAAATCCTTTGTTGCGCGCTCAATTTCTGATTGAACCTCTTTTGTAATGTGGAATTTGAGGGGGGTTGGTTCGGGAATATTGGAACGGACGGATGGGTTGGAGAAATCGAGTTTGTTGCTGAAGATTACTTCATTTACGTAGTCATTCAAACGATGTGTAGGTGTTCCGTCCATCATAGAGTGCTCACCCATGAAACCGGATGTACCATTGTTGTTGATGATGAATTGGAGAGGTTTGTCAAACCAACGGTTTGCGCCATCACCGTGCCAGTATTGATGGGCCCGCTCTTCGAGAGTAACTGGAGCAGCATCATCTAAGCAAACAACAAATGAAGCAGATTCGATGTCTCTGAGAATCTTTGCGTTTGTTGGGTTTGCCTGGAGAAGAACTTCACGAGCATCAGTCCAAATATCGCGATTCTCAGAAGTAAGAATTCCGACTGCTGGTGTACTTTCGGCCTTCTCGTAAATGCGCTTGAATTGTTGTTCCAACTCAGAGGTGTTCAATTGTTGTCCATCAACTTCATGCATAACCTTGAAAAATTGGTTTTTGCGAATGACCAAAATGTGTTTGTTCTCCTCCGCAGAATATTTAATCGGATGATCTGCTGGCTTTGCTGGAACTCGACTAGCGTTGAACATCCATTGATAGCTTTCCATAGAGATTGGTAGCTTCTTCATGTATTCAGGTTCCAAAGTTCCACCATCCACTTGTTTCTTGAATTCCAAAACTGCAGTACTGATGGCAGCAGCTCTCTTTGATGGATCGCGCCGCCTTCTATCATCTCGGTGGGAATAAAAGTAGCTGACATATGGAACGACTGGATCTCTGTAGCTCAAATATGCTGCATCATTCCACCACTCATATAACCAATTCTTGTGTTTTGAATCCTCTCGACGAGCGATTAATTTCTCTTGGAGTTTGCTACCGATTCCGCCTGGCTTTATGAATTCCTGAACAGCTTTTGTGGTGGTTTGTAGCTCGGCAGAAGTAACCAAGGGATGTACTGATTTGAGATATCGAACAGCTGTCTCTTCTAACGTAGGAACTGGAAGTTTTGGGAGTGATTCCTCAAATCGTAGCATGGGACCTTTAGATGAGTCTTCCTTATAGCCTGTCATGCAATATTGTCAACTATGGCATCCTTTGTAGCCGGGTGTGAAAAGGAATGTATGTGTTCATACCTGCTGGAAGAGAGCTATTGCTCCGCGCATTTGCTGGTGCCATACCTAGAGTCTGCAATATCTTGTAAGTTTCTGAAAAGATGATAAAAGATGATACATAACATACTCTTGAAATTCTTGTACACGTAAAACTATTTCTGAGCACCGGAGACTGAGTACGACCTTTTGCCAGCAACTTCAACATACCAACGACGTTTCCTTGGAACAGGAGAGAGTAGAGAGTTTTATGGAAGAGGAAATTAAAGGGAAACTATGCTTGTGGAAGTAGCAGGGAGTTGGTGGATTATGTCTTCCTTTAGATAGAGTAGGCAGAGTTATGGTTGGTTGCCAATTAGGTACATAGGGAATAAGTCAAATCGCCTTGGTCACTTCGGGATCTTTTTCATTGAAACATGAACATGAAGCGAGTACCGAGGCAAAAAAAAAAGCTCTGACAACCCCACAATGTCAATACTCCTCCGCCGTACAGACAAGGTCTTCATATAGGTATTCGTATATCCTCGGTCATCCGGCAGAGAAACATTGGATTCATGAAGAGGCATCATATATCTATCAATCGTATTATGGTCGCGCCTATCATCGGATATATTTAACCAGCTGTGACCACCAACATCGCGAGTATAAACTTGTCGGATTTGAATTGACATGTGATCCGTCTCAGATCCATTTTGTGAAGTGCCGGCATCAGCTTCTTACTTCTTATCAAAGATCCGGTGTACGATAATGCCCATCAACTTCCGTGCACTTCCTACTTAAGAGAAGCAAAACTATCTATCCTCCTCCTTGGACTTTCAAGGAGAGATTCGATCTGTGTATCGAAACATATTTATTTCGAAATCACCACGACATTGAAAGGTATAAACCATCCAAAACGATGTTTTGAAGTATCCTGCTTATCTTGGCCAACAGAGATATATCAAGGCTAATTAATCCCACTCTGCTTCATTGTTCATCCAGCTCATTCTTGTCAACAGCGGCCTATATTCAGATGGCTCTCATGGTTCTCATGGCTCTCTTGCCTCTCGATATCAAGTGATATCCAGAAAGCAGAATTAATGGCCGTCAACTCTACTTTGTTTCTTTGGGTGCGGTGAAGATTGTGCCTTGGTTCTCACAAGCTCATTGCCCAAATAAACGAGCTCTTCAATGATCAAAAATCATGGCTACCTACTCAACATGTGCATTCACAGGGCAGATTCGCAGTTCGAGATTCTGGAGGTCCACCCGGCGACTCCACAGCCTCTGCGCCAGTGCACGATGGCGAAATATTTCGAGACAGCGGCAATTGTGTATACTATGCAGTAGAGCATTTGAATGAAAAGCACGGCAGGGAAAGTTCCTCTCAATTCTAATCACACATATTCGAGTCTGTGTTATATCTACCTTTCATAACGTATATTTAAAAAGTCCAACTTACTATTATCAAAGCTCCAATTCAAGCACTATTGAGGCGAAAAGGATTGTTTTCGACAATTTCCGTGGCCGTGCTGCCATTGTCACTGACACTTACCACTGTCACATTTTTATTAATATGATAGGGTAGTCGCAAGAAAACATGCGGGGCGCTATACTAATAGTAATGAGCTAGCGTGTAGACGCCCCTCGGTCCACTCGTTACACGTTCATCACTGTCGAAACTAGTCAGCATGATTTTTTAGCATTGCTTGCCGATTCTCAGCTCTTTTCGATAGATTAGGATGGCTTGGCGGTGTTTGTATGCCTATATTCTCTTCACTTTCTCAGTCATCTTTTCTTGGCCCAGACTTAATGCCCAATGTCCATTGGTACGAAAAGAAGAGGCTGATCATTAAGGGGAAGTATATTTATAAGACTGGCCGGTCGGTTATTGATCATCTCACCTGCTTTTAATGAAATCGTCGGGTGCCACCAAAGCACAAGAAGAAGCGAGAGAAAAGTCAGCATATAAAAGGGGCCTAGTTGTCTGAATAACTTGTTCTTAATATCTTTGATTTTGAAGCCGGTACAGTATATATTTCATGCGAACAAGCAAGACTTCGGAGCTTTGAACAGAGATAGCTGTAATCGATTAATTCACAACTAAGTGTGATTACCAAGTCGTCATCTAATTTTCTTGCTACAAATTTGAGCCGAAGCATTAGTAGTTGCTTTCGTTGACTTTAATCCACCGAAATTACGGTCGTTATTGTTATCAATTCCTATTCGCTTAAAGAATTTCAACTTCTTGCCACTAATCTTTGGGTGTCGGCGCCAGATTAGAACGTGGAAGTAGGGTGTTACCATCTCTCCCAAATAAATGGAATCAACGAAGTATTCATACACCAAGACGATTTTGAGCCTCCTCTATTTTCTAGGATGGAATATCTTACCGCCTGGAACCTTTTATTAGTTTACTACTGTTGCTGCGCGTTTTAAGAATCGAGGAAGGTGTACACTTTATGCTATTAATACCACCCGAATTTTGTATGCACTATTATTGCGTAATAAGATCTAGTATGTATCAGATTTATTTTTCTAAAATTGTAGAATATGGTCGAGAGGGGTGGATAAAATGCTCTATTTTGGGGGCTTCGACAGTCTACTGTAGCTCGCAGTGCGACCTTTCAAGCGGGCTGTAACCGAGCATGAGGGCGAGATTCAGGTCCATGAAGGTGAATTTTCTGTACAATTCTCAATCGTCTCTCGTTATTACTGTCAATACTTTGACTTTGCCATATTTTTCGAGATATTCTCGTTGATAGTTTATGTTCAGTCAGGGTAGTATGAATTTTGGAATACCTCTAATAGTTTAGTGTTATCCTCGAATAGAGAAAAACAGGATGATATCCACAGAATAAATTCCTTCGATAAAGCTCAAGGCGCCGCTAATCCGTTTAGATTGTGTAGTAAATGTTTGGTCTTTTTTGAATGGCATCGGAGTTGTCGGGAATTACACAGTTAATGATTCTTGAATATATTACGTGTCATAGGGAAGTTCGTAATGTCGATGTGATGTGTTTTTATTTTTAAGTATTGTGAGAAAGTTAAAATTATAGACTATATAAATAAAGGTTTTTAATTAATCAATTATATAACTTTTTATAATTAGATATAAAAAGAGAGCTTTTATTTCTTCTTTTTATAATAATCAATTTTATATATATATATTTGAATCTATATAATTTTAATTTCAAAATTATTATATACTTTGTTTTCTTTATAAATAAATATATTACAATATGATCTAATCAGCTTTCTTTTCCAATTCCCTTTCACAGTATACTATCGGGACGCACATATCTCGACCTACCACTTTTACAGCATGAAGTTGTTGCAATCAAGATAATTATAAAATAAGGAGGAAAGACACTTGAGCTTAATCATCGAAGACGGATTTTACGTGAGAGTTATTTTAACAGGAAGTACAAAAGTCAAGGACGCAACGATTATTTTGAGAAGAACTTAGTAATTAATAGTCATCATCGCAATGGTTAAGGTAGTGTCACAGAGTGGTGCGTCACTATGTTTATTATCGCATTATGTCTTCTTCCTTCGCTGTCAAGCCGTCTATTTCTTTCCCATTAATCATTATTACTCTTCCATTCGTCGTTGATATTAGTTTCATCATTATCCAGATAATCAAGATCAACAATTATCCCCATTTCAATGACGAGATCTGGATATCGGAATATCAGGGCATATTAAAGGCTTTATATTTCAACATACATATTAAAGAATATAGAACTAATCATAAACACTTTCCAAAGGGACTTTAATCATTCATTGTATATTTAGAGATTCTAGATATTTTGGGATTTTTCTTGTATATCATAGTATTATACTAATCGTAACTAGATATACTCGGGATTCTCGGATGGTAGATTCAAAGGGTGAAAAGCGAATTCAGAAAAGGTGATATAAAAACATCTCATTAAGCCTTAACGCAATCCTTGATGGAATTAGAATGAATTGCCAACCAGATACAAGGTGTAATTTTATATCTTTTCTTTGATGTTTGTGTACACATTTTTATAGTTATTTCCATTTGAGAATTCTGGTCACAATTCTAATCTGATTTTGCTTTTCGTTGCCAATAATTTAATATATCGCCGAATTGGGATCGCTATACTATTACTTTAAGAAGATGTGCTGGTAGATGATTATTATATAATATGATCTTGAGTATATAGCCTTGGAGATACATATTTGTTACAGATATCAAAAAGTCTTTAATGATTGGAGATTCAGGAAATTAATACTATTTTCTTAGCATTATACTATACAGACTGTAGGGTGATAGTTCTATTCCTTGTTACGAGCCGCTTTTTTGATTGATGTTCTTGCTTTTATGATAATCCAACACAATAATATACACTTCCACAAACTGGAAATCAACGAGGGAAATGCTTCTATAACTAATTTGGAGGCTGGGACAGCATTACTTTCAAGCCTGTCCTGGATTTCAGGCTGTGGGTTTCGTATCTATGTATAAAACTGTGTTTGGAAATGTGAACTTAACTCAAAGTCATTTAACAAAACAATAGAGGCAATACGGAGTGAAAGACAATCATACCCAGTCGCCGCAAGATCATATCTTCAAACTTATGAGATATCTGTGCAACTTCCTTTTAGTGATATTTCATATCCTTAACAAAAGTAGCTATCGAAATTTCTCTTTTGCTATTGATATGCGATACTCCTGGGAGGCATAGTTGTCATTATACATCCTTCCTCTCATAATCGATGACACAAACCGTAATAAGGAACTTCAATATTCATCATCGAAATATCAAAGACATACGAAAGATATCCATAGCTTTTGTATGAAAAGTATATATTATTTCTAGAAGCCAAAAAGCGCCTTATATCTTTTGACTTGACGATTTGAGATGATGGATTATAGATTCTCTTATAATATAGTACTAGTAATAAAATCCTCAAAGCTGGCGAAGGTGCTAATTGTGGCATCTTTCGCTTATTTTTTATGACCACCTCGGCTAGTTTCAGCGATTAGATCCTTGGTAGCTTTGTGTAGCGAGGTACATAGAGAGTTGAGAGATAGGTATAAAAATATCTGATTAACCTAAATGGAGAGTTAACTATAGAATTTGTGATGAACCTCTCTATGTAATTCTTGGCACTTCATGATCAAAATATCTAGTCAATTAAAATATACTCGGATTTCGATATCTCTTTCTTCTCCCCCGCTTTTCTTTGCTCGTGTTAATGATACAGAATGTGATGCTCCATTGGTATTCCGCAGTCAGAATGAATGTAGCTTCGGAATTCATGTATTGCTGTCAAACTCTACCTTTAATCTTTTCTCTTATTGTCGTCAACAAACTCTTATAATCTAACCGGCTTTATTCTATCTATAGCCAGATACAAAGTCTTTCTTTAATATTTACTTTTCCTCACAATATAGAACTTGTGTAATCTAATTATTATATATTAATATTTCTTCGGTACTTTATTAATGCTTAGCATCATGGAACGTAAAGGGTTCTCTTATATATTCTCATTTTCATCTCATAATGTAAAAGTGGTAGGTCGAGATACGTGCGTCCCGATAACACACTGTGAGGAGGGAATTGGAAGAGAAAGCTGAATTAGATTATATTGTAATATATCACTTATGAGTAAAACGGGGTTCACAATGATTTTGGGATTGATGCTATATGAGTTCAAATGTATATATATAGAAGATTGATTATTGTGAAAAGAAGAGGCAAAAAGCTCTTCTTTTATATCTAACTACAGAAGATCATATGATTGACTAGCTAAAACCTTTATGTATTTGGCCTATAATTCCAACTTTCTCACAATAGTACCTTGATGTTTAATTCAAGTGTAAACTAAAAGCGGAGTATTGTCCACAGCTAGCTCTCCTGTATAAGTCAGTAAAAACTCACGATTATAATATATAAAATAACTAATAATGTTTGAATCTGACTTCAAATTAGACTGTGTAATAGGGCTCCATGGCGGATTATTGCTCTGGCGGGTAATTTATAGATAATCCATTTGTAGAACAAATTATTGAAAAATCTGAATAAATAGTCTATTGATTTATAAATAAATAAATTATTTATTTACAAATTATTGATAAAATAAATATTCCTTTAAATTTTTATATTAGTTTTATATAAATTATTTTTATTTATAAATTATTTTAAAATCCTAATAGAGTTTTATAAAACAAATTATAAATTTAATAAATAATTTATAAAACAAATAATTTATAAATTATTTTTATATAATCCATTTTAAATTTTTTTATTAAATATAAAATAATTTATCAATAATTGTTTTTTATATATAATTTAAAATAATTAAAAAACTATATTTTATTTTATTCAAAATTAATATTTAATCTTTTGATTATATTAAAATTGTTTTTTTATATATCAAAAAGAAATATTTTGTAATTTTTATATTTTAATATTTTCAAAAATATATATAAAAATTTATTATCATTTTAATTAAATATAATATATATATTAAAACTGAAATTATCTTTTGAAAATAAATTAAATATTAATATATTCAAATTAAAAAGATAATTTATATTTATATAAAAGAATTAAATATTATTATTTATCATAGATAGTATAATCACAAAGTATATAAACAATCTTGAAGAGGATGATATATAAAAGTATATAAAGTTATATTGAAATAAATAAATTTGTTCTTGATTTTATTGATCAAAGATTTTATATATATAAGATCTAATTGAATATCTAGCCGATGATCATTCTGATAAGAAAACAGATGAAATAGATAGAGTTTTGTAAAGAATAATAAGATCGATATAATCATATAATATTAATTAGATATAAAGAAAAACATAAATGAGTGTTACAGGGTAACAGTCAACCTGTCCACATAAACTTAAGTTCCATCGAAAAACAAGATAATTTGTATACAAATTTGTATAGTAATCGACTTATATAGTCTCCCCACTCTCAGCAAGCTCGGACATATAATCTGATCCTAATCATATAATGAATCATAAAGATCTAAAGGATCTAAAGAATCATATTCTAGATCTACTAGATCTTTATAATTCAATTGATACAAAAATCTATATAATTAAAAAAGAATTCCTTTTGTAAAACTTTATATTCAAGATTAATCATTTAGTATACTCTATTATTAATTACAAATTGTAACTATTGATATTATTTAAAGTCTTTGTTTGATGTTTAATTATAAACCATTCGAGGATCCAGGCCATTTCCATGTGATCTAGATCGCATCCCTTGTAACAATGAGTGAGTATTACCATAGGCCTGCGCCCCCCGGACCCCTGGCTTTTCGAGAAAGTCTAATAAAAATTTAAATTTTAAAAAGTCTATAATAAATTTAAATATTCAATACATATCAGGGTACAGGCGGAATATTGACTTGTTTTTAATAATTGAAAATTAAAATATTATTATTATTATTATTATTATTATTATTATTATTATTATTATTATAAATTAAATAAATTAAATTGAATAAATAAAGTTGAATGATTTTAATAGAATTAAAAAAAGTTTTAAATCAGATTTGTTTAAAATTGTAAAGCTTATATTAAAATTTTTGTTAGATTATTTACCGGGGTATTTTAAATCAATCAGATTATCAAGATCGCGACTTATTTAAATGAGTTTTTTATTTTTTATTATCTACATTGAGTAAATCTTGTATACAACAAAGTTTTAATATTGGCAAGTTGATAATTAAAAAGATTAAAAAATTTAAAATAAAAAAAAACATTTAAAACAAGATATAGAAATAATATAAAATTAAAATTTAATATTAATATTTATAATTAATATTAATACTAACATTAATATTAATATTAATATTATCAAGTAATCAGGTATTTAAGTATTTAACTCAGACAACCTCATCTTATTTGCATTGTTCAAACCAGTCAAACAAGCAAAACAAACCAAGTAAGCAAAGCAAGGAAACCAAGACCTTAATCTTCGTCTTCATCTTCCTAGGTATAAAGCGCCTTTTCCATGCCATGTCATGCCATGCCTTTTCAATCCAACCAACCGATGCCAAGTTAGTTCCCATAAGCATAACTCCATAAAAAAAACGTGCCGTGTGTCTTGTGATGGAATGCTCGTAGAAATGCTTTAGGCGATCCTTGGCTTGAGTTAGGGCTTCCAATTAAAGTCATAACGTCGTGATGATAACATAAAGACACTACTCCAACTCGCTCAAAGAAAGGCCATACTTCCATGACCGATCATAGAATCCACATATAATGGAAACCTTTCCACCTCTACGTCTTCAAAATCTCCTCTCAGGATTCCAGAAAAAGCCCTCTTAGTCTCCCTACTCAACATCGAAGTACCGCCCAATGGCTTCTCATTCACCATCGTCCAATTCTCAATCATCGATTCTTCAATTGGTGTAGGCTGTGGCGTATTTTCCCCCTCAATACCCATGCATGCTTTTCCCGAACTCATTGGACGATTATCAATCCCACTCATACCACAATTTTTCATCGAAACCGACCAATCTTGCATACAATACGACGCGGATGATTGTCTTTTCGCTGCCCTCGCCATATCATTCTTCGCTTCTTCAATAATATCTTCCGACCAAAGTGGTAATAATCTATATCCCAAATTTTCCATTATACACCTCTGAGTAAAATTGATTTGATCACAGCTCCATAAACCTTTTGCCCATTTTTGCGCATAATAGAGTGTAGTTCCTTGTTGATCATCTAAGAATTTCGTAGCTAGTATCAAGGCTGCAAGGATTATTACCTCAGGATGTGTACTATCAATATGTTGTTCCTCCCTAGCTTGTAAACTAGGAAAATTATATTGTTCGAGTAATTGATCTTCGAATGATTCGAGAGGGTATGATTGACGCCACGACCGAGCAAAACGAGAATTGAGGGAATCGAGAATGCAAACTGCCAGGGCTAGAATTTCAATCGGAAGGTCGGCTCTACTTAGCAGGGCGTGGACGAGAGGGGTCGAGGGAGAAGTTAGAGAAGTCGAGGAAGGTATTAGATTTGTGAGATGAATTGCTGGACCTAGAGTTTCACGAAACAAATTAGCCTGAATGTTCTGCAGAAAAAGCTGATGAGTGCAGGAATGGGCTGAATGGACTGAATGAATCAGGAAGGTTACACACCTAAAAATTCCGAGTCAAGGATTTCATCTGAGCTGAAAAGAGATATGGGTGAATGTGCGGCTGTATTATCGTATGAATGTGAAGATAAAGGTGGAGTTGGTAAATTCGAGAGTGGTACATAAGTTTGATCGAAGAAATCCGAATCAAAAGATTCAATTGAGGATACTGAGGAGGATCTTTTTCGCGAGGACATTGAAAGTGGTGGTGACATTGTTGGATTCATAATTGAAGACGTCGACTGAAACTTAGAGATTGATGTAGTAGCTGGAGATAAACGAGAGGTTGGTTACGTAGTTGGAAGGGACCGACGTTGGCATGTGTTGAAATCGAGACTGTGGAATGTATCAAGTTGTAATATTGGAGTGGAGGTAGAAAGTGTAAGTCTCATGAAGGGATATAACTTTCGAGGCTCTTTTTCTACGTTATATGAATGAAGGCTTGTGATTGATGTGATTCCAATTCGAATGTCCGCTTCCACTTCTTTCCTCCTTCAGATAATGCGAGATTGATAGTTCTTTCTTTGGCTTGCTTGCTTGCTTGCTTGCTTGCTTGCTTGCTTGCCCGCTCGCTGATTGATTCGATATTTGGGTCCTGCCAAGTCGAGTTTCTTTGTGAATGTGACAGTGACAGTGAGAATGCACCTTTTCAACTTGCAGAGTAATAAAACAAGAAACAAGAACAATCAAATTCAATTGAATTAAACAGCACAAAGAAGTTTTTATATTTTATACTTGAATGAGGAAAACTTACACTTGATTAAAAGGAAAACGAGCGGGATTGTCAGACCTCTATATATTTCATTTCATTGTCAAGGTTAGAGTAATGAATGCAGGAACTCGAGTTAACATCGGTGAGCGGAGTAGCTACACCCACCCATCGTATGTGCCCATACATAGGTAGCTTATAAGAATTGTGGATGGATTGTTTTTATGGGGAATGGAAGATTATTTCTTGTGGTAAAATGGGTGGACGTCAGGATGCGAAAACGGGAAAACGGGATTAACTTGATTTTATACCGAGTAGATGATGTTTGGGATGAAAATATGTTTATCTCATTTCATTCTGAATTGCTTGGTCGTGATTCGTATCAACCTGGTGAACCCTTGGAATTGAATTGGGCATATATCTACATGTAGATAGATGCCAGTTTAATCAATCACCTCTACACCTCTACTATCTATCTCGCCCTATACAAAATATCATCAACCCCCCCCCTCATTCTCGCCAACCTCCCACAACCATACATACCAGTGAAAATACTTCTTCGGTCTTTCCATAAGGCTCTAAGATACATCACGCGATCTTCCTCCACATCTCGTAAGTTTATATAGCACCAATGATAGGTACACCACATTAATGCGTATGTTCAAACAAGTCCTTTCAATATCCACCTGTCCATCTCATCTGCACACCCATCCAACTGCACATCTGCACATCTGCACATCTGCACATCTGCAACATCTGCATACCTACAACCTACCTATAGCTAATCCTCAGCTCTCTCCCCACCCACCAAACCTCGTACCCCCAAGCCACTGATTCCTTCCACCCAACCCACCCAAACCACCCAAACCAACCCAAATACCCATCATTCCTCACGCCCTACACACCGAACGGCCACTAACAGCTCAATACAACCTCTTCTCTCGTCATCCCATCCACCAACAACCCCTCTCCTCGGTACGACTTGTAAGCTCCTCGTAATTACCATTACCACTTAATACGTGCCAAATTCCACCCGGCTCGCTCGCTGTTCCATCCATCCATCCATCATAATAATATAAATTATAGTACCGCTACCGCTACCTAGATCCCACATCCACTCCTTCTTCACCGTCCAAACAAGAAGTAACTAGGGTGGGTGCTCGCTCGTCCCAAATGTCTCGTGCATGAAGATGAATGATTATCGTATTCGGTACGGAAGTGAGTATGTATATATTATATTATCTCATCTCATAACCGAAGGTAAGGGACATCCTGTAGCTAGCATAGAAAAATGATGTGATTTTTCAGTCGTTATTAGGTATCTAATACTGTACAATAATCTTCTATTTATTCGATTCAAATTGCTCGCGTGCTCAATTGCCATCCATCCTTCATTTGTGAAAAAGATCATCACAATATCAGCCAATTCTTCATCCATTAGCCAGGAACCGCACAGAACCTCAAGGAAATCCCCAATTATTTCAGGCCGTGAGTGGCTGTGCAGGGTCGTATTCAGAGGGTATTTTCAGGGTTCTCCTCAGCGTTGCTGATCTTTTGGTTTTTTTAAGCCGATGTGTTGGTTAGTCAGGTCATCATTGGTTATTTTTGGTTGGTTGGTTGATTTGGTGTTGATTTTGACTGATGATTCTTGTTATACATCTTTCTTGAGTGGATAGGCGTTAGATAATAATTGTACTTTGGTCGTATATATATATATATTTCTGTATAAAATAAAATCGTTGACAGATCTTCTTTAATCTAGTATTATTAACTTAGTAGAAAGTGAAGCCGATTTTGTATCAACAAGATAACCGACCACACATCAAAACTTATCACTAAAACAAACTAACATCTGAGCCGAAAATTGATATTAGAATATTAGGACAACAATATCTCTCACTTGAAAATATTCCCTCGAAACTACCAATCAATACATTCCCCATCACCTGTTCTCCTTCTCTTCTTCCCTCCTCTTCAATCCTCTTCCCTCTCTCCTCCCTGCTCCTCCCTGCTCCTCCCTCCCCTCTCCACATACTCCTCCGTCCGTTCCCTTCCCTTCCCCTCCAAACCCAGCACCCCCAAAAATCCCATCCCGAAAATCCCATCCACATCACATCCACATCCCATCTAACTTACATCATCCTCGCCTACCCCTCCCATCCAAACAAAAATCAAGTTAGACAAATCCATCTCATCCACCTACATACGTACCGAGTGTATTATATCATGAGAGGCTCTATCTGTTCTCTATCTGTAGTTCGTATTCTGTACTTTGTACTTTATCATTGCGGCTCTATACTACGGTACTTCCCTTCCCTCCCTTTCCTTGCCAGTTCCACCAATCCTCATAATCTCCTTCTCATTATCATCACCATCTATCTCTCAGTACTCAATACCTTCATCATACCTCCGCACACAAATCTAACCTACCCTATAATCCCAATCCCAATTGTATACATACATCCTTACCGCCTCACAAACCTCTCACTCACATCACATCACGTCATCCACCACCAACCAATCGGCGAACACCGCGCCTTGCTTCTTTCTTCCGAACCCGCACCGCACCGCTCCGCACCGCTCCGCACCAATATAAATCGGTAATAAGTAGCCAATGTATCAAAAACTCTAGTATTTATATATATATTTAATCTTAAGACTATCTATAACAAAGTAAATAGATTATAATTGTTTATTTGAAATTAAATTGAATTGAATTGAATTTATTAATATTAAATAAATAAATAATAATTTTATTATTAAACATTTATCAAGTATTTATTAATTCAGAAGAATTTAATTGACTTGTAATTGTCATTGTTTTAAGATATCATTTATTCTATTTTATATATACATACACATTCTATCAATTCATCTACGATACTCAATCTCAATTTCCCCTCTCAAGTCAAATAAAAATGATCTCCTTCCCCCTTCTTCCCAACAGTTCCTAATCTCATTTTCCTTTTAAATCTCTCTTCTCGTTCCCTCGCTTCCCTTCCCTCTCTAATTCTCTTCTTTCTCTCATAAACCGCTCGTATCGTCCCTCTAACTTGTTCTTTTCCCTCTTCGAAATTCGCTTTTGCTAATTTCACCACATTATCTATATCATCCGGAGTATATACAAAATTCCACGTACTCATATACTCGCTGATAGCCGGATCAACACCCTCTACCTTGGGATTTGCAAGAAATGGTAAATAAACTACTGCGATACCTGCATCCGGTTCCATTAATTGCCATTCTTCCTTCACCGCTTTAGATAATGGTGGTTCATCTGTTTCTTTACGTTCTTCCGTGGTACCCACCCAAACTGTACAATAACCCAAATCACCACTACCTTCTGCGTCTGTGCTCTTTGAATTTTGCTCGCGTGAAGTCATATTTTCCAAATGTGTGATTTGTTCCTCTTGTGCTTCTTCAAGTTTGGCTTCTGCTTCTGAGGTGGTCCTGGCTTGAGCTTCTTCTAATTGTTCTTCTGTTTTCGCTGCTGTGTCGCTTGGTCTTGGCCAGCCAACGCCAATCGGCCAACCTTTTATGCCACGCTGTCTTGCATATCCATCAACTACCGATAACCAATTATCGGTTTTGACATCCGCACTTGCATCAAATGCAATCAACACGTCCACTTCTCTTCCTGGTCGAAGTAGTGGATAGATGGGTAGATTATTAGACATGCCCGCATCCATTAACTTAAGATGCGTACTTTGATAAATACTTTCTGGAGCAGTATCCGCGAGTTTTCCTTCCATTTTGTATGCGAAGTTGGGAATACTAGCTGGATCGATGGGATGAACTTTGCTTAAATCTTCATTTCGTCCTTCAATCATATCATCAATACTTCCAAATCCCATCAATCCCTTCATCAAAGGTCGAACCTCTCTGTAATAGTGGCTCAAAGTAGCGCAGAAAGCACTTCCAAAAATCCCAAGAAGCAATGGTAATCGAAGTTCTGGAGTTCGCAATCCTGTTTCCTCATCGGGTATATCTTTTCCACCTTCGAATTTTCGACCAAGGGCCCATGTTGGAATTCCCGCCCCAAATTCCTCACAAAACATTTCATAAGGAGTTATCTCAAACCATTCAAACCATGCCTCTCTGATCGCTTTCTCTTTCGTGGCCTCGGTAGCCGTTCCCGTCTGCCTCTCTTCCTCACTTAACTCCTCCATTATAGGTATCTCATGACGCACTGCTGTATATATAGGCATTGGATTCTCTCCATTTTTTATATAATCTCGTTGATTCGATATCTTGAGATCTCGATCATCAACACCTAGCTCGCCTTTTGGTACAAGTAATCTCGCGGCCAGTAGTAATCCATACACATCCACCAAACCAAAATCGGCATTACGATCTCCTTTGAGCTTTTCAACGAATCCACTCAGAAGAAATTTATTGGTGGGCGCAGAGTTTAGAGCGGATAATGCATCCACAGGATAGGCAATGTGAACACCAATTCGAGCTTTCAAATGATCGACCAATTTATCAAGGCGTCGCTCACTAAGGGATGAATGAAATAGAGATTGTAGCCAACAACTACCGCTAACACCTGCGGTATAAGTCACACAATCAAATAGACCATCTTCACCAGCCGCCAACATCGAACCTGTACCAGCCACCAAAGCTCGTAAACCGCCTCCAGATCCTACCATAGCAATACATGGAACATCATCAGGATGGATGGATTCCTCGGGAAGACCAAGATATTTCGCCAGAGCTCTTTTCGTCGCATGTTTTCTCTTTTGTAAAAACATCTTTTCCTCATCACAAATATCATCCGAAACTCGTACTGAAGCAGAATGTTCGATTTCAGGATTGATATCTGGATCCTGAGCTTCTTTCCATATCTCATCTGCCAAAGAACCGGGTGCCATGTTCAATTCTCTTCTCAGTTTCTCAATATATCCAGGTAAAAGTTTGGCCCATTCCGGCATTATAAAATCGGAATAACCAGCGACCGTTTCTGAGATATTTTTCCATTTCCCATCAGACATGATAGAGAAATTGTTGAATCTGCCAATAAAGCTTCCCCATGCCGAACCATCCCCCGCTGCAGCATCTTCTTGAAATGGTAATACTGAAAGTTCTTTTGCATTCCTGATAGCTTCTCGCTCGGCGCGAGCTTCTGCTTCTTCTTCTTCTTTTGTTGGGGATTTCTTGGGGCGGAGTCGTGTAGCAGGTAAAGGTTGTATGACAAGATAATCATTTTGGTAGAGAATATAAAAAAGGCCTAGAGCCATTATCGTGGATGTCACCCCCACCAAAGGTCTTGAATATTGAGAGTGCGAAGACATATTGGATTGCGATTCCTTTTTCGACGATCCGAAAATACTTCTCGTTTGTGATCTGATGTTGTAAGATGTGGGATGGCTATTGATTAATTTTGTAGAAGTTAATGGCCGACATAATGAGATAGGATTTGATGAATGCGATGGTTCAAGTCGCAACAAACGACGAGAAACTTTTGCGGTCAACATGAGGAAAAGAAAAAGAAACGAATGCGATTTGCAATTCGAACGAATAGCATGGATTTCGTAGGAAGAACCATGTTTACGCAGTGGGGTGAAGTGAAGTGCAGGAAGTGGGAAAAAAAAGAAAAGAACCATGGGAATCAGTGGAAAAGGAGTGATAAATTTCAATATCCCATGCCTTGGTCGATATGTATGTGATGTGGCTATGCTATGCTATGCTATGCTTTGCTTTGCTTTGCTTTGTTTGGTTCTGTTGTCTGTTTTCCATCACCGTAACTTTGCCTCTTGTGCTCGGTAGTCTCTTATCAATCACGCCACGGATTTAATTTTGCTTGTGATTGAAGAATGTGAAGGGGAAGGGCCATTAACCTTACTCCTGCATAGGTAGGACATGAGATAGAATGGCAATCTCGGCGACAACATGTTTGTGAGACGACAATGACAATGTGATGAATCCTTTCCTCCTCTTGAAGATCTTCCATCATGATACCGAGTACCATACCGTATCCGTCTACGTGGGTCCAATGGATAAAAAATGGTCATGGCGATGATAAGCTGGTCGTCATTTTTTCAATAGCTTTAGTACTTTCATTCCTTCCTTTTCCCGTCACCAGCATTAAATAAAACATCCCATCCAATTCACTCTTTTCGGAAATGAGGTCAAGGTACCGTCGTAGCTAATACCTTGGTGCTTTCGTGCTTTCTCTATACATCCATCTCTCCTCCAACAATCTCCTTCAATCTACTTCATCCATCTAATGTGACAAGTCCACGCACACATGCCTTTATTCAATCGATTTGATGTTCTTCCAACTCCACAATCCACAACATAATTAAAACCCTGCCACACTTCACCGCCTTCATTAGTCAATTCAAGTTTAGCCTTCATCCCCCACAAATGCAACATGTACTCCGTACCTGTTGGTAGAAAAGGGTGGTCTCTTGCATCATCAAACATGGCTGTCGGCTTAGGAGGACGACAAGCTGCCGACGAGGAAGCGAGAGCGGAAGTCGATGTATTGAAAAGTCGTTTGGAGAAAACGAGTCAATTGACCAAAAAGATTCAAGCAAGTTTAGGAAGATTGGATGCGACAGGAAAGGGGGTGCAGGAAGCGATTGGTCCCATTTATGGAAATACTCAAAAGCTTCAAATTTTAGGTCAGAGTAGGCTTCAGCTCACCCAAGATACTTGATTTACACTCACGCATGTGCGCAGATATCGATGGAGTTATTGCGGCGATCGAGAAAGTACGACAGCCATCAGACATCAAAAGCAATGAGGAGGAGATTATTAGGAAAGGGTATGTCGCACAACCATCAACAGCTTCTAGTCATCACTAACACATCATAGCCCGGAAGCGGTCGGGTTGGCGGTATTCCTCAGTTCTGTTAAACGTGTCAATAAAGCTCTCGCAGATATGAAACGGACGAACCTACGCTCGAATCAACAAGCCATGGTTGAGCTTAGCAAGTTGTCGAAGTCGGGAAACACTCAACTGGAATCGTATTTCCAAGGACTCCTTCAGGAAGATTCACAACCACTCGAACCTCTACACTATATCACAAAAAATCAGCCATTTCCTCTATTATCTCAGGACAAAACTACACGATTGGGTCTAATTACGAATTATATTGGGTCAGTGGTTAGACAATCTGGATTTGTTTCGGAATCGCCAGTTATGCAATCATATGCAAATGTTCGAGGTCCATTTTTGAAAACTACATTACAAAATTTAGCCTCCGCATCAATGAATACCGCAAAGAAGAAGACACCGGATGCTGTGTATCGACAAGGAACCAATGGAATTGGAACGTATGCGATGGGTATGGAGGGAGCTTTCTTGGCCGAGTACGATAATATATGCGCTCTTTTTACTCGCGATGAATGGGGTAAAGTTTTCAATTTGACTTGTCAAGGAGCCATAGCGGAATTATCACGAACTCTCCGAGAATTGAATAACCATATCAAATCGAACTTGACAACTGATTGTTATCTTGCCTATGAGATTGTTGAAATCATTTCAAATCTCTCTTCAAACCTGGAAAGTAGGACAGGAGAATTGAAACCCTCCTTCGCTGCAGCTCTTAAACCCATAAGAGAAACTGCCAAAGGTTCACTGGCCGAACTCCTGGATGATACCCGGCGAAAGATAAACCTGCTACAAGTATTACCCACTGATGCCGCGACAGTACCCATGACCACTGAAATCATGATGCGGCTACAAACCATGGTTGAGTTTCTTCGACCTATTTCCAGCATCATGATCTCCATTGGTGATGGTGGCTGGAAATCTAGTGGAACCCCTCAAGGTTCAACTGACCAAATTCCTACTCTTAATTCTTTCGACGTTAATGCAGATGGGAAACAAATATTTGCAAACTACTGCCTTGACACGATTGAAGCTCTTCTTTCAAGTCTGGAACAAAAAGCTAAAGTATTACTCAAAGGTGGTAAACCTGCTTTAGGAGTTTTCGTTGCGAACAATGCAACAATTGTGATGCGCATGATTGAAGGAAGTGAGTTAAAAGGATTACTTGCACCAAGGATTGGAGAGATAGAGAAATGGGTCAAAACTGGTACCACTCTTTACACGGCTGCATGGCGTGAACCATCTGGCTACCTCCTTGACGTCCAATACACAAACCGTGGTAATGCACGCCCACAATCCGGTTCTGGCACTACTGGCATTGATAGTGCAGCTGTTGTTAAAGCTCTTGGCTCCAAAGAGAAGGATCAGATTAAGGAGAAATTCAAGATGTTTAATCAATCTTTTGATGAATTGGTACAGAGGCATAAGTCATTAATGATGGAGAGGGAAGTTAGGGAAGTTTTGGCAAGACAAGTGTCAAGTCTGATAAAGCCATTATATGATCGATTTTATGATAAATATTATGAGATTGATAAAGGAAAGGGGAAGTATGTTAAGTGGGATAAAGCTGCTATCAACGCCATTTTTGTTAGCTTGGCTTAAATATGAATGGAGGAGGAAAGAGGGAATTATATGGAAGGCCAACGGCCTACGTCGTCATCGATTGAATGGTTACACAGCACTTTACATTTCGATGATCATCAGCCGCGGATGTTACAGATGCCACGAAGACGTAGTGATGCCGGAGTGACGGTTTCTCCCAAAGCAAAATACGCCTTGAATAAGATCTGGGAAGGATTGTTAAGCAATATGGAACGTGATGCTTATAGGATCTGGGGAAAGATAAGCTAATGGAGAGACAGCAATTCTGCTCGGCAGGGTAGCATGTCCTTGATTGAACTTTCTGATTTGATACCAACTTTACTTTGACTTGGGACGGCTGGGGCTAGGGAAGGAGTTTTTTCACGGGGTTCACATTTACACATTTACATATTTATGTATGCATGCATGTATCCCATCTTTTCTAGGGTTAATGGCTCCACTAAATACCTACTCAATGCATAGCTTGGGAGTTGGGGATTTGGGGCTGGATATGGATTCTTTATTTTCGTTCCATCAATCGGGTTACCAAGTTATTACCTTGTCTAGGTACCTGCATTGTATTGGACTGTACTGTACTATACTATATTATATTATAATTTTTTTCTTTTCAGTTAAACTTTATTCATACGGTACTTGTGTAGGTGATACGTATGTAGTCGATAGTTCGATGGTTTGATAGTTTGATGGTTTATAGTTTATTTAGTAGTTGCTTTGTATTATTTATTATATTATATATTTCATCGTTCTACTAAGTACACATCAACACCATTACTTAGTTTGAATCGCCAGAGGAGTACCAGAGAAATCACAACGACCTCTCGTTCTGTGTGCGGACGGTGATGAGCTTGCTGTAGTGCACGGCGTGTATCTAGTGAGATTGAGATTTTAGGATGGGTTGTTTGTATATTTTTTGGATTTGCTTCTTTTTTCTCCCGATTGTTTGGGTGGAGTGGTGGGATTGTTTGGGGTGGTTGGGGTTTGTGGGCTGTGGATGGGAAGGCGGGGAGGAGGAGGAGAAGGGCAGGCATGGGAGAGAGAAAGAGGGAGGAGGAGAGAACGGGGGAATGATGGTGCAATTTACCGGCCCGGGATTGAGAGGCGTAGTTCAGGTTGAATTCGATTTGGTTTGTCTGGTCTTGTCCTATCTTGTGGGAATATAATACAGTGGGCTATGTATTATACCCTGCAGGTTTATATAGATGTAATCTTAGTTAATTTTTTCAGCTGTTCCTTGATCTTAGAGGAGTAATGATCTAGTTTGAAGATTTAGTTTGATTTGATTGATTTTGTAGTTGTCGTGATGTGATGTACATTTCGTTTAAATATAATAGCAAGGTTAACTTGAGTTAGAAGATGTGATTTTATAAGAGAGCTAGTTCTATTTAATTATAGTAGAATGTAGATCTCAAATGGGAGGTCTTTGATCTATATCTTTTCTATTCGATTAATCTGTAATCGTTTGAATGTGCTAATTTTATATATCTACTTCAGCGAATGACGTCAATGGTGATTCCTATCTATCTTGGCGATGTAAGATCTTAGTTATTTATTGTCTGCAAGAGAGTATGTCTTTAACGGGTTGATTAGTTTCTTCAACATTCAAAATTGGTCAAGTATATATCTAGAAATACTATAGGTATAAGAAGGAGTTATTGAAATCAATTTAAAGTTTTTATAATTTCTTAGAGTTCAACTATAGAGGTGGTAAATTTAATAGTGGTGGTCAATGAGATCCTTAGATTTCGAAAAACCCCGCTTCTAGATACGCCATTCCTAGGGTCACGGACGTGATTGAACCGGTACTGCATCGGCAAACATATGAACAAATCATATATTGGGGAATATTTTCCTCGTTTGAGGAACAGATTTCACTTAGTCAAAGTATCATCCACTAGGAGCACGCAATTTTTATCCTTTCGCCGTAATTCTGTGGAGTTTTGCGTGCATCGTAATTATAATCACTTTCGACCTCAACATGGAAAAAGATAAGATTGCATGTCTTATCTACCCCATAAGTTATGAGCATCTCTACCAAATAGGTGTAAATTCTTCCCAAAAGACTCCATTGCCCCCCTCTAGAGTTTATCACGCAACTTCTTTGGTTGATGGCAATTGCCAACGGTAGAGAGTGGATAGGGAGACTGGTCTCTATCTTGATAGAATGGCGATTTATATACCGAGCCCTGATTCCATGTATTTTGAAAATGGCTCGCTCGTCTTTTATCCTACTCCTAGCGCTAACGTGATACTATCTCGTGCTGCTGGAATCTCCAGCAGGCTACCGCTACGATGTCTTCCCAGATACCTGGTGCTCAATTCGACAACGAAAGTTATAAGAATGATGATCAAACTTCAGAATCGAAAAGAGGAATAGATGATACAATTGACCCCTACATAGCTAATCTCGAGGGAGAAGGAATCGAAAGTGAAAAACGGAGGCTTCGGGAGAAAGTCGAGGCTGTTGAACTTATTCCTACCGAGGCTTTTCGTTGGAATGTTGACGGTGATCAATCTCCTTGTGAGTTCTCCATAGCTGTAACATGTGGTTTACAGTCTACTGACTTGATTCATTTAGTTCCCGAGGTCGCCGCTTGTGTGCCGAATACAGATGATCCAAGTATTCCTTGTAGTAGTAAGTTGGAGCTGTGCTACTTTACAATATTTGTTCTCGTTGTTCTAACTGTGTAGCTTTTCGTGCTTGGTTTCTCACTACCGTCTTTGTCATCGTCTTCGCTGGTGCTAATCAGTTTTTTTCCTTACGATACGTATGTGAATCTTCCTCTACTTATCATATACTTCTCACCATACTGACCTACGATAGCCTTCTCTTAGCATTGGATACGTCGTGGCGCAATTGTTAGTCTTTCCTATTGGACGAGCATGGGAGAAATTACCTCGATGGAGACTGCCACTCGGTCCACTATCCTTCGATATCAATCCAGGACCATTTTCCATAAAAGAGCACGCCTTGATTGTCATTGTAAGTTTTCTAGACATCATATTTCCGGTCTGTCTTTTCTTCACAGGAAACTAATAATCATAAAGTGTGTGAATATTAGTGCAAGCGCTGCTTATGCTAGCGGAGCCTTGGTAGCAATCATCAGTCCTGTGTACTGGAAGCATGATAACGGCGCGGGTTTCTCCTTCTTGTTTCTCCTAACAACGCAAATGCTCGGATTTGGTCTAGCAGGTCTTGCCCGCAGATGGCTCGTCTACCCTGCTGCTCTCATTTGGCCTTCCTCGTTAGCATCGACTGTTCTTTTCCGAACTTTACATGAACCACAGGAGCACTTCTCGGCCAATGGTTGGTCTATTTCTCGATATCGATTCTTCTCCTACTTTACCATCATTGCCTTTGTTATTTTTTGGTTTCCGGATTATCTGTGGACTAGTTTGAGTACATTCGCTTTTATCACTTGGATAGTTCCAAAGAATCAAGTCGTTAATACTATTTTTGGTATGAATTCCGGTCTCGGTCTACTACCAATTAGTTTCGACTGGACCCAGATTACATATGCTGGTACTCCTCTGACAACACCTTTTTACATCACTTGCAATGCGTTCGCTGTGGTTGTGATTTTCTATCTATTTCTATCGCCCATTTTATATTATAGCAATGTTTGGAATAGCGGATAGTAAGTTTTCATATCACATATTTCCACTTAACCCACAATTAACGAAAACAGTCTCCCACTACTTTCCTCAGGCACTTTCGACAACACTGGTAAAGCTTACAACATCTCCCGCGTCATGGATGAGAATCTTGACTTTGTTTTGAGCAAATATGAAGAATACTCTCCAATGTACATCTCCATGTCGTACAGCTTGACCTACGCTCTATCCTTCGCTGCTGTCACTGCAATAGTATTCCATACCTACCTCTACAACGGTAAAGAAATCTGGGCCAAGTTCAAAAATTCCCGGTCAGGCGGTGAAGATATCCACAAAAGGCTCATGAACAGCTACAAGGAAGTACCGGATTGGTGGTACGCCGTCCTCAGTCTCGTCGTAATCGGCCTCGGTATCTTCACAGTCCGATACTGGGAGTCCGGTCTACCAGTCTGGGGTTTCATTGTCGTCTGTTGCGGCATGGGTATCACTCTCATCGTACCCGAGGGAATTCTCGAAGGCACAACCAACCAGCGCATCTTTCTTAATATCATCGCCGAGCTAATAGCAGGATATGCATGGCCTGGTAAACCTATCGCGAACATGATGGTTAAATGCTATGGATACAATTCCGTTAAACACGGTATGGATTTCGCTCAAGACCTCAAACTAGGTCAATACATGAAAGTTCCCCCCAGAGTTCTTTTCGTCGGACAAATCTATGCATCTGTGCTAGCAACAGCGACGCAGACGGGTGTATTGAGATGGATGATGGGACATATTCCAAATCTGTGCAATCCAAAAAATACACAAAGATTTACTTGTGCGGGAAGTAAGGTGGTCTATAATACTTCGCTAATCTGGGGTGCTATCGGACCTCAGAGGATGTTCCAGGCGGGAGAGACATACAATAGCATTATGTATTTCTTCCTCATTGGCCCGATTGTTACGCTTATTGTTTACTACATCTATCGCAAGTATCCGAATAGTTGGGTTCGGTATATTAATGTCCCTGTCTTTTTTAACGCGGCTGGAAATATTCCTCCGGCAAATACTACACAGTATTCGCTGTGGTTTATATTTGGATTTTTGTTCAATTTCTGGATAAGAAAACGCGCTTTTGCGTGGTGGAAACGTTATAATTGTATGTACATTCCTTATTCTTAATCTCTGCCCTCAACCCTCACCCCTTACCGCAAACTTGAATTATTCACATCTAACACGCACTCCCATCTAGATCTCCTCCAAGCAGCCATGGATACCGGAACAGCACTTGCAACCATCATAATATTCTTCGCTCTCACATACAATAATATAACACTTACCTGGTGGGGAAATACCGTGGGTTCAAACACCGACGATGCGAATTCTGTACCGTATTTGAAAGTTGCTGCTGGTGAGCACTTTGGGAAAGGTCCGGGCCAGTTTTGATAGAGGTAGCAAAGATGCTTGAGTGATGCGGAATTTATTTGGGCTTTGGGTTCTTGGTGATATGTATGTGTTGTCTTTCAGAGGCTTCCGATATTCAATTAGAGAATACAACATTTGGAAGTGCAATAGCGGAAGAGCATAAAAATTTCCCCGGATCCTTTGTATATGAGGATTTATAGACTTAATGCAAATATAGACACAAAATCGTTATGAAGACCTCGATAAATCTTTGCAAAATTCTTCTCTGAACTGCCACAAAGCCTGTCCGGCTGGAATCGACGTTAGGCTTTTAGAATCTGTATAGCTGATCCCGAATCAACGACTTATAGAAGTACCTATACAGAGTTACATATCCAGACATTTGCATTACTTCAGTATTCTGATTATAATTCTTAATATTGGTCTGCTCAGGCTGCATCTCAATTTGGCAAGGAGCAGGGACCGTCGGACGGAAATGAAGCGTGGAGCGGCGAATTGAATATAGATTTTATGAAACTACATGTAAAGGGGTGAAAATAGATGTAAGATTTAGCATGATTTTGTTGATGAAGCATAATAATCATTCCATCATGTCGATATGTCACGACATGTATCATAATTTTGATCATAACGATATTAGTCTAGATTTTCACTGGAGATGAGATTAGGGCTGGCTTATGAAGGCTATGATATTATGTCTTTTGTGCTATTAACTAGCTATGTGTAATATACGAATATGGATTATAAATAATTAACAGTTTCACAAATATGCTGAAGTGTATACTTCTCCTCAAAATGGCAAAGCAAATATTGTGATCACATTACTCGGTCAACCCAGAATCAAGCTAAAACAGAAAGCAATATAGGCTGATTTGCTAACATCATGCCTGGGATAAGTATAAATAATAGCACAAAGTTAACGCCTAATATATAACTATTTGCATAAATATAAAATCCAAAGTTCAGAATCAACAGAATTTTAACCCGCTTGGTACCGAACCTCCGGCGTTGCTAGAATCTATCCTTCACCCCAGAACCCAGAAACACAACATAATATAGTAGCATGTCTCAAACGCACAAGATAGATATACGCAGGGTAGAGGGGCAGATCCATCAACCGGTGAGAGCCGCACAAGCCCTACCATTATCCAGCTATAGAAGGAGACCCCTTCTCCCGGAGAACCATGAAATACTGAACAGATACCGAATGATATTACCCAAGTATAGAGCATTGCATATACGATGCGCTCCTTTCCCCGAATAACAACATCGTCACGAGGAAGCTTGAGATAAAGAGGCATATTCATCCATCGTTTGAAGAGTCACACAACACATAGTCTTGGCTGCTGACATGTTGTTATCGCAGAAGAATCACCCTGCGGTCGATATGTATACCCTGAATGTTGCTTACTAGTTCCATGATATCAGTGGGTAAACTACATAGAATGGGGAAGAAAACTCGATGAAACATGGGGTTATAGTAATCTGTGCTTCTCTTGCAGTATTGTGCGGAGAACATGCCTGTCTTACTGCTTCTGGAAACCAGAATAGGTTGCTGAGTGCATACGTACATTGCATGGAATGTCACTATTACAAGGTCACTCATTTATTCATTCATCGCTTCACCCGCGGTAACTAACCTGTGTCTCGGAATATCCATAAGCCGTGGATTAACCTTCTTGTCGCAGGTGCGGTGCAGAAAGTTATCGTAGATAGTGTACGTATACGCGGATATATAAATTTAGTACGTTAGGTGAGCACTAAGGAAGTTCACGTAAAGTTTCAGAGGAATGTTCAGAGAGCGGCCCGGGGGTCAAATAGGAAAGGCCGACCGGAGTTGGTTTGACCCCCACGATACTTGTGGATCAGACTTTACTCCGTCGATGAATCCAGACGCTAAAACACAAAGGTATTCCCCATGTGCGGAGCGAATTGCCATTATAGGCAGCGTACTAGCGTGACTGAATCTATGCACTTCTCTGGCTGCACTAGTAAGTTAGTAAGTGCTGAATTGGTAAATTCGGATTCATTTGACCAGGTAGAAAGTGGCCATGGCTCGTTAGTTCTTATTAGTTGACCAAAAAGAGCCTAAACTAATGAAGCACAGATATTCTAGCTATCAATCTTTGAAAATGGAGAAAGAGAACAACAGCCGTTTTCGGCACGCATTATTGACGGAACATTTCGAATGAAAATACTGATGTACAATTGAAGGTAGAAAGAAAGATCTGACAAGATTACACATTTTAGCCTCGTGGCTTTGGGTGAATAAGGAAAATGTGATGAAGTTCTGAGATTAATCAAGTAATTTGATGAAGATAGCAGGCCCTTGTTTCCAACGATGAAGGTATTGAAGCGGGGCGACTCGGCACGGACGGTTGTTTAATTTGAGAAAAACGTTGTGGCGGGAACGGATAGACAGGAAGATGTTCAAACAACCCCAATTCAGCTTCAATTTTAGCATATCTTAGAATTAGTACGTACTAAGCAAGCGACATCAGTGCTAGATGTGGATAAGCGATCATCTTACTAGAAGATCATGGAGAATGCTTGCGTGGCACCATTTTGATATGGGGGTCTCATGAGAACAATTGCGTCTCAAGGATCGAGGTAAAAGAGCTAATGCCACAGGACAATAATATATGGAAAAGTAATTAAGAGATGATAGATTAAGAAATCAAAATAGAGTGAGGTGATGTGGAGTGACTCCGAGTAAGACTTGATGTAGGAGTTTGAATTTGGATATTGAATTATTCACAAAAGAAGTTGGATCCACGACCAACACCCCCCTGTTGCAGTCTGGCCATCGAAAAATGGTCATTGCTCAACTGAATGGAAATAGTTCTGGAACTTGGCGTTTGATATTCTGACAAATTTAGGATGGACATCAACCCTCAAGGTTGCAGTTGCATCAGAGGTTTTTTGGCCATTGGCCAATTTGAAAATACTGGGGTTTTCATAGTAACAATGAGAGACCTGGATCTCCCTGGTATAGCCCTTTCTTGGTGATAACTTTCTCCAATTTCGGGAGTATCTGTGTCGGAAAATGAGTAGGCTCAAGCCCACCAAAGTACTGCACAATCTAGGAGCCGATGAACCCGGAGCTTGATCATTTTGCTCCAACTATATTTGAATAATTATGGAGCTCCAGAATATCGTGTCAAGACTAGTTCTCAATAGTTGGCATTTGTATGTTTTATCGGCTATGCTTCACCTAATACAGCCACTTAACGAAGCGGCCGGTCAATATCATACTCCAAAGATCAAATCTCAGGTCAACCCACGAAATCTTACGATTTAGGAATGATCGAGATGATATTATAATAGATAGGCTGCCTTCCATCGGCCTCCTCCTATACGCAAAATTTGTACAAACACCCCACGATAGCCGCTATAACACTAGTACTATTATGACATAGGCAAGCCGTAAAAGTTTGCTTTCAAGAGGTAAGAATGCACATGTATGTATGTACCAATTTAGAAATAATAAACGCAGCTCAAAGCATGGCATAAGTGGAGGAACCGAATTATTGATTAAGACAAGAAAAACTGTGTAAAACTTCAAGACACTTTCAGCTGACAAAATTTTCTGACTCTGCAATTTGAAGATATATCGCAATTGATAGGCAATGATGATCTTTTCCTTGGCTGGCTGAGAAATCCTCGTACTTGGAGAGAGATACGGAGCTCAGGGGGAAAGTATGGAAGTGAGACACCTCCCTTCAAATCTCAGCCAGCCTGGCGGCTCGTTCCTATCCGCATAAATTTTGTTATGCGGCAACAGACGTTGAGCAGGGGAAGTAGAAGCATCCCGACGAAACGGGCCAGATTTCGGTAAAGCCCGGCGTCCTTCCGCCCGTCAGTGAAGCTTGTGCAAATGGTGGTTGGGTATAGGGCTAAATACGCATTGATGAGGGTGGGTTTGAAATGAACAGGGACAAAGTTGGGAAACACGGTAAGGATGCATAGTATGACCTAAAGCATGGATCTCGATGAGAACAAGGTACTCGTACAATCGTGGTTAGACATCAACGATCATCCGTTCTTTTATGCTTTTCATGTCTTTTGAGAGAAGCCCATGTACCTACCTATTGTTCGTATTGCCACCGTATATGTGCCTATATTGAGAGAAACTTTTTCTTTGCTATTTCTGGGGTTTTTGGTATTTTTGGTTTGATTTAAGGCGGCAATGATGACTTAAATGGCCGCATTGAATTAAAATTCGATGTCTTAGTCCGGTTTATTCCATTGGCGGAGGCGGGAGAAATTCTAGATTGTAGTCTGTGTACGGACCACAGGTGGGGAAGATGTAGGGCAGTTAGAGGCGAGGGAGCTAGCTGGTACGTGCTTTGATAGATCGAGTAATATATATATATAATATACAAGATATGCAATGAGTGGCGCGAAAAGGAGGGGCAAGTCAGTAAGTCAATATATTTTGGTCTGAGAGAGGAGAAATGATGCTATGAAAGTTTTGCCAGAAAAGGGGAAAACGAAAGTAGACGTACCCCAGACCCCGCACCCCGTATCTTGTATTATGAAACATTAGTCCTCTATACTCACCGTCCAAACTTCCCCATAATAGCATCATTGAAGGTATTGTTGTAAGAGAGAACTAACAGCTCTTTGGTATCTATGCCAAGGAAAGAAGTGAAATTTCTAACATGCAGCACCCAATAATCCTCAACTATGTCTATGTACATACAACGTACGAAGATGAAGATGTATAAATCCTTTGTTTAATTGACCAATCAAATGAGAACATCCTGAGTGAGTTTTGCATATATATAGCTTGTTTTTTGATTGATTTCTCGCCCAAAAGTTGTGTCATTGATTCAACTACACATGTTCGGTGCATATGCGAAAATTGCTGCTTCCGATGCAAGGCACAACTAAGGTGGCATAGAAGATCTAACACTGGATCTTGATTGCAGGATATATAATGGGCCCAATTAAATCATCTCGAATAAAACCGGTGTATAAAGTAACGGATTATGTGATGATGGAAGCCTCACTCTTTCTCACCGCTGAAAGCAATGCAAGGGAAGGCAGGGTTACCGAGAGTCTGTGTCATGCAATCCCCTGTGTGCTGCTTTCTTGCGTATGCGGTATGTATGCCGGTCTGTTTCAATAATTGTGTGGAGAAAATGAATTAATGAAACGGGCGATGTTGATATCTGGTAAGTTGTGATAACAGCTGAGCGTAGGATGTCGAAGGGATCTACTATTGCTTGGTGTTGGATATATATATCGACTGGACCCCGAATCTGAGAGCGAGTTTTAATCATCAAATGCAAAAAGCTTCTCAGCATCTTTCCCTCATCCTCACCAAAGAAATTTGAACCGCAGCCATATATCACCAGTAAAATATTTCTCTCAAAAGGCATAAGGAGAAACCACTCCTCATTTACATCCTCCAAACTCTTACACAAACCACCACTCATACAAAAATCACTGCTTTCATCCTATATCACAATGGCTGCCACCGAAATCGCACCTATCGTTGATAACTGCTGCCCACAATGCTGTAAGGAGGAGCAGTATGGCGATCATGACTATTGCGGCTGGTGTGAGGTTACAGACTGTCTTTAAGCGGAGTCGATCATCTCATCTTAATGTGAGCTGATGACCTTGAACACGAAAAGAAGGGTTCCAGCTTGCTGTGGGTTGTTAAAAATCCTTTCGACAAAATCGTGTCAGGACTTGTCTCTTTTGGGCGATATTGGAATATGGCGTCGGAGCAGGCGCATGGGATAATACCCGATCATTTGGGTATCTTGGAACGGGTCAAGGGACCTTTGGCATGGGTCGATATCCGTAATTGGATTGGTTGGATAAATGATGATGACATGGTGATTGCACACTGTTGGGATTGATTTTTTGGTACCGGAGTATTTGTTATTGTGGTGGCGTGTGTAAATCACAGTTGCCAGGTCGTTGAATTGAACTTCTTATTCCTGCGTACTTGCAGAATCTCCCTCGTTTAAGAGTGACTAAAATGAGTTCCGCGAAATTAATCCTTAATACACAAGCCTTTGATGGAAAGCTTTCATGTACTTTTGCGAAATCTTTTCTTTTTTCCATGTCATGGTAAAATCCTTGCAGCGGTGCTACACAACATGACAGTTGCATGATATCCAAGGCTTCTAGAAAGCTGATGTAATGCTGCCGCAGTACCTGCTAAAACAGCAGTAATAACGTTATGCAGATGAGAGCCGCAGGCTTGCAGCACGCACATGAAGGTGCCCGTCACACAGTCTGAAGAAGCCCAATCTGATTAATTTTCTTATGCTCGGGTTGAGAAGTTTAAGCCAACTCGGTAATAGTAGCCCAGGCAACGATTTTGATTCTCACTGCCTTTAGATATTGCTTCCTTGTGGCAATCTAAAAAGTCTCCATGTGATCTTATAATTTGTGCCGGTGAAGTGGAAAGGCTGGAAAAGATCCCGCGAAACATCATTGATCTTTATCCAATGAGAGCTTTGGGTAATCCGAATGGAAGGTTTGACCGTGGCTGTCGCGGTTGATGGAAGACAGAGGAAGAGGATTGAACTTGAACAGGCCGACTTCTGCTGACTTTCAGAATCTGTTGCTCGAAGAAGAGGAAAAGGTATGTTTTGGGATGAAATGCCGTTGGAAAAGGACGTTGATCATTCTAATGCGGAAAGTGGCGTGATGAAAAGGGGACAAAGCACAACCAAAAATGGAACGACGGACATAGAAGAGGAAAATAACTACACGGCAGCGGAAGGTGGCAATGCATTTTGGCTTGGCTTTGGTACGAAGTTGCTGACTCGGAATTTAGAACTTCTAAACAATTACTAGAGAGGAGAAAATTTGAAAAAGCCAAGAGAAAATTCTAAAATGGTTACTCCTTTTCGTTATTGTCCTAGCGTCGCTATAATTAACCCAATTCTTAATTATTAACCTTACTCGGGGTATATACGTTAAGGTTATAGTCATCAGCAAATATAAGCGACCCATGGTTTGAGCGTCTTGGACATGCAGGATAACATAAATCTATGGATTGAAAATGATGGTTATCAATTATGCTATCATTAATTCATTACCCCTTCTATGTCCTTGGATATAACTGCTTCCCGTACAACTCCAAAAGTGGGGCATCCAAATAGACATTTCCAACCGGTCTTCCAGGATCTAACCCCCTAACTTCATGCGGAGCACGATACTACGAAGGAAATATGGTAGGCTTCACAGTTCGACTCGCGACGTTACCTTGAACCACACTGAGAATTATTGTGCAACGTGAGACGTCATCAAAGCGTTGGATGAGTAGAGAGTATACGCTCTGGTGGTGCCAGACGGAGCCAGTGTAACATTATCCTGGGTAACCTTACGATTCATAGCTCCTGTTCAGTGAAGATATATTGAATAGCTGAAATGTCCTCCTTGTTTCTAGCGGATGTAAGTGCAACGCTATTGAGGACTAGATGCCGCAAGACAAGGATATTGCCATTAGCCGGATGAGACACGTTATTGAAACACAATATGTTGTTACCGAAGCAATTGTGCTATTGAGAAGCTAGTAAGTGATCGAGCCGAGTACAGAACTCCCCGAGCCAAATTTCTCACTGCTAGTGACAGTCGAATAGTTTCTGAGGGAAGACTCCGCTGCATGAGACGTATCTTTGAAGGCTTAGTGGTAGTGCAAATATTGCAAATAGGTCCCGATCGAAAGATATCGCGAATCTAGAAGATTCTCAGAGTCAACTCCATTATTCTCTATTACATAGGTTGGACCGCATCAGAGAGCGTTATTGTGCTAGGTGCGTTTTCTTTCATTCCTTCAAACAACAAGTTGCGTTGAGCTTAGGATGCGGGCTCCGCTGAGATATTCCGGATGAGTAGAGGCGGCAATCTGATCAGTCTGCTATTAACTGCAAAACAAAGAGTACCTCCAAGATTTAAAATACCATTCCAGTGCCCAATGATATTATTTGGATCTTGAATACCGGGCGCGGCTTCGAATAGCTCAACTCCGATGTGTCACGGGATATAGTTCAATATTTTCATTCAGCTTGATGACAAAACCTTCATGAACACCCTACCTCAAAGCCCCCATTAACTTCATAAAAGCGAGACGTAGTGGACATATCGGATGATTCGTGGTCAATCCGTCCGATAAGTTGATCTTCATGAGCTTTTCAGTATTTAGAGTCGATAATCTCGAGATGAGGTTTGAGCTCATGCAAAACGGGAAGATAAGTATTTCCAACTCAGAATTGTGCATAGAAGGTTCCTTAGCTATCAATACTCTCTCGAGGGTCTCCAGCTTTATACTCCGACTCAGAAGCAGCTCAGGAATACAACTGTTTACCTTCTTGCCGAAAATGCTTACACCTGAAAAGAAATTATGTTACGCTTAGTGAGTTGATGATTCTTCTCACTTTTAGGGCCTTCCTCGAACTCACTGAAGGCATATTTAATTATATGGCTCGAATTCATGAATTTCATCTCCACTCAAAAAGTCCTTCCCCTTGCCGATGATTTGCAAGATGGTGCAATGAAAGAAATTATGCAGGACATGAACCTTAAGGCGCATATGAAAGGCGGAGTGCGGGTTTGGAGACTTTCATGTGCCTCACAAACGAAAAAGGCATACCACTTTGGCTGAGGAAGTGCCTCAATTAGCCGCAATGAGATATGTCAAGTATGATGTTTTCAGGCTCATCTCATATTCTACCTTGATCTAGCTTAAAAGCCGGTAGATACCGTCTATACAATTGGTACGAAGTTTATGAACACTGAAGACGCTTTCAGCGCTTTTTATCATAAGTTGCGAGACAAATGAGCATTTCAAGATGCGGGCTAGGTCCAAACACTGCTGACAAAATCACTTACAAGCAATGAATGCAAGCTTCTTACAAAAGACCCTCAGTCCGTCAACCCTTTTCAAACATGGCTATCACTTTATTATTAGTAACCTGCTGAAGAGAGCACAGCACAGCAATCCATGCCGTGATAATTTGAGGTCTCAAAACTCACATGCGTCCTGCACGAATAGTCTCTTCGCGTCAATTGTTTATAAACTATTTATGGGTTATTTAAAAAGTATCTATTGACCTATAGATAATCTATCTATTTACAAATTAATACATTATTTATGCGTAACATATCCGCAGAACACTACAATAACAAAATACTCTAACGATTTATTAGCCCCAAACGTTTGTCTTAGACTATTATCGTGGTTCCCGTAAAGCCCTTTACGCCCCTTTGAAATCCCCTTGCAACCAGTTAAATTTCCAATATCTTAATTAAAGGTCCCATTCAAGCATTTTCGGAAGCCCGCGCGTGACCTGGAGAAGTCAAGGCGAGTTATCAATATCTTCCGAATAAGAAACTTTTTCTCCAGGTTTAACTCCGGGTGATAAGGAATTATGGCGAGGCCTGAATTTACCGTCTCCAATGCCATATCCATATTCAACCTGGACTGGTCACCCATGAGCTTCCACGCAACAGCCTGTAGATAGATATGGTCTGCATTTCGCATTGGACTCTGTGTAAATCCTGGGAATATGGGAGCTTCAGATATAGCTCCCATATTCGTAACGGTGTCGAATAGATCTTCAAGTTCCTCGCGGTGACTGTGTTCAAATTGTCGCATCGCGCCGACAGCGTTCTTTGCACGATAATAACATATAGTGGAATGCAACTCGGCTATTTGATCCTCAATCATTCCTCCTTCCTCGACGAGAAGCCTGACGATAGTTGGGTTGTGGTGGCTCATCAGTACTGAAATTTTGTAGTCAACATATTGGTAAAAAGCTGCGGCGTATCCCCAAATGCCCTGGGAACGGTAGTTATTTCCAATTTCCGTGAGTTGACTGAGGTCTTTCATTACACTTTCGGCGGTTACATTTGGAACAGCTTTCTTCGAATGGATTAGACGGTGACCTGTGCTATCCACAGTACGGTCATAGACCGTAAAAGAAGATTCCTGTTGAAAACTAGGCGAATATGGAGACAAGAGGGTTTGTGGATTGTTCTGTAGAACCTCAACGGAAAATTGACAACCGCTAGCATTTCTTCCGGTAAGTTCAAACTCTTTGATGATTGTGGAGACGGGAACAAAACGGTCTAGAAGTGTGACATTGTGAATTGAAGTCCCGTTTAGATATAGTGAGACAAGGCACTGGCTCTGCATTATAGCAGGAAGCAACTTATTGAGGTTGCGGTGCAACAGGAGTATTGAATCAGCTTTAGATGTATTCCATGCACTATTATCCCCAGTAGAAGATATCTGATGGCGCATAAAGCAACCGTTGAAAACTCGGTCTCCAAGTGTTGTGCACCGCTTGAGACGGAGAATTGGCACTCTCCAGAGAGAGATTAGATCCAAAAAGCTGTAGTTCAGATTTCGTCCTTGCCCGCCAAATTGGACTTCAACAAAGCGATTTTTCGTCAACATGACGTACTTTGCTTCTTCGTGGACCTGACGGCAGGTTCGCAATAACTGAGGATGTATATTACGTTTGGCGATGGTTACAGCTGATGGTATGTCTAAGCCGTCAAGTGGTTCAGGCTCTTGTACATTGCAAAGTAGCAACTCGTAAATTTGGTTGCGGATTTCGCCAGGAAGACGGAGGAAGGGAAAGGGTTCCATGGGTGAGACCATTTTGCCTGATTGTCCAAGTGATAAAGTTACGATTGTATCAATATATGTAGGAAATATGTTGAAGATGTTATCACAGTATTTTGCCCCACCGTGGTGAAATTTTTTTTAGTAGGTCACTTGCTAAAGCTATTTTAGACTAATCTAGTTTACGGAGCCCCAAACAGATTTCTTTTGCTAACGGACTAAGATTAAGCTTCGGTACTATGATTTTCATACTATCTTTTCAAATGCTGAGTCTAAGAGATAATACTGGAGCCACGCCGAAGATTGTTTCCCTGTATGATAAGATGAAGTCTGCTCACAAATTTACCTTATGTAGGGCCAGCAATTGGCCGTTTTATTCGTCATTCATAACTCAGGGTTGGAATCCACAAACTCCTGTGACATCTTACACCGAATAATGATGAGATCGCAAATTATTTGACGCGAATAATTATTGAAAAATCATAACAGCCCGAGTGGATGGAACTAATCATGTACTAGCATCTCCTAAGCATCGCTTAGTTCGGACCCGTGCGGGCTTTGTGTTACAAGCCCTAGAGAAGCAGGAAATCAGTGAAAGCATTCTGATTGTAGGTGTGAAGAGGGTTATCTTATTATTGGTACTGCGATTCCTGATTATATACACCCATTCATCATTGTACTTTCTATATTGAGCTTAACACAGTTCTTTTCCCTCTTAACAATATCAATCAAAAAACCAGCAAATGTAAAGCTATTCTAATTCTTTTCTAACGTTTAAACCTTTATAACACTTTGAAACTATTCCAGTTTTGAATTTGTGAAAACATGTATATCGGAACGAGTTATCGGCTACAAAAAAATAATGGATTATAGCCTCACCAAGCCTTCGATTCGTCGATCTCGATTTCCTCGGAAATCAATATATTATAACTTTTATCAAACCTTCGATTCATGAATCTTGACCATCTTGGAAACCAATATATTATAGCCTCATTAGACGTTCGGTTTGTTAGAAAATTATGATTTATTGAGAACCATAATACTACAAAAATATAAGTCTAGTACCCTACTTCTGGGCCATCCTTTTACACCAAAAACTCATCATTTTCAACTATTAATAACTTTACAATCAATCAATAGAATTTAATATAATTTAAATCATAGATTCACTACATAGTTATAAATCAATCAATTCTGTAAATTTCAGATTTTTGAAATTGATTGTCAGCTTGCCGACATTAAAACCTTGTTGTATACAAGGTTTACCTAGTGTAAGATGATAGAAAATGAGAAACTCGCTTAAGTGAGTCGCGATCCTGACAATCTGATTGGTATAAAATACCCCGGTGAATAATCTAACAAAAAGCTTGGCATAAGCCTTACAACCTCAGGCAAATCTGACTTGGAGCTTTTTTCAACTTAACTCAATTAAAATCATTCAATTCAACTTATTCAACTTAAAATAATAATAATAATAATAATAATAATAATAATAATAATAAATAATATTATAAATAATAATATTATAATATTATAATTATTATTTTTAAATAAAAAACTTTAATTTTAAATTATCAAAAACAAACTGATTGTCACGATTTATGAATTAGATTATAATAGTATTATTGATATCGATGATTTATATACCGATTATAAAAAAAATGTAATTTAATTGTTGTTTTCAAAGGGCCTAATTATCTATAAATAGAATCTCAAGATTTTTAGAATAAGTATTTTAAACAATTATATTAGAATAGAATAAGTGTTTTAATTAATTAATTGTAATAAAATAATCATTTTAAAAGGATATTGTATTTTAGAATTGTAGTTCTTAGAAGAAAGTTTTTGGGATAAGTGTTTCAGAAAAAAAGAGGTTTCAGGATCAATTATATAATAAGGAGTTTTAGAAGTTTGAAAAGTTTTTAGAACTTTAGAAGCTTTTTGGAGCTTTTAAGTTTTATAAAGTTATTTTTCATTTATTAATATATAATCAGAATAATTTTATAGTTTAGAAGTTTTATGCTTAATTTAATTATCAATTAGTTTATCTATATTCTAATTGATTTAATAATAAATTCATTTTCAAATGAATAATTAATGATTAATAACCTTAACCTACAATTACTAATTATACGAAACTTCAGGCAGCCGCTTGTCACGATTTACGATTAAGATAAGGATATGTTGAGGGGCAGTAGTCAACGTGTTTATATGAGCTTAGGCCTTATCGAAAAGCAAGGCGATTCGTATACAAATTTGTATAATAATCGTTTTATATGGTCTTTCTATTTCTAACAAATTCGGATATATAATTTGATCCTAATTATATGATAAAGAGCTCTAAAAGTTTCGAAAGCTTCTAAAACTTTAAAAGTTTTTTGGAGTTTTAAAACTTTATAAAGTTTCTTTATATTCATTAGTATATAATCAGAATAGTTTTATAGTTTAAGAGTTTTATATTCAATTTAGTTATCAATTAATTTATCTATATTCTAATTAATCTAATAATATATTTATTTTCGAATAAATAATCAATGATTATTAGCCTTAATCTATAACTACCAATTATACAAAAACCTAAGGTAGCTGCTGCCTCGACTAGATCATTACATTGCTGTCTCGATTAGATCATTATACTGATATTTTGTCTGTACTCTAATATATATTCAATATTTAAATTTATTATAAACTTTTCAAAACTCAAATTTTTATTAGACTTTCTTGAAAAGCCAGGGGTCCGGAGGGTGTAGACCCCTAGTAGTAATATAATAATTTATTAATTGAAGATTAAGTCTAATATTTTATTTTCAGATTATGTTTAATTTAGATTACTCTTTTATATCAAAAATCATTATTTTATATATTTATAATTTTTAATTTATTAATATTAATTTCTAAAATTTTAATCATATATTTATTATTTATAATAAAAAATTTCGAACTTTTTAACTTTTTATAATTTTGATAATTAAGATATTAAAAGTCAAAATTTCAATTTTTAATCTATATAAGATTTATATATAAAATTAAAAAACTTAAAACTTTTGAATAACTTCAAAAATAAATCTAATAATAATTTGAAATAATACAATTCATTATTATATAACGAGATTTGAAGATATTATTGTAGTATTACACAGATCACAAAATCGGATAATCTATTAATTTCTTGCTGTCAGAAAAGAATGGATTTGGTAGAAAAAATGTACACGAATTCAGCGGGGAACGATTTCCTTTAGATGAGCGATCATTTCGAAGCTCTATACTGTTTTAGGGAGAGCCTACCCTTGATCTACACATCGGGTGGTCCACATTTGGTATAGTCTTCGCCCTGCAAAAGCAGTTTTGCAGGCCGTATTATAATGGGAGATATTGTGTCTGCTTTGTATGATCAATCCAATACGATTCAGACACCGGTCAAAGGTTTATAGGCCCACAATCATCGCACTGGCCATATTAGCCCTAACACCGGCTTTAATAAAAATCAGGGAAATGACTCAAACGTTTTGAACTGAATCACGTCATATAGATTATGATCACTAACCTCTCTAACAAAAGGACTAGCTGGAGTCTGAAGATGCGGAAAAATCGATATTAAATGAGTACAATCGGCAAAATCAAAATGACTTTGGCTGACATCGCGAATGTACACCATTGTCTCAGTTTTCTGGGCTTCTTGGGGGTAATCGCGCCTGACCACGCACAATTCTCAGCCGCACATATTAACGAGGATAAAAGAATACGACATTATGAATATCACCAAGAAAAGCTACAGCTTGAGTGCCATGACAAGATGGCTCGCATCGCCGCCAAAACTGCAGGAGATGTCTAGCTCCAAAGTTTATTCCCAATTCTCCAATCTTCAATGTTGAAACACCTCCCGCGTCTTGCCTCATCGAAGAGATAAATGTGACTATTATGAAAAAGGTCTTTGCGACCGCAGAAGAACTTTCGGATCACTCGACCCACGACACGACAAAATGGAAGAAAAATGTACGTACTGGAAGGAGTACCAATTGATTATGTCCAGGCTTTTGGTGCACGTTTTGATGTCGATCTAGATATTTTTGATCGCATGCTATGAGAAAGAGTGGACTATTGAGCAAGCGTAAATTTCCAGCGATACCAGGGAAGGCTCGAGCTTTCGCATTGGATCATCCAGAAATAACAACAAATACTTTTCTACATCCTGGAGAGGGCACCGGAGAAGTATTTGGCGATTTTATGCTACCGTGTCAAACAATAGAACTTCCTGAAGCCGAGAGTGAGAATGAATCAAGCATCAAGTTATGTCATGTGACTTTGGTATCCTTTCTCACAGATGTGGGTGAGATTTGTAAGATCAGCCTTCATTTTCTGTGTGTAAACATGCTGATGATATGATATTATAGCATTGTTACTTCTAGACAACCAGCCGGGGGAAAGAACAGGAGCACAATTCCAAGCCACGAGCTACCAGGGTGTACTTGCAAATGCTCTGAAGAATCTCCCAGAGGAAAAGAAACAATGGAAACCATCTCGTAATCATGATCCGGCTTCGACTGTAGCGGATCAGATTTTTGACGCTGCACAATCACCGGGTGGCACATTATTTTGGGATTATCTGGCAGAAATCATCGCCGACATCGTGCTCAGGAAAGGGAGATTCGCTTTGGATGAAGTCATTGGGCATGCAGGATCGTTACTTATGACGAAATTAATCAAACATTTGAACTTCTTGGGTTTAACGTATGGACTTTGGATCGCCTGGGGACTATGTGGAGCTTAAGACCTCGTTACGATGGGTTGAAAGGATTTAAAAGACTTTCGGCAAAGGCGAAAGGCTATACAGAATTATTTGTGTGGGGGCAGCTTTTGGAGGAGGGGTTTGGGACGAAGGCTAAATCTGAGAACGGAACTGGGGATGATGAAGGCGACGGTGCCGCCTCGGCAGCTTCTTCAAGGTCAGTGTGCATATTCGTGGAGGGGAGGTAGATCTAGAAACACGGCAGAGTATCAACCGAATTACCTACCTTGGTAGGTTTCTCCTTGCTTTTTCAATAATCGCAGCAATATTTTCGATGGGCGGTAATTTCCAGCCAGGTGGAGATCAGTTCTTCATCTTCTGGATTATTGCTATTCCTGTTTGCATGCTCACAACTGCTTTAATCTACGCGGATAGCATCCGACGAATGACCCTGGAACAATTTGCTCAGACGTATGGGCCCACTGCCGTAAAAGAAGAGCCAGATGACCTGGTTGCCTCATCAATTTCTGATAGCGAAATCATTTCATACAAAGCGGGTATCAGAGAACGCCTTGTTTCACATATACCGGGTCCTTGGAATCGAAGTAGACGTGCTACTTCATCTTCGAGTGTTGGCTATACCGATAGTAGTACCAGTTTCGAGTTAGACTCTGCAAGCAGCCCCCAGCTGCCACTAGATCTGTCCGTAGATGGCGATTTATTAGTTGGCAAGAAAAAAATGGAGCCAAGGTCATGGAGTTGGCGATTCTGGAGACGAAACCACCTGAACAAAAGCTGGGACCTGGAGGAAGGAGTCAATTTTGTGCGTTCAGACCGCGCGGGAGGGTCTTACCATAACGTACTGGAGCGCATATTCCTAGGAAATCCTCTCGCAGAGCCTCCTTCAGATGATCATCCTCCGATCGCCGGTCCAGCTCCTCCAGAAATTCCTTCAACTAGTCCTCCATCACCCATTCCTGCTCCGTCGTTAAACCCATCTATACCAGACCCTGCTGATATACCACTACCTCGTTCACCTGATTCAACTTCTGAGGACTGGCGCGAGCTAGGCACTTCTGAGATAATACGCCACGAAATATCTCGAACACCGGAGTCTGCCAACTCAGATTATGCCACAGATCGTGAACGACTTTCATTGGAAAGACGCATGAAAAAAATGATGAATGGAGGTTGATGAGAAGACAAAAATGGGACTACCAAGGTAACCTAGATGACGATGATGACGAACGAATCATCGAGCGAGAGATCATCCATGAACGCCTGCGCGATTCAGGGAAGTCTACCGACGCGATTGGGAAAGAACTGACACTAGCAAGAACGCTAAGAGGTTGGTTGATGAACAAGAAAAGAAAGATGCCATGGAAGACACCGCGAGAGATGACGACTTCATCCCAGAAGACCGAGGAAGAAGACGTGAACGTTTCTCAACACGACGTGTACGTCATGGAACGTATAATAACTATCCGGAACGACGAGCCCCGGAAGCGGATCCTATTGAAGTGCCAGTACCGCCATCACCAGAAGAACTAACAGACGAGGATCGCTTTAAAATGAGGCTAGAGAAAGAAAAACTAGAATATATAAAAGGGCTAAAGGAAGAAGCACATCAAAAGAGGATGGCGGATGCAAAAGAAGAATATGTAAGGAAAGAGCATGCGAGGAGAAAAGCAGAAGAAGAGTATAAAAAGAAAGAAGCCGAGGCGCATAAAGCTGCAAAGGGGAAAGACCGAGCATGCTCACCCGAGGCACCTGACAAGAAGACCCTAATGCAAGTGATAAAGTTCAAGGATGCTGTAGGCAGAAAATACACCTTCCCATTCCACTTAGTGTCGACATGGGCTGTAAGTCAATCATATTGTTTCCTATATTTGAAACTACTCATATTTTGAAACTTCAAACATTACTTATTGATCGTCAACAATTTAGGGAATTGAAGAACTAGTAAAACAAGCTTTCCTTCATGTTGATGTACTCGGTCCACATGTAAACGAAGGTCACTACGATCTCGTTGGTCCTGAAGATGAAATCATCCTTCCTCAAGTCTAGGAATCAGTCGTTGAACCTGGTTGGTCTATATCTATGCACATGTGGCCACTGCCTGAACTAGAACAACCTGGATGGAAAGCAGAGGCCCCAGGGCCGCCTCATCCTCCTTCCCCCCGCAAGGATGTCGTGCTGGCTTTCCACTGCCTTTTCCACCACCCGGAATTATGGAGATTAAGCCTGGTGTTCCGATGCACGAGTTCATTCCGAAATCAAAGAAATCGGCACCTGCTGGGGGTCTGAGCTGGATGACGGGAGCACCTACTTCAAAAGCTCGCAAGAAACATAAGTCGGTGCCGACACGAATAGGCCCACCACCGTCCCTATCTGGAAGGCGGGAGTCTGAGGAAGTCATCGTAATAGAGAATCTGCTAATAAAGATTCACAGACTACGAACAGGGATGAGCGAGAAACACAAGCATGGAACGAGTGGTGTCATAATTAGGGAATTAGCGAACCCAAATGAGGAGCTGGGGTGGTTGAGAGCCCTTGGGACAATCGGTGGAGTATGATGTATCATTGATTGATTGCCCGATTTGAATTTGGAATTGCAATGCTAGGAGCAACATTCTCGCGAAATATGTGCGCAGGCACAAAACTTTATCATGTTAATGTGCACTTGTTTGCACTTGCAGGTATGACCGGGTATAGAACATTTCGGGGGAAGATATGGGCTTTGAAAGATAATGGCTGTATGCATTTATTCTATGTACAGAACCCTTTACTATACACTCTTGAACATTGAACCTGATAGCATTTTGTGGCTGCTTGAGCATTACTTTTGTGGTGGTTATTGATTAGTTGGGACACCACCGTCGCGTTTAAAATATGTCCACTGTCCTTCGACAGGTTTCTCTTCGAGGTCTTCCCATCTGAAGTATCATTAGTCTCCATCCATGAAATCGGCCATGGCATTTAACTTACACCTTGGCTTTTAATAAGACATCGGCGAGTATCAGTTCGCCCTCGGCAACCTTAATAACTTCCTCAATCAATCCAGCACCAATTTTATTCTCAATTTCTTCGATTCTTCACTCACATATCAGTACCTGTGCATTTTCGTGTTGGATAGGGAACCAAAACTCACTGCTCGACATTCAATGCAGGTTCATTTTCCCAAACAATTTGTTTCTCATCCTCACCAGGTCTCTCTTTAGCCAAAACACTTTGTCCCTTCCTCTCCTGTGTCGTCCTCACACCCTCTAACTCCGCACTTCCCTCCTCTCCATCCCACTCCTCCTTACTCCAATCAACCTCCTTATCGACCTTACTCTGCACGAAAACTCCACCTCCAGCATTAACTTTGACATGTCTCCCCTGATCAAAATGTATACCACCCTTTGGAGTGGAGAAAACCTCTGGATGCGCAGCCATAGTTTCTTTCGCTTTTGCCGCCCATTCTTCGTATCCAGCTGGCACAACAGCTTGCACAATCTTTAAACGGTGGTTGGTGAGGGCCTCAGCGGATTGACGATATAGGGATGTAGAGGGAAATTCCTGTAGTTTATCGAGGGTAGAGGAGTAAAGGTAGAGCAAGGCGGGGCGGGGAGGGATGGGTAGTAAGACCAGTAAGGCCGGTGGGAGTGTAGGGCTCGAGGTATTTGGCAGGCTTAACGGCTGCAAACTGCCGTAATGTGCGACGCATGGTGGACAATCTCAACGGGTGATGAAATTGTTAAATTGTCGTTATCTTGAATCGTGACGTTTGAGATATCTTGAGCTTTGAAGCTCCGGCTAGGCTGGCGTGAATTTGTGCCGGACTTTTAAGGATTTTAGAAATCGGGAAGGCTTAATTGGTGCGTGGCACAACATGCACTCACTCGGGCAAACCAATCAAATCTGTGGCTGTGCTTATATGAGACCAAATTAATAGAAGCTAATATTTAATATAAAAATGTTTCTTTTCTTTTCTCGTAAATATATCCTCTTCTAGAGCTTTCATGTACAGTATATTAACACAAATAACTTAGGGAAACGCTTTACCAACCACCCAGTTCGATATTCTAGTGTATTACCATGAAAACCATACGCCATATGATACAAGGACCGTTGGTATATAGATAAAAGTAGCTTCAAGAACGCCCCGCTCCATATTCATCTCCCAATACAAACACCTATCACCGAATGATCTCGAGTGGATCATCTTTTTCTTTTGCTTTTCCTGGTAGAAGATTGTGCCCTGGACTTTTTCGTATCCGCTCCCCTAGGTCTTGTGGGTGTTCCATCAATACCTTCATCGTGTTCTTCATCCTCGTCTTCGTCGTCTTCCACTCCATCCTCCGCGGTTGCAACTGTTGCAACGCTCTGCTGTCTCGAACTCGATTCCGCTTTCGCCTTTCCCGCCGCTCTATTAGCGCTTCTTCCGGCTCTGGTTGATTTTGGTGGTGAACTCTGGGCGTGAGGTGATGTTCTCGTCTCCGTCGTATCAACGGTACTTCCTCTCTCCTTTCCTCTCTTCCTTTTCCTACTCGTACCATGGACCTCTGGCTCTGGCGATTCCTTTGGTTCTGAAGTCTCCATTAACCTCGGAGGTGATGAAGGAGCTTCACTTATTTCTTCATCAGTCCGCCTCCCTCGCATGAAACACATCTCTCCATAAACGTTGTCGGGTAATGTGAATTCGGGAAAACGGTCTTCAGTATCCTCTTCGTAATCAAATGAATTCTCCCGGTCGTCAATTACATCCAGATTGTAACAAGTTCGTAACTTTTCCCAGATTCCGGGTATTCGAGTATGCGGCTCGACGCGAGGATCATAACCGTGGTTTCGCAGATGTTCTGAAAGTGAAATCATGCGAAAGTGTTTGTGCATGCCTAGATTAAATGGTTAACTCCTCTGATCTGCTGGACTGTCGGTTCTAATTGAATGTAGTCTTACCAGCTGGTTTCCACTTGACTATGCCTTTGAATAACGAGGTTTCCTGTTCATCCGTCCATGGGTCTTTCAAAATATTATAGCTTGATTTTGGTGGTTCAGCCTTTTGAGGAGTATCAATGGCCATTGCATCTTGATCTTCTGCGGGCGTCGAAGCAGCTCGTGTACTTCCTTTCTTTTTTTTGGGGGGCATTGCGACGGTGCCACGAAGTGAGAGGGGCTCGTTATTATTAAATGTTGAATTGAAGGATGACATCAAAATATCAACCAAGCTTGCCCAGCCTCACCCATCAGCCTTTTGTGAGGATTGCACTAGCGGTCGCCGCTCAGCCACAGACGCGATAAGGCGCGTCAAATAATCATCTATCCCAGCCGCCAGTACCAAGTACCGACTACCATGTTCTAAATTTATATATATTCATATATCCATTGCAATGCCAGAAATGGATGATAAAAGAGACCCGGGCGACGTGTTTGCTATACCAGACCTTTGGGGTTTATCTAAATGTGTTGATGATTTAGTGCAACCAAATAGTCTTTTTTCAGACTTTAAGCTCCCCAGTTCGTTCCAAGCATTTGGGTGGAGTATGCAGATATATTGAGCTAACAATTTACAGCCATTGACCACAAACTACCAGACGTCGCAGAGCAGTGTCAACGTGATGAGTTATTCTTTGGTATACCAGAATTACCTATAGGTCCAACAGAACCAACTGATCCAACCCCTTCTCAATCTGATGAGACTTCCGGCGATGTCTCTGGCAACGAATTTGTGGGGCAAGATGAAGCTGATGACTTTGATATTTGGATGATACAGGAGCAAGAGCCGTTGCAAGAGCCTGTGAACTACCAATCATGGGATTCATTTACCGTTGAGAATTTCAAAGAACCTCAAATGGCTTATTTGACGGAAGCTGGAACTCGAGTCTTTGACACGGCATTAGCTGCCGAACATGATTTCTTAAAGGTTGGGAACAATCATCAGGATGTAGTGGATTCGAGAATATTTGCTACTTCCGTCCTCGCACTAGGCTTGGGCAGGAATTCAATGTTTTTCACATGGGATGCAGAGAAGCGTTCATTTACTGCGGCCCTTCAGAAGTTCAGAATCTCTGGTCACACTGCACAATCTCTCAGAGGCTTCCTGGCTTTATTCTATGACTGCGGAAATATAACCAAGTTCCTTCAAGACTTTGTCGAGAAAACCTACTCGTTAAAGAAATCACCAGGTCGAATTGCCTTGGCGGAATCTATCTCAATTGTTATTGCAACAATTCAATCACAGCTAAATGTAAGCCCTTCCGATTACCAGAGTATTTTACAGCTGCAAGCATTATTTCAACCGGCTCATTCGGTTCTTACATGCTTCAAACGATTGGTAAGGAAAACGCTACCAAAGAAGAGTGATGAAGCAATACTATCCACACTTTTCGAAGAGATCCAACTTTTGGAACATAGGACAGACACCCTCAGGGACATTCTTCTTGAGATACTCTCTAGGGTATCAATACCTTGGCTTGAGTTCACTGGTGAATGGCTTGGACTACAAAGAGAGATTGGCTTACCGCTGACAAAAGATGGTCCTGGAAAGTGTTTTGTGAAGGTCGATAACAAAGAGTGGGTGGATGAAGCTGGTCTCGAGTTGAATGAGCCTGACTTTATATTGGACCATGAAAAAATTCCTTCATTCGTGTCGTTTGAAGATGCCCAAATAATGTTTGAAGTGGGCAGGAGCCTTCGAATTTTGCGGACCCACCATATAGATCATCCCCTGTCGAAAATGGAAGTGGTGGAATCCGTTGCACCACCAACTCTCGAATGGAGATATTCCTGGCAAGATATCCTGGATATAGAAACCAAATCCTTGAAATACGAACAGGATTTGGCCGCTGCACTTCGCAAGTTTTCTGAATCGCACTCAGCAATGAAAACCACAGCGAGCGAGTTCAAGTACGGGCTTTACAATTTCGATCTAGATTTCTTCGGAAAACCAGAAGAGGATATACAAACTCGTGTTATGGCATCTATCAATCACTTGAATTCGAATTTGAAGGAACCTCCAGCTCCATTCAAGCTTAAAAAACTTTTACAAGCCTGCCTTTCATCAACACCTGAGGCTTCACGGGGGCATAACTCAATATTCTCCCCGCCAATCTCTTTGGCACCTTTACTCTCATTCAATCCAATTATTTCTGCACAAGCTCGAGTAGTGAATGGCGTTTGTATGCAATTGTTTTTCAGGTCTCATAGACTACGGAGTCACCTCTCTTTGCAAAAAGACTTTCATTTGCTTGGAAATGGGGTTTTCTCAAGCCGACTTTCTCATGCGCTGTTTGACCCAGAATTGGAGAGTGCAGAGAGACAGAAAGGAGTGGCTCTATCCGGTGGATCCATGGGCTTACGACTTGGCGGCAGAGATACATGGCCACCAGCAAGCTCTGAACTACGACTTGCATTAATGGGCGTCCTGACGGAAAGTTATACATCATACCAACCCATCAACCTTTGTTCGATCGGTAGCTATCTCGAACGCCAAGGTTCTCTCCCAGGAGACTTGAGTTTTGCCGTCCGAGATATGTCTGAAGAAGAAATCGAAAAGTGTATGGACCCTAATTCTATTGAAGCTCTAGATTTCTTACGACTTTCATACAAACCCCCGGCACCGTTGGAATCCATCTTAACTCCCGTCATCCTTTACAAATATGATCAACTTTTCAAGCAACTACTGCGCACTCTCAGAATGCTATATGTTGTTTCAGCACTTTTTCGTGATGCTACAGATAGGACATCCTCCTGGCGGAATATTGATCCCTCTGCGCGGAAGTTTCGCATCGAAGCTCATCACTTCATCTCGTCGGTTTGTGGGTACTTTTTTGACACGGGAATCGCTTCAACGTGGCGTATCTTTGAGAAAAAACTGGATGAAATTGAAGAACGTTTGGACTCTGAGAACTTTTCGCTTGGCCAAAATGAGGGACTCGATAAGCTCAGAGACTACCATGAACGTGTACTCGACAAGATGTTATTCGCGTTGTTGCTGAGAAAGAGACAAAAACCGGTTATGCAACTATTGGAAGAGATATTCAGCATAATTCTGCGGTTCTCGAAACACTCGAGAGAAAGGGCTTTGGGGACTCGAAGCAATGTAGGGGATGCAGGCAAAGATGAAGATATTAGATTATTGTATGGAAAGTTTAGGAAGAGGGTAGGAGTCTTCATCACCGTTTGTAGGGGATTGAGTGAAAAGAAGGGCTATGGTGAGAAGATCTTCGATACGCAGCCAAGGAGTGCAGGCTTGTTCGATGCTGCAGATTTAGCAGAAGAAAATACCGTTGGGCAATTGGTGTTACGATTAGAGATGTCGGGATATTACCTAAGGGGGATATAATCCTCTAAAGTGAGAATTCCAAACGACCATTTTAGCAATGTTTTACATCCCCTCCACGCGATAAATTCCATGATATCAGTCAGCCACAACCCACTTATTTGTACTATTTGGTAGTATTGTAGTGATTCTGCGCTAGAATTGAAAGTTTTCTGTGAGATTGAGCGAGCATGTCTTAGTAGTAGCCTAGTGGTCCCAAGCGAGAAAGGGGGAAAGCGCTTCGTTTGATGCATATAAATCCTATATAAATGAAAATCACGATTTTTGATATAAAAAAATGATTCATATTAAGAGTGATTCAAAAAGGGGGTACTAGACTTATCGTTTCAAATCTCAATTTTTCTTTTATGAATCATTTTATAAAGTCCAAAATGTTATAATACAATCAGAAGAATGTAGATCGAGAGGGAGGTAGGTGTATGTATTTTATTCAAGAGGGATCATTCCGATCTCTAGGTTATTGTTTTCAAAGACGATGATAAATCGTTTCGAAACTTTCTTGATTTGCTTCAACATCATCCAATATTCTGTAGGATGAGTTTTTCTAGTCAAGTTATTCATGACATTAAAAATAGATGATGATATCAATTGAGCATTTCGAGTTTTTGTTTCTTTCTTTAGCTAACATTCATACTCTGTTATAATGCACACTCTGGTAATTCCCTTCCCAATACACCCAACGAACAACCGAACAATTCCCTTCCTACCATACCAAACAGTCGATTACAAAACCGGGTTCGGAAGACCTGCAACACAACCAATGTGAGACCTAGTTTCTGGAGATTTGGTTTTCTCGAGGGATTTTCCCGAAAATCTGAACGGATGGATCACCAGAGTCACAAATCAAACCACATCGGACAGCATCGGACAGCGTTGGACAGCATCCCGTCTCAAAATGAGAATATCTCGGAACAAATACCTTCTGCAAATCAAACCAGCATTCCGCCTCGGGAAGGGATCGTATCGGAATAAATCTCATTACCAAGCAAATCTCCAATCAATAAGTTACGTTTATATATGTACGATTCCGAAATTGACAATGAAACTTCTACACTACCAACCAATATTCCGGCTGAACACAGTAAGTTAATTCACATCACCTCTTGTTATTCTTTATTATCTCAACTGATAATGCAATAGGGATGCATATTCCAATTCCAGCAAGCGGAATTTCCGAGATTGTTGACCTCACTGATGACGCTCCCACTGGAAGCGATCTACCTAATGAAGTAATAAGATCAGTTGGTCTTCCGGAAAGACTTACGAATTCTCGAAATCTGATCAAACTTTCCGAGCAATCCTGAAAACCATCATTCAAATAATGATTAACGAATCTTACCAATCCGGAACAATGCATCTTATTCAATCTTCGAGACGATAGTACCTTAATCAACATCAAATTTTTCTGTCAAACCCATGGAACCGAATATTGTATGAAAATCAATATTCGCAGATTATTGATTCTAAGCTTGAGTATAATCCGAACCAAAGACGATTTCCTAATCTGGATTAATGAATATAGAACTTTTTGCATTTATATTACAATCGGAATTGTTTCAATCCTTTTCATTTCTATAATTCTAATACCCTCTTTTTGAATGACATCTAATATAGACCATCTTTTTATATCAAAAATCATGATTTTTATCTATTAATAATTTTATAATTAATTAATAAAATTTAATAAAATTTGAATTATAGATTTATTATATAATTATAATTCAATTTTGAAAATTTTAGATCTTTTGAAATTAATTTTGTTAAGATTTATAATCCTAAATTTTATAATTTTTGGTTTATATAAGATTTATATACAAATTTACAAGATCTTTTAAATTTTGAATAACTTTTTTTAAAAATAAATTATAAATTTTTTTCGAATATTTACGTCATAAATAATTAAATAGATCAATTTATTTTAAATTTATTTTATAAAAATTCTTTTAATCAAAATATTATAATTTTTAATTTTTATACAATCTAAAAATATCAATAAAGATCTATTTATATTATTTAAAATTCAAAATATTGATTTATTATATAATATTCAATCTAAAAATCCTAAAAAGAATTTATAATCTATTTTTAATAATTTTTGTAGAAAAGTTATTTAAGATTTTCAATATTTTCAAATTTATATATAAATCTAATACAAATTAAAAATTATAATTTTAATTTTTAATTTCTTAATTAATAAAATTACAAAAAATCTAAAAGTTTCAAAATCTATTAATATAATATATAAAAGCCTTATAAGAGCTGAATAAACAAAGTTAATTATATTTCTTAGAATCTATATATTACAATTTATAATTAAGATAAGAATGTATTGAAAGACAGCAGTCAACGTATCTATATAAGCTTAGGCCTTATCGAAAAGTAAAGTGATTCGTATACAAATTTGTATAATAATTGTTTTATATGATCTCTTTATTTTTAACAAGCTCAGATATATAATCTGATTCTAATCATATAATAAAAAGCTTTGAAAGTTTCGAAAGTTTTTAAAACTTCAAAAGCTTTTTAAAATTTTAAAGTTCTAAAAAACTTCTTTATATTCATTAATATATAATCAGAATAGTTTTATAATTTAAAAATTTCATACTCAATTTAGTTATCAATTAGTTTATTTATATTCCAATTGATCTAATAATATATTCATCTTCAAATAGATAATTAATAATTATTAATTTTAATTTACAATTATCAATTATATAAAAACCTAAAACAATTATTACTTCGATTAGATTGTTATACTTTGAATATTGTTATAATTAAAGCTATATATAATATAATAATTTCCAATCAATAATTTATTGAATCGTTTTCATTTAATCCAATTAAGACTTCTATTCAGATTATTATTATTATAAAATATAAATAAATGATTCAAATATCCATTTTTGATTTATTCTATAAAGATTATAATAAATATCGAATTTTTATTATATAAACTAATCTTTATTATATTTTTAATAAATAATTTTTCTTAATTTTTATATAAAAGATTTTGTAATTGATCTTCTTTTTCCAAGAAATTATATTCAATTAGATTAAATTATTTTTCAACGATTTAATGATCAAAATTATCAATAATCAATTGAATAAGAATATGAAATCTGAGATTCATTATCTTTTTCTTAATTATAAATTGTTCTGATAAAGATTTGATAGAATATTCAGGGAAGTAAACCCTGATTATATAATTGAAAAAGTATTACAACAATTCAGACAAATCGAATCAATTATAATTTATACTATCAAATTTCAATAATATACTGAATATATTATATAAGATAATGATTATCTAAAATCATAATTTTATAAAAGATTGAAAGATATTATCAAAAATAAATTAACGAAAGTTTTAAAACTATTTAATCTTTCTGAATTAATCAAAACTTTTATTCTTATTGATAATCGATTCTATAAATAACAAATAAAGAAAAAAGGAATTATTTAGGAAAACAAAAAGTTTTAAAAACCTTATCATTAGAACAAATATTATAATATTAACAATTCAATAAAATTAAATAATATTAAATAATATTATATAAAATCAAGTAATCTAAATATTGATAAGAAAAAAAGATATAAAAAGAATAACTTATATTATATCTATAAGAAAAACAGATATATATTTCGAAATTGTTTTCAAAAAAAGAAATTATTTATTATAAAAGATAAAAAATAAATGAAATTTGGAAACAAAAAACAAAGTTTTCAAAAAACAAGAATCTTAAAAAAAAACTTAAAGGAAATAGAATTATTGAAAAAAGATCTATTTCAATTTAATTTTGAATAATTAAAGAAATTAAACATCAATAATCAAAACTTTAAAATTAATATTAAAAACAATATCAATTACAAAAAAGAATTTTTAAAAGATTTCGAATTAAAAGATAAAAAATCAATTGAGAAATTCGAAAAGAATTAATAAACAATTAAATCCTATTATTTATTTTAAGAAAATGAATTATAATATTTAATTAGTTATCTAGATAAGAAACGAATATAATATTATTATAAAAAAAAGAAATCTGATTTTATTAAGAAATATAAAATTTATGATTATTCTATTTTGTTAATATTTTATATAATAATATACAATAATATTTATTATATAATATTTAAAAAAAATATTAGAATAAGCAATATTAGGAGATATATTATAAATATAGATTTTCTATTCTTTAATAAAGTATAGAAATATAACAAATATAATTTAGAAATTGAAGAAATATAAAAAATCCTATTACAAATCGGGATTTGATATATCTAATGAAGGATCGATAAAAATAATAAAGAAATATCAAATTATAATTATTATTAAGATTTCTAAATAAGATTAATAGAATTATTATTTATTATATTTTATCGATTATTAAGTATAAATAAATACTAATATGAATAACTAAATCTCTTTATTAGAAAACAAATCATTGAATTATTATTATTAGAATTCAATAATATTATAAAAATCGAATAATTGATTATAAAAATCAAATTAAAAAATCAATAAATTAATGTTTTGATTGATTCTGGAGTTATAAATATATTTATAGATTTCAATTTCGTTAAAGAAAATAGAATTCTTATAAAATTAAAACAGAATCTTTATCAGTTAATATTATTAAAAGAAAAGAAAATTAGGATTGATAATTGGATATATAAAGAAACCAATATTGTTAAAATAATTATATTAGATAGATATATTAAGTAGATCCAAATAAATTTAGTATTATTAAATAGATATATAATTATTTTTGATATCTTATAAATTAAAAAATATAATCCAAATATCAATTGAATAAAAAATATTTTAATATTCGATTATTATAATTACAATAATAAATAATTATATAGTTTAAAAGAATAGATTTCTAAGAAGATCGGATATTATATTATAATAATAATAGATTCTTTATTGATCAATAAAATCGATAAAAAAGAAATTTCAGTATAATATAAAAGATTTATTAAGCTTTTCGAAAACCTATAAGATTTGAAGGCTTTACTAGAATATAAATCTTAGGATTATAAAATTAATTTCAAAAAGGAATTTATATTTATTATTGAAAAATTGAGATTATATAATTCTAGTATTATATAAATATAGAAAGAATACAGAATTAAAATTGAAAAGAAAGAATAGATTAAGAAATCCAAATCCTTTTGTATATTCAATATATTATTAGTATTTAAGAAAGACGATTTAGATGATTAATTTTGTAAAAACTATTGTTAAATTAATAATGGAATAATCAGGGATATATATTCAATATCGAAAGTTTAAAAGCTTAAAGATAAATTGAATAAAATAATGATCTATACAAAATTAGATCAAAGGAATATTTTCAATTTGATATAAATAAAAGAAGATTACAAATAAAAGATAATCTTTATATTACCTTTAGATTTATAAGAATATATAATTATATTATTTAATTTAATCAATACATTAGTTATATATCAATAATAGAATAATAAGATATTTAAAAAATTCAATTCATTTATAATCTATTATTTAGATGATATTCTAATCTTCTTTTAAAAAAAAAAAGAATATAAAGAATATATATTGAAAGTATTCGAAGTATTTAGAAGAATAAATTCAAGATTCAAATTATCGAAATACAAGTTTAGAATACAAAAAATAACATTTCTAGGATATATTATTCAATCAGGAAAAATAAATATAGATTTTAAGAAAATAAAAAAGATAAAGAATTAAAAACGATTTAGAAATATCAAGGATATACAATCTATATTAAAATTCATCAATTTCTATTGAATATTTATAAAAGATTTCTCGAAAATAATAGAACTCTTTATTGAAATGATCAAAAAAGGAATAACTTTTATATAAAATGAAAAAATAGAATAAACTTTTCAGAAAATCAAGAATAGATTTATAAGAGAATCTATTCTTTACAATTATTATAATAATCAAGAAAACATTATCGAAACAAACGTTTTTAATATTTGTATAACAAAAATCCATTTATAAAAAAATGATAATAGGAAATTACACTTTATCATTTATTATTCAAATAAAATAAATAAAATAAAACAAAATTATAATATTTATAAAAAGGAATTTATAATTATTATAAAAATATTAAAATATTGAAGGATCTACCTTCAAAAAACTAAATTTCTAATAATCATCTATATTAATTATATAAATCTTTGAATCTTTATTATTATTAAGATTTTAGATAATTATAAATTAATTAAATAGATTAAAGAATTAACAAGGTTCGATTTGATAATCAAATATATCAAAGAAAAAAACAATATAAAAACAAATATTTTAAATAGATTATCAAATTACAAAAATGATAAAATCTATTAAAAAACAACAATCTTGAAATCCTTATTAAATGGAAATCTTATTCTTAATCTAACAAAAATCATTATTATAGAAAATAAACCAATAAAGATCTGAAAAAATAAACTTATAAAAATATAACAAAATAAGAAAGATATCAAATAATTAGAATTACCAATAATTGTTGAAAGATTATTTTAAATAAAAAACAAAATATGATTATCGAATAGTATTATCTTTGAATATATTACAAAACAATATATATTGTTAATTTATAAATATTAAGAAATGTAAAGAATATATCTAAAAATCAAAAGATAATATTAAAGTTTGGGATTTTGTAATATGATTAATAAAATAGTTACTAAATATAATATTTGTATTAAAAATAAAGCTTTTTGTTATATTCTTTATAAATAGATAAATATTATCGAAATATTATTTATATTATGGAAATCAATATTATAGGATTTCATAAATCCATTATCAAAATCCAAAAATCCAATAATAAAAATGATATACAATTATCTTCTTATTATAATAAATAAACTAATGAAGTATTTAATATTTGTATTATATTAAATAATATTAACTATAGAAATACTAATCTTTATATTCTTAAAAAAGATTATAATAATATATAGATTATCAAAGGAAATACTCTTTAATAAAAATAAACTTTTTATTTTGAAATTTTAGATTGTTTTAATAATATTATTAGAAATAAAAAGGAAAATATCTATAATATTCTATTTACAAATTAATAAAGGAAATAAAAGAATAAATCAAATTATCGAAGTTTATTTCTGATACTATATAAATTATCAATAAAACAATTGAATAGAACTTTTATTTTTAATATAATTTATATATAATAGTTTAGTATCGAAAGTAATACAAATTACTTTGAATTATATTAATTATAAATATGAACTGATTATATATTACAAATTAGGAATTATAAAAATAAAGAACTAATTTGTAATAATATAAACAAAAAGATTCAAAGAAATCTATAAAAAAATAACAATAGAATTGAAATTTGTTATCAAACGAAATATATATTATTATAATCAAAAACATAATTAGAAATCAATATTAAAGAAGAAAAATAAAATCTATTTACTTTAAAAAAACATCGAAACAAAAAGATCTAATACAAAATTGGATTATAAAAAACTTAGATTATTCAAAATCAAGAAAATTAAAAAATCTTTGAATTATGAATTGATATTATTAAAAAGTATGAATATATATTTAATATTCTATATATTTTTATTCGAATTAGTATTCCTAGAAGTATTTAAAGTTTCTAAAATAGAAATTATATCTATAAACTAAGATATCAAATATAAAATGAAGAAAATATTAAATTGTAAATATATTAAAAGCAAGATCAAGTATTTAATGAAATAAGAAGATTATCTCGATTCTGAAAATATATAAAAATTTGAAAAAAAAATTAAATATTTGAAGAAGTTTCAGGAGTTTTATTAACAAAATCTAGATTTATTTAAAAGAAAAAAGAATTCATTGTTTTCTATAAAAAGAAATCGAAAGAATCGAATTCGTTTATAAAAATTTCGTTGAAGTTAATAAGGTTAATTGATAATTGATCAAATCGATTAAAGATTAATTAATCAAATTAATCAAATTGATCAAAAGATAACGAAAGGATTACAAAAATTTCTTTATTCTTTTCTTTTCATTTTTTTTCTTCGAGAATATCAAGTTTATCAAGATATTTAAATCTACAATATAATATTTCATTATATCGTTTTTTAAATTATATTTTCTATTTAATAAAACAAATAATCTTAATAGAAAACTCAACGATTTCAGTATCCAACTTATCGATCTATCGATCAAAACTCTCTTAATTATATTCTTAAAGAATTTCATAATCCCAATTATCTTCTAAACGAAACTTAGTATTATATGAAATAGAATTTTGTATATATTTCGAATAATATAAATGATATTTATTAAAGAGATCTTTACTATAATAATGATTCTTTTATCGATAATAAAAACAAGAAATTATTTCAATACTAATAGAATTGATAATCATAATTAAATATACATATTCCTTTTTCTTTTTTCGAATTAAACTATTAAAGAAATCAGAATTGTTTATAATAAAAAAAGAAAGATAAATAGAATATAAAAAAAGAAAAAAAATACTAATTATTAAATAAAATTTGAAGAGTTATAAATAATTGAAACAATATTTAATTAAAAAAGAGATAATATTATAATTTACAATTAAGATAAGAATATATTGAAAAACAACAATCAATATATCTATATAAATTTAAGCTTTATCAAAAAACAAAACGATTTATATACAAATTTATATAATAATTGTTTTATATAGTTTTTTTACCTTTAATAAACTTAAATATATAATCTAATCCTAATTATATAATAAAGAGTTTTGGAAGTTTCGAAAACTTTTAAAACTTTAAAACTTTTGAAGTTTTAAAGCTTCTTTATATTCATTAATATATAATCAGAATAGTTTCATAATTTAAAAACTTTATATTTAATTTAGTTATCAATTAATTTATCTATATTCCAATTGATCTAATAATATATTCATTTTCGAATAAATAATTAATGATTATTATTCTTAACCTACAATTACTAACCATATAAAAACCTGAGATAGCCGCTGCCTCGACCAGATCGTTACACTATAACTGAAGAACTATAACTCATAAGGGGCATCTATATATATATATACAAAATATCTATATAGTAATTGTATAGTTATATACAATCTACCTTAAGGTAACTATATGTAACGATCTGGTCGAGGCAGCGGCTGCCTCAGGTTTTCGTATAGTTGGTAGTTGTAGGTTAAGACTAATAATCATTGATTATCTACTCGAAGATGAATATATTATTAGATCAATTGGAATATAGATAAACTAATTGATAATTAAATTGAATACAAAGTTTTTAAATTATAAAACTATTTTGATTATATATTAATAAATATAAAGGAGTTTTATAGAGCTTTAAAACTCCAAAAAGCTTTTGGAGTTTTAAGAGCTTTCGAAGCTCCCAGAGCTCCTTATCACATGATTAGAATCAGATTATATATCCGAGCTTGCTAAAGGTAAAAAGACCACATAAGGCGATTACCATACAAATTTGTATACGAATCGCCTTGCTTTTCGATAAAGCCTAAGCTCATATGGATACGTTGACTGTTGCCCCTCAATATATCCTTATCTTAATCGTAAATCGTGACACTATAATGCTATACTAAAAAGAGTAAATTTAGAAAAATGTGCACAGACTATCAGCTCACCGATAGGAATTGTCGATGAATTGAAATCATGTGATCGTCCTTTATACAAGGTCCGTGACAATTAATAATTATATAATAAATCTATAATTAAAATTTCAATTGATTTTATTTATTAATTACTGAATTATTAATAGTTGAAAATAATAATTTTTGATATAAAAAGATAGTCTACAATAAGAATGGTCCAAAAAGAGGGTATTAAACTTATTGAAAGTCTTGTTCACAATCTATTACAGAATACTTATAAAACTAAGATACAAGATTTAACTACCCTTGATTGTCCACATCATCCAAGCTGTATGTATGTCGATATCAGTTCCGTTGTCGAAGTAAAATACAGAGTTTAACTGTACTCGATTGTCCACACCATCCAAGCTGTCTATACGTCGATATAACCGATGGGTCATCAATGGCTGGCAAGTGATTCTGCTTGAGAACAATACCATACTCTGCAACGTAGCTACTGTCGGAATGATTGACGACCCCTTGCCTCCCGGCCCCCAAAACAAGAGGATAAATAGTGGATGCGACCTTACTGTTCTGAGAGGTTCTGTGATACCACATACTGTGCGAGAGACTGGATCACAATGGGCGAAAATTACAGTGAGTTTTTAGTGATAATTTATCCTCCTCGCGGAATAATTCCAGCCAGTCCAGGCACATGAGAGCTTCTATCATATCTGAATACAAGCTAATTTTCTTGCAGCTGCGAGACTGTAACGGTACATAGATGAAGGAGCTGTGATTTGGGAACCATGAGATGTGGGAAACGGCTCAAGTTCAACTCTATTCACCTTGCCGTCCTTATAGTGCAGGCGTGGGACCGCATCCGTATTTAGTGCTGAAGGATAAATGGAGGAGTTGAGTGCTATCATTGATATCACTCTGAATGGTGAAATGAATAGACCATTCGCTGCCTGCTGTACGTGTAAAAATGGATGAAATTGTACAAGACGCAATTTGCATACGCGAGTAGACTCCGTAGTTCTGTTATGTACTTCTTGGTCACTAGGTTGAAGTTCCTCCACTAAGTATATATACATTGAATCACTTAATCATATATTTTATCATACATTAAACCAGAAAAGAATTCACAGAAATAAATCCATTCGATCTATGAGCTTCCGCTCTTCCAAAAGTTTGGAGGCGTATTATTTGATTACTTGTCAACGATAGCAACACGTTGGCTTCGATCTACTATACTTTGATAACGCAATTGCCACTCTGATATGGCGACGAAAATTTATAGAAAGTTGTCGCTCTTCCTGTATCCTAGCATGCAGCAATCAATAGACATCGTTGTACCGGCTCACTCAAGAAACCAAGCCTGATATAGACGCTATAGCTAGTGATACGATTCCCAGTCCGACGAATCAATCTTCCCAAAAACCTCCTCAACTGCTGTAGCATAAGGTGAACCCTCAGGACACCAGATAAAACGCTCGATTTGTGGAAATTCCTTGTAGGAAGCAGTTTGGTTGACATAGCGATAGCAAGAATTGTACTTTTTGGCCCATTGCTCCAGCTTTTCCCAGCTGCGGCACATTCTCACTTGGCCCATACCTGAAACTGGAATATTATCTGATGTTGAATAACGCGGTGTGTCATCAGCGTTACAGAGAGCTTCTTGTCGTAATTGATCCACACAGTGAATTACGTGCTCCCATCGTCGTGATTGTGGTCTTTCTTGCCAGAACTCCATGAGGGAGATGTATACTGCGCGCTAAACGAAATTATTAGTAATGCAGCGAAGACGTGGGCCAGAATTGAAAACTTACCACGCAATGCAATGTATGATGTCCATTGAGTAAGTAAACGCTCTTACTCTTATCCCAAACGAATCTTTGAGACGGATGAAGATTTTTGTCTGAAACAAAGTCGTCTGGAACAGCTATCATTCCTGCATCAATGTTGATAGCTTCCCATACTTCATTCCGAAGAGTCTCATTTGAGTCGGTGTATGGACTGTCCTTTCCCAATGCAATTGGATAATCCCGAGCAAGTCCCGCTAGTAATCATCAGAGAAGAGTACAAACTTATTAGGGCTATCGTAGAATCTTACCATACTGACTCAAGCCATCATTGACTACGATCTGATTTCCACTAGAATGCCATGAGGAGAGAAACCAAGTAAATATATTCGAGGCGATGAAAAAGAAAACGAATGGATACATGAAATATCTTTTATGGCTGCAATGTGTCGACTCGGATGCTAATCCACGCTTTTCCGGTTCCGAATCGATATCGGAACCTTGGAGCTTCTCGTATTTAGAGTGGCTTGCCATTCTAGTATGCTATCTCAGGATTCTTGGAACGATTATTGTCAATATCAAGGTTTTAGTTTTAGTTCGAGAGCTCCAAAGAATCCAGGCGGAAATTTGAGAGAATGGAATTACAACGCACCTAATGAAACATTAAAAGAAGTTAGAGGAAGAGCTTATCTTCGTCGATGTGCAACGGGATGCACATGACCAGACTTTCGACCATTCAACGTAAGGTCTGAAGCTACTGCTTTGACTTTTAACATACATGCGCTTGATTGAGCAGTGTAGCATCAAAATTCCTCAAGGTAGGCAAGTGCAGGCTCACATGCAGCTAGGATGTATTTTGATTCATTCATTCGCATTGTTTGGGCGACTTTTGACAGACTTCCCTAAGTGGAAGAATTTCATGATGAGTGGTTTATTTTCAACTTTTAGTCAAGGCTCGCGTTGCTACATTCACTAGACCCCAAATGAAACTGGGGAGTGATTGGATACAGTTAAGTGAACGAGGCATCGTGCTTGATAGCATAGCACAGAGTTCCAATTGCGGTGTTGAGAAACCCATCTTAAATTTAAAACACAGAGAGAGTGTACATTGCAGAGTGTATCCACTTCTACACTACGAAAACCACCCCTCCACTGCACTAATTCTGATAAGCCGATGTTTTGAAGACTGGTGATGATAAAAACCACGCCACCAAATCGTGAGAAGTGGAGAAAGACAACCTAGTAAGCTAATTAGCATAAATGATGGAACGGTATTTTCGCCTTTGCTTACATTTCGGATATGACTACTCGATTGAGCAGTTGGAGCACCCTTCAAAGGCAGCTCCCATGGTGGGAACTACAATGTTGTGGGCCTTAGCATAATCGAGAAGACGATCCCGCTCTGAGAAAATTATTAGTCTTCTGCGACATTTGTCTGACATAGCGACGTACTCTCTATCATGTTGGGAACCGGCAGAGCATTTACACAAGCAGCTAGGAAAATGCTTCCCGTAAGGAATTGAATTATGTGCCGCATGCTGAGTTGGAAATTTACAAGAGTTGTAAAAGCTGTGAGGATTGGAATGCAGATTTCAATCCTGTATGATGCTTGAGTTATATAACATTCATCCGTGCATTCTCCTCCGGAGATCCCTGCTTCTATCCAATGCAGAACATGAAGCGATGTTGTTCAAGAATTCCGGTCTGCTTACTGTGAGTAACACATAGATACTTTTACTATCTTGAGCTGTTTAAAGTTTTCAGCAAGGGTAATCGATTGGTGATCATCATGTCGAGCCTGTGTAGGTATCGACTGGCAAACCTGCCTCATCGAGCTAATAATCTCTGCACTTTTGAAATAGACCGAGTAGCTGAAGGACAATGCAGCGCATACATGGTATATGCAGCATATCTCAAGCTCGTGCGAAGGCTCTCCTTTACCCCGAACCTTCCTCTTCTCACAATGCAATTGTTCTCAGCCTAAGGGCGTCGGTTTTCGTACCCTTCTAGAATCAGTCAGACGTGTCAATTGAACAACCCCAGTCTCTTTTGAGAACCACTCGCATTCACACACAAGCCCAGACCCGAATCATATCCCATCCTTAGAAGGGAATTGCCGGCTTCAAGCGAGGTAGCGGTACAGTCTTACGCACACAAATGTAATTGATGGCACTATGATTCCAAACCAACTCTGCGTTTCGCCAATTGCGAGCGAGCATGCTGTGGATGGCTGACACGGGGGCATATCTGTGGCACAATGTTGATCGTACCCGCCGTCGAAAGACAAATGCCATTCGGGACTGAATTGGTGGCAATGCTTCGATGCTTCGTAAGACGTGGGGTGGACTTTGGTTGCTGTGAAAGAAATAGCCAGTGAGCATGCGCCGGATAAAAAGAAGTTGTATTGTTCAACCTGTTGGTGATAGTAATATTATCTTTGATTTGCTTACGACTTACGCCGAGTTGCATCGGCCAAAGTACCTAAAGGTGTTGAATTGTGGAGAATGCACTTCTGCAATGCAACCTGTTTGAGGGGATGGATGATGGAGATATAAGATATAATGGACCTCTTCCTTATCTCCGGTCGTTTCGGCCAAGAGATTTCCAAAGATACAATAAGGTTACCTGTCTATCAGTTTGTTGGTAAGGTTGATGGAAGCTGCAGATGCACAATGCCCACATATAAGCCCACATGTAAGTGGAGAGATGGAGTACGGAGCAGCAATAAAGCAAGACGTACCTATTTAAAGATAATGCATAATACCCCCAACACCCTCCTTGCCACCAGCATGTGAGAACCTGGCGCATCCTTTCTTTGTGTTCCCTGTGTGTGTTGTTTGTCAGATTGACTTACCGTCGAATGGATTGTAAGCGCCGTATCAGGGAGCCAATGAAATGCATGTGTCATAATGTTACTTGATCTGCTGGGTGATAAAGTTGCAGATGCACGCAAAATCACTTGGAGTTGCATTTCCGAGTGTGGCTGCTTATGCTGAGGTAGGATTCTTCAATGCACACATATAAGCTTGTTGAGAGGAATGGCCATGCAGACGAAAAAGTGGTGGGAAGAGATAGCCGGATTAGCCAGGGCCTTATTCGCGTAAAACGATCTTTCCATTCCGGATACTTTAGCCCCTCCGGCCTCCACTTAAAAGCGCTTGGCTTATCACTGTAATAATGCGCCCGTGCACAGTCCAGCGGCGATTGGCGTGGATAGAGAGATTGAGTGGTCTCACCAGGATACCATTCTGTCGGGTCAACCTCTCCGGCGAGTAAAGCTTGCGTGTGAACGACATGCACAGGATGCACAGGATGCACAGGATGCACAGCATGCACAGAATATTAATGCATTGATGCTTCTTGCTTGGAATCCGCAGTGTTTGTTACCTCCAAATCAAGAAAATACCTCGGGGTCGATGAATGCTGACAGCACTTATACACCCCACCTGGAGCTGGAAGGATATGGCCCCATTGCCCCGCCAGCCGGCACTCCACAAGGATCCCGTGATTGGGCCAAACCACGAAAGCCGAACTGTTGACTTGTTGTCGAATGCTCCTTCGTACCTACTCAAGTAACCCAAATTACCTACCAACAATAAGATTCTCTTCAGCTACAATGTGGAGTATCCTTCCCATCTTCCTTTACCAATATTTGCAAATTTTCTACTATCATGTCTGAGGGAGTTGGCCTTCTCTCGACATCAGCGGAATTTCAACTTGACGATGCGGAGTGTCTCCAAGAGAAAGAATTTGAGCTTCGAGGCGTAAAGAGCTCTAAGCCTAGGATTTCTTTCGCATTGTGGCTCCTGTATCTCATCATACTACTTCTATCTTTGACCACCAATCTCGTTCAATTTCGGCTGTGGTCTCAAGCACATCGAGCTGCTAGTGTATGCAAGCTTCCATTAGGTACTGGCATTTTCAATATGCTTACATCGCTTTAAAATGCTAATCTGAAATTATTTAGCTGGATTAGAACCTAATATCGAGGTTGATTTTGGGGAAAAGACCGCCTACGGTGATCTGTCTGACCTGGCTGCTTTGGATAAGCTATGGTTATCCATTGACACCAATCCTGGAGTGGTGGCCCTTCCTTTTGACTACCATCTCGGCAGTACCGATGCTTTTCCATGGGACAACACGAAAGGACTATACGTGATGAATAGTTTCCACAGTATGCACTGCCTGGTACGTACGATCATTTTATATGAAGGGAAATAAAAAGGCATGCTGATAAATATCAATAGCAAGCACTCTATGGGTACGTGCGAAATTGCGATTCGGGTGCGAACCAAACACAAACATTGGAACATGCTGTTCACTGCCTCGACGTCTTGCGATCAGAAGTTATGTGCACAGCAGACGATACGCCCCTCTCATTTCGATTTCAGGAGGTGGTCCAGGCTGAACGAGCGCCAAAAAGAAAATGTAGGGACTGGAACAAGTTGGTCGAGTACACAACGGCACATTCTGCCTGCTTTCGTCGTTATTCACCCAATGATCCAAGGTATAGTACTCTTGACGAGTACCTATTCTGCCCACCTGATTCTCCGTATAAGGCATTGGTTGAAGATTTTCTTGCGCAGGACTTTGATTAAAAATATGTATGCGGCGGAGGACCTGGATTGTCATGAATATAAGGTGTGGTATACAGCATCAGTGTGATCACGAGTTCAATGTACCTTGCAGAATACATTATAGCTTCGACCCTAATTACATTTAAGAGTCTCCATGATTGAACATGATATCTCTTGCTCTATTTTGTGATATATACTACAGTGAGTTAACAGATTATTAGAACTTTGTATCAATAAATTAGAATTGTTATAGCTTGTGATCATCCAGACCGTGCTTCGACCACGCTCGCTTTGAATTGTTTCTCAATTCATATCAACACCTGAAAATAATTCTAATAAACTCAGACTCACAATACATGCAGGAAAGAGGCATGGCAGAATTCATCGTATTTCTAGTGTGCATAACATCATTAAGAACGCAGTTTTCACAACAAAGCGCACTGGACAGGGAATAAGTTCGTTCAGTGACAGGTCAGTAAGAGCGAGATACAATATTGCTAAATTGTCTTGTGCCCAAATTTGCCCTGATAATAGGTGATTTCACTCTGTGCGTCGGGCGACAAATTCAATGAGTGACACACCAGGTTCCATCCAAGCCCCATCTTGAGCACCAAACGACATCTCCTCGAATGTTCGAATCCATGCCTGGGTTTCCCACTTTGTGCCTGTCTCTTTTCCCACTTGATCCCATAACTTTGCAAAAGATTCAGGATTGTGTCGGTACATGGGAACAACCAATGACTTCAGAGTAACCTCTTGAGCCTTGGGATTTCCAATTTGGTTACCCACAATCATTGATCCCGGTCCCTTGGTAAAACCAGTAAGCTGTTTGCAACAATTGACCTGTCCATCCCAGTCCCATTGATGAATCACTTGTGTGATTGATATGACATCAATCTGGCCTTTTAACTGTGTAAGCTTTTCAGATTGCGACACGATATCCGCTTCAATGAAATGGGCTTCAAAACGACCTCGATCACGAAACATTTCGTATCCAACGTCCCAGTGACTGATGATGTCAACAGCATACAATTTGTCTGAGGGAGCTCCATCGTAGACAAGTCGTCGCAAATCATGGCCAACAAAACATCCCACGTCCATCAAGGTCTCACCAGCTTGCACCCGCTTCAGAATATCAGGATACACGGGGTTTCTGCACAGCTGGGGTACAAGCCATGCGCCGACTCCAGTGCAAGGGTATGCACGAATGTCCCATGCTAGGTCGCGCTAGATTCTGAGTTAGTAGGTAGTGGAAGTTAGGCATCACTTCAGTGGAAGTCAACTTACAACTCTATGAACATGCTGGGACTGCTGGACTGGTGGAATATGGCTGTATTTTTCAAGGAGCTCTCTAGTCTGGGATTAAAGTTAGCAAAGTGTGATTGTAGACGCATATGAAGGAATAAAAAGTGGTAAATTACCTCGGGAACTAGCTTTTCATCGATGTTGGGATGATAGAATGGAAACTTGGCCCTGTCTACTGACTTTGTATAGGCGGGCTCCGAATACTCAATTTCCGTAGACATCGTTTTGGAAGCGAAAACTGTACGTAGGTTCTGTTACTGATATTGAGCTGTGGCAAGTCGAGTTAAGGGCGAGATATCAAGACAACACGGCGGGGGTCTTATTTTCACTTTAATAATGATTTCATGGTTCCCGTCCAAGGTACACAACGAGCATCAATCGGCCGAATTCTTCCCCGACACCGCGTCTAAGCAGGCCCAGTCGAGAAATCGGTACCTGAGTCTAACGGCTTTAAAAAAGATCGTAAACTCCTCCAATAGGGATCGTTGTCGCATTATAATCTTCAATTTTGACGGACTTTCCGAGAAAAAGCCGTAATCTATGATATACCTGGGGTGCAACCGTTGGTCGTTGGTAGGTAGCTATAGCAGCATGGACTCGTAGGATGTTACATCTTACATCTTACACCTTACATCTTACACCTTACATCTTACATCTTACATCTTACATAAAACTAACGAATGCTGTAATGCAGCACGAACCGTGGGGGTGAAGCGGTGGAGACTTGTGGACACTGCCACATGATTCCCCACTGATTAGAGGTTCCCATCCATAATGTTTAAAGCTTATAATCACCACTCCAACTATTGCTCTAATAATAATAATAATAATAATAATAATAATACCAAAGACTAGTAGAATGCCTCTCGTCATCTCATGGAATCGGAAATAAATGTTCAAGTTGGTTTCTGCTTCCTTCCCAGAACGGATATCCTGCTACGCGAACGCGAAACTAGCCATGTTACGTTCGACCTTTAATGCTACCTCACTCTACTTTGCTCACATAATACGGCGATAATAGCAACATCTTTATTGTCTTTCCCCTTGGCTAATTTTACTAATTAGGCTAAAACCACTCAATGCATCCCTCGCAGGGGAGGTTCATTCCCCAGCGATTCCTCTTTGGCCTATCGCATCATGGTCTGCGGATATAACATCCGTCACTTAATTTTTTTCAGATCCGTCGCATCTTCATGGTCTCCAGTGACATGCTTTACTGGCCACAGGAGGATTACTATTCTCAGCTAAGCTGCATCGCCGAAAATCGAACCATCAAGTCCCCCGTCTAAATGGTAGTTTATCACATGCGTCGATAAGCCCTAGTGTGTTACCCTGACGGTTCAAAACACAAGGTAAGGAAGGGGCGAAAACTCTACGACGAGGAAGTTCCTTTGGACCTGCAGATTTTAACGCCAAAAGATTCGCCTGATATAAGGTTATCAGCTCTTCCCCACTTTCTTACCATCTGTCTGTAGGTATTAACAACAAGTTTCAGGCGACTGGGAATTTGCGACCGACCAACCTAGCGGCTTGAATTCTAGTCCTCTTGGCTATCATGTCTCCATCTCAAGCAGGTGTCTACACGGTGTCTGGTATTCTCATCTGTGCTTCCGCTCTTGCGGTCGCTCTAAGATTTCGTGCTCGATTGCTAAAGCACGTGTCCTTCGAAAGCGATGACTATCTCGCAGCGTTCTCTATGGTAGCTTTTCCCTACCATCTATCGTCTTCAGAAAAGCTGTATGACTGACAGATTTGTGGCTTCTAGCTTTTTGTATGGGCGCTCGCCATTGTCTTGATCATAGGTTTGTCTCTATGCCTCTGCGAATTCCTTCCCTAATCTGATGCCTTCTTTTCAGGAGCTGCGAGAGGCAGTTTAGGTACACATACGAAGCTCAATCCGCAAACTGGGGCAGTTATTCCAACATGGCATGAGATTGACACGTCCAAAGTTAGCCCAGACATTGAAACTGTCTTTCTGCTCTTGTACTGACCAATATAGCTTGCCGGTATTTCTCAACTTTTGATCATCCCAGCTCTCGGTGCACTCAAATTGAGCGTTGTTATGCTCTATCGCCGAATCTTTGTCGGTAAAACTTTCAACACAATCTCCATTATCGTTTGCATTATAATCGCAGCATGGACGATATCATTTTTCTTCGCTACTGTGTTCGAATGTGGACGAGACTTGGGATTACTTTGGCACAGTCTAAAGACCTTCAAAACGGATTGTGGAAAATATAAATTTATTCAGCTTGGCCACGCTGCATCGGATGTCGCAACTGACTTAATTGTCCTTGCCCTTCCTTTGCCCGTGATTTGGAATCTTCATATGACCACGGAGAGAAAAGTCGGTCTATCGTTGATTTTCTTGCTGGGTCTACTGTAAGTCAACTTTATTAATCATCAGCTTGCCAAGTTTTCTTTCTTACGCCTTCAAGTTCAACAGCAGCTGGTACCGCTCGTCTGGTTATTGTGGCGGAAGATATTTACGGTCAGTAGAAACCCAAGTTTTACGTTGTTGGCTTTATTTTGATTGCTGATTTCTACCCTATAGAAACTACGACAGGTTCGCGGGACGTCAGAGGTATGTGAAGGAGACCGAATATATCTTGTCATTCCTATTCTGACTTACATATCTAGGTGTCGAAACAAATGCTATGGTGTGGTCATATGTTGAAGTAGGTGTGGGTGTCGTAGCAGCTTGTCTGCCAACTCTAAGACCAGTCTTCGGAAGCCGAACTCCAGAAAGTTTAGTGAACAGTGTGCGGTCGGCCGTTACACTCAATTCTTTGACATCCTCTAGGAGACGCGCTTTTGCCAACGAGTCTGGCATTGACGGAACTGCTTCAGAACTCAAAGATTATGAAAGGCTTACCCGTGAACGCTCCAATCACGAAGCTGCTTCTACGAGGACTGAAGAGCCTTGAATGATGCAGATAGCAATGCTCGAGTTTCAGATTTTTCTGACGGTGGGATCAGTACACTACAAGGGGAATGAAGTCATCAGCATGAGGAAGGGCTAGGAAGTCATGTAACATTTAGATTAGAATTTAGCTGTGATACGACTTGGATATTTTTGGGTTGGAGATTAATTTTAAAATTTTGTAAAGGAATTTAGGATAAAACTGTTATAGAAAAATACGCAGCTCCGAGTAGCTCAAGTCTTTTAAATCTCACTTTTTCCTGTACAAAACTTTTGTCATCCACTTGGCACGAAGGTTGCAGGGAATCTTAACTGCCATGCTGTAGTTGCACTTCTGCAGTTGCACTTCTGCAGTTGCACTTCTGCATTGCAGATCTATGCTGACCACCTTGTTTCACCTAGTCTCTAAGATCAATGAAGTGCAACGGCTGATTCCGTCTGGAGCCAACGATTACCAATATCTTACGCACATCCATTGCCGAAATAGAAAACTTGAAGTACCTGCTGCATTTGGCTTACCGCGTGTCAAACTATGCCGGGGTAGTATTCCTTCAATCCACAACGCCACGAGCGATTATGGCTCACACCTTTTCACAATGAATAAGCGGATTACATCTCATATCAGCGGAGATTATTACCAGTTCTATCCAATGTCCTCTGATCACAACTGCTTACAGGGAAGTGTACAGAATCCTGTGTAGGAAGGGCTCGAGGCATACCCGGGTCCGAGTAGATTTGTTTGTTCGGTAATGGAACTATCCATTATTGTTAATTTCTATATTTAAACAGTGTATGAAGAGGCACAGCTACAGAGCTTAATCTGCAAGTTGGACTCCGCACCGAACAGAATGGTGAATAAAACCCTCGAAAACCCTCGAAAACCCACCAAAAGGAATAAATCGTTAAACACGGCATTTCTGCTAATTTTTTCCACCTTCCTTCCAAAGATCTAACCTGCGGAGCTTACGTACTTGACGAAATGAGCTCAACAATTTCAAATTCTCGTCCGGTTTTCGTTATCATTCCTGGCGCGTCTCAAACACCCTCCCACTATGCTCATTTGATTCATTTACTTCACAGCCGTGGCTATGGAACCCTAACGGCTCTCCTCCCTAGTGGTGGGGCAACCAAACCAGTTAGTGCGGAAGAAGATGCCGAGTTCATCCGATCACGCTTACTGCTTCCGCTCCTGGACACAGAGAAGCATAACGTGGTGTTAGTTATGCACTCTTACGCTGGACTTCCTGGTAGTGCGGCAGCACGTGGATTGGGAGAGGCGGAGCGCATAGCTGAGGGAAAGACAACCTCTGTTCTAGGGCAGATATTTATCTCGACAATCTTGCCATACGGAGGTGATGGTGCCGATGTAATCGCCACTCTTGGTGGTCACTGGCCTCCATTTATCAACGTTAATGTCGCCGAGGGACGTATCAAATGCGACCAGCCTAAGGTACCTCTATATGCAGAGATTTCTTCACCGGTGGACGAAGCATTAGCAATGTCATGCATCAGCCAAAGCATCACATGTTTCACTAGTCCATGTCCTCTTACAAGCTGGCATTCTGAGGCATTTCAAGGTCGTTGTGCATATGTGCGAACACTTCATGATCAAGCTGTCCCATACGAAGCACAATGTGCAATGCTAGAGAGCACAGGACGGAAGTGGATCGTTCATGATATCGCCACTGGGCATAGTCCTCAACTTGCTGCGCCAGAGTCACTGGTTGAGATTATCTTGGAATCAGCGCGGCAATTTGGAGCCCTACCACAAATACAGAAGGATAAAAGTACGCTAAGCGTTAACACCGGTCTTTTCGATTTGCGTCGCTTGGTATGGTGGATGAAGTTGTTTACGAAAATGTGGAAATAACCATATGCAGAGTGGACAATCTCCACCCGGTAAAGCAATACAGAGAACGTGTAAATATGTTTATGAGACGGTGGTAAAGATGATGGGAAGTAGATATTACACAACAAAACTTCCTTCCTTTACATCCTTCGTGTGTCCTGATGAATTAGACCCATTGAGCAAACTCCACTTCTCGAATTCCTCCTCTAGCTCCCGTGAAGAAATAGTGCCTCCAAAATGCTGCAAGTTGATTATGGAGGCCAAATATTCCTTCTCACTTAACGTATCGGTAGCATCCTGCACAGTCAAAGACTGGATACCGTACATCCACGCGTCACGCACTGTAGATTCAACACAGATATTTGTCGCTACTCCGGTCGCAATAATTTGATCGATCCCCCGCTCTGACAAAACTCGATGGAAATCTGTGCCGAAAAACGCAGAATGTCGCTGTTTAGACACAACGCCATCGTAGGGTTCCGGTCGAAGATCATCAAGAATCTGCGAATCCCAAGTCTCTCGAACAAGAGCTTTTGCTTGCTTGAGCCCCGGCTTGCTATCAATCATTATACCGGCATCGGAAAAATCTTCGCTAAACTCCATGCGTGTGTAAAAGACTGGAATGCCGGTGCTGTGACAAAGATCGATGAGACGTTTTATAACAGGGACAATGGCGGCTTGTCGAAGGATTGGAATCCCAACTTTGCTGAAACTTCCAGATGGGTGACAAAAGCCATTTTGCATGTCAATGACGAGCAGTATTGGAGAGGAATTTAGCCGAGTCATGGCCAAAGGTCTGCTGGAATGATGAAAAGGGGAATGCGGTGGTGTACTGAATGATTCAGCGTAGAGTAAAGGATTGGTTGGTCAAAAGTAATAGATAGAAAGAAGGAAAGCAAAAAGTTTGACATAATACTCTGTGCTTATATATAATGAGTTGGCACTCATGCGGGATGTAACCTGCATAATGAAATGGGGGGATTGCCATGTCAGATCAGCTGAACGGTAGGCTGCATATGAAGGATTCAAAGTAGCCGCACACGGAAAATACTAAGTATGTGGCACGGCAGGCGCAATGTATCCCGGAGATTTTGGCTTGTTCGACAGTTAGACTTTAATCCTCCACTATAGTTTTCTGTAAATGTTAATATTGAGCATGCCATCAACACCAGTTAAGAGCTCACCTTTCGTCGAAGGAGAGGTGTGTAAGATTCTCGTCTGAATATGTACCTCATTAAAGTTATGAAACCATTAAAAATGGACATGATCCAAAATATTCAGGACCACACTGCCAATTGTGTAATAATACCGCCAGCAATTGAACTAACTGTCGCCCCAAGGTATGGTAGAAAAACTGCAATCGCGAGAGACTTATTCGCAGTCTCGTTTTCAATATTACAAATTCGCCATGACCGGTGCAGCAAGCTTTGAGGGATGAGCTGTCAGTGAATGAACCTTTTATAGACAGATATCGAGTCTACTAATACATACTGTGATACCACCGCTAGCACCTATTCCCATCATGAGTCTATCCCTAATCATCAAAGCCTGTGAGTTACCTAAAAGACAATGAACATTCCACAAAATGTACAATGCATTGCAAAATAACCATATGCCTTTTCGGCCGTTAATTTTAAAGAAACCTGCAGCAAAGAAGGTGTCGATGGCTAGACCAAGAAAATAAGTAGAGAATATAATTCGAGTAGTATAGTTGTTGATGTGGAGGTCGCGAGAGATGTTTCCGAGGGCAGCTCCAATCATACTAGCTGATATGAAAGTCACTAGCTGACCTAGGGAAAATATGAAGTCAGTTATAATCTTGCGCCACGATGGCCAATTGTAAGGATCTTGAGGATTATCTGGACCATCCCATGTGCTCTGACTTGAACTTGAAATCGGTCACTATGAGTAGGTGTTCACCAATATTGGCCTCACCATATTTTTCTCTAAGATTTTCGAGACGTTGAGAGGTTTCTTCAGTTAGATCAACCACCGATTGGACGTGTTAAATCTCTTGCTTTGATTTGTTACATCGAGTAAACTCTTTTTTCCCGGTGAAAAACACCTAAAACTAAGCCAGGTAACTTTTCTGTGCAACTAGCAGCATATTTCACACTACCGAACATAAATTAATGTCAAAGGAATTCTCAGCAGTTGGGAGGCTTCGAGGTAACTTCAAAGAGTTGACCAAAGTGATCTGTAAGATCGAAAGATAAGCAAGTAGTGAGCCATTTGAGTTGCTCTAACTGAGCGAGTTTAAAAACCCCTTTGCTTTATTCTTCCAGCCGCCACTAGACTTCCGTACTGGTCCAATATTTTGGCCATCTTCATCCTCTCCCTCCATAGCAAACTTTAACATAGCTTGTATAACCATTCCACCCATCTGTTTGTCATCGCTCCAACTAATTCTCATTTCCCCCATCACAGGTTGGCAATTTTTCTCATGAGGATATAAAGTATATCTTAGGCCACCTCCGCCAAATGCAGGAATCTCAGGTCCTTCCCATTCTTCCCATGGTCCTTCAAGTTGTGGCGCACATGCAATATATATCTTATTGGCTGGAAATTTGTTGTTACCAAACCAAAGATATGGTCGTCCTTTTGGTGCTAGCTCTGGAACTTTGATTATTGCTCCTTGTGCTTGAACTGGAATCACGTTGACTAGTTGATGAAGTGAGTATGAGCGATCCCATACTTTGCTCTTCCCATCGAGAGTATGAATGAGAAATTCATAATTTTCTCGCAAGGTAAAATCAGAACCCGACCGGATGCGAGCCCAATGGTTCTTCAGATCAAGGGTTGGTGATGGTGCATCTTTGGCACCTAAAAGATAGATATAGCCATCATCTCCAACTACGTGAGTGGTTATGCCAAATTGTGGCTCGTTCTCTCCGAATAGGATATTGTCGCCCTACATTTGTGAGTGATTCATCTCGGAATAAAGCCTCAAGGGCGAATGTCAAGAGACGGAAAGAGCTTCTTAATCCAAGGCTCCTAACAAATTGGCCATCATATTTTCAGCAGAAAATTCGGAAAATAAATAACTCACCATCAATCGGTCCACTTTCAAAGAATTGTCAGGTTGAACTTGCACACGAGCAACACCTTCACCAAATCTCTTGCCAGCCGTAGACCCATGCTTTATATCTTGTCAGTCAAATTATTCTCCATGAGCAATTCCCATTTTAATTGAAAGAACTCACCGTAAGCATTTTTTCGTAAAATACCCATCCATCCCTCGACCCTGGGAATTCTTCAATGATGCCTCCAAAAGCCCAATTGACAACCCTGTTAATCTTTTCTTTATTCGTTGGATCCTTCTCATACTCATCTTCACTAGGTGTATGGGGAATAAATGAGGGTTGATGTGCATCGTCGTGCATATATGTACAGGTCAATGGATCATTCTCGGGGTCTGGTACGTAGGCAATGGTGTTGTTGGAAACTCCGACGAAATGGTTTGAGGAATTGTGGCAGAAAGTGTCACCAAAGAGGTAGTAGGTGTTGCCTCCAATGTAAACAGGTCGACCTATGTCACGAGGATATCTACGGCCAGAAACTAATTGATGAGGATTTGAATATGATCTGGAGATTTTGGAGATATTGAGATATTGACATACTGTCTGTGACTTCGCCGAAGACCTGAATGTTTTTTATTTGAGGTGGCCTATAACAGCATTAGAAGCCATGCATATGTCAAGGAACGTTTCAACTGAAGTTCCGATCTCACCATTTCATGTGAGGCATTTTGGACCTCTATGTATATCAGTAAAGACGATAATGTAATCTTATGACAGTGAAGGTGCCATCGAGCATGTATCTTTCTTTATACGATTGGATTCGAAAGCTTGTTCAAGTCTTGTTGATGCTGCGTGATGTCACTATCACAGGCATACTCGTACCGCTATACCTCGGTCGGCTCATGTTGGTAGACGCTTTGAAGAAAATTCGGGCAGTGATCACCCGCTGTAGCGTCGTGACCTTATCCGCAGGAAGAACATGATTAGGTAAGGTTATCCACTGTGTGGCTTTTGAAAGGTGGTTGGTGGCTGAGCATTGAGACTAGGGCTTCTCCAGGCCATTTACATTATTGATTCATTGGACTCTGCAAATGCTCAAATTCTGAGTAGCTAGAGATGGATATCAGCCTTGAGAGAATAAAGAATTCAGGCTTTATTCGTCACTATATATGGTGTTGAGTTTGAAGAACGTGAGAAGAACGTGAGAAGAACGTTTGGAAGATAGATTGGTGGTAAAAGAACATATTAATAAAAAATGTAATAGCACATCTATCCTCATATTACTTGTTGGCTATCTTACAATCCAGCTTCCAAAATGGTATCAGCCCACTTCCTTTGACAAATTCCATCCTCTAAAAATTAAAGCTAATTGAAAAAAATCATAAATTCCTGTTACATTATGCAAATGAACCCGAAATCGGTCGGGCATCCCCTCCCATTCCTATATTTTCTCCTTGCAATACCCTCTCTAAGTCTTCGTCGAGTTACTTGCTCCGGTGGATAACTCCATATGACTGATCATTGGACCCCATTTTGGTAGTTCATGATCAACTGTACTTTGCTGGACAGTAGCGCTTACTACGGTAATCGTTAAACTTGGCACAGCTGAATTCTCGATTTCAGTATCATCAAGGAGTGTAATGCGATAGTGAAGGTTCTTTTTAAGGTATGGTTCCACGTCCTCATCGTTTAAAGAATGCAAAAGACCTTGTGAGATATCGTCAAGTAGGGCGCTAGTAAGTGGAATCGTTCCTGTAACCAATTGGTTGGGATCAGCTGCAACGGCACCGGAGGATGAAAGTTTGGCAAAAACACAGTGAGTGCCGACTAAGTTGGGCTCGAAGGACCAACTTGAGGGTTCATCTTTGAAAGGTCCGAGGAAGACGTGAACGAAGAATGACTTGGAGAGGGCAAATTTCTTGGCTTGAATGTTGGCTATCCATTCTGTGTATTGACCATTTGTAGCTAAAACAGGAAGATTAGATGAGGAATTGACTTGGAGCTCTCGTCCCGCTATTCTTGAAGAAGTTTCTCGGGTCGAGCGGTGAGAGATAGTCTTTGCCGGGGCAGTGGTCCCGTACAGAAGGTTTATGGCTTTGATAGCCTGAGCAGTGGTGTTGCCCCCTTGCACTGTTTCTGGGTATGCATAACCAAAAGCTTCCGTTGATACAACATCTGAGGAGCTATAAAAGTTATTTCCGCCAGCATCATAAAATGGCTTAAGTGGTGTGGATGCATCCTGGATACTTCCTGCCGTCATAGTAAATGTGCTATATGAAGCTGCCTTGGGTGTCACATAACTGTGCGGATTCAAGGTTTGCCAAATAGCGAAACAGCGATCGACCATAGCATGATGCAGAAAGAAAATAGGATCAAAAGCTGAGTAGTCGATGTAAGACATGTGGCCACCACTTCCTGTCAAACCATGAATTTGATCATGCAGAGATTCAATGGAATCGAAATCTCCAGGGCTGGATGCGGTTATCCAAGCTTCATTGCTGAACGTACTGTAATCATGGTAGTTTGTGAAGAGATTATACAAACGATTTCGAAATGAAGCAGCACTGTTATCAAGTTGTTGAGCAACAAGGGCATTTTGTGAAGTAGCGGAGGCAGTCCCTGATGTGGGGTATCTCAAAGTTTGCGAATACTGGCTGAACTGTGGGGTGTTAGTAGGTCATAATGAGTGATGATTTTACACTTACAGGCGCATCCGGCAATTCCGATGGGTCCAGGGGGTTAAAGTAATAACTAAATAGTGGATTGGAGATCGTTTGAACACCAGCAGGGCCATTGACGGTAATCGTAGGCTTCGAAACACTTGGGGGAAGAACACTTTGCCCTTTTGGTGGTACTGCAGCCCAGTCCCAGTATGGAACACGGAAGTTAACCGCAGCAGCTGTATACCTTTCTCGCTCGGCTCCAGCAGGAAATTGTTCCGCAATAAACAAAACGATGCTGTGAAGCACTTGCTGTAGAAAACGTCAATACAGTTAGCTCACATTATAACGCAAAGCAAACCCCACCTCATAAAGTGCCAAGTAAGGCCTGTGCCAAGTAGGGAAGAGAATGGAGACATGAGTACAATAGCCATTATTCTCGTCACCTGCAGTTGCTTGAACTCCATCGTATGGAAGATAAGGTCTACCATGAATGCCTAATTGGTATTAGCAAATTCCATCTGTAAGGTTTATTGACATTTACCAGATATTTGATACCATGAACGAATATCTGACTGATTGATAGTTTGCATCATTGAGGTTCCCAAGATATATAGCTCCCATAGGTCCGCGTCCTTCTCTAGGTCTCGAACCTCTTGACGAAGTGGTATTGATGAATTTGAGCCAATGTACGACACTCCAGTAGTGGGCATGTGTGGAACATCCCGTTTCAAAAGAGCCCCTACGTCTACTCCATAATCATAGCCTCTTGGTCTTTGATCTTGAGGCGTTGGTATCGCTTGTGCTGTTTGTGATAGAAGGTTCCCAGCAATTGTAATGATAGAAACGATCGAAGCACCTCGAAAGACGACCATTTCGATCCCAGTTTTTGGATTGCAGTGGAAAGATTGTGAATAAGGTGGATGATTTTCAGGTGAAGCTCTTTTGAATTGGATGCCAATGTTTTGCAAAGTGGACTGTGTTTGGCGGGTAGACTGATCTTTTAGGGTCAAGTCAATAGTGTCAAGTAGGAAGCAGACGTTTAAAAGCTGTAACTTTGAATTGATTGGGTGAAAAAAGTCATCAATGTCTAGAACGAGAGTGGATGCAAGCAAACGAGCGTGAAGATGTGGCGACGATAGAGTGATTGACTCCTACGATCAAATAAAGGAAAGTAAATCCAAAGAAAAATAAAAGAACGTATGTAAGGAAATAGAAGAATATGGAGTGAGTGACGAAAAAAATAGAGAAGAAATGATTCTCGATGAAAATTCAATGTCACATGTTCTTATTTTGCTTTTTCAGAGGAAATGAGAGAAACTTATGATGTAGGACTCGCAAACCATGACTGCAGGCTGAGCCTCAGTTGGGAATTGGGATTGTATTGAAGGAACGGTTATAGAAACGGTTATAGAGAAGAAATAACACCAAGAGCCCGATTGAAACGTGATTTGCCATGTTTAGTTGAGTGGTTCATCGGCAGGTTGCCGGTAGGATTAATGTAGCGTCCCATCAGGATGCTTTTGTGGTCATCATTAAGATTTGGAAAACAACATCCTTCGACCATTGTTGGAGGGCAAGCTCAGCTCAACTTTAGTACTGGCAGCCAACGAGTTATTCGATCGTGGTGTTGTAAGTATTGTATTGATTGTACAATTTACATTGTACATACATATGCGTGTGTGTGTGATATGATATACAAGAGAGTCTGCTGAATGTAAAGAATAACCTTATTAAGATCTTATTAATATCGCTAAGGCTAACGAAAAGCCTAAAAAAGCTTGACCCACTCACTCGTCTTTAGCGTTCATGTGGTGTAATGTGGAGAGGACGGTGGCATGTGTAGCTCGTAGTACCTCCTGTAACAACCAAAACATTCTCTAGAAAAGAACCTTACTGAAAAATTGATCATTACAGATGGAGAGTAGACTTGCTTACTCATCGTTCGAATTGGCCTGTCAGAAACTATATGTTAGTTACCAGTACCTTATCTAACTGGCTATAGCTATCATCAATTCACATCGCTTGAAGTCTCAATCTCAGGGGTGAATTCGCAAGTCTTACCCGTTGATATGCTCAATGCAATGCCGTGGCACAGAAATAATGTATAGGGACGTTTCTCTTTCCCCATCCGTATCCTGCCTAATCCTGCCTTGACTAAGGAATAACGTTATCTTTCATCTGGAGAATACGATCGTCTTAATCTCCACGAGCTTCACAACACCCTCACGTATGGTTAGGAACCTCATGCGAAGTAATACGTGGTACACTATTTTCGTCTCCTTATTCCAGCTTTTGCTTACTGCGGATTCCTTGGCATCTCCTTGGACATCTTAATTCATCCCGTCGTAAATGCCTTTTTCGAATGATTGACGCTATGCACTAGTTTATTTCATGTCTTGATTGCAGAAAGATACATTGTCTGCCGTGATCATATTTAGAATAGTGGGTAGGCTGTTGTCAGTGTTACCAAAAAGGCATGTCAGAGAGGATTTATAAAACAGACGACGGAGATCGCTGGAGTACCATTGATCCCTCGCAGAAAATTTCTCATTATCTATTCCAAATTCTACTACTTTCACCACAGGTACGTGAACATTCCCCCCCGCCCTGTCAATATGCCCGATATCGATCCCCCTTCTTACATCTACATGTTCTCTTCTCTGTTTTACTTGACTGACATCTATCTCACCTTTTCTTTCCCTGTTACAATTGAAATTCCCCATTACCTTCCAAGTTTTATGGCGGTATTTCCCACTGCTGTGTGCCTCCATGTAACTACTCATCGTCCCGTGTCCTTGTAAACTTCTAATTCATGAAATGTCATGTTTTAGTGAGAATTAAATCCATCCAAATGCTCGACCAGACGATACACGTTCCATACCATCATCAGAAGAATTCTCGAAATTACTAACGACTGCTCAACCATTGTTCAGAGGTTGGACCATTGAGATCTGCTACACTCAGCAATAAAAGATTGCATGCTCCATCACGGGAAAAAACCTCGCAGCACCAAATCGGATTCCAACCCGAGGGCACCATTAAATCTATGAAATTTTATTCATGCTAATCGATATTTTGTAGCTTTTGACCATGGAATCATGCAGTGTCCAAACAAAATTAAAGAGTACCCCTTGTAAATGCTACAATTATTCCTTTCCCCAAACGCCAGCCAAATTCAATTCGTCAATCATCTTCTACTGCCCCCTCTGTCCTCACCAGCAACTTACTCAACTCACGGGCCAACATTATACTTCAACTTGATACCCATAGCCGCCAACTCAACATCCAAATACTTCAACACACCCGGAACAGCCACAACGGTTGTGTCCTCACCACCAACCCATCTCTGACCCTTTCCATCCTCCCATACCTCTCCTCCACCGAACTTTCCTTCCGCTCTTGTGGCACATTTCCTGCATCTCACCACACCCGTTCCTTTCTTCTTACTTGCAAATGCCGAGACTGTAGGCTGAGTCGACAAGAAAGTACCACACTCCTTACAGATCCATGATTTTGTGTAGTCCGAACAGTTGAGTAGTCTGTCTTGTAACAAGAAAGCTGTACCGTGAGCCAACAGAGAATCACGTTCCATCTCTCCCACACGGATACCACCACCCTTCTTTCTACCTTTGATAGGTTGACCGGTGAGTTGTGTAACGGGACCAGTGGTTCTGACTTGGTATTTATCGTTTACCATGTGACGAAGACGTTGGTAATAGACAACTCCAATGTAGATATCGGCGTGCAACTCCTCTCCAGTGATACCGGAATACATAGGTTCGTTACCGTAGTAATTGTACCCAGCCTTCATCAATTGATGCCCAAAATAATCACCCGCCTTGTGCTCCTCATCGAATTTGAATGGTGTACTGTCTTGCGCCAAACCGTGTAACGCTCCTGCTTTGCCGGCTAAGGACTCGACGAACATACCAATAGTCATACGAGAGGGGAAAGCGTGAGGATTGATAATGGTATCAGGTTGAATACCAGACTCCGTGAATGGCATATCAACTGCTGGCCACTTTTGCGAACAAACACCCTTCTGCCCGTGACGACTTGAAAATTTATCTCCAATGACAGGAGAACGTGGAATGCGGAGTTTGACAGAAATAGCTTGACAAGGCTCTATTCCGTTCTCATTTCCGATCAGTCTCACTTCTTCGATGAATGCAATTTCGGTCTCCTTGTATTTCTCGAAATGAGTTTGGCCATCTCGATTGATATATTTTCCATTCTCATCCATCGATACCGTGTGCCATGCAGCAATCAAGTCACCATTCTGAACCATGCGACCGATGAACGGCAAACCATCCTCATCAATGGCTGCTTTCCACTCAGCTTTCACGAGTCCACCAGGAGCGAAACCAAATAGCTTCTTAATATTTCTGGCAGATCGAGATTTGTGTCCTTCCTCTAATTCGTACTTTTTCGTCTTGTAAATGGTTCCGTGACCAAAGCCGCGCTCGTGCGCGGACTTGTTGATGATCATAGCGTCGTCCATGTCGTATCCAGTGTAGGAAATGACGGCAACCACCGAGTTCATTCCATTAGGGAAGTTGTCGAAACCATATTCGTTATGGAGTGGGGCGCGGACAATTGGAGTTTGTCCGGTTTGGAGACGATAAGCCTTGTTGTCTGTTCTGTAACGGATGGCAGTTCCAGGTGTACCCATAGATTGTTTACCCATCTGACATTGATACATGTTTCTAGGTGATTGGTTGAAATCGGAGAAGGGAGTCATGTTGGCAAGAATAGACAGAATATGAGTAGGGTCAAACTCGACGTGAGTGTGTTCCCCGGGTTCAATCTCCTGCGCGGTGACAGCAATAGACATGAAGGGTTGTTCGAGTGGGCCAACGAAATCTTCTTTATCGAGTGCTAGATATTTCACTGGTCTGACCATTCTAGCTGGCGCAGCAGAAAGATAGATACCTGGGTATTGTCCGCCGTGAGAATTGGGGATGTATCCGATTTCCAAATTAGTCGGAACACCATGTGTTCCTTCGACCTTCCAGTAACGTAAAGTATCGGCAATGACGAGAGATTGCTTGGGTGAACACCATCCCATAATCTTTCCATCTAATTGAACGACAACACTTTCATCAGTGGATGATGAGCCGCCACTAACAACACCTAGCTCTGAAAGGAGCTTTGGTAGAGCTGATACATCAGAGGCGTGTGTGAGGATTATGCATTTGTGCGAGAGATGGTTAAGCAGCCCACAAGGACTTCCATCAGGAGTATGCACAGGACACATGAAACCCCAACTCTCTGGCAGTAACTTACGAACGGTAGTAGTCTTCAATTGGGCAAAGAAACTACCTCTGTGAATCATGCGGAAATGAGCGATGAATCGCAAGAAATTAATCTTTTCTGCAACAACCGTGAATCCAGAGGTTTGTTGAAGATCCAATCCCGTCGGACTGACCAGATTTCCAGTTGACATGAAGTACTCTAAAGCACCGCCAACCTGTTCATTTGTTCTTGAACAAATTTTGACCGGGAAATCTTTCAAAAATTCTGGTGTTGTGAAGTTGTTTTCCGGGCTTCGTCGGACATAGTCCCTCAACGCCATTCTCAAACTAGTGTGAAGCCAATCCTCTAGTCTCTCCTTGATGATCATTCCAAACAAAAATCCTCCAAGCAAAATCTCCTGATTCTGGACCGCATCAGGATTGTCACTAGCACAGTCTCTAGCAACCAAAGAATACAACTTTCTGGTCATGAAAAGAAGCATCTTAAATTTATCCTTGTCTTGCGCTTCTGTGACGTTGGTATTTCCGAGATGGACGAGGACAATCTTTCGCAGAAATTCCGTTCCGACATCGTAATTTGACATGGTATCTGGGACTCCAAGGACGATTCTGAACTTCTCGCCCAAGTATGCTCGAGTCTTGCTCTTTGTGTATAACCCATAGGCCTTGTAGGTTCGTAATAACAATTCCACCCGATCATTCAAGAATGTGTTATCTGTTCCCTTTGAACCAGCAGTGCCTACAAGCCCTTCAAAAATTTCCTTGTCGTTTGTCTCCACTAACGCCTTCAAAATCATCATGGCAGGTACCAGAAACTCGTTCTTGCGCCACGAGAAACGGAAAGTAACATTTCCATCATTTAGATAGTGAAGAACATTGGTCTGGGAAGTTTGATCAGGCCGTACGGATCGAATGAGCATACCGAATTCGGTGTATGCTGGACCTCTGCCTTTGAATGAAGGTCTAATGATGGCCATGGGGAAATTCCTACGATTCACAACAAGAAGACGAATGATTTTCTCAATTCCGTTCACCACGAAATATCCTCCAAGCTCCTCGGATTCTTCTTTCTTCTGTACAAGCTGTGCTGGTGAGTTGTTTTGAAGATGACATTTATTTGACTGGAAATGAAAAGGTCAGCTCTATTGAGAATGAAGTAGGTGTGGATCACTACCATCAACATCAAAGGCAATTGCCCAAGATCTCTAATAAACTCTTTCGGGTCTCCATTGTTAATCGAGTACTCCATGCGCGCCGACATCTTTCCTCTGTAAGTAACATGTCGTTCTCTGCATTCTGCCGGTAAAATTTCTCTGTTCTTGGTAGAAAATTTGTTGGATGGAGGCAACATAGACTTTTCAACAAAGACTTCCTTAATTCTGACGGTCAAACTATTCTTTCCACTAGGTCCTAATCTATCATCTCCATCGAGGTATGTCTTGGATCCAATATCTAATAAACCTTGAGCAATTAAGCCATCTTTCTCGAAAAGTGCATTGAACGACTCGATGTGAGGTGCAACCGCAGCTGTAAGTGCAGGATATGCTGAGTGATCTTTTGGAGGGTCTCTGAAAAGCTTCTCTCTTCGAATCGTATCAAATTCATGAGTCCATTTTGTATTTGTAGGAGAGGAGGTAGACTTCGAGGGAGCCATGGCGAAGCTGAGCGCAATTGATTAGTTAAGGGAGGTTTCCATGATAATATCATCAGAGGCTAATGGAGGTGATATTCAATACTTACGATCAAATCAAATCCTTCAATTCATGGAAAAGCGTAAACTACCCAAAGAGTTTGTTGATATCAAATGAGCGGCATTTACAAATTGCGGCAGAAAAAAAGTTTCGAAAATATTTTGATGACATAAGCACCCGGGATATCTATCTTATCGCAACGATGATATCTTAACGCCGAGGCTTTTTTGTTTGAAGCAAGTACCGGTACCAATACCCGCAGTATTAAAGCAAACCAAACTTCACATTCATCAGGCTTCAAGCTTCAAGCTCATGATATTCTGGGCAATATCTTGGGCTCTCGATCCGCAGGAACTCCAACGCCCCGGGCACTGATGGCTTGACATTTGACCTAGATGAATGTAAGATCTTAAGGATTCCATTCGCTCTTTCAATGTCAAAAGGCTTCATGATGTTGTTGCTTGCATTAATGCATGAGAATAATCCATTGGATGGAAGTACTGAAATCTGAATCTAACGTTCCCGGAATGAAGCTGCATGTCTGACTGGTATGCGACATGGGATATGTGATATATGGTACGAATGTACTGATGTTGTTTGAGATGCATCTGTGTATACCTACATAGATAGATACATACCTACCTACCTCTACCTTGGTTACTTATTCGGATCGAATGAGAGGAAACGAACGAACTGATCTCGTCATATTCTACTCACTACCCATATAGTAGGGTGGAAGTGAATGTACTCTTTTTCGCCTATTGAAAAGAGACATTCCCGCCCTTTTCTTTTTGCTACGGAGGCGAGTCTCTTCTTGTCTCGAACCTCATTAACACCCAAGATAATACTGTACTTTGCTATTATTCCATCATTCTACTTATTTTACTTATTATTGACCTGATGATCTCTTGCATATCGAAAACTTGTTTCTGTTCTTTTGCTCATCCATCATTTGGTCTATCAGGTATAGGGATTAGGGATACCGGTATATTGATATCTCTTTCTACCGGACCTAAGCAAACCCTTTCTCGCATTCCTACCTATTATTGATTGCATGACAATAACCGACAACCCAGTACTACATCACAGATACTCAAAGACATTCACTCACTTGGTATCTGACTGTTGTGTTGCTCTTTCTATGTGGATACATATTTATCAATTTTATCAATCAGTACGGGGTATCAACCAGTACGGACCATCAATCAATCAATCAATCAACCAAATCAATCGATCGATCAAACCTGCAACTCCATTTCATCCAACACCAAGTGCCTCCACTGTACTTATCGCCTACCCGCCCGCAAAACCACACAATCAGTACAATCATTACCAAAGTGGTTCGTGCATTTCTTCCTCTTCCCTGAGGGGAATCAGTGAGTGAGTGAGTGAGTGAGTGAGTGCATCAATCAAATCAGTCAGTGAATCACAAGCACGAGCACAAGCGCTTCAACCGATTGTGCTAAGCTGCTAAAGCTACGCTGCTACCTTCACCCTTCAACCCTTTACCCTTTACCCTTTACCCTTTACCCTTCACCCTTCACCGTCACATTGAAACCTTGAGAGAAGAATCTATCTATCCGCCGCCATAAATGCTACCATTCACCTTCACTCATTCACCACGCACCACTCACCACTCACTATTCCACTCTGTACAAATCGTCAAGGTCACTTTGGAAAATTATTGAAATTACAAAGAGAAGTGTGCGATCCCTTGGTGGCAGCTATCTGATTATTGGCTTATTGACGGAATAACGGTCTGCGGCTGCACACACACTGCATCTTTTGCTTCTTTTGCCGGCTTCAACCCTGCAATCTTGCTATCTTCCCTCTCTCTCAAAAACCTCATCTACCTACCTACCGTACCTGTACAGCAGCCTCGCGAATCATCGAAATAACACAACGCTCAGCAAAAGAGCTTTAGAGCTTCCATCAAAACGATTATAATTTACAAAAGGTGTGCCAGAGTGACTGAGTGATCATGGCAAGCATATTTAGACGAGTGTACGATTGGTTGCTGCGACTTTTCTGGTGTGTATATTTTACCATCTTTTGCTTAGTGAAAACGTCAATTTGGCGCACTACTTCGTGCTCACCGTGAACCATCCGATAATGCCATTTTTCAATGTTTCCTGCTTCTCATCAGCTAACCTCGGATCTTGCCGTTTAGGGCTACCGAGATGGATATTACGATGATCGGTTTGCAAAATGCTGGAAAGACCTCTTTGTTGAGAGTACTGGCGGTAAGCTCGAATTTCACTCACCGGTCGCTTCATATCGAAACTTTTACCTTGGCGCAAATGCTGACGATCATGTCAATACGTAGGGCGGAGAATTTACACTTGAGTACGATCTTCCCTTTCCCTGACATCCCAGACAACACATACAGACCTCTCTATCATGACCCGAATTTAGTTGAAGCGGGGTTCGCAGATTCGTAGACCCCACGTTGCGCAACCACATCAAGCTGACCACCTTTTGCTTCCACTCATAGCTCCATTCCTACCGTTGGCTTTAATATGAAGCGTGTCCAAAAAGGTCACGTCACCCTCAAATGTTGGGATCTGGGTGGGCAGCCACGCTTTCGTTCCATGTGGGAACGATATTGCCGCGGCGTGAATGCGATCGTATTTATTGTCGACTCAGCCGATCCGGACGCCTTACCAATCGCTAAGGATGAGCTTCATCTGCTGTTAGAAAAGCCGGTTTTGCAAGGTATACCACTTTTGGTGTTGGGAAATAAGTCCGATTTGGAAAACAAGCTGAGTGTAGATGAGTTGATTGAGAGATTGGATTTGAAGAGTGTGGGACATAGAGAGGTGAGCTGTTATGGGATCAGTGCCAAGGAAGAGACGAATTTGGATGCAGTTTTGCAATGGCTGGTTGCGAGAGCGAATAAGTAAGGCGACCGTGCGGAAGGGTTGATGAATGATAAATCATTGAGGAACAGGTAAAGCTTGCCGCAAGTTTGGAGTGTGACGAGTGCGAATTTCCGGGTATTAACGATGATTGACGACACGAAATGGCGAAAAGATGGGATGATACATGATCGAACTTCGAAAACGGTCTTCGCGGACCATGAATATATCTCCTCAGCTCACAGCAACCAATTCTAATTATTTTCAAATTCTTCCTTCTCAATCGGGATCTTCTCGACGTCTGGTTTTTCGATATGCTGTGAGCGGAACAGCAGGACAGAAATGTATCCAATTTCCTTGTATTCTTCTTGATGATGCGCCAATGTCTGCTACGATGAGACGACTTACGACCCTCTGCTTTCTTGTTAAATTATTGGGTCGACGTTCCGCGTGTTGAAAGGTGCCAGTTGGTAAATGAGGTAGTGGGTACTGGGTGTTGAGATGATGGGATAGGAAACACTGTATTTAAAATATTCATATTTTGTGCCTTTTGTATCCAAGTGTGTTTCCATCAATTTTCTGAGTGACGCATGTTTTTCACTATTAGCCAACCTCAAGTATAAAAATAAGGAGATTTCAGGCGGAACATTCAGGCGCCTTGTCTGTATGTGTGGTATTGACGATACGTTATGCCGACATCGTACCTTGGCAATGACAGAAATGAGGCAAATATTCGTGTTGGAAGTTTGAAATATGTTGAGGGCTTTCCGGGAGGACGATGAATTGAGTTTGAAGGAGATGGGCTGTCCAAAGCTTGTAGTATTTGCCCGCGATGGGAATACATCTAATGGCAAGTCTAATGTGAAGATTCGGAATGCCTTCATGGATATAAGGGTGCGCGTGTACCCATCGATAGTCCATTTCTTGGCAGGAAAGCCTTCGCCTTTGGTATTTCGAACCTCGAGTCAAAATGTGTAAAGATTTGAAAAATTCTGGGAAGAAGCTCGAACCGAATAGGAAGCTTTACGGCCGCGTGCTGAGTGTTTTACACCAATCCCATATTCCATATTCCCATTTCGCATCGTTTTCCTCGGCGCATTCCTCTGTACATAGCAATCATAACTGATTTCTCGTGGTGGATTCGCAATGTGCTCAAATGGCGAGATATCGTAGGGGCGTCAAGTTCTCTCTCAAGAATTGGACCGACAGGAAGACATTGAAGGGAGAAAAAGAAATTATGGAAGGAGAGGAGGCTAGACACTTCATACAATAAACATATTGAGCTGCATCGCGCATGCTTCGCTGGCAGCTCTTATTTCTAAAAGCACAGTCCGCACGTTTGATGCGTTGGCACGGTGCATGGATTCCCATGGCTTGCAGGAAATTTGATATATTAATGATTTTAATTGGATGAACTGACGAGAAGGGGATTTGATAATGTGATTTGAAGAAAAATTATCCTTGAGACAAGTTTGACAAGGCTTAGAAAGAAGGGAGAGAGAGAAAAAAGAAAAGATTTTGGAAACTGGACAGTGCAAGTGCTTGTTGTGGAGCATGAATTGATTTACTCTGTCTGTACTCCGTAATTTTATAAGATGGGGAATTTGGTTTGATCTTGCAGATGGATGATGAAGGGAAGACATGGGACGAACGAGTTGGGTTGGATATGAGAATGCTGGACCTAGTTGGTACAAGTATGAGTGAGGAACTAATGTATGACTTGATTGTGATAAGCTGAGTAAGCGGAGGACAGTATTGGATTGTGTTGTGTTATATTGTGTTATTTACGAGGTTGTTCGGCTCAGTAGATGTTTTATCAATGATTGCAGAGTACGCTCAGTACTGTGGGTAGCATGTACGTAAGGCTTGAGGATGGACGACCAGTCCGGATTCACACTGTATCTCAACAACTACCTTTCCTCTCGTGATCTGGAATGTTCGGGACAACTTATCCAATGGCCACGCAATCAATTGTCGGAATACGGAGTAGGCCAAAGTTATAATGCGTGATATGTCATCCCATAACATCGCTGGGGCTATGGACGGGAATCAAGGAAACCCTGACATCCATCCAACTCGTCAGGTATTCTACGGGTACATACTTTGCTGCATAGCCTCAATGTGGCCCACCCCATCACCAAGAATTCAAGGGATTCCAAAAACTTATAAACCTCATATCTGTCAACCTTACATGTCTCCCACTGCCTGCGTATATATTAATTTCTCTTTCCATGTAAATGTCCCTCTCCCTCTTCTCTTGACTCCTTCCCTCCTCCTTCACACTTGCCATTTACTGTACTCTAGTATCACATCATACATATCAACATCATACATTATCAACATCAACTACTTCTTCTTACCCCGCAGAAACCATCCAGGTCATCCGTGTTATCCTTTGCCACGATATATATTGTGACAACGATTTATAAGTTAATTCCAATAAAAAGATTCCCAAGCTCTTCCTTGTAACACGCACATACCTAAAAAGAAAAACCAGCTGAACAACGCCTGAATTTCCAAATCTGACATTGGAAAGACCATGGCTGTGCTGGTGCAAGTGATTGCCAAGAGGCAAAGCAATGATTTTGATGACGAGAATGATAAGTGAGTCAATTTCCCTTCGTGTTTTCTTACCATCTTTTTCTTCTTCCCAACCTCCCACTTTTCTTTGTTGTTGGATGTGAAAGCCGTGAACGTCGGAAATAAGCTCGACGTCTCTACCTACCAAGAGCAACTTTTTGGGATTTCAGCCCCATTTCCATACATCGAGCGATACTTAAAAAGTTGCATAATCATATTCAACTCATTTTAATCATCCAATGATTGCTCGCGATACCATTCACGAAATCAACCAACTAACAAGATGGCCTACAGCTGCGATTACTATGGAAACTGCTATTCCACATGGGGCAGTTGGGGACGATGGGTTGTCCTGGTTCTCATAATTCTCGCCTTTGTTTTATTGGCTTTTGGATTATCGTATGTTTTGCTCCATCCCTATTAAAATACTTTACTGTACTGGCACCATCTTCCTTCGTCCAAAGGAAACTCAGCCATAAATTTCCGCATTTCAAATCACAACAAAGCACTAACACTACTCACTAGATGTCTCAACTCCCGTCGTCGCCGTCGTCAAGGCGTTCAACCAATGTATGGTACTGGCTGGATGGCTAAACCACCTCCATACGGCCACTACAATCAACCCGGAGCTTATAACTATGGGCCTCCTCCTCCAATGTACACCCAAAATGGACCAATACCACCTCAACAGACGGGTAATACGTTCAATAGTAATGATGGATACTACGGACATCATGGTCAACCTGTTCAACAAGAGGGAATTGAGTTGCAGCAGCCGCCACATGCTTATACCAGGGGTGGGGAGGATGTTTATCAGGCGCCAACGGGCCCACCACCTGGAAAGATGGCTGAGGGAGATGGTATTATTCGATAAATGCCCAAAACGGGTAGAATGAATGGGGATGGATGTTGGAAGTTGTTCGGGTAGATCCATGAACATGAAGGAGGGGCTTTGTTTTTGACTGTAGAGGTGATTGGTGGGAGGTGTCAGGTTACGACTATACCATATGATGCTGTTACAGCACAGGGCGAGTAGAAGGGTGTAGAATGATCGAAATGATTACGGATCGCAGGATTCGTGTCATGCCATTGACGTCACTTTGGGTCCGGGGCTAGGCAATCAACGTAGGAGTTAGGGAAGGGATTTGCCAACTTAGGCGTGGCCATACTATGAATGGTAATGATAAATGGATAATACAAACTAGGGTATGGGTGATGGGGAACTGAGCTGGTAGCTTTTTGTATCCAAATATATGGTTTGTCATCTGATTGCTGAAGGGAGAGATCTCCGTTACGCTAAGATTTTGCATCTATTACATATGCGCGGTCCGTTCATGTCGATACTTTCTATTTGCCAATATCCTAAGCATCATCTATCCAACATCGAGTATCATGGCATTCTAACCCAGACTCAAAACTATCATACAGATATAAATCAAAAGGCATCCCAAGGTATATTCTCATCTCTACTACTAATAACGACTATAATCTAAAAGCACCACGCAAAAGTCTTAGATTCACATATTGCCACTAGTCTCTCATCCCCTATCTTTAAACGAAAATCAGTGATTCTCCCCCCGCTCCCCCACCTTTTCCCCGTCTCAAATACCTTCTCATCTCTCATGCCATCGATATCATATTCTCTGAGACTTCATACTTCAGACTATACCCTGTCCAGTCAACCAATCTCCCCTTCAGATACCACAATCCTGGAGTTATTATTATTGCACATCTCAAGAAAGGGAGTAGCTTTCTATATTTCGATCCGTACTGAATCTGATCCTCAAACCTCTTTACATTCTAATATACAATTGTTATCTTCTACTAAGTATCAAAGTTTGCAAATTTGTTAGTTCTAATGAGCGTCTCAATATCTTCAGAAAATGAGAAAAACGTTCAGCACAGATTCGAGATCGCGAACTTCGGAATCTCCCAAATTGGATGCGCAATGTTTTGTTGATTTTTATACAGAATCAGACTTGAGCCCGATGTCAATGGGTAAAATGGAGTATGAATACACAATACTCATCGAATATGCATACAACAAAAGTTCACATTTTTAAGTCCCCTGTCAAATGTGCACATGAATTCTGAGGCAGTGACTACTTTATATGTCTTACTGTCGTCCAGGGATGAGCAAACCCCCACACCATCAAGAACTGACTGCATGAGAGAAATGGAATAAAAGTGAGTTAAATCCAGACAAAGTGAGGTGGATAGTGAACAATGTTTGCGGATGTTAAACATGCGTGCTGGTCGAGGGAATGCAAACTGTCGATGCATCAACGCTAAGTCACCCGACAAACTTTTCAAGTCGTTTCCATGATCTGGGAATGAGGTCATCTCAGTAGTGGCGAAGAGTGAGAGAGACGACATGAGACAATGGTAAAGAAGTATCAATGGGTTATCATCAAATATCTATCAGCAGTCACGGATACTTCTTACTCCACTGCAAATAAGTGGAGTCCATGACGATGAGATTCAAGAGTTTTGGCATTAGAACACAAGCGCTGTCAAGGAGTCCTGGAGATAGCGACCATGATACAAGCTATTGTAACCATTTGGTCGAAGTGCTCAGACCTTTTACAAAGGACGGCGGAAGTGTCTATGAAAGCCTTGAAGAAGCAGCAGCGAGACGAGAAGGAATAATGGGAGCAAAAAGGACAAAAAGGATTTGAACGAAGAGGATGCCGGCGATAACCCATACTTAATGACCTTTAGCAATACCTTGTCGTAGAATTATGATACTAGACAGCAACGAGTGTGACGAAGTGTGGAAATTAAACACAATAGGGCTGTGTCTTTTTGAGGGATCCACTGCATTGCAATATTAGAAAGTCACCAAGATATCGGAATCCCTCACCAATTAGTGATCCTACCCACGAATGGACACTGAATGGGTACTAGGGACTGTTGGCTTCACAATTAAGAAAAGAACATCAGAATGGCATAGAACGTTGTCAAGCCATCAGGTCCGAAGCTACGGAAATGCCACGATCTATTTGTGCATGGCGAGAGCATTGTCTAGTACTTGCACACCCAGCACAACAACTTGTTGTCCGATCCTTCCGCAGCCCTGCGGTTTCCAATATCACTATTTAGTTTAATTATGTTGTCAAGGCGGCCGGGGAGATTTTCATAACAAAGGCTTCCACACAAAAGTCATTAGTTCTATGTTAGATGATTACCTAGGTACTCGGTGAAAAGTTCTTTATTACTTACATGATGATTAAGGTGGGAGTCAATGCGGAGGAGGAATAAGCTACTCCCTCTGAAGAACATCTCGACATCTCGACATCTCGACATCTCGACATCTCGACATCTCGACATCTGCGCCACATTTTAATTCTAATTACCAGCCATTCCACAGGTCATCAGCCACACTCTATCATGCCGTAGCGCCAAGTTCAAATAAGGGCACTTAGGCCCCTGACATTAGTGTGGTGGAGCGCTGCAGGATACCCGGTGCCGGCTTGTCTCATTTCGGTTGTGATTGTGATATGAGAGGGAAAGTACTGTAGATGGGGAGGATCGTAACTAAGTATTTAATACATTGATCGATAGATATGTCTCTTCTCTAAAATGGAATAAGATGAAAATGGATATTCCACTCGTCACTCGTTCCCTTACACCCTCAAAAGGCTGAGACATACTACATAATTAAGTTCCATCAATGCATAAATCAATCCTGCCGTGATAGTTCCTGTCCTAGGCGCTTCAGATTAAGGAACTCTTTTGGTGGAACAGTGGAGTGATCTACCCCAAAATAGTCTGAGATAGCCATAGCCTCCCGGAATAAAAAGCTCGGACTTTTAATTTTAGTGATAGGAAATACAAAATACAGTACTAACCACTCACTAACCCACTCACTAACCACAAACTAACCACAAACTAACCTGAGGTAAACATCAACAACTTTATCTGCCCTTCTCTCTCTCTCTCTCTCTCTGTAACAAACCAAGACCTTAACCACTCTCGTTTCATCTATTATCGATGTTTGAATTTATGTGATCACTCTCCTTAATATTGTATGATTTTGTCTCGGAATAAAAATATTTCTGAGGAACTAAAATCCTTTCTTTGCTAACCTCTTGCAAATCTTTTCAATCTTTTAATTGCTTTGCGACAGAATACGGGAGTGAATACGAGAATACGAAAACGAGAAGACTGATTAACGACTCTTACCTTGTGAGACTCGCTGAAATGGGAGGACTGAATTGGAGCAATTGCGTTGAAAATTGAAACCTCAGTCAGAAGGCGAAATACTTAGGAGTATTCAAGAGCATTAGGACGCCAAGGCCAACAATTGACCCGGAGATTCAAACACTTTGCGAAGATACATACCTGGAAGTTGGATGGTGAGCCATCAAGTAGGCCGGTCAACTTGAGCATTTGCTTCGGGGAGAACGAAAGGACCAAAAATCATACAAATGAGAATCGAAAGAATAATTAGAACTACCATCAGCGACACAGGTTGTGCCATCTAGAGGAACCGTTCACTTGCAGTGTATCATTCAAGTTCTCAAAGTTTTTAAAATTGGCAACTCACTGTCAAGTCAAGTCAAATCAAATCAAATCAAATCAAATAAAATCAAATCATCAAGGTACTTTCCGACTCCTAAGCTCTGTCACGTACCGATATTATTCTTCACAATGCCACATATCACAACAGCAATGGAGTGGAGTAGGAGGAGGGGAATTGGAGAAATATTGGTGGCAAGTTTACTTCAAAAAAGGTCAATTACTGGAGATGCATCAAATGTGAAAAACTCTTTTAGTTCATGGTCAAATTGTATGGCAGCTACATACTGCAAGTTCGTCGCCCCTTCTCCTGTGCCACATTTTCGTATCATTCCTACATCAAATCCAAACTAACCTTGACCCTTCAGATGGCCTGTCATAGCAATAATCATCATCGTCGGCTTAACCGTTTTCTCCATCGCTTGGTGTATAATAAGATGTGCTTGCTGTGGCATGTCCTGTTGTTGCACCTGCTTCTCTTTCCTTAAATGTTGCGATTGTTGCGGTGGCTGTTGCGATGGTAAAAGGGACCGCCCTCACAAACACCTCGACGATTATCCTCCTCCAAATCCAAATCCGAATCCGAATCAAGGCTACCAAGCTCCGGCCCCAATGATGGGCGGCGCTCTTCCTGCTAGGCCGGAACCACCAAAATACGCACAATTCGAAGTAGGAAAAAATGGTCTCGCTGTCGATCCACCGAAGACAATCTCAGAAGATGCATTACCACCTATGCCGATATGGGAAAGTGCAAGTCAGAGGCATGTGAATGATGAGGAGAAAGATGAGATGGGTATGGAATTGACAGAATTGGATCCTGTTACGGGTCAGAATATGCCATCCATGGCTGGAGGTGTTGTCAGCAGTCATCCCAACAGCCCAGCAAATGGACAAGGGGAAAGCGCTTATGGAAGACAAGGTCAGGGTGTGAATAATGGTTTCATGAATTCTCAGGGCTTTTATAACCAAAGTCTGAACAACCGACCTGGAAATGGAAGAGGTTTTGCGCCAGGAGGATCACCAAATCCAGGGATGGTTACTGATCCGCTCATGGCTTATAGAGGGACACCACCTCCAATTGCTTCAAATAATCAACTGGATGGAATGGGATACAGAGTTACACCGGGTCCAGGATTAGCAACGGGGATTGGAGAAGCAGGTATGGGATATAGAGGAACGCCTCCACCAGGCAATCGAGGATACCGTGGTGCACCATCACCTGCCCCGGGAATTAATCTTGGCCCAGGGCAATACAGGGGCGGGCCATCTCCAGCGCCAAGCAGAGGATATGGCGAATCACCACGAAATGATGACTTTGAACCAGCTATGCCACAGGAGTTTCCTTTCAACAGCGGTTTCAATGATACACCTGTTTCCGGATATGCTCAAGTAGAACCAACGTATGACAATCGACCATACCCATCTCAACCATCACGTCAATTCTCAAATGATTCCTCGAGACCACTTGTCCCAGGGAGATCATATACCAACAACACCGACCAGTCATACCAGTCATACCAATCCTACCAATCAGACAATTCCTCCAATGTTGGTACATATCCTCCACCACTCATGCCTTCCAGGGGAACCGGACAAAACGGACCGAACAGAGTGACATCGCCGAGCCCGCAAAACGGAAATTATGGGGGACTGCAGCAAAGAGAATTTGACAATCGATCTCCCGTACAACAACAGCCTATGTTTGGACAAGGACAAGGACAAGATTATTACGACCACGGCGACCAGAGAAATATGACGAGGAGTCCTCAGCAGCAGGAGACGTCAGCCTATCCGGGATACAGACCTTATGTCCCTGAGCCGGAGACACCAGCTTACCCAGGATACAAACCCTACACGCCAGAACCGAGATATTGATGAATGGTTAGAATGATAAGTGGTTAGGGGAAAGTGATGTACAAATTAAGCGGTGGAATAGGATATTTGCGGAGTACACCAAACTCTAAATATTGTAAATTTCAAAGTCCCTCGACATGTAGAACTTCTACCCTACGCCGGCAGTGGTATAGAATGCCGTTCATGTCCCTTTTTCTTAACAAGTACCCCATAAGGAATTCTCCTCCGCTTCTTAGGCCTCGAGTTTAAGCTTGAATTGAATTTCAGGAAATTGGACTTTTTATACCTCCACGCAAAATTTAACTCTATCCCTCAAGGGGGTCCAATCAATGAGAGTTTATGTATCGATGGTTTAATATACTCCAGTACACAATCCTTTGTCAAGTTCCCTGGTATTTATGATCTACGATCTTTTAAGTACTACCATTGAACCTGTCAAACACAGACCATGAAAACGTTACTTCGGCGTCTCATAACGCGGGATCCGGCTCCGTACTCGTTGTTAGGATATAACATGGCAGATCAACTCTAATGGGGATATATATCATTTCACTCGTGCGATAATGATAAATCAACACTCTTCATGCGCACAACTACAATCCTTTCATGGCGAGCAATGCACGGAATAGGTTCTTGAAGGGGTCCTGGCTTTAAAAGTCCGATTCGAAATTCAGTATCCTCAAATTCTAGATTACTCAAATCTGATCTTGCCAGTACTCAAATGTAAAGATAAATTCCGATCGATATCCTGAATTGACGGCATACTTGATGCTTCATCTCAAAGTTCGACATTCCCTTCGTTCCTTTTTGGCCTATCCTTCTTCTGCAGAATCTCTTTATACCGCAAATTTGCCGTTTCGAACGATTTGCAATAGGCATATTTTCATTGTCCATAGTTTCAGCCCTTCATGTTGGGCAGTTTTGCGATGAGGTAGACGGGTTCCCAATGAATCGAAGGTCTAGTGAGGCTAGATCACATTGGTTCCAGGCTAGGGATATAATACTCTGGTTTTGCTTGGAGGTTACTGATAGCTTCCGGGCTTTACAGAATATTACAGGGTGAAGAAAATCTAGGAGTAACTTGATACTTGCTGGTTTTGGTTAAATTGCCCAGGCGGCATATTAAGCTCAATCTGGCAAGTACGATTGTGGGTGTACTATATAGTCAGGAATCGTAGCCCCAATAATAAGACATCCCTTTTCACATTATAGTATCCCTCACTGCCCTACTATCAATATCATAGGTTAGTTCTGGACGTTTGGATTAGATAAGTATCCGATCCATTGTTTGTTACATGTTTTTGTTTTGATTATATTAGATCTTCTTTCCTATTATTCTGACAAATCTATGCCTACTTGGTTGTATGGTTGAATTGAGCTCTTCAGGATTATGTCACTGACAAACATATAGATGCCGGCATATTAGTATCAGTAGGTCTTTCACACCGTTGTGTAACCTGCACGGTTCTTTATGTATGACTAGTAAAAAAGTACATTCCTCACCGCGACAAGCTCAACACTCTACAGGGACTCGCTGTCGCTTGTTAAGTAGGCTTTTCATGCTCGTGAAAAACACAATGACATGTGTGTGTTTATGATACTATAGCTAAATCCCTGCAGCAACTACAGCTTGGGCAGATGTCGATGACAAGCAATATATCTTTTGGGTAAGCGGTTTAGCGGAAATAGAGAAGTCTACCATCTTGCACTAATAGACCGCAGATACTATGATGATGAATACTTTGCAACGTACTTTTTCTTCTCGAAAGGCGACCCATTCGACTTCTACCTCCTTAATTAATCAACACTATATTTTCTGTTCCTAGCTTCTCACAACAGTGTCCAGGTATTAGGCGATCATACACTTATGATAAGATAAAATATGGTACATGTAAGTGACAGTACTAGTTTCAACAAAATAGCAGAAAGGTTTGCGGATTCCTGAGCATGCTGCCAATTTTTTTTTTCTTTTTCATTTTGATTTTTGGTAACACCAAAGAGAACAGCTACAAATACACAATACTATGATCACTCCACCACGAACTCTAATACAATGCTAAATAACTAAATTCCAAAATCCAAAATCCAAAATCCAAGTTTCCAAATTCCTTCTCAAGATTTCCAAGTTTCGAATGCAAAATTCCTAAACCTCCAAGCTAATCCCCTTGAAATCCAACCTGTTACTCGGCTACTCTGTTACTCTGTCACTCTAAACGACCAATCGCCTTCACTGATATTCCAGATCTGTGATCTTCTCTCTCGTAGCACCCCGGATTTGGATTGCTCTAGATCCCTTGGTGCTTCCCTTCCCAGATGATGATGGCCTTGAGTTTGTTCCTCCAGCATCAAAGGCAATTCTAGTCTCGCTGCTAACCACCTTACCCTTCTCAATTTTATCCCACTTGACAATGCTAGACCAAGGAATCCCTGCTTTGGAGCTAAACTCTTGCTCCTTGGGGATTGGATTTTTCTCGCTATTTGCTTTGCACCAGGCCGCAACATCGATGTACTGGCTAGGGCTGTGGCTGGTGTCAATGTAGTATACATAGCCATCCTTCTTCCTGCCGAAGTTACTAGCGACCTTGTAGCTTTTTGAGGTAGAGACATATCCGTCGTCGTCGTCGTGGCCTCCTTGGCAATGAACAATTAGGTCGAGGTTGGGATTCACGTTGTTGGTTGCTGCATAGGTCTGGAAACCGTTGACTTTTTTGAGATCCGCGGGACTGCGTGAGTCGCCTCGATAGACTGTTGCTGGAACAGTGGCTAAAGCACATAGGAAGAGGCTGAAAAGGGCGAAGAAAGAATGGAAAAGCATCTTGAACTGGTGTTTGTAGGTCGGTTAGTTGTAGGTGTGATTTGAAGCTGTTGTCTTGAGGTTTGGTTGGTTGGGTATGATTGTGATTTTGAATGTTAGATATCCAGGAAAACTGCGTTCTTGTATTCTCTTTTTCATCTCAGATTGCTCGAGAACATTAGGATCGTGTCGCAGCTATAAGCCTAGAATTTTTGTTGAAATTGAAGGATTGCAGTAGGAACGGTAGAAGGCCCCCAAGTTATGTAAAAACCTCTCAGATTACCAAAATACACGATGGGAAGCCTCCATACATTTTGAGGATCAAGCTCAGGAGCATCTTCTTCGAAAGGAATACTCAAGACATAATCCGTCTTGGTGCTGACCTTGTTGGTGGCTCAACCTCCCAGCGTAAGCAAAACACGGCGCTGGGAGGCTTCGACTCAACCCTAGTTTTCCAGTGCCTTTGGAGGCTGAGGTAGACAGGGCTCGAAGTGAAGGTGAGCAGGAGGTCGAAGATAGGAGTGGCCAGGAAGATTACTGGAGTCCATTATCTTGTTCAGTGTTCATGGAGTGAATTTTTGACTAACTTTCAGTCAGCTCACAGGACCACTAATTACATATATCTCATCTTACACTATATTTAACGTATGACTTCGGCAGGGATGATGAGAAGCATGAGACATGAAATATGAGGGCATTCATACTAACATATTTGAACTTAAAGTGGAAAGGATCTACAAAATGAAGAGCTCTACTGATCCCAATTCTACCTCCTTCGACCCAATTTCTCAATATGCGACAATATCAACATCCTGATATTGAGGTACTTTTATAAAAGGACTCAATTTTACCTAAGAATTTAGAGCCCAAGAAGGAAGAAATGAAGGGGAATAAAAGATCCGTGAGATATTTACACAGGAGTAGGATCACATACCATGTCTGGTACGTAGAGCAAATGACTAGTCGTCGCAGTTTTAATGATTGGATTTGTCGGAAGTATTACACAATAAATAACCTAGGTGATATGGATAATTGAAGCTTCCTCCTCTTCGATACTAATTAGTTGTGGTAAAAATCGCCGGTCGAGGCGGGGCGCGGGTTAAAGGAAGAGGAAGCTTACAGAACCCACTTGTATCTATCTCATAACATTTTGGTGGCTGTGTTAAAGTAAGCTCCAAAAGTTGATTGAGAAAGGCAATCAGTGATAGGGTAAAGAAATAAGGAAGCTTATGAATGCACTTGTTTCCATCTTCATATGTTTCAGTGCCAGTAATAAAGTAAGTTCCACAAATAAATTGAGAACGTTGAAGAGTAACTACAGCGACGGAGTTAAGAATTGTAGAGTTGTATCCTGCCTGCCAAACCTGCAGCATGAGTTTCAGAATTGGAGATATAGAACTATAGATAGAGCAAGTCAACTATTTGCATCTTAATCGAAGGTCTCTGGAAGAGATTCCTGATCTTGCATCACAAGAATTGAGCCCTTCATGGTGGTCAAGGCCATGACCATCTCTTGCCGAGCACCGAGACCCACATTACTCTTCACGATTTTGGAACCTACGAACTCTTTTTCTTCATTATTTCGTTATATATGAGAAGATATCCTTATTATATAATCTTCGTAGACTTTTTGATAGCTTTATCTGAACAGTACCTTCAAGTATTCATCTCATATACAATTAGGAACGGAAATTGAAAAGGAAATCTACTAACCGCTTATTTCACATCAGCCAGACCCCCAGTAGTTTCACCCCCCGGAAATAAATATGCGAGTAAGACTTATAATCCCCCCAACGGTAAGCTGTACAGCCACCAAATGTTCTTACCAGTTGTTTGGTTTGATTGAACTGGGGGAACGAATTTGGGAAATGTAAATAGATCTCCAGAAATAGAAATAATCGTGGGTTGCAACTCCAATACGTATAAATTACATAGTTCTCACACTATCCACATTTTTCCTTTCACTACCTACTCTCATCAACAAACCAGAGAATTCCAAACACCGGTTTACAACGTTCAACCAGATTCAGATCCAAACCATTTTACTTAGGTACTCAATTTCAAAGCAAATTCCATATTGAAGACTCATAGCTAATATGTGTTCCAAAGCAAATCACACACACCATGGAAGACCCTGCTACAGCATCGTGGGATGTGAATATCAGCGACGCTGATTTTGAAAAGCTCAAAGCAGGTTTCGAGGCTGCGGATATGAATCACCGATGGGAAATTGCTGCTAAGGATACGGATGAGAATGGTATCATACCGATTCACATCAGTCGAAGTTGGACCGAGGAGGATCAATACATACTTTCTGCAACGCCAATTGACGGTGGTGCGAAGATCATATCTATCACATGGGAACAGAACAGGGGCGAAGTTCGTATTGGGGAGGATTATGCCAAGAAAGAAGCAGTGATTGTTTGCAGAATGATGCTTCGTTGCGATTTTGATGCGCTTCCGTTCTATGACAAGAAAGCTCTGTGGCATCAGCTATATGCAGGAGGGGGCACAGAGTAGGGATTAATTAGGCCGGTATATCATTCTGCTCTATTATAGGTTCTTTGGGGCGGTAGTCCTTAGTCTTTTATTCACATCCCTAAGGTATTGATTTATCCTCTGTACTAAAATTCTATCCGATTATTCCTTCATGGTCTATAACCTTGATATAAATTATCATTTGAGAAACAATATCAAATATAACAAATAGTACAAGATGAGGATTATTTTTTATTGATAAAATAAATAAAATAATAAATCTAATACTTCATTTCCGGGTTAGTTTTAATTTAAGTTATTTTTTTATATTAAATATTATTATTTTTATTTAAGTTCTTTAATACTTTTGTCACGATTCACGGTTTAGATTATAGTAGTATTATTGATGTCAGTGATTTAGATGTTGATTATTGAGAGGGTGTGATTTAATTATTGTTTTCAAAGGGTTTAATCATTTATAAATAGGAACCTAGGATTTCTAAGATAAGTATTCTAAACAATTATATTAAAATAGAATAAGTGTTTTAATTAATCAATTGTAATAGAATAATTACTTTAAAAAATATCATATTCTAAAGTAAAAATTCTTAAAGGAAAACTTTTGGGATAAATATTCTAGAAAAGGAAAAATTCAAAATCGATCATATAATAAAGAGTTCTAGAAATTTGAAAAGTTTCTAAAGCTTCAAAAACTTTTGAAGTTTTGAACTTTACAAAGCTTTTTTTCATTTATTAATATATAATCAGAATAATTTTATAATTTAGAAACTTTATATTTAATTTAGTTATTAATTATTTTACTTATATTTTATTTGATCTAATAACGAATTCATTTTCAAATGAATAATCAATAATTAATAATCTTGATTTACAATTATCAATTATACAAACCTTAGATAATCATTGTTTTGATTAGATCACTACAATTTTATTAATTAATTATCGATTTATTGATATTATAATCTTATTATATATAAGGTTTACTCAATAGATGAAAGAAAATAAGAAACTTGTTTAAATGAATTACGATCCTAACAATTTAATTGTTTTAAATATCCTAATAAATACCTCAGTAAATAATTAAACAAAAAGTTTGATATAAACCTTACAATTTTAAATAAATTTGATTTAAAGTTTTTTTCAATTCTACTTAATTGAAATTATTTAATTTTATTAAAATCATTTAATTCAATTTACAATTTAATTGAAATCATTCAACTTTATTAAAATTATTTAATTTTATTGAAATTATTCAATTTGACTTTATAAAAATTATTTTATTTAATGAATTCAATTTTATTTATTTAATTTATCTTTAATTAATATTATAAGAATTTTTTTGATAATTATTATTAATAGTAATTATTTTTGATAAAAAGGTAATGATTATACAAAAAAAATATTTCTAATTATTACTTTTGAAAATTATAAAGATCCAAGATATTTTGATATTTAAATATATGATTTTATAAAAGATTTTAAAGAGAATTTAAATCTGAAATTAGAATTCAATTATCTTTAATATTGATAGAATAATACTACTTTAAAAAAATATATTAAAAAAATGAATAAAACTTAAACTTTTTCAAATGATTTCAATTCTATATTCATTATCTTTATCAAAAATAATATATTCAATGTTATTTTTTAAATTTATTAATAACTTTTGTAATATAAAAAATAAAATCTGAAAAATTTTATAATTTGAAATATCTTTTTAAAGAGATTTATTATATTAATAAAATAATAATATTTATTAAATTTATTTTAAAAGATTATATATATATATCAAAATAAATTTATTATAGTATTTAAATATAATAAATTATTAATTTTTATATATATTGATTTTTAAAATATAAATGAAATCCAAAGTTATTTTATAATTCAATTTTAGAAATAATAAAAAGAAAATAAATTTTTTTTAATTTGATTAGTAATTCTTTATATATAAGTTTTTAAAAGTTTTGTGTAATATTTTAAATTAAGATTTATTTCAATTATAAATAAAGTAATAAATAAATTTAACTTGTAAAATTTAATTTGATTTGAATTTTATTCTTTTGAGATTTGAATAATTGAAGGTTGATATAATTATAAAAATTATTGTAATTAAAATATTGATATAATATTTTAAAATCTCTTTTTGAAGTTTGATTCTTTTTCTTCTTCAAAATTTACTTTTATCTCGAATTATTTATATATTTGAAAACTCTTTTAAAATCATTCAAACTTTCAAAAACCTTCGAATTATTTTAAATTTTTTGAAAATTTCAATATTCAAAATAATTAAATATTAATTTCTTCTTTTTAACTTTATCGAAATTGATATTAATAAATTATTCAAAATTTATATAGAAACTAATAATTTTCAAATTAAAATAACTTTTCAAGAAATTAAAGAAGTTTTTTTTATTATTATTATTATTCAATATTTCAATTTGTTTTTTATAATATTTGCAAAGTTTGTATTCAAAATTTCAAAAATTATTTTCAATTCAATTACCAATTAGTATTATAAGGATTTTTTTGGTGATCATCATCGGTAATGATTATTTTTGATAAAGGGGTGATGATTATGCAAAAAAGTGAATATGATCATTATCTCAAAATCGATCAATTTAAGAGATATTTTGAAATTTAAAAGATGAAAATATAATAAAATTAATCAATGAATTTGAATATTCAATTAAAATTGAATTATTTGTATTATTTGTATAACAATACTGATTTTTCTAATAAATTATAATAGAAAATCATAAAGGAGCTAGAATCATTTTTTGATATAAAATAAATTTATAAGATAATAATGATTATATAAAATATTGACCAAAGAATAATAACTATACAAAATATCGATTATGAAGATAATAATCATACAAAATATTGATTAAAGAATAATGATTATACAAAATATCAATCACAAAAGTAATGATTTAACTAATATTATAAGGATTTTTTTGGTAATCATTACCAATAGTAATCATTTTTGACAAAAGGATAATAATTACACAAAAAAGTAAATATAATCACCACCCCGAAATCAATCAATTTAAAAGATATTTTAAAATTTAAAAAAGACAAAGATAAAAAAATTAATCAATAAATTGGAATATTTAATCAGAATTGAATTATTTGTATTAATTGTATAACGATATTGATTTTTCTAATAAATTATAATAGAAAATCATAAAGAAGCTAGAAGCATTTTTCGATATAAAATAAATTTACAAGATAATAATGACTATATAAAATATCAATCAGAATGATAATGATTATGTAAAATATCGATTTAAATAAGAATTATTGTATTATATGATAAGTATAATTATTATATTGGATTGAAAAAGAAATTATATTATATAATAAATATAATTATTATACTAACTAGTATTATAAAGATTTTTTTGATGATTATTATTGATGATGATCATTTTTGATAGAAAGATAATGATTATACAAAAAAATGAATATAATCACCATTCTGAAATCGATCAATTTAAAAAATATTTTGAAATTTAAAAGACAAAAATATAATAGAATTAATCAATAAATTCAAATATTGAATCAGAATTTAATTATCTTTATTATTTATATAACGATATTGATTTTTCTAATAGATTATAATAGAAAATTATAAAAAAGTTAGGATTATTTTTTGATATAAAATAAATTTACAAAGTAATAATGATTATACAAAATATTAACCGGAAGATAATAATTATACAAAATATTGATTAGAAAATAATGATTATATAAAATATCAATCTAAATAAGAATTATTGTATTATATAATAAATATAATTATTATATAAAGTAATTATTATATTAAATGATTATTATATTATATATATAATGATATAATTATGATATTAGAATAAAATAATAATAATAAAATAATAATTATAATAATAATTATAATAGTAATTGTAGTATTAATTAAGATTGTAATTGAGATTGTAATTGTAATTGTGATAATAATTATAATAATAATTTTAATAATGATTATAATAGTAATAATTATAATAATAATTGTATTAATAATTGTAATTATAATAATGATTAATTATTATAATATATATTTAAAAATATAATTATTATATTGGATGATTGTTATATCGGATTGAAAAAGATATTATATTATATAATAAGTATAATTATTGTATTAAACAATTGTTATAATTTATATAATTTGAATAAAAATTAATATAATATATATTTAATATAATTTTTATATTGAGCGATTGTTGTAATATATATTTAAAAATATAATTATTGTATTGGATGATTGTTGTAATGTATATTTAAAAATATAATTATTATATCAAATGATTATTAATAAATATTATAAGGATTTTTTTAATAATTATTATTAATAATAATTATTTTTTATCGAAAGATGATGATTATTTAAAAAAGTAAATATAATTATTATTTTGAAATCAATCAATTTAAAAGATATTTTAAAATTTAAAAAAAGAAAATATAATAGAATTAAATAATAAATTTAAATTATTTTTATTATTTATATAATAATATTGATTTTTTTAATAAATTTATAATAAAAAATTATAAAGAAATGAAGATTATTTTTGATATAAAATAAATTTACAAAATAATAATAATCATATAAAATTGTTATATTTTAAAATTTGGATTTTTATTAAACTTTTTATAATTAATATATAAAAGAAAGTTTTCTTTTATATAAAAATTATAAAAAGTTTAATATATATATATTATAAAAATAATAGATTGAAATATTTATATTTCAATAATATATTGTAAAAGAGAATTGAAAAAGAAATTTAATTAAATTATATATTTTTTTGTTAATAATGATTTTAATATATATTAATAATTAAAATTAAAGAATATATTGTAAAAGAAAAAGCAAAGTTCTTTTTTATATTTAATTATAAAGATTATATAATTGATTAATTAAAAACTTTTATATATTTGATTTATAATTTCAATTTTCTTATAATATTTATATTATTGAAATATAAAACTTAAAATAGTTTTTAGTATTAATATTTATATTTTTTTAAAATTTTTGAAAAATTTTGAATTTAATGATGTATTTTTTATTTGATTAATCTATATAATTTTTGGCTAATAATAGTTTTAGTATATAATAATAATTAAAGATTTTAATTATAAAAATAAAAGTTGTAGGTTTTAAATAACTTTTAAGGTTAACATTTATATATTTTTGAAACCCTTGAAAAATTCTAAATTTAATGATATATTTATCAATTAGCTAAACTTTGTAATTTTCAGCTAATAATAATTTTAATAGAATTTATTAATTGATATTGATGATATTATTTGTATTAATAAATATTTAAGATATAGAATAGTTTTTAGAGTTAAGATCTATATATTTTTGAAATCCTTGAAAAATTCTAAATTTAATAATGTATTTTTAATTCGGCTAATCTGTATAATTTTCAGCTAATAATACTTTTAGTATATATTAATGATTAATATTAATTATATTTATATTATTGGAATCTAAGATATAAAATAATGTTTAGGGTTATAATCTATATATTTTTGAGATCTTTGAAAAATTCTAAATTTAATAATGTATTTTTCATTCGGCTAATCTGTATAATTTTCGGCTAATAATAGTTTTAATATATATTAATAATTAATATTAATGATTATATTTATATTATTAGAATTTAAGATTTAAAATAACTTTTAGGGTGAATATCTATATATTTTTGAGATCTTTGAAAAATTCTAAATTTAATGATGTATTTTTCATTCCGTTAATATTTATAATTTTGAGCTAATAATGGTTTTAATATATATTAATAATTAAAGATATTAATGATTATAAAAATAAAAGTTGTAGATTTTAAATAACTTTTAGGGTTAATATTTATATATTTTTGAAATCCTTGAAAAATTCTAAATTTAATGATGTATTTTTCATTCCGTTAATCTTTATAATTTTGAGCTAATAATGGTTTTAATATATATTAATAATTAAAGATATTAATGATTATAAAAATAAAAGTTGTAGATTTTAAATAACTTTTAGGGTTGATATTTATATATTTTTGAAATCCTTGAAAAATTCTCAATTTAATGATATATTTTTCATTCGGTTACCCTATATAATTTTCGGCTAATAATAGTTTTAATATATATTAATAATTAAAGATTTTAATTATAAAAATAAAAGTTGTAGGTTTTAAATAGTTTTTAAGGTTAATATTTATATATTTTTAAAATCCTTAAAAAATTCTAAATTCAATAATATATTTTTCATTCAGCTAATCTATATAATTTTCGGCTAATAATAGTTTTAGTATATATCAATGATTAATATTAATAATTATATTTATATTATTGAAATTTAAGATTTAAAATGATTTTTAGGATTAATATTTATATTTATATGAAATCCTTGAAAAATTTTCAATTTAATAATCTATTTTTTATTCAATTAAATTTCATAACTTTTGATTAATAATAATTTTTATATATATTAATAATTAAAAATTTTAATTATATTAATATCTATATATTTTTGAAATCGTTAGAAAATTTTGAATTTTATAATATATTTATTAATTAATTAAATTTTAAATTTTTTAATTAATAATATTTTAAAAATAGTTTATTAATTGATATTGATAATATTATTTATATTAATAAAATCTAAGGTTTAAAATATATTTTAGATTTAATATTTATATTTTTTTGAAATTTTTAAAAAATCTTTAATTCAATGATATATTTTTTAATTAATTAATCTTTTTATTTTTTAATTAATAATAATTTTAATAGAATTTATTAATTAATATTTAAGATTTAAAATAGTTTTTAAGATTAATATTTATATATTTCTGAAATTCTTTAAAAAATTTAAATTTAATAATATATATATCAATCTATTAAATTTTTTTTTTTAATTAATAATAATTTTAATTGATATTAAGAATCATATTTCTTTTAATTAAAATTTATAAATTTAAATAGTTTTTAAAATTAATATTTATATATTTTTGTAGTCTTTGAAAATTTTTAAATATAATAATTATTATAAAAATTATATATTTTTATATAATCTTTTATAATCTTTAATATTATAATATTTATTTGTTTTTTATTTTTTTTATATTATAAGAAAGTTAAAATTATAAATCAAATATATAAAATATAATAATTTAATCAAAATAATAATTATTTGAAGTTTTGTATAATTAGTAATTCTAAATTAAAATTATTAATTATTGATTATTTATTTGAAAATAAATTTATTATTAGATTAATTAGAATATAAATAAATTAATTGATAATTAAATTGAATATAAAGTTTTTAAATTATAAAATTGTTTTGATTATATATCAATGAATAAAAAAGTTTTATAAAATTCAAAACCTCAAAACCTTTTGAAATTTTAAAAGCTTTCCAAATTCTTAGGGTTAGGGTTAGGGTTAGGGTTAGGGTTAGGGTTAGGGTTAGGGTTAGGGTTAGGGTTAGGGTTAGGGTTAGGGTTAGGGTTAGGGTTAGGGTTAGGAGTTAGGGTTAGGGTT